>CM069142.1:59629363-60993113 GCA_035221665.1 Okamejei kenojei
TACTGACTAAATGTAAAATTAAACTAAAAACAAAAACTGAAAAAACTAAACTAACCGAAGGTTACACAAAAAGGCTGGAGAAACTCAGCGGCTGCGAGAGAGCATCTAAGAGGCGAAGGAGATAGGCGACGTATTCGGGTCGAGACCCTTCTTCAGGGACTGGTCAGGGTATCTGGGAGGAAACGAGATATATTAGACAGTGATGTGGAGAGGATAAAGAACAATGAATGAAAGATATGCAATAAAGTATCGATGATAAAGGAACAAGCCATTGTAAGCTGTTTGTGGTGTGAAAATGAGAAGCTTAGTGCGACGAGGGTGGGGGGGAGGGAATTAGAGAGAGAGGGAATGCCAGGGCCGAGGGTGATAGGGAGAGGTGGAAGGGGAGGAGACAGCAAGGGCTAACAGGGAATTGAGAAAATTCAATGTTCTAGCCAAGGTGCAGACTCCCCAAGGGAATATGAGGTGACTGTTCCTCCAATTGCGGTGTTGCTCACTCTGGCCCGTGTGGAGGAGCCCCGGGACCGACGAGGTCGGATACGGAATGGGAGGGGGGAGTTGAAGTGCTGAGCCACTGGGAGAGTCGGGTTGGTTTTTGCGGGAGGAGCCGTACGGAGGTGTTCGGCGAAACGATCGGCAAGCCTCCGCTTGGTCTCAACCGATATAGATCATCTTGCATCTGGGCAGCGGATGCAGTAGATGAGGTTTGGAGGAGGTGCAAGGTGACCTCTGTCGGACCCTGGAAGGACTGCTTGGGTCCATGAAAGGAGTGTGACGGGGGGAGTGAGAGGGGGACAAGTGTTGCGATTTCTTGCGGTTGCAAGGGAAGTGCCCCGGGGAGGGGTAGAGCGGGAGGGAAGGGAAGAATTGACAAGGGGGGAGTTGCAGCAGAGGGGAGAGGTCTTTGCGGAAGGTTAGACAGGGGGGGAGATGGGAAGGATGTGGCGGGTTGAGGGGTCATGTTGGTGGTGGGAAAAACTGGCGGAGGAACTATCTGTTGTATTGCCGGATGGTGGGGTGGAAAGGTGAGGACCAGGGGACTCTGCCCTGTTTGCGAGTGCCGAATGGGGAGAGAGGCAGTGTGCGGGGTATGGAGGAGACCCTGGTGCGAGCCTCATCAATGAGTGGGAAAGGGAATCCCCGTTCTCTGAAGAAATGAGGCATTTGTGATGACCTGGTTGTGGACACCTCATCCTGGGAGGCAGATCGGGTAGGACGAAGGAATTGGGAATAGGGGGCATGGGATTCCTTACAGGAAAGCAGGGTGGGAGGAAGAGTAGTCCAGGTAGCTGTGGGAGTCAGTAGGTTTGTAGTGGATGTCGGTCAGGAGTGTATCACCTGCAATAGAGATGGTGAGGTCAAGGAATGGTAGGGAAGTGTCGGAAATGGTCCAAGTGTATTTGAGTGCCGGATGGAAGTTGGTGGTGAAGTGAATGAAGTCGGTCAGTTGTGTGTGGGTGCAGGAGGTGACACCAAAGCAGTCGTCGATGTAACGGAGGTAGAGGTAACGTCACTAAACTGAACTAAACTGAACTAAACTAAACTAAATTAAATTGAACTAAACATCAACTGCAATAGCTCAGTAAGACCAGATCTCCGCCGTCCCATTAAGTGCTTGTTGGGTTGGCAGTTCTTCTCTGCTCTTCAATTGCTAGTCCTCATAACATTTAGTCATTCAGTTATTGTACATTTACCTCTGAGAGGTGAAGCATCTAAGGGCAGTTCCCAGCCTCAAACATAAAGAAAAAGTGAAGGAGAAAATTCACCTCTCAATCAACTTCAAAGGAAAGATTATTTACCCTCAATTTCCAAGCTAAATAAATAGCTAGTCATGGAGTCATAGGGTCAGACTGCATGGAAATAGGCCCTTTACCCCAACTTGTCTATGCAGCCCAAGATACCCTATCTAAGCTGGTCCCATTTGCTTACATTTGTCCCTTATTCCTCTAAACCTTCCCTTTACATGTACCTTTCTAAGCGTTGTTTAAATGCCATTATAGTATATACCACAACTACCTCCCGGCAGCTCGTTCCATATACTCACTACCCTCTGAGTGAAAAAGTTGCCCCTCAGGCTTGTATCAAATCTTGCCCCTCTCACTTTAAATATATGTCTTGTTTTTGATTCCCCAAACCCTGGATAAAAGACTTTGTGCATTCACACTATCTATTCCCCTCACGATTTTAAACACCTGTATTAGATCACCCTCAGCGTGTGTATGCAAACAGTGCAAACATGCAACCCAAGGTATGCAAACAGTGGCCCATAGAGGGCGCTTACAAAGTTCCAACCTCTCCCCACAGCTCAGCCCCTCAAGTCCTGACAATATACTCGTACATTTTCTTTGCGCTCTTTCCAGTTTAAAGTAATCTTGCTTTGTCCTGCCCCACCTCTTTTACAGCCCTCCCCTCCCCCCTACTGCAATCAGTCTGAAAAAGGGTCCTGACCTGAAACGTCGCCGATCCATGTCCTCCAGAGATGCTGCCTGACCTGCTGAGTTACTCCAGCACTTTGTGATCCCCTCTTTATGAGATGGCTCAGTGCAAATTGCCACATTTACCACATTACAACAACGACAACACTTTAAGAGTACTTATTTAGCTGTAAAGTGCCTTCAAGCATTTGAATGGAACATGAAAGGCGCTCTAAAAGTACATTAATCTTTTTATTTTTAATGATATGCAATTCTTTCATTGAGTTTGAGTTATGGGTACAAGTGGTTAACTCTATTTGTTTATTATTCAGAGAGTCAGGAGGTGGATCAAATGCAAACCCAAAATCACTAACATGGGTGGCGGGGTTGCAGCTTTACAGGACCAGAGACCCGGGTACAATCCTCTCTGCACGGAGTTTGTTTGTTATCCCCGTGACTTGCATGGATTTCCTCCAGGTGCGCCGGTTTCCTCCCACACTCTGAAGGGCTCTGTTTCCGCGCTGTATCTGAGCCCTAAGCTCTAATCTAAATGTCAGCTTGGCTTTTATGGATTCAAGTCTCTCTCATGAGTAGAACATGTAATGTAAGACTGGCCTCTCTGTACCAAAGAAGGACCATGCTGTTGGAGGTGACATTTCCCTTGATAGGACGTCAAGCCAAGATCTTGCTGCCCAGTTGTGGTTGTGTAAATGTTTGCCTGACGCTGTATGGAGTCTTTTCAGTCCAGCCCAATACTTATTGGAAAGCAGTGACAGAATTGGTCAAAGTCAGCATGGATTTATGAAGGGGAAATCATGCTCGACTAATCTTCTGGAATTTTTTTAGGGTAAAACAAGTTGAATGGATAAGGGAGAATCAGTGGATGTGGTGTATCTGGACTTTTAAAAAGCCTTTGCAAGGTCCCACACAAGAGATTGGTGTGCAAAATTAGAGCACATGGTATTGGGGGTAGGGTATTGACATGGATAGAGAACTGGTTGACAGACAGGAAGCAAAGAGTAGGAATTAATGGGTCCTTTTCAGAACGGCAGGCAGGTGCCGCAAGGGACCCCAGTTATTTACGATATATATCAACGATTTAGATGAGGGGATTAACTGAGACCTCTCCGTGTTTGCGGTTGACACAAAGCTGGGTGGCAGTGTGAGCTGTGATGAAGATGCCATGAGGCTGCAGGGTGACTTGGATAGGTTGGGTGAGTGGGCAGATGCATGGCAGATGCTGTATAATGTGGATAAATGTGAGGTTATCCACTTTGGGGGCAAGAACAGGAAGGCAAATTATTTTGCACCCCAGCGGTATGAACATTGACTTCTCTAATTTCAGGTAGTCCTTACTTTCTCCTCCCCTTCTCAGCTCTCCGTCAGCATTCTGGCTCCACCTCTTCCTTTCTTCCTCCCCCCTCTCCCCCCCCCCCCTCCCTCTCCCCCCTCCCCACCCCACCCTCACATCAGTCTGAAGAACCCGACAACTCGTTGCCTATTTCCCTTCGCTCCTTAGATGCTGCCTCACCCGCTGAGTTTCGCCAGCATTTTATCTACCTACACAAATTATTATCTGAATAGTGTCAGATTAGGAAAAGGGGAGGTGCAACGAGACCTGGGTGTGCTTGTACACCAGTCACTGGAAGTAAGCATGCAGGTACAGCAGGCAGTGAAGAAAGTTAATTGCATGTTGGCCTTCATTGCTAGAGGATTTGAGTTTAGGAGCAAGGAGGTCCTACTGCAGTAGTACAGAACCCTGGTGAGATCACACCTGGAGTATAGTTGCAATTTTGGTCTCCTAATTTGAGGAAGGACATTATTGGTATTGAGGCAGTGCACCTTTTGAGGGAGTTAATTCCCAGGGTGGTGGGACTGACATATGATGAAAGAATGGGTCGACAGTGCTTGTTTTCACCAAATTTAGAAGGATGAGAGGAACTATTCATATAGAAACATATTACAATTCTTAAAAAGATTGGACAGGCTAGATGCTGAAAAATATGTTCCCGTTGTTGGGGGAGTCCAGAACCAAGGGCCACAGTTCAATAATAAGTGGTGGGCCATTTAGGACTAAGCTGAGGAAAAACTTCTTCACCCAGAAAGTTGAGAATCTGTGGAATTCTCTGCCAACGTGGAGAGCAATTCACTGGATGTTTTCAAGAGAGAGTTAGATTTAGCTCTAAGGGCTGAAGCAATCAAAGGATATAGAGAAAAGGCAGGAACGGGGTATTGATTTTAGATGATCATATTGAATGACGGAGCTGGCTCGAAGGGCTGAATGGCCTACTCCTGCATCTATTGTTCTGTGTTTCTATGTGTATTCCACAATAGTAACACCTAAACTGATTAACTAATGTTTTCCTTTTTGGAGTCATAGAACTCTAAAACTCTAGTACTTTACAGAATGGAAACATGCCTGATTTGTCCATGCCTACCCAGATGTTATCCATACTAATCCCCACTTCCCTGCATGTGGTCCATATCCCTCTATTCCCATCCAAGTACCTGTTTCATATGTTTATGAATGTTGTTGGTTGTTACACACCTCTATTCAATCTCTGGCAGCATGATCTTGAGAACAACTCCTATTAGTTTGTTCTCCAGATTGACCTATGTGGGTTTCACCTTGGGGAGCCTGTGGTTTCTCCCACTCTCCGAAGACGTACAGGTTTGTAGGTTAATTGGCTTTGTAACATGTTTTAATTGTCTCTAGTGAGTGTAGGATAGTATTGGTGTGCAGGGATCGCTGTTCGGTGCGGACTCGGTGGGCCGAAGGGCCTGTTCCTGTGCTGTATCTCTAAGTTAAACTAAACTTATAGTCAATACTCCTGCCTATAGAGGACAAGCACATCGTCATTCTATGTCTCTCTGAACCATCCCCTATATCTGTAATTTCTCTTTCCCGTGACTTTGAAGAAAGGTCTCTGTCTGTAAACGTTCACCATTGCTTCTCTCCAGAGATGCTGCCTGTCCCGCTGATTTACTCCAGCATTTTGTTTCTATCCTCGGTTTGAACCAGCATCTGCAGTTCTTTCCTGCACACTAAACACGTCCTTCACTCTCATGACCATTTTCAGGGAGCTTTAAATTTTCACACACAGGTCCTCTCTACATCAATGTTCTTAATGTCCCTGCCGTTTACCGCACATGTATACCAATATTAAATGACCCAGAATGTTTTACCTCACACATGAAGATAGACACAAAATGCTGGAGTAACTCAGCGGCTCAGGCAGCCGCTCTGGAGAGAAGGAATATGTACCGTTTCGGGTCGGAACCCTTCTCCAGACTGAAAGATAGAGAAGGCCAGAACAAAGCAGGGCCGGCAACAGATGACCTCAGGAATCGTGGAGTCCTTAATGAGCCATTGTTGGCTAGGGAAGATGTACTAATGACAGAGGTACAAGGATGCAAGAGAGATAAGTATATGAATGATGATGGGCGGAAGGGAGATAAGTGATGATGAAAAGGAATGATTTGTTACTTGATAATTGGAGAAATTCATGATCATGAGCCTCACACATTGTCTGAATTAATTCCATCTGTAACCTTCCACCGCCCTCTTTCTATCCGATTTACAGCAGTTCTCTCTGTTCCCTGGTTCAAGCAATCGTTTGCTATCTACATCTCCAGCCCAATCTTTGTTGTCAATGGATGATCTATCTCTCCCTCCTTACCCCATTGAATCCTAACCCATATCCCTGCGCGACTTCCCCTTATAACCTCTGACACCCGTCGTCACTAATTCAAGTATCTATCTATTTCTGCCTTAAAAAATATCCACTGACTTGGTCTCCACGCCTTACTGTTGCAAAGTATTCCACAGATCACCACCCCTGACTAAATGACATTTCTCCTCATCTCCTTCCTAAAAGGAACTAATTTTAGACCTTACTAGTCCTACTCTCCCACTAGGAAACATCCTCTCCACATCTCCCTCTGTCAAGCCTTTCACTATTCTTATGATTTCAATAAGTAAGTAAAGTTAAGTAAATAAATATCCTTTATTGTCATTCAGTAGTCCTTTTCGGTTCGGTCTGAAACGAATATTTCGTTGTAGCCTTGCAGTCATACATTTATAATAAAAAAACTAACAAACACCTAATAAAAAACATTATTTTTAACATCCACCACAGTGGATTCACGCAGGTAACTCCTCACTTGGTGGAAGGGCAAAAGTCTTAAAGTATTTTTTCCTTCTTCCTCTCCTTGTTCTCCCCTCCAGCGCTGAGCGATCCAGGCCTCCGATGTTTGTCGTCCACTAATGAGCTGAGCCTCCGAAAGCCGGGCCTGCCTGCGCGACCGCCGTCGCCGGAAATTCTGGAAACTCCGCATAGCAAAGCAGGGTCTGCTAAAGCAGTCTCCCAGGTCTGCGCAGATGACGCTCAACACAGTTCTGAAACCCGGGTCGCCGCTGGGGAACGCTGGAGCCGCAGCTCTGAAGCCGGGTTGCACAGCACCCTGGCGAAGCTCCTGAGCTGGGGCACCGCAGCTCTCTGAACGGTCGTGCGCCGCTGGAACACTGGCCGCAGCTGAAGACGGGTCGCCGCCGCTGGTCCCCGCTGACGCTGGAAGGCACCCCGCCGGTCGCCGCTGGAACACTGGAGCTGAAACGCCGGGTCCCGCTGGGAACGCTGAGCAACCGCAGCTCTGAATGCCGGCCCTCTGGAAACGCTGGAGCACCGCAACTAGGAAGACGCGCCGCTTGGAACGCTGAGCACCGCCAGTGTCTCGAACCGGGTCGCCGCGGAGCACCGCATGGAACACCTGGGAAGCAAACCAACAGCTGAGCCGGGCCGCACCGCCGCGGAATGCTGGGGGAACAGAACCGCCACACTCCGAGGGCCGCCAGCCCACATTAGCCTCAGCACAGGACGGAGACGGTGACAGAGACACGGGACAGAGAAAAAGTCACCCCCCGAAGGGACAAGACTAAAACTTGTTTCTCCCACCACCCCCCCGAAGGGGAAACTTTAAAACCTTGTTTCTCCCCCCCCCCCCCCCCCCCCCCCCCCCCCCCCCCCCCACCCCCCCCCCACACACACACCATACACAGCCTAATAAACTAAAATTGAACTAAAACACACACAAGAAAACAAAAAGAAAATAAAAAACAGACGGACTGCAGTCGAGCGCCGCCACTTCCGGAAGGTCCCCCCTCATCCTGGAATACAGGCCCAGTGCCGACAAATGCTCATCATAGCTTAACCTACTCATTCTTGGGATCATTCTTGTAAACTTCCTCTGGACTCTCTCCAGAGCCAGCACATCCTTCCTCAGATACGGTGCCCAAAGTGCACAATATTCCAAATGCGGCTTTATAGAGCCTCAGCATTACATCTCTGCTGCTCCTGCTATTGTCGAATGCATGACATAGCTGCTGGATTACCTGGTGCAGACGCTTGTAGAATCAGAGGGTGAATTTCTGGAGCTGCCTCTGGTTGTGCTGTATGACTTTCACAGAAGGTCAGAAAAGAAACGGAACGGTGGACAAAGCTGTTAAATGCCATTTTATTATTATGCATTAATTTAGTAGGAATCGGACAGATTTCCCCAAGTTATGTGGTGGAAAATCAGGAGGGTGAAAAATACCTGCAGTGAAAATAAAGTCACTGGTACAGATGTGTGTGCAGATGCTCTGATGATGTGAATGTAGCTGATAAAATGCAGGTTTCCATTCTTCCTCATCCACTGTTCCCTGGCTTTCCACCAGATGGTGCACAGAGCTCCATCCGGCTGCTCAGTCCCCATACCAGGAGCAGCAGAAGTTGCACAGTTTTCATGATATTCCATGAATTATGTAGAGCGAAAACTGCCAACGTCATTGTTAACATTTTTTTCCTGCATCAGGACCCCGCGTTGCAGATCCCAATTAAATGGGAAAAGAAAATCACTTAACTTTTAGTTTAGTTTTTATTCTAGAGGTCCAGCGCGGAAACAGTCCCTTCGGCCCACCGAGTCCGCACCGACCAGCGATCCCCGCACATGAACACTGCCCTGCACCTCACTAGGGATAATTTACATTTATGCCAAGCCAATTAACCTGCAAACCTGTACGCCGTTGGAGTGCGGGAGGAAACCGAAGATCTCGGAGAAAACCCACGCGGCCATGAGGAGAACGTACAAACTCCGTACAAACAGACCAGTAGTCGGGATCGAACCCGGGGCTCTGGTGCAGTAAGCGCTGTAAGGCAACAACTCTGCCGCTGTGCCACTGTGCCCCACCCTATACTTACTGCATGACTATGGGATAATGTGAAAGGGGGGGGGGTTTGTTATTTGCTGATGATGCCACATGAGGTACAATAGGTGATAGTGACGATTCTATGACTCTTTTTTTCAATGAGGAGATGAGTACCAACTCATTTGGTGTTAGCAGACTGCCAACTGCCATATAAGCCAGACAGATTTTTATGTATTGAGTAAAGATGTTGGGAGGTCATGTTGCAGTTGTACGAGACATTGGTGAGGCCCAATTTGGAGTATTGCGTACAGTTCTGGGCACCGTGTTATAGGAAAGATGTTGTCAAGCTTGAAAGGGTACAGAGAAGATTTACAAGGATGTTGTCAGGGCTAGAGGGTCTGAGCTATACAGAGAAGTTGAATACGCTGGGACTATTCCTTGGAGCACAGGAGGATGAGGGGTAATCTCGTAGAGCTGTATAAAAACATGAGCGGAATAGATCGGGCAGAAGCAGAATTTCTTGCCTAGAGTAGGTGAATCGAGGACCAGAGGACATAGGTTTAAGGTGAAGGGGAAACATAGAAACATAGAAAATAGGTGCAGGAGTAGGTCATTTGGCCCTTCGAGCCAGCACCGCCATTCAATGGCTGATTATCCAAAGTCAGTACCCTGTTCCTGCTTTTCCCCTATATCCCATTGATTCCGTTAGCCCGAAGAGCTAAATCTAATTCTCTCTTGAAAACATCCAGTGAATTGGCCTCCACTGCCTTCTTTGACAGATAATTCCACAGATTCACAAGTCTCTGGGTAAAAACGTTTTTCCTCATCTCAGTCCTAAATGGCCTACCCCTTATTCTTAAACTGTGACTCCTGGTTCTGGACTCCTCCAACATTAGGAACATTTTTCCTGCATTTGATAGGAATCTGAGGGGTAGCGTTTTCACACAAAGGGTGGTGGGAGTGTGGAACAAGCTGTCAGAGGAGGTAGTTGAGGCTGGGACTATTCCAACATTTAAGAAATAGTTAGAGAGGTATATGGATAGGACAGGTTTGGAGGGATATGGACCAAATACATTCGGAGACGGACATCAAGTGTTGGTGGAAGACCATCAGCTCGGTGAAAGATGCCATTTGGTCTGCCGGAAACCTATTGGTCTCCCAGAGACGTTCGTTGGGGGATGTTGCCGACTGTCCCGCTCCAGACTGCAGGATTATGTGCTGAGGGACGCACTGAAGCACTGAGGACGACCACAGTCCTGGGTCTTTCTGCTGCTTGACATTGAGGGGCAGAGCCCAGTGGGGACACTGCTCAGACATACTCCAGTCCAGGGGAAGTGGAACCATTCCTGGTTGAAACCGGCCCTTAGGCCCAACTTGCCCACGCCGACCAGCATGTGTGGCTGAGGAACTGGTGCAGGGGGCAGGGATTTGGATTCTTAGATCACTGGGATCTGGTTTGGAGTAAGGGGGAACTGTACAAAAGGGACGGATTGCATCTTAACTGGTGGGGGACCAGCATTCTGGCAGGCAGGTTTGCCACTGCTACACGGGTGGTTTTAAACTGAATAAGGGGGGTGGAGTGTGAAATGGGATTGTCGAGGATGGAGTTAAAGGGAAAGAGCATAAAGGGATGGTTGATGACCCCAGAATTAACGGGAAAGGAAGCTCACAAAGGGACAGGAGAGTATGGCCAAGCGTAATAGGGATCGATGTGAAAGGTGAGATGCGTAAGGAATTAAAAGCATTGTATATGAATGCGCGAAGTATAAGAAGTAAAGTAGATGAGATTGAGGCTCAGTTACAGGTTGGTAGATATGACATTGTGGGGATTACTGAGACGTGGCTGCAGGAGGATCGGGCCTAGGAACTTAATATTCAGGGTTATACATCATATAGAAAGGACAAGCAGGTGGGCAGAGGAGGGGGGTAGCTCTGCTGGTGAGGGATGGAATTCAGTCCCTTGCGAGGGAAGACATACGGACTGACGAGGTAGAGTCACTGTGGATTGAGTTGTGGAATTGTTAGAGGCAAGAAGACGCTAATTTGGTGTTAACTACAGACCCCCAAATAGTAGCCCGGATGTAGGGTGTAAGTTGCAGCAGGAGTTAAAACTGGCATGTAACAAAGGTAATGCCACTGTGGTGATGGGGGATTTCAATATGCAGGTAGACTGGGAAAATCAGGTTGGTTCAGGACCCCAAGAAAGAGAGTTTGTAGATTGCCTCCGAGATGGATTCTTAGAGCAGCTTGTAATGGAGCCGACCAGAGAAAAGGCAATTCTGGATTTAGTGTTGTCCAATGAACCAGATATGATAAGAGAACTCGAGGTAAAGGAACCGCTTGGAGGTAGTGATCATAATATGATTAGTTTTAATCTGCAATTTGAGAAGGAGAACGTTAAATCGGAAGTGGCTGTGATGCAGTTGAACAAAGGGGACTATGAAGGCATGAGAGGGGAGCTGGCCAAAGTAGACTGGAAAGGGATCCTAGCAGGAATGACGATGGAACAGCAATGGCAGGAATTTCTAGGCATAATCCGGAAGACGCAGGATCATTTCATTCCAAAAAGGAAGAAAGATTCTAAGGGGAGTAGGAGGCAACCGTGGCTGACAAGAGAAGTTAGGGATAGAATAAAACTAAAAGAAAAGATGTATAACACAGCAAAGAGTAGCCGGAAGCCAGAGGATTGGGAAACTTTTATAGGACAACAGAAGGAAACAAAACGGGTAATACAGACTGAAAAGATGAAGTACGAGGGGAAGCTGGCCAGGAGTATAAAGACAGACAGTAAAAGCTTCTTTAGATATGTCAAGGGAAAAAGAGTAGCAAAGTCAAATGTGGGTCCCTTGAAGGCGGACACGGGTGAAATAATTATGGGCAACAAGGAAATGGCAGAAGAGTTGAATAGGTACTTCGGATCCGTCTTCACTAAGGAGGACACAAACAATCTCCCAGATGTACTGGAGGACAGAAGATCTAAGGGGGTAGAGGAACTGAAAGACATTTTCATTAGGCGAGAAATAGTATTGGGTAGGCTAATGGGACTGAAGGATGATAAATCCCCTGGGCCTGATGGTCTGCATCCCAGGGTCCTCAGGGAGGTGGCTCTAGAAATATTGGATGCATTGGTGATCATTTTCCAATGTTCAATAGATTAAGGATCAGTTCCTGTGGATTGGAGGATAGCTAATGTTATCCCACTTTTCAAGAAAGGAGCGAGAGAGAAAACGGGGAATTACAGACTAGTTAGCCTGACTTCGGTGGTGGGAAAGATGCTGGAGTCAATTATTAAAGAGGTAATAATGGAGCATTTGGATAGCAGTAAAAGGATTAGTCCAAGTCAACATGGATTTATGAAAGGGAAATCATGCTTGACTAATCTTCTGGAATTTTTTTAGGATGTGACAAGTAAAATGGATGAAGGGGTGCCAGTGGATGTAGTGTATCTAGACTTTCAGAAAGCCTTTGATAAGGTCCCGCACGGGAGACTGGTGACTAAAATTAGAGCACGTGGTATTGGGGGTAGGGTGTTGACATGGATAGAAAATTGGCTGGCAGACCGGAAGCAAAGAGTAGGAGTGAACGGGTCCTTTTCAGAATGGCAGGCAGTGGCGAGTGGAGTGCCGCAAGGCTCGGTGTTGGGGCCACAACTGTTTACCATATAAATGATTTGGAAGAGGGAATTAGGAGTAACACTAGCAAGTTTGCGGATGACACAAAGCTGGGTGGCAGTGTGAACTGTGAAGAGGATGTTAGGAGGTTGCAGGGGGACCTGGACAGGTTGAGTGAGTGGGCAGATGCGAGGCAGATGCAGTATAATATAGATAAATGTGAGGTTATCCACTTTGGTGGCAAAACAAGGGGGCAGATTATTATCTCAATGGGGTTAGGTTAGGTAAGGGGGAGGTACAGCGAGACCTGGGTGTCCTTGTACACCGGTCACTGAAAGTTGGCGTGCAGGTACAGCAGGCAGTGAAGAAAGCTCATGGAATGTTGGCCTTCATAACAAGAGGATTTCAGTATAGGAGTAAAGAGGTTCTTCTGCAGTTGTATAGGGCTCTGGTGCGACCACATCTGGAGTATTGTGTACAGTTTTGGTCTCCTAATTTGAGGAAGGACATTCTTGTGATTGAGGCAGTGCAGCGTAGGTTCACGAGATTGATCCCTGGGATGGCGGGACTGTCATATGAGGAAAGATTGAAAAGACTGGGCTTGTATTCACTTGAGTTTAGAAGGATGAGGGAGGATCTTATAGAAACATATAAAATTATAAAAGGACTGGATAAGCTAGATGCAGGAAAAATGTTCCCAATGTTGGGCGAGTCCAGAACCAGGGGCCACAGTCTTAGAATAAAGGGGAGGTCATTTAAGACTGAGGTGAGAAAAAACTTTTTCACCCAGAGAGTTGTGAATTTATGGAATTCCCTGCCACAGAGGGCAGTGGACGTCAAATCACTGCATGGATTTAAAAGAGAGTTAGATAGAGGTCTAGGGGCTAGTGGAGTCAAGGGATATGGGGAGAAGGCAGGCACGGGTTATTGATAGGGGATGATCAGCCATGGTCACAATGAATGGCAGTGCTGGCTCGAAGGGCCGAATGGCCTCCTCCTGCACCTATTTTGTATGTTTCTATGTACCTCCTCCAGTAGCAAGTTCCATGCACTCACCACCACCCAAAAAAGGGATACCTCAGGCTCCTATTAAATCTTATCCCCCCCCCCCCCCCCCCCCCCCACCTCCCTACCTTAAACCTATGTCCTCTGGTTCTTGATTCCCATCTGCATAGTCCCATGTATCTTCCTAGCTATTACATTCGGAAGACAGGAATTGTCAGGCTGACAGTGCCTCTGGCATCCCTGTTTAATTGTACTGTATGCAAACAGCAGTCGGCTAATTGTGTAAATGCCAATTCACTCGCTAAGTATTGAAAGTTTTACCGGCGAGATTATTGGCATCTATTTTTATCAGCTCATCAGCAGAACAACACAGCAATTCAAACAAAGGTGCGATGAGCAAATACAGTTGTGAGTACGCCACATGTTCAGGTAAGAATTCAAACAATTCAGGATGAAGAGAGGAAAAAAAAATACACAGCGACTGTGTATGACCCAGAATTCACTGCCTGGAAGTGTCGCAAGTGCAGATGTGATTGTGGGTAAATATTTGCAGGTAAAACATTTGTCAGGAGTGCGCAGTGGCTCAGCTGGTGGCGCTGCTGCCTCACAGTCCCAGAGACCCCGGTTCGATCCTGACTACAGCTGGTCTTGATGCGGAAGTTGTACATTCTCTCCGTGACCGCGTGGTTTTTTTCTCCCGGGTGCTCTGGTTTCCTCCCAAATCAAAAAAGGTTGTACAGGCTTGTAGATTAACATGGGGTCAAGGAAAGAGCGTTCACGTGGCGGCCCTGTTTCCACCAGCCTTCCCACCACCAGGCGCAACAAGCACCAGAAGCGACAAGACCGACACCGTTGTTTGCTGATGCCGAGAAGTGTGTCCAGCTCTGGCTGAACAACTTCTCATCTTGTGTGTGGACTCGATAAGAAGAAGAAGATTAACACGGAACTAGTTCTCAAAGTGGCACGGTGGCGCAGCAGTGGAGTCGCTGTCTTCCAGCATCAGAGATCCGGGTTTGATCCTGACTACGGGTGCTGCCTGTACGGAGTTTGTACGCTCTCTCCATGACAGCGTGAGTTTCCTCATGGTGCTCTTCCTCCCACATTCCAAAGACGTACAGGTTTGTAGACTAATTGGACTGTGTGGGATAGCATAGAACCAGCGCGAATGGGTGATCGAGAGTCGGCACGGACTCAGTGAGCCAGAGGGCCTGTTTCCATGATGTATCTCTAGACTCTCCAAACTCTAAATAGGCAAGGGGGATCAATCATGGGACTGCAATATTTCTACATTTATGATTCCGTGTTAGACAATAGACAATAGGTGCAGGAGTAGGCCATTCGGCCCTTCGAGCCAGCACCGCCATTCAATGTGATCATGGCTGATCATCCCCAATCAGTACCCCCGCTCCTGCCATCTCCCCATATCCCCTGACTCCGCTATCTTTAAGAGCACTATCTAGCTCTCTCTAGAAAGTATCCAGAGAACCCGTCTCCACCGCCCTCTGAGGCAGAGAATTCCACAGACTCACAACTCTCTGTGAGAAAAAGTGTTTCCTCATCCCTGTTCTAAATGGCTTACCCCTTATTCTTAAACTGTAGCCCCTGGTTCTGGTCTCCCCCAACATCGGGAATATGTTTCCTGCCTCTAGCGTGTCCAAACCCTTAATAATCTTAACCCTTAATGTCCTTCCTGATCCCCTCAGCCACAAGGGCCACATCTAACTCCCTCTTAAATATAGCCAATGAACTGGCCTCAACTACCTTCTGCAGCGGAGAATTCCACAGATTCACCACTCTCTGTGTGAAAAATGTTTTTTTCATCTCGTTCCTAAAAGACTTCCCCCTTATCCTTAAACTGTGACCCTTTGTTCTGGACTTCCCCAACATCGGGAACAATCTTCCTTCATCTAGCCTGTCCAACCCCTTAAGAATTTTGTAAGTTTCTATAAGATCCCCCCTCAATCTTCTAAATTCTAGCGAGTACATGCTGAGTGTATCCAGTCTTTCTTCATATGAAAGTCCCGACATCCCAGGAATCAGTCTGGTGAACCTTCTCTGTACCCCCTCTATGGCAAGAATGTCTTTCCTCAGATTAGGAGACCAAAACTGTATGCAATACTCCAGGTGTGGCCTCACCAAGACCCTGCACAACTGCAGTAGAACCTCCCTGCTCCTATACTCAAATCCTTTTGTTATGAATGCTAACATACCATCCCTTAAAGCTATGTCCTCAGTTCTCCTACACCTCTTCTGCTAAAGGAAGAGAGGTCCCCATGAAAGGCCTTCAATGGGATAAAGGAAGAATAAGGACATTTATTTCCATCTAAAATATTTTAAACATAGGAGTACAGGATATTCTGGATGACAAAAGAGCCAAGTTTTACTTATTCACCTTGTACCATCCTGGCTGTCACATGGCACTAAAATATTGGAATCCTTGGCTATTTATAGCAATGAACTTCGAAAAGTGACACCTTCAAAATGTGTGTGAATGAATCATTGGTAGTATTTTTTAGTCATTCTTAGTTCAGTTTAGTTTAGAGATACAGCACGGAAACAGGCCCTGTGGCCCACCGAGCCCCTGCCGACCATCGATCCCCGCACACCAACACTGCCCTACACACACGAGGGATACTTTTACATTTACACCAAGCCAATTAACCTGCGAACCTGTCCGTCTTTGGAGTGTGGGAATAAACTGAAGATCTCGGAGAAAACCTACGCAGGTCACAGGGAGAACGTACAAACTGCGAACAGACAAGCACCCGCAGTCAGGATCGAGATCGGGTCTCTCGTGCTGTAAGGCAGCAGCTCTACCACTGCGCCACCAAGCCACCACTTACATTCTTACATGAATCCATACCTCAAGGCTTTGCGCTAGGATCCCCCACTCAACTCTCTCAATATCCACAGCTGTGCAGTCAGACACAGCTCTTTAAATTCACCGATGGTACCACTGTTGTTGGACGAATTACAGGTAATGATGAGTCAGAGTATTAGGCCTCCCTCGGCCATGTCTGACCATGGGTGTCTCCAGGGTGCTATTATTCCCTATATGGAGGATAGACACCTGTGCGTGACTTTGTTTAACGTGGGGAGACTGGTGCACAGACAGCCACCCCGTGGTCCTGGGTCAGGATCCAGTGGCATGGAGTCCAAGACGACCAGAGACCCTTTTCTGCTGCAGCCTTCATCCGCCTTCCCAGCAGTTGAGACGCTCCACTGAGGTCAGCCATCATCCTCAGCCTGCTCCACCATTGAGGTCTTGGTTGGATTGCTCTTTGTCAGAGTCCTCCCCCTCGACCTTACCGCCATGGGTGGCTCTACCAGGTGCATAGCTCCAGAGCAACTTTCGCAAGACACAGGAATTAATTGTTGACTTCAGGAAGAGAAAGCGAAGGGTTGATGAAGCTGCCTTCATCAACAGGATTGAGGTGGAGAGAATCAACGCTTTGGTTTCTTGTTCAGTTCAGTTTAGTTTACTGTCACGTGTACTGAGGTACAGTGAAAAGCTTTTGTTGTGTGCTGTCCAGTCAGCAGAAAGACATTATTACATATGAGCCATTAGAGTGTACAGATACATGATAAGGGAATAACGTTTAGTGCAAGGTAAAGCCAGTAAAGTCCGATCAAGGATAGTCCGAGGGTCACCAAAGAGGCAGATAGTAGTTTTTAGCACTTAGTCCCATTAGCACTCCTCTCTGCTTGAGGTGGGATGATTCAGTTGCCTGATAACAGCTGGGAAGAAACTGTCCCTGAACCTGGAGGTGTGTGTTTTTACACTAGGTGCACATTCGTATCTCTGAAGCTGGGTCCTGGGCCCAGCATATCGATGCCTTCACAGACAGCTCACCAATGTTTCCTTTAGAACGGAGATGAGGAATTTCTTTAGTCAGGGGATGGTGAACCTGTGGAATTCATTGCCCCAGTAGGCTGTGGAGGCCAAGTCAATGGATATTTTTAAGGCAGAAATTGACAGATTCTTGATTAGTACGGGTGTCGGGGGTTATGGGGAGAACGCAGGAGAATGGGGATGAGTGGGAAGGTGAATTCTGCCAAGAGTGAATTCTGAGTGGCCTAATTCTGCTCCTATATCGTATGAACTTCTGAATGTTTCTATTTCCTCAGAAGGGTGAGGGGATTCGGCATGCCACCAAATCTCTAATGAACTTCCACAGATGCACGGTGGAGAGCATATGGGCTGATTGCATCGTGGCCTGATATAGTAACTTGGATGTGCATGAATGAAGGATGCTGCAGAGATGGTGGCCATTGCCCGGTCCATCACAGGTATTGACCATCGCACCATTGAAGGGATCTACAGGAAGCTCTATCTCAGAAAGGCAGGCAGCAAATATCCTCAAAGACAAATGCCATCCTTTTGATGGGCTGTCCGCATCTCGTTGCTACCATCGGCAAGACGGTACAGGGACAGATCCTGAGAACCATGACCTCCAGGTTCAAGAACAGCTTCCTTCCATCAACCGTATGACTTTGGAACCATACTGCACAACCCAACTCACAACACCACCTCAGCAACGATCTACGATGGACTTTGTTTAGGCTGCACAATGTACTTTGCACTATTACGGTGTGGTTGCCAGTATAAGTCATAGAGTAAATCAGCATGGAAACAGGCCCTTTGGCCCAACTTATCCATGCTGGCCAAGATGCCACATTTAAAGCTAGTTGCATTCGTTCATGGTTGGCAAATATCCCTCTGAAATTGGCCCATATCCCTCTATTACTGATAATTGAATGTATTATTGATTATTGTATATTTATTTCTTTGTGTTGTTGAGTTAATGTGCCTGTAAAGTTGCAGCAAGTAAGAATTTCATTGTTCTCATACCAGTGGGCATGACAATTAAACACTCCCTTGCCTCTCTTGATGTAATTTAGAATGCAATTGAAGCGAAAGAGTCTTAGCTAAAAAGCTGTCACAATCTGTATGCTGCAGTGATCAGCAATTCACTTTCCCTTACAGACTCCGGGCTATCAAAGCTGCCACAGCCAGACATTAAAACAGCTTTTTTCCACGAGTATAGCTCTACTCAATAACCAAAAATCTGTTGCCTGCTTTTGCTCTGGTATTTTCACCTGTTTAATCAATACATTTTTATTATTAATGTTTTGATGGGCTGTCCGCATCTCGTTAATGTTTTATGTGTCATTCCTAACTGTCACTACATGTCATGTTGTCACTTGCGGGCGTAGCACCAAGGCAAATTCCTTGTATGTGAATATACTTGGCCAATAAACTTTTTAATTAATTCATTCATTATCGCTCACTCCTGCAATTGGTCTTTTGCGACAATGAGGGAGTAAAGAAATTGAAATGGAAAAGTTGTGGTCAGGCAGACGAATAGATTAAAGGATAGACACAAAGTGCTGGAGTAACTCAGCGGGTCAGGCAGCATCTCTGAAGGAATGGGTGACGTTTTGTTTCGAGACCAATCTTCAGACTTAAAGGAATGACTGTGTGAGACAAAGGTGCTCCTGTTAATTAAACCCATTGCCCCCATACAAGAAGGTAGAAGATAGTTGGACGATGACGAGCTATTGAACAGATATTGTCAAATTAAATGCCACACATGGTGGGGAAATAGCTAACAAAAGTTTGGGGGAAATTAAAGTGATTATAAGATCAATAAACAGGGTGGCATGGTGACACAGTGGTAGTTGCTGCCTTACGGCAGCAGAGACCCGGGTTTGATCCTGACTAAGGGTGTTGTCTTTACGGAGTTTGTACATTCTCTCAGTGACCTGCGTGGTTTTCTGCGGGAGCTCTGGTTTCCAAAGACATACAGCTATGTAGGTTAATTGGCATGGTAAAATAGTAAGATTAAACGAGATCTTACCAGTTTGAAGTTTGATCTTTATTTTATGAGGAGCTACGATGAGTGATTACGCGAAGAACCCCGCCAGCCCGCATGCGCGCCAATCTTCAAAGCAACAGCGTGAAATCACAGGTAACAGTAATTGAAGTAACATTGTAAGATTAAAAACCTAGAGCTGCCAGATGACCTTTGTGATATGAGGGTTGGGAGCGGAGGGCACGTAATCGCTCATCGTAACGCCTCATAAAATAAAGATCAAACTTCAAACAGGTAAGTTCTCGTTTAATCTTACTATTTTACTTCGGAGTCACGTGAGTGATTCCGTGAAGATTTCTAAGCTCTGTGATTGCATGCCATAGATACGAATGCAGGCGATACGAATCATAGATACGAAAGATACGAATCACTGCATCGATTGGCCCAGGATGAGTGAATAATAAACAATGCACTGAACCATGGCATTGATTTGAACATGTAAATGATTTATTTAACAATGAAAAACAATAGCGACCCCTCTCTCCCATGGGGATACTATGAAACAGAACCTAAAATAGAATGTGTGAATACCCCCGGTCCGGTAAGCGGCTTGTTATAGAACCTTTGAAAAGTCAGTTCATTTGACCATCCTGCGGCCGCGAGGGTATGGTCGAGAGGGACGTCCATTGCCCTCGCTGCTGACGTTGATGCCGCCCTGGTGGAGTGAGATTTAAAATTGTTATTGTCAACTCCTGCGCAAACCAGAACCTGTTTCAGTCATCTTGAAATGGTATGTACCGACACTTTGTTATGCGGCTTTTTGTGGCTGATAAATAATGCTGATTCCGAGTCTCTGAGGCTCTTGGTAACCTTGATATAATGTTGCAGGTGCGAAACTACACACAATTGTAAATCCGTGGGATATGCTGAAAAATTAAGCTTGAACCCTGACACCCCTGGTCTGCTCTGTTTAATTAAATCATAAATGTAAAACGTTACGTTATTTCCAGGTGACACCATCCTGTCCAGTCACAGTTTCTGCCACGTCTGGACCCATTGCGCTGAAACCAGCGCCATGAGCATGACCACCTTTAGGGTGATTTTGGGCAAAGACAGGGATGTGGCTGGAGCCCACTAATGAAGCAGCGTGAGTACCATGCTCACATCCCAGATTTTAGAGTACCTGGGCCTGGGGGATTGGAATTAAAAATACCCTTCATAAACTGGGATATTAAAGGGTGAGATCCAGCAGCATGTTGTACCGACCCCAGCCATAAATAAGATGACAGGGCACTCCTGGCACTATTGATGGTACTGTAGCTCAACCTTTCATCAAATTATAGCGTTGACAGAAACTCTATAGAATGCTCCCCCCAACTTGACAGAAACCATAGAATGCTCCCATCAGTTCTAAATAATTAATCCCATATGATTGAATGTAAAACAACTGAAAGTTTCTCAATTAGAACTGGAGCAACTCGAAATGTTCAACATCCACCACAGCACTTCAGCAATGGCTTCAGCTGGCAATTGCATGGGCCTGTTAAAATGACCTGCATTTATCCTGAGTACCTGCTCCTTTGCACATTGTAAATTTTGGTAATGCAAAGGTCCAAACTGTGCAGCTGGAAAGGCAGCCACTAATTTGCCAATCATGCTGGCCACCCGTCTAATTGAAGGTTGCTGCTCCACCATGAGCTTGTTACAGCCTTCAATTAAGTCTAATCTCTTGGCCCTGGGCAGAGTCACAGACATGTGAGTTGAGTTAATAGTGAACTGGATGGATGAGGAACCCCAATCTCTCAAACATTAGTTTAACAGCTGAAACAGATAGTTCAGCTGCTTCCTGAGTCTACCCTATGATTAAGATATCATCCAAATAAGCCATTATAATATGACTCTGAGCCCAGAGTAGCCCCAATACCGGTTTTAACAGTTTAATCTAGGGGCCGAGGTTAACCCATTAGGCAATGCTTTAAATTGCCATAATTTCCTCCTCCAGCTAAACTTCAAATATATCAACAATGATCCTTATGAACAGGCACTGAATAATATGCATCTTTAAGATCTATACATGCCATATAACATCCTCTGGAAATCAGTTGTTTGGCAGTAACAAAAGTTTCCATTTTGAAATGTTTATACTGCGCAAAGGGATTAAGGTTCATTAAGTCAAGGATGATTCGACATCCCCCATCCTTCTTTGGCCTAGGAAAAATATTAGACACAAATTGGTGAGATTGGTGAACTGTCTTCTCAATTACCCCTTTTTGGTATAATTTTTCAATTTCAGCTTGTACCTCCAAATTCTCTTGTTGTGAAAAAAACAATGTTTGTCTTGGTGTTTGCTGTGTGGGTGGACACAATTTGGGAAGGAATTCAATTAGAAACCTTTGTATGCTGTGCAGTATAAATGTTATCCCATACCATTCCTTCAAGAACAAGTGTAATCTCCCCCCAACTTGTAGGTGATCCCCACTTAATATGTTCCAACAAGAACCAGACCCACCTACCTCCATGGTTACTGGTGGAATTTTCTGCCTCTGGTTTCTGGGGGGGAAGGCCATGTTCGCCCGTGCCCCTGGTGGGGTGCGCCAGCTGCGCATATTTGCGAATGGCCGGCTTGGTCCTTGACCTGATCCGGTTTCAGCGAACCGTTTGTAGGGGTACTGCCGCCGAAGCGAGGTTTTGCTGGTCGTCGGTGCTTTGAAGAGTCTGACCGTTCTTGTCTCGTCGTCCAGCTCCTTGACTCTTTTGGAGAGGTCTTCACCGAACAGCAGGTTCGGTGGCTGGATATTGCTGGGTTTGCACAGAGCCACAAACTTAGGGTTCATAGTAGGGCGGATGGCAGACTTTCTCAGGCAATTAATCTCAAAATGTGCACATGAGGGCCAGGGGATCCTGCTGTACATCAGACAGGCGCCCTCCATCCACCGACCTGGCGTACGCTGTAATGCCTGAAGCGAGCAGCTTCAGTACCCTCTGAAGCCTCATTTCATGACCTTCGATACCTACGCCCATATGACCCCAGATGCCGTGGTTAACTGCCGGCACTTTGAAGCTGGTGTGAGGCCAGGTAATTAATACTTGTGGCCAACTCTTCACCCAGCGGTTTCCTTGTTTCTGTGGGGATAGCAAATTTTGCTGCCAGGACTAGCACCTCTGGCTCGTGCCTTTCATCCCTTGGGGGTATGCTCCATGGCTATACCCACGGACTCGGCGTCAGAATAAAACTGACCCTGCATGCTCTCCTCCTCCGAGAGGGAGACATTAAGCAGCCCTGATACAGGTGCTGCTGGTGCGGGCTCCCGAGGAGACCCGTGCTGACACAACTCCTCCAGTTGGAGTGTATCTAGGTGGAGCATCCTCTCCATTCTGGACAGCCGTCCAAAGACGTTATCCATTATCGGAGGGGAACCCTCCTGGCCCGACTCATGCGAGTCTACGGGCCGTGCAGACATTTTGGTGGCTTATGCGCCCCAATGGTGCAGCCACAGTGCTCTCAGGCACAAAGTCTGCAGTCGCTGGTCGTACTGCCAGCGACCCGGGAGGTGAGATAGGCGGCCGCCTGCTACCCGCACTCCCGTGGTCTTCCACAGCTACTCTCCCGGTGGCTCGCCCTGGTGAAGGAAGGATCCTGAAACAAGGATTACCAAGCGCAGAAAACGACCTCCGACTAAGTTTAACACTTACCTGAGGGTTTTTAAACTTACCGCTGGAGGAGCAGTGCGCTTCCCAGCCGGTCACTGCGCCATGCATCAGACGTAAGGACGCGCATGCGGGCTGGCGGGGTTCTTCACGGAATCACTCACGTGACTCCGAAGTAAAATTGTAAATTGTTCTTAGTGTGTGTGTAGAATAATGTTCGCGTGTGGGGATCGCTGGTCAGTGCGGACTCGGTGGGCCAAAGGGCCTGTTCCCGTGCTGCATCTCTAAACTAAACTACACTAAACTAAAAGTCACAGTCCAACATCGCATTGATACTGCTTAAGTAGAATAATATTTACATATCTTTCTTCTTTGTTTGGATCTTGCATTTGGTGTTAAATTATTGATGCTTTTCCTTGCTGTCATGCTACATGGAATATTCAACCAAGCTCATAAATGCTGTTATTAATATTGAACTCCCAAAGGAAGTGTTATCACATAATGAGCATTGAGCGTGCATAGTGCAAAGATAGACGAAGATGGATTCAATGGTGAATGAACTGACCTTAGTGCCTTGAGATGCATTCAGTCAAACTTGGATAAGGAGACAGGTTCCACACACAAAGCTGAATGAATAGGACCCAAGAAATAAGAGCCCATTTTGGGAAGTATAACAAATGCATCTTATATAATATTTGTGTGTAACCCTTCAGGAATAATCTCATCTGGCGAACTATTCTCATAATGCCGTCGATACAAATGTTTCAGTGTTGAGGCTTCCTGGGTCTCTCTGTCTGCCTTTGGAGAGAAGCTATCTGTCTCTGTTGACAAAGCCACTGTAAGAAATGTTGCTCTGTGCAATGGAGGCTCTTTTACAACTAAAGTACCTTTGTCTTGTTAGTTTAAAATCACTGGCGCTCCTCCAGTATCTTGAAGAGGGGGAGACAGAGAGAGATTCAGAGCCAGGAAGTAGGAGATGGCTGGGTAATGAAAAGGGAAACTATCAAAAGTTCGCCACATTGGAAGTGGACAGCTGCATCGAAATGAAAGATGGAAATACCATGAAGATGTTAAAGCTTACATTCATAGATGCCCAGCAGGCAAACTGAGCAACCTTCACTTAGAATGGAAGAGTCATTGACCATAAATATTAACTGTTTCTTCCTCCACAGATGCTCCTTGCCTGGTGAATATATCCAGCATTAAATCAGAACGTGTACAAAATCACGTGAGGATTAGTTTCCATCCTATCTGCCTTGGTCCAATCTCTCCCAATGTCTGAGGAAGGGTCCCGACCCAAAATGTTGTCCGTCCTATTTTCCTTTTTCTCCAGAGATGCTGCCGAGTTGCTCCAACACTTTCTGTCTACGGTATATATACCAGCATCTGCAGTTCCTTCTTACACACGAGAGGAATAGATCGGGAAAACGCACAGAATCTTTTACCCAGAGTAGGGGAATCGGAAACCAGAGGACATAGGTTTAAGGTGAGGGGGGGGGGGGGGGCGGGGGCTAGATTTAATAGGGACCTGAGGGGTAACCTTTGCACACAAATAGTAGTGGGTGTGTGGAACAAGCTGCCGGAGGAGGTAGTTGAGGCAGTTATTATAGTAGTGTTTAAGAAACATTTAAACAAGTACATGGAGAGGACAGGTTTAGAGTGGTAAGGGCCAAACACAGGCAGGTGGGACTAATGTAGATGGGGCATGTTGGTCGGTATCGGCAAGTTGGGCTGAAGGGCCTGTTTCCATGCTGTACAACTCTATGACTCTGTGACAAGGTGAATGGATTGTCCTCCAGGCTGTTTTGTGAAGAGAGAAAATGGAAACCAAGTTTGCGTTCTTCACGTTATGCCCTTTAACATGTATCTGGACAGTGTGGATGGTCCGACTGTAATCAAGAATTGTCCTTCTATTAAATGAATAGCACGCTACCAATGCTTGTCACTGTACCTCAGAACGCGTGACAATAAACTAAACTAAACTAAACTAAGCTTAACTAAATGAAAGCTAAATTGAAAGCCTGTACCTAATTTTTCTCCTAAAACCTTTTTAAATTTAAAAATTACTTTTGGTTATTCTGAATCCTTTAAGGCACAGAGAGTTAAGCCCCTGTCCCACTTTCACGACCTAATTCGCGACCTCTGCCGAGTTTGCCCTTGACTCATACTCGCAGCATGGTCTCCACGAGGTCGTAGGAGGTCGTAGGTCACTCTTCCTCATGCTCGTGAGTGGTCTCCGCGTACACGTGGCCTCAAGTAGGTCGCGGCATTTTTTCCAGCTGATAAAAAATGTCCACGAGTAAAAAAAAGTTTGGCATGGAAACATTGATACTTTATACTTGTAGGTAGGTCGTAGGTGGGTTGTAGTAGGTCGTGATGGTAGTTGTAGATAGTCATAGATAGTTGTAGGTAGTCGCAGGTCGGTAACTGGCCCGAGAAAAAAAATGCAAACATGACTTCATTTTATCATGTGATCATTTTCCACTCGTAGCTAGTCGTAGTTGGTCTTAGACTGAGGTTGAGGGGGGTCGTAGGAGGTCATAGACATAGTCGTAGGATGTCGTGGACATAGTCGTAGGAGGTCGTAGGAGGTCTTTTACTTATGGCTAGTCAACACGACCTTGACATTTTTTTCAACTCGTCTAGGGTCTTCTAAACCCGTGGATTAGGTCGTCCAAGTGGGACAGGCCCTTTACGTCTGTAACCACGAACTGAATGGCACAGTGGCGCATTGTGGCGCAGCGGTAGAGTTGCTGCCTCGCAGCGCTTACAGCGCCTGAGACCCGGTTTTGATCCTGGCCGCAGTTGCTTGTCTGTAGGGAGTTTGTACGTTCTCCATGTGACCTGCGTGGGTTTTCTCCGACAACTGCGGTTTCCTCCCACATACTAAAGATGTACAGGTTTGTTGGTTAATTGGCTTGATATCAATGTAAAATGTCCCTAGTGTAGGAGGGTGTTAATGTGCGGGGATCGCTGGTCGGTGTTGACTCAGCGGGCCAAAGGCCGGTTTCATAATCATAATCATACTTTATTAGCCAAGTATGTTTTGCAACATACGAGGAATTTGATTTGCCATACAGTCATACCATTAAAAACGCAACAGAACACACAAAATACATTTTAACATAAATATCCACCATAGTGACTCCTCCACATTCCTCACTGTGATGGAAGGAGAAAACAAGTTCAATCCCTTCCCTTCTTTGTTCTCCCATGGTCGGGGGCCTCGAGCCTTCTGTTGACGGGGCAATCTTGACTCCCGTAGCCGGCTGTCAGGCCCTCTGCGTCTGCATCGGGGGGATGTCAGCTCCCCGCGTTGGGCGATCGACCCCGGGTCAGGGATGGTCGAACCTTGGAGCTTCCCGACATCGGTCTCTACCCGAGACTGCGAGCTCCTCGATGATGAAATCCGCAGGCCACTGTTGGAGCGTTGATCTCAGGCAAGGGGTCGGCTCCAATGGTAAGTCCATATCCCCGCAGTGGGGCTCAAAGTCAGTCCCGAGCAAGGCCGCATGCTCCATGATGTTAGGCCGCAGAGCGACCGGAGATATGATCCGGAAAATTATCGTATCTCGGGCAAGGCAACAGATTGCAAAAAAGTTTCCCCGACCCCCTTCCCCACCCCCACATAAAACAAACCATCGTGCGGCGCCCCCTGGTGGTACTTCCGCGCAGTATCTCTATATTAATCTGAACTCAGTTTACACATATCATGGGTTCCATCACACACACAGGGTAAAGTCCCTGTAAATTCGCTCATCAGCATCTCAGCACATTTAAGCAAAACTTCACACTGTTTACACTCTTAAAACCTGACCAAATCCTCCAGCAGATGACAGCAGTAGAAGAGGTTTTGTATTCAAGGGAGCTGATGCTCATTGCGGACTATAATTATCTTTTGAAACTTCGGCCTACCCACCTATTATCCAGTTCTTGTTTTTCTGTTGCACTAATCAGCGGGGCATGAACTCTTCCTGTTGGGTATCCATTGCTCTGCTGCCAACTCCCAAATTGCTACACGCTGCCTAATTTCCTACCTGGCACCTTTTGCTCTGAGACAGATCATGTTGGCTCAGTGTTGAAATGGAGCCTGTTTCAGATTGCTTCTTAATTATCCACCATACGTTCAGATGAGATGGTCATTGTGCAAATGGGCGAGGCCACACATGATTATTGATCCGAGAACATGAATTCAAATCCCATTATGGCAGCTGGAGTATTTAAATCTGATTGATTGCATGCATTTGGAAGGAAAGACAAGTGTCTGTAATGGTGATTCTCGAAACCCTGACATTCAATAGGCGCAAGATAAAAAGCTGGAGTAACTCAGCGGGACAGGCAGCATCCCTAGAGAGAAGGAATGGGTGACGTTTCGGGTCAAGACCCTTCTTCAAGCACAAACCATTTAATTCATATTGGGAGCCTGACTCTCAATGATTCAGTAGCGAGAGGCACTCGGATCAGGGGTTCGATCCTGACCTCGGGTGCTGTCTGTGTGGAGTTTGCACTTTCTCCCTGTGACCGCGTGGGTTTCCTCCGGGTGCTCCGGTTTCCTCCCACATTCCAAAGACGCACGAGTTTGTAGGTTAATTGGCCCTCTGTAAAATTGCCTCGAGTGTACAGGGAGTGGATGAGAAAGTGGGACAACACGGAACTAGCGTGAATGGGTGACTGATGGTCAGTGTGGACCTAGTGGCCCAAAGCACCTGTTTCCATGCTTCAGTTCTAGCTTTTTTAGTTTATACAGCGCGGAAACAGGCCCTTCGGCCCACCAAGTCCGCACCGACCAGCGATCCTTACACATTAACACCACCCTATACATACTGGGGACAATTTTACATTAATATCAAGCCAATTAACTTACAAACCTTTGCGACTTTGGAGTGTGAGAGGAAACCAAAGATGTTGGAGAAAACTCACATGTCACGGGTAACTCAAATTTCACTGTACCTTAATTGGTACATGTGACAATAAACTGACCTTGAAACCTTGAACGTACAAACTCCATACAGACAGCACCCGTAGTCATGATCGAACTCTGGTCTCCAGCGCTGCAAGCGCTGTAAAGGCAACAACTCTACTGCTGTGCCACCGTGCCACCCATGCTGTATCTTTCCAATCTTACAAAATTCTGCCCTGCTATTCTTCCTAAAATGGATAACTTTATATTTCACCCCATTATGGCCATCTTCACCCCATCCACCCTTTTTGCATCCTCAGACTCTATGTCCTCCTTCGTTTGGCTATCCCAACCATCTTTAGGTCATCAGCAAACTTGGACACAATACATTCAATCTTCCCTTTGTCCTGAAGGTAGACACAAACAGCTTGAGTAACTCAGCGGGCCAGGCAGCATCTCTGGAGAGAAGGAATGGGTGACGTTTCAGGTCAAGACCCTTCTTCAGACCCCCTTTGTCCTTGTCATTAATGAGAATTGTAGACAGTAAATCATGTGGATTGTAAATAGTTGAAGCAGTAACATTGATCTCTGACAACGTGTAGATTTCCAACGTGAAAATAACCCACTTATCCCGACTCTCTTTTCTGTTTCGTACAAACATAAGAGGAAGCCATTTAGCCCCTTGAGGCTGTTCATCCATTCAAGGAGATAATGGTTAATCTGAGCCTTGCTCCATTCACTCGTCCTTCCCCGTATCCCTTGGCTCCAAAATCTATTAATCACAGATTTAAATTTGATGTCAACTACCATTTAGACGTTTACTTTGGTTTTTAGACTTTGGAGATACAGCACGGAAACAGGCCTTTTGGCCCACCGAGCCCGCGCCGACCGGCGATCACCCTGTTCACTAGCACTATCCTGCACGCTCGGGACAATTTACAATTTTACCGAAACCAAGCCTGCACACCTTTGGATTGTGGGAGGAAAACGGAGGAACTGGAGAAGACCCGCATGGTCACAGCAGCCGTAGTCAGGATCGATCTTGGGTCTCTGGAGCTGTAAGGCAGCAACTCTACTGCTGCGCCACTGTGCTGCCCTAAATTGAGGTAGAGAACGTCAGACCTGTACCAATGGACATGTTTTCCAAACCACTTCAGCAAGGCCTAGCTCTAATGTTTAGATGATATTTCCTGTGGATCTAGACTTTACCATTAGCTGAAATTGTTTACCTGCTCTGTTGCACTTGTTAAATCTCAGCGAAGACTTTGATCTGAACACCCCTCAACTTTCTAAGTTCTGGGGGAAGCAATCCGAGCTGTGCGCTATTTCCTCATGACTTGAACTTTGCAGTCCAGGTGTCATTTTGGTAAATCTTCCTGCAAGCCCATTAAATCCCCCCAAATGTGCGCTGCCAAGAATTGCTCCCATTGCTCTCGGTGGGGATTAACCAGGACTTTGTGGAAGTCATCTCACGATTAGTGTGAGAGTGTGCTGTGCACAAATTAGCCATCATTCTTACTTTAGTGTTTCACTTCAAAGTCATCGATCAGCCTCAATTTTAACCCCCTCTTCAGCCAAATGGGACCATACGTCCATAATGTATAGAGGCAGAAGCAGAATTCTAGAAGGTGCAATTGAAATGCAAGCCTACTTTTTAATAACTTCTTGAGGCACTAATAGCCACGTGCAACAGGACTAGAATGATGAGATTCTTACTTGCTGGAGATTTGCAGGCCCATTTGGAGGCTCGAAGGGCCGAATGGCCTACTCCTGCACCTATTGTCTATTGTCTATTAAACACAACAAAACCACAAATCAATATACAATAAATGATCAATTATACTAGCTAAACCAGATCATAAGTTCATAAGTGATAGGAGCGGAATTAGGCCATTCGGCCCATCAAGTCTACTCTGCCGTTCAATCGTGGCTGATCCATCTTTCCCACTCAACACCATTCTCCTTCCTTCTCCTCAAAGCCAGTGACAGGCTTGCTAATCAAGTATCTCTCAATCTTCTCCTTAAAAACATCAGTTTGTTCGAGGGGTTAACATTAGTAGAATTCTTCTCTCTCCTGCTGTGTCCCGTATTGTTTCAATATCTATCACCATTTATTCCATCACTGTTAGATCTCCTGCAAAGGGGAGTTGGGGCAACATGCCTGCTGTCTTCAGTGACACCTCCTCATTATCCATCGCCCCATAGCTAATTGCTGGGGATGTCCCACTTTGCGCCCGTCCAGATATCATGTGCAATAGAAGAGGCAGGAGTGCATCATTGAAGCATTAAATGCCCATTCCTTGTAGCAACTTTCTGATTCAGACCAGCCTGCCTGCTCTCCCTACATCGCCGCTCCTCAAGGATTCCTTCGGTCATCAAGTTGTCTGGCCTCTCTCTCTGATCTTGCTAGAAATCCCATAGAGATCACATAAAATTCCCTACCGCAGCTCTCTAGGCTTAGCCTCCAGTTGCTACATTCTGGTGAATCTTTATTATTATTAAGGTTTATTTAAATAGGGACAGATACAAAAACATAGATACACTTGAAACAGTCATCTGATGTATGCATCATAGTGTTTTTAGCCAAAGCTAATTTGCAACACTTGTCCCTAGTAGGGCGTTCTGTGGAATTCTTTGCCATAGAAGGCTGCGAAGGCCAAGTCAGTGGATACTTTTAGGGCACAGGTAGATAGGTTCTTGATTAGTACGGGTGTCGGAGGTTATGGAGGGAAGGCAGGAGAATGGGGTTAGGAGGGAGAGATAGATCAGTCATGATTGAATGGCGGAGTAGACTTGATGGGCCGAATGGCCTAATTCTACCCCTATCACTTATGACCTTATGAAATGCTCCCGTGGGTCAGTCAAACATGTGGTTAAATTCTCTAACTTCGAGTAACTTCTACTTAACTCGCCTCTCATTCCCTCTTTCCTCCTTCATCTACCACTGGCCATTTAACCAGTTCCACAGTTCACCACATTGCATCCCTCTTGAGATCACACCTTCCCTAGCCAACAATGGGCCTACCAGGGCACCACCCTGCTTGAGGTCGGCTGTTGCTGACCCTGATTTGTCCTTGTCTTTCCTTGCCTCCAGTTCTTCACCCACCCTCCCTCCCACCCCAACCCTCAATCCGTAGAAGGGTCCCGACCCGAAATGTCACCTATTCTTTTTCTCCAGAGACACTCTAGTTGGTGATAAGATGGTTCAGTTGCCTGACAACAGCAGGGATGAAACTCTTCCTGAATCTGGTGGTGTGCGCTTTCACACTTCTATACCTTTTGCCTGATGGGAGAAGGGGGAAGTGGGAGTGGCCAAGGTGCGGCTCGTTCTTGATTATGCTGCTGGCCTTGCTGAGGCAGCGTGAGGTATGAATGGAGTCAATAGAAGGGAGGTTGGTCTTTGCGATGGTCTGGGCTGCGTCCACAATTCGTTGCAATTTCTTGCGGTCTTGGATGGGGCTGTTCCCAATCCGAGCTGTGATGCATCCCGATAAAATGCTTCCTGTTAAAGTTGGTGAGAGTTGTAGGGGCATGCCAAACATCCTAAGACATGCACCCTTATCTTAAAATGTTGTTTGGGGAAGTAAGTCTCATAACTCTACCCAGTCTGACCTATATGATCAAGCCTCTGAATTAACAAAACCATTGGACCTTTGTTCCTACCTGTTTTCTCCTGTTTTCAATATTGCTCACGGGACCACAGGTATTTGTTTGACTCTTAACTGTCCTCTGAAATGTCTTTAGTTTTGATGTACAGATTTTAGAGATACAGTGCGGTAACAGGCCCTATGGTCCACTGCGTCCATCCGCACTGACCAGCGATCACCCTGTACACTAGCTAAATCCTACACACTGGGGACAATTGACAATATACAGAAGCAAATTAACCTACAAGCTTGCACTTCTTTTGGAAATTGGGAGGAAACTGGAGCAATCCTACGCTGGTCACGGTGAGAACGTACAAACTCCGTGCAGACAGCACCCGTAGTCAGGATTGAACCCGGGTCCCTGGTGCTGGAAAGCAGCAACTCTACTGCTGCACCACTGCGCCAGAGGCTTCTAAAAGCAAAAGTAATGCTCATGAAACCTGGATTTAATTTAAATTGAATGAATATTACTAAAGGATGAAACTAAATAAGATTTGTTCACCCGATAGAATAGTGTTCCGTAACCCTTTTCAGCAGATCAATTCTCTATCTTATTTTTTTTTGAAGGAAGAACATGATTATTTCAGATTGTACTGATTCAAATTACAATTGAACCACTTTGCATTTATATAGTTTTGTTATCTCTTTTATTCTTTTGTATGCCTCCTCGAGATTTTTATACTATTTTTATTCTTCGAAGTATCCGAATAATTCCTTCTGGCAACCAAAGTTTCCTCAATACTCCTGACATTTCAGTTCTGTCTCGAATAATCAAGGAAAACACTTTGCATTAATTACTCCAGCCACCCTAATTATCCCGTGCCTCCACAGCATCTTATTTTTCGATTATAAATAGTGGCAGACTATCACAACAGATCTTGTTTCAGACTTTATGGAACAAACACGTTTATTTAAGAGCAAGAGAACAAGCAGAACAATAATAAGACGGCAACTTGATGTTTTTGAACTGAAATATTTAACCGTACAGGTATCCCACCATTGACACCATCTGCACTTCACGCTGCCTCGGAAAAACAACCGAATATAATCAAAGGCTTGTCCCACGTTGGTCATTCCTTCTTCTTCCTGCTCCAGTCCGGCAGAAGATTCAGAAGCTTGAAAGCACGCACCACCAGAGGTAGGAACAGCTTCATCCCCTCTGCTATCAGGCTTCTGAACGGTCCTTCCACAAGTTGGGGAACTGTTCGATACACCTCTCTCCCATTGAGAGCATTAGACTTTGACTAGGAACCAATGCACAAGAATGTGCTACAATGGTGCCTTACAGCGTCAGAGACCCGGGTTCGATCCTGACTACGGGACTTTGTCTGTATGGAGTTTCTACGTTCTCCCCGTAGCGTGCGTGGGTTTTCTCTGAGATCTTTAGTTTCCTCCCACACTCCAAAGACGTACAGGTTTATAGGTTAATTGGCTTGGTATAAATGTAAATTGTCCCTAGTGTGTGTCGGATAGTGTGGGTGTGTATTTTTTAGCTCCCAGTGTCACCGTCCACCGGCCGGCGGCTGGAGCCTCCGAATCTCCGGGGTCGGGCAGCAGCAGCGCGCCACCACAGCTCCTCCCGTTCCGAACTCGGCCAGCTCCACGTTGGTAAGTAGTCCGCAGCTCCGCGACTGGAGCCCCAGGTCCGGTTGGAGGCCGCTCCACGGTGCTAGGCCCCAACGACAAAGGAGACCCGACAGAGAAAAGGTCGGGTCCTCCGTACAGGGAAAAGATTTTAAATGTTTTCCCCACCCCGCCCCCCCACCCCCCACCCCCCACACATACCCAGCTAAAAAAAAACACTATAACTACACGCAACTACACTCAAACGAGACAAAAAATTAAAAAAGACAGAAGGACTGCAGAGGCCGTTGCGACGAGAGTCATGCCACCCACCAATTCTTCATAGTTTAGTTTAAACCAGCATCTGCAGTCCCTTCCTACAAATAACTGGAGGCTTTTACCTGAACTGCCTTACACCTCAGTAAGTGTTGTTGTTCCAATTTGCTGCTCCTCACCTATTTTACTTCGGAGTCACGTGAGTGACCGTGAAGACCCCGCCAGCACGCATGCGCGGCATATCGTCGCGCGCATTTGCACCGGCAGGCTGGGGGGGGGAGTGCGCTCTCTCCTCCGGCTCCTTCACAAGACCGGCAGGTAAGTATTACCTTCTCTTCACAGCATGGACAAGGGCCGGAGGACGACGCTGTCGAGGAGCTGAGCTTCGGCCAGCCGACGGCCCTTGTCCCCGGAGCTGCAAGGAACACCGGCAGCTTCAAAACGCATGGTGGGGGCAGGAATGCGGAAGTCGGGCGCTCCCGCTGATTCAGGGGCCGACTCACCCGAATGGGTTACCGCTCCGGAGCTGGATGCAACGGATCCAGACTCCGAGCCCCCGTCCCCCAAGAGAAGAAGGGGGGATACAGGTACGTGGCAAGGGGTCTCGCTCTTTACAGGCAACCTCTCCCCGAGCTCCAGAAGACCCGAGGGGGCTGGGCCGGGGGACAGCCGCACGACAGGGGAGCCCTGCAATGTGCAATACGTACCACAGCCAGGGAATCTGCCGTAGTGCAGCCTGGCAACATCACTGCTGCGTCGAGTAGGCCTGCTGGAGCAGATACCGCCGACAACACAAACCGTCAGGCTGCGGTCAAGGGCGGAGGTGGCAGCAGGAAGCGGTCGGTCCAGCTCAGCTCTGGGAGCGGCCGACCATGCGCCTCCACGCCAAAAGATGGGCAAGAGTGGAGGTAAGCCTGCACGGACTCCGGGGAGCCAGGTTCCGGGGGCCGGCGCTGATTCAACTCACCTGCCTTCTTATCAAACAGGTGGGCCGCCACAGTCTCGGAGAAGACAGACTAGCGGAGAGTCCGTGCGGGAGTCGTATGATCCTACTTGGGCTGTAGATCACGACGACCTGCCATTGGACCCTAGACAGCACCTTATGGAGGTGTGGTCCGATGGTGGAAGCCCCAGTGAGTTCGCAGGGCCTGGGGAAGTCGGCTTGTCCGCTGCACATAGCAGGGACGGTCGCATAGAGCGGTTGGAGCTCTTAGTGGTGCAACGCCTCCAGCGGGACCGGGAATGAGAAGAGCGGGACTCGCGGGCATCCACTAGCCGTGCAAGGACACCACTCAGCACCTCATCGTCTCCAGCCAGAAGCATTAATGATTGCCCAGCTGCTGTGTTTGAAGACGACCCGGGACAGCCAGTGACCGCTGAGCCAGAGCATGAGGAGGATATGCTGGATGTGGTGAGTGAAGTTTGCCGTTTCCACCCAGACAGGTGAACCCCTGCACCACGAATTGGCGGGCACCATTGATTGCCTAATTACGCACCAACTCCGGAGTCAGGTTCTCAATAATACCTTGGAGAAAGGTTCTCCACGGGCATAACGCCGTTTGCTAGGACCCTGGTCGGGGATAATGTGTCCAGTAAACAGCAAGATGCACTGGCACTCCTATGCAACGCCCAGTATGAGATATATTGCCTGCGTAAGAGCTCCATATAGCCCACACTCAACCCCAAATTCGCGGGGTTGTGCCGACCATTACCGCTCCACCGCCGCATCAGTTGTTTGGAGACCTGTCTAAACAGGTGAAGGGACTGGACAAAGGAGGCCAAAACAGCGGGCCTCATGAAACTCCATCGGCCAGACTTCACCCATATCACCGGCAACAGCCTAATACAACCTGGGAACCAAGGCTGCCGGATAGGGCACAAAGATCCTACCTACCTCCATCTCAACAAACACAACGACCTTTTAGGGCAAGGCCAACCGCGGCCTGCATGGAAAATGCGGCCGCCGGCCCGTCAACCTCCATAACGTCCACCCAAAGCACCGTATGTACGGAACCGCCGTTAACCATGGAGGTAAGGGGGTCTGGCTCCTCTCACGCCGTAGCATCCCTTCCTGCACGAATAGGTGGGCGATTGCGGGCTTCCTTTGACATATGGGAAAACTGTCACTACAGATGAGTTTATTTTACAAAGTGTTCAAGGGTATATAATTTGTTGGAGGTATAAATTCCCCTACCCAGCATTCGCCTCGTAGGAATTTTACTCTATCCCAAAAAGAGGTGGAGGCAGGGCATGCTGAAATTATACGGCTAGCAGAAAAAGTGGTAATTGGCAAAACCAAGCATGAACCTATTGAGTTTGAGTCTAATATGTTCACCAGCAGTAAAAAAGAAGGGGGATGTCGGATTATAATAGATTTAACTGAGTTGAACACTTTTGTACAATATACCCATTTCAAAATGGATACTTTTGGAACAGCTAGGCAGATGCTTTACCCAGGGTACTTTATGGCATGCATCGATTTGAAAGAAGCATGCTATACGGTGCCCATCGCTGAGGCTCACAGGGAATTTCTGAAGTTGTCTGGAAGGGTGCATTGCCCAATGGAATCATCACAGCCCTAGGCTGTTTACCAAATTGGTATTTACCTGTATTGGCTCTTCTCCGACAACAAGATTATAGTGATGGCATATTGGATGAAATCCTTATAGTGGGGCAGACCCTCCAATTGGCAATTCAAGGAGTGGCTGCAACCAAGGCTCTGCTTGAGAAGCTGGGGTTATAATCCATCCAGACAAATCAAAACTGCACCCGGTACGGGTTATGGATTATTTGGTGTTCACCCTAGACACCAATTTAATGAAGTTTATCATCCCAACTAATAAAGCTACTGCTATAATAGAAGAGTGCCACAATCTTGCTTGCGCCAGGGTACCGACCATTCGGCAAACAGCAAAAGTTATAGGCAAATTGGTAACTACATTCCCAGCTGCACGATTCGGACCGCTACACTACCGAAATTTACAAAGATCAAAAATCACAGCATTAAAAAACAAATGCTGCCCGCTTTGATCGGCCAATTCGGTTACCACCGGAAGCTAGAAATGAGCTACAATGGTGGGTAGATAATATTAAAGAATGTCATTGACCTATTATAGTGAGCAACCCTGATGTTGTGCTACAAACTGACGCAAGCGCACCAGGCTGGGGAGCAACTGGTACGATGTCCAGTTGTGGTGGCAGATGGAACTCTCATGAGTCTACATTCCTGGAGTCACATGGGATAAACTATATAGAAATGCTGGGGGCATTTCATGGACTGCGGGCTTACTGTACTAATTCACGGGATTACATGTCCGCTTTAGATAATGCTACAGTAGTGGCTTACATCAATCATATGGGTGGTATCAGGTCGCTAGTTTGTGATGAATTGGCTAATACAATTTGGCACTGGTGCATTGAAAGAAATATTTGGATTACTGCGACCTATTTGCCTGGGAAGCTTAATTCAGTGGCGGACACCAGGTCACGAGTCTTCAATGACAACATTGAGTGGATGTTGAACCCCCAAATTTTGGAGATATTATAGCTCATTTTGGGACACCAGATATTGACCTATTTGCGTCCAGGCTGAACCATCGAATACCAACGTATGTGTTGTGGGAACCAGACCCTGGGGCAATAGCAATGGATGCGTTTTTATCCATTGGGGGAAATGGTTTGCTACGCATTTTCCCCCATTCTGCCTCACCAGTCGGGTATTGCAGAAAATTAAACTAGACTCTGCAACTGGCATATTGATCATTCCCGACTGGCCTACACAACCATGATACCCGATGGTTGTAGAAATTTTAAAACAACCATGGATGGCGATTGGGAAACATCCCAAATTGATTACTCACCCCATTACGGGGGGGTCAGTCATCCTTGCCATGGTCATTTAAACTTGTTGGCCTGCAGGTTCTGAAAGACCACTCATCCGGGCAGGCATCTTGTTAAGAGCCATAGACCTTATCGCCGCATCATGCCGAGAATAAACTCGGAAACAATACCTCACCCAAATCAGAAAGTGGGAGGCATTCTGTACCCGGACCAACAAGTCTTCCAACTTGGCAACAATACCTGATGTGTTGGAGTTTCTAGTAGGCCTCCATTTCGATGCTGGCCTCAGCTACAGTGCCATCAACAGCGCCAGGAGTGCGCTGTCCTCATACCTGGATATAGGTGTCGCACAATCCCACAATATAAGGTGTCGGCTCCAACCACCTGGTGTCTAAACTAATGAGGGGAGTGTTCAACACCAACCCTCCACGACCCAGATATACAGTAACGTGGGATGTGGGGATCGTGCTGACCCTACTGAGGAGCTGGGCTCCAATAGATGAGCTACCATTGAAACAGCTCACCCTCAAGGTGGTGATGCTTATGGCACTGACTACAGCCCAACGAGCCCAGACGTTACAGAAACTGCGACTGGACAGCATGGTGGCCACCCCTGGTCAAATAAATTTCTTTGTCAAAGAATTATTAAAACAGCACAGGCCAGGGGCGCATGGGCTGCAGTTGGAATTTCGGGCGTACCCTGTAGATGCCACTCTCTGCATAGTCACCCATCTCCACCACTACATCCGAGTTACTGGAGTTATCAGGATGAAGAACAGGGGCTCCTCATCAGCCATAAACCTCCGCATCATCGGGTGACTACACAGACGATCGCCAGGTGGCTCAGGGTGGTGCTGGATGCAGCAGGAGTTGCTACTGACATTTTTAAGTCTCATTCCACCAGGGCTGCATCCACATCAGCGGCGAGAGCCATGGAGGTACCCATGGACCACATTCTCGCCACCGCGGGCTGGGCCAGTGAAAAAAAACCTTTCAACGGTTCTATAACAAGCCTCTGGCCGCCCCTGCGACATTCGCAGAAGCTATCCTGGGAACCGCTCAGTAAATGTCTGGCCCCGATTTAGGGGTTTGTTGTTTATTTGATTAATAAATTGTGTTGATTTTTCAGCCAGTTTCGACTGAACTCCATTAACAGCCTTCCTCCATCAGACTGGCGGCAGTGTGATAAGCATGGACGTTGTCCAGGGCGTGAAATCACAGAGCTTTGAAATCTTCACGAAGTCACTCACGTGACTCCGAAGTAAAATAGTAAGATTAAACGAGAACTTACCAAGTTTGAAGGTTGATCTGTATTTTACGAGGAGTCGCGGTGAGGGATTTCGTGCCCACCGCTCCCACCCTCTATCATAAGGTCAACCAGGTAGTTCTACGTTTTTCATCTTACTATTTTTTAGTCATGGTTTGGTTCTGTGATTCCACACCGCTGCTTTGAAGGATGCCGCGCATGCGTGCTGGCGGGGTCTTCACGAAATCCCCCACAGCGACTCCTCGTAAAATACAGATCAACCTTCAAACTTGGTAAGTTCTCGTTTAATCTTACTATTTTACATTGAATGGCGGGGCAGACTCAATGGGCCGAATGGCCCAATTCCGTTCGCGTGACTTATGAACTTATGAAATGCATGGAAGGCCATGAAGATGTGACAGCCACTAAACTCATCAGAAAAAGTACATTTTGAAACTGTGTGATGTCTTAATAATGGAAAACAATCTCTCAAATTAACTATAGAAGTGTGGAGCCACAGTTTACGATATTTAAGTTATATTTTAATAAAATGACAGATTTTATTTCTGTTTCATTTCTGCTGTAAGGCAGCAACTCTAGCGTGGCGCCCGGTATCAGTAGGTACACATGATAATGATAAACAAATACCAATCCCATTGCAATATGCAAGGCCCAGGCCATATCATCAAACATATGTGCGCTCAGGAACTAGAAGCTGTTGACATTCTCTCCCGACTGCCGTTCAGCTGATGCAACAGGTACACGCTCCTTCACTTCCCCCTTCCAGAGAGTTGTGAACCTGTGGAATTCTCTGCCACAGAAGGCAGTGGAGGCCAATTCATTGGATATATTCAAGAGAGAGTTGGATATAGCTCTTAAGGCTAATGGAACCAAGGGATTATGGGGAGAAAGCAGGAACAGGGTACTGATTCTGGATGATCAACCAAGATCATATTGAATGGCGGTGCTGGCTCGAAGGGCCGAATGGCCTACTCGTGCACCTACTTTCTATGTTTCTGCGTTTCTAAGTCAACAATCAACCACGTAGAATCATAGAAAATAGGTGCAGGAGTAGGCCATTCGGCCCTTCGAGCCTGCACCGCCATTCAAAATGATCATGGCTGATCATCCAACTCAGTACCCTGTACCTGCCTTCTCTCCATACCCCCAGATCCCTTTAGCCACAAGGGCCACATCTAACTCCCTCTTAAATATAGCCAATGAACTGGCCTCAACTACCTTCTGTGGCAGAGAATTCCACAGACTCACCACTCTCTGTGTGAAAAATGATCTTCTCATCTCGGTCCTAAAAGACTTCCCCCTTAACCTTATCCTTAAATCACATGGTCTTGCTGATACAGAGAGCAAGATTGTTACTGGCACCACTCTGCCAGATTATTGATCTTCCTCCTGTACTCCGACCCGGCACTATGGATGTCCTTTTAAAACAGGAGGTGACCTGAGCCTGTAGTTGTAGGAGGTTGAAGGGGTCCGTGTACACTGCAGCCATTTTAGAAATGAAGCCAGCTAAACCATCATAGATACATAGAAACATAGAAATTAGGTGCAGGAGCAGGCCATTCGGCCCTTCGAGCCTGCACTGCCATTCAATATGTTCATGGCTGATCATCCAACTCAGTATCCTGTACCTGCCTTCTCTCCATACCCCCTGATCCCTTCAGCCACAAGGGCCACATCCAACTCCCTCTTAAATATGGCCAATGAACTGGCCTCAACTACCTTCTGTGGCAGAGAATTCCACAGATTCACCACTCTCTGTGTGAAAAATGATTTTCTCATCTCGGTCCTAAAAGACTTCCCCCTTATCCTTAAACTGTGACCCCTTGTCCTGGACTTCCCCAACATCGGGAACAACCTTCCTGCATCTAGCCTGTCCAACCCCTTAAGAATTTTGTAAGTCTCTACGAGATCACCCCTCAATCTTCTAAATTCCAGCGAGTACAAGCCGAGTCTATCCAGTCTTTCTTCATATGGAAGTCGTGCCATCCCAGGAATCAGTCTGGTGAACCTTCTCTGTACTCCCTCTATGGCAAGAATGTCTTTCCTCAGATTAGGAGACCAAAACTGTACGCAATACTCCAGTGTGGCCTCACCAAGACCCTGTACAACTGCAGTAGAACCTCCCTGCTCTTGTACTCAAATCCTTTTGCTATGAATGCCAACATACCATTTGCTTTCTTCACAGCCTGCTGCACCTGCATGCCTACTTTCAATGACTGGTGTACCATGACACCCAGGTCTCGCTGCATCTCCCCTTTTCCTAATCGGTCACCATTCAAATAATAGTCTACCTTCCTGTTTTTGCCACCAAAGTGGATAACCTCACATTTATCCACATTATACTGCATCTGCCATGCATTTGCCCACTCACCCAAGTCTATCCAAGTCATCCTGCAGCCTCCTAGCATCCTCCTCACAGCTAACACTGCCCCCCAGCTTCGTGTCATCCGCAAACTTCGAGATGTTGCATTTAATTCCCTCGTCCAAATCATTAATGTATATTGTAAATAGCTGGGGTCCCAGCACTGAGCCTTGCGGCACCCCACTAGTCACTGCCTGCCATCCTGAAAAGGACCCATTCACTCCTACTCTTTGCTTCCTGTCTGCCAGCCAGTTCTCTATCCACATCAATACTGAACCACCAATACCGTGTGCTTTAAGTTTGTATACCAATCTCTTGTGTGGGACCTTGTCGAAAGCCTTCTGAAAGTCCAGATATAACACATCCACTGCTTCTCCCTTATCCACTCTACTAGTTACATCCTCAAAAAAATTCAATAAGATTCGTCAGACATGATTTACCCTTCGTAAATCCATGCTGACTTTGTCCAATGATTTCACCACTTTCCAAATGCGCTGCTATCCCATCTTTAATAATTGACTCTAGCAGTTTCCCCACTACCGATGTTAGACTAATTGGTCTGTAATTCCCCGTTTTCTCTCTCCCTCCCTTTTTAAAAAGTGGGGTTACATTAGCTACCCTCCAATCCTCAGGAACTACTCCAGAATCTAAAGAGTTTTGAAAAATTATCACTAAGGCATCTGCTATTTCTGGGGCTACTTCCTTAAGTACCCTGGGATGCAGCCGATCTGGCCCTGGGGATTTATCGGCCTTTAATCCATTCAATTTACCTAACATCACTTTCCGGCTAACCTGGATTTCACTCATTTCCTCCATCTCATTTGACCCGCGATCCCCTGCTATTTCCGGCAAATTATTTATGTCTTCCTTAGTGAAGACAGAACCAAAGTAGTTATTCAATTGGTCTGCCATGTCCTTGTTCCCCATGATCAATTCACCTGTTTCTGACTGCAAGGGACCTACATTTGTTTTAACTAATCTTTTGCGCTTCACATATCGATAAAAACTTTTGCAGTCAGTTTTTATATTTCCTGCCAGTTTTCTTTCATACTCCATTTTCCCTTTCCTAATTAAGCCCTTTGTCTTCCTCTGTTGATCTCTGAATTTCTCCCAGTCTTCTGGTAGGCTGCTTTTTCTGGCTAATTTGTACGCTTCATCTTTTTCTTTGATACTATCCCTGATTTCCCTCGTTATCCACGATGCGCCACCTTCCCTGATTTATTCTTTTGCCATACTGGGATGAACAATTGTTGTAGTTCATCCATGCAGTCTTTAAATGCCTTCCATTGCATATCCACCGTCAACCCTTCAAGAATCAATTGCCAGTCGATCTTGGCCAATTCACGTCTCATACCCTCAAAGTTACCTTTCTTTAAGTTCAGGACCCATGTTTTCTGAATTAACAACGTCACTCTCCATCCTAATGAAGAACTCAACCATATTATGGTCACTCTTGCCCAAGGGGCCACGTACAACAAGGCTGCTAACTAACCCTTCCTCATTACTCAATATCCAGTATAGAATCGCCTGCTCTCTCGTTAGTTCCTCCACATGTTGGTTTAGAAAACTATCCCGCATACATTCCAAGAAATCCTCTTCCTCAGCACCCCTGCCAATTTGATTCACCCAATCTATATGTAGGTTGAAGTCACCCATTATATCGGTTTTACCTTCGTTGCACGCATTTCTAATTTCCTGTTTGATGCCATCCCCAACTCCACTACTACTGTTAGGTGGCCTGTACACAACACCCACTAGCGTTTTCTGCCCCTTAGTGTTTCGCAGCCCCACCCATATCAATTCCACATCCTCCAAGCTAATGTCATTACTTTCTATTGCGTTAATCTCCTCTCTCACCAGCAACGCTACCCCACCTCCTTTACCTCTCTGTCTATCCTTCCTGAATATTGAATATCCCTGGATGTTCAGCTCCCAGCCTTGGTCACCCTGGAGCCATGTCTCCGTGATTCCAACTATATCATAATTATTAATAGCTATCTGCACATTCAACTCATCCACCTTATTACGAATGCTCCTCGCATTGAGACACAAAGCCTTCAGGCTTGTTTTTACAACACTCTTGGCTCTTTTACAATTATGTTGAAAAGTGGCCCTTTTAGATTTTTGCCCTGGATTTGTTTTCCTGCCACTTTTCACCTCGCTACCTATTGCTCCTATCCTCATTTTACACTCTGTCTCTCTCTGCTCACACATTTAAGAAACCCTCCACTTCTTATTCTCCGTTTGTTATTTTTTTCTTCTTTCCTCCCTACGTGTTGCGTCTGACTGCTTCTCTTCTCTGCCTCCTGCCTCACAAACGGACTACTTGCCTTCTCTATTTGAGTCCCTCCCCCCAACCGATCTAGTTTAAAGTCTCCCCAGTAGCCTTTGCAAATCTCCCCGCCAGGATATTGGGTTCCCCTCGGGTTCAAGTGCAACCCGTCCTTTTTGTACAGGTCACACCTTCCCCAAAAGAGGTCCCAATGATCCAGAAACTTGAATCTCTGCGCTCTGCACCAGTCCTTTAGCCACGCATTTATCCTCCACCTTGCTCCATTCCTACTCTCGCTGTCGCGTGGTACAGGCAGTAATCCTGAGATTGTTACCTTTGCGGTCCTTCTCCTTAACACTCTTCCTAACTCCCTAAATTCTCCTTTCAGGACCTCCTCTCTTTTTCTACCTATGTCATTGGTACCTATATGTAGCACGACCTCCGGCTCCTCTCCCTCCCATTTCAAGATATCAGGGCCGAATGTTCGCGGGGGGTTCACCGTTACAAAGGAACTTCGGATGTCAGCCTTGGAGACTGAGATCAGTGTCACTGGGGTGTGTGGGCAGCTCAAGACCGTACATCATTTTCTTCCTTTGGACGCAAGCAAAAGGTCATAAGTTCAAGGAGCATTCGTCCCATCAAGTCTACTCTGCCATTCAATCATAGTTGATCTGTCTTTCCCTCTCAACCCCATTCTCCTCCCTTCTCCCTGTAACCCCTGACACCCTTACTAATCAGGAATCTGTCAATCTCCGCCTTAAATATATCCATTTGCTTGGCCTCCACAGCCGTCTGCGGTAATGAATTTGACAGAGTAGCCACCCTCTATCTGAAGAAATTCCAACTCATCACCTTTCTAAAGCTATGCCATTTTATTCTGAGGCCATGGGCTCTGGTCCTAGACTCTCCCACTAGTATAAACACCCTCTCTACATTCACTCTATCCAGGTCTTTTACTATTCAGCAAGTTTCAATGTGGTCACTCCTTATCCTTCTAAACTCTAGTCAGTATAGGCCCAGTAATGTCAAAAGCTCATCATGTGTTAACCCAGTCATCGCTGGGATAATTCTCATAAACCTTACCTGGACCCTCTCCCACGCCAGCACATCCTTCCTCAGATATGGAGCCTCAGTATTACATCCCTGTTTTTGTATTGAAAGAGCACTGAGCTTGCCTGCAAATGACGCGTCCCTTTCACTTCAGCTACTCAGTTTCATCTTGTCGGAAGAGTTGGCGTGCAAGCCCTGCCACCATGACCAAGAAGTGTCTTTTTGTTTAACGGCCTGCAGGCAATCATACCTGTTCAACCCTGCATCTTGGCACGGTGGCGCAGCGGGTAGAGTTGCAGCCTTGCAGCGCTTGCAGCACTGGAGACCCCGGGTTCGATCCCGGCTACTGGCGCTGTCTGTACGGAGTTTGTCCATTCTCCCCGTGACCTGCGTGGGTTTTCTCCGAGATCTTCGGTTTCCTCCCACACTCCAAAGACGTACAGGTTTGTAGGCAAATTGGCTTGGGATAAGTGTAAAAATTGTCCCTAGTTTGTGTAGGATAGTGTTAACGTGCGGGGATTGCTGGTCAGTGAGGACTCGGTGGGCCGAAGGGCCTGTTTCCGTGCTGTATCTCTAAACTAAACTAATCAGTCTGAAGAAGAGTCTCGACCTGAAATGTCACCCATTCCTTCCCTCCAGAGATGCTGCCGGTCCCGTTGATTACTCCAGCATTTTGTGTCTACTTAAATCCTTCTTCTATCCTTGAGCAGTCCTACCTTCTCTCTAGTAATCCTTTTGTTTATTATGTATTTATCAAATGCATTGAGATTGTCTGTTATCCAACATGCCAATGACATTTCATGCCCCTTCTGTCCCTCTTAATTCCCTGCTTGAGTTCTTTCCTGCTTTCTTTATATCCCTCAAAGGCCCTGTCTGATTTCATCTCGCTAAACCTTACATACAGATGACATGTGACAACAATAAACATTTATCAAATGAGTGGCTTTCCAAATTTGGGCATGAAACCATCGCAGAACTTGTGACAAAATGTTCACAGTGTTAGTTCTGTTTTCAGATTATAAATATTATGGGCGTGTATTTTTTAGGTCTCTGCTGCATCCTTTCTTAAGGCATTATCGTGTTGTGTTTCTGCAATGTCACAGAGTTCATCCACAAGCTCATATTTACCTTCCATTTTCTATCTTCGTGGCTGGATTAAGGATCACCCTGGGCCATTCACTATTTTCTCTTCTACTTTTTACATGTTGGAGATGATACAGGAGCTTGATCGCCAGCCTCAAGAACAGCTTCTTCCCCATTGCTATGGGACTCCATAATCAATGACCCCTTTGACACCTCATTCCCAGAGGTGCTGACCCATATTCATAACTCTACCTCATCCAGTTATTCAGTAGTGAGCATTAATATTCTGTTGCACTGATTGGATTTTGCATTACAGTCTTGCACCATTCTGTTGATTTGCACTCAACAATGTAAACATTGAAACAAAGAAACATAGTAAAACCTGTTATACCTATGTATAGCTTGCTAGTATTCATGCATGGTATGATTTAGAAACATAGAAACATAGAAAATAGCTGCAGGAGCAGGCCATCCGGTCCTTCGAGCCAGCACCGCCATTCAATATGATCATGGCAGATCATCCAGAATCAGTACCCTCTTCCTGCTTTCTCCCCATATCCCGTGTATTCATTGTTGTGTTTATCATTACTGTACGTACACTGTTTACTCTGTGAGATTTGTGTGAGCAAGGAATTTCATTGCATCCGAGTGCATATGGCAATAAACTAATCTGAAGTTCTGAGTAGAAATTCCCTGTGGCCCTCTCAATCCATTGTGAGAGTATGTTACATTCTCGCTCCACACCGGCAATCCTGCAAACTCTTAAAGTAATCTCCAATTAATGTCAAAATAGAAGAGTGCTATTCTGTAGGCTGTTGGCCAGGAGCAGCAGAATTAAAGTTTGTAAAACCACTGTTAAATTGGACCATGGCGAGCAAATACAAGAGATTTGGATCCTAAAACTAAACTAAACTAAAACTAAACTTACATTTTATTACAGACTCAAGGTCCAGATAAAAGACAAGACATTACATAGAATAGATTGCATACAAAGGCACAATAAATTACTGACAAAAGCATGGTACATTACATACAAAAGCACAATGCATGGTTCAAGATTAAGAATTAAAAACAAACCAGTATCCTACAACGAGAAACACTATACCAATGTCTCCACAGCTGGGATTGGTAGCGTGTAGTGCCAAACCTTATGTTTGATAAGGCCAAGATGATTTCATTTTCAGAGTCATTAATCCGGCAAATAAATTTATACATAAGATTTCTCAAGACAGTTTGTAAAGTGTTGACTCCTGCAGCCACTCAGCGGGACAGGCAACATCTCTGGAGAAAAAGAATAGGTGACATTTTGGGTCGAGACCCGCGTTATTCGAGTTGCTCCAGCACTTTGTGTATATCATTGGTATAAACCAGCGCCTTCAGTTCTTTGATTCTAGATTTTGATTCTTTCTATCTGAGCTTGATTCAAACCCAACCCTGAAGTGCAACGTTGCAACATCCATCTAATGGAAACCCTGGCGAGTAAGCGAAAATCCATGTGTAATAAGGAACTGCAGGTTCTGCTTTATACCGAAGATAGACACAAAATGCTAGAGTAACTCAGCAGGTCAGGTAGTATCTCTGGATAGGTTGAATAGGCGACGGTTCGGGTCAGAACCCTTCTTCAGACTGGAGAACCCAGAAGGGTTCCGACCCGAAACGTCGCCTATTCCTTTTCCCCAGAGATGTTGCACGATCCGCTTGAGTTACTCCAGCATTTTCTGTCTATCTAATGAAAGAAAGCCCAAGTGACTTAGCTGTTGAAATCAACGCTGATTCTTAGTATGTCCACCATTAGAATTTGGATTTTAGGCTACTTAACAACAGAATAAAGCAATTTGGTCTGTGATTATTTTCATTCTGCCAGATAATCACAGGGAGAGGGCCACTAAATTGCCTGTTAGGGAATTAGTTTAACTGCACGGCAAAAACTAGAATGTAAATACGGCAATTCATAGAGATGCATTAATCATTAATAATGCAGACCCTTTAATTTTCAGCATGCCAATTCCTTTAAGTTCCATCAATCGATTTTAATGCAATTGATATAAGCTGCTGATATGTACTATTGACAACATGGGGAAGTGAGATTGATGCATATGGTATTGTCTTGAGGGAGCTTTTAATATTCTCTGCTGAAAACCAGAAGGCACTATTAATCATTGGGTAATATCTTTATTGTTTATTTTGTGCAGATTTGTTATAAGTAAGTAAAGCACGGCTCCTGAGGAACACATTTCATTTTTGTTAAAATAGGTAATTATTGGACACATCTATCCATGTAATGAAAAGTTGGAATTAGTTGCCTCCTTGCCTAAATAAGTCAATCTCACTGTACAACTCATCTGCAGTTCCTTGTTGTATATAACCTTTGCAGTTATGTTAACTGCTCTGAGTAGTATACCTTGGGATTAAAGCCAATGTGATTTAGTTGTGGTAATTGAGGTGAATTCACCTCACATTCACTTGGGTTTCATTTTGAGTTAAGTTGAGCTCAGTTTGGTTTAGTTTATTTTAGAGATACAGCGTGGAAACAGGCCCTTAGGCCCACAAGCCTGCGCCAGCCAGCAATCACCCGTTCACACTCGTTATCTTACACACTCAGGGCAATTTGGCAAAAACTCCTCTACCTTCATTTTCATCATGAAGCTTTTCCATTGATATTTGAGGAACACGCTTAGTTAGTTTAGTTTATTTTAGTTTAGTTTAAAGATACAGCACAGAAATAGGCCCTTTGGCTCACTGAGCCCGTGGCGACCAGTGATCACTTTACATTAACACTATTGACAATTTTTACAATAATTACCAAAGCCAATTAACTTACAAACCTGCACACCTTCGGAATGTGGGAGGAAACCGGAGCACCCGGGGAAAACCAGCGCAGTCACAGGAAGAACATTCAATCTCCATACAGACAGCAACTGCAGTTAGGATCGAACCTGGGCCTATGGTGCTGTCAGGCAGCAACTCTACCGCTGCGCCACGATAGTACAATGGAAAAAAAAGTTTGACTATTCACAGCTTAATGTGTTCACTACTACCACAAAATTGTACTTGGTAACTTTTTCTTGCAACGTTTCTCAAACCTTAACATCTATTACTTTGAAAGTCAAGGGCAGCTGGTATAATGGAACACCAATGCCTGTAGGTTCCCTCGAAAGTCACACGTTATCCCGTCTCAGCATGACATTGTCGCTTGGTCAAACGCCACTGTGAGTGTCTATTCACCAGTAGGGCCACTATGGTTTGAGAGGCAGCGCTGTGGCGCAACGGTAGAGTTGCTTCTTTACAGCGCCAGAGACCCTGGTCCGATCCTGACTACTGATGCTCTCTGTGTGGAGTTTGTACCTTCTCCCCGTGACTTGTGTGGGTTTTCTCCAGGATCTCCGGTTTCCTCACACACTCCAAAGACGTTCAGGTTTGTAGGTTAATTGGCTTGGTATAATTGTAAATTGTCCCTAGTGTGTGCAGGATAGCGCTAGTGTGCGGGGATCGCAGGTCGGCTTGGACTCAATAGACAATAGACAATAGGTGCAGGAGTAGGCCATTCGGCCCTTCGAGCCAGCACCGCCACTCAATGTGATCATGGCTGATCATTCCTAATCAGTACCCCATTCATGCCTTCTCCCCATATCCTATCGCTATCTTTAAGAGCCCTATCTAGCTCTCTGGTGAAAGTATCCAGAGAACCGGCCTTCACCGCCCTCTGAGGCAGAGAATTCCACAGACTCACCACTCTCTGTGTGTCTCGGTGGGCTGAAGGCCCGTTTCCTCGCTGTATCTCTCTAAACTAAACTAAACTAAACTAAAAAGCATCTTATCAATACCTTCTCAAGGGCAATGGATACTGGATTTGAAAGTGATACCCATCTCATATAAAGAATGTAGGTTGTCAGAACCATTTCTTGGGCAGAATTTCTATTTGGTTGCTAGCCTCTAGAGCAGCTAGTCCAAATTGGGAAAAAAAAGTGTTAAAATAATTACTTTTGAATTGTCTGAAAGCTCTTTACCTAGTGAATTATTTCCATAAATCTTGCATAATGTTATTATGCAGACTGAGATGGCAGCCCTTCAGTACCAACACTACCCTACGATCGGCTGGGAGTTGAACAGTTGGGTTTAATTCTCGGGAACAAGCTGCCAGAGGAGGTAGTTGAGGCTGGGTCTATCCCAACATTTAAGAAAGCAGTTAGACAGGTACATGGATAGGGCAGGTTTGGAAAGATGTGGACCAAATGCTGGCAGGTGGGACCAGTGTAGCTGGGACATGTTGGTTGGTGTGGGCAAGTTGGGCCGAAGTTGATTCCACACTGTATCACTCTATGACTCTATGACTAACTGGGCTCTCTTTAGCTCTTTGCCTGCCACCACCCATGTATAATACTGTAACTTGTCTGAAGAAAGGTCCCAACCCGAAACATCACCCATTCCTTTCTCTCCAGAGATGCTACCTGTCCCGTTGAGTTACTCCAGCATTTTGTGTCTATCTTTGTATTGCCTTTTGGACGTAAGTATCCATATCTTGCATAAGTGCAGACAGCCAGGCGTACTTTTACACGTTTAGAAATAACTAAGAATTGCAGATGCTGGTTTACACCGAAGATGGACACAACATTCTGGAGTAACTCAACGGGTCAGGCAGCATCTCTGGAGGAAAGGATAGGTGACGTTTCGGGTCTGGACCCTTCATCAGACTGTTACTCCGGCACTTAGTGCCTATACTCACTGACCCCCTATACTGTTTAAGAAATAGGCTTGAGTTGAAAGCAGTTCATAATGCATTGCTGTTCCTTGATTTATAATAAAAAAATACCAGTCATAAATCTTAATAAGCAAAAACCAATTAAAACAAAATTCTCAGCTATTGATGCATTTTTTTTTAACACATAGCATTTACAAGCCACCTCAAAATGTACCTAGAGTCTTTCGTCTTTGATTAATTACTTATTTTCTTCTTTGAAATCCAAATCATCTCCTTCAAAAGGTCCCTGAAATGGCCTATGCAGGAGTCACCAGATAACTAAGCAATTACAATGACATTACTTATAATTTCCAGTGAAATCCCTTTCATCTATCTGTCCCTTGGCAGATTTAGTTTAGAGATACAGTGAGGAAACAGGCCCTTCGGCCCACTGAGTCCGCGCCAACCAACGACCCCCGCACACAAGCACTATCCTACACTCTGGGGACAATTTAGAATTTTTACCGAAGCCAATTAACCTGCAAACTTGTACGTCTTTGGAGTGTGGGAGGAAACTGGGGCTATGGGTGAGTAGTGGAGGAACTCAGCGGGGCAGGCAGCATCTCTGGAGAGAAGGAATGGGTGACATTTCAGGTCAAGACCCTTCTTCAAACCGGTCCTTGATAATGCTGCCAGCCTTTAACATAGAGTGAATGATAAACACCCCCTTTTACCTCCATAATAACGGTTTTGTTTCCCAAGCATTGTTCCTGACTGTGACTGTCACACCTTCTCAAACATGTTCCTGTCACACTTCAACAACCATAAAACAGCATCCACTGAGAGTGGCTGTGGACCGTCACAGGTGATCTGTTGGCAGATGTCAACAAAGCTCGCCTAAAGTGCAGGAAAATATTGCACCTTGTGACTGGAACCTACTTTTCTTTGCATATTTAAAAGCTGCCTCAGCAAACAATCACCTATTCCAAAGATGGACCCAAAATTCTGGAGTAACTTCAGACTCTCTACATCATTGTCTATACCTCTCGTTTCTCTTTCCTGTAACTTTCAGTCCAAAGTAGGGTCTCGACCATTCCTTCTCTCCAGAGATGCTGCCTGTCCCACTGAGTTACTCCAGCATCTTGTGTCTATCTTCGATTTAAACTAGCATCCGCAGTTCCTTCCTACATTTCGCCAACATCTCAGGAGAGAAGGAATAGGTGACGTTTCAGCTCAAGACCCTTCATAACCTATTCCTTTTCTCCAGAGAAACGGAATAGGTGATGACCCGTTGAGTTACTTAAGCATTTTGTGTCTATCTTCAGCAAACAATCATCCTTTGCTGTCAACACAAATGCCCATTTGTGTAGGAAGGAACTGCAGATGTTGGTTTACACCAAAGATAGACACAAGATGTTGGAGTAACTCAGCGGGTCAGGCAGCACCTCTGGCCAACAATGGACCATTGTGGGCTCCACCTGTCATGGGTAATCGGTGCCGGCTTAATTTGTTCTGAATCTTTTAATAGTTTCCCTCCCTGACTCTCAGTGTGGAAAAGGATCTTGACCCAAAATGTCATCTATTCCCTATCTTCAGAGATGCTGTCTGACCCGTTGAGTTACTCCAGCATTCATGCCCATTTGTGAATCCAGTCAGAGATCAGAAAGAGGGTTCAGTTTCAGTTTAGTTTATTGTCACATGTACCGAGGTACAGTGAGCAGCTTTTGCTGGTGCTAACCAGCCAATGGAACGACAATACATGTTGCATTCGACCCATTTACAGTGTATGGATACATGATAAGCGAATAACGTTAAGTGCAAAGTAAAGCAATTAAAGTCCGATCACAGACAGTCTGAGGCCCGCCAATGAGGTAGATAGCAGTTCAGGACTGGACTGCTCTCTAGTTGTGGTAGGATGATTCAGTTCCCTGATAACAGCTGGGAAGAAACTGTCCCTGAATCTGGAGGTGTGCCTTTTCACACTTCTATACCTTTTGCCCGATGGGAGAAGGGAGAAGGCCGGGGTGCAACTAGTCCTTGATTATGCTGCTGGCCTTGCCGAGGCAGCTTATGGGGACATGGGACTAATTAGACAGCACCTCTGAAAAGGTTGGGGTCGTTATGCTGGGCAGAATGGTGCAGCAGACTGTTTGCAGGGCTGTTTTGATTACACTGGCTGAATGTATGAAGCAACTCACTGCCATTAAAGCTGGCATTCCACTTTATATACAATGATATATATAATACCTACAGAAAAATCCTTCTTCGACTACTGGTACCAGACCCTACAACAATCACCACAGTCTGTTCCATATTTGACCCCACATTAAGAAATGACTGGGGGTACACAAAAGGCTGGAGAAACTCAGCAGGTGCAGCAGCATCTAAGGAGCGAAGGAGATAGGCGACGTTTTGGGTCGAGACCCTTCTTCAGGCTGACTGACCGTGTTACCCTTTAATAGAAACATATAAACTATATTTGACATCCTGTGTCATTTATTAAGCAATAATGTAAAATCTTAATTGAACAAATGCTCCATAAAATCACATCTAAAAATCTCACCTAATGAGCAGGTATTAATATCCATTCATATTAATGCTTGGGGTCACACATGTGGATGGATGGGGGTGAAATGTAATGGCCAGAGGGGAAAAAAAAACCTTGAACTCTTATGTACAAAAAAAACCCTCAAGTGGGCAGTCTTTAACCGTGTGATTTAACGGATGCAGCCGAGAGTGGGTCTTTTACACTAAGATCTAGGTGCAGTAACAGGTTAACAGGCAGCAATCGTTTAATGCAAGTCATATACAAATATTTCGACAGTGCTCCCATGGAGAGTATCGCCACAGCTCGGGCCGGCAAAGTTGCACGGTGCACGCTGAGATGCGGGAGAACGGACGCCCCCCCCCCCCCCTTCCACTCAACGTAGGGAACGAGAGACTCGGCGCTGTGACTTTTCTTTTTCGTTTCAAATAATTCAACGCGGCGGCGAGTTTGGCGACAGGAGATGCCCGTGCTGCCGGCAAGGGTGCGATCTGAGGAGCGCCGCTCACTCGAGGCAGAGAGAGGAGTGCGAGCGAGTGGCGTTTTCTCCCGGGCAAGCGGGGAGTGCGAGCGAGTGGCGTTTTCTCCCAGGGAAGAGGTGCGGCCGGCCAGGTGACCAGCGGCACTTGTGAAACCCAATTGAAACCGCAAGCGCCGGAGCTGGGGGCAAACGGTGGGCGGAGAGAGAGCCGGTGTGGAGCGCTGTCACGCTGCCTCGGGAGCTCCAAGGGTTAAACTTAATTGCTTCTCCCCCCCTCCCCTTCCCCCGTGTTCTCACAATCTGGAAAAGTAAGCTGCCTATCCATTTACGAATGCAATATTTAGATAAGAGTTAACTATGAATTAATATTGACACAGCGCCGTCCGTTTACATCACATTATAAATATTAGCTGAGCAGGAGTTGATGTGTTTGTATAAATATTAAAAGAGAAAAAAAAAGACTTCATTTAAAAATCACCCTTTTCAGGTCTGTGTCGTAATACCGCACATGCATCGGAGATGTTGGCAGCGGCGTGAAAGTGTTTCATTAAAAAAAAATGTACAAGTCTATTGCATTGACTCGAGCCTGGTTTGCGGGGAAGGGAGGAATCGATGGATTTTAGCTGCTGGCGAGAAAATCGGTAGCTTTTTCGTTCCACATAGTTCATCTGGCCAGTTCTGGAGACGCTGATCGGATTTCCTGCAGATTAATAAAAAAAGACTTTGTCCCTAACACCCCCCCCCCCGATCAATAAATAAATATATAGATAGATACTTTAAGCGCTAAGAAGGAGATATGAGGGTATGGAATGAAGGGGTTTTTTTGCTGCCCTTTATTGTCCTTCCAGTCTGAGGAAGAGAGGAGAGGAGAAGGGAGAAGAGAGGAGAGGAGAGGCGGGGAGTAGAGGAGAAAGGAGAGGAGAGAGGGCAGGGGGGACATTTGCTGGAAGCTGGTGTGCGGCGAGGAAAGGGTTAAGGCAGCTTTGAGACTGGGAGTGGGTTAGTGGGTTGTGATCTAATGGTATCAGGCGTTGGTTTAGCGCTGGGATCAATGTGATTAAAGCTGGGAGGAAAGATGTGGATGGGTTGGATGGTGTTGGACTGGGAGGCTGATTGCAGAGCTGTCTGTGGTGGTGGAGCGCTGTACCTGTCGACCTGCCTCCGACCTGCCGCTGCCGTCAGTGCTACCGCTGCTGCTGCTGCCAGTGTTCCCGTAGCCCAGCACATCTACCTGGCCGTCTCCCAGGGCTGCACACACCCTCTGAATCTCTGATCCGGTATTTTTTTTTTGCACTCCAGAGAAGGGAAGAGAGGAGATCAGGTTTTAAGGACACAGCAAGCAAAAATACATATCTTACAGCCCCTGCATAAAGGGCGACCGAAGCAAGCCGGTCTGATCTCCAGTGCCTGCTTTAACCAAGAGCTTTTTTCTCTCTCTCTCTCTCTCTCCCTGTCTCCCTGTCTCTCTTTCTCTCTCTCACCTCTCTCTCTCTCTCTCTCTCTCCCCGTTTCTCCCTCTCTCTTTCTCGTCTCTCTCTCTCTCTCTCTCTCTCTCTCTCTCTCTCTCTCTCTCCCTGTTTCTCGGTGTGGATGTTAACCTTCACACACAGTAACACATTTCACGTTGCAGAAGACACAGGAATTATTACAAGAAGGACAAAGCCTAGGGTATGTGGATCGTGGCAACCCTGATTCTCTACAGCATCGTGAATGGTGAGTTGGTTAATGAAATAGCCCCATCACATATTAAGGTGGTGGTATGACAGAAGAATGTTTCTTTACGTTTCCTTCTGTACTGTGATCAGCAGGATGCAGAAAATTGCACTGTAATCATTTAAAGTAGCTTACCCTAGCAGAGTCAGCTCAGTGCTGTCACACTACAAAATACAAGCATGAATCTTGGCTTAAAAAAAAACTGTTATCTATACCGCCTAGCCATATATATATAATATATATGACAATTAATCTACAATTATATATATATATATATATATTGTGTGTGTGTGTGAGGCATTTTGCAAGCAACACTAATGATTTTATAGATAGAAATGTGATCTTGGACAAAATGTACTAATAATGTGAGGTGTAAATACAGGCAGCGTAGAATGGTGTCCCTCGCTATACATGCACCTGCCTGCCTGCCTGCCTGTGTTTTTAGGTCTCTCTGTATGATCTCGCCATACACATATAGTGGGGATAACATGTGCCGAGACTGAGAAGGAAAATAGAGAGCAACAGTAAGATTTTAAAAGGAGAATTTGAAGCGGCTAAAGATGAGCGAGACACACACGTCTACCTGAATTTGGTTGAGGAAAGAATATTAAAGCTTTTTTTTTAAACAAGTAAAATTAAATATACGCTGATTTTTTTTGACAGGATTGGGGTGTGGGGTTAAACGAGGGACAGGGTGGGAGAAAAATAACTGTTTTTATTCCGGGGGAGAAATCTTGGATAAATCGATATTGCAAAAGAGAGAGAGAGAGAGAATAGGCATTGAGGACTGAGGTCCACTGTAGATTTCTTGCAGCAACGTAAGATTTACTAGTTAAAGTCAAAGATGACCACATGGGTAACTGGCGTGGAAGCAGGAGAGATAAATGACCGTCAATTTACTTTGCATCTGAAGTTTATTGTTGCCTCTTGGAGCCTGTGAGCAAGATTTCAGTGTGAGACAGCATTGCTATTAATATAATTTCGTTTTTTGTCTTAAAAAAAAACCCCATCGCATTTAAACAAAGTCACCTCGATACAAAATGCTAACTCTCCCGAGGTTTCCAATGACAGGAGCGCACACAAGCACACCACTGTAGCAGCTGCAATCTGCAACCTACTCCTTAAAAAATGTTCTGGGAAGGATAATGGTTTTGCAAAAGCTGAAACTAAGGAGTTAAATGTTATTTAAAAAAAAAATAATATATATATATATATATATATATATATATATATATATATATATATATTACTCTCCCAGAGCTACATCCATAAAGGCAGAATGCAAACAATTTTGAGACTGTTATACGATACGATACGATAAAACTTTATTCATCCCCGGAGGGAAATTGGTCTGCCTATGAAACGGATGACCCACGATCACAGTCAATTACAGGCGCCGGATCATTTTGCGAACACATTATTTCTACAAACTGCTGGTTATTTCTCCACAAACTCTTTTCTTTTTTCTCCCTGACACAGAAAGGGACGGGGGTCGCGACATAACCAGTCGGTTTTAATTGAATAGGAAATTGGCGTCTCTCTTCCTGTGCACGATGCTAAAAAATAAAATGTAAAAAAATGTTGCTGCCTTTATTTCAAATCCCCTCTCGAAAAGGGATGTGAAGTCGAAGCGAAATTGTTCCGTTTAAAAGCTGTCAGCTCTGATTGAAGTAGTTTGACTCTTCCTCGCTCGCTTGCTGAGGCTCCCAACGGTTCCCCTCAAGTGATTATGATAATTGGTGTTTGATCAAATGATTAATTATAATTCGATTAATCCTGCGAGCTAAACGCTTCAAAGACATTTTTCATGCTTTTCATTTTACCCCCTTTTGTTTTTCTAAAAAAAAAACACAGGCGTAAATGGTAAAGCATTGCAAAGTAAAATGCACTTCCGCAAAAAAAAATCAAGCGTGCAGATGAAGTGGCAACTGGCTGAGGTTGGAATGAAAACCGCGGAGCAGAATTGCACGGTGTTGCAGTTTCATAGTTAAAAGGCTATTGCAGGCTGGAATGAAAGATGTTAAACAGATTGTCAAGCAATGATTTGATTCCGTATACATTTAGAGCTGATTTTGTTTGAGCATTCATCATCTTGCAACGACTGACAATCCTAGGTGTCTTTAAAAGAAAGGAAATCTAATTTTGGACGTTTTGAGGCATGTGAAAAATGGACCTTAAGTATAATATTTTCAGATAAGATACTATCTGAAACGGGCAGTGGAAGGGAGAGAAAGAATCACTGAGGCTGGAAAATGAGCCGGTTAATGGGAAAACTGGCAGCTATTTGTCAGACTGAGCAATGCCTCCCTCTATTTGTTTTGTTCTTTTTTTTTGGGGGGGGGGTCTGCATTTTCAATGTTAGGGTTTTGTACTTTTTATACTGAAGGAGAGGATTACAGACTGCTACCATTTGTGAATGCAATGGTAGGAATGTGAGGCAGGAAGAGATGGAGAGGCAATGAGAAAGAAGCCTGCTTTCAATGTAAAAATACCACCTGAAATGGGGGGGGGGGGGGGGGGGGGGGATTGAGAGAGATGATTATAAGGCGGGGTTGCCTTCAGTCTGAGGTGTACCCCCCCCCCCCCCCCCCCCCCCCCCACCCCCCCCCCCCCCCACCCCCCCCCCCCCCCCCCCGCACATTAACACTATCCTAACACCATTAGGGACAATTTAGACTCTTAATACCAAGATGGATTATCCTACAAACCTGGTACGATTTTGGAGTGGTGGGGAGGGAAACATAAAAGATCTTCGGAGAAAAACCCACGCGATCGCGGCGAGAACGTCCAAACTCCGTACAGATAGCAGCCCGTTAGTCAGGATCTGAATCCAGGTCTCCAGTGCTGCAAGAGCTGTTAGGCAGCAAAGCAACCATTGCACATCGCAGATGTGCCCAGACATGTTGGATAAACATAGAAACATAGAAAATAGGTGCAGGAGTATGCCATTCGGCCCTTTGAGCCAGCATCGATCATTCAATATGATCATGGCTGATCATCCAAAATCAGTACCCCGTTCCTGCTTTCTCCCCATATCCCTTGATTCCATTAGCCCTAAGAGCTATATCTAACTCTCTCTTGAATACATGCTATTCTTTGTAAAAACTTGTCCCCCCCCCCCCCCCCCCCCCCCCCCCCCCCCCCCCCCCCCCCCCCCCCCCAAAAGATTTATAAATCCACACAAATCCATTTATAAATCAACACAATTTCCATTTTATTTTCTCTGGCTCACATATTCAAACAAAACAACCTGAGGAAGACAACCGTGATTAAAATGTATCCCATTGCCTCATTGCATTGATGCCATATCTCACTTGTAGGGATGTCAACATTATCCACAGAACCATCTGAGCCATTAGCCTTGTGCCAGGCAACAGGACAGGGTTTCAGACCATAAGCAAAATCTGTTGTTTTCTTTATTTCCTTTGCTTGCAGAGAACGACAAGGTTTATGGAATTTCAGAGAAATTCAATCATCAAATTATTTGTTCTGAGTTGGAAGTTCATTTTGACGATCGAATTAATACTAGGTCCCAGCACGTAATCCCACCAATTCCATACTTTCCCCATAACCTTACAAATTACTCCAACTAAACCCAATTTCCTTTCCCTCCCCAATCCCATAATGACCTTTCTGTCCTACCACCAATGCCATAGTGAGGCCACATGCAAACCAGAGTGACAGCACCTTGTATTCCACTTGGGTAGCTTACAACCCAACAGTATGAACATATTAGGTAACTAACCTACAAACAACTCCTTTCCTATTCTTCGCTGTACCTCACTTGAACTTGCACTCATTTCTCCCTTTTCCCTTATATTCCTTCCTCTAGCTTCAGAATTAGCATCTCACGTTTCCTTACAGTATCTCACACTCTTTGTCTTTTCACCCCTGGCTTTTATCCAACCATCTGCCTATCAGAAACTCTCTCACCTGTACCCACCTATCACTCAACAGTCTGCATCCAACCTCCCCTTCTCTTCCACCTTCCTCTTCCCCGTCATAATCGGTCTGACAAAGGATCCTGACACGGAACACCACCTATCATGTTCTCCGGAGATGCTGCCTGACCCGCTGAGTTAAACCAGCACTTTGTATCTTTTTTCCTTTCGAAGTAATTGATTTTGTTTCAATATAGGCAGTGAATGTCAGATTTTTTTTCCTTTTATCAGTGTTCAGTTCAGTTTAATTGCCACGTGTACCGAGGTACAGTGAAAAGCTTTTGTACATGATTACAATTGAGCCATTGACAGTGTACTGTTGCCTTTGCTTTTGGCTGGTATTGCCTTTGGTCTGTGCCATGTTGCTAGATGACAGTGCTCGCACAGGTAAATTAGGGTGGATACTGGACTGGGAAGGGGTAAGATGTGGGGTACTCACACTAAGATGCTGGCTGCATCTTCATTAGTTGCCGATTTGTTCTTTTCCATTGTTTAACATTAAAACAATTTCCACCCTTCCCAAAAGTAGCTGTCAACCCTTTCCGATTTTATAGACATTTCATGTATGGCAGCAACTCTTTTGCAGGGGTTTACAAAGTGCCTCACTACCAATGAGCTTTTTGAAGTGTAGTCACCGTTCTAATGTAAGGCACAGATAAGCCAATTAGTGCACAGCAAGTTGCGAAGGACCAATGTTATAATGAGCAAATTATTTGATTTCTAGTCACTTTATTTTTTGTTTGAGGGATACTCACTGAAGTGATGTTAGAGTGGCACAGCGGTACAGCAGTAGAGTTGCTGCTATACCTGAGACCCGGGTTCAGACTATGGCTACTGTCTGTACGGTCTCCCTGTGACCTGCGTGGGTTTTCTCCGGGAGCTGGGGTTTCCTCCCACACTCTAAGGATGTACAGGTTTGTTGGTTAATTGGCTTTGGTAAAGATTGTGAATTGTTCCGAGCGTGTAGGATAGTGTTAGTCTACGGGCATCGCCGGTCGGTGCCGACTCGGTGGGCCTGAAGGGTCTGTTTCCGTGCTGTATCTCTAAACTATACTAAATCAATGGGCTTTAGTGAAGTGTTGTTACTGTTTTAATGTAAGATACAGATTAGCCAATTAGCGCACAACAAGTCTGCCAAGGACCGATGTAATAATGAGCAAATCATTTGATTTTGAGGCAGTTTATTTTTTGTTTGGGGGGGATACTCATTGAACAGCAGCTGGAACTGGAGACATGGGAGATTGTAGATGCTGCGATCCAGAGTAAAATCAAACTGATGGAGAAAAGAAAAGCGCAGTCTGCTGGAGGAACTCTGGATCAGGCAACATTCATGGAGGGAAATGAACAGATGATGTTTTAGGTCAAGACTCTTCTTCAGACTGATGGAGTAGAGGGGAGATAGCTGGTAGAAAGAAGTGGGGAGAAGGGGTGGGTCAAAAGCTGGGTCAAAAGAAGGATTAATTGGCAGATACGTCAGGAGGGGGAAGGGAAAGGTGAAGATGGTGATCAAAGCTGGAGGTAATGAGGTGAAGGCAAAAAGGTGCAAATGATGAGATCTGACCTACACCCCCAGGGAATAAAGATGGACTATTTCCCAATTTGGTAAAGGGAAACACGCTGAGAATAGTTTAGTTTGGTCTAGAGACAGATCATGGGAAAAAACTGGCCATTTTGGCCCAATCTGAGTCAATTCCGACCATCAATCGTCCATCCACACTAGTTCTATCAATGTTGTCCGACTTTCAATCCACTCCCACACTCTAATCTAAAATAATTTTTCTGGGGCAATTTCCCACAGGCACCAATTAATCTACAAGCCTGTAGGTTTTGGGGATAGTGGGAGGTGGGGGGGGTGGATTGGAGCAGTTGGAGGGACCTATGTGGTTCAACAGTTCTTTATTATCACATGTGAATTTTTTTTTTTTTTGCATACAGTTCAGTAAAGTATTGCCTTACCCAAGCACAATCCCCGATTAGTGCAAAGTGCCTAGAAATAGAAAAGCACTGAGACCACATGCCTGATCTAGGAGAGCCCTGGGCTGCCGTAGGGCCCTTGTGCCCAGCAGCTGACCATGAGGGCGCAGGCCAGAGGGCGAATGTGCAAACTCCACACAGACAGCAGTGCCCGAGGTGAGGATCGAACCTGTGTCTCTGGAGCTGTGTGAGGCAGAGGCTCTACCAGCTGCACCAGTCTGCCACGGTGTACAACAAACAAAGGCCAAGAGATACCAGGAGCAAATCACTACCCCATTCCCTTTTGGTTGGCAAAACTGCTGGAGAAACTCAGCGGGTGAGGCAGCATCTATGGAGAGAAGGATTGTTCTCTATGGAGAGAAGGATTCTCCAGCATTTTTGTCTACCTTCGAATTTCCCCAGCATCTGCAGTTCTTTCTTAGACATTTTCTGTCTACCCCATTCTCTTTGGTTGCTCAGCAATGAGAGGGGAACTATAATGTCCACTGCTTGTTTAACACTGACTGCCAAAAGCTCTAGTTTCACTGTGTGCAAGTCTGTGTGCTACTGTGTCAGAAGCCATCGGCTTGTTCCCCGGGGACGTCTGATGGGATTTGACGTTGACTGTTAATTGAAGGCACCGAGGATTCAGTTGGGTGTGCGGAGAAGAACAAAACCCAGCAGTCAATGAGGTCAATCATCAAAGATGGCCTGGGGAGCTGATGGCCGAAGGGGGGCGGCGGCGCGGGGGCGGCGTGGAAAAGAGGCAGCGGACGTCCAAGCGAGCGGATCCAATAATGTAAGAGACCGTGACTGATGGGGAGAGCAATATTAGGATGCGCTCTCTAATGACCCGGCACCTCATTAGTGTCCATCAACCCGATGTCCTTTCCTTTGAGCTGAGAGCACAGATCGGCGTGCATCTCCATGGCAATGGACCTTTACTTCGTACAGTCGAGGTGATGGTGGGAGGGGAATCTGACTGTACTAACGTTTGGCCCACACGTCTCCATGGAGCGTTGGGGAGTTGGGCGCGTTCATTGTGAGGACCCGCACATGGTCCTTGAAACGGATCTCAAAGGCAAGTTTGTGGGCGACTGGAGGACCCTGCAAGGCACTGTCGCAACACATTTTTGGTAGCCCTCAGGCCGATGAAGGGTCTGGTCCCGAAACGTCACCTGTTCCTTTTCTGACAGAGGACGCTGCCTGATCCAGTGAGTTACTCAGCACTTGATCTGCCATTCAGAGGCTTGGCTGAACTGAGTTTCAACATAGTGGCGCGTGGTCAACTGTGGGCTTTGAATGCAAACAGAGAATATAGAAAATAGTGCGCAGGAGGAGGGCCTATTCAGCCCTACGAGCACTGTGATCTTGGCTGACTCCGCATATCAATACACTGTGGCCTGCCCTTTTTCCCCCATAATCCTTGATTTCTCTAGCCCCTAGAGCTCTAATCTACCTCTCTCTTAAAATCCATCACAAGTAGATTTGGGCCTCCACTTGCCATCTGTGGCAGGGGAATTCCACAAATTCACATCTATTGGTGACTCTTCTCACCTCAGTCTTAATGGAGTCCCCTTTATTCTATGGCGTGGACCCCTGGTTCTGGACTCGCCTCACATGGGACGTTTTCCTGCATCTAGCTTGTCCAGTCCTTTTATATTTGAATAGTGGTTTCTTATAAGTGTATAATCCTATTAAGATGCCATTAGATGCTCACAGTAATACTTACTGACTATTCGTCTCAAAGAAGGGTCTCGGCCCGAAACGTCCACGTATTCCTCCTCTCCAGAGATGCTGCCTGACCAGCTGAGTTACTCCAGCATTGTTCTCTATCTTTAATGTAAATCAGCATCTTACACAAGGCTGCTTGGGGTACGGTTGGTGGCGGAAGGCTGCAATCGAGTGGGCGGGGAGCATGTTTAATGAATTACAATGAATTGGCTAATAGACGGGGTGAAAAGCCATGTCCCGCTGAGTTTACTCCAGCATTTTGTGTCCAGGTCTGAAGAAGGGGTCTCTCACCCGAAGACTTCGCCCATTCCTTCTCTCCAGAGATGCTGCCTGTCCCGCTGAGATACTCCAGCATTTTGTGTCTACCTTCGAGTGACAAGGGCGTTATTTTCCACACTGTCGGGTACAACTGGAGAAGAGTGGAAAGGGGTCGTGCTTCAATGATGCACAAGTTTAGATGGCAAGCATTATGGAAGAGAGGAGGATGAAAAGGAATAGAGGATCAATTAATATTATGACACACAATGTGTTAATATCTTAGAACAAACAGACAGGGAGTGGATCGAGTCATAGAATCAACAGCATGAAAACAGACCATCGGCCCAACTCGTCCATACCAACGTACCAAGATACCCCATCTAAGATAGTTCCATTTTCCTGCACATTCCTCTAAACCTCTCCTATACATTTACCTATCCAAATATTTTGCTTAAATAATTGTTATTGTACCTGCCTCAATCACTTCCTCTGGCAGCTTGTTTTATACATGTACCACTCTGAAGAGGAAAAAAAAAATTAGATTCATATTAAATCTTTCGCATTTCACTTCAAATCTATTCCTTCTACTTCTTGATTTCCCAACTCTGGAGGGGGAGGAGAAATTCCTTTCACGATTTTATACACATCTATCAGGTTACCCCTCGATCCCCCACATTCCAAGTAATAACATCCTATCCTGCCTAATGTCTCCCTGTAACTCTGTGCCTCGAATCCTGGCATCATCCGTGTAAATCTTTTATGCACTCTTTCTAGCTCAACGGAATCTTTCCAATGGCAGGGTTACCAAAACTGAACACGATACACCAAGTGCAGCCTCCCCAGCGCCTTGTACAACTGTGATCTAAAACTGCGTGTAAAATTCTTCAGGGATTGGACAGGCTAGATGCAGGGAAAATGTTCCCGATGTTGGGGGAGTCCAGAACCAGGGGCCACAGTTTAAGAATAAGGGGTAGGCCATTTAGGACTGAGATGAGTTGTGAATCTGTTGAATTCTCTGCCACAGAGGTAGTGGAGGCCAATTCACTGGATGTTTTCAAAAAAGAGTTAGATATAGCTCTTGAGGGCTAACAAAATCAAGGGATATGGGGAGAAAGCAGGAACGGGGTCCTGATTTTGGATGATCATATTGAATAATGTTGCTGGCTCAAATGGCCTACTCCTGCACCTATTTTCTATGTTTCTATGTGTCCAATATAACATCCCGATTTCTGTATTCAGTGCCCTTGCTGATGAAGGCCAGCATTCCAAAAATCCCAATTCACCATCCAGTCCACCTGTGATGCCATTTTCCGGGAGCCATGTCCTTGTACTCCGAGGTCCCTCAGCTCTAAAACATTCCCCATGGCTCTACTGTTGGTTTTGAAGGTTCCTGCCCGGTTTTGACTTCCCAAAATGTAACCCCTCACTCTAATCTGAATTCAATTCGATTTGCCATTCCACAGCCCGCTTTCCTAACTGACAATGATGGGGGAGTTTGTGAAATTATCCAGTTGGGCAAGAAGATTACAAACGATTATGTGCCTAAATTAATGTGCTATGTAGTCACATCAGAATTTTGTACTCCCAGTCTGAAATTTGTTCCTTCAGACTTCTCTTTAGAAATACAACGTGGAAACACCCACTTCAGCCCACGGAACCCACTCCGAGCAGCGATCACCCCGTACACCAAAACTATCCTACATACTAGGGACTATTTACAATTTACAGACAGCAATTAGCCTATAAACCTGTACGTCTTTCGAGTGTGGGATGAAACCGGAGCACCCGGACAAAACCCACACAGTCACGTGGAGAATGTACAAACTCCATACAGACAGCACCCATAGTCAGGATCGAACCCGGGTCTCTGGCGCTGTGAGGCAGCAACTCTATCACTGCACCACCATGCTATACCATTTGCTTTAATGATCCACACAACATTTCTTCCATCTCTTTTTTATTTTATCCCTAAAGAATGGATGTGGAGAGGGTGTTTTCATGAGTGGGAGAGGCTTGGACCAGAGGTCATATCCTCAGAATGAAAGGGCGTACCTTTAGAAAGGTGGAGGAATTTTATTAGTCAAAGGGTGGTGAATCAGTGGGATTCATGGCCAAGTCAATGGACATTTCTAAGGCAGAGATTGACAGGTTCCTGATTAGTACGGGTGTCCGGGGTTAGGGGGAGAAGGCAGGAGAATAGGGTTGAGAGGGAAAAATAGATCAACCATGATTGAATGGCGGAGTAGACTTGATGGGCCTAAGTCTGCTCCTGTCACTTATGAACTCTTCTCCAATTTCTCCATCCGATGTGTTTCAGTTAAAATTGTGTCTCCCTTTGAATGCCACCGTCTTTTACCTCAGCTACCTCTTTGAAGACTGATTTGGGAATCGGGGAAATTGAATTTGCACATATTTATAGTTGGATCAAAAACCCATGAGGTGAGTCGGCTGGGGGTTGAGATGTGTAGTGGGGAGGTCTCCGCTGATCAGAGTAACTTCTGCCTGCCTTTTGCCTAGAGCAGCAGTTCCCATCTCCTGCTTGGTTGGATATCCGCTGTATTTCTCAGGAGAAGGACACTTAATATTTCTGCTCAACGTAGGCATCAACAGCTCCTTTCGTTTCAATGTGGCAGCTTTGTTGGCTGTGCTGATGGGGATCAGGGAGACTGGGCCTGTTATTTATTTCAGCTTGATTTTAATCTCGTAGGAATTATCACGCTACAGAAAGGCACGTCACCACAATAACAGCTTGAGTTCACTCTGCACCTGAAAGGATATGCCCAAAAGGCTTGGATAGAGAGGATGAGGAGAGGATGTTTTCACTAGTGGGGGAGCCCAGGACCAGAGGTCATAGCCTCAGAATTGAAGGACGTTCCTTTAGGAAGATGAGGAGGAATTTCTTTAGTCAGATGGTGGTGAATCTGTGGAATTCTTTGCCGCAGAAGGCGGTGGAGGCCAAGTCAATGGATATTTTTAAGGCAGAGATTGATTCTTGATTAGTAGGGGTGTCAGGGGTTATTCGAAGAAGGCAGGAGAATGGGGTTGGGAGGGAGAAATAGATCAGCCATGATTGAATGGCGGAGTAGACTTGATGGGTCGAATGGCCTAATTCTATCACTTATGAACTTCTGTGATAATGAATTCCACAGATTCACCACCCTCTGACTAAAGACGGGCTTTGTCCTTCTATACATTTGTTTGCCAATGGCGTGAACGATGACGGGATATCAAATGTTTGGTTTTTCATCGAATGGGCTTTAGAGAGGCAGCTAAACCCAACCCCTAACTTTGCTTCCAGTCAAGGTTATTCAATGATACTGCATGCCCCGACATTCAGTAACTTTCACAAATTCTTAAATTAATTTATCTTAATTTAAAGTGGGGCAGCGGTAGTGTTGCTGCCTTACAGCGCCAGAGACCTGGGTTCGATCCTGACCACGGGTGTTGTCTTTACGGAGTTTGTACGTTCTCCCTGTGGCCTGCATATTTTTTTCCGGGTGCTCCGGTATCCTCCCACCTTCCAACGACGTACAGGTTTGTATGTTATTTGGCTTTGGTAAAATTGTAAATCGTGCCTAGTATGTGTAGGGCAGTGTTAGTGTGCGGGATCGCTTGTCGACGTGGTCTCGGTGGGCCGAAGGGCCTGTTTCGCTACAGTATCTCCAAACTAAAGAAAACTAAACTCTTTTAAAAAAAATATTGCTTTTCATTTAAGATGCTTTAAATAATAAATATTATGATTAAAATTAAAATATGATTGAAATAATCAAATGCAAATAATTAAATGGTTGTAATTTACCTTTTTCCTCTTTGCAATTGCGTTACCCTCATAAATAATGGACTCAATGAAGTAATGGATTAGTACGGGTGACAAGGGTGATGGGGAGAAGCAGGAGAATGGGGTTAAGCGGGAAAGATAGAATCAAATTCAGTCAGCCATGATTGAATGGCAGAGTAGACTTGATGGGCCAAATGGCCTAAATCTGCTCCAATCACTTATGAACTTCTGACTCACAGATCACACCAGGTCAGATCCGATGCAGAATTTGAGAGTAGATTCTGCAGTGCAAATGCCAGGAAATCATGTCCAACACTGACCCATTATGGTGTTTCAGGCAACGTTAGATCGAATCTCACAACCCGTTGGATTTTGGGTCCTTTTACTTTCCGTGGAGAGATAATCACAAAAGCCCACGCCGCACTCTTTAAATATTTTACTTGGGATATTTCTTTTGTTGAAACAAATGTAATTGGTTTGTTTAAATAAAATTGTCCCTCTGATCGGAAATGAAGAAAATTGAGAGACACGTTGAGCGGAATCCGAAGGCGATCTAATTTACGAGAGAGGTCTAATTAACGAGCTCCAGCCTGCAGCCAGCATGAATTATTCAACCTTTCCTCAGTTATGAGGCAGCTTCTACTGGGTTGTTTTGGAATATTCTTACTTTAATTGTCTCAGGAAGTTTTGACTTTCCCCTTTCTTTAAGAAAAAAAAACCCTGATCAGTGTTAGGGGGAGAGAAAGTTAAATATAAATAAAATCTTGCAGTGGGGCAAAACAAAATCTCCATGGGGTTATTCCTGCTTCCAGCTGTCAATAATAAACCCAAAAGGAAAACTGCAGATTAGTTTAGAATTTAGAGATGCAGATCCTTCGGCCCACTGAGTCGTGCTGCCCAATGAACGCCCGTTCACACTGGTTCTATGTTATCCCAGTTTCACACCTGACACGCCAAGGGCAATTAACCTGCAAACCTGCACGTCTTTGGAATGTGTGAGGAAACCTGAGCTCCCGGGGAAAACCTAGGCGGTCGCAGGGTGAATGCGCAAACTCCGATGTTGTCAATCTGAAATTTGAAAGAAGGAGAATTGCTAGAAATACTCCGCAGGTCAGTCAGCATCTGTGGAAAGGAAAAGTGTTAAGGCGTTCATTGGTAGTCAATCTGAAATTCAAAAGAAGGAGAATGGCTGGAAATACTCAGCAGGTCAGTCAGCATCTGTGGAAAGGAAATGTGTTAATACTTTCATTGAGAACGAAGTACTCATTCTGCCACTTTAAAAACAATTGCAGAGCATGTTTGGCTGCACCAGAAAGGAAAATACTACAAAATGTTTTTTGGAGACTGTACTTGTTAGCAGATCACAATGATGTACAGTAGACCTTTTACATTATGACATGTCTTTTTGCAGAGTCTTATTGCTGCGCTGTGCTTAATTGAAGGTGCGACTGTGGCATAAAAGTTTTGCAGATGCCAGACTTGTCAGTGATGGGCAAGTTTATTGAGAGTTGTGGGCTTTGTGGAGCGCTGGATCTTGACAGCTCTCAGGGAATGCGAGAGATGTAAATCCAAGCAGAAGCTGGATTTGTTTATCGCAGCGACATTTATTAGTCTCGCTACCATTTCTTTTTGATGCAAAACCAACGGTTTTAAACTGTCAGGTGTTGTGTTACAAAATTTCCATTTTTTAAAAATGGTTAAATATCAATGAAATATCAGTGTATTTTAATGTCTTTTTAAAAAAAAAATGCAATTGCATTATCAATTTTGTTCATTACCCCCTCCAATAAGTTGGATGCATTCTGATCTTGTTCAGGGTTCAGGGGCAGTGTGGAAACAGGCCCTTCGGCCCACCTAGTTCGTGCCGGCCAATGATCACCTGTACACTAGTTTGTTCTTACACACACTGGGGACAATTTACAGAAACCAATTAACCTGCAAACCTGGTCTTTGGAAGGTGGGAGAATACCGGATCACCCGGGCAAAACCCACGCGGTCAAAGAGAGAACGTACAGACAGCACCCGTAGTCAGGGTTGAACCAGGGTCTGTGGCGCTGTAAGGCAGCAACTCTACTGCTGTGCCACTGTGCCACCCAATCTCTATTAGATATTTTGAAGGGGGAGTCAAAGAGGAATTTATTTTGGAGGGGGGGGGGGGGTTAATAAATATATTGGCAAATCTTTCACTGTTTGTTTATTCAAAAACATAACTCCCTGAAGTCAATGGCTTCAAAACACATCATTGTATCGTTGTGATGGAATTATGAAGACTCTTCTTGCAAAGCAAACACACAAAAAGACGCCTGCCAAGGTCTGCTTTCATGAAAACAATATTCCGCTAAAATGAATGGCAGACCTTTTCCTCTACTCCTGACACTCAAAAGAATCTGACATTTCAAAAGGAACAAAGACATTTTAATACGGGAAAATCTTTTTTTTTTTTTTTTTACTGGCTGATATTTTACTGAGAAACAGAAACATAGAAAACAGGTGCAGGATTAGGCCATTCGGCCCTTCGAGCCAGCACCGCCATTCAATGCGATCATGGTTGATCATCCAAAATTAGTACCCTGTTCCTGCTTTTTCCTCCATTACCCTGGATTCCATTTCCTGTAAGAGCTACATCTAACTCTCTCTTAAGAACATCCAGTGAATTGTCCTCCACTGCCTTCTGTGGCAGAAAATTACACAGATTCACAACTCTCTGGGAGACAACGTTTTTCTTCATCTCAGTCCTCATTCCTCAACCAACATCATTAAGTAGAGATTTGTTTTTTTTTTTTATCTTGCTGTGCATATGTTAGCAAAACAGAATGAATTGGGATACTCAATGGTTCAACACCTTTCCTATAACATGGTGCCCAGAACAAAACACAATACTCTAAATGCGGCCTCACCAGCGTCATATACAACTGCAACATGACCTCCTAACTTCCATGCTCATTATCCAGACTGATGAAGGCCACTGTTCCAAAAGCCTTTTTGAGCCCCCCCCCCCCCATCTACCTGCGACTCCACCTCCAAACAAACCATGCACCTGCACACCTCCAAGTGTGTGCAAGTGAACTTACTTTGACACTCTGAATTGTCTATTCAGATGCAATCCTTAAAAATATATTTTCTGATGATTTTTTAGTTTGTAACTCTATATTCAGATGACAAGCTGACTTGTTACATGTCAAATTACATTTTTGTTGCCTTTTATGTCTCATTTTCTGCCCCACCCCTCCACCTGTTTTACAGATTTTGCTTTGTGTAGAATTTTCAATGAATTAATGATCCAAAACCTTTTAAGGGGTGGATTTTGAGCATCTGCTGGTCTGCTCCATGCCTAAGGAAGGCGAGCTATTCCACGGTTTGTGTAATAATATTCTGATAAGGAATGTAAACTTCAATACAGATGCAAAGGTTTTTTTTTAATCAGTAAGAGGTTTGAAAGAAGATAAGCAGTTGCATAGGGCTCTGGTGAGACCACATCTGGAGTATTGTGTACAGTTTTGGTCTCCTAATTTGAGGAAGGACATCCTTGTGATTGAGGCAGTGCAGCGTAGGTTCACGAGATTGATCCCTGGGATGGCGGGACTGTCATATGAGGAAAGATTGAAAAGACTAGGCTTGTATTCACTGCAGTTTAGAAGGATGAGGGGGGATCTTATAGAAACATATAACATTGTAAAAGGACTGGACAAGCTAGATGCAGGAAAAATGTTCCCAATGTTGGGCGAGTCCAGAACCAGGGGCCACAGTCTTAGAATAAAGGGGAGGTCATTTGAGACTGAGGTGAGAAAAAACTTTTTTACCCAGAGAGTTGTGAATTTATGGAATTCCCTGCCACAGAGGGCAGTGGAGGCCAAATCACTGCATGGATTTAAGAGAGAGTTGGATAGAGCTCTAAGGGCTAGTGGAGTCAAGGGATATGGGGAGAAGGCAGGCACGGGTTATTGATAGCGGACGATCAGCCATGATCACAATGAATGGCGGTGCTGACTCGAAGGGCCGAATGGCCTCCCCCTGCACCTATTTTCTATGTTTCTATGTTTCTAAGAGGCTGGCATTTATTTAGCATCTTGCTTATCCCCTGTCTCAATACAAGTCACAGACAATGACATATTTTTGAAGCACAGGCCTGTAATTTTGATGCATGAAAGAAGGCACAGCGGTGGAGTTGCTGCCTCAGTGCCAGAGGCCCGGGTTCGATCCTGACCACAGGTGCTGTCAGTGTGGAGTTTGTACGTTCCCCCCCCCCTCCCCCCCCCGTGACCTGCATGGGTTTTTATACAAGATGTTTGGTTTCCTCCCACACTCCAAAGACGTGCAGGTTTGTAGGTTAATTGGCTTGGGTAAAATTGTAAATTGTCCCCAGTGTGCGTAGGATAGTGTTAGTGTGCGGGGATTGCTGGTCAGCACGGACTCGGTGGGCCGAAGGGCCTGTTTCTGTGCTGTAACTCTAAAGGGCCTGTCCCACTTTCCCGAGTTATTCACAAATTCTCCTGAGTTATTCACGAATATCTCCCGAGTTTTCAAACTCGCAGAATGTTCGTAACGAGTCCGTAGGAGGCCGTAGGAGTCCGTGGATATATCGTAGCGGCTCGTTATGCCGGTACTTGGGGCTTTTTATTTACTCGTGGACATTTTTCATCAGGCTGGAAAAACGTCCCGACTTACCTGATGCCCCGAGTACCTACGGCTGGCGTAACGAGCCGCTACGATATATCTACGGACTCCTCCGGCCTCCTACGGACTCGTTACGAACATTCTGCGAGTTTGAAAACTCGGGAGATATTCGTGAATAACTCAGGAGAATTTGTGAATAACTGAAGAATGTGGGACAGGCCCTTAATCTAAACTAAATTAAGCCATATTTCTGCACAAACCTCGAAAGAAACAAAATGATGCTAATATATAGTTTAAGAATATTGATGGAGGATAATGATATGGGGCATTAATTGGGTTATCTCTGGTGCTCTCCTCAAATTACCATAACATCGTTAACTTTCGTGAAAACACATCTCTGAAAGTCGTGCCCCATACGGCAAAGCATTGCCTAGGTATTGCACAGGAATATTGCACTTGGATCCTTGTGTTCCTCCGGATAGGACTCGGGGGAGTGTATGTTGACTGCTGAGCCACTTCAGACACTGGTTTAGTTCATGGACACATGAAATTATACAGCCCTTTTGGACCACCTTTTCCATGCCGACCCCAACAAGATCGTAAAAGGCAGAATTAGGCTATTCAGACCATCGAGCCTTTCCCCCCATTTGGATCATGGCTGATCTATCTTTCACTCTCAACCCCATTCTCCTGCCTTCTCCACATAACCCCTGACTCCCGTACTAATCAAAAACCTTTCCATCTCTGCTTTAAAAATACCCAATGACTTGGCCTCCACAGCCATCTGTGGCGATGTATTCCACAGATTCACCATCCCCTGGTTAAAGAAATTCCTCCTCATCTCCATTCTAACCATGATGCTTACTTACTCTAATCTTGTTTGCCTGTGTTAGACCTTTATCCCTCTGTGCGTATCCTGTTTAAACTACCGATCCAAATACCTTTTAAATGTAATTGTGTCTGCTTCTACCGCCTCCTCTGGCAGCATGTTCAAGGTAACCATTAGCATCTTTGGGAGGGGAAAACTTGCTCTTCAGGTCTCTTTTAAATTTCTTCCTCTTGCCTTAAACCTGTGCTCTCTAATTCTAGGCTCCCCTGTTCTGGGGAGAAAAGCCTCTGACTCTCTATTTCATATAGGCCCCTCGTGATTTTATCAACCATGGACTCGGTGGGCAGAAGGGCCTGTTTCCTCTCTGTGCCTCGACAGTAAAGTAAAGACCTAAAATAGGCACAAAATGTTGGACTAACTCAGCGGGACAGGCAGCATCTCTGGAGAGAAGGAATGGGTGACATTTCGGGTCCCGACCTGAAACCTCACCAATTTCTTCTCTCGAGAGATTCTGCCTGTCCCCGCTGAGTTACTCCATCATTTTGTGTCTATCTTCGGTTTAAACCAACATCTGCAGTTCTTCCCTACACATAAAGACCTAGAATGTCAACCACTGCCTCTCGATCCACCTCCACGGATGCTGCCTGACCTGCTGAGCGTTTCTGTCATTTTCTGTTTATTTTGTTTCGGATTTCCAGCGTCTGCAGTTGTTTCTGCCTTGTTTTTGAATACAAGCCGTGCCCCTCCAGCTACTGATCGGCTCGCTTTCCCTTCGCCCTGCGTGGAACTCAATTAAACCCTCCCTCAGCTGCTTCTGCTGCGAAAATAAACACCCCTATCCAAGCCAGCCATAAATTGCCCGGTCCCAGAAATGCTGGATTTGCAGCAGAACTTGGAAAATAACCCCGAGAGCAGGGAATTTTGATTGCAATTATTTATTTGCTATGGAGCTGTGAGTAAGGCTCATGGCTCAAATGCTTCCTCTCCCCCCTGCAAAATAAATTGTGCAGCTAATATCCTTAGGACATACACTTGTAACTCTCCTTGCCTGTTTCTCATGTCATCGATGGTGATTTTGCAAAACACACATATTTTCTTTTTTTTTTTTTTTTTTTTTTTTTTTTTTTTTTTTTTTTTTTTATATTTTTTTATTGTAGAAACAGTATATACCAAGTTACACTCTTATACAACATTGAGATTTATACAATGTATAAAATTATAACGTATTGATTATTAATTAGTACTATTTGTGTTAATTATAGTATTATCCATTATACATTCCGTTATTATTTATTTTATATAATTGGGGGTATATGTAGTATATTGCTAATATAAGTATACACTTAGATTTCTTTAAAACATAGATATTCTTCTAATTACCAAATAGAAATCCCCGCTAATTTAACTACGTAATACCAATCTTAAACAACATTTTTTTTTTTAATATTCATAATGTTATCAAATATTTAATAATGTTTGTATTATTTGTTAATTTTATATTTCATAGTTTTGTATAATTGAAAGTACATAGTTTTATATATTACAAGTTTAAGACATCTATAATCTTTTTCATACAACAGAGATAAGTGTGTACATGTTAAAAATTTATATAGTATGTTTCTATAATTTTTCCTTAATTAAAGATAGATAGATAGAAAAAAAAGAAATAGAAAATAGAAAAGAAGGTATGAAAAGTTTGATGGAGATTAAAGTATTACTAAGTAATCCAATCTGGAGATACATTCATGATTTGTTATGGTGTATTTCTTCATCCACTCAGATATTCAGGCCTCAGTCAAGTCCCTGCGCCGAACCATTGTGACTGTAGATATTTTAATATTAGGGAGACCATATTCCTTGAAGAGATCTAACTGTCCATAAGGACAAGTCTCAATCTCTCCAAGTGAAGTGTCTCCGTCATTTCTGTATTCCACATTTTAATTGTTGGGGATACAGGGCTTTCCAAAATTTAATATTAATTTTTTCCCAATTATTAAAGAATAGTCGATAAAAGTTCTATGATTCCTATGTAATTATTTGTTCCATTTCCGGTATTCCAAGTATGATTAACTTTGGGTCGTAAATCATAGTAATATTAATAACTTCGAGATTGTTTTTGAAATATTTCATTCCAATATTGTAATATCTTGTGCAATTAGTAAATGAATGCGACAGAGTTGCTTCCATGATTTGACATTTTATCACATAGGTGATAGTTTTGAAATATATTATGTAGTTTAGATTTAGAATAATGTAATCTATGTAAGAATTTTAAACTGTATAAGTGCATGTTTAGCGTTTAAAGAGCAATAAGGTATATGTTGTAGCTGTCTTCCCATATTTTCTGGACTTATTATTTGACTTAGTTTCATTTTCCAGCGCTGTCTATGTATTTCCGATGATGGGATATCACTTTCCAACAAAATGTTATAAATGTATGATATCATTTTTTCTGTATTTGGGTGGTTTATTCAAGCATTCATCTAAAATTTCACTCTTTCTATTTCTAAGTTCTTGTGTATTTGCGGAATATAGTTTCTGATTTGTAAATATTGAAATATTCATTATTATGAAGCCGTAAGTTTGTTGTAATTCTTGAAATGAAAGAAAGAATTATCCTTATAGAGATCCCCATGTTTAGAATTCCTTTATTTTTCCATTGTGTAAAAGCTTTATCCATCATTGACGGTTTAAACGTAAAATTATTGGCAATTGTAAGAGCTAGCGGTATAAATTTTAGTTTTAGTGTTTTCTTTATTTGTTTCCAAATAGTATTCACTTTTATTATCAGATTTTCGCTATAAGTTTTTTAGGTACATTAATATTAGCAAATATTATAGAGCTAATTTCAAATGGAAAAACAGTCTTCTCTTTCCATTTTTTAACCAATTTGGTTTATTATCTATTTCTCCTACCAAAAATTCATATTTCTAATATTAACTGCCCAATAATAGAACATAAAAATTTGGTAAAGCTTAACCCCCGTTTATTTTAGCTTTACCTAAATTTTTTTTATTTATTCTATGATTTTTGTAGTCCCAAATAAAGTTAGTGACTATTGAGTCTACTTTTTTAAAGAAATTTTTAGAAAGGTTATATCGGGATTGATTGAAATAAATATAATAATTGTGGGAGGAAAATCATTTTTATTGCGTTTATTTTACCTAACATTGAGATAGGTAAGCTTTTCCAATATAAGATATTTTTATTTAATTTATTCAATAATACGGGAATTAGATTTAAATAAAGAGTCAAATCTTTTTGTAACAAAAATACCGAGATATTTAATATTTTCATTTGTTATCTTGAAAGGAAATTGTTGTAATATCTGTAAATTTATTCATGGTTATTGGCATAAGTTCACTTTTATTCCAATTGATGCTATATCCTGAAATTAAAACCAAATTCCGTTATTAGTTTTAACAAATTACAGATACTTATTTCCGGTTTTGTAATATAAAGTAGTATATCGTCCGCATATAACGAGATTTTATTCTTAGTATCTTTAGTATCGTATCCATATATTTCTGGATGTAGTCTTACCCTTTGAGCAAGGGGTTCGATTGCTAATGCAAACAGTAATGGTGATAAAGGACAGCCTTGTCTACAACCTCGAGAAAAAACTAAACTTAGTTGATAACATATAATTGTTATTATTCTAGCTGTTGGATTTGCGTATAATAATTTAATCCAAGTAGTAAACTTATCACCAAGCTTAAATGCTTCCATCACCCGAAAATAGATAAGGCCATTTCCACCTGGTCAAAAGCTTTTTCTGCATCCAACGAGATAACTACTAAATTCTTTTTTAATCACTTCTTTTCGAGTATATAATATTAAATAACCGTCTTAAATTATATGAAGAATATCTTTTAGGTATAAATCCTGTTTGATCAGGATGAATTATTCATTAACAATTTTACTTAGTCTTTGTGCAAGAATTTTTGTTAAAATTTTTTGATCAGTATTTAATAAAGCAATTGCTCTATACGATCCTGGATCATCCAAGTCTTTATTTATTTTGGGTATAAGTGTTATAATGATTCGTTCAATGTGTCTGGTAATTTCTCTTGTATATATATCTGTTCATATAATGATTTTAAATATGGGACCATTTGGGCATGAAAAATTTTATAAAATTCCGAGCCTATACCATCTGGTCCTGGAGTTTTACCATTTTTTAAAGATTTAATAGATTCTTGGATTTCTTTTATTGAAATATCGGCATTTAAAAATTCTCTATTTTGTAAATCTAATTCTTTTAAGTTACATCCATTTAAAAAAGGCATCTATTTTCTGTTTTATTTACCGTTGTGTTACCTAGTATACAAATTTTTATAATATTGCATAAATCTTTCATTAATATCCTTGGGTTGTATGAATAATTCACGTTTTGTGATTTAATCCTATGTATAATTTTTTCCGCTTCAATTTTCCTTAATTGTCGAGCAATAGTTTTTGTGGTTTGGTCTCCAAATTCAAACAACAATTGTTTAGTATGTTGGTAATGTTTTAGAACTTGATCAGTATATATTTTATTTAATTTATACTTCAATGCTACAATTTTATTATGTATTATTATATCTGATTTTGTTGCATTCTGTATATCTAATTGTTTGATCTCCCTTTCTAAGTCATGTTGTTCCTTCCGAATCTTCTTATTATGGAATGCTTGTGAAGAAATCATAATTCCTCGAAGATATGCTTTAAATGTTTCCCATATAAAGAGCGAGATATTTCTGGTTGATCATTTATTTCAAAAAACATCTTAATCTGGGTTATGATGTATTCCTGAGTTGTTTTATTTTTTAAAATTTGTGGATTAAGTTTCCATTGTCTAGATTTCCTGTTTTTACCATTTATTTTAATTTTAAATGTTTAATGGTGCGTGATCTGAAATTATAATGTTATGATATTGGATTCGTAAGTAAGTGAGATAAGCTTTGCATCTACTAGGAAGTAATCTATTCTTGAATAGGTTTTATGTACTGGCGAGTAGAAGGAATATTCTCGACCAGTAGACAAAACACACATATTTTCTGAGGTTGTTATGGACTGTCTAGTGTATTGTTTGCCAGAGGCCAGCACAGAATGCTGTACTCTGGAGAATATATGTACTCCACAGATGCTTCCGACTTGCTGTTCTTTAATTACAGAGCATCTCCGACACGCATTGTCACTGCTGCATGCTGTTAGCGAGCTGCGTGTCTGCGTGGTGACAGCGCAAGAATGGCCTCCTGCGCGTGAGGTGACAAAACTTGCGGATTTTCCTCCCTGACTCCTGAATATTTAAACCCGTCACCGTGGGCTACTTGGCGAGGCCCACTGTTAATGGGAACGGGCAGCCTCGGGAAGCCATCGCCGCTGTTTATTTACCTCTCATCCGCACAGTCTGTTTTTAATGGGAGCCAAGGATAAAGGGGTCGGGCGTGTTCTGTCACAGTGATACTTCACCTTAGTGCCAGATTGGACTAGAACAGGGCAGCACAGGTGCAGGCCCTTCGGCCCGCAATGTTTGTGCCCAACGTGATTTTATGGTACTCTGAGATGTGACTTTTTCACACAAAGGGTGGTGGGTGTATGGATCGAGCTGTCCGAGGTGGTAGTTGAGGCAGGGACTATCGCAAAGTTTAAGAAACAGTTAGACGGGTACATGGATATGACGGGTTTAGAGGGATATGGGGCAAATATAGGCAGATGCGACATGTTGGTCGGTGTGGGTGTTGGAACTCTTTGCCACCGAAGGCTGTGGAGGCTAAGTCAGTGGATTTATTTAAGGCAGAGATAGATAAATTCTCGATTATTGTGGGTGTCAGAGGTTATGTGGAGAAGGCGGGAGAATGGGGTTAGGAGGGAGAGATAGATCAGCCATGATTGAATGGTGGAGTAGACTTGATGGGCTGACTGGCCTCATTCTGCTCCTATCACTTATGATCTTATGACCTTCTTCCGAGAACAACTCATTACTTCTTTACCTTGCTGATTTCCCCTTCTCCCGTTGATGGTTCCAATTCCCTGCTGGCAAGCGAAGGAGCACACATTCACATCTCAGCCGTGTGGGCAACCATTCATGCATGCGTTTCAATCATAATGGGAATCGCAGTCAAACAGAATCCTGTCTTCGTGCAGCATCCACAGTAAATAATAGGCATGGGAATGGATGTGTACCTCCCTGGGGTCCGTTGCTTAGCTACACATAGTTTAAGCCTGTTAAGCCATCAGGGAAACTTCTCTTCCAGATGCAAGGAACGCCTAGCCTTGGCTGAAGGTTAGGATGCACCACCTTCATTGACACGAGCCCATTCATTTTGATCGCATTCATTTCAGTTTAGTCTGTCATCCCACGTACCGAGGTACAGAGGAAGCTTTTGTGCGTGATAGCCAGTCGATGGAAAGACCATACATGATTACAAGGGAATAAGAAGGGAATAACGTTTAATACATGATAAAGCCAGCCTAGTCCGATCAAGGGTATTCCGAGGGTCACCAATGGGGTAGATAGCTGCTCTTTGGTTGAGGTAGGATGATTCAGTTGCCTGATAAATGACCGTGGAGGAACAGATGAACTTCATGCAAGATCTTGCCATGGAACGATATTGCAATGCGACGGTTCATTTAGGCTAGTTGAGCAGGGTCTCCTGCTGTCATTTGCAAATGACATTAGCATACATGGCGCGCTCTACCCACTGTTCTACATGATGTACACGGTTATTTTAAGGGCATCACCTTAGCAATAAACTACAGGTCAAGCTAGTATCATCAACCGGTGTCGGGAACTGTTGCAACTCCTCTGTGAGTTTGAACCTATCAATTTTCAGTTCATCATTTGGGCTTGGTTACTAGAAGTGAAAAGCAGGTTTTCCAACCAAACAGGAAGTAAAATAAGCATCCTCCTCCTTTCCCTTTCACCCCTCTTTCCTTGCTTCATGTGGCCGATTTCAGTTTGTTTGGGAATGGATATATTTCCCAGTCGGAAGAAGGGTCTCGACCCCGAAACGTCACTGTCCATGTCCTCCAGAGATGCTGCCCAACTCGCTGTGTTACTCCAGCACTTTGTGTCCTCTTTTGTAAACCATCATCTGCAGTTCTAGATTTGTTTCGCGATTTCACACTTGTTCAGCTGACCATTGGGAGGCTTTAACGGTGGCGGAGTGTGCGAACCAGCCCAAAGAACAGACAAGAATACTAGTGTAGTTTAGTTTAGAGATACAGCGCGGAAACAGGCCCTTTGGCCCACCGAGTCCGTGCTGACCAGCGATCCCCGCACGCTAACATTATCCTACACACACTGTGGACAATTTACAGTTTTACCAAGCCAATTAACCTACAAACGTGCACGTCTTTGGAGTGTGGGAGGAAACCGGTGCTCCTGGAGAAAAAACATGCAGGTCACGGGAAGAACGTACAAACTCCATACAGATAGCACTCGTAGTCAGGATCGAAACTAGGTATCTGGCGCTCAAGGCAGCAACTCTACCACTGTGCCAACGTGTGGCCATAATAATGAAAATATCCAGGGAAACAATCTGAATGGCTCTGCTCTAGGAGTGATCGACACCAAATTGGCAATCTTACTCAACGTGGCCATTGAACTAGCTGATGAGAATGCTTGTCTCGTGCAGGGAACAATCTCAGTTTTGGTTGGTTCATGTGTGAGGCAGACTGGACGGTCTTTGACAGCTAACTCCCGGGAATTTATGATCAGCCATGATTGAAACTAGAGACATTGAATGGCGGTGCTGGCTCGAAGGGCCAAATGACCTCCTCCTGCACCTATTTTCTATGTTTCTATAAGTGCTTGGTGCTGAAGGGAGTTGCAACAATCGTTCTGAAGAAGGGTCTCGACCCGAAACGTCACCTTTTCCTTTTCTCCAGAGATGCTGCCTGACCTGCTGAGTTACTCCAGCATTTTGTGCCTATCTTCTGTATGAACCAGCATCTGCAGTTCCTTCCTACCCATTTTGTCTGCTACAATAGGAAAAATATTCTCTTTCCCCTTTGGGATACAAAGTGCTGGAGTAACTCAGCGGGCCAGGCAGCATCAGGAGGACACAGATAGACGATGTTTCAGATCGTGATCCATACGACTGAAGAAGGCCCTGACCTGAAGCTTCGCCTATCCATACCCTCCAGAGATGTTCCCTGTCTAATTGAGTTACTCCAAAGCACTATTGTGTTTAGAGGTGTGGTGTGGAAGTAGGTCATTGGGCCCACTGGGGGCCACAGGGCCTTTGGCCCATGTTGACAGAAATCACGGATATATTAGTTATAGTCTACACACTAGAGACATTTTAGAGAAGCCAATTAACCTACAAACCTGCATATCTTGGGTGGAAATTTTGTACACATCTATTTCGCCCTATCTGTGCCGCTTAAGATCACTCCTGACACTCCCGCACTTTAAACTTCTCCTCTTCTTATAACTCAGTTCCTAGAGCCTTGTGTTGGAAATGCTGTGTTATTCAACGCTGCGTGGTTTAGTTTAGAGATACAGAGTGGAAACAGGCCCTTCGGCCCACCGAGTCCACAACAACCCCACACATTAACGCTATTCTGCACACACCTGGGGCAATTTACATTTATACCAAGCCAGTTAACCCACAAACCTGTACGTCGTTGGAGTGTGGGAGGAAACCAAAGGTCTCGGAGAAAAACCTCACACGGTCACGGGGAGAACATGCAAATTCCATACCGACAGCGCCCGTAGTCAGGATTGAACCCGGTTCTCTGGGACTTTAAGGCAGCAACTCTACTGCTGCGCCACTGTGCTGCTCAGGTTCCACGCAAGATTGCAGCATCTGCAGTTCCTTGTGTCCACAGACTTCTCTTGCATCTTGTGAAGATTCCTTTCCCTTCACTTAAACAGCGGAAAGGTCAAACTGACCTGGAGAGCCTCTGCGTAAGCCTTTAACACTCAATCAGTATGTCAATCCTGCTCTCTACTCACACTAAGACATGTGCTTTTGCTACAAGTAATCCCAAACGAAAAGGAAGCCGAGATATTAACACCCTAGAAATACACCTACCTATTTTACTACTAAACTAATACTGCATTTATATTTGAAAACCTGGAATGCTACTGTTTTTACCCAAAAAACATTTGGTGGCCTTATTATTCAGCCTCCCATTTCTGTGCTCCTGAGTTTAGATTAGTTTAGCTTAGGGAGACAGTGAGGAAACAGGCCCTTCGGCCCACTGAGTCCATGCTGACCTGCGTTCCCCATGCACGAAATGGCCTGTCCCACTTAGGCGATTTTTTAGGAGACTAGGCAGTCGCCACATGGTCGCCGGGGTGTCGCCTTTATGGTCGTGAGTAGTCTCCTCAGTCGCCCAAAGAGTTGTAGCGTTTATCTGGTCGCCGCTGGATTTTGAAATGTTCAGAACTTATCGGCAACAGTCGGCGACCTTGGGCTTGTCGTAGCTTGTCTTCTCCTGACATAGGTGTTGTCGTATGTTGTCGCCAGGATGGCGTAGGTTGTCGCAGGTGCTGACTTTGGTGAATCCCATTGTCGAATCGCCAGCAGTCGCCTAAAAAATCTCCTAAGTGGGACAGGCCCATTAGTCCAGTCGCCGGCGTATTGGCGACTTGCTACGACTATGACAGTCGCTGGCAGTCGCCTAAAAAAATCTCCTAAGTGGGACAGGCCCTTAATGCTATCCTATACTTAAGGGCAATTTACAATTTTTACTGAAGCCAATTAACCTACAAGGCTGTACATCGGTGGAGTGTGGGAGGAAACAGGAGCACCTGGGGAAAACCCCGAGGTCACTGGGAGAGCGTACAAACTCCGTACGGCCAATGCCCGAGGACAGGATAGAACCCGGGTCTCTGGGGCTGTAAGGCACCAACTCTACCGCTGCGTCAGCATGCCGCCCCACCCGGGCCTACTGCTTGGAAGGCAGCTATACTCACCACTATACCCACTGCTCCGTCCTTGCTCCCTCACCAACGGTACCAATACACGCTGCCCCTCAATGACTTTAACCTATGCTGGCTGAGCCCATGTCTTCTTTGGCCAGGGCATCCACAACTATCTCTGGATAGTTGCCATTTCAACGTTATTTGTTAATGAGTCAAAGCACCCTGCGAACGAATGTCAAGATTGGTGAGACAAAGAGAGAAAGGCCCACAGAGGGGCCAGAGCTGGAACTAAAGCTGGTCATAAAGAACGTCATAATTTTCCATATCAAAAATAAACGCTCTGCATCAGTCACTAATTTCCCTTGCTCTCCCTGGCCACAAGCCTAAGCTAAGTCCAGTCACGTGAGATGATGCCATCCTCTGCTTCTCTGCCAAATCCATCATCTCTGTCATATTGTTCACCTCATCTCCTCTCTCCCTCTGGGCAGAACCTACATCTGTGTGTTTGTTACATTGCAAAGTCCTTGGCCATCTATTTCTCCTCCTCCTTCGAACTCATTAAAAGCTCATGAGCCTTATTCTATCCTGCTTCAATACCTGTTCATCCAAATTTAGTCGCTGCTGGCAAATGTTTGCTTCGTGCTCCCAGTGAATTTAAAATCCATCTCCTCAGCTTGATGGCTTTGTCCCTTTTAATCCTCCCAGCTTTAGTTCCACACCTTCCTCTGTGCTCCTTTCTCTCTTCATCTCACCCAATGGACACCAACCCCTCAATTCCACTGACTGGAACGCTCTTCAATTTAGTTTAGGTTGGAGATGCAGTGCGGAAACAGGCCCTTCGGCCAGCCCAGTCCGCGTCGACCAGCGATCACCCTGCACATTAACACTACCCTACACACACCACGGACAATTTTACGTCTATAACCAGCCAATTAACCTACAAACCTACACGTCTTTGGAGAGTGGGAGGAAAGCGGGGAGAACGCACAAACTCCGTACAGACAGCACCCGTAGTCAGGATCAAACCCGGGTCTCTGGCACTGTAAGGCAGCAACTCTACCGTACGGAGTTTGACCATTTCCTCTGTGACCCTGTGGATTATCTCCGGGTGCTCCGGTTCCCTCCCACACTCCAAAACGTACAGGTTTGCAGGTTAATTAGCTTTGGTAAAATTGTAAAACTGTCCCTAGTGTGTGGGATAGTGCTCGCTGGTCGAAGAGGAATCGGTGGGCTGAAGGGCCTATTTCTGTGCTGTATCTCTAAACTAAACAAAAAAAACCCTAAAATTAAGCATAATGTCCGAAATAATGTTGAGAGTTTTTTCAAAATAATGCTGTTTGGGCAAAAGCATTGGCTAGGATATCAGGGAGGATTGTATTCATGTGTAGTATCATCTGTTTTTGTTGGATAGCTTTTCACTGCACCTGTGCACACGTGAAAATAATAATAATCCTAAACATGACTCTTGAAATGGAAGTCAATGTACTGACTGTTTGGACTGGATGTGACTGGATTTTTACAGTGCTTTACCTTGATGCATTACATCAGTGCCATCCAAACCATAGATTCACACAGCATGTAAACAGGCCATTCGGCCCATTGACCCTGTGCCATGCATCATGCACCCATTTACACTAACCCATTTTTTATTCTCCCCACAATCCCACAAAACTCTTCCTGGATTCCTCTAATCCCCGACAGACTTGGGGCAATAGACAGTGGACGTTTAATGGTTCAAAGGTGCTTTTATTGTTGCATATGCTGAACGCACAGTGAAATTGTTTTCTTACAAACAGTCCAGTGGAGTAATGCCATACCTAAGCACATCCCCGATTAGCAGATTGTACAGAAATAGTCTACAGATCCTGCATGCAAGAGGTGGCATGTTTTGGGTGCCATTTTCAAAGTCCAGTCCGGGCTCTGGGTGCCCGTTCCAGGCGAGCCCTAGGCTGTTGAGGGCCTCCAGCCGTCGCCTTCCCTTGGACGAGCACAGAAACATAGAAAATAGGTGCAGGAGTAGGCCATTCAGCCCTTCGAGGCAGCACTGCACATTCAATATGATCAGGCTCCACACAAGATTGCAGCATCTGCAGTTCCTTGTGTCCACAGACTTCTCTTGCTCCTTGTGGAGATTCCTTTCCCTTCACTTAAGCAGCGGAAAGGTCAAACACTCAATCAGTATGTCAATCCTGCTCTCTACTCACACCAAGACATGTGTTTTCAACATGATCATGGCTGGTCATCCAAAATCAGTATCCTGCTTTTCCCCCATAATCCCTTGATTCCACTAAATCTAACTCTCTCTTGAAAACGTCCAGTGAATTGGCCTCCACTGCCTTCTGTGACAGATCGACTTGCGAACCGACGGGGAGGGGGGAGCCTCCCACAGCCGGTTCGCAACGAGAGGCTGGTTCACATTTCCCTCTCCTCTCCTTCGGGTCTCGCTCCGCGCCCGTCGCGTCCGTTGTCACGGGCTCCACCCTTCCAGTCTCTAAGCTATCGGCCCGCACGCCCGTGGCTTGTGCAAGAAAACCGGAGCATCTGGAAAGACGTCAAAACGCACACCTCCAGATTCAGGAACAGTTTTTTCCCAGCTGCTTACAGGCAACTGAATTATCCCACCACATCCAGAGAGCGACCTCATTGGTGACCCTCGGACTATCCATGATTGGACTTGGCTGGCCTTACCTTGCGCTAAATGTTATTCCTTTATCGTGTATCTATACACTGTGAACGGCTCGATTGTAATCATGTATTGTCTTTCTGCTGACTGGTTAGCACGCAACAAAAGCTTTTCACTGTACCTCTGTACACGTAACAATAAACTAAACTGAGCTAAACTAAATAAAATTAACTGAAATAAACAAAATAAAATTAAAATCCCATGCAGACACAAGAAGGAAGTGTAAATCCAGAGATCAGGATTGAATTCCAGATTGCAGGAATTACGAAACAATAATTCCACAAGCTGAGTCATAGAGCCAGTGATACAGTGTGGAAACGGGCCCTGAGGCCCATCTTGCCCACACTGGCCAACATGTCCCAGCTACAGCTACACTAGTCCCACCTGCCTGTTTTTGGTCCATATCCCTCCAAACCTGTCCTATCCATGTACCTGTCTAACTGCTTCTTAAATGTTGGCGTAGTCCCAGCCCCAACTTCCTCCACTGGCAGCTCGTTCCATACACCCACCACCCTTTGTGTGAAAAAGGGTGTTGCAGTGCTGCACACTTGTACACGAGCAGTGTGAAGCGGAATGTTTGTGAGGCTTTTGGGTTTGTATTGCGCCCTGCTTTTGTATGTTCCTTCTGCTAACATGCTTGTAACTGCACAGCTCGTTGATTTCCAACAGAGGGAGTGTTCAGCTTCAGGATTTCCTCAACTCACGAAGCGGTTATAAAAGAATGTGATGTATACTATTTGATCTCTCCAACCATGCCGTTGTGATTTTCTAATATATTTCTGCCTTAGAATAGTAACTTGCGCTCGCCATACACCCATTACACCATCCCAACTTTGATCAGGACCGTTGTTTCTTCCAGACGAGGGTGAATGCCAGCACGGGGAATAAGTGCATAAATTTTAGCAGCAGAATAAGGCCATTCGGTCCATCAAGTCTACTCTGCCATTTAATCATGGCTAATCTATCTTTCCCTCTCAACCCCATTCTCCTACCTTCTCCCCGTAACCCCTGACTCCTTTACTAATCAAGAATCTAGCATACTCCGCCTTAAAAATACCCAATGACTTGGTCTCCACTGCCGTCTTTAGCAGTGAATTCCACAGATTCACCACCCTCTGACTAAAGAAATTCCTCATCATCTCCTTCCTAAAGGTATGTCCTCCACATCCACTCTATCGAGGCCTTTCACTATTCGGTGAGTTTTAATGAGGTTCCTGCCCTCCCTTCATCCTCCTAAACTCCAGCCAGTGAACCATCTCATCACCAACTAGAGAACGGTCTTGACTTATCATACCTGTAATTCTCCCCGTGACCACATGGGTTTTCTCCGGGTGCTCCGGTTTCCTCCCACACTCCAAAGATGTTCACGTTTGTAGGTGAATTGGCTCCGGTAGAATTGTAAATTGTCCCTGGTGTGTGTAGGATAGTGTTAGTGTACGGGGTGATCGCTGGTCGACACGGACACGGTGGGCCGAAGGGCCTGTTTCTGCCTTGTGAAAGACTAAAGGGCCAAAACAAAGAATTTCACTGTCCCACTTACGAAAGATAAAGGGCCTTCCGCGGGGTGACTCTTGTATGGTCGTGAGTAGTTGCCCAAATAGTCATACCTTTTTCTGGTCGCTGCTGGATTTTCAACATTTTTAATTTTTTCGGCGACCTGTTGCGACTATGATGGGTGTCGGCAAGTCGCCGAAAAAAATCGCGTAAGTGGGACAAGCCCAAAAAAAAGCATGCAAGAAAGAATAAGTTGCATGGGTACGGGGAAAGGAGAGGGGAATAAGTGAAGAAAGGTTCCGACCCGAAACATCACCCATTCCTTCTCTTCAGAGATGCTGCCTGTCCCACTGAATTACTCCAGCATTTTGTGTCTATCTTTCGGGAATAAGACTGACCGGAATGCTCTGCTGGAAGTCAATGGGCGCAGTGACCCCCATGATAATTAGTAAATAACTCGGCAGAAGTTATCACCAATTGTTGTTCTGCAAGTTTGAAAATTTGTGTATCAATCTTGAGCATCCCTGTAAGTCCAGTTTCTTTTGCGCTTCCAGTGACAAAAATCCACTTATCTCTCAGCTGTTACACGCGACATTGGATGACGTGGTGAAATGTTTGTTCAAGGCTTCTTTTCAAACAAATGAATGGACTGTCATCTGAGACCAGTTCTTTTGGTGAGCCGTTATAAAAGAAAACGGATCACAGCCATTCAATTGTGTCTGGTGACAGGGCCCAAAATGTTTAATCTTGAGTCACTTTCTGTCTGTATGACGAACCGTCAGTCGTGCTCTACAGAAAAGTTTCCTTCGCTATTTCCAATTTGTGACGGTAACTTTACTGACAACTTTGACAGTGTTACTGGTATTAGTTTATTATTGTCACATGCACCTCATTGAAACTTATCGAATAGTGAAAGACCTGGATAGAGTGGATGTGGAGAGGATGTTTCCACTAGTGGGCAAGCCGAGGACCAGAGGCCATAGTCTCAGAATAAAAAGATGCACGTTTATAAAGGAGATGAGTAGGAATTGATTTTGTCAGAGGGTGGTGAATCTGTGGAATTCATTGCCACTGACGGCAGTGGAGGCCAAGTCAATGGGATATTTTTAAGGTGGAGATTGACAGATTTTTGATTAGTAAGGGTGTTAGAGGTTATGGGGAGAAGGCAAGAGAATGGGGTTGTGAGGGAAAGATAGATCAATTGAATGGCGGTGTACACTTGATGGGCCGAATGGCCTAATTCTGCTCCTAGAACTTATGCTATCAAGGCAAATCATACCATGCATGAGTTCATCAGGTAATGCAAAAGAGAAAATATACAGAATGCTGAGAAAGTGCAGGAAATGTAAAAGTGCAGGGGTCAGTGCTGGGTAGATTGGAAGATCAGGAATTAATCTCTAGCATATGAGAAGTTTGGTGAAGAGTCTTATTTGTTAGATCTTGGAGAACTTGATTTCATCTATGCCAATAAGCTAAGTTGCCAATTAGCTTTGTGTTCTAGATACCAGTGTGTACATTGTGAAGCTATTTTGACATCCATTTTCTCAATCCATGTATGGTAATACTGGTTCCATTGTTCCATACGTTCCATTGACAAGCCATATGATTGTTTAGAATATAATCTCAGGCCTTCATCTGGACATTTGTCTGAGGTATTCAATCCTTTCTCCATTTTTTATTCCATTCCGGAAGTGGCGGCGCTGCCTAAGCAGCTGCGGTTCGCCTGCAGTCCGTTTGTCTTTTTTCTTTTTTTCTTTTTTTTTTGTCCTGTTAGGGGCATGTTTTTGGTTTATTTTTAGTTGTCTATATATGGGGGGGAGGGGGTGGGGGAAACTTTTTTAACCTCTTCCTTGAACGGGGATGCGACCTTTTCGTTGTCGTGTCTCCGTTTCGCTGAGGCCTAACATCGTGGAGCCGGCGGCCACCAACTGGAATCGATCTGAGTGCTCCGGTCGTAGAGCCTGCGGACTCACCATCACGGAGCTGGCTGTCTTCGGAGGCTGTGGTGGCGCTGTGGCTGCAACCCGACTTCGGAGCTTCGGACGCTTCGGTCGCAGGCCCCGTGGAACGGTAACATCGGGAGCTCGCAGGTCCCTAGTAGGAGACCGATTTTCAGGAGCTCCCGCAAAGGCAATTTCACCTGCCCCGAATCGCGGGGTTTGAATCGGCCCGTCGCAGGGCCTTTCAACGGCCGTGGGACTTACCATCAACCGCCGGGGGTTTTAACATCAAGAGTCTCCATTGCCTTGACGCAGCAGTTTGACTGCCTGGCCGTGGGAGAAGAACAGGGAAGAGATAAGACTTTATGCCTTCCATCGCAGTGAGGAGGTGTTTGGAGATTCACTGTGATGGATGTTTGTGTTAAACTGTGTTAATTGTGTGTTTTGTTTTTTTGCTGTTATGACTGCAGGGAACGAGGTGCGTTCCTCCAACTTGCGGTGTTGCTCGAACACCTCCGCTCGGTCCGCATTAACCATCCCGGTGGCTCAGCACTTCAACTCCCCCTCCCATTCCGTATCCGACCTCTCGGTCCTGGGCCTCCTCCACGGCCAGAGTGAGCAACACCGCAAGTTGGAGGAACAGCACCTCATATTCCGCTTGGGGAGTCTGCATCCTCTGGGCTTGAACATTGAATTTTCTCAATTCTGTTAACCCTTGCTGTCTCCTCCCCTTCCCACCTCTCCCTCAGCCCTCGGGCCCTGGCATTCCCTCTATCTCTATCTCCCTCCCCCACCCTAGTTGCACTAGCTTCTCATTTTCACACTACAAACAGCTTACGATGGCTTGTTCCCTTTATCATCGATACTTTTTTGCATATCTTTCATTCATTGTTCTTTATTTCTCCACATCACCGTCTACATCTCTCGTTTCCCTGATCCCTGACCAGTCTGAAGAAGGGTCTGAACCCGAAACGTCGCCTATCTCCTTTGCTCCTTAGATGCTGCTGCACCCGCTGAGTTTCTCCAGCCTTTTGTGTACCCTCAAAATATTTGCTGCCTAGTTTCTTATTACATTAGTGACAAGACAGGATGTGCTGTCAAAGGCCTTTTCACAGTTTCTAAGCATCTCTGGTGATCATAGACATTTAGAAACCATTTTAAAAAGTTACATTTATTGCACGTCAATTTAAAAAGGTTATAAATTGTTCATGATTCAACATTTGAGTATTGAGTACAGTTGTGGTCCCAATAAGAAAGATGTCGGTAAGCTGAGGACAGGTGTCATCAAGCTGGGAAGGGTGCAGAGAGGATTCACAGGGATGTTACTGGGACTGGAGGGCTTGAGCTATAAGGAAAGGTTGAATAGGCTTACACTGTTTTCTCTGGGGCATAGAAGGTGGAGGGGTGACCTTATCTAAAGTCATGAAGGAAATGCCTAAGATGGATGCTCACAGTCTTTTTCCGAGGACAGGGGAGCCCAGAACTAGAGGACAAAAAATTTAAGGTGAGAAGGGATTGATTTAAAAGGAAGCATATATTTTTTAATAATTATTATTTAATTTATATTATTTAATTAAATTATTATTATTAATGTTTAATGATTAATGTTTAGTGTTTTCTGAGTCATTCGTAACTGTCACTGTATGTCATGTTGTTACTTGTGGGCGGAGCACCAAGGCAAATTCCTTGTATGTGAATACTTGGCCAATAAACTTACTTACTTCCAAAAGGAGATGAATGAATGAATAAGTTTATGAATGAATAAATTTATTGGACAAGTATTCACATACAAGGAATTTGCCTTGGTGCTCCGCCCGCAAGTGACAACATGACATACTGTGACAGTTAGGAATGACACATAAAACATTAAACATTAATAATAAAACATTATGATTAAACATGGGAAGTAAATAAACTGCCAGAGCAAAAGGAGGCTACAGATTTTTGGTTATTGAGTAGAGCTACTACTTGTGGAAAGAAGCTGTTTTTATGTCTGGCTGTGGCAGCTTTGACAATCTAATGACAGTGGAATTGATTGTAGACTTTAGGAGAGCTCCCCCTCCCTTCGCCTTCCAGAGGGAAGTGATTCAAAGAGTTTGTGGCCAGGGTGAGAGGGGTCAGAGATGATCTTGCCCGCTCACTTCCTGGCCCTTGCAGTGTACAGTTCATCAATGGAGGGGAGGTTGTAGCCAATAACCTTCTCAGCTGATCGGACGATTCGCTGCAGCCTCCGGATGTCGTGCTTGGTGGCTGAGCCAAACCAGACCATGATGGATAAAGGTGAGGACAGACTCTACAATGGCCGTGAAGAATTGGACCATCATAGCCTGTGGCAGATTGTGCTTCCTCAGCTGCCGTAGGAAGTACATCCTTTGTTGTGCCTTTTTGACTGTGGAGTCGATGGTGGCCCCCCATTTAAGGTCCTTGGTGATGATGGTTCCCAGGAACTTAAAAGACTCCACAGATGTGACTGTGGTGTTGTTGATGGTGAGTGGGGTGAGGGGAGGGGGAGCTCTCCTAAAGTCTACAATCAATTCCGCTGTCATAAGAGCTTTGAGCTCCAGGTTGTTGTGAAGGCACCAGGACGCCAGCTGTGTCACTTCCTGTCTGTAGGCAGATTCCTCCCCATCCTGGATCAGTCCAATCAGGGTTGTGTCATCCATACATAGATGGAGCAAACTTACTGGCAAAGCTGTAGAGATGGGTACATACATATTTAAGAGATATTTACATGATTGGAAAGCTTTGGAAGGATAAGGGCTGTATGCAGTTACATGGGATTAGTTCAGGTGGTAGATACAATGAACTGCAGATGCTGGGTACCAAAGAAAGGCACAAAGTGTTGGGGTAACTCAATGGGTCAGACAGATTCTCTGGAGAAATATTTCTTCTCGGCTTCCATTTAATTCCAATCATCATTAATTTACATATTGCAACTGGCTTGGCCGCACAATGTTGGTATTCTGAGGCCACAGTGTCAGAATGAAAGGACGTACCTTTAGAAAAGAGATGAAGAGGAATTGCTTTAGCCAGAGGGTGGTGAATCTGTGGAATTCATTGCCACAGACGGCTGTGGAAGCGCAGATTGACAGATTTTAATTAGTATGGGTGTCAGGGGTTACGGGGAGAAGGCAGGGGAACAGGGTTGAAAGGGAAAGATAGATCAGCGGTGACTGAATAGCGGTGTAGACTTGATGGGCTGAACGGCCTAATTCGGCTCCAAGAGCTTGTGAACCTATGCCTCACCCCTGTGTGAGATTGTTATGCTTGTAGATCTCTCGATGGCTTTAGATGCAGGGTCTAGCCACCAGGGATTTACAATAGGGATTAGCGACAGTAGCGTGCGTGCCTGTGTAGAAAACAAGAACTGAATGGATTTCAACGTCACAGTTACCCTGGTCCCATTGCCAAGCTGAGATCCCTCGGGTGATGTGTCTTGTTGCCAGTAACTTTCCATTCAGTGTTAAACTGAGCCCTTGTCGGTTATCTCAGGTGAACGTGTAATAAAACATTGCAATGAGGAGTGATGGAGTTATCCCTGTTGGCCTGAGCAATGCTTATGCCTCCATCAACATTCAGTTCATTAAAAAAAAAGGTTTTCATCAGGTCATTATCACATTGTTCAGTCCTGTTCAGTTTAGTTTATTGTCACATGTCCCGAGTTACATGGAAAAGCTTTTTGTTGCAAGCTAACCAATCAGCAATGATAGCACTAACCAGCCTGATATGATAGTGGCATTTAAACCTTTGGATTGGCAGAAACAGCTTTCATTGTGCAAATTGGCTGCCAAACACTTTGCGCTACCATAATAACTACAGGAAATCAGTGGTTGTAGTATTTGGAGCGAGCGTGAGGTGGTGGATATATCCTCCTGCCATCTTCTTTGGCCATTGTTTGTGCTTTGGTGTCATTCATATACCACGGCCGCACTGCCCCCAACACAATTAGTTTCAAATTTCAAAGGCATTTTTCGGCTTTCAAGCGGACATTCAGTTTAGGACATAAGGGCACAAGAACAGTGCGCGGAAAGGAACTGCAGATGCTGATTTATACCGAAGATGGACACAAAGTGCTGGAGTAACCCAGCGGGTCAGGCAGCATCTCTGGAGGAAAAGGATGGGTGATGTTTTGGGTCGGAACCCTTCTTCAGACTGAAAGCAAAGTGCTGGAGTAACTCAGCAGATCAGGCCCTTTATTGAGGCCGAGATGATGCCAAGACCAACTCTTACTTGCCTGCGCATAATCCATATCCTTCCATTCCCTGCAGAACCATGTACAATCCAAAAGTTTAATTCCCACCATCATATCTGACTCAACCACCACCGGCAGCATGTTCCAGGCACTCTGTGTGGAAAATAAGACTTGCCCCACATATCCCATTTAAACTTTGCTCATCTCACCATAGAGCTTTGCCCTCCAGTATTTGCTTTTTCCATCCTGTGAAAAAAAAGTTCTCGCTGTCTACCCTATCTATGCCTCTCACAGCTTTATATATTTATGTCAGTCTGCCTACAACCTCCATCATTCCAGAGAGAACAATCCAAATCTGTCCAACCTCTCCCTGTACCTCAATAACCCCTTAACCCAGGCATCACAATTGTCATAAACATCCTCTGTATCCATTCCCAAGCCTCCATATCCTCCCCGCAATGGCGTTACCAGAACTGCACACAATACTTCAATTGCAGCCTAACCAAAGTCCTATAAAGCTGCATCATGACTTCCTGTGTAAGAAAGAACTGCAGATGCTGGATAAAATCGAAGGTTGACGACAAATGCTGGAGTAAATCAGCGGGTGAGGCAGCATCTATGGAGAGAAGGAATGGGCGACGTTTTGGGTCTCGTCCTGGGCCTCCTCCACGGCCAGAGTGAGCAACAAAACGTGGCCCATTCCTTCTCTCCATAGATGCTGCCACACCCGCTGAGTTACTCCAGCATTTTGTGTCTGCCTCATGACTTCCTGTCTCTTGTGCTCAATGACCATATGCCATATGCATTCTTCATCACTCCATCTAATCGGGTTACCACTTTGAGAGGGCTGTAGAATGGGTCCCCAAGATCTTTTGGACTGTGCAAGTGGAATGCTGATCAGGACCAGAAACGCACTCTGATTACGCAGAGAAAATGCGTGCCATCTATTAACGTCTGCTGATAAAGCCTTTGTTTTACAATTAAACGCAGAGTGTCCCTTGGCTGTGTAGGAAAGCAAAGAGAAAGTGATTAATTATAGATGCACTTGGCAAATAATTCATATGTATCACTTATTTGTTCTTTATGGTTCAATTCATGAAAAATTATGTCAATTAGACATTTTTGCGGTTACTGAGAACCAGGACAGCAGGGTGTACTTTATCTCAAGGAATGGAACTGGTTGAGGATTCTGAATGAGCATTGAAGGAGAAGATGAACTCAACCCTCAGTGCGTTCAAAGCTTTTAGGAATAGTATATCAAATGGCCTATTGACTCCACTTTATGTCGCTGTCGATTCATTTTACCGTCATCGACAACGTATTCTCATTTGATTCGAGCCATTGCATCGGTCACACTTTGAACGTTTGGTAGCTTGTTGTGGTGCCAACCCTACGTAGAGGGGAGCTGAGGAGGAAAAAAAACCTGCACTGTCAATTGTTGAGCAGCTAATGCATTGGGAGCACAGAGGGAAGTCCTCCCACTAGGGCCGCATGGTGGCACGGCGGTAGAGTTGCTGCCTTACAGCGCCAGAGACCCGGGTTTGATCTTGACTACAGGCGCCGTGTGTAGCGATTTTGTCGGTGATCCCCATGACCCGCGTGGGTTTCCTCCGGGTGCTCCGGTTTCCTCCCACACACTCCAAAGCCGTACAAGTTTAGCCAATAGATAATGGACAATAGGTGCAGGAGGAGGCCATTCGGCCCTTCGAGCCCACACCACCCTTCACTGTGATCGCCAGGTTCTGGTTTCAAGTTTACATTTTTGTCACATGCACCAATTGGTACAGTGAAATTTGAGTCGCCATACAGGCAAATGAATAAAAAAGGATGATCACAGCTGATCATCCAGAATCAGTACCCCATTCCTGCCTTTTCCCCATATTCCTTGACTCCGCTATCTTTAAGAGCTCCATCTGCGCTCTCTTGAAAGCATCCAGAGAAATGGCCTCCACTGCCTTCTGAGGCAGAGAATTCCACAGATTCACAACCCTCTGGGTGAAAAAGTTTTTCCTCATCTCCGTTCAAAAATGGCATACCCCTTATTCTTAAACTGTGGCCCTTGGTTCTGGACTCCCCCAACATCGGGAACATGTTTCCTGCATCTAGCGTGTCCAATCCCTTAATAATAGACAATAGGCAACAGACAATAGGTGCAGGAGTAGGCCATTCGACCCTTTGAGCGAGCACCGCCATTCAATGTGATCATGGCTGATCATCCCCAATCAGTACCCCGTTTCTGCTTTCTCCCCATATCCCCTGTCTCTGCTATTTTTAATAGCCATATCTATCTCTCTCTTGAAAGCATCCAGAGAACCCGCCTCCACTGCCCTCTGAGGCAGAGAATTCCACAGACTCACCACTCTCTGTGAGTTTCCTTGTCTCCGTTCTAAATGGCTTATTCCTTATTCTTAAACTGTGACCCCTGGTTCTGGACTCCCACAACATCGGGAACATATTTCCTGCCTCTAGCGTGTCCAATCCCTTAATAATCTTATATGTTTCAAGATCCCCTCTCATCCTTCTAAATTGCCCATCCACGTTTGATCTTCGGAAGGTGGCACTGGATCTCTTTCTTGAACTATCTCATGCCTTCTGCTGCAGATACTTTAATATTTTGTTTGCAATTTGAGCAGGTTCCTCAGACCCTTAAAAGCAACACTAAGACATTGAGTAGGAAGGAACTGCAGATGCTGGTTTAATCCGGATAGACACGAAAGACTGGAGTAACTCAGCGGGCTGGCAGCATCTCTGGAGAGAAGGAATGGATGACATTTCGGGTCGAGACCCTTCTTCAGATTAGTTAGGGAAAAGGGAAACAAGAGATATCGACAATGATGTAGAGAGATAAAGAACAATGAATGAAAGATATGCAAAAAAGTAACGATGATAATGGAAACAGGCCATTGTTAGCTGTTTGTTGGGTGAAAACGAGAAGCTGGTGCAACTTGGGTGGGGGAGGGATAGAGAGAGAGGGATTACTTGAAGTTAGAGAAATCAGTAATCATACCAGTGGGTTGTAAGCTGGCCAAGCGAAATATGAGATGGTCTTCCTCCAACTTGCATTTAACCTCACTCTGATAATGCAGGAGACCTGGGACAGAAAGGTCAGACATTGAGCTCCAACAACTTTGAATGGTGTGGGGTGGAAGTGACATCATTAGAGGAGGTCTTTTCGTGTCCATCTTGTTACAAATGTTGGCCTCGCTGTCATCGTCCGTCCTGAAAAGGACGCAAGCTTCCGGCGACAAGCAGTGAGAGCCATCACTTGTCACAATAGACGATGGTGGTAGCAGAATTCGCTCAGGATACTTCCAGTTTCCAGCCCCGCGATGTGGATGCTTCTGCTATGGGGCCATTAGAGGAGGTTGGCTCGGTAGATGTAACATCACAAACCCTGGCCCAAAGATGACATCATCTACCTTCTCTAAACCAGAAATAGTTGGATGGCCGCACCAGCAATTTCCAGCTATATATTTTGGAGAATTTAGCTGACGTCTAGAATTATACAATCACAGACTTATTAAGTAACAGAAGGAAATAATTTGGCCCATTGATATTTTCCATTTCCTGGTGGATCAATTCCATTGATCGGTTCTATTCCGGTAGTTCACCAGATTTATTCTTTGTCAAATGCCTTTCGTAAGTTTGCTTTGGTCTGGTCTGGCTTGGTTTGGCTTAGTTTGGTTTGGTTTGGTCTGGTTTGGTTTACTTTGGTTTATTGATGCACCATGGAAACAGGCCCTTCGGCCCACCGAGTCAGCGCCGACCAACGATCACCCATTTGCTAGTTCTAGGTTATTCCAGTTTCATTTCCTATACACTGAGAGCAAGGACAGGAGCAAATTACAGAAGCCAATTAATCTACAAACCTGCACATCTTTGGAACGTGGGAAGAAACCAGAGAAAACTCATTCCAACTGTTTAGGGGACAAACCAGGTGAACCAACTTGCGCCGGTCTCAATTTCATACTTTGAATTTTGAATACCATACATTGCAAGTCCTTAAGGATTTCAAGATGGATATCAATAATTTTTTGCACTTGGTGAATTAAAGAAACCCAGGGATTGCACAGAGAAATTGGAACCATTTGAAACATTGAATCAGCATTGGTTTGTTATGTTTTCAGCATACGCACACATGTATGGATGCAGAAGGTAGGCACAAAATGCTGGAGTAACTCAGCGGGTCAGGCAGCATGTCTGGGGAGAGGGAATGGGTGGTGTTTCGGGTCGAGACCATTAGGGGAGGGGGGCGGGACAAATATAGAATGTAGGCGGAGACAGTAAGACTGGCGGGAGAACTGGGAAGAGGGAGGGGATAGAGAGGGAAAGCAAGGGCTATTCTGAAGTTAGAGAAGTCAATGTTGATACCGCTGTGTATGGATGCAGATCTGGCTTCCATCCAATGATTCAGTAATTGTGTCTTTTGGATTGGAAAACTGCATATGCCACTCTATTAGTGAGGGAGAGAAATGAGCAATTAGAAATTGGCATAAGGTAGGTGTCACATTACTTGGTGAAAAAATACCTTTGTACCTGTGGTTTACAAAGCTCCTGACCCATGTGGGGGGGGGTTCCCTGTGTCATTGCATGATCCATTATGGACTAATTAATGGAGATTTATTGCTGTGATTAGTTAAGAGAGACACTGTCTTTGCATCATGTAATTCCTGGCATGGCAGCCGGTGAATTAGATGGAGTCTGGTCATCATTGTGTCCAGCAGGTTCTTGGCATTGGGTCGCTTTAACATCAGTTTATGGAGGTTCATGTTCAGAGTAGTTTAGTTTGGTCAATTTCCCTCCTGGAATAAATACAATTCTATCGTATTGCACCAGATCGCATCATATCGTATCGCATCAAATCGTATCATAGTTTAGTTTAGTTTATTGTCGCGTGCACCGAGGTTCATGAAAAGCTTATGTTGCGTGCTAACCAGTCAGCGGGAAGACAATACGTGTTTACAATCGAGCCATTTGCAGTCTGTGGATACATGATAAGCTGAATAACGTTCAGTGCAAGGTAAAGCCAGCAAAGTCCGATCAAGGATAGTTCGAGGGTCACCAATGAGGTAGATAGTAGTTCAGGACTGCTTTCTAGTTGTGGTAGGATGATTCAGTTGCCTGATAACAGCTGGGAAGAAACTGCCCCTGAATTTGGAGGTGTGCGTTTTCACACTTCTATACCTTTTGCCAAATGGGAGAGGGGAGAAGAGGGAGTGGCCAGGGTGCGACTCGTCCTTGATTGTGCTGCTGGCCTTGCCGAGGCAGCGTGAGGTATAAAATGGAGTCAATGGAAGGGAGGTTGGTTTGTGTGATTGTGCAGGTTGACTGTGCACAAGTAGATTAGAAATAGCCAGTCACGGGGACAACGTCACTGCCATTACATGTATGGAGAAAATACCAGTCCATGACTCTATTGGTTCTGTAGACTTCTAGCAGCATTTAATGAAGAAACGAAGAACTGCAGATGCTGGTTTATAGGGAAAATAGATACATTGTACTGGGGTGACACAGTGGATCAGGCATCATCTCTGGGGGATAAAGGCATTTCAGGTCATGACGCTGTACGGTCGCTGTACGGTCTCTGGCACTCTACCACTGCGCCACCATGCCGCCCTTCTCTAGTTAGCTTCAAAATGGGTGGCACAGTGCCACAGTGGTAGGGTTGCTGCTTTACAGCGTCAGAGACCCGGGTTCGACCCTGACTACAGGTGCTGTCTGTATGGATTTTACACGTTCCCCCCGTGACCACGTGGGTTTTCTCCGGGAGCTCCGGTTTCCTCCCACATTCCAAAGACACGCAGATATTTAGGATAATTGGCTTTTGTAAATTGTCCCTGGTGTGCAAGATGGAACTAGTGTGTGGGTGATCGCTGGAGGTGACCGGGAGACCATCACTCGGGTCTCTGACGTTGTAAGGCAGCAGCTCTACCACTGGGGCACTGTGCCGCCCCTTTTTGAAGACACTGACTAGAGAAGATATCGGCACCAGTGCATGTTTCCATGCTGAATCTCTAAACTAAACTAAACTACGGCGGCCCGGTGGGGTAGTGGTAGAGTTACTGCCTTACAGCGCTATAGACCAGTGTTCGATACTGGCTACGGGCGCTGTCTGAATGGAGTTTGCACGTTCTCCCGGTGACCTGCGTGGGCTTTCTCTAAGATTGTCGGTTTCCTCGCACACTCCAAAGACGTACAAGTTTGTAGGTTAATTGGCTTGATGTCAATGTAAAATTGTCCCTAGTGTAGGGTAGTGTGACCCCTGACCCTCAGTCAGAAGAAGGGTCCAAACCTGAAACGTCACCGATACCTTCTCTGTAGAGATGCTGCCTGCCTCGCCGAGTTACTCCAGCATTTTGTGTCGGCCTTAGTGTTAATTTTAGTTTAGTTCAGTTTAGTTTAGAGATACAGCACGGACACATGCCCTTCGGCCCATCGGGTCTGCACTGGCCTGCGATCCTCGCACATTAACACACAAGTGGGGACAATTTACGTCTTTGGAATATGGGAGGAAACCGAAGATCTTGGAGAGAGCCCACGCAGGTCACGGGGAGAACGTACAAACTCCGTGCAGACAGCACCTGTAGTTGGGATCGAACCAGGGTCTCTGGCATTGCAAGCACTGTAAGGGCTGTAAGGCAGCAACTCTACCACTGCGCCACCGCGCCGCCCAGTGCTGGTCGGTGCAGACTTGGTGGGCCGAAGGGCCTGTTTCTGCGCTGTATCTCTAAACTGGACTAAACTAAACCAAAATGATTAAGATACACTAAGAAACTTTTCCCACCGATGGAATCCAGAACCATTTGTTATGTGGGCCATCTTTGACATAGATTGAACGCATTGAAAATGCTAAGTTTAGGCAGTACATTTGAACCAAACTTGCTGCAGATATTCAGGGCTGGTAGTTAGTGCTCTAATTACCCTTTTAACAATGCGATCATTTTTAATTACAGGCAATTAACATCTCCTGGACTGAAAAATTAAATGCGGATTCTCACTCTTTTGGGAACTGAATGTTTTGGGGAGTTTTAAAAATGTCATTTTAAATTTAATTCTGGGAGCAATTGAAATGTTTGCGAGGTTTTTGGGGGTAGTGAATGGTGAGGTGTACAGATTTATAAACATCAGGCGCAAGAAAAATAGGATGAACACAAATGGTTGTCGCCAGTGACAGACACAAGATGCTGGAGTAACTCAGCGGGTCAGATGCATCTCTGGAGAAGAATAGGTGATGTTTTGGGTCGAGACCCTTCCTCAGATTAGTGCCGTGTGAATGTGGTGGGTCAAGTGGCCTGTTGAGAGCTGTCCCACGCTATAACACCCTTAACCTTTTACAGCTTTCCTTCCTACATTGCAACAATGATTAGGATTAGGCTAATTATTGTCACGTGTACTGGGGTAGTGAGAAGCTTTAGTTTGCAATCTGCCCATTCAAAGCAGATAATACTGATCGTGAATACAATTAAGCCAAACGCAAGTACAAAATCTAAAGTGAAGAGAAAGATACCAGGGTGCAGAATGTAATGTGCAGGATTTTCTTACTAAAAAGAGAAAAAGCGCAATATCTGCAGAGAGGTAGGTTGGAGGATTGGGGCCGAGCCCTAGTTTATGGAAGGATCATTCAGAAGGCTGATTACGGGGGAAGAAGCAGGTTTTTTAGTTTAGAGTTGCAGTGAAGAAACATGCCCTTCGGCCCTCCGAACCCACGCCGACCATTGATCCCCGTACGATAGCACTATCCTACACACCAGGGACAATTTACAACCAAAGCCGGGTAACCTCCAAACCTGTACATCTTTGGAGAGTGGGAGGAAACCCGGAGAAAACCCACACAGTCACGGGGAGAACATACAAACTCCGTACAGACAAGTCTTGACCCCTCGTCAAGATTAGACCCGGGTCTCTGGAGCTGTAAGGCAGCATCATCCACCCCTGCGTCACTGCGCCGTCCAACGTCCTGTCTGATGATACGCACTTTCAAGCTTTCAATAACTATGCTTCACAAGGATTTCATTGTTTGTAAAGAGGTTTTAAGTTATCCTGAAAGACTTAAATAAAGGCATTTATGCCATAACTATTTTCATTAAGAAGGAGCTGCAGATGCTGGAAAATCAAAGGTAGACAAAAATGCTGGAGAAACTCAGCAGGTGAGGCAGCATCTGTGGAGCGAAGGAAATAGGTGATATTTCGGGTCGAGACCCTTCTTCAGACCATATAACCATATAACCATATAACAATTACAGCACGGAAACAGGCCCTCTCGGCCCTTCCAGTCCGTGCCGACCATTTGTTTTCCCCTAGTCCCATCTACCTGCACTCAGACCATACCCTTTCACGTCCATATACCTATCCACTTTACTCTTAAATGTTAAAATCGATCCTGCCTCCACCACTTCTGCTGGAAGCTGATTCCACACAGCCACCACCCTCTGAGTAAAGAAGTTCCCCCTCACGTTACCCCGAAACCTCTGCCCCTCAGACAGTCTTTAAGATAGCGTTGGCTGGAGTTGAAATATTATGTGGCCGCTTTTACATCGGTGAGACCAAGCGCAGACTATTGAACACATGCGCTCGGTCTGCCAAGCCCTGCTTGACCTCCTGGTTGCTCACCAATTGAACTCTTCTTCCCATTCCCATTCTGACATTTTGGACCTGGGTCTCCTGCATTGCCAGAGTGAGACCACACGTAAACTGGAGGAACAACACCTCATATTCCACTAGGGTAGCTGACAATCCAACGGTATGAGCATTGAATTCTCCAATTCTAGATAACAAACCCAACAACAACCCTCTCCTTTCTTTTCTCACACCTCTCTAAACTGTGCTCCACCTGGATACACACATAGTTCTGCCATGATCCCCCCCTCCCCCCTCCTCCCCCCCCCCCCCTCCTCCCCCTCCCTCTCCCCCACCCCAAGCTTTCCCATGTACCCTAATCCCTTTTCCAACTACATCCCTTTCTCTGGCCTTATAAATTATGCCTCTTATTTCCTTATGTTACAGCCCATTCTTTCCTTTCCATCTCTGGTCTTTGTCCACCCAGGTGCACATCACCCCCTTCTCTTCCCCATTCTCTCCCCCTTTCTCTCCCCCTTCTCTCCCCCTTCTCTCCCCCCTTCTCTCCCCCCTTCTCTCCCCCCTTCTCTCCCCCCTTCTCTCCCCCTTCTCTCCCCCCTTCTCTCCCCCTTCTCTCCCCCTTCTCTCCCCCTTTCTCTCCTCCCCCTTCTTCTCCCCCCTTTCTCTCCCCTTTCTCTCCCCCTTCTCCCCTTTCTCTCCCCCTTTCTCTCCCCCTTCTCTCCCCTTTTCCCCCCCTTTCTCTCCCCCTTTCTCTCCCCCTTTCTCTTTCTCCCCCCTTCTCCCCCCATTCTCTCCCCCTTTCTCCCCCCTTCTCCCCCCATTCTCTTCCCCCCCATTCTCCACCCCCCCTCTCCCCCCTCTCTTCCCCCCCTCTCCCCCCTCTCTCCCCCTCTCTCTCCCCCCCTCTCTCCCCACCCACCTCTCCCCCCCCTCTCTCCCCCCCTCTCTCCCCCCCTCTCCCCCCCATTCTCCCCCCCATTCTCTCCCCAATTCTCTCCCCCTCTCTCCCCTTCTCTCCCCCTCTCTGTCTGAAGAAGCACCCCAGAAGTGAAACGTTGCCTATCCATGTTCTCCAGAGATGCTGTCGTTATCCTACTCCAGCACTTTGAGCTTTTTTGCTAAATAATTCTGATGAACAATCAGTATGCAATGGGCTTGTCGATCGTGGATTAACTCTGTGACTGACAAATTCAGCTCTGCAATGGAAATGTGAAGCGGAATCCCGGTCCAAACCATGAGCCACTTATTTTCTTAAAAGTTCAGAAGAAAATTGCAGTCATTATGACATTTTTCCCCTGAAATTATGTAGTCGTCATGGCCGGGTACAGCTGAGCAAGAGGAAAAAGCTTTCTATATCCATCTCTTTCACCAGACATATGATTTGTTAGTCCACCATCATCATCAGCAGCCATCCACACAGACCCTCTATTCAACGACTGGCTCCAGCTTTCACTTGTGTCGAATTAGACGTTGTTTTCCACTAAAGAGTCATTTAGTGACCATACTGAGGCCGTGATTGTGTGGCTGTTAAAGCGCTGATGCAATTGGATCAATTGGATCCAGGTGAAAAGAACATATGTAGAAAATGTCCAATAAATCCTCAAATTTCTAAACCTTTATTGACCGTTCTTGGTATCCAGTGTCATTCAGCACGAAAACAGGCCCTTCAGCCAAGCTTGCCCAAGCCGACCGAGCTGCCCCATCCACACTAGTCACACCTGCCTGCATTTGGCACAAATAACGTTTAGTGCAAGGTAAAGCCCGCAAAGTCCGGTCAAGGATAGTCCGACTGACATCAAAGAGGTAGATAGTAGTTCAGCATTGCTCTCTGGTTGTGGTAGGACGATTCAGTTGCCTGATAACAGGTGGGAAGAAACTGTCTCTGAATCTGGTGGTGTGGATTTGCACACGTCTACACCTTTTGCTTGATGGGAAAGGGGAGAAGAGGGAATGGCCAGGGTGCGACTGGTCCTTGATTATGACTCCTGACAATCCACCACAAAGCCGGCAGCACAAACTAACGTCCCCCAATCAGACCATGGAATAAGAAAAATGAAATCTTTGTCATAGACCGAGATCATACTTGTACAACGGAGGCGCAAGGAGACTTCCGTCATTGAAAGATTAAAAATATATAATAAATATGAAGATGTTTCCTCTCTCGATACACGGCCAAACATGTATTCATATAAAGGAAGTAAATATGGTGCAGAATTGAGACGTATCCCAACCTTATAGCACTTTTGATGCTTCATGTTCATTTCAACTGCACGGGCATTTATCATAAAGAGGGTAATGTTTGAGCATGCTTTGCTCACGTAGACATTAACTAGATGTGCCTCTCCAGTAACGTGGGAGAACCAATTCCTTCAATATTATTCCTATACCTGCACAGCAAAAGGAAACCCATCTTATTGTGTTTCACTGTCTCAAGGGATGACTGTAACGTTTAACTAAACGTTAAATGAAGCCCAAATTACTTCATTGATTTGGGATTATTTTGTCGGAAGCTACACTCTAATCGCAGAACTATTTGTTTTCAATATTTTGACATGTTCGGGGATACCCCCATAATATCAGGTGTCAGAGATGATGGGGAGAAGGCAGGAGAATAGGGTTAGGAGGGAGAGATAGATCCGCCATTATTGAATGGCATTGTAGACTTGATGGGCCGAATGGCCTAATTCTACTCCTTTCACATGATCTTATGATCTGATCTCAAATTTGTTAATGTACAGAAAGGACTGTAGGAGGTTGTGTGTAAGAAAGGAACTGCAGATGCTTGTTTGCACCAAAGATAGAAGATAGTTGAGTCCAGAACCAGGGGCCACAGTCTTAGAATAAAGGGGGGGGGGGCATTTAAGACTGAAGTGAAAATGGCCCCTGGTTCTGGTTTGTGAATTTGTGGAATTCACTGCCACAGAGGGCAGTGGAGGCCAAATCACTGGATGGATTTAAGAGAGCGTTAGATAGAGCTCTTGGGGCTAGTGGAAACAAGGGATATGGGGAGAAAGCAGGCACGGGTTATTGATTAGGGGACGATCAGCCGTGATCGCAATGAATGTGGTGGGCCGAATGGCCTCCTCCTGCACCCATTTTCTATGTTCTATGTTTCTATAGTTACTCCACAAAATGCTGGAGTGACTCAGTGGGACAGGCAGCGTCTCTGGAGGGAAGGAATGGGTGTCGTTTCGGGTCGAGACCCTTCTGCAGCCAGGTTCATTGTTTACCTGTATAACATTTCAGTGTGAGTTCTATGCTGTTGCATGCAGTACAATGCAGTAGAGTGTGTGGGAAGAGGAGGGAAGTATCGGACGAGGAGACACAGTAAGTGATTTGGGGGTCGGAATCTTTCCTGATTTTTGGCTGAGATTCTGCTAGAATCACAGTGGCGTAGCGGTAAAGTTGCTGCCTTACAGCGAATGCAGCACCAGGTGCTGCAGTTCGATCCCGACTACGGAGTTGGTTTGTACGTCCTCCCCGCGACCGCGTGGGTCTTCTCCGAGATCTCCGGTTTCCTCCCACGCTCCAAAGATTTGCAGGTTTGTAGGTTAATTGGCTTGGTAAATGTAAAAACTGTCCCTAGAGGGTGTAGGATAGTGTTAATGTCTGGGGATCGCTGGTCAGTGTGGACTCAGTGGGCCGAAGGGCCTGTTTCCGCGCTGCATCTCTAAACAAAAGAATGTCAAGCGGAATCTTACAGAGATTCTTACACACCAATTTTCTAAGTGCAGGAGCCTTCTACTGTGCAAAGCCTAATATGTGGTTCTACTGTTAAAGTGGAACTATATCCTGACACAGTCAAGATCTCCAATTACTGTAAGTGGGATGTCGTGAGATCAGTTAGGAGATAATTCCCTTGAGCATATTCTGAGGCCAATTAAAAGATTTCCATCGGTTGACACCTAAGATTGACAACCACATCACTCATCCCACAGTCCAAATAACATACCATTTAGTAACGATTTTTTAAACTACAGGACCAAGTGTTATGTTATATAGGACAACTGATATGTTTACATTTGTCAACAAGGGACAGAAGTTTAGGGGTAACGTGAGGGGGAACCTCTTTACTCAGAGGGTGGTGGCTGTGTGGAATGAGCTTCCAGCAGAAGTGGTGGAGGCAGGATCGATTTTAACATTTAGAAAGTAAAGTGGATAGGTATATGGACGTGAAGGGAATGGAGGGGTATGGAGGGAATGGAGCAGGTAGATGGGACTAGGGGAAATCAAATGGTTGGCACGGACTGGAAGGGCCGAGAGGGCCTGTTTCCGTGCTGTAATTGTTATATGGTTATATGGTTATACATATCAGTTAAGAAGAATTTCGACCCGAAACGTCACCCATTCCTTCCCTCCAGAGATGCTGCCTGTCCTGTTGAGTTACTCCAGCATTTTGTGTCTAACTTTGGTGTAAACTAGCATCTGCAGTTTCTTCCTACATGTCAGTTAATCTCCTGGATTTAGTATCATCGTTCTCGACTATGGTTGAATCCAATTGTCACTTCTGGTCAGGAGTTCACCTTTGCTCCCTAATATCCTGTTGCAATATCCAACGACAAAATCTTCCCGTTACCTGAATTAAACTCGCTTCCTTACGCAACTGTTCCATATTCTCTAAGATTCTTTTGATTATCCGGGTGATGAAATACCATGGGCTTTGCACTTTCAACAAACAAAATAAATTTCAGAACTGCAATGTGAAATGGGGACAGAAGATGTTGGAGATTTAAAAAAAAAGGCATAAAGCGCTGGGATAACTCAATGGATCAGGCAACATCTCTGGAGAACATGCTTAGATGACCTTTCCAGTTGTGACCCTTCTTCAAACTGACCCAAAACATCACCTACACGTGTTCTCCAGAGATATTGCCTGACCCTGCTTAAGGTACTCCTGTACTTTGTATCTTTTTTGCAAACCAGCATTGCAGTTCCTTGTTCCCTGATATGGGCAATGGGAAAATGACCAGAGCAATGGGAAAATGTTCGTAGTGGGAGGCGGCGATGCAACGGGAGCTTTGGCCCGTATAACTGACACCCCACTATATAGAGGCCCATATCGCGAGGGTGCATTGTAGTAGCAACCATTCTTGAGATTCAGTCTCCAGAGTGTTGCCCAAAACAACAAGCCTCTGATTTAGATGCCACTCGTGTTGTCGTTTAAGAAAGCAGAGAAGGCCAGAAGATTTAAACATTTTTTTAAATCTGTGCATTGGTGCTTTTTTCCCTGCAGCAACACAGCAGATATCAGATGAGATATTGTATGCGGCAATAGAGATGACTGGTTTCACCTCCTCAATGCCATCTTGACTGAAAATACCTGAGTTAGCAGAAGGTGTTCAGGACAACCAGAATATTTCTAAGATCGTCACAAAATGGTAGAGTAACTCTGAGGGACGGGTAGCATCTCTGGAGAGAAGGAATTGGTGATGTTTCGGGTCGAGTTCTGCTGTGCATGACACAGTAAAATGCCTGATCGTCTAGACGTGAGGGAAATCTCAGTCTAGGGCCATTGTTTCAATTTATGAGAACAATTATCTAAAAATGCGTTGAGGAGGAATTTCCTCTCAAAAGATATATTAAATTATATAAGGTAGAGTGTCAGAATTTTTTTTTTCTCAAGGAAGGCATATTAAAAACAAGAAGATATTGGTTTAAAGTGAGAGGAAGGAATTTTAAAGGGGATTTGAGGGAAGATTTTCTTTACGCATAGACTGGTATATAAAGGGCTGCCAGAAAAGGTGGTGGCATCAAATACAAACATGATATTTAGGAGACATTTGGACAGGTACTTATATAGGCAAGGCACTAGAAGATGCAGAGCTACTGTAAGGTGGCACAGTGTGCAGTGATAGAGTTGCTGCCTTAGAGCACCAGAAACCTGGGTGCGATCCTGACTATTAGTGCCGTCTGTATGGAGTTTGTATATTTACCTTGTGACTGCGTGGATTTTCTCCAGGTGCTCTTGGTTTCCTCCCACACTCCAAAGACATACAGGCTTGTATTGGATTTGTTGAAATAGTAAATTGTCCCTGATGTGTAGGATCGTGCTAGTGTATGGGTTGACCGCTGGTCGGCGCGGACTAGGAGGGCAAAAGAGCCCGTTCCTACGCTGTACCTCTGAAGTCTCAAGTTTCTGTAAGTAGATGGGATATGTTGATGGGCAATAGACCTAGTTGGAACGTGGATTTAGTTGACCAAAAGGTCTGGTTTTGTTTTATTTTTTCGCTCGACATGTTTGCAAATTTATGGGGATTGTGAATGATTGGAATTTTCTAGTCAAAAGACTAGTGGATACTGAGTTGCGAAGTGTATTCAAGAGTGAGAGGGAGAGATGTTTCACATGTGGGAAATGGAGATCAGAAAGGAAAATAGAAATGGAGTCAACTATCAGAGCACGGATGGTTTTATTAATAACGGATTAGGTTTGATGGATCTTATGATCTGCACCTACTGTTGGACCTCATGTTATATCCAGTTTGGAGAAATTCATTTCGCAGAACATCTACTCTCAGTATGCCTTGTTCTATGCGCTCTCCCGCTTGCCAAACATGTAAACTCTCTTACCTATTCCCACTCTGACCTTTCTGTCCTGGGCCTCCTCCACTGTCAGAGTGAGGACCAGTGCAAATTGGAGGAACAGCACCTCATATTTCGCTTGGGCAACTTACAACCCAGCGATATGAACGTTGATTTTTTTTCTAATTTCAAGTAACCCCTGCATGCCCTCTCGCTCTCTGCCCCTCCCCCATCCTAGTCATCCTGCTAGTTCCACTGTTTGCATCCATACACCCCTTCGTCATCACGTCTTCCACAGCCAACAATGGACCATTGTGGGCTCCACCTTTCCTTGGTCATCGGTGCTGGCTCTGATTTGTTCTGGACCTTTTCATGCCTCTAGTTTCCCTCTCCCCCTAACTCTCGGTCTGAGGAAGGGTGTCGACCTGAAACGTCCCCTATTCCTTTTCTCCAGATATGTTGCCTCACCCGCTGAGTTACTCCAGCCATATGGAGAAATTCATTTCTGTGTCCAGCCATATGGAGAAATTCATGGCCTGTGTCAGTATCTTTGCCAAATGTGTGTAATAGCAAACCTTTGTTGCAGGCACATTAATCGTAGAAACTGATGAGCCATATTTTCCCATCCAAACTAGATAAGGCCTGGACTTTAGGCTTGGTTTCAATCTAAATATCCAGCCGCTAAACTGCCCGGACTTAGCAGCTAGGACAAAAAAAAAAATCACGGCAATAATATCAGAAATAGATTTACTTTTACAATGAAATATTCATCAGCTTCTCACATATTCATCATTTATTGTCTTAGCAAATAAAATATCTTGAGCGTTATTAATATTTGTTGGCTTCAATCCGCGAAGGCTAAATAAAGGTTCCTCAATACGTCTATCAAAAAGGCCCTCTGGTTTGTATTGACATAACTCCTGGTGCTGAAAATAATCTGAGGAAAAAGTGGATTCGCAACGGGACCCCAGTAAAATAATGTGCCTTACAGCATCAGTGAAGTACTGCTTAATTAGACCCTCTCCCCTGAATATCTTTCCATAATATTGTCGATATACCTTATCTGAATGTGTCTTATCTGTTTCATATCAACGGTTCAAAGGTTTGTCACGTGTACCAATTAAGGTATAGTGAAACTTGATTTACCATACAGCCATACTAGAAAAACCAACAAGACACACAACTACATAAAAGTTAACATAAACATCCACCACAGTGGATTCCCCACGTTCCTCGCAGTGATGGATGGCAGAAGTCTATTTTTCTTCACTCTTTATTCTCCCACCGTCGGGGCAGTCGAACCATCCGCAGTCGGGGCGATCGACGCCCCTGCAAGTTCCATTAAAAAAATGTTGGATTAATCATCGAAACAAAGCCTAAAGTAAGAAAGGACATGGATGAAAAGCAGGCATTTGCAGTGTAGCTGCTGCTGCTGGCGCCGACGAGGGCGGCCACGGCGTACTGCTCCTTGCTGTTTTGTATGTGTTTGTTTGTTTGTGTCGTCTGCGAAAACCCGACAAAGATTACTTTCACGAGGGAGGTGCTCAAAAACATCGGACATACGGTACCTCCAAACATCGTTCTGGATTTCTCTCACTCGCTGGATTATTTGGACATACTCGTTGGCGGGGCTGTGGCTGCGTTGAGACGGAGGAGGACCCGTGGGAAGCGCTCTGGAACACTCACCCGACTCCGGCGACGAGGATCACGCACACCACTCCCGAGCATTTTCCTGGCAAACGTACCTTCTCTCAAGAACAAAGTGGACGAACTGCAACTCCTGCATCGGACAAACAAGGACTTCTCTCGAGCTGCTGCCCTGTGTTTCACCGAGGCCTGGCTTTGTGAGTCGACTCCGGACAGTGCGCTGCAACTGGCTGGCTTCCAACTTCACAGAGCGGATCACGAAGTGGAGGCAGCGGGGAAATCAAGAGGCGGTGGAATATGCTTCTATACCAACCAGGACTGGTGCAGCGACATCACAGTACTGTCAAATTTCTGCTCTCCCAACCTGGAATCCCTCTTTATAAACTGCAAACCCCTCTACTCTCCGAGGGAATTTAACTCCTTTATTCTCGCTGGAGTTTACATTCCCCCCCCCCCCCCCCCCCCCCCCCCCAAAGCCTGCGTGATTTGCAAACGCAATTCGCTGACCAGGTAATTAGGGTAGAGAGTGACTTCGCGGACTCCATGGCCGTTGTTTTGGGGGACTTTAACAAAGCTAACCTCAGCCGCCACCTTCCAAAATATGGACTTCATGTTACCTACCCCACCAGAGGGAAGAGAACACTCGATCACTGTTATACGGCAATCAAGAACGCATATCGCTCTGTTCCCCGGGTGGGTCTGGGTCTCTCTGATCATTGTCTAGTTCACCTTATTCCGACCTACAGGCAGAAACTAAAAGCTGCTAAGCCTGTGGTCAGAACAACGAAAAGGTGGACAAGCGAGGGCATTGAGAACCTACAATCCTGCTTTGACTGCACGGATTGGAATGTGTTCTGGGAAGCAACCACAAGCCTCGATGAGTATACGGACACTGTATCATCATATGTCAACTTTTGCAAGGACAGTTGCATTCCAACTAAGACCCGGACATGGTTCAACAACAACAAGCCCTGGTTCACTGCAGAACTCAGACAGCTCCGACGGTCTAAAGAGGAGGCCCACAGGAGCGGGGATGCAGACCTCTACAGGCAGGCCAAGTACAAGCTGAGAAGAGGAATCAGAGCTGCTAAGGAAAGGTACTCTGAGAAGATGAGGAGCAAGTTCTCAGCTAGTGACTCTTCTTCAGGGTGGAAGGGCTTGCAAGAAATTACCAGCTTACAAGAGGAGAGCCCCCCGCTCTTTGGACAATCGTCAGCTGACCAATGACCTGAATGAGTTTTACTGCAGGTTTGAAAATCAAAAACGTAACCCTGGTACCCCTTCCCCCCCCCTCCCCATCTCCCCCCACTCCCCACCCAACACAGCCAGATCCCAGTCTACAAAGAATGGACCCTGCACCCTCTCCTTCCCATTCACCACTTCACACCTACATAAGGCAAGACTCCAGTATGAAAAGACTGGACCATTTCCTACCCCAACCAACACTTCACACCCACTCACAGCCTGACCTCAGTCTGCAAAGACTGGGCACTTCTATACCCACCTCCCTCCAATCACCACTTCACACCCAATTACCCACTCCCTCCTTGCTGCACAACATCACTTCATCAACAATCAAAATAGAGGAGGTGGAGAGGCTTTTCAGTAGACAGAAAAGCCAGAAATCTCCAGGACCGGACAATGTTTCCCCCTCTACCCTCAGCTCGGTGCCAAACAACTGGCACCGGTCTATACAGACATTTTTAACCAGTCCCTGCAAACATGTACTGTCCCTAACTGCTTCAAAGTCTCCACTATTGTCCCTTTACCCAAAAAGGCAAGGATTATTTGATACTCTATTAGGTATTGATACAAGGATTACTTGTCTTAATGACTACAGGCCTATCGCACAGACCTCTGTAGTCATAAAGACACTTGAAAGGCATCTGCTGGCCAAGCTGAAAAATAAATATCACGATCCCCCTGCTGGACCCTATGCAGTTTGCATATCAGGCCAATAGATATGTGGATGATGCAGTCAACCTGGGCCTGCACTTCATCCTACAGCACCAAGACTGCAGGGGACGTATGCGAGGATCCTGTTTGTTGATTTTAGCTCTGCATTCAACACCATTGTGCCAGAGCTACTACACTCCAAACTTTCCGAGTTGACTGTGCCTGAACCCCTCTGTCGGTGGATCACCAGCTTCCTGACAGACAGGAAGCAGCAGGTGAGGCTGGGAAAGCACATTTCAGACCCGCAAACGCTCAGCACAGGAGCACCGCAGGGCTGCGTACTCTCTCCTCTACGCTCTCTACACCAACGACTGCACCTTCACATAGAAACAGAAACATAGAAGATAGGTGCAGGAGGAGGCCATTCGGCCCTTCGAGCCAGCACCGCCATTCATTGTGATCATGGCTGATCGTCCGCTATCAATAACCCGTGCCTGCCTTCTCCCCATGTCCCTCGACTCCACTAGCCCCTAGAGTTCTATCCAACTCTCTCTTAAATCCATCCCGTGATTTGGTATCCACTGCCCTCTGTGGCAGGGAATTCCATAAATTCACAACTTTTTTCTGGGTAAAAAAGTTTTTTCTCACCTCAGTCTGAAATGACCCCTTTATTCTAAGGCTGTGGCCCCTGGTTCTGGACTCACCCAACATTGGGAACTTTTTTCCTGCATCTAGCTTGTCCAGTCCTTTTATAATTTTATATGTTTCTATAAGACCACCCCCCTCCCCATCCTTCTAAACTGCAGTGAATACAAGACTAGTTGTTTCAATCTTTCCTCATATGACAGTCCCGCCATCCCAGGGATCAATCTCGCGAACCTACGCTGCACTGCCTCAATCACAAGGATGTGCTTCCTCAAATTAGGAGACCAAAACTACACAATACTCCAGATGTGATCCCACCAGAGCCGTATACAACTGCAGAAGAATCTCTTTACTCCTATACTGAAATCCTCTTGTTATGAAGGCCAACATTCCATTAGCTATCTTCACTGCCTGCTGTACCTGTAAGCCAACTTTCAGTGACTGGTGTACAAGGACACCCAGGTCTCGCTGTACCTCCCCCTCACCTAACCTAACCCCATTGAGATAATAATCTGCCCCCTTGTTTTTGCCGCCAAAGTGGATAACCTCACATTTATCTATATTATACTGCATCTGCCACGCATCTGCCCACTCACTCAACCTGTCCAGGTCACCCTGCAACCTCCTAACATTCTCTTCACAGTTCACTCTGCCACCAAGCTTTGTGTCATCCGCAAACTTGCTAGTGTTGCTCCTAATTCCCTCTTCCAAATCATTAATATATACGGTAAACAGTTGCGGCCCCAACACCAAGCCTTGCGGCACTCCACTCGCCACTGCCTGCCATTCTGAAAAGGACCCGTTCACTCCTACTCTTTGCTTCCGGTCTGCCAACCAATTTTCTATCCATGTCAACACCCTACCCCAATACCATGTGCTCTAATTTTAGTCACCAGTCTCCCGTGCGGGACCTTATCAAAGGCTTTCTGAAAGTCTAGATACACTACATCCACTGGCACCCCTTCATCCATTTTACTTGTCACATCCTCAGAAAATTCCAGAAGATTAGTCAAGCATGATTTCCCTTTCATAAATCCATGTTGACTTGGACTAATCCTTTTACTGCTATCCAAATGCCCCGTTATTACCTCTTTAATAATTGACTCCAGCATCTTTCCCACCACCGAAGTCAGGCTAACTGGTCTGTAATTCCCTGTTTTCTCTCTCGCTCCTTTCTTGAAAAGTGGGATAACATTAGCTATCCTCTAATCCACAGGAACTGATCCTGAATCTATTGAACATTGGAAAATGATCTCCAATGCGTCCACTATTTCTAGAGCCACCTCCCTGAGGACCCTGGGATGCAGACCATCAGGCCCAGGGGATTTATCATCCTTCAGTCCCATTAGCCTACCCAATACTATTTCTCGCCTAATGAAAATGTCTTTCAGTTCCTCTACCCCCTTAGATCTTCAGTCGTCCAGTACATCTGGGAGATTGTTTGTGTCCTCCTTAGTGAAGACAGATCCGAAGTACCTATTCAACTATTCTGCTATTTCCTTGTTGCCCATAATTATTTCACCCGTGTCTGCCTTCAAGGAACCCACATTTGACTTTGCTACTCTTTTTCCCTTGACATATCTAAAGAAGCTTTTACTGTCCTTCTTTATATTCCTGGCCAGTTTCCCCTCGTACTTCATCTTTTCAGCCCATATTGCCCGTTTTGTTTCCTTATGTTGTCCTATGAAAGTTTCCCAATCCTCTGGCATCCGGCTACTCTTTGCTGTGTTATACATCTTTTCTTTTAGTTTTATTCTATCCCTAACTTCTCTTGTCAGCCACAGTTGCCTCCTACTCCCCTTAGAATCTTTCTTTCCTTTGGAATTAAATGATCCTGTGTCTTCCGGATTATGCCCAGAAATTCCTGCCATTGCTGTTCCATCGTCATTCCTGCTAGGATCCCTTTCCAGTCTACTTTGGCCAGCTCCCCTCTCATGCCTTCATAGTCCCCTTTGTTCAACTGCATCTCTGTCACAGACACCTCTGTCAAGAGTCTCAGGTTTGCGGATGACACAACCCTGATTGGACTGATCCAGGAATCTGCAGGAAGTGTTGCAGCTGGCAACCTGGTGCCATCGCAACAACCTAGAGCTCAATGGTCTTTAGACAGTGGGATTGATTGTAGATTTTAGGAGAGCTCACCCCACTCACCATCAACAACACCACAATCACATCTGTGGAGTCTTTTAAGTTCCTGGGAACCATCATCTCCAAGTACCTTAAGTGGGGGGGCTACCATCGACTCCACAGTCAAAAAGGCACAACAGAGGATGTACTTCCTGCGGCAGCTGAGGAAGCACAATCTGCCACAGGCAATAATGGTCCAATTCTACACGGCCATCGTAGAGTCTGTTCTCACCTTCTCCATCGTGGTCTGGTTGGGCTCAGCCACCAAGCACGACATCCGGAGGCTGCAGCGAATCGTCCGATCAGCAGAGAAGGTTATTGGCTGCAACCTTCCCTCCATTGATGAACTGTACACTGCAAGGGCCAGGAAGCGAGCGGGCAAGATCATCTCTGACCCCTCTCACCCTGGCCACAAACTCTTTGAATCACTTCCCTCTGGAAGGCGACTCCGGACTGTCAAAGCTGCCAAAGACAGACATAAAAACAGCCAAAAATCTGTAGCCTCCCTTTGATCTGGTATTTTGTTGGTCCACGTGCTTGATCAATGGTGTTTTATCATTAATGTTTTATTATTATTAATGTTAAGTGTTTTCTGAGTCATTCGTAACTGTCACTGTATGTCATGTTGTTATGCCCCTGTCCCATTTAGGAAACCTGAACGGAAACCTCTGGAGACTTTGTGCCCCACCCAAGGTTTCCGTGCGGTTCCCGGAGGTCTTTGTCAGTTTCGACCATTAGGGAGACTGACAAAAACCTCCGGGAACCTCCGGGTACGTGGGTGTAGGATAGTGTTAATGAGCGGGGATCGCTGGTCGGCACGGACCCAGTGGGCCAAAGGGCCTGTTTCCGTGCTGTATCTCTAAACTAAAACTAAACTAAACTTTAATATGGCCTTACCAAAGTCCTATAAAGCTGCATGATGACTTCTTGACCCTTATACTCAATGCCCCGATCAATGAAGGCAAGCATACCATGTGCCTTCTTTAGCACTCTATCTACTTGTGTTATGAACGTGGACCCCAAGATCCCTCTGCACATCAATGCTGTTAAGGGAAATGCCATTCATTGTACATTTTCTCCTTCCATTTGACCTCCAAAGTGCAACACCTAATACTTACTGGGATTAAACGCCATCTGCATTTCACCCCACTGATCTCTGTAGTTGATCGATCTATGTCCTGCTGTGTATTTTGACATGCTTCCCTAAAGTCCACAACTCCAGCAAACTTGGTGTCATCTGCAAACTTACTAACCAACCCGTCTACATTTACGTCCAAGTCATTTATATCGATCGCGAACAACGGGGGTCTCAGCACAAATCCCTGTGGAATTCCACTGGTCACAGACCTCCAGCCTGAATATTCTTCCACCCCAACCCTCTCTTTTCTATCATGAATCCAATTTTAAATCCATTTGATCAAGTCACTGTCAATCCTTTAATATTCTGGATCCGCCTCCTATGGGGGACTTGGCTTACTAAATTCCATGTAGACAACATCCACACCTTACCCTCATCAATTGACAGCTGGCAGTGCCAGAAACCCGGGTTCGATCCTGACTACAGGTGCTGTCTGTACGGAGTTTGTATGTTCTCACTGTGACCGCGTTGGTCTTCTAAGGGTGCTCGGCATTTCTCCCACATTCCGATGACATACAGGTTTGTAGTTTAATTGATTTCTGTAACTTGTCCCTAGTGTGGGACATGGAACGAGTGTTGGAGTGATCGCTGGTCGGCACGGACTCGGTGGGCCGAAAGGCCTGTTTCCATGCTGTATCTCTCAACTAAAAATCACTTGGGTTATCCCCTCAAAAAAATTCAATCTAAGACGTAACCTGCCTTATGCCAGAGCCATGCAGAGTGTTCGTAATTAACCCATTCCTGTCCAAATGTGAGTTAATCCTATTCCGCCAAATCCTCTCCAAAAGCTTCCCTCCCACTGACGCAAGGCTCACCAGCCGAGAATTCCCTATATTCTTTCTAATTCCCTTCTTAGAAAACGGGATACCATTAGCTCCTCTCCAGTCCTCCCTGTCCTCGCCTGTGGCTAGAAAAGGCACAACGATCCTCTTCAAGGCATCTGCAACCCCTTCTCTTGGTGACTCGTGGAAGTGCAGATGCCACAGTCACAAAAGCCTCACTCTTCCATTAGTTTCCATTCAATGGCATGGCATGGGTTGGCTCTCCACTGAAATGCATTGAACAGCATGGAATCCAGTATTTGCACTTTCCATGTGATCTGAACTCACTCCAGGAAGCTGGATCAAATCATTTGAAGTCTAATCACCCTGTTCAGAGCGCACTAACTTTAATTACTGCCTTTCCACCAACCTGACACCGATAATTAAGGTACAAGCCAGTATTCTAATTCTTCTGCATTTCCATTATTGTTAGAAATGTAAACTTTTTTTCCTTTCACCGCGCCTCTCTCTCCCTGTCCGATCTTCGTTTCTTTTAACCCGTACTTATGTAAAGGTGATATTTCAGTTATTTATTTTTAATTTGCAAAATTTTCTAAACACCAGTTTTGGCTTTTTTATTATGGGGTATTGTGTGTAGATTGATGATAAGAAAAAATAATTTAATCCATTTTAGAATGAGGCTGTAACGTAATGTGGAAAAAGTGAAGGGGGGGTCTGAATACTTTCTGAATGCACTGTAATAGACTTGCTTGGTGAATGTAAAAGTCCTGTCCCACTGTACGAGTTCATTCCAAGAGCTCTCCCGAAGTTTGCCCTGATTCGAACTCGGAGATTTACGGTAATGGCCACTCGTCGGTACTCGGGGCTCTCGTGGACATTTTTCCAACATGTTGAAAAATCTTCACGAGGCTTCCCGAGCTTACCGCGTTTCCCGAGTACCTGCCGTTGGCGTTATGAGCCGCTAAGAGGCGTCCCCGAGCTCCGACGTACCCGCTACGTTTATTCTCCGTGCTTACCACGAGTTTCTTTTTTTTTAAACTCGGGGGGGCTCTTGAATGAACTCGTACAGTGGGACAGGGCTATTAGGATGTGGACACCACAGGTGCCAATTATTGCCATTCACTGATTGCCCCAAGAAGGTTGTGTTAAATCTCAATGTGAACAGCTGGGTGAAGAAATGCACCATATAGTAAGTTGCCTGGTCAGTTCAGAAGGCATTTATGGGCCAAATGTATTGATCTATCACTACTGTGTACACCAGCTTGATCTTGTTTTTTACTTAATCTGAGATTCCTCCTCCAAACCTTTCAAATGACTTAGCTTATGGCGGGAAATTGAAATGCATTCATACAATCCAGGCGTCTTGGGTGCTCCATCATTGCAGAGAAGCTCCATGCTATGTTACTAGTTTATAGTAGTTTAATTTAGTTTATTACTGTCGCGTGTACAGTGTCACAGTGACATGTTTTTGTTGCCTGGCTGTCCAGTCAAAGAAAAGACTACACGTGATTACAATCGAGCGGACCACAATGGACAGATAAAATACAATTAAAGATCAAAGGTCTCCAATGAAGTAGATAGAAGGTCTGGACAGCACTCTAGCTCGTGAGAGGACGGTCGAGTTGCCTGATAACAGGTGGGGTGAAACTGTCCCTGAATCTGGAGGTGTGTGTTTTCAAACTTCTGTACCTCTTGCCTGATGGGAGAGGGGACAAGAAGGAGTGGCCAGGGGGAGATTTGTTTTTGATTATTTCTGGTGGCCTTGCCCAGGCAGCGTGAAGTGTAGATGGACTCAATGGAAGGGAGGTCGGTTTGCGCGATGCTCTGGGCTACATCCACAACTCTCTGCAATTTCTTGCGGTCTTGGATGGAGCTGTACCCACTCCAGGCTGCAGTGCTTCCCGATAAAATGCTTTCAGTTTGGTTTAGTTCAGAGATACAGCGCGGAAACAGGCCCTTCGGCCCACCGAGTCCGCACTGACCAGCGATCGCTGCACATTAACGCTATCCTCCACTATTTACCAAGCCGATTAATACTACAAACCTGCATGTCTTAGGAGTGAGGGAGGAAACTGAAGTTCTCGAAGAAAGCCCACGTAGGTCACGGGGAGAACGTACAAGATAAGTGCCTGTAGCCAGGATCGAACCAGGGTCTCTGCCGCTGAAAACGCTGTAAGGCAGAAACTCTACCCCTGCACCACCGTGCCTGCCTGCATCTACGGCACATCTGTCAGAGTAGGATGAGAGGAAGGCCGTTAGGAGTATAAATGCCAGACGGGACCTGGCCTTATCAACACTATGCGATCCCTCTGTGGGAATGGAACTTAAAATTGCCGATCCTTTGTTACCAGTGGCCCCATCAGAGCACGCTCGCTGGGGAATAGAACCATTGGCTAACCCTCTGCGGGGCTGGGTCTGTGCATTCTGTTTATAGATTCTGAACGGTGCTATTGATATTTATCAGACATAATGATTGGTGTAAACTCTCTTGGTTTTCTCATTATAGATTTAATTAGCTTTTTTAATTTGATCGACTGCTGAGGCTGTGAAGAAAGCTGGAGTGATTTGAAAACTTGTTAGAAATTTATGAAGTGCTAAAATGTTTTATTCCCGACGGCTGGTTTAACAGCTGTCACTTTGAGAATCACAGAATGTTGTTAAAGTATCGTTGTGGGTTAGTGAAGCAAGGGTAAATGCCTGCCTCCATTGATGGTCACCAAGCCTACATAATGTAGTAAGCAAATGCATCTTGCACACTCGTCTCAATTGTATTTGCCTCCTGCGTTATATGATGACCATATTACACTGGAAGCTGTTTAGTTTCGCTTAGTTTAGAGATACAGTGTGGAAACAGGCCCTTTGGCCCAACTTGCCCACACCAGCCAACATGTCCCAGCTACACTAATCCTATTGGCCCGGGTTTGGTCCATATCTCTTCAAACCTGTCCTGTCCTATGTACCTGTCCTATGTACCTGTCCAACTGTTTCTTAAATGTTGGGATAGTTCCAGCTTCAACTACCTCCTCTGGCAGCTTGTTCCATACACCCACCACCCCTTTGTGTGAAAAGGTTACCCCTCAGATTCCTATTAAATCTTTTCCCCTTCACTTTAAACCTATGTCCTCTGGTCCTGGATTCACCTACACGGGGCAAGAGACTCTGTGCATCCACTCAACCACTCCTCACTGACCGGTGATTCACACTAGGGACAAGTGACATTTATACCAAGCCAATTAACCGACAAACATGTACGTTTTTGTACTGTGGGAAGAAACCGAAGATCTCAGAGAAAACACGCGCGGTCACAGGGAGAACGTACAAACTCCGTATAGACAGCACCCATGGTTGGGATCGAACCCGGGTCTCTGGCCCTGTAAGGCAGCAACTACTGCGTGCCACCATGTCGCCCATACTAATCCAGAATCTATCTATCTCGGTCAATATGCATTGGAATCTATCAGAGCCACTGTGCCACCCTTTTTGTACAGTTTGAAGAATTTTGTAAGGCTTGTCAATATTTTCTGTCTGCAAATGTAAGCCCGTGACTCTGGATTACTACAGGGAAAATACATCCAGCTGTTGTCTGGCTTCCACGAGGCCATTTCTTTCCCAGCCCTCGGATGAGCTGTTAATTTGGGTCTCGTCTGGTTTACACGTGCATGTAAATGATCCCATGGCATTGCTTTGAATAAGAGCAGGGGAGCTGTCTCCAGGGTGCTGGGCAATATTTATCCCCTCCATCATCATGGAAACAGAAACAGTGATCTTGTCATTATCTCATGCCTGTTTGATGAGACCTTGCCAAGCTCAAACTTTCCAAATTGCAGCTATATCTGTGCTTCGGAAACTCTTCATATAACTTTAATGCGACTTTTCAGTTTAGTTTACAACGCGAAAACAGGCCCTTTGGCCCACTGAGTCTGCGATCCCCGCACATTAACACTATCCTACACACACTAGGGACAACTTACCAAGTTTGGTACCAAGCCAACTAACCTCCTAAACTGTACGTCTTTGGAGTGTGGGAGGCAACCAAAGATCTCGGCAAAAACCCGCGCAGGTCACGGCGAGCATGACCAAACTCCGTAAAGACAGCACCCGTAGTCGGGATCGAGCCTGGGTCTCTGCCGCTGTCAACATTGTAAGGTACCGCTGCGCCACTGTGCCGCCCTCCGTGTTTCAGGAACTCTTCATATAACTTGAACGCAGCTTTTTTTAATAATTTATTTTATAAATTGCATACCCTTTCTCTGATGGTTGTATAGCTGTGAAGTTAATGGAACACCAGGCAAAGTTCTGGGCAATTGAATCTGTGACATGATATTGAATCGCACCATGGTCGCTGGGAAAATTTAAAGTTGAGCCATTAAATGAATGTGGAATTATAGAGGTGATGCATTGAATGTGTTCTCGACTGATTCCTGCTATGAAGGTTTCAAAGTATGAAGATTAGTTGGGCTTGTATGTTTAGTTTCGTCCCTTCTGCTATCAGGCAACGGAACCATCCTAACAATAACCAGTGTGCAGTCCTGAGCTGCTATCTACCTCATTGGAGACTTTCGGACTATCTTTGATCGGACTTTATTGGACGTTATCTTGCTCTAAACATGATTCTCTTCAGAAAGTAGGTGCAGCAGTAGGCCATTCGGCCCTTCAATCCAGCACTGCCATTCAACATGATCATGGCTGATCATCTAGAATCATTACCCCTTTCCTGCATTTTCCCCATATCCCTTGATTTCCGTTAGCCCTAAGAGCGATATCTAACTCTCTCTTGAAAACATCCAGTGATTTGGCTTCCATTGCCTTCTGTGGCAGAGAATTCCACAGATTCACAACTCTCTGGGTGAAAAAGTTTTTCCTCATCTCAGTCCTAAATGGTCTCCTCCTTATTCGTAAACTGTGACCCTGGTTCTGGACTCCCCCAACACGGGGAACATTTGGTCATTCCTGTATCTGCGCACTGCGGATGGCTTGATTATAATCACATATTGCCTAAACACTGACTGGCTGGCACACAACAGAGGCTTTTCACTGTACACGTGACAATAAACTAAACTAAACTAAATTAAACTAAACTATAAATTCAGTTGAAGAAATATCTAGCTCATTTACTTTGCTCCAGAACATAGTACATAGAACAGGGTGGTCACGGCGGTGTAGGTTGTTCAAGAAGGAACTGCAGATGCGGGAAAATCGAAGGTAGACAAAAATGCTGGAGAAACTCAGCGGGTGCGGCAGCATCTATGGAGCGAAGGAAATAGGCAACGTTTCGGGCCATAGATGCTGCCGCACCCACTGAGTTTCTCCAGCATTTTTGACTACCCAGGTTTGTAGGTTAATTGGCTTGGTAAATGTAAATATTGTCCCTAATGGTGGTAGGATAGCGTTAATGTGCGGGGATCGCTGGTCGGCGGGGACCCGGTGGGCTGAAGGACCTGTTTCCGCGCTGTATCTCTAAACTAAACTAAACTACAGCACAGGGAAAGGCCCTTCGGCCCACGATGTCTGTGCTGAACATGAGGCCAAGTTCAACTAACCTGCAAATATCACAAGGTGGACACAAACTGCTGGAGTAACTCAGCGGGTGAGGCAGCATCTCTGGAGAGAAGGAATGGGTGACGTTTCGGGTCGAGACCCTTCCTCAGACTGATGGCAGGGAAGTGGGTGGGACAAAGATAGAATGTGGGCGGAGCTAGAGTAAGACTGGTGGGAGAACTGTGAAGGGGAAGGGGATGGAGGGAGAAAGCAAGGGCTATCTGAAGTTAGAGAAGTCAATGTTCATACCGCTGGGGTGTAAACTACCCAAGGAAAATATGGATTACTGCAAATAATCCGTCCCTCCATTGCCTGCATATCCATGCGCCTATCTATTGTATAGTTCTCTTAAATGTCACAGTTGTATCTGCTTCCACCAGTGTGTTCCAGGTACTCATCATTTTCTGTGGGGAAAAAACAAGGTTGCCCCACACATCCCCTTTAAAATCTGCCCCTCTGGACTTAAATATGTACTCTCTGCTCTTTGGCATTTCCACCCTGGGGGACAAAAAAGGCCCGGGTGTGTTCATGTGTCTGGCGTGCGAGATTATCAAGTGCGTTTGCAATGTCTCTCGTTGGTAGTCGGTGTTTATATACTTCAGGCTCAGAGGATTTTAAAAAGATCTACATGAATTTAAGTGGGAATTAGCCCAGTTCTCCTTCGATAAAAAGGGCTAGTGTGCGCACAAAATTATGAGAGGAATAGTTTGGGTAGACGCACAGAATCCCTTGCCCAGAGTACGGGAATCAAGAAGCAGAGGGCATAGGTTTAAAGTGACGGAGGGGAAATCGGGGAAAACCTGGGTCTCTGGCGCTGCAAGGCAGTATCTTTACCACTGCGCCTCTGTGCCTCCCTAGTTGTTAATTGAGATGTTGATATCAATTACGTGTATTTGAGTCATGTTCTTGATTATATCATTACTTTTGGGAAAGGGAATGGAGTAGGGTTTTGCTGCACACTTCCAAATGTTCATGCACTTGGCAATTAGTCAATTCAGGCTTGGCCATTGGATTGGATTGTGACTCCAGTTCATGGCCTCGTCTACTAAGAGTGGAGTGTAGAGTGTTTAGTTTAGTTTCGAGTTACAGCGTGGAAACTGAGTTGGCGGAGACCAGCGATCCCCGTACGCTAACACACACACCAGGTACAATTTACAATGTTACCAAGCCAATTAACCCACACACCTGGTGTGGGAGGAAACCGGAGCCCCCGGGGTCTTTGGGGTGTGGGTGGAAACCGGCGCACCCGGAAAAAGCCCATGCAAGTGACGGGGAGAACGTGCGGACTCCATGTGGACAGCACCCATCGACAGGATGGAACCTGGGTCTCCGGCGCTGGAAGGCAGCAACTCTACCGCTGCCCCCCCCCGCGCCGCTCGGGCGCGAGCTTAACTTGTACGCGAGCTGAGGTTTCAGGAGATGAATGCCTCGACAAGAATTGCAGAGATACATGGAGAAATGGGCGAAGGGATGGGAAGCTGAAATGGAGCGATTTACCCTGCAAGAGTGCGAGAGGAGAATTGGGAAGAAAATCTCCTTTTCAAATAGTTTTTGTGTTGTTGGGGAAGTAACTGGCATTGAGGGAAAAATAAATGCTTGGCAGGTACTTTTACAAGGAAACCAAAAGAAAATAACAGGGAATAAAAGATTTCCTTTGGGCATGATACTGTGTGAAACAATGAAAGCAAAGCTCAGAATGAAGTCTCCCCCTGGTCAGAAGTGATTGTGGTTTTGATTTGATGAGGCAAAACTTCTGAATCATTTGCCCTTGCCTGCAGCTTTAATTATTGGTACAGTTGTTTTAACTTGCAGGATATAGGTTTGCATTCTGCTCCTAAGAGTGCGTTTTTAACATTTTTTTTTACGACTTTCCATCTGTCTGCCGTAATCCTCTCAATGTCATAAAGAGAGTTGATGCGGTTGAATTTCCATTTTAGAAGATGCCTGTTTTGGAATGTTTCCAGCATCGCAGCCATCCCTCGGCCCCGCAGGGCGATAGGTTTTGCTCAAAGAGGGCGTGCGTCAGATTTACCTGCCGCAGAGTGTTCGAGTGCGTTGGACGAATTGTCACACTGCGGCCACTACTGGCCGCATCTCATCTCTGAGCCTTCTGCAGCGAGGATGATATCGCCGGTGTCCTGGCGGCCTTCACCGCAGTGGCTTCAGCCGGACGGGACGGGTTCTTAAAGAGGCACGCCCTCTCTTTAGTGAATACGACCCAACGTGGCATAGGCTAGGGGAGAGGGTGGGGCCGAAGATGTCCTGGTTGGGTTGCTCCCGGCTTGGCCAAACTGGCCGTCGGCGAGTCATGGTGCCAGGCGGTAGAGGGCTCTGCCAGAGCCGGCTTCCTCCCACTTTTCTGGGGGTACATCCATGCCCGGGTGCTGTTAGAAAGGGTCTACGCGCTGTCCATGGGCGCCCTGGGGGAGTTCTGGGACCGTTGGGCATCGTGGAGGATGGAATGTATCTTCAATGATGGGGAAATTGTGATGTAATATTCAATGTTTAAGAATATTTGCTATATTTTGTATTTTTGTACTCATAGAGTGATGCAGTGTGGAAACAGGCCCTTTGGCCCAACTCGCCCACACCGGCCAACAGTGTCTCAGCTACCCTAGTCCCACTTGCCTGCGCTTGGTCCATATCCCTCCAAACCTGTCCTATCTATGTACCAGTCTAACTGTTTCTTAAACGATGGGATAGTCCCAGTCTCAACTACCCTCTCTGGCAGCTTGTTCCATACACCCACCAGCCTTTATGTGAAAATGTTACCTCTAGATTCCTATTAAATCTTTTCCCCTTCACCTTGAACCTATGTCCTTTGGTCCTCGATTGCCCTACTCTGTGCATCTACCCGATCTATTCCTCTCATGATTTTGTACCCCTCTATAAGATCAACCCTCATTCTCCTGCGCTCCATGGAATAGAGACCCAGCCTACGCAACTTCTCCCTATAGCTCACACACTCTAGTCCTGGCAACATCCTTGTAAATCAATGTCTTATACAGTTGTTTTTGTCATTTTTGTACATAGTTGATTATAATTATTATTGGTGAAAAAAAAACATGGCAGAAACCCGTCAGTCGTGCCTTGGTAAAGACAACCTTGTGACTCTTCTCGTCTTATGGCCCATGCATTTTTTATTTGCAAAACGCTGCGCAGAAAGGAAATAAAGGCTCCTGTTGTTCACAAGTTCATGTTCACAAGTTATAGGAGTAGAATTAGGCCATTCGGTCCATCGAGTCTACACCATACAATTGTGGCTGATCTCTGCCTCCTATTCCCATTTTTCTGTCTCCTCCCCATAACCCTTGACACCTGTTTTAATCACGAATTTGTCTATCTCTGCATTAAAAAATATCCACTGACTTGGCCTCCATGGCCCTCTGTGGCAATTACTTCCACAGATTAACTGCCCTCTGACTAAAGTAGTTCCTCCTCACCTCCTTTCTAAAAAGGGTGCCCTTTAATTCTGAGGCTATGACTTCTGGTCCGAGACCCTCCCACCAGTGGAAACATCCTTTCCACATTGAGTCTATCTCTGCCTTTCATTATTCTGTAAGTTTCAATGAGGTCCCCCATCAACCTTCTAAACTCCAGTGAGTGGAGGCCCAGTGTTGTCAAACACTCATCATATGCCAACCCATTCTTGTTGGCCCCTTCACAGTACCATTGCAGAGAGTCATAGAGTCACACAGCATGGAAACAGACCCTTCGGCCCAACTTGCCCATGCCGACCAAGATGCTCCATTCAAGCTAGTCCCACCTGACTGCGTTTGACCCATATTCCTCTAAACCTTTCCTATCCATGCACCTGTCCAAATGTCTTCTCAGTATTGTTATAGTACCTGTCTCATCTATCTCCTCTGGCAGCTCGTTCCATATACTCACCACTCACTGTGTGAAAAAGTTCGGGTTCCTATTCAATCTTTCCCCACTCCCCATGACCCTATGCCCTCTGGTTCCTAATTCCCTTACTTTACCTAATACCCAATGCCTAATAGAAATACCTAATACTCGCCCAGAGTAGGGGAATCGAGAACTGGTGGATGTACGTTTAAGGTGAGGGGGGAAAGATGTAATAGGAACCTGAGGGGTAACTTTTTACATAAAGGGTGATGGGTTTATGGAACAAGCTGCTGGAGGAGGTAGTTGAGGCAGGTACTATCGTAATGTTTAAGAAATATTTAGACAGGTACATGGATAGGATTTTTTTTTTTAGGGGGCGGAATATGGGCCAAATGCAGGCAGGTGGGATTACTGTAGATAGGACGTGTTGGTCGGTGTGGGCAAGTTGGGCCGATGGGCCTGTTTCCACGATGTATGGCTCTATGACTCTAACTTGATTTCAATAACTCCTCAGCACACCTTCAAAATAATGCTCTGCATCTTTTACATTTCAGTCTCAGCTAGAAGATCCCTCCAAACCTGATCTATGAGAGTGGGGATTTCCCCTTTCAGGTTTTCCAACACCCACCAGCCTTTTGTTATATCCAAACCTAGATGGTAATCTCTAAAACCCCTGGCCGCCTATAGCACCGCGCTCTTTCAGGCCCTTCACTGAACATCCTTGGGATTGTTTTACTTATGTAAACTGATCTTTGCTCGGCGTAGGGCGGTCGTCTGGTCATTGTAGAGTTGCGCCACTCTGAACCCTGTTCGATCCTGACTGTGGGTGCTTGTCTTAAGTCTATGAGTCTGTCTCGACAACCTTCTCACATCATCATATGACCTGCACGAGTTTGTCTCTCGGTTTCTTCCCACACTCCCTTTCCTAATGCACGTGCAGGTTTGTAGGTCAATGGGCCTTGGTCTGGTTCCTAATATTGTGAATTGTCCCTAGACACCTGTGTGTCATGGATAGTGTGAGTGTTGCGGTAATGGATGCGCAGGGCAGGTGGTCGAGATAGCAAGGGACTGTAAGTTTCGAGTGGGACCGAGTCAAACACTCATTCATATGCCAACCCATCATGCCTGTTTCCGTCAAACAGCCAGTATCTCTGAAACTAAACTGGCAATGGTCTCGGAGTGAGTCTTGGACACGTGACCTTCTGACACAGAGACAAGCACACTAACCACTGAGCCACAGGTGACAGAGAACATGAGCGATAATAGAAGTTCCACCATACATCGAAGGTGTATCTCTGGAGAGAAGGAATGGGTGACGTTGAGACCCTTCTTCAGGTTCCACCATATACAGTGGCTTGCAAAAGTATTCATACCCCTTGAACTTTTACACATTTTGTCACGTTACAACCACAAACGTAAATGTATTTTATTGCGATTTTACGTGATAGACCAACACAAAGTGGCGCATAATTGTGAAGTGGAAGGAAAATGACACATGGTTTTCAAATTTTTTTACAAATAAAAAACTGAAAAGTGTGGCGTGCAAAAGTATTCAACCCCCTTTACTCTTACACCCCTAAATAAAATCCAGTGCAACCAATTGCCTTCAGAAGTTACCTAATTAGTAAATAGAGTCCACTTATGTGTAATCTAATCTCAGTATAAATACAGCTGTTCTGTGAAGGCCTTAGAGGTTTGTTAGAGAACATTAGTGAACAAACAATGTTCCTTGGGCATCGTGAAGCCCAAGGAACACACCAGAGAGGTCAGGGATACAGTTGTGGAGAAGTTTAAAGCAGGGTTAGGTTATAAAAAAAATCCCAAGCTTTGAACATCTCACGGAGCACTGTTCAATCCATTATCTGAAAATGGAAAGAGTACGGCACAACTGCAAACCTACCAAGACATGGCCGTCCACTTAAACTGACAGGCCGGGCAAGGAGAGCATTGATCAGAGAAGCAGCCAAGAGGCCCATGGTAACTCTGGAGGAGCTGCAGAGATCCACAGCTCAGGTGGGAGAATCTGTCCACAGGACAACTATTAGTTGTGCACTCCACAAATCGGGCCTTTATGGAAGAGTGGCAAGAAGAAAGCCATTGTTGAAACAAAGCCATAAGAAGTCCCATTTGCAGTTTGCCACAAGCCATGTGGGGGGACACAGCAAACATGTGGAGGAAGGTGCTCTGGTCTGATGAGACCAAAATTGAAATTTTTGGCCTAAATGCAAAACGCTATGTGTGGCGGAAAACTAACACTGCACATCACCCTGAACACACCATCCCCACTGTGAAACATGGTGGTGGCAGCATCACGCTGTGGGGATGCTTTTCTTCAGCAGGGACAGGGAAGCTGGTCAGAGTTGATGGGAAGATGGATGGAGCCAAATACAGGGCAATCTGGAAGAAAACCTGTTAGAGTCTGCAAAAGACTTGAGGCTGGGGCGGAGGTTCACCTTCGAGCAGGACAATAACCCTAAACATACAGCCAGAGCTACAATGGAATGGTTTAGATCAAAGCATATTCATGTGTTAGAATGGCCCAGTCAAAGTCCAGACCTAAATCCAATTGAGAATCTCTGGCAGGACTTGAAAATTGCTGTTCACAGACGCTCTCCATCCAATCTGACTGAGCTTGAGCTATTTTGCAAAGAAGAATGGGCATAAATTTCAGTCGCTAGATGTGCAAAGCTGGTAGAGACATACCCCAAAAGACTTGCAGCTGTAATTGCAGCGAAAGGTGGTTCTACAAAGTATTGACTCAGGGGGGTTGAATACTTTTGCACGCCACACTTTTCAGTTTTTTATTTGTAATAAAATTTGAAAACCATGTATCATTTTCCTTCCACTTCACAATTATGTGCCACTTTGTGTTGGTCTATCACATAAAATCCCAATAAAATACATTTACGTTTGTGGCTGTAATGTGACAAAATGTGGAAAAGTTCAAGGGGTATGAATACTTTTGCAAGCCACTGTATCACCACATTAACCTACAAGCACATTCATCGGATGACACATGAGAGTCGCAAGTGCTTTACTCAAGCTTCTTCTCCGTTTTTACACTTTTACCTTATTCCTGGGATGGCGGTGCACAGCGGTTAATATATCAACCTCGTTCTGACTGGCTTTTCTTGTCCCTTCCACCCCTCTCTCGGCCCACTATCAATTTCCCCTTAGGGAGTGGAGTTGGACTACGCATTAGGTTCGATAAAGGCCAAACAATCTAGTTGAAATCCACCCGGGGTCTGATGGCAAGCAGCCTTGTTAGTCCTGGATAGTCTCAATGCACTCGCTCCTGCCCGAAGCTCGACGAGCAAATTGACTACAAATTGGCAATCTCACTCAGGGGCCGCGAGCAAACAGGTATATGGGGAAGTGGGCAAAACGCAATCAGGTGGGACTAGTGTAGATGGGACAAGTCGGTGAGTGTGGGCAAGGCAGAGCGGTGGGGGTGGGGGTGGGAGGGAGAAACTCTCTTATCCGCATTGAAAGCAGCAACAACAGCTATACTGATATATTGTGCATTAACCATTTCAAGCATCGGCCGTGTATTGTTTTTTTGTTTGTTAAGGGACGTTTTTCCAATCACATAGACTCATAGAGCGTGGAAACAGGCCCTTCAGCCCATCTTGCCCACACCCACCTACATGTCTCATCTACACTAGTCCCACCTGCCTGCGTTTGGCCCATATCCCTCTAAACCTGTCCTGACCATGTACCTGTCTAAACGCTGCGATAGTTCCTGCCTCAACTACCTCCTCCGGCAGTTTGTTCCAAACACCCACCAGTCTTAGTGTGGAAAAAGTTACCCCTGAGGTTCCGATTGAATCTTTCCCCCCCCTTCACCTTAAACCTGTGTCCTCTGATTCATGATTCCCCTACTCTGGGCAAGAGACTCTGTGCGCCTACCCCATCTCATGATTCTGTACACCTCTATAAGATCACCCCTTATCCTCCTGCTCCCGCTCTCCCCACAATGCCTGCTCAACCCCTCCCTACAGTTCAGACTCTCGAGTCCTGGCAACATCCTCTTTAAATTTTCCCTGCAGCCTTTCCAGCTTGACAACATCTTTCCTATTAACATGTTGACCAAAACCTCTCATCTGATAGCATCTCAGGCAAGCAGGCAGATGTCTGTGGTGTTTCTCCCTTGCTCACAGGGCACCTCTGTTTCATAGTTGGAAACTCTGCAGGGAATACAGAGGAAAAGTCGGAGTGATTGTATGGGGACGGGCTCTGGGGAGCCAGACTGCTGCGATGGAATTGAAAGGGGATGAAGTTGCACAACTGGGGAATTCCCTGCCACAGAGGGCAGTGGAGGCCAAATCACTGGATGGATTCACGACAGTTAGATAGAGCTCTAGGGGCTGGTGGAATCAAGGGATATGGGGAGAAGGCAGGCGCGGGTTATTGATTAGGGACGATCAGCCATGATCGCAGTGAATGGCGGTGCTGGCTCGAAGGGCCGAATGGCCTCCTCCTGCACCTATTTTCTATGTTTCTATGTTTCTAACTCCTGAGGACATCTTTCTTCATCATGCTTCATTTTGACATCAGTTCTTTAGCTTTATATGCAACTCCTTCATTTATCCAAATTGGATCAACTGGCCTCATATTCACTGGAATTTAGAAGCATGAAAGGGGATCTTATAGAAACATATAACATTCTGAAGGGATTGGACAGGCTAGACGCAGGAAAAAATGTTCCCGATGTTGGGGGAGTCCAGAACCAGGGGTCACAGTTTAAGAATAAGGGGTAGGCCATTTAGGATTGAAATGAGGAGGAACTTTTTCACCCAGAGACTTGTGAATCTGTGGAAATCTCTGGCACAGTAAACAGTGGAGGCCAATTCACTGGATGTTTTCAAGAGAGAGTTAGATATAGCTGTTAGGGTTAATGGAATATGGGTCGAAAGCAGGAACAGGGTACTGATTTAGGATGAACAGCCATGATCATATCGAATGGCAGGCGGTGCTGGCTCGAAGGGCCGAATGGCTTACTCGTGCACCTACTGTATTTTCCATGTTTCTATGTTTCTAAGTGTTGGAGGAACTCCACGGGTCAGGCAACGTCTGCGGAGGGAATGGACAGGCGACGTTTTGGATCAGGGCCTTTCTTGAGAATGATTGAAGAAGGGTCCCGATCCAAAATATCGTCTTTTCATTCCCCACATCCTGACTGAGTTCCAATTAGTTCCTCCAGCATTTTGTGTTTTGCTCAATGTTCCAGCATTTATCTGTCCGTTTGTTATGATGTGGATTGAAGTGAGATAGCAAGTCCAGGGGAGTATATTTTGTGTGGGTGAAGAGCAACCCTGGGTGATTGAGAGATGGCTATGGTCATCAGCTTTAGGCAGTCAGGATCAACGAATCCCTCCGTGAGCCTAATAAATGTGGGCTTAACCTAAATAGTGGGTGGGTGTGGGGGGTGGGGGGGGGGGGGGGGGGGAGTGGTTGACAAATTGGGACTATGAAGATGGCGTTAAAGGGGAAGTGAGTACAGGAAAAGTTACAAAAGACTCGCAAATTAATGGGAAGGAAAGTTCAAGAAGGGATAAGAGAGTAAGGCCAGCGGCGATAGTGACCAGCGTGTGAGGGGAGGTGAATACTGAAGTTAAGGTGTTGTATATGAATGTGCGAAGTATAAGAAATAAAGTGGATGAGATTGAGGCTCAGTTAGAAATTGGCAAGTATGATGTTGTGGGAATAACAGAGACATGGCTGCAAGAGGGCCAGGGCTGGGAACTTAATATTCAGAGGTATACATCCTATTGAAAAAACAGATAGGTGGGCAGGGGTTGCTCTGTTGGTAAGAAATGAAATTCAGGCCCTTGTGAAGGGTGACATAGAATCAGGAGATGTAGAGTCAGTATGGATAGAACTGAGGAATTGTAAAGATAGGAAGACCCTAATGGGGGTTATCTGCAGGTCCCCAAACAGTAGCCTGGATATATAGGGTGCTAGTTGAATCAAGAATTAAAGTTGGCATGTAGCAAAGGTAATGCTATTATGGTTATGGGGGATTACAACATGCAGGTAGACTGGGAAAATCAGGTTGATACTGAACCCCAAGAAAGGGAGTTTGTGGAGTGCCTGCGAGATCCATTCTTAGAGCAGCCTGTACTGGAGCCGACCAAGGAGAAGACAATTCTGTATTTAATGTTGTGTAATGAACCAAATTCGATATGGGAACTCAAGGTAAAGGAGCAATTAGGAGGTAGTGACCGGAAAATGATGTTTTAATGTAAAATTTGAGCAGGAGAAGGGAAAATCGGAGTTGAGCAAAGGGGACTATGGAGGCATGAGGGAGGAGCTGGGCAAAGTTGACTGAAAAGATACCCGAGCAGGGATGATAGTGGAACAATAATGGCAGGTATTTCTGGGAATAATACAGAAGGTGCAGGATCAGTTCATTCCAAAGAGGAAGAAAGATTCCCTGGGAGCAAGAGGCGACCGTGGCTGACAAGGGAAATCAGGGACAGTATAAAAATAAAAGAGAAGTATAACATAGCAAAGATGAGCGGGAAGCCAGAGGATTGGGAAACTTTTAAAGAGCAACAGAACTAAAAATACAATACGGGGAGAAAAGGTGAGGTATGAAGGTAAGCTAGCCAAGAATATAAAGGAGGATAGTAAAAGCTTCTTTATGTAAGTGAAGAGGAAAAAAATTAGCTAAGACAAATGTGGGTCCCTTGAAGACAGAAACAGGTGAATTTATTATGGGGAACAAGGTAATTTGGATCTGTCTTCACTAAGGAAGACACAAACAGTCTCCCAGATGTACAAATGGCCAGAGGACCTAGGGCGACGGAGGACCTGAAAGAAATTCACATTATGCAGGAAATGGTGTTGGGTGGACTGATGGCTGATAAATCGCCAGGGCCTGATGGTCTGCATCCCAGGGTACTTAAGGAGGGGGCTCTAGAAATCGTGGATGCATTGGAGATCATTTTCCCATGTTCTATAGATTCAGGATCAGTTCCTGTAGATTGGAGGGTAGTTAATGTTATCGCACTTTTCAAGACAGGAGGGAGAATGAAAACAGGGAACTATAGACCAGTTAGCCTGACATCAGTGGTGGGGAAGATGCTGGAGTCAATTATAAAAGATGACGTAGCGGCACATTTGGATAGCAGTAAGAGGATCGGTCCGAGTCAGCATGGATTTACAAAATCATGTTTGACTAATCTTCGAGAATATTTTGAGGATGTATCTAGGGAAATGGACAAGGGAGAGCCAGTGATGTAGTGTACCTGGACTGTCAGAAAGCCTTTGATAAGGCCCCACATAGGAGATTAATGGGCAAAATTAGAGCACATGGTATTGGGGGTAGGGTGCTGACATGGATAGAAAATTGGTTGGAAGACAGGAAAGAAAAAGTAGGGATTAACGGGTCTCCTTCAGAATGATAGGCAGTGACCAGTGAGGTACTGCAATGCTCGGTGCTGGGATCGCAGCTATTTACAATATACATCAAAGATTTGGATGAAGGGATTCATAGCAACATTAGCAAATTTGCAGATGTCACAAAGCTGGGTGGCAGTGTGAACTGTGAGGAGGATGCTATGAGAATGCAGGGTGACTTGCACAGATTGGGTGAGTGGGCAGATGCATGGCAGATGCAGTTTAATGTGGATAAATGTGAGGTTAAAAATGGTGGCAAGAACAGGAAGGCAGATTATTATCTGAATGGTGTCAAGTTAGGAAAATAGGAAGTACAACGAGATCTGAGTGTATTTGTACATCAGTCACTGAAAGTGAGCATGCAGGTACAGCAGGCAGTAAAGAAAGCTAATGGCATGTTGGCCTTCATAACAAAAGGAGTTGAGTATAGGAGCAAAGAGGTCCTTCTGCAGTTGTACAGGGCCCTAGTGAAACCACACCTGGAATATTGTGTGCTGTTTTGGTCTCCAAATTTGAGGAAGGACATTGTTGCTATTGAGGGAGTGCAGTGTAGGTTCACAAGGTTAATTCCTTGGATGGTGGGACTGGCATATGTTGATAGAATTGAATGGCTGGGCTTGCATACTGAAATTTAGAAAGATGAGAGGGGATCTTATTGAAACTTATAAGATTATTAAGGGATTGTGCATGCTAGAGGCAGGAAACATGTTCCCAATGTTGGGGAAATCCAGAACCAGGGGCCACAGTTTAAGAATTAGGGGTAGGGCATGAAATGGAGCTAGAAGTAAAATAAAATTTACCGATGTGCCACTGGGCAGCAATGTGGTGCAGCGGTAGAGTTGCTGCCTTACAGCGCTTGCAGTGCCGAAGACCCGGGTTCGATCCCGACTACGGGTGTTGTCTGTACGAAGTTTGTACGTTCCCCGTGACCACGTGCGTTTTCTCCGAGATCTTCAGTTTTCTTCCACACTCCAAAGACGTAGAGGTACATAGGTTAATTTGCTTGGTGTGTGTGTAAATTGTCCCTAGTGTGTGTATGGTAGTGTTAATGTGCAGCGATCGCTGGTCCGAGCGGACTTGGTGGGCCGAAGGGCCTGTTCCTGCGATGTATCTCTAAACTAAACTAAACTAAAATCCTAAGAGATTCCATGGGTGTAATAGTGTAGGGTTAGGGTTAACCGGCATCTACAGTTCCTTGTTTCTGCATTGACACCGGTACATTGTAATTGGTACAGTCTAGCTCAGTTAGTTTGTGTCTCCCTTCCCTTGCCTTGATCTAATTTTACGTGATTAAGTGTGGTGCGTGACCTATGCAAAATGCTAATTGTCCTTGGGTACAAGAAAGTGAAGGGTACCTGAACACAGCTTTAAAGGACGTTGGTTCATAAGACCTAGTTGAGATGTTGTTGTTCAGGAGGGGGAGGGGGATGGAGAGAGCCATTCATCATTGTATCATGTCTGTGGGACATGTCATTAACAGCACTTTGATTATCCTTTCTGCACCGCATAAGCAAACTGTCAGCCTATTCTGAACACGTTTTATGGATTTCTACTTATTACTTTTCAGCGCACTGTTTCATGGTCAGAAAGCCAATTGATTTCTCACAAGGCTTTTTTAGAATTAAATATAAAGGAATGGAATGGCTCAGAAGAAGTCTATTTTGCCACCCATTCCACGCACTGCCTTGAACAGAATGATTTGCGATGTTCCAAAATGGATAGGCGATGTTTCGGGTCGAGACCCTCTTGTCTGAAGAAGGGGCCCGACCTAAAAAGAGTCTGAAGAATGATCTTGACCCGAAATGTTACCTATCGAGTCTGTAAAAGGATCTCAACCCAAAATATTCTTATCCATGTTCTCCAGAGATGTTGCCTGACCTGCTGAGTTACTCCAGCACTTAGTGTCCCTTTGTCTATTAACCAGCATCTGCAGTTCTTTGTTGCTACATCTGAACTCAGGGCCTCCATCTTGCATTGGTTGTTCCTGGGTTATCGCTACTGATGCCCTTAATGGCCTCTCATTGTTACAGTTTCTTCTGGTCGTCTTGAAGGTTTCTTGATGTACTGTATCTCTGTCCAAGACCCTTGTGAGTATTTGGTCATTTAAGCTTTGGATACTCGAGATGCACCTTCGTTTTTTAGTTCAGTTCGGAGATACAGCGCGAAAACACCGTCTTAGCATCGACCAGCGATCCCTGCACATGAACACCATCCCACACACACTAGGGATGATTTACATTAATACCAGGCCACATTAACCTACAAGGCTGTACGTCTTGGGAATGTGGGAGGAAACCGAAGATACCAGAGAAAACCCACGCAGGTCACGGGGAAAACGTACGAACTCCGTACAGACAAGCACCCATAGTCAGGATCGAACCCGGTCTCTGGCGCTGTAAGGCAGCAACTCTACCGCTGCGCCAACAATGCCACTGTTCCATTGTTCTCTTTTCCATCCTTAATGTCAGGACCTGGGCCCCATTGAGTTAAGCCTGCCGTTGGCTTCATACGTCAATTATGGCTTCTGATTCCCCAACCTTTTCATGGGAAAATAAGTCAACCATGTGAGTTCTGAGAATTTGTCAACTTTGCATGAACTCTCTAGTAAAGAGTTCACATAAAGTTGACATATTTTCAGAATTCAGGAGAAGCTGCCTTCTTTTCCCATCATGCTTGCAAAGGTCTAGCTTTTAGCCGTATGGTGACAACAGTCAGAAGAAAATAATCCCATGGGCAGGATGATGGGTTTCCGCCAGGTTTATAACTCTGGAACGATTGGCATGGAATGATGTGACTGTCATCTGATGGAGATAGAAACAAAGCAGTGTTCTACAAACAAGCCTGTCTTCTGCTTGCTGTACCATGTTGCTTGGCACTCATCCCAGACCCAGAGACACAAAATGCTGGAGTAACTGGCGGGCAGCATCTGTGGAGGAAAAGCGATGCCCGCACATTAACACTACCCTACACGCACTAGGGACAATTTGCAATTGGGAGGAAGGAAACCGAAGATCTTGGAGAAAGCCCACGCAGGTCATGGGGAGAACGTACAAACTCCGTACAGACAAGCACCCGCGGTTAGGATTGGATCCGGGTCTCTGGTGCTGTGAGGCAGCGCCTCTACCGCTGCGCCACTGTCCTGCGCACACGCGCATGTGGGTGTGCGTGGGAGTGTCTTTGTGTGCGTGCGTGTGTGTGCGTCTGTGTCTGTGTCTGGCTGTGTGTGAGTGTGTCTGAGTGTGTGTGTGTGTGTGAGTGTATGTGTGTGTGAGTCTGTGTGTGTGTGTGTGCGTGTGTGTGTGTGTGCGTCTGTGTCTGTGTCTGGCTGTGTGTGGCTGTGTGTGAGTGTGTGTGTGTGTGTGAGTGTATGTGTGTGTGAGTCTGTGTGTGTGTGTGTGTGTCTGTGTGTGTGTGTGTGTGTATGTGTGTGTGAGTCTGTGTGTGTGTGTGTGTGTGTGTGTGTGTGTCTGTCTGAGTGTGTGTGAGTGTGAGTGTGAGTCTGTATGTGAGTGTGTGTGAGTGTGTGAGTGTGTGTGAGTGTATGTGTCTGTGTGTGTGTGAGTGTGTCTGTGTGTGTGAGTGAGTGTATGTGTGTGTGAGTCTGTGTGTGTGTGTGTGTGAGTGTGTGTGTGTGTCTGTCTGAGTGTGTGTGAGTGTGCGTCTGTATGTGAGTGAGTGTGTGTGCGTGTGTGAGTGTGTGAGTGTATGTGTGTGTCTGTCTGAGTGTGTGTGAGTGTGAGTGTGAGTCTGTATGTGAGTGAGTGTGTGTGTGAGTCTGTGTGTGTGTGAGTGTGTCTGTGTGTGTGAGTGACTGTGTGTGTGTGTGAGTGTATGTGTGTGTGAGTCTGTGTGTGTGAGTGTATGTGTGTGTCTATCTGAGTGTGTGTGAGTGTGCGTCTGTATGTGAGTGTGTGTGTGTGTGTGCGTGTGTGAGTGTGTGAGTGTATGTGTGTGTCTGTCTGAGTGTGTGTGAGTGTGAGTGTGAGTCTGTATGTGAGTGAGTGTGTGTGTGAGTCTGTGTGTGCGTGTGTGAGTGTGTGAGTCTGTGTGTGTGAGTGAGTGTATGTGTGTGTGAGTGTGTGTGTGTGTGTGTGAGTGTATGTGTGTGTCTGTCTGAGTGTGTGTGAGTGTGCGTCTGTATGTGAGTGTGTGAGTGTGTGCGCGCGTGTGTGAGTGTGTGAGTCTGTGTGTGTGCTCCATTGCTCTTTCAGTCCGACATTACACTGTGCATTCATGCTCAGTGAGGGTCTTTGTAACCCCAAGCAAATGTTAATGATGCCACTCATGAGCAGTGTGGTGTTGTTCTTGCTGGTGCAGAGGCCCAATACGACACTGCCTGTGGATACTGGCTGAGTCATCTAAGGGGCAGAAAAGTGTAGAAGACCCTTCACACGGGCTGCCCAGTGTACAGACAATGGGAAGCCAAAGAGCAAAGTTACCATCATTATATGGTGTGCAGGAAGGAACTGCAGAGGCTGGTTTATACTGAAAATGGGCACAAAAAGCTGGAGTCACTCAGCGGGTCAGGCAAAATCTCTGGACAAACGTTTCGGGTCAGAACCCTTGTTCGGACTGAAAGTTGAGGTGGGGGAGGGGTGGGGGGGGGCTGGAGGGGCAACTGGAGGCGAGAAAAGGCCAGAACAAATCAGAGCCGGCAACAGATAAAACTCCCTGGACCAACTAGTCCTTCCAAAGCCTGCTGGGGTCTGGTACAGGGTCACTTGTTTATCTTGGTCATGGTTCAGTGTGTCGCGCTGAGTGCTCTTCAAACCCAGATTCCAGATGGCCCTGGTTTATCTGTGGAGAAGGGGGTCGATATTCCTGGTGCATTGCGAAGCAATCATTGACAATTTCTGCAGTGATTTGCATATCAATGAATGAACGATCGCCCAGTGCAAGACAAAGCAGTCGTGTTGCCCTGTTGCAGTGACAGATGCCAGCAGTATGACTGAGCTGTCGGATGAAGTGTCTCGACCTACACGCTGGATAGATTCTGATGTGTGTTGACCTCGATAGATAGATTCAGGATTAGTACAGGCGGCACCCGGTGGCACAGTGGTAGAGTTGCTGTCTTAGAACGCTGGAGACACGAGTTCGATCCCGAACACGGGTGCTGTCTGTAAGGAGTTTGCGCGTTCTCCCCGCGACCGCGTGCGTTTTTCTCCAAGAACTTCGGTTTCCTCCCACACCCCAAAGATGTACAGGTTTGTAGGTTAATTGGCTTGGTATAAAAAAAATTGTAAAAATTGTCGGTAGTGTGTGCAGGAGAGTGCGAATGTACGGGGATCGCTGGTCGGCGTGGCCTCAGTGGGCTGAATGGCTCGTTTCCGCGCTGCATCTCTAAACTAAAGCAAAGACTCGAAACGCCATCTGCTCTTTTATCTCCAGAGATGCTGCCTGAGTTGAGTTGCTGAGTTACTACCAGGGAGGTAATGCTGAGGCTCTATAAGGCGCTGGTCGGACCGCATTTGGAGTATTGTGAGCAATTTTGGGCCCCATATCTGAGGACGGATGTGCTGCCTCTGGAGAGGGTCCAGAGGAGGTTTACAAGAATGATTCCAGGAATCAGCGGGCTAACGTATGATGAGCGCTGGTATTGGCTTGGTATAATTGTAAATTGTCCTCGGTGCGTGTAAACAGCGTTGCTGTGCGGGGTGTAAATAGCGTTGGTGTCCCACAATATCTCTAAACTAAACCAAATTAAATTAAGACGCTGCCTTGTCTGCTGAGCTCCTCTCGCACTTTCTTTACTCAAGATGTTTACTTACAGCATCTGCAGTCTTCTGCGTTCACAGATTTGCCAGTTATTTCCTGGAAAATGAATGCAATCTTTTCCGCCCATTTGCACAATATCAAGGAGTGGTATGGCACAGAAACAGGCCCCTAGCCCGCAATGTCTATGTCGAACACGATGTCAAGTTAAAGTAATCTCCTCTGCCAGCTCATGATCCATATCCCTCTGTTCAATGACGATCTATGTTTATCTTAAATCCCTTGTGCCTCCACCACACCGTCTGGCTGTGCATTCCAGGCACCCACCACTCTCTGTGAAATAAAATCTTCCCTTGCACATTTCCTTCAAAGTTTGATGCTCTCACTTAAAACTGTGCTCTCCAATCCATGACTCAGGGGGCACGATGGTGCAATGGTAGAGTTGCCGCCTAAAGGGCCTGTCCCACTTGCCGATTTTTTTAGGCAACTGCCGGCGACTGTCATAGTCGTAGCAGGTCGCCGAAAAACCGCTTACATCCTGGGTCATCCTGGCGCCAACCTACGACAGCACCTACATCAGGAGGAGTCAAGCTCCGCTCATTGGCGCCAGACCCACTGTCGCCGATAAATTTTCAACATGGGCGATCAGAAAGACGCTACGACTTTTTGCGTGACTGAGGAGACTACTCCCGGCAACCACCGGCGAACATGTGGCGACACACTAGTCGCCTGTAGTTGCCCAAAAATTCACCTAATTGGGACAGGGCCCATTACAGCGCCAGAGACCTGGGTTCGATACTGAATGGGGGAGCTGTCTGTACGGAGTTTGTACGTTCTCCCTGTGACTATGTGGGTTTTCTCTGGGTGCTCTGGTTTTCTCCCACTCTCCAAAGATGTACAGGTTTGTAGGTGAATTGGCTTGGGTAAAATTGTAAATGTTCCCTCGTGTGTAGGATAGTGCTAGTGTACGGGATGATCGCTGGTCGGCGCATACTCATTGGGCTGAAGGGCTTGTTTCCACATTGTATCTCTAAACTAAAGTCTAAACGCATTTCCACCCTGGGGAAAAAGGTTCTGACTAAATTTAAAAATTGGCTAGGTCAGCCACAAATTCTTCCATACGCTTCTTAAAACACATCACCAGTTTAAAGTTTAAATTTTAATGAGACAGCGTAGAAACAGGCCCTTCGGCCGACCAAGTCGATGCCAATCATGGATCAACCATACGCTGGTTCTATGCTATCCCACCCTACACACTAGGGGCAATTCATCAGAAACCAATTAACCCCCTACAAACCCGCACGTCTTTTGAATGTGGGAAGAAACCGGAGCACCCGGAGAAAACCCACGCGGTCATAGGGAGAACGTACAAACTCCGCACAGACAGGGCCCAAGGTCAGGTTCGAACCCGGGTCTCTGGGGCGTTAAGGCAGCAGCTCCTGCGCCATTGTGCCACCTTACAGTAGCTATGTATCTTCCAGAACCGGGGCCACAGTTTAAGAATTCGAGAACCAGGGGCCACAGTTTAAGAATTCCAGAACCAGGGGCCACAGTTTAAGAATAAGGAGCAAGCCATTTATAACGGAGACAAGGAAATACTTTTTCTCACAGAGAGTTGTGAGTCTGTGGAATTCTCTGCCTCAGAGGGCGGTCGGTGGAGGCAGGTTCTCTGGATGCTTTCAAGAGAGAGCTAGATAGGGCTCTTAGAAATAACGGATTCAGGGGATATGGGGAGAAGGCAGGAACGGGGTACTGATTGGGGATGATCAACCATGATCACATTGAATGGCGGTGCTGGCTCGAAGGGCCAAATGGCCTACTCCTGAGGAAGGGTTAGTTAGCAGTCTTGTTGTGCGTGGCCCCTTGGGCAAGAGTGACCATAATATGGTTGAGTTCTTCATTAGGATGTAGAGTGATATAATTAAGTCAGAAACAAGGGTTCTGAACTTAAACAAAGGTAACTTTGAAGGTATGGACGTGAATTGGCCAAGAGGGATTGGCAAGTGATTCTTAAAGGGTTGACAATGGATGTGCAATGGAAGGTATTTAAAGACTGCATGGATGAACTACAACAATTGTTCATCCCAGTTTGGCAAAAGAATAAATCAGGGAAGGTAGTGCATCCATGGATATCAAGGGAAATCAGGGATAGTATAAAAACAAAAGATGAAGCATACAAATTAGCAAGAAAAAAGCAGCCTACCAGAGGACTGGGAGAAATTCAGTCTAGCAGAGGAGGACCAAGGGCTTAATTAGCAAAGGGAAAATAGATTATGAAAGAAAACTGACTGCAAAAGTTTTCATAGATATGTGAGGAGAAAGAGATTAGTTAAAACAAATGTAGGTCCCTTGCAGTCAGAAACAGGTGAATTGATCATGGGGAACAAGGACATGGCAGACCAATTGAATAACTACTTTGGTTCTGTCTTCACTAAGGAAGACAAAAATAATCTGCCGGAAATATCAGAGGACTGGGGGTCAAATAAGGTGGAGGAACTGAGTGAAATCCAGGTTAGCCGGGAAGTGGTGTTGGGTAAATTGAATAGATTAAAGGCCGATAAATCCCCAGGGCCAGATAGTCTGCATCCCAGAGTACTCTAGGAAGTAGCCACAGAAATAGTGGATGCATTAGTGATAATTTTTCAAAACTCCTTAGATTCTGGAGTAGTTCCTGAGGATTGGAGGGTAGCTAATGTAACCGCACTTTTTAAAAAATGGAGGGAGAGAGAAAACGGGGAATTACAGTTAGTCTAACATCGGTAGTGGGGAAACTGCTAGAGTCAATTATTAAAGATGGGATAGCAGCACATTTAGAAAGTGGTGAAATCATTGGACAAAGTCAGCATGGATTTACGAAAGGTAAATCATGTCTGACGAATCTTATAGAATTTTTCGAGGATGTAACTAGTAGAGTGGATAAGGGAGAACCAGTGGATGTGTTATATCTAGATTTTCAGAAGGCTTTCGACAAGGTCCCACATAAGAGATTAGTATACAAACTTAAAGCACACGGTATTGGGGGTTCAGTATTGATGTGGATAGAGAACTGGCTGGCAGACAGGAAGCAAAGGGTAGGAGTAAGCGGGTTCTTTTCAGAATGGCAGGCAGTGACTAGTGGAGTGCCGCAAAGCTCAGTGCTGGGACCCCAGCTATTTACAATATATATTAATGATTTGGACGAGAGAATTGAATGCAACATCTCCAAGTTTGCGGATGGCACTAAGCTGGGGGGTAGTGCTAGGTGTGAGGAGGATGCTAGGAGGCTGCAAGGTGACTTGGATAGGATGGGTGAGTGGGCAAATGCATGGCAGATGCAGTATAATGTGGATAAATGTGAGGTTATCCACTTTGGTGGCAAAACAAGAGGGTAGACTATTATCTGAATGGTAGCAAATTAGGAAAAGGGGAGATGCAACGAGACCTGGGTGTCATGGTACACCAGTTATTGGAAGTAGGCATGCAGGTGCAGCAGGCAGTGAAGAAAGCAAATGGTATGTTAGCATTCATAGCAAAAGTATACGAGCAGGGAGGTTCTACTGCAGTTGTACATTGTTTTGGTGAGACCACACCTGGAGTATTGCGTACAGTTTTGGTCTCCAAATCTGAGGAAAGACATTCTTGCCATAGAGGGGGTACAGAGAAGGTTCACCAGACTGATTCCTGGGATGTCAGGACTTTCATATGAGGAAAGACTGGATAGACTTGGCTTGTACTCGCTAGAATTTAGAAGACTGAGGGGGGATCTTATAGAAACTTACAAAATTCTTAAGGGGTTGGACAGGCTAGATGCAGGAAGATTGTTTCCGATGTTGGGGAGGTCCAGAACAAGGGGTCACGGTCTAAGGATAAGGGGGAATTCCTTTAGGACCAAGATGAGGAAAACATTTTTCACACAGGGAGTGGTGAGCCTCTGGAATTCTCTGCCACAGAAGGTAATTGAGGCCAGTTCATTGGCTATATTTAAGAGGGAGTTAGATGTGGCCCTTGTGGCTAAAGGGATCAGGGGGTATGGAGAGAAGGCAGGTACAGGATACTGAGTTGGATGATCAGCCATGATCATATTGAATGGTGGTGTAGGCTCGAAGGGCCGAATGGCCTACTCCTGCACCTATTTTCTATGTTTCTATGTTTCCTGCACCTATTGTCTATTATCAATTGTCTATTTAAGTACGTGTCCAAATGTCAGAGGTCAGGATCGAACCTGCGTCTCTGGCACTGTGAGGTGCCTACTCTACCGCTGCACCACTGCGCCGCCCTAATGTTTAAATGCATCACATACTGCGGTGTTGAGCGATGCACAATCTTGTGCCATGAGTAAAGATAAGCAAGCCAGTGAAGGGACAGCTGCGATAATCGCACTTCATCACCTAAACAAGACGATGAGGCGTCTGTCAGCTGAACGATTGTTATCCGCATCCCAGTCACACACCAGAATTAATGCAAGCTTTGCTTCATGGAGTATTCCTTTAAACTAAACTGTGTACCAGCAAGAAATTTAATTCCAATCGCAGAGAATGTTTTCCCCAGAGGATGCTGTATGCTTGAAGTGATCTGTCAGGCAGGGCAGCAGGGGTATGAGTCTCAGAGTGTTCTAATTGCTGGGCTGGATGTTTGGCTCGCTCCGAGTCCCTTCTCGTCTGAGTCGGTGCCCAGAATTTGATTTCAATCTTGGACCCGAGCTCATAGCCAAAGATGACTCCTCCGTCCTGCATGTGGGCGCAGCAGTAGAGCTGCCGCCTTACAGCGCCAGTGACCCGGGATCGATCCTGACCATGGCGGCTTTCCGCACTGTATCCATGTGACCCCACGGGTTTTCTCCGGGTTCTCCGCTTTCCCCCTACACTCCAAGGACGAGCAGGTTTGCAGGTTAATTGGCTTTGGTAAAAAAAAATTGTAAATTGGCCCCTGTGTGTAGGATAGTATTAGTGTACGGGGTGATTGCTGGTCGGCACGGGCCCGATGGGCCGAAGGGCCTGTTTCTGCGCTGCGTCTCTATGGTAAAGTAAAGTCTAACGTAAATATGTTTCGAGCACTCTTTTGCTCAGTTAGTCCAATGCAACTCTACAGTAAGTCTTGTCACCATCTCACAACTGTGAACATCAATGAAGAAAGCCATTAAGTTGGACTGTTGCTAATGAGCTCAAGGTGAGTTCCCATGGCCTTGGATCAACTTTGAATTACCAATGGTCTCTTTAATAGATACAGTGAATCAGAAAAGACAGTAGCAACGAGTAAATTAGGGGCATTCTATCCTCTGAGATCTAGATATGTAACACTCTCACCAATTGACAGTAGTGCAAATGTATACGTGCTGTGCCGCTGTTCGATTAGCTGTATAAATACCATGGCATGGGCTATAAAATAGCCTCGGGAGGCATCGCAGCATATCGGTATAGCTACTGCCTTACAGCCCCAGAGACCCAGGTTCGATCCTGACTAGGGGTGCTGTCTGTATGGAGTTTGTACGTTCTCCCCGTGACCGCGTGGGGTTTCCCCCGATATCTTCGGTTTCCCCCCACACTCCAAAGACGTACAGGTTTGTAGGTTAATTGGCTGGTAAATGTAAAATTGACCCTAGTGTGAGTAGGGGCATGTTAATGTGTGGGGATCACTGGTCGGTGCGGACCTTTACTAAGATTAGCTGTACTAAGTGTACTATGAATCGATACTGCACTAACTCAGTCAACATGTGTGGTAGGATGTGGTAGACTCTTTCGCTGCATCTCGCAACTTGGTGACTAGGCCTGGCAGAAACATCTAAAAGGCCTAGAGTAAATTAATTGGGATGTTGAAACAATTAGGCACCATTAATAATCCAGCCATTTCCCAGTTTGGCCAAGACGTATGTTCCAAATGCTGACTTGGAGGCTGAGAGTCATACATTGTGGGAAACAGGCCCTTCGGCCCAACCAGCCCATGCCGACCAACATGTCCCACCTAGTTTAGTTTAGTGTCACGTGTACCGAGGTACAGTGAAAAGCTTTTGTTGCGCGCTAACCAGTCAGCAGAAAGACAAAGCATGATTACAATCGATCCATTTATAGTGTAGAGATACACTATACTCATCCCAGTTGCCTCCACTTGGCACATATCCCTCTAAACCAGTCCTATCCATCTCATTGTGACTTCTGGTGCCACCACCTAGCTTCTTAAACAAGGGAGATGCCAGCTCTATTTCCCTCAGTGCACCTGTTAGTAGGTTGCTTCTGTGACATGCACATTTACTGGAAGACTTTTGTTTGTCTGTAGATTTAAATCTCTGACAAAACAATAATTCACAGCCTGAGCTGTTCACATTAGTCCTTCATTATAACAGGCTCATTTTTAAATAGCACTGATTAGGCAGCTCAAAGCATTAAACTCCGTTAATCAAAACCCATACAGATATACCTGGAGTCTTGTCCCTGTCACTTAAAGACAATGTGTGTCAGGGGTTATGGGGAGAAGGCAGGAGAATGGGGTTGTGAGGGAAAGATAGATCAGCCACGATTGAATGGGGGAGTAGTATTGAAGGGCCGAATGGCCGAAATTCTACTCTGACAACCGATGAATATGAAATTATTTCTCGTGAAAATAAAGATTGGAATCCATAAAGCCTGTAAGTGATCAATACCTCAGGAGATAGAAGTTAGGTACTGGGCTGCGAGCAAGTAGTCACATTGGTTGTGGCATAGATTCGAGCCACGCTGCCTTTCAGAGAAGTCAATCCATGGCTGCCTAATTTCTATTAGACACATAGACTGCCGAATATCTCACTCCATTTTATGTGCTAAGATGTCACAGTGGTGCAAAGTAAAATAGTAAGATTAAATGAGAACTTACCAGTTTGAAGTTTGATCTTTATTTTATGAGGAGTTACGATGAGGGATTACGTGAATTCCCCGCCAGGACGCATGCGCGACATTCTTCAAAGCAGTGGTGTGAAATCACAGATACCAGAGTAGACTAATATAGTAAGATAAGAGAGAACTTCCATACCAGTTGAACTTTATAATAGAGGGTTTTGGGAGCGGAGGGCACGTAATCCCTCATCGTAACTCCTCATAAAATAAAGATCAAACTTCAAACTGGTAAGTTTCTCATTTAATCTTACTATTTTACTTCGGAGTCACGTGAGTGACTACGTGAAGATTTCAAAGCTCTGTGATTTCATGCCCTGGAACGAGACCATGCTCACACACTGCCATTCTGGGACGGAGGATGAACGTATTTCACACACGACACTGTGCTGAAAAACAATAAAGGTATTATTCATACCTAAAATAATATGCCCCACATTGGGTAATTTATTTTACAGAACTTAATTTTTCCCTGCAAACGTCTCAGGATCGCCCACGGGTTTATTATAAAGCATTGAACGCGTTCATTGCTCCACCCCGCTGTGGCAAGGATGTGGTCCATAGGAACTCCCATCATCCTAGCGTCCGATGTAGATGCAGCCCTGTTGGAGTGAGATTTGAAAACATTAGTATTTACCACTGCACGTAATACCACCCGAACCATCTGGATATGGTTTGCACTGTGACCTTAGGTGAGGGCATTTATGGCTAATGAGAAAGCTCTCTCCGTGCCCATAAGTGTCTTGGTGACTATATATTGGAAAGTATGTGTCACTATGCAGGGCCGACTATCTGCAGGATAGGCCAGAACTCTAATATTGGCCAAAGGAACCGGTCAGTCTAGTTTAAGTACCCCTGTATGTAGCAGGTTATCTGCCATTTGTGACAGACATGACGTCCTATACTAGCTTGTGTAAGGACTGGACCCGTTGTGCTGATCCAAGTGCCATAATCATTCCCCATCTAGGATATTAGTTTGTCCAGAGTGAGCCCCGATATTGGTGTCCATCCTCGTAACATGGTGTACTACCTATGTCCCATATATAGGTGTATCTGGGCCTGGGGGGAATAGAGTACAAATACCCCTCATTCGTTTAGGTATTAGTGGGTGTGATCCTATAGCAAGGTGATCACTCCCTCTGCCCAGATATTAGCTAGGGCACTCCTTGCACAATAATGGCACTGGGGTAACTCAATCCTTCATCGAAATGAAGGGTGGCCAGAACTCCAGCACTTCAGTGTTGGTGGCTGAGTCATATGTAGTGTTCGTCCTGGTGCTGAACACTTCCCATTTCCTGACATATGTCAGGTACTGTCTTCTCGTGGACTCCCTGTACGACGCTGAGATGGCATTGATCGTCCTGTCGGAGAGTCCGTATCCCAGAAATGGCCTGTTCAGAAACTGCAAATCAACAAGTTCATACAGTCATGGCACGGATACTTTCCCGCACGGGTGTGCCAACCTCCTTGGCCGTTGTTGATCCAGATGCAGGGTTCTGAGACCATCTTTGTACTGTTGGGAACCATGGTACCCGTTGCGGCGTCTTGTTTAATTATTGTAAGACTCGCCTGATGAGGCAGAAGGGGAAAATGCATAGCAAAACAAAAACCCCCCCCAATGCAGCGAGAAATCGTCCATCGCTGCTGCCCCTGGGTCTGGTTCCCAAGCAACATATGTTGGTAGTTGGTGAATTAGTCCGGATGGAAAAAAGGTCGATATCTGGTGTCCCATACTGGTCTATAATATCTGTAAACACTTTCCGATCCAACATCCATTTAATGTTGTCGTTGAATTTACGTGACCTGATGTCTGCCACTGTATTTAGCTTGCCTGGAAGGTAAGTGGTTGAGATCCAAATCTCTCTCCCAGACACCAGTGCCAGATATTATTAGGCAATTCATCACATGATATCGACTTTATTTCACCCATATGATTATATATAGGCCCCCAGTGTGGTATCAATCTGTACCGTACATGCAACTGGTGCTCATCTGAGCAGTAGGCCCTGAGTCCATGAAACGCTCCAGCATTTCTAGATAATTAATTCCTAGTGCTTTAAACAGAAAATTTTTGTGCACTCATCTGCCACCACAACTTGCGGTGGTATTAGTTGCTCCCCAACCTTTAGCACTGGCATCAGTCTGTAATGTACCCTAGGGATATAGAATGGGGTGATGGGGTTAGGATAATATGGAACATTTCTATCCACCAGTTTAATTCTAATTACTTTCCCTGGTAGTTGCATAGGCCTATTGAAATGGCCTGTATGATTTTTGATAGCTAAAATTTCCCCTCTTCCAGGTTTTAATAATGGAGTGGTCCAATTGTGCTGCTGGGAACGCAGCCACCAATTCCCATCACTCTTGCTCCTTGCCGAATGGATGGTTCCCTGATGCCAGTGAGGCTTTTGCATACTCCCATCAAGTCTGTCACTTTGTTTGGTGGCAAGGTGATAGACATATGAACAGAGTCAATAGTGAACCCCAAATAATCCATGGTAGTGGAGGGTTCCAATTTTGATTTATCTGGATGTACGTTAAATCCCTGTGTTGTGGCTGATACCACCAATGTAGCCAGCTCCAATTTTCACCTACAATGAGAATATCATCAAGGTAAACCATGACGATATGGTTATGTTTCTTTAAGTATGCTAAAGCTGGTTTTAATAAATTTGTAATAGCCTGGGTGCTGATGACAACCCATTGGGTAAGGCCTTATACTGCCATTGCTGTCCCATCCAGATAAATTTCAGGTATTTACGATGACCCTGTGTGTGACAAACGTGTCTAATTTGAAATGGGCATACTGAACGGAAGTATTTAGTTCGGTCAAATCTATAATGATACGGCAACCACCATCTTTTTAGTTTTTTTATAAATATATTTGATACGAACTCTTGAAATTCTCTGATTGTTTTCTCAATCCATTTTGTGTTTAGTCATAGAAACATAGAAACATAGAAATTAGGTGCAGGTTAGATTACTGTTAGTCTTAACAGTTCAGCATGGCCTGCTGTTCTCTCTTTTTGTGAAGTATGAACTTCCTGCTAGGCGTATGCTGAACTGGGACGGTAGTTCGTATACAAATTCAATTTTGTAATTCTGAATACTTCCGAGTATGTAAAAGTTCAGAGGTAAAAGTGCAGCACACATGATGAAACAAGTGCAACCGTCCCCCAACTTTAATGAATCGGACATGCAATGTTTTTTAAGACAACCAGACCCACCTACCTCCATGGTTACCGGTGTTGTGTGGGTTGTCTCCGCAGTTGTTTCTTCTGGTATTGTGTTGCTGCGTTGTGGGGTTGGCGCGTTTTCCATGAAGGCCGGGCTGGGCCATGGTCTGAAAGACCGCTGTGCAGGTGGGCCGGCCTTCGAGCTTTCACCACCAGATGGTCTTCCATAGTACCGATGTCTGGTGGGTGTGTAGGGGTGCTGCCGCTGTTGATAGGGGGTTTTAGAGATGCTTGGCACCTTGATCAGGCCTATAGCCTTGGCTTCCTCATGCAGGTCTTTCACCTGCTTTGGGAGGTCCCCCAACAGCAATTTTGGTGCCTGTGCTACTTGTCTTGCATAATTCCGCACTTCTTGATGATGCTCTTCCTGTAACTGTAAATCTCCACTGAGTATTACACAGTCTGCTAGAGCATCACGTAACTCTTCAGGCAAATCAACCCCATCAGTTGTCCCTGGTACTGCTGTGATTTTAGCAGCCAGCAGTTTCCTCTGGAGCTTCACCTCCTGGCTCCTTATAGATGGGCTCCTGTTGCCCCAGATGGGGTCATGGACTGCTGGTACTTTAAGAGAATGGAGTTCTCTGGAGCAATGTACTTCAAAGCCATAAAGTTAATGGCTTGCTCCTGTAGCTGGTTTGTAGCCATGTATTTTTCACTGGCTTGCAGCTTTGTATAGGCAGTCCTTCTTGAGTTGATACAGCATGCCACAATCTTCTGCTGCTCTCTCTTCTGGCACCCCTCACAGTTGACTGTTCAGCCATTGCCCCTTCTTCAGGGTCAGCCCAGCTCTGACCCCTAATGCTCCCCTGCGAAGAGGGTGAGACATTTGGCAGTCCTTGAAAGGATGCTGCCGTGGGTCTGCGAAGATACCCACTGTGACTCTGCCCCTGCATAAGCAGGTCACGCTGGAGCACTGCTCCCCACCCGCTTCCCGCGGGAAAGACGCCCACCGTCCCTATCCGGAATGGGGTGTCTTCAGGTCCGGACCCAGCGAGTCAACGGTCCTGTCCGACTTCCGGTGGTTTTGCCGCCGCCCGCGGCGCACCTGCGGTCTGTAGCGGCGAGAAGCCGGCAGCTGCTGGCAGCACCTGCAGCTCTGGAGAGACGGCACGCTGCTGGCTGCTTCCACAGCAGCGGTATCAGCTGCTGCCTCCCCTGCGCGACTCCATGTGCTTCCTCCGTTCTGCAAAAGAAACACACCGAGTCGCCACGCTCACCAGAAAAGGTAAGACTTACCTTCAGTAATTTTTTCAAAATTCGCGCTGGAGGAGCGGCGCTCCTCCGACTGTCGCTTCCGCAATGCGTTCGACGATATGTCGCGCATGCGTCCTGCGGGGTCTTCACGTAGTCACTCACGTGACTCCGAAGTAAAATCACTTCAGCTGGATGCCAAGTGAGTTGAGTTATTACATTTGCCTTTCAAGCCACGGGGCCTCTATCTCTCCCACAGAACACCAAAACTCACGGGGCTATTGTCTCCCAGGCCAAAAGGGGCCTCCCTTACTGCTCGCCATAACATCCACAAGTTCTACAGCACAATCTGATTCATTGAGTCAAAGACAGTGACAGAGATGCTAAGTTACTCCAGCAGTTTGTGTCCTTTTTTTGAACCCAGAGATACTTGCATCTGGAGCAGGGCTTGATCTCAGAAGTATTTAACTCAGAAGGTTATCAATGAGGCCAGAAATCAGATTTGCTGCTCACCACAGGTACAGTCAAACACGGCCTGTGAAGTTGAAATTAAACTGTGGCAATTCAGTGTGTGGGAAGGAACCGCAGATGCTGGTTTGCACGGAAGATAAACACAAAGTGCTGGAGTAACTCAGCGGGTCAGGCAGCATCTCTGGAGAAAAAGAATAGGTGAAATTTTGGGTCGAGACCCTTCTTCAGACTGAGGGTTAGGGGAGAAGGAAAAGCTACAAAGAATAAATGAATGAAACGTAGGAAAAGAACATTCCTTCCATTCATTCCTTGATCATCATTGTTGGCTTTGATTTGTTCAGGCTGTACCTGCAAACTCCAGGTGGACACGGGGTGGCACGGTGGCGCAGCGGTAGAGTTGCTGCCTTACAGCGCCAGAGACCCGGGTTCGATCCCGACCTTGGGTGCTGTATGTACAGAGTTTGTACGTTCTCCCCATAAACCACATGTTTTTTCTCCGGGTGCCCTCCCACACTCTAAAGACATACAGGTTTGTAGGTTAATTGGCTTCTGTAAAATTGTCCTGAATGTAAGATACAATTTGTGTGTGCCTGGTTGCTGGTCGCACGGTGTAGGTGGGCTGAAGGGCCGCTCTCCACGCTGTTTCTCTAAAATAAAATAAACTAAATCTTCCAATGGGGATACCCAACTAAAGGGCCTGTCCCACTATACGAGTTTACCCAAGAGCTCTCCCGTGGTAAAAAAAAATCAAACACATGGGAAGCACGTAGAAGGTACGTAGCGGGTACGTCGGAGCTCGGGACGTCTCTTAGCGGCACGTAACGCTAACGGCAGGTACACGGGAAACGCGGTAAGCTCGTGAAGTTTTTTCAACATGTTGAAAAATGTCCACGAGAGCCCCGAGTACCTACGAGCGGCTATTACCGTGATTCTCCGAGTTCGAATCAGGGGAAAGTCGGGAGAACTCTTGAATAATCTCGTACAGCGGGACAGGCCCTTAGGGCCTTCACTGCTCCCTCAAGTGAAAGCTGTCCTATGGAGAACAAAGCGGGACCCGGCGTGGGGGAGAGGGGCCGGTCGCCGAGAACAAAGAGGGGCCATTGGGGACTAAATGGAATCCTTTGTAACTTTGGCGGTGCCCTCTATGTGGCCACTCTTTGCATACTTGCGTAAGCAAAACAAAGAATCTCACTGTGACATGCCACATGTGATAATAAAGTATTATCCATTTGCTCATTCATATCCCAGACTGTGTTTACCCCTCAACGGTATCAGTGAACATCATTATCTCATCAGGGCAATAGTGACCACACTTCAGAAGCACTTCATTAGGTTGCAGTTGCTCTGCCGTGTCCTCAGGTCGTGAAAGGCGGCTACACAAATGCGGGTCTTCGTCGAGCAGATTTGAGGCAGGGCATCTCTGCTTGAATGTCAACATCCATTCAGACTCACCACGACTGTATTATTCATGCTCTCTCGGTGGAGTGTACATCCTACGATATTCTATTGTTCATCCTCCAAATATTTTGCTGAAATATGAATGAAAGGAGAAAGCAACCCTGAGGGGGAGAAGACCGAGTACAAAGCGCTGCCCGGCATTCATTATTGAACAAAGAATGCAAAATGCAACTCCACTCTTCTGGGATATTTCTTTGATTCAGTAAGTTATTCCCCTATCACCCTTATTCGTTCCTGAAGTACGCGTTGGGCCTGAACTATGTTACGGGCGAACCTAAGTGTGTCCTGCAGAAATCTGCTTTCGCTTCCACGGACATCAGCACTTTAGGGAACCGTAATGGACAAACAAAACCTCGGAACAGGTCATTCCCAAATAGTACTGGGTCCCTACAGATGTGTATAAATTCACCTGGATCGCAGAGGTAATCAAAAATACCTGCCCTTATTTCTTCCCAGATGGTGTTAAAGGGTCTGTCCCACTTTCACCACCTAATTCACAACCTTTTTTACTCGTGGACATTTTTCATCATGCTAGAAAAAACGCCCCGACCTACTTGATGCCACGAGTACCTACGACTAGCATCACGACCTGCTACGACCTACCTACGACCTCCTACGACCTCGTGACGACCATTCTGCGAGTATGAGTCAAGGGCAAACTCGGTAGAGGTCGTGAATTAGGTCATGAAAGTGGGACAGGCCGTTAAAGCTGCAGCAAGATTGGTTTTGTTTATGTGTAGGCAGGAACTGGCCCTGATGTGTAGGGAGTGGATAAAAAAGTGGGATAACATACAATCAGTATGAACAGGCAATTGATGGTTGGTGTGAACTTGGGTGGGCTGAGGGGCCTGTTTTCATGCTGTAAAACTAAACTAAACTAAACCATGACCTAAATGCTGACCAATGAGATTAGTATAGGTGAGTACTTAGGCAACCTTTCGGGCCGAAACCCTTGTTCAGTCTGAAGAAGGGTCTCGACCCGAAACGTTGCCTATTTCCTTTGCTCCATACATGCTGCCTCACCCGCTGAGTTTCTCCAGCACTTTTGTCTACCTTCGATTCTCCAGCATCTGCAGTTCCTTCTTGAACATAGGTGACTACTTGATGGTTGCAGTGGACGTGGTGGGCCGAAGGGCCTGTTTCGAGACTCTTTAACTAACCATGCTTGCCACGTGCGTTGGGCAGCAACCATAGCACTGGCTACCTGAAGAATTCAACCAGAATTTACACCAACTGCTAAGCCGACAGTTCTTGTGTGGCGTAGGAAGGAACTGCAGATGCTGGTTTACAGCGAAGATGGACACAGAATGCTGAAGTAACTCAGCGGGTGAGGCGACACCTATGGAGCAAAAGGAATAAGGGACGTATTGGGTCGAGACTCCTTCTTTAGTTAGATTAACATGATACTGAGGTGCAACCATTCCTTAGGGTAAGAAATGATCACCCACTCCATGGCACGAGTAACACTAACGGAGCCTGTGTGAATCATTAGTGATGGACTAGACTAATACCGATTTAAGAAACGTGTGAATTTATTTTTTGTTACAGTGTTGCATCTTTGTAAATTGTTTTCGGGAGGGAAGATGTGTAAATTGAAAAGGCTGGATGAAATTCGGTATGGATATTTTGGGTGGAGCGTGAATGTTAGAAATAGAATTGAAAATCAATGCTCAAACCTTGAAGGGTCAGTTGAATGAAAATGTATAAACAGGACAAGTGTAATTTGAGGGATGCTTGCATGTGTCTCCAACGTGTTAGCCCTTTCCCAGAATATTGAGTGAACCCAGATGCACATCAGACATTGGCCCATTGTTTATCGTTTGTTCTTTGATATCGCACGGAGACATTTCAAACAGAAACTCATTCATTCTCTTTTTGTTTGGTGCCACGCACCAAAGAGTGGAGACTGACGATTATAAAAACATCCCCGGCGACTGAGAACTTTGCAAATGAGCAAGGATTGGATATTTTGCTTGTGCAGCTCACAACCCAGCGGTACGAACATTGAATTGTCTAATTTTACCGACCTGCATCTTACACTTCCCTCCCCCTCCACACTTCCCTTTCCTCCACCTTGAGTGTCTTGACCCGAATCGCCACCTATTCCTCTCCTCCCGAGGCGTTGCTCGACCCGCTGAGCATTTTGTGTCCTTTTTTGCAAACCATTTATCTGCAGTTCTAGATTTGTTTCTAGATTTCACACTTGCTCAGCTGACCATTGGTAGATTTTAATGGTGGCGGAGTGAACGAAACAGCCCAGAGGATGTTAGTGTCGTTTGGGTTAGAGATACAGCGCGGAAACAGGCCCTTCGGCCCACTGAGTCCGTGCCGATCAGCCCATCCCTGCACGCTTGTTCACCAGTAGAAAGCTAGTTTCACCAGTTCCACAAGTTCTCCACATTGTTTTTTTCATCTTCCCTAGCCAACAATGAACGCACCAGGTACCACCCAGCCTGTGGTCATTTGTGGCTGGCCTTGATAGGTCCTGGTCTTTTTTCACCTCCAGCTCTTCACCTCCTCTCCCCACCCCAAACTCTCTACTTTCGGCCCTAAGAAGGATCCCGACAGGAAACGTCACCCATCCATTTTCTCCAGAGTTGCTGCCTGACCCGCTGACATACTCCATCATTTTGTGTCTTTCCAAGGATTGATTCAGCTGGGGCTGGGTTCATTGGAGCAGAGGCGACTGATGGGAGATGTGAATGATGCATCATTTGCAACAAAAGGGGATTAACACGAAAGAGGCACAGAGTCACACAGTGCTGGAAGTGGCCCTCTTCACAGTTACCATCACGCACCCACATCCACATCATACACTAATGTGATGGTATTCTCCTGTCAGAGAGGTCAATAACAGGTGTAGATTTAAGGTAGACTATAGAAAATAGACAATTGGTTCAGGAGTAGGCCATTTGGCCCTTCGAGCCTTCAATGTGATCATGGCTGATCATCCACAATCAGTGCCCCGTTCCTGCCTTCTCCCCATATCCCCTGACTCCGCTATTTTTAAGAGCCCTATCTAGCTCTTTCTTGAAAGCATCCAGAGAACCTGCCTCCACCACCCTCCGAGGCAGAGAATTCCACAGATTCACCACTCTCTGTGAGAAAAAGTGTTTCCTCCTCTCCATTCTAAATGGCTTACTCCTTATTCTGAAACTGTGGCCCCTGGTTCTGGACTCCCCCAACATCGGGAACATGTTTCCTGCCTCTAGTGTGTCCAAGCCCTTAACAATCTTATGTTCATGGTACTGGGAGGATTTATGGAAAACCCATTTACTTCAGAAAACCATGTTTCACCAAATGAATGATTGAGGTCGCCACCTTTCAGGAGCTGCAGATGCTGGTTTACCAAGGAAAGACAAAAAATGATGAAGTAACTCCATGGGTCAGGTAGCATCCCTGCAGAAAGGCGACATTTCTTTCCTCCCACATTTGAAAGACTTCCACGTTAATAGGTTAATTAGCTTCGGTAAAAATTGTAGCGTTGTCCCTTTTGTAGGATAGCGTTAGTCCACGGGATGATCGCTGGTTGGTGCGGACTCGGAGGGCCGAAGGGCCTGTTTCCGGGATATATTCAACTGGACAACTGTTGGTCAACTGGACATCTCTGTATCTCTTTTTCAACGCAGCGTCTGTGAGCTCTGCTGATTTTCCACTTCTTCATAGTTCATCCCTCAGGATTGATGAGATATGCTTTGGAGTTGCCAACTCCAAATAAGGGACAAAGGGTCAAAATACGGGACAAATGGTGAATGATGAGTTGGCCCGGGTGCTGGACTGCACACAAAGCCCGGCCGGCAGGCCAGCTGAGGAGTTTTGGCCCGGGCCACACCATGTCGCTCGTAAAGTCTGGCACGCTGTCTAACTCATGAACAGATGATCGGCCATAAGAAGGAGGGCTGGTGGTGTGGGCGGTAAGCGAAGGTCCGAAGGTCGGACAGCTGGCTGGGCTGCACTCCATGGACTGCACTACGTCAGGACGGGTGAGGCGGGACTGGACGCGGCGCTCCGACCTGACCGATCCCTCGACCCGAGTCGTAGCAGTCAAATACGGGACAAGGGCGACCCGTACGGGACAAACTAATTTAGCCCAAAATACGGGATGTCCTGGCTGATACGGGACAGTTGGCAACCTTAATGCTTCGGAGGTGGCTGATGAGGCTAATAGGCCTGTCCCACTTGCGCGATTTTTTAAGCGACTAGAGGCGACTGCCAAAAAATGTTCAACAGGTTCAACATGTTTCAAATTTTCAACATACTCTGGAATTTATAACGCTGAGAGGGGATCTTATTGAAACATATAAGATTGTTAAGGGTTTGGACACGCTAGAGGCAGGAAACATGTTCCCGATGTTGGGGGAGTCCAGAACCTGGGACCACAGTTTAAGAATAAGGGGTAAGCCATTTAGAACGGAGATGAGGAAACACTTTTTTACACAGAGGGCAGTGGAGGTTGGTTCTCTGGATACTTTCAAGAGAGAGCTAGATAGGGCTCTTAAAGATAGCGGAGTCAGGGGATATGGGGAGAAGGCAGGAAGTGTGTACTGATTGTGGATGATCAGCCATGATTGCATTGAATGGTGGTGCTGGCTCGAAGGGCCAAATGGCCTACTCCTGCCCTATTGTCTGTTGTCTATTGACAGTGGCGACAATTTGGGTTGTCGTAGGTGCTGTCGTAGGTTGTCGCCGGGTTAATGTAGGTGATCGCCAGGCGACGTAGGTTGTCGCCGGTGTTGGCTTTGGTGAATTCCATTGTCCTGGTCGCTGGCAGTCGCCTATTAAATCACCAAAGTGGGACAGGCCCATAACACAGTCACTGCTGGCTCTTCTGTTGGAGGAATGGGAGATAGTATTGGACATTTACTTCATAGTAATGTTTAAAATACAATGCAACTGGAGTAAAATGGTGAATTGGCTGTTTTGTCTTGTCTAAAGTAGGGTTCCGACCCAATATGGCACCTATCTGCAGGGATGCTGCCTGACCTATTGAGCTACTTCAGCATTTTCTGTCTTTCTTTGGTAACCCAGCATCTGTTGTTTCTACTCTCTGTTTTGTTTTTGCATTGTCTCCGCTATTACAGATTCATAGGCAGTGCGCACAAAAGAAAAGTAACATGGTGTTTTTTTGTAAATGGATGGAGTAAGATAAAGACAGTACAAGATATTTTCCGTGCACTAAAATGGCTTCACAGTTTATCTGGTTCACTGAGAGAAAATACCTTTGACTCTCTCAGTATTGCAATGGAAATTTGTGCTCAAGACAATAGACTTGTGGCATCGAGCGAAGTGGTGGTGATGCTGCCCTACAGCGCCAGAGGCCCGCGTTTGATCCTGGCTATGGGTGCTGTCTATGAGCTTCAGTTACCTCTGGGAGCTACAGTTTCCTCCCACACGCCAAAGGCATTCAGGTGTGTAGGTTAATTGGTTTGGTAAAATTGCAAAATGTCCCTCGTGTGTGTAGGATAGTGTTAGTGTGCTGGGATCGCTGGTTGGTGCGGACTCAGTGGGCCGAAGGGCCTGTTTCTGCGCTGTATATCTAAACTAAACTAAACTAAACTAACCTAACCTAAACTAAACTGCGCTATCTACTCACTCAAAGGCAAGAGTACTATTAACTGAGCCTGTTTGAATCATTAGGGATGGACTAATTTAGTTTAGAGATACAGCGCGGAAACAGGTCCTTCGGCCCACCAAGTCCACACCGAACAGCGATCCCCGTACACTAACACCATCCTACACACACTAGGAACAATTTATACCAAGCTAATTATCTCTCAAACCTGTACATCTTTGACGCGTGGGTGGAAACTGAAGATCTCGGAGAAAATCCATGCAAGTCACAAGGACAATGTACAAACTCCATACAGACAAGTATCCATAGTGAGGATCGAACCCGGGTCTCTGACACTGTAGCTCTACTGCTACACCACCATGCCGCCCACTAGACCAGATTAATACTGATTTGAGAATATGAATTTATTTTGTCGCATTGTGAACAGATTGCATTTCTTTGTCTCGTTACAGTTGCCAGTGAAGACCTGCAGTCCAGCTTATATTTTGTCAATGGATCTCTGCAAGAGGTAGTCTTCGCCAGTACCATGGGGACATTGTTATCATGCCCTGCATCAGGGAAGCCCCCCACAGCGCTGCACTGGTACCTTGCAACCGGGGAAGAGATGTACGACGTTCCAGGGATCCGGCAGGTCCATCCGAACGGCACTCTCCAGATCTTCCCCTTCCCCCCTTCGAGTTTTAATAACTTAATCCACGACAGTTTGTACTATTGCACAGCAGAAAATCCTTCAGGGAAAATTAGAAGTCAGGATATTCACATTAAGGCCGGTGAGTAGCGTGTGGATTATCTTGTTGTACATGATGCAAAGTGATTTGACTGGTTTACAATGTTGGCCATATGTTGCTAGCTCTGATGTTCGTTCCAATGTGAGCGCGCTGTCTCTTTGAATATAGACACACTTAACTAGACACACAGGTTCTATGTTACCCCATTTGCACCTTACACACAAGGAGCAATTCTCAGAGGCCAATTAATTCACAAATCGCACGTCTTTGGGATGAGGGAGGAAACCGGAGCATCCGGAGGAAACAAGCAGAGTCACAGGGAGATGATGCAAACTCCACACAGACAACACCTGAGGTCAGGTTCGAGTGCAGGAGGACGAGAGGGTGATCTTATAGAGATGTGCAAAATCATGAGAGGAATAGATCGGGTAGATGCACAGAGTCTCTAGCCCAGAGCAGGGGAATCGAGAACCAGAGGACATAAGGTGAGGGGGGAAAGATTTAATAGGGACTTGTGCGGTTCCTTTTTCACACAGAGGGAGGTGGGTGTATGGAATGAGCTGCCGGAGGAGGTAGTTGAGGCAGGTAATAACGCAATCTTTAAGAAACATTTGGACAGGTACATGGATTGGACAGGTTTAGAGGGGTGTGGGCCAAATGGAGGTAGTTGGGATTTGTGTAGATGGGACATGTTGGTCGGTGTGGGCAAGTTGGGTCGAAGAGCCTGTCTCCACACGGTGTGACTCTATGATAATAATGACTCTCAAACTCTGACCTGGGTCTCTGGTGCTATGAGGCAGCAGCTCTACCAGCTGCATTAATGTGCCGGGTTAGAATGATGGAGGGGCTTAAAGATGGAACTCCAGAGCTTCAAGTAACTAAAGTCCCAGTGGCAGAATGATTTTCCAAGTGGCTTGTGCTGAACACACGGTTCTTGCAGCAGCGATGGAATGTGCTCCAATGTTAAACGAACAATTTTAAGGCGCTGTCGTTTATTGAAGATTGTTCCTGCTTTGCTGACACTAACCCAATTCTGCTTTTCATTCCCAGTCTTACGAGAGCCCTATACAGTCCGTGTTGAGGATCAAAAAGCCATGCGAGGGAACATAGCAGTGTTCAAGTGCATTATCCCCTCCTCTGTGGAGAGTTATATCACTGTAGTGTCATGGGAGAAAGACACAGTCTCACTTGTCTCAGGTAAGATCATGTTCACTTCTCTCACACCTTTCCATCAAGTCAAAGGCAGTTAAAAGATATTCTTCAATATGCTCTCGACTGGAGACTGGTGATGTCCAAGTATTGCCGTTGACCTGGTTTGAAAGTTGAAGAGATTTTGTTTTTCATGCTACTTCGTGTAAGCTTCAGATTTCCGTGTTTTTCAAGAGCATTAATTAAGAAGTTCATCAGTGAGCCCAAATAAATCTGCTTTAAAGACTGCAAATAATCTGCTTTCTATTTCTTGGAGAATGTGCTTCAGGGATGTGTGTCTTGTTAACATGCAAAAAATATGGTTTAGTACTGGTCATGTTGTGCAATAAATAATGTCCTTTCCTCATTCAACATGTTGGTGCCACAGTCAGTGATATTTTGCCCAGTGCATGGCATGGAACAGAGCTTGATCTTTGAACTAATATTATTCATCTTTTTTCATAAAGATCATACATTCATCTTTTTTTGATAAATGTTAAGGTGTGCGGCTAAGAAGAGTGGCAGAAATAGTTGGTCTGTGCATTGCTTGAACGATTGATATCTATGAACACATTGATTTGCCCATGATGCGTGCAATTTGGTACCAGTTTCTATCTAATTCAGACATCTTTCAGTCCAGGATTGCAGGATTGGGAGACAGTGATGATCACACATTGAACCCTAAATGGGAGAGGTGCTAATGGGAGAGACTACAGGGCCTGTCCCACCTGGCGACTGCCGGCATCATTGACTGATGCATCAGGTCATTGAAAAATTTGTGGCGTGATGCGGCGGGGATTTGGCGTAATGGTGTTTGACGCTCGGTGCTTTTTCAAGCGTCGCAACAATATTTTTGTCGCCGCTGTATTTTGAAATGTTCAAAAGCTTTTTGCGACAGTGATACGACGCCGGCATCGTCGAAAAAAATCGCCAAGTGGGCAGGTCCTTAAAGAACAAGCACCAAGTCCCTCTGTCTGTCTTCCACAAATGTTGGGACTCAATTAACAGTTTACGTTTGAAAGTGCAAACCTTTTTATTTGGTTATGTCTTAGTTTGGAAACACTGACATTTGCGATGATTGTGGTTAAAAAGGGAAAATCTGTTTAAGCTAATTGCTGAATGGGGATGCCAAATGCTAGAGTTCTGCATGGGTTCTTAAGCTGAAACACACATGCCATCATCTACCACTGGGAGCTCTTGACTGAATGACTTTCACTTGCTCGGTGAGTCGAAAAACAACAGTTTAGTTCCATCGGTTCACCTGGAGTCGGGTACCATTGGATTATTTGAAGTCTTTTCTCAGAGTTTGGACCTGCAATCTATGGTTATTAAAAATTAGCACAGCATCTTAATAAGCTGGACAATTGGCCTGTGAAATGGCTAATGGAGATTAATGGAGATAAATACGAGGTGTGGCATTTCGGGAGGTCAAACCAGGGCAGGACCGAGAGAGCCTCAGAATTATAGGTCATTCTTTTAGGAAGGAGATGAGGAGGAATTTCTTTAGTCAGAGGGTGTTGAATCAGTAGAATTCTTTGCCACAAAAAGGCTGTGGAGGCCAAATCAAACAAGGCAGAGATTGATATATTCTTGATTAGTACAGGTGACAGGGGTTGTAGGGAGAAGGCAGGAGAATGGGGTTCAGAGGGAGCAATAGATCATCCATGATTGAATGGCGGTGTAGACTTGATGTGCTGAATGGTCTAATCCTGCTGCTATCACTTATGAATGGGAGGGTCATGGGGAGTGTTGTAGAGCAGAAGGAGTGCGGGTACATAGTTCCCTATAGCGGCAATATAGGTAGATAGGGTGGAGAGCGACTGGACATTTGCAGCAATGAGCCTGGCAGCAGCAATTTATTTTCTCACCTCCCTGATCAATAGGTCTTGATTGCAAAATGAAACAGTGCAGAAGATATGTGCATAGAATTTCATCCGACAACTTGGACTAGGAGGGTGGGGAGTGGGAAACGGAGCCAGATATTTGAAAATTGGGTCAAATTGGAGTTGACCGTTGAGGCACTCAACACATCTTTCTGGAAAATCCAAACTCCAAATGTGTGTATTTGTATGAAGCTGTCGGCCTTTTGTAGGACTTTGACTGACAACTTTACGCTGACCCACGGTACTGTTGTATTGCCAGAAATGTGATGTGGAAGTATTTCTAGGGGTGGATTTTTAAAATCCACTTTCTTCCACTCTCCTATTGCTAATCATGATTGCAGATTACCTGTGGGTGGGACCCCTTGGTCTGTGAAGATTGATCAATTGAATGGTGACCGGCCCTGAGCTTTGAGTTCAATACAAAACAGCATCCCGAAGGCACCATAAAAGGCAGCGAAGAGGCCTGATATGGAGCAGGCACATATCGTTTTAAATCTACTTGTTTAATTGGCCTCCACTGTGTCCGTGTTCTTCCTAAAATGTATGCTCACTGTTTCTTAATTGGTGGCACTTTTTTTATGCCTCTGATCAGGTCAGAAAACTCTACGTCCAAGTTTCCTTCCACGATTACAGAATACAGAAATACTTAATTAGATAACACACTAGGTCTTGATTACAGAATCAAATGATTATCCACAAGTGCAACCTAGTTGGCAACAGGTTCAATTTTATGTTACGATGATGGGTGTATGCTCTAACATATTCAAAGAAGCTCCTGAAATTGGGAAGTCGTCACTGCTGCATTCCAGGTCATAAGTGATAGGAGCAGAATTAGGCCATTCGGCCCATCGTCTACTCCGCCATTCAATCATGGCTGATCTATCTCTCCCTCCCAACCCCATTCTCCTGCCTTCTCCCCAAAGCCCCTGACACCTGTACTGATCAAGAATCTATCCATCTCTGCCTTCAAAATGGCCATTGAATTGCCCTCCACAGCCTTCTGTGGAAAATAATTCCACAGACTCACCACCCTCTGATTAAAGAAATTCCTCCTCATCGCTTTCCTAAAGGAACATCCTTTACATTTTGAGACTCTGGCCTCTAGTCCTGGGCTCTCCCTCTAGTGGAAACATCCTCTACACATCCACTCTATCCAGGCCTTTCATTATTTTGTACGTTTCTACATTTAGGCTTTGTCTGTGGTTCCCTGTCACCACATTAACACAATCCACATCCCTATTTACTACTGATTAGCCCTGATTAGCCCCCAACAACATTCAGGATATAGGAAGCTCGAACACATGCCAAGATTGTGACTGTGGTATAGAGATATAGACGGTGATGTGGAGAGATAAAGAACAACGAATGAAAGATATGCAAAAAAGTATAGATGATAAAGGGAACAAGCCATTGTAAGCTGTTTGTAGTGTGAAAATGTGAAGCTAGTGCGACTAGGGTGGGGGAGAGAGATAGAGAGAGAGGGAATGCCAGGGCCTGAGGGCTGAGGGAGAGGTGGGAAGGGGAGGAGACAGCAAGGGTTAACAGAATTGAGAAAATTCAATGTTTTGAAGAAGGGTCTCGACCCGAAACGTCGCCTATCTCCTTCGCTCCTTAGATTCTGCTGCACCCGCTGAGTTTCTCCAGCCCTTTGTGTACCCCCAACATTGTGACTGGTTAGTTTAGTTTAGTTTAGTATAGTTTAGAGTTATGGCGAGGAAACAGGCCCTTCGGCCCACTGAGTCCTCGTCGACCAGCGATCCCCGCATATTAACACTATCCTACATACACTAGGGACAATTTACATTATTTTTCATACCAAGCCAATTAATCTTGAGACCTGTACATCTTTGGAGCGTGGGAGAAAACCGAAGATCTTGGAGAAAACCCGCGCAGGTCACGTGGAGAACGTACAATCCCTGTACAGACAAGAACCCGTAGTCAGGATTGAACCTGGGTCTCTGGCGCTGTAAGGCAGCAACTCTACCGCTGCGCCACCGTGCCACCACTTTACTCTGGAATGGGTAAAAATTAGAGGAAGGCCATGCGACGTATTAACCTTCAATTCAAACCGTGGGAACCAAGCAGGGAGGGGGGGGGGGATAGGAAAATTTTCCCCACCAGGGATTCTGTTGCATTGCCTCCAGCAATTCAGCCTTAAAAGCTGAATTAATTTAAAATTGGCCAAGACTGCAGACAAAATAATAAATGTGGATCGGTCAATAAAATCCTCAACGTTATCCTTCAGATCCTCGGTAGCTGCTTAGTGTGTTTGGTTGGGTGGGGGCAAAAAACCTTTTGTACTGAAACAAAAACTTTAAAATGCATCATTCCTGACGACATAATCCCATTAATTGATCCGCTGCTGATATTTATCGCGGTAGAGGTTGAGTGGTAATGCGGTCGGAAAATAAATTGTGGCTGATTTAATGGAGGTCGTCAACCCTTGCTGGTGATTGCGCGCTTTAAATATGACCCACATTTGAGCCTCTTGGGGACACATTTTATACACGCACGTGTCAAGGCAAACCTGTAAGGGCCTTAAATGCCAGAGGTCAGAGCAGCTGCTGACAAATGTCACCATAGGTTAGAAGCTTTTCAACAGTGAATGGTAATTGTTCAATTATTATTATTGTTTTTGATGCATTTGATTCAATTAGCTAATGGGCTGAAGGTTGTGTTAATTTTCTTAATACAGGTAAATGCAGGCTATAAATTTAGCGGTTGTCTGCATTTTTTAAAGAGATGGCATACCATGGGGACCATTAAAATGGAGATGAGGAAAATGTTCAAAGGACTAGTCTTTGAGTTGGCACACTCCCTAATGCCCCTGTCCCACTTAGGATACCTGAACGGAAACCTCTGGAGGCTTTGCGCCCCACCCAAGGTTTCCGTGCGGTTCCCGGAGGTTTTTGTCCTCCGGCAACCACCTGCAACTGGCATCGCAACCGGCTTCGACTAAAAAATTACCGATTTTTAAAACGGAAACCACTTTCGGCCATTAGGGAAACTGACAAAAACCTCCGGGAACCGCACGGAAACCTTGGGTGGGGCGCCAAGTCTCCAGAGGTTTCCGTTCAGGTTTCCTAAGCGGGACAGGGGCATTACTGTAGTCATTGGCGCAAGCTCCAATTTGAGCATGTCAAAGCAAACACTGAGATTTATGAGCATGTTGCCAGGACTTGAGGGTCAGAGTTATAGGGAGAGGTTGAGCAGGCTGGGTCTTTATTCCTTGGAGCGCAGGAGGATGAGGGGTGATCTTATGGAGGTGTATAAAATCATGAGGGGAATAGATCGGGTAGTTGCACAAAGCTTCTTGCCCAGAGTAGGTGAATCGAGAATCGGGGGACATTGGTTTCAGTTGAAGGGGAAATTATTTAATAGGAACCTGCGGGCTAGCTTTTTCACACAAAGGGTGGTGGGTGAATGGAATAAGCTGCCAGAGGAGGTAGCTGAGCCAGGGACGTTCCCAACATTTAAGAAACAGTTGGACAGGTACATGGATAGGACAGGTTTAGAGGGATATGGGCCAAACGCGGGCAGGTGCGACTAGTGTAGGTGGGACATGTTGGCCGATGTGGGCAAGTTGGGCTGAAGGGTCTGTTTCCACACTGTATAATTCTATGACTCTATGACTAAGAGATGGATGACCAAAAGATGCACTGTCTTCATAAAACAGTCCACACTGTGGACAAACACAGAACATTCTGGGAAAGCATGTTCAGATTTGGGGTTCATGTTCTCCAGCGAACAATTTTGTTTTTAAAGAAAGTTTCTTTATTTGTAAAATGTTAGATTACATTTTGTCTTTTTTTGCACGTTTGTGATGGGTCTGTGGATTTGGACGTAGTGGTCTAATTGGTGACCTTTGAAACCAACAAGACTTCCTAAGATCCTAATTTAATCCCATTTATTCATCCTACGGACATGGACATTGCTGGAAAACCTATAGTTTAGTTTTAGTCTAGTAAAGTTTATTGTCACGTGCACCGAGGCACAGTGAAAAGCTTTTGTTGCGTGCTATCCAGTCAGCGGAAAGTCAATACATGATTACAATCGAGCCATCCACAGTGTACAGATACATGATCAAGAGAATAAATTGTGGTTGATTTAGTGCAAGATAAATTCCAATAAGGTCCGCTTAAAAATAGTCTGCATGTCTCCAATGAGGTAGATAGTGGCTCAGGACCGTTTTCTAGTGGTCCATGGGATGGTTCCATTCCTAAGTACATAAGTGATAGGAGCAGAATTAGGCCTTTTGGTGCATCAAGTGCGCTCTGCCATTCAGTCATGGCTGATCTATCTCTCCCTTCTAACCCCATTCTCCTGCCTTCTCCCTCAGTTGCCTGATAACAGCTGGGAAGAAACTGTCCCTGAATCTGGAGGTTTCACACTTCTGTACCTCTTGCCCGATGGGAGAGGGGGGAAGAGGGAGTGTCCGGGGTGAGACTCGTCCTTGGTTATGCTGGTGGCCTTGCCGAGGCAGCGTGAAGTGTTTGCTGTTGGTTCCTAATTGCCTGTACCTTTTTCGTCCATTTCAGAGGCGGTCAGGAGTCTCCCACTTTGCCAATGTTAGACCTTCTTGACACGGCCTTATCATATCTTGTCATCACTTGTCGTGACAAAGTTACCCCTCAGGTTCCTGGTAAATCTTTACCCCCTCACTTCAAACTGAGAACCAGAGGACAAAGGTTTAACGTGAGAGAGGGGGTAAGGTTTAATAGGAACCCGAGGGGTGACTTTTTCACGCAAAGGGCGGTAGGTGTATGGAACGAGCTGCCGGAGGAGGTAGTTGAGGCAGGGACTATCACATCGTTTAAGAATCATTTAGACAGGTACATGGATAGAACCGATGTAGAGGAATATGGGCCAAATACAGGCAGGTGGGACGAGTGTAGATGGGGCATGTTGGCCGGTGCGTGCAAGATGGGCTGAAGAGTCTGTTTCCATGCTGTGAATTGTCAACGACTTCTTCCTTAGCAGTTTCTCGGCAGCTTCTTCTGTATGTACATCGTGTCCAAGAGCCTGTCGACTGGCAGGTCAATATGTGCCTAATAACTTGGAGACAAAGAGCAGCAAATAACAGAAGAGAAAGCACTCATTTTCTGTACGCCTTCATGTTGCACTATGTTTGGGTAAATAAGCCGATTTATTTTATATCTGCATTGTTGGTAACATTTCCATTCTCTGCTGCCAGTAATCAGCATCTTTATCTAGCTGGAAGCATATTTGTGTTATTTTGTATGGGCTCCAGGTCCACAATAGCGCAGTTACAAAGAGCAATCAATACAAAGTTAACAGAGCCACTCTGCAAATCTTATTTCATATTGGATTTCAAAATTGCTTGGTCCCAGCAGACTGTCGGTGTGAATATTTCTTTAAATTATAAGAGGCATAGATACGGTAGACGGTCAGAACCTCCCACCCCCCGGGTGGAAATGTGAAAGACTAAAGGAGATAGCTTTAAAGTCAGAGAGCTTTATAAAACCCCTGTCCCACGATACGAGTTCATTCCAAGAGCTCTCCCGAGTTTGCCCTGATTCGAATTCGGAGATTTATGGTAAGGGCCACTCGTCGGTACTCGGGGCTCTCGTGGACATTTTTCAATGTGTTGAAAAATCTTCACGAGTGTTCCCGTGCTTACCTGCCGTTAGCGAGTCTTCCCGAGTACCTGCCATTAGCGTTACGAGCCGCTAGGAGACGTCCCCGAGCTCCAACGTACCCACTACGTTCATTCTCCGTGCTTACCACGAGTTTGATTTTTTTTTTAAATCGTGAGAGCTCTTGGAATGAACTCGTACCGTGGGTCAATTAGAAATAATGCAGAACAGGTTTATTGCACAGTGGTTGGTGGGAGCCTGGAAGACGCTGACTGAGGTGGTGGTGGAAGCAGATACTACGAGGTACATATAAGAAACTTTTAAATGGGTACATAAATGTGCAGGGAATAGAGGAATGTGGATCATGTGCTGGCAGCAGGGATTAGTTTAATTTGGCATCATGTTCGGGCTAAAGGGCCTGTCTTGCATTATTACACTATGTTCTAACTAGGGCCCTGGTGATCATAAGGTCAGAAGTGATAGGAGTAGAAGTAGGCCATTCGATCCATCAAGTCTACTCTCCCATTCAATCATGGCTGAACTATCTCTGCCTCCTAACCCCATTCTCCTGCTTTCTCCCCATAACCTCTGACACCTGTACTATCTATCTATCCACTATCTTGGCTTCCACAGCCTTCTGTGGCAAAGGATTCCACAGATTCACCACCCTCTGACTAAACAGCAGTTGTGTGTTAACCTGCCTCGTGTCTCCAGGGCTTCATATTGATCATTTGGCAAACACTGTACGTATTTAAATAATTTAAATATTTAAATAATCAACAATTTTAAGACCATCATGAGCGGGATTGTAGTTCTCCACAAATATTTTCACTGGAGGACAAAGCTGAGGATGTTGTTGAGAGTGTAGGGTCATGAAGCGGTTGCACACATGTGAAGCCCCAGGTCCATCACAGCAGGAGCATGCCAAGACCGCAAGTAAAAAATAGATTATTGTAATATTGTTAATTATCTCTGAGACCAAAATTACAGATTTTTCACTCCTTTGTTTTTACTTAAACTGCACAGAAACACGTTGAGGGAAGCAGGCGGGATGTACACTTGAGACATTTTGAATTCTCACTGGGTTGCGCTGTTCCCTTAGTTTAGAGATACAGAGATACAGCACGGAATCTGGCCCCATTCGGCCCATCGGGTCTGGATCGACCAGCGATCATAGTGCAGTGGAGTGGGGTCGCTAAGTAGTTATAGGCAGTCGAGGGTAGCCGTAGGCAATCTTCTTTGCTGACCGGGCATTTTAATTGGTTCATTGGAGTTTTCAGGACCAAGGAAAACCAACCGGTAATGTTAAATGCCCGCTAAACTTTATTATAAGTTGTCTGGCTTCTTAAAAGTGTCTCCGTTCCTTCTCACCCCCTTCTCCCCCTTCTCTCTCCTTCTCTCTCCTTCTCTCCCCCCTCCGCGCTCTCTAAAGGTCTTACCATAACTGTGGCAGCCGTCTTTTTCCTTCCAGTTCATCGCGGGTGTTAATTTCAGATAGCGCTCCCCCACTTTCCCTGGCCCCCGCCTTTGCTCTGTGTGTGTGTGTGTGTGTGTGTGTGTGTGTGCGTGTGTACGTGTGTGCGTGTGTGCGTGTGTGTGTGTGTGTGTGTGTGTGTGTGTGTGTGTGTGTGTGTGTGTGTGTGTGTCTGTCTTGGGACAGGCCCTGTAGTGTGCGGGAATGCTGGTCAGCACGGACCTGGTGGGCCAATGTTGTTTCCGCAACGTGTCTCTAAACTAAAACTAAACGAAACTTGCTTAAAAGTCAGCGAGACCACATGTCTACACAATGTTTTGGACGGGGTCCACCAGGTCCATGTATAATGTCAACAAAACATCTTTACTTTTGTACTCAAATCTTCTTTCAGTATAAGGATGTGTTATTTTTGCCTTTGTCTTTTCTTCTCAGTTACAGAATCCCTGGCCAATATCCTCAAGCCGTGGGATGTGTGTGGGTGAAAGAGACCTAAAAAGCCATTGTTAGAAGATGTTGTCAAGCTGCAAAGGATACAGAGAAGATTTACGAGGATGTTGCCAGGACTAGAGGGTGTGAGCTGTGGGGAGAGGTTGAGTAGGGTGGGACTCTTAGAGGGAAGGAGGATGAGGGGTAACTTATAGAGGTGTAAAAAATCACCTCTAGATCGGGTAGATGCACAGAGTCTCTTGCCCAGAGTAGGTGAATTGCGAATCAGAGGACATAGGTTTAAGGTGAAGGAGAAAAGATTTAATGGGAATCTGAGAAGTATCTTTTTCACACAAAGGGTGGTGGGTGTATGGAACTAGCTGCCGGAGTAGGTAGTTGTGGCAGGGGCTATCCCATCGTTTAAGAAACAGGTACATGGATGGGGCAGGTTAGGAGGGATATGGGCCAAACACGGGCAGGTGGGACTAGTGTAGCTGGGACATGTTGGCCAGTGTGGGCAAGTTGGACGGAAGGTGCCTGTTTCCACGCAGTATCACTCTATGACTCTCGGACCCTTGCCGGATTCCATGCATGAATATATGCATGCTGTGGAGACCTTCACTGGCGTGTTAACTTTGACTGGCAAGCATGGCGAAACTCTGCTGCTCAGAGCTGTCAATTTAACCAGTTCAGCAGGGCTGAATGCGAGAGAGAAAAATCAATAAATCTATGAATTAATAATGCAGCTGCCACAGAGAATCATGGGTAAATAAGCTGAAGGTTGTGTGTTTCCTGATTTAACTCTTTAATCCCTTGCTTCTGTTTTAACCGATATTCATGTGTGGGAAGGAACTGCAGATGCTGGTTTAAACCGAAGATAGACACAAAATGCAGGAGTAACTGAGCGGGACAGGCAGTGTCTGAAGAGGGATCTCGAACGGAAACATCACCCATTCCTTCTCTCCAGAGATGCTGCCTGCCCCGCTGCGTTACTGCAGCTTTTTCTGTTTATCCTGCATTCAAATGTTTTGTGCTTTTGCATCAAGACCCTCAGCAGCATTGTTTGGAGAAATAATTTCAGGCTTTTCTATGATGGTGATACAGTGGTGAAATTACGGAACTAGAAATTCAGAGACCTGCATAAACAGTCCCGAGGAAGTCTTAGAGTCATACAACACAGAAACAGGCCCTTAGGCCCATCTTTCCATGCCAACCAAGATGCCCCGTCTACATTAGTTCCACCTGCCTGTGTTTGGCCCATATCCATCTAAGCCTTTCCAAATATCTTTTAAATATTGTTATAGTACCTTCCTCGTCTACCTCCTCTGTGAGCTCGTTCCATATACCCACCACCGTCTGTGGGAATGGATTGCTCCTTAGGTTCCTTTTAAATCCTTCTCCTCTCACCCTAAACCTATGCTGCAGGATCTCGATCGATTGGTCAGGTGGGCTGAGGAGTGGTGGATGGAATTTAATACAGAGAAATGCGAGGTGTTGCATTTTGGGAAGTCCAACATGGGCAGGACCTACACAGTGAATGGTAGGGCTCTGGGGAGTGTTGTAGAGCAGAGGGATCTAGGAGTGGTTGCAGGTAGATAGAGTGGTCAAAAAGGCCTTTGGCACATTGACTTTCAGCAGTGAGAGTATTGAGTGTAGAAGTTGGGAGGTCATGTTGCAGTTGTATAAGACGTGGGTGAGGCTGCATTTAGAGTATTGTGTTCAATTCTGGGCACCATGTTACAGGAAAGATGCCGTCAAGCTGGAAAGGGTATTGAGAAGATTTATGAGGATGCTGCTAGGACTAGAGGGTCTCAGCTATCAAGCGAGGTTGAGTAGGCTGGGACTCTATTCCCTGGAGCACATGAGGATGAGGGGGTGATCTTATAGAAGTGTGTAAGATCCTGAGAGGAATAGATCGGGTAGACGCACAGAATCAAGGGTGAATAGGTGAATAGAGTCACTCTATGACTCAATGCCCTCTGGTCCTTGGTTCCCCTACTCTGGGTAAAACACTCTGTGTATTCACTCCATCTATACCTCTCGTGGTGTTCTAACCTCTATCAGATCACTCCCCCAGCCTTCTGTGCTCCAAGGAATAAAGTCCCAGCCTGCCTAGCCTCTCCCCATAGCTTAGACCCCCAAGCCCTGGCATCATCCTTGTAAATCCTCTCTGCACTTTGAGTTCAAATCCGACCATGCCAGCTATGAATGTTCAATCAACAATCTGGAATGATATGAAAAATGAGTCATCTAGTAACGTGACTATGTGGATACCCAATTGTCATTCACTAATATCCTCAAGAATGAATTCTGCAATTCTTGCCTAGTTTGACCGATATGTGAATCCAGAGTCCTTAGCATTGTTGGCTCTTTAGTTGATCTTACTTTAGCTATACAGCGACGGAGCAGGCCCTTCAGCCCACAGAATCCACACCGACCAGTGATCCCAGTACACGAGCACTGCGCCACACACATTTGGACTAACCTACAATCCTTACTGAAGCCAATTAACCTACAAACCTTTGGAATGTGGGAGGAAACTGGAGCTCCCGGAGCAAACCCACGCAGGTCACGGGGAGAACGTACAAACTCTGTAGGCGCAGTGCCGAAGTCAGGATTGAACCCGGGTCTCTGGCCCTGTAAGGCAGCAACTCTACTGCTGTGCTACTCTGCAGCCCTCAGATCTAATCAAAGGAAAGACTACACATGAATACAATCAAGCTGACCATGGTGCGCAGATTGAGGACAAAGGTTACGACATTTAGTGCATTGAAGTCCAATAAAGTCAGATTAAAGATAGTTCCAGTGAGATGGATGAGAGGTCAGGACTGCACTCTAGCTGATGAGAGGACCGTCTATTTGCCTAATTAAGTTACATTCTCTTTCAATGCACCCATATGCTCAGTGGCACTTAACGAGAACAAACCCTTTATTCCTCTCAGCCTTTCATGTGGCAAGAAGGAAGCACAGTGTCGCCTCTCTACAGGATCCTAAAGGCTTTTATTTTGGATCTTGCATTCGTGGCCCGTACTTCTGAGCTCCTCCAGAAGCAGAAATGTTTTGCTCCATGTTTTGGCTCACAGGACTGATTTACAACAACAATTTGAATGTGTTTGGGGTGGCGTTGTTTAAAGGTTTGGAGTGCGGGCCAGGATACTGATAGAATTCATTAAATAGCTGTCTCTGTTGCCAGGACTAGCGAGTCTGAGCTATAGGGAGAGGTTGAGCATGTGTACGTGTTGCAAATGTGTCTGTCTCCAACACATCCCATCACGGAGGGCACTGTGGCAGAGTTGCTGATTTACAGTGCCAGAGACCTCGGGTGTGTTCCTGACTGCAGGTGCTGTCTGTACGGAGTTTGCATGTTCTCCCTGTGACCGCGTGGGTTTTCTCCGGGTGCTCAGGTTTCCTCCCATATTCCAAAGGCGTGCAGGTTTGAATGTTAGGTACACAAAAATGCTGGAGAAACTCAGCGGGTGCAACAGCATCTATGGAGCGAAGGAAATAGGCAACGTTTCGGGCGGAAACCCTTCTTCAGACAGGTTTGAATGTTAATTGGCTTCTGTAAATTGTCCCTAGTGTGTGTAGGGTAGAATTAGTATGCAGCGTGATAGTTGGTCGGTATGGACTCGGTAGGCTGAAGGGCCTGTTTCCATGATGTGCCTCTAAACTAAGCTAAACGTCCCATGGCAGCGCATTCCATATAGCCACCATTCTCTGTGTAGAAAATAGTTGCCCCCTGGATCTCCTTTAATTTATTTTTCCTTCTCATCTTAAATCTATGCCCTCTAGTTTTAGACTCCTCCACCCTAAATGACTACCATCACCTCTCACACATTATAAATCTTCTATAAGTTCATTCCCTCAACCTGCTACACTGGAATCAAATGGCAGGACAGTGGAATTAAATGAATGGTTCTTTCCAAAGATCTAGCACCGGTACAATGGGCTGAATGGCATCATTCAACGTCGGGTGAGTTTATTCTTCAACATCTTTAGGGTTGCACTTGTTGGATTTGGTGAGTCTTCTAGCTCGTACTTGGACCATGTACAGTAATCAGTCTGACCACGCCACATCTAGACTCTCCACCTGCCTCCTTAACCTCTGGAAATCGACAGTGTTTATTGTCTAAGTGCAAGATTTACAGCCTACACACACATTTCGAGTGTTATTTGGTATCTTTGTATTCTAAGTGCTTTCTAACGGAAATCGCTAACATCAAGAGCAGAATAAAGCTATAGAGAAATACATAAAAACTTATAGTGCATCAAATTGCTGTCCCCCGCAGTGACAAGTCTAATCACTTCCATTTGTTCCATACCAGTGATGCCACACAAACTCCAAAGGGAATCATGGTTTGCCTTTCCAGCTGATAGTTATTTTAAGTATGTTTACAGCGTGCATGTTGATTAGAGGTTCCTCATTCATTCCTTTGCTCGGACTGACTCAAAAGGGAATATTTGTTTAATAATTTTCTCTTTTGTGTCCTAGCCATGCCAATGCATGTTTCAGAATGTAGGAACATACAACAGAACAGCCCACAGTGTATGTGCTGAGCATGATACCAAGTTAAACTGATCTCCACGGTCTGTAGATGATCCATATCCATCAATTCCCTGCACTTCCATGTGCCTTTCTTAATGCCTCTTAAACATCACTAATCTATAATGTTTTATTATTACTGTTTAATGTTTTATGTGCCATTCCTAACTGTCACTGTGTGTCATGGTCTCACTTGCGGGTGGAGCACCAAAGCCAATTCCTTGTATGTGAATACTTGGCCAATAAACGTATTTATTCATCTGCCTCCACTGACACTCCTGCAATGCATTCCAGGCCCCCATCATTCTGTGTTGGGGACACAAATATTGTGAGCAATTTTGGACACCATATCTGAGGAAGGATGTGCTGGCTCTAGAGAGGGTCCTGAGGAGGTTTACAAGAATGATCCCAGGAATGAGTAGGTTAACCTATGATGAGCGTTTGTCGGCACTGGGCCTGTACTTGCTGTAGTTTAGAAGGATGAGGGGGGACCTCATTGAAACGTACAGAATAATGAAAGGCTTGGATAGAGTGGATGTGGAGAGGATGTTTCCACCAGTGGGTGAGTCTAGGACTAGAGGCCATAGCCTCAGAATTAAAGGATGTTCTTTAGGAAGGAGATGAGGGGACATTTCTTGAAGGTGGTGAATCTGTGGAATTCTTTGCCACAGAGGCGGTGGAGGCCAAGTCAGTGGATATTTTTAAAGGCAGAGATAGATAGATTCTTGATTTTATCTATCCGGTGAGGTCTGTCCTCACCTTCTCCATCATGGTCTGGTTTGGCTCAGCCACCAAGCACGACACCTGGAGGCTGCAGCGAATCGTCCGATCAGCTGAGAAGGTTATTGGCTGCAACCTTCCCTCCATTGATGAACTGTACACTGCAAGGGCCAGGAAGCGAGCGGGCAAGATCATCTCTGACCCCTCTCACCCTGGCCACAAACTCTTTGAATCACTTCCCTCTGGAAGGTGACTCCGGACTGTCAAAGCTGCCACAGCCAGACATAAAAACAGTTTTTATCCACGAGTAGTTGCTCTACTCAACAGCCAAAAATCTGTCGCCTCCTTTTGCTCTGGTATTTTATTTAATTCGCATGTTTAATCGATAATGTTTTATTATTAATGTTTAATGTTTTATGTGTCATTTCTAACTGTCAGTGTATGTCATGTTGTCACTTGTGGGCGGAGCACCAAGGCAGACTCCTTGTATGTGAATAAACTTGGCCAATAAACTCATTAATCAATTAATCAATTAATTCATTCAATCATTAGTACAAGTGTCAGAGGATATGGGGAGAAGGCAGCAGAATAGGGTTAGGAGGGAGAGATAGATTGGCATGAATGATGGGCCGAATGGCCTAATTCCTCTCTTATCACTTATGACCTTATGTTACAAAAGCTTGCCCTGCACATTTCCGTTATACTTCCCCCCCACCCTCACATTTTGCACACTAGTTTGGATATTTCCACCCTGGGAAAAATGTTCTGACTGTCTACCCTATCTGCGCCTCTCACAATTCTATACACTTCTACCAAGCTCCCACTCAGCCTTCTATGTTCCAGAAAAAAAGAATCCAAGTCTGTCCAACCTTTTCCTGCAGCGGAAACCCTCTAATCCAGGCAGCATCCTGACAAACCTCCTCTGCACTCTCTCCAAAGCCTCCCCATCTTTCCTGTAATTTGGTGACCAGAACTGCATGCAATACCCTAAATGCAACTTAACCAAAGTCCTATCGAGCTATCAGAAAGGCAGATAGAGTTCATGACTTAACCACTAGCTAAACATCTTGCCTTTGGCACAGTCCCGGGGCACATACCTGCTCATCTCTTTACCCTCATTTTATAAATGGGGACCGGATTCAGAAATCGGAGGTGCCAAAGGACTTGGGAGTGTTGGTGCAGGATTCCCAAAAGGTTCATCTGCAGGTTGAGTCCATAGTAAGGAAGGCTAATGCAACGTTATCATTAATTTCAAGGGGGAGAGAATATAAAAGCAAGGATATAAAGCTGAGGCTTTATAAGACGCTGGTCAGACAGCATTTGGAATATTATGAGCAGTTTTCGACTGCATATCTGAGCAAGGATGCACTAGCATTGGAGAGGATCCAAAGGAGGTTAACGAGAATGTGGTGGGGAAGATCGGGTTTGACAGCTCTGGGCCTCCACTCACTGGAGGTTAGAAGGATGATGGGGGTGTGGGGGATCTCATAGAGTCATAGAATGATACAGTGTGGAAACAGGCCCTTCTGCCCAACTTGCCCACACCGACCAACATGTCCAAGCTATACTAGTCCCACCTGCCTACACTTGGTCCATATCCCTCCAAACTTGTCCTATCCATGTATCTCATTGAAACTTACCCGAGTAATGAAAGGTCTCGATAGAGCGGACGTGCATAAGATGTTTGCAGAAGTAGGACAGTTAAGGACCAAGTGTTGAGACATTATGTTTCAGCGGTATAGGACGTCGATGAGACGGTGCCTGGAATATTGCGTGTGATTCTGGTCTCCATACTATAGGAAAGATGTGACTAAGCTGGGGGGGTGCAGGAAACGTTCACAAGGATGGTAACGGGACTGGAGGACTTGAGGTATGAGGGGAGATTGGATCGAATGGGACTATGAACGTCTGAAGGATATTTGGACAGAGTTATGAACTGACGAGGTGTCGAGCGATATGGGCCAAATGGGACCAGCTGAGAAAGGCAACTTGGCCGGCATGGACAAGTTGGGCCGAAGGGCCTGTTTCCATGCTGGGTAACTCTATTGCTCTCTGAAACCTGCAGAGGCACTGGGATAGTACTCGAGGTGAGGAATGACACAGTATTGTTGGCGCTGTAAGGTAACAGGTCTCTTAGCTATGCCACTGTGTCATGTATTCTACTGATGTCCAGATAATCTCCTTTAGTATGGTCATTGTAGGTAGATAAATACTTTATCCGAGTACGAGGAACAGCATCCTAGGGTCTCTTTGGAATAGTGCCAGGCCAATCCCTGCGACCATGTTAAACCCACAATGCTTGTCGCAAGGGAGTTTCAGGATAATAGGTCAACGCATATGACATATCTGAGTGCACAAATCTTTGTTTTGCTTCATTACACCTTGTTCCTGCACAGATGCTGCTTCCCTTTTGAAGGCCTTATCAACTTTTGAAAAAAATTCCACTTGACATCTTACTCGACTGATTAAGAGTGCTGCAATCACTCACCTTTAAGAGTGTGGCGGAGGCACGCCTTTGTACAGCAGAGATTTCAGAATTATCCTTAATTCTGGCCATCCACGCATTCCACTCCTGCCATCAGGAAGAAGATGTAGGAGCTTGAAAACTGTAATGTCCAGGTTCAGGAACAGCTTCTTCCCAACAGCCATCGGACCATTAAATACTACAACCTCCAAATAAGCTTTGAACTACATAGAATTGGGGCCATTGGCTTTGTCTATTTGCACTATTATAGTTTGTGTTTATGTTTTTACTATTACTAAAACAAACACTACGATGTGTTTATGTGTGTGTATGCATGTATATATGTGCGTGTGTGCGTGTGTGTGTATAAAATGCTGGAGTAACTCAGCGGGACAGGCAGCATCTCTAGTGAGAAGGAATTGATGACGTTTCGGGACTGAAGAAGGCTCTCAACCAAAAACGTATCCATTCCTTCTCTCCAGAGATACTGCCTGTCCCGCTGAGTTATTCCAGCATTTGTGTCTCCACACACACACACACACACACACACACACACACACACACACACACACACACACACACACACACACACACACACACACACACACACACACACACACACATGACACACACGCACATGACACACACACACACACACACACACGGCACACACACACGCACATGACACACACACATGACACACACACACATGACACACACACACACATGACACACGGCACACACACACACACGCGCGCGCACACACACACACACACGCGACACACACACACACACACACACACACACACACACACACACACACACACACACACTGCTGCAAGTAAGAATTTCATTCTTCTGATTGGGATATTTGACAATGAAACTCTCTTGACTCATGACTCTTGATTAGTTCATGCAAGAGTCTGTGATGGAGGTCCAATCCCATGATTGTATCTCAATTGATTCAATTTGTTCAAGTTGCAAGCTGCAGAACAGAAGTGGTTAAAGAAACGGAGATAGACGGAGATGGAGCTTGGGATGTTAAAGTCCGCAGCTGAAATAAGGCATCATATTTAATTGAGCACATTCTACTGCATATGCATTATGAACGTGCCATCCCCTGATAAAGGTAGCCCCTGGCCGAATTGTTATCTGCTTGCCTTGGGCTATTTCACCATTGCCTGGTCCCCACTGTCCAGCTCCTTGTGAATTTGATTTAAGTTGTATTCCAAAATAATAAACGAGAAGCCCAAGCCTGTAGGTGTCTACTAGTAAGATCAGCTCTCAGTAAAGTAGGGTATATCTGGTTTAGGATGGAACTGCAGATGCTGGTTTGAACTGAAGATAGACACAAAATGCTGGAGTAACTCAGCGGGACAGGCAGCATCTCTGGAGAGAGGGAATGGGTGAAGTTTTGGGTCGAGACCCTTCTTCATACCCTTTTCGAGCCGAAACGTCATCCATTCCTTCTCTCCAGAAATGCTGCCTGTCCCGCTGAGTTACTCCAGCATTTATGTCTATCTTCCGTATACCTGATTTAATTTAGTTTAGGGATACAGCGCCGAAACAGGCCCTTCGGCCCACCGAGTCCGTGCCAACCAGCGATCCCTGCACTGCACACTAACACTGTACACACCACTAACATACACACGCTAGGGACAATTTACAATTTTACCAAAGCTACTTAACCTACAAACCTGCACGTCTTTGGAGTGTGGGGAGGAGACCGGAACACCCGGAGAAAACCCATGCAGGTCACGGGGAGAACGTCCAAACTCCATACAGAGAGCACCTGTGGTCAGGATCGAACCCGGGTCTCAGGCAGCAAATCTACTGCTACACCACTGTGCCGCCACATGTGTTCTCTTCTCCTGCTTTAAAAAGTTGTGACCATATCATTGTCTGACCTCCCCAGCCCTGCCTGTAATACATGGTTAGCTGCTATGATGGGTCCTCTCCATGCACATATAATGACACAACAAACGGTTACATTTTGGTCCGCCCTAAACTTCACAGCCCAGGGGGATTTCTAAATGGAGAGAGAATCCAGAAATCAGAGGTGCAAAAGAGCTTGGGAGTGCTGGTGCAGGACTCGGTTGCAAGTTGAATCAGTAGCAAGGAAGGCATATTCAATGCTAGCATTTATATCAAGAGGACTGGAATGCAAAAACAGAGATGTAATGCTGCGGCTCAAAAAGGTCTGCACCTTATAGCTCACAGTACTCCAGCATTTGGAGTACTGTGAGCAAATTTGGGCCCCATATCTGAGGAAGGATGTGCTGGCTCTGGAGAGGGTCCAGAGGAGGTTTACAAGAATGATCCCAGGAATGAGTGGGTTAGCATATGATCAGCGTTTGACAGCACTGGGCCTCTACTCGCTGGAGTTTAGAAGGTTGAGGGGGGACCTCAATAAAACTAACAGAAAAATCAAAGGCATAGATATAGTGGATGTGGAAAGGATGTTTCCACTGCTGGGAGAGTCTCGGACCAGAGGTCAGCCTCAGGGCGCTCTCTTAGAAAGGAGGTGAGGAGGAACTTCTTTAGTCAGAGAGGTAGTTAATCTGTGGAACTCATTGCCACAGAGGGCTGTGGAGGCCAAGTTAGTGGATGTTTTTAAGGCAGAGACAGACAAATTCTTGATTAGAACGGGTGTCAAGGGTTACGGGGAGAAGGCAGGAAAACGGGATTAGGAAGCAGAGATCAGCCATGATTGAATGGTGGGGTGGACCTGAATGGGCCGAATGGCGTAATTCCACTCCTATAACTTGTGAACTTGTGATACCTGCAAGTGCATGCTGCTGACAGTCACGTTCCAAGGTGGAAAAGTACTGGGTGAGGATTGCGTTGACACTAGGCGTGGACACAGAAAGGGTTTATGGGGAAACCTCCAAACCTTTCCTATTCCATGTCCCAGTCCAAGTGGTGTTTAAATGCTGTAATTGTACCCGCCTCTGGCAGCTCATTCCTCTACCACTTCCTCTGGCAGCTCATTCCACCCTCTGTGCAAAAATAAGTTGCCCTTCAGGTTCCTTTAAAATCTTTCCCCTCTGGCCTTAATACCTACACCCTCTAGTTTTAGACTCCTCTACCCAGGGGAAAAGACTGTGGCTATTCACCTTGTCTATGTCCCTCATAGATGTTATAGACCTCTGTAAGGCCATCCCTCAGCCGCTTTTTCTCAGGGAAATAAAAATCCCAGTTTATCCAGCCTCTCCTAATTTAGACAAGGGAATTAAATGTGACATCTCCAAGGTTGCGGATGACACAAAGCTGGGTGGCAGTGTGAGCTATGAGGAGGATGCTATGAGGCTGCAGGGTGACTTGGACAAGTTGGGTGAGTGTGCAGATGCATGGCAGATGCAGTATAATGTGGATAAATTTGAGGTTGTCCACTTTGTTGGCAAAAAAAGTAAGGCAGATTATTATCTGAATAGTGTCAGATTAGGAAAAGGGAAGGTACAACAAAACCTGGGTGTGCTTGTTAACCAGTCACTGAAAGAAAGCATGCAGGTACAGCAGGCAGTGAATAAAGCTCAAAACCTCACGCATGTTGGCCTTCATTGCGTGAGGATTTGAGTTTAGGAGCAGTGAGGTACAGGGCCTCCTTGCAATTGTACAGGGCCTTGGTGAGACCGCACATGGAGTATTGTGTGCAATTTTGGTCTCCTAACTTGAGGAAGGACATTATTGCTATTGAGGGAGTGCAGCGTAGGTTCATCAGGTTAATTCTCGGGATGGCGGGGACTGACATACGATGAAAGAATGGGTCGGCTGGGCTTGTATTCACTGGAATTCAGAAGGTCGAGGGGGATCTTATAGAAACATATAAGATTCTTAAGAGATTGGACAAGCTAGATGCAGGAAAAATGTTCCCGATGTTGGGGGAAGTACAGAACCAGGGGTCACAGTTGAAGAATAAGGGGTAGGCCATTTAGGACTAAGATGAGGAAAATATTTTTCACTCAGAGAGTAGTGAATCTGTGGAATGATCTGCCACAGAAGGCAGTGGAGGCCAATTCACTGGATGTTTTCAAGAGAGCGTTAGATTTAGCTCTTAGGGTTAATGGAATCAAGGGATATGAGGAGAAGGCAGGAAGGGGGTACAGATGTTAGATGATCAGCCATGATCGTATCGAATGGCAGTGCTGGATCGAAGGGCCGAATGGCCAACTCCTGCACATAATTTTCTGTGTATCTGTTTCTAATTTTAATTGGCGGCACGGTGGAACAGCGGTGGAGTTGCTGCCTTACAGCGCTTGCAGCGCCGGAGACCCGGGTTAGATCCCGCTTACCGGCGCTGTGTGTACACAGTTTGTACGTTCTCCCCATGACCACGTGGGTTTTCTCCGAGACCTTGGGTTTCCTCCCACACTCCAAAAATGTACTGGTTTGTAGGTTAATTGGCTTGGGTTTGTATACTTGGTATAAGTGTAAATTGTCCCTAGTGTTCTGCACGCTTGTGTTAATGTGCGGGGATCGCAAGTCGGTGCGGACTCGGTGGGCCGAAGGGCCTTTATCCGCGCTGTATCTCCAAACTAAACTAAACTACATTCAACCTAGCTGAATTTAATAGGAACCAACCATTCTGGGCAGTTGTTGATTGTTTGATTGCAGTAAATGAATTTAATTTGTAAATGATTCACTACCACGAAGAGAAGGGCTGGCATCTTATTTCAGATTGACTGCGTTGGACTGTAGCTGTGTGCACAGTTATGGTCAACACATTGCATTAAAGTCAGGGTGCTGGGGAGATTTACAAGGGTGTTGGCAGAGCTGAAGAAATCAATGGTGTGAAGAGAGACTGAGGAGACAGGTTAAATTGAGCAGGATGTTTACTTCACACGTGTAAAAACAATGAAAGGCCTATAATGCACCAATTTCTTGTGGCAGAAAGATGAATAACTAGTAAATGCAGATTAAAAGTAATTGAGCAAATCAAACTATCAGATTGTAGTGAAAGTGCATTCTAATACACGAACATGACAGAGGCGCGGCAGGCAGAGCTGCTGCCTCACAGTGCCGGAGGCCTGGATTCGACCCCGACCTCAGATCCTGTCTGTGTGGAGTTTGCATGTTCTCCCTGTGACTCAATGGGTTTCCCTCCGATTTCCTCCCACATCCCAAAGACGTGCAGGTTTGTAGGTTAATTTGTTGCCATAAATCGCCCCATCGTGAGTGGAGAGTAGATGCGGAAGTAAGAGAACCAGTAAGAGAACCAGTGTGAATTGCTGCTAGCGTGTGGAGAGTGGTTGCAAAAGTGGGATAACATAGAACTAATTGGAATGGGTGATCGATGGTTGGCATGGACTCGGTGGGCCGAAGGACCTGTTTCCATGCTGTATCCTTCAATCAATTTCAATCAATCACTCAAGATTGCAGACTGGACATTTTTTACCCGGTCTGGCAAAATTTAGTTTAATTTAGTTTTCAGCACGGAAACTGGCGCTTCGGCCCAACAGGTCCGAGCCGTCCCGCGATCCCCGTACACTAACACTGTCCGACACACATGAGGGACAATTTACAAATTTTCGAAAGCCAATTGGCCGGCAAACCTGTACATCTTTGGAGTGTGGGAGGAAACCAGAGCTCCCAGAGAAAACCCACGCAAGTCACGGGGAGAAAGTACAAACTCCGTACAGACAGCACCCGTAGTCAGGATCAAACCCGGGCCTCTGGCGCTGTAAGGCAGCAAGTCTACTGCGCCACCGTGCGGCCCAGACTCAGTGGGTCAGGCTGCATCTCTGGAGGGCATGAAGAGGAGAAGTTACGGGTCAGGACCCAACCTATAGAAGAGTCCTGCCCCGAAGTTTATGTCCTCTAGAGATGCCGCCTGACCTGCTGAGTTACTCCAGCAATTTGTGTTATTTTACAGAGGAAGGAAGACCATTTAGCACTGGAACACTTGAACCTTGTGCAAAGTCTTGATACGAAGCCAGTAACATTTCTATTATCGTTGCACAATTTAGCTGGTTTTGCCGCTTGGGCAGATTACAAGATTTCTTAACTCCAAAAATGTTTAAAACATGGTCTGCCAAGCACTTAAGGAAAATTTACTAAGAACTGCTTTGCCAAGTTGATTGCTGACTGCCTCAGGCAGAAAATACAAGCTTAAAGTGTGCCACATTTTCCTTTGCCTTCATTAACTCCCAACAAATGTAAATCGATGTAACCTGTGCACTATGTCCAAAAGCAGAATACAATACGATCTTTAGGATCCTTGCCCTATCTTTTGCCATTGAAAGTACCTTTTGTTGTTATATTAAAATATTAAATGTTTGCATCATTTTACACTGTGCAGCATAGTTCATGTTTATACAGTTCAGGGGTCACAGTTTAAGACAAAGGGGTAGGCCATTTAGGACTGAGATGGGGAAAAGGTTTTTCAGCCAGAGAGTTGTGAATCTGCGGAATTCTCTGCCGCAGAAGGCAGTGTAGGCCAATTAATTGGATGTTTTCAAGAGACAGTTAGATAGAGCTCTTTGGGCTAATGGAATCAAGGGATATAGGGAGAAAGCAGGAACGGGGTACTGATTCTGGATGATCAGCCATGATCATATTGAATGGCGGTGCTGGCTCGAAGGGCTGAATGGCCTATTACTGCAGCTATTTTCTATGTTTCAATGTTTCTAATACTTTTGGGTTATTCTCTATCACACAATCTCTTCTTGTTTTGAATTTTGTTCTTGTGTCCAAATGCCATCTATGACTTTGCTCCCTTCCTCTCTCCCATAAACTCACCTCACCCAATGTTGCTCCGAAATCTCTTTTGTTCAGTGTAGTTTATTGTCACGCGTATCGAGGAGGTACAGCGGAAAGCTTTTTGTTGCGTGCTAAACCGCCAGCGGATAGTCAACCCGTGATTATAATTGATCCATCCTTCATGTGCAGATCCATGATAAAGGGAATATCATGAATAACGTTGAAATTATTAGCCTGATAAAGCCCGTAAAGCCCGATCAAAGGAAGCCTGAAAGATTTTCAGAAAGCCTTTGATAAGGTGTCACATGTTAGGCTGCTTAGGAAGATGAGAGACCAGGATATCAAAGGGCAGATACGAGCATGGATAGCAGCTTGTCTGCACGGCAGAAGACAAAGAGTGGCAGTAAAAGGGGCTTTTACTGGTTGGCTGCCAGTGACTAGCGTTCCGCAAGGGTCGATGCTGGGGCCGCTACTCTTCACGTTGTATATTAATGATTTGGACGAGGGGATTGAAGGCTTTGTTGCAAAGTTTGAAGTTGATACATAGAAACATAGAAAATAGGTGCAGGAGTAGGCCATTCGGCCCTTCGAGCCAGCATTGCCATTCAATATGATCATGGCTGGTCATCCAAAATCAGTACCCCGTTCCTGCTTTCTCCCCATATCCATCGATTCGCCCTACCCCTAAGAGCTAAATCTAACTCTCTCGTGAAAACATCCAGTGAATTGGCCTCCACTGCCTTCTGTGGCAGAGAATTCCACAGATTCACAACTCTCTGGGTGAAAATGTTTTTCCTCATCTCAGTCCTAAATGGCCTGCCCCTTATTCTTAAACTGTGACCCCTGGTTCTGGGCTTCCCCAACATTTTCCTGCATCTACCCTGTCCAATCCTCCAAGAATTGTGCTATAAGATCCCCTCTCACCCTTCCAAAATCCAGTGAAGACAAGCCTAGTCAACCCATTCTTTCATCATATGACAGTCCCGCCATCCAGGGAATTAACCCGGTGAACCTTCGCTGCACTCCCTCAATAGCAATAACATCCTTCGTCAAATTAGCGGACCAAAATTGCACGCAATACTTCAGGTGTGGTCTCACCAGGGCCCTGTACGACTGCAGTAGGACCTCCTTGCTCCTAAACTCAAATCCTCTATATCCTCTCAATACGAAAATAGGTGGAGGGGCAGGTAGTGTAGAGAACGCAGAAGGACTCTTCAGAAGGACTCGGACAGGTTTGGAGCGTGGGCAGAGAAGTGGCAGATGGAACATCGTGTTGCAAAATGCGGAGTCATACATTTTGGTAGTAGGAATAAAGGCGTAAAAAGAAAGCAAACACAATGCTAGCATTTATATCAAGAGGGCTTATATATAAAAACAGGGAAGTAATATTGAGGCTCTATAAGGCACTGGAAAAGCCGCATTTGGAATATTGTGAGCAATTTTGGGCACCATATCTGAGGAAGGATGTGCTGGCTCTGGAGAGGGTCTGGAGGAGGTTTACAAGAATGATCCCAGGAATTAGTAGGTTAACCTATGATGAGCGTTGTTGGCACTGGGCCTGTACTCACTGGAATTTAGGAAAATGGGGGGGGGGGGAATCTCATTGAAACGTACAGAATAATGAAAGGCTTGGATAGAGTGGATGTGGAGATGATGTTGCAATTGATGGGAGAGTCTAGAACTAGAGGCCATTGCCTCAGAATTAAGTTTTTTTTTAATATCTTTCATTCATTTGTTCCATGTACCTTAGTATCTCCCGTTTCCCTTTCCCCTGACTCTCAGTCCGAAGAAGGGTCTTGACCCGAAATGTCACCCATTCCTTTTCTCCAGAGACGCTGCCTAACCCACGGAGTTACTCCAGCTTCTTTGTGCTTATCTTCTGTGCTGAGGTCTGGTTAAGAGACAGAAATTTTAAAGTTCTTGTTAGTAATTTCCAATCCTTCCATTGTCTCATTCCTTCCTCCCTTGATAATCTCCTCCAGTCGTAGAGTTATCAAGTCATTAAACAAGGAAACAGGCCATTCAGCCCACCACATCTCTGGCGATCAGAGGACATCCATCTTCCAGCACTTGGCCCTGTGTCTTCAATGCTGAGGCAATTCAAACAATGGACAATTGTGGGCTCCACCTTTCCTTCGGTGCCGGCTCTGATTTGCTCTGAACCTTTTCATATCTCTATTTTCTCTCTCCCTTGACTCTCAGTTTGACCTGAAATGTCACCCATTTCTTTTCGCCAGGGATGCTGCCCGGCCTACTGAGTTACTCCAGCATCTTCAGTTTTTGGGCACATCTGAAATGCTGTCAGTGGCTCTCCTTCCACGTTCTCTCTGACAAGGGCTGCACGGTGGCGCAGCGGTAGAGTTGCTGCCTTACAGCGCCAGAGACCCGGGATCAATCCCAACTACGTGTCCTGTCTGTACGGAGTTTCTACATCCCCCCCCCTCCCCCCCAAACTCCGTGACCGCGTGGGTTTTCTCTGAGAACTTCGGTTTCCTCCCACATTCCAAAGACACACAGGTTTGTAGGTTAATTGGCTTGGTATAAATGTAAATTGTCCCTAGTGAGTTTCGGATAGTGTAAATGCACTAAAACTAAAGTGCATCCCTGGTACTTAGTCACTATTTGGGTAAAAAATAGCTCTCTCAATATCTTACCCTCTAAATCTCTATTCTCTAGATGTTATCACTTCCGTTGAGTGGAAATGTTTCCTGGTGTCCTTCAGTCATCCAAGATATCTATGTTGCTCTAATTCTTGTGATAATTGTCAAGCATCTCTATATTTAATTACTTTATCATTTGGAGCCGTGCGTTTAGCTGCCAAGGCTATAAACTATGGAATTTTCTCCCTGAAGTGCCCCAACACTCCCTTCTTCAATATTCCTGTACATGATTACAAACACGCCACCCGTAGTGTACAGAAGGTACTGTTTAGTTCCCCTGCTCTAAAGTCTCCTCACAATACCTCAGCGTCACATTTTTAACTTTCGTCAGAGGGTGGTGAATCTGTGGAATTCATTGCCACAGACGGCTGTGGAGGCCACATCAATGGGTACTTCTAAGGCAGGGATTGACAGATTTTTTATCAATTTGGGAGTCGGGGGTTACGGGGAGGAGAATGGGGTTGAGAGGGAAAGAATAGATCAGCCACGATTGAATGGCGGAGTAGACTTGATGGGCCAAACAGCCTAGTTCTACTCATAGAGATGACTGACCTATGAACACTGCCCCCTGTGAAATATTTTTTACTGGTTAAATACACAATTTAGACACCAATTGTTATATATTGAATTCCACGTTTCTCACTACCAATCAATTTGTTTCCACCAGCCCAGGAAGTTACAACGTTGTCTATTAAATAATTTCTCCTGATCTCATTTTTATTCCTTTCTCCGATGACCTTCAATGTCTTTGGCCTTCCCCGGCAGTGGATTCTTGGGCAAGGATATTTTTCTCCGAAGTCGAGCTGACGGCTTTCCACGCCAAACGCAGTCCTAGTTTTCACACCCACTCTCACCGTGTCACGGTAACATTGACAATTAGTGGCAGCATCAGGTGACATCCCCTGTGTGGCAAGATGGGAAAATAACTATAAGATGAGCATAAATCTGATTTTTCACATTGGATTCTGCCAGGTCCTCCTCTGGGGGGGGGGGGGGGGGGGGGGGGGGGTGGAAGATTGGCAAGCAGTGTCTCTCTGACCCTTCCCCAGAGCCCCGGCCCAGAACAGGAATGTGTGCTCCAATCGCCTGATAGGTACAATAAACTGAATTTTAGGTCTTCACTCGGAGGGAGAAAAAAAGAATAAGCCTCCCTCACCCTAGTAGTGGCTTCATATTTCAGGCATCAAAGTCACTCCTGGCTCATGGATTTTCTCTGCTTTAAAGAATAAATATGTCAACAGTACAAGTTTCTTTGAAGTTTCCTTTTTGCAGGATTAGTGCATCTCTTGTGATAATACTCCTTAAGCAGGTTTGAATGATGCCCCAAAATACCAATAAATGCTGAAAATGTTGGAAGTGCTCAGTGTTTGTAGTGGGAGGGGGGGGGGGGGGGGGGGGGGAATAAAGTATGGGTTAGGTCGACAAGTTTAGTTTAGCTTGGATATGCAGCACGGAAACAGGGCTTTCAGCCTACCGAGTCCACGCCGACCAGCGATCTCCGCTCACTTCCGCTATCCTACACACACAAGGGAAGATTTACAATTTTACCCAAACCAGTTAGCCTCCAAACCTGTACATCTTTGTGTGGGGGGAAACCAGAGCTCCTGGAGACAACCCAGGCAGGTCACAGGGAGAACGTACAAACTCCGTACAGACAAGCACCCGTAGTCAGGATCGAACCCAGGTCTCTGGCGCTGGAAGGCGGCAACTGTACCGCTGTGCCACCATTGACATTTGCCATCAGAACATCAATGCTCATTTAATATCAGAGTATCTAGGGCAACGGGATGAGCCCTCTGGAACGGTCCAGCAAGCAGTGAGAGATTATTCACCAAATTGTTTTCCTACAAGTCCATTCAATTTAAAAAAAGAAGAAACCAGATTAATTGTTACTGGCTTGCAATAAAAGAGTGGCACATGTTCTCCGATAGCATGATCATACGACAAAGGGGCAGAATCAGGCCATTCGGCCCAACAAGTCTGCTCCATCATTTGTTCATGTCTGATCATTTTCCTTTCCAAAACCTTCTGAGCAGTTCCGTAAGAGTTAATCAGAACAATTCTCATTAATTCTACTGCAAACCGAGTTTCACTATACCTCCATTGGTACATGTGACAATAAACAGACCTTTGAAGCCTTTGAACCACAAAGTGCTGGAGAAACTTGGCAGGCTAGGCAGCATCTATGGAGGGAATGGACAGGAGGCAGTTTGGATCAGGTTGGAACGCCAGCACGAAATATTGCTTGTCTTTTTCATCTGCAGATGCTGCCTGACACACTGCGTTCCGCCTTTGTGATTTGCACAAGATGCTAGCATCGGTAGTTCCTCATGTCTCCATTAACAAATAAACATAGAAACCAAATTTAAGAGGGAGTTAGATGTGGCCTTTGTGGCTAAGGGGATCAGGGGGTATGGAGAGAAGGTAGGTACGGGATACTGAGTTGGATGATCAGCCATGATCATATTGTATGGCGGTGCAGGCTCGAAGGGCCGAATGGCCTACTCCTGCAACTATTTTCTATGTTTCTATGTTTCTAAACATAAAATAGGTGCAGGAGTAGGTCATTCGGTCCTTCGTGCCAGCACCGCCTTTCATGGCTGATCATCCAAAATCAGTAACCTGTTCCTGCTTTCTCCCCAAATCCTTTGATTCCATTAGCCCTAAGATCTATATCTAACTCTCTCTTGAAAACATCCAATAAATTGGCCTCCACAGCATCATGGCATCCTCATCACAGCTTGCACTGCCACCCAGCTTTGTGTAATCCACAAACTTGTCGAGAGATGTCACATTTAATTCCCTCGTCTAAATTGTTAATACATATTGTAACTATCTGGAGTCCCAGCACCGGGCCTTGCGGCACCCCACTAGTCACTGCCTGCCATTCTGAAAAGGACCCGTTAATTCCTACTCTTTGCTTCCTGTCTACCAACCAGTACTCTATCCATGTCAATACCCTGTGCTCTAATTTTGCACACTAATCTCTTGTGTGGGATCTTGTCAAAGGCTTTTTGAAAGTCCAGATACACCACATCCACTGGCTCTCCCTTATCAATTCTACTTGTTATATCCTCAAAAAATTCCAGAAGATTAGTCAAGCGTGATTTCCCCTTCATAAATCCATGCTGACTTTGACCGATCCTGTCACTGCTTTCCAAATGCGCTGCTATAACATCTTTAACAATCGACTCAAGCATCTTCCTCACGACAGATGTAAGGCTAACTGGTCTATAATTTCCCGTTTTCTCTCTCTCTCGCTCTTTTCTTAAAAAGTGGGGTTACATTGGCTACCCTCCAGTTCACAAGAACTGATCCAGAGTCGAGAGTATATTGAGAGTACATTGGAAAATGATCACCAATGCATCCACGATTTCTAGGGCCACCTCCTTTAGTACTCTGGGATGCAGACCATCAGGCCCTGGGGATGTATCTGCCTTCAGTCCCAACAGTTTACCGAACACCATTTCCTGATTAATGTGGATTCCCTTCAGTTCCTCCCTCCCACTAGATCCTTGGTCCCATGGTATTTCTGGGAGATTTTCTTTGTGTCTTCCTTAGTGAAGACAGAACCAAAGTACTCGTTTAACTGTTCTGCCATTTCTTTGTTTCCCATTATAGATTCACCTGTCTGATTGTAGGGGACCTACATTTGTCTTCCTTTACCTTTTGCCTGAGGGGAGAGGGGAGAAGAGGGAGTGGCCAGACTGCGACTCGTCCTTGATTATGCATTATTAGATTATGGCACAATTAGATATGAGTATGGGTGATTTTTGAAAGGATTAGAAGGTTGCACCGATTAAGTATTCTCTTTGCTTTCTCAGAGTCTGTTAATCATACTAAATGTCGAATCAGATACTTTTTAAAATGGGTAATGTTTTGTTTGATGAACTGATTGGAGAGGCTATGATGTTATTTTAAGATCATAGATCATAAGATCATAAGACATTGGAGAAGACTTAGGCCATTTGGCTCACCGAGTCTACTCCGCAATTCGATCATGGATGATCTATTTCTTCCTGCCAACCCCATTCTCCTGCCTTCTCCACATAACTTTTGACGCCCTTACTAATCAAAACCTATCAACCTCCGCTTTAAAAATACCCAGTAAAAAGCCTAGATAGAGTGGATGCGGAGAGGATGTTTCCATGAGTAGGAGAGTCCAGGATCAGAGGCCAAAGCCTCAGAATAAAAGGATGTAGTTTTAAAAAGAAGGTGAGATGGAATTATTTCATCATAGGGTGGTGAATCTGTTGAATTCATTGCCACAGAGGGCTGTGGAGGCCAAATCAATGGATATTTTTAAGGCGGACTTTGACAGGTTCTTGATTAATACTGGTGTCAGGGGTTGTGGGGAGAAGGCAGTAGAATGGGGTTGAGAGGGAAAGATAGATCAGCCAGGATTCAATGGCGGAGTAGACTTGATGAGCCGAATGGCCTTACTCTGCTCCTAGAACTTATGAACTTATGAATGAGTTTCTCATCCCTCTTTGTGAATGGTGCCAAAACATGGCGACTGGTATTTGTGGGTTGTGCAAAAGATTTTCACTGCACTGTGCATACATGACAATAAAGAACCATTGACCCATAGATGTGTCGGAAGGAACAGCAAATAGAGTCATAGAATTATAGAGTGATGCAGTGTGGAAACAGGCCCTCAGCCCAACTTGCCCACACCGGCCAACAATGTCTCAGCTACACTAGTCCCACTTGCCTGAGCTTGTTCCCTATCCCTCCATACATACCTTATCCATGTACCAGTCTAACTGTTTCTTAAACGATGGGATAGTCCCAGCCTCAACTACCTCCTCTGGCAGCTTGTTCCATACACCCACCACCCTTTGTGTTAAAAAGGTTACCCATCAGATTCCTATTAAATCTTTTCTCCTTCACCTTGAACCTATGTCTGCTGGTCCTCGTTTCCCCTATTCTGGGCAAGAGACTCTGTGCTATTCCTCCCATGATTTTGTAAACCTATGTAAGATAGGTTGTAAGATGTAAACTACATACAGGAGCAGGGAGGTTCTACTTCAGTTGTACAGGGTCTTGGTGAGACCACACCTGGAGTATTGCGTACAGTTTTGGTCTCCAAATCTGAGGAAGGACATTATTGCCATAGAGGGAGTGCAGAGAAGGTTCACCAGACTGATTCCTGGGATGTCAGGACTGTCTTATGAAGAAAGACTGGATAGACTCGGTTTATATACTCTCTGGAATTTAGGAGATTGAGAGGGGATCTTATAGAAACTTACAAAATTCTTAAGGGGTTGGACAGGCTAGATGCAGGAAGATTGTTCCCGATGTTGGGGAAGTCCAGGACAAGGGGTCACAGCTTAAGGATAAGGGGGAAATCCTTTAAGACCGAGATGAGAAAGACTTTTTTCACACAGAGAGTGGTGAGTCTCTGGAACTCTCTGCCACAGAGGGTAGTTGAGGCCAGTTCATTGGCTATATTTAAGAGTGAGTTGGATGTGGCCCTTGTGGCTAAGGGGATCAGAGGGTATGGAGAGAAGGCAGGTACGGGATGCTGAGTTGGATGATCAGCCATGATCATATTGAATGGCGGTGCAGGCTCGAAGGGCTGAATGGCCTACTCCTGCACCTAATTTCTATGTTTCTATGTTTCTATGTAAGTCTGTGGAATCCTGCCTCATCCTCCAGCGCTCCTCGGAATAGAGACCCAGCCTACTCAACCACTCCCTATAGCTCACACCCTCTAGTCATGGCCACATCCTCGTAAATCTTTTCTGAACCCTTTCAAGCTTGACAATATCTTTCCTATAACATGGTGCCCAGAACCGAACACAATATTGTAAATGAGGTCTCACCAACGTCTTATACATGCTGGTTATACAAGATAGACACAAAAAGCTGGAGTAACAGTGGGACAGGCAGCATCTCTAGAGAGAAAGAATGGGTGACGTTTCGGGTCGAGATCCTTCTTAGAGACTGAGAGATCGGGGAGAGGGAAATACATAGACAAGGAAGTGTAAGGTGTGAAAATAGGACAAAGTGGAGGAGGATCAAGGAAAATGTTGAGACATAGTCCAGGAGATACTGAGGTCACTGGAGGATTGTAATCGCCAGAAATCATTTTAAACTTTACCTGCAGATGGAAAAGTTGTGTTGCAGCAACAGATAGTCGGTATGACTGCACAACACAATAGGAAATTATACAGTATTTGTGTAATGGGCTGCCTTCACTGGGCTGCCAGTTTGAGATTACCCTTGCGTTGCTGAGCTTTCATTTAATTCGGCAGTGCATAGGGACAAAACCTGATGAGTGGGAGGGGCATAAGAAGGATAAGATAAATGTCAAATCATAATACAACCATTTGATTGTAACACAAAGAGACTTTTAATACTGAATGTTTCCTCGGGAGATTGTCGAGGCAGGATATAAATCATGGCAAACGAGATTGTATGTAGGCCGTGGACAGCAGGCGTTGTAATGTGAATGGGGGAGGGGGATGAAGAGGGGGGGAAAAAACCGTCTCTTGGGATTAACGAAGTTTAGACTGAGAAAATGCCAACTAAATAGCCTGTGTTAATGGAGCAGGGGGAGGCAGGAATTCAGTAGCTGGTGAAATGGTCGACTAGCCATTGGGGGAGTCACTTGACAATTTAGCGGATGTAAACTGGTGCTGAAGGAAATAAATATCCTGTGGCATCACGATGTTCAGATGGATTTAACAGTGCTGGTCATATTTGTGCGTGGATTAACTCAGGCTTGCACTGTGACAGATTGGTCTGGACAGTAGCAATCTAACCCTGTGCTGTGTGTGTACATTTCGGTGAATACATTGTAGAGCAAAGGTTACACAGAAATGAGATATTCAGCCCCTTAAATATGTTTAGTTTGCTTTAGTTTGGAGATACAGCATGGAAACTGGCCTTTCATCCTGCCGGGTCCACACCGATCAGCTATCCCCACACATTAACACTGTCCTACACACACTAGGGACAATTTTAACATTTATACCAAGCCAATGAACCTACAAACCTGTACGTCTTTGGAGTGTGGGAGGCAAACCCACGCAGGTCGCGGGGAGGACGTACAAACTCCATACAGACAAGCTCCCGTAGCCAGGATCGAACTTGGGCCTCTGGTGCTGTGAGTGCTGAAAGGCAGCAACTCTACCGCTGTGCCACCCACGTGTTCTAGCGCTCTATTCATGGCTAGACTATATTCCATTTCAATGCAATGGACCCATCTTGGATTCTGATCAAATTAACCAACCAATGTCAGTGTCCGCCTTGAGAATTTTTTATAGATTGATCCGGCACCCAGAATCTCATTTTGGAGAGTAGTAGGTCAGATAATTCCAGGGTGCTGTCTTGTGCGGCGTTTGTGCGTTCTCCCCGTGACCACGTGGGTTTTCTCCGTGTGCTCCGGTTTTCCTCCCACACTCCAAAGATGTGCATGTTTGTCGGTTAATTGGCTTCAGTAAAAATTGTAAATTGTCCCTAGAGTGTAGGATAGTGTACGGGATGATCGCTGGTCGGCGCGGACTCGGTGGGTCGCAGGTCCTGTTTCCGCACCGTTTCTCTAACGGCTAAAGTCTAAAGACTGACCGTTTAATATTGGTCAGGAAGCTCGGGTTAATTCTCTGCTCTTCTTCAGAATAGTGCCATGGGATTTCAGATTCAGCTTCAGATTCAGATTCAATCTTTATTGTCATTGTGCAGTGTACAATACATCACATCCACCCAAAAGACCTGAACTAGGTCTCAGTTTAATGGGTCATCTGAATGGCAGTATTCCAACAAAGCAGAGATCTTGCGGGACCCTAATATTAGCTGTGATTTTATGCTCCAATCTCGCAATGGAGCCACAGTTGATGGTGTGCTCCACCTGGGTGTTGAGGTTAGAGTTAGAGGCACAGGATAGATTCATCGGATCGCTTGAGAGTCAAATTATTGTGCATTTGAGCTACTTATTTTCAAAGGGCATGGAGGATAGAGAGAGATGTTGCAAATACTGATACACAAGGGCAGTTCAAGATTAAGAAGGAATAGGTTATTTTTAGAGATACGGCGTGAAAACAGGCCCTATGTGCCGACCAGTGATCCCCACACACTAACACTATCCTGCACATATTATGGACAATTTACAGTTATATCAGCTCAATTAGCCTACAAACCTGTACGTACGTCTTTGTAGTGTGGGTGGGAACCGGAGATCCTGGAGAAATCCCATGCAGGTCATGGGGAGAATGTACAAACTCCGTACAGACAAGTACCCGTAGTCAGGATCGAACCCAGGCCGCTGGCGCTGTAAGGCAGCAACTCTACCGCTGCGCCACCGTGCTGGTGGGATTCTTGAAGAGCACGAAGGTGGATAAATCCCCAGGACCTGATGGAATCTGCCCAAGGTTAAAGGACACTCTAACTCTACAGTGTGCTATGTTCCTTATACAATGGACCTCAAGTCCATTAGTTCTAGGCAGCTTGAACAATGTGAACTTATTCTGGATTTAAGGCTCACACACATCACCTTTGTGGAACATATCCAAATGCATCTTTGGTGAATATAGTCTAATTTTGGAACTGCTTTGCTGCTTTTTGTTTGTGGACCTGGCATTAATATAACTTGTATTTACACCCACCCCATTGTACGGAGACGAAACGTCTATTTAATGGAAGTGGTGAAGTTAAGAGAGCACATCTACAAAGGAGATCGTTTGCATTGCTCTGAATTAGTTTTTAGTTTAGTTTAGAGATACAGCGCAGAAACAGGCCCTTCGGCCCCCCGAGTCCGCATCAACCAACGTTCCCCGCATTTTCACACTATCCTATGCACTAGGGACAATTTTACATTTATTCCAAGCCAACTAACCTACAAACCAGTATGTGTTTGGAGTGTGGGAGGAAGCCACGAGGAGATTGTGCAAACTCCGTACAGACAGCACCCGTGGACGGGATCGAACCTTTGTCTCTGGCGCTGTAATCGCTATAAGGCAGCAACTCTACCGCTGCGCCACTGTGCTGCCACTAATTTGTGCAAGACTTTCAGGAACTTCAAAGTACTTGAAAACCCTTCTACCAAAGATACAGACAAATATGAAGATTACACAAGAGGATAGTCTATTAAAACTGAGGATTGAAATATTACTTAAATGAAAGAGTTTTCTACTGGTGCGGGGCACAATAGCTTAATGAGTAAGTACTAGACTTGCACTCCAGAGGCCTCAATTAACTATCTAGAGGCATGATTCAAATCTCGCCACTGCAGCTCAGAAATTTAGTTTCCGTTAAGTAAGTAAATCTGCAATTAATTGAGGAAGAAAGCCAGTGCCAGTAATGGTAATCATGAAATGACTGGATTGTCATTAAGAGGCCATCTGGTTCACTAATAATACCTTTAGGGGAAGAACATCTGCTGCCCTATGTAGCTCTGGACTTGGGCAACTCCAGATCAAAAGTGAAATGGTAGATTCTTAATTGTCCATGGAGAAACTCCACTGGATTTCCGTTTAGAACAGCACAGTAACCCAGTGGTAAAGTTGCTGCATTACAGCGCAAGAGATTCGGGTTCGATCCTGACTACGGCCTTATCTGCATGGAGTTTGTACATTCTCCCCGTGGCCATGTGGGTTTTCTCTGGGCGCTCCGGTTTCCTCCCACACTCCAATGATGTGCAGGTTTGTAGGTTAATTGGCTTCGGTAAAATTGTAACTTGTCCCTAGTGTGTAGGACAGCGCCAGTATACGGGGTGATCGCTGGTCGACCTGGACTCGGTTGGCCGCAGGGCCTGCTTCCAAGCTGTACCTCTAAAAGTCTGAAAGGTTCAAGGGGAAATGGTGATGAGCAAAATTTGTTGACCCTCCTGGCTATCCCGACAGCCAACAAATGAATAACCAAGGACAAATTCTCATCGCTCAGTCCCAACATAGTCAATTCCCTTGGATAGATCATTCCAACGTATTGTATCTCCAATATCTTCTGTTCAGTCTAATAGTGGGAAGGTAATTCAACTGGTATTAAGGTATTGGGACCGCTTTTCATGTTTAGTCACAAAACCTTAAATCTTTTCTCATATTTTCACTTTGCCTTTGCTGTCACTGAAAGAAACTGGCTTGAAGGAGTACTGTACATGACTGCATGAAAATCCTAGATTAGCACAATATGTTGAAGTCCATTGGTTAGATATTCATCTTAGTAGGTGCTATCTAAACGCGCTATAATGCGCCTGCATCACCTTATATTCTGCTTTAAATCTTGTTTCCATTCCTGTCAATAAAACCCAGTTTCTCAAGCAGAACAGATTACAATGATGGCTGCAAACAACTACAGATGCTGGTTTACAACACAAGACACAAAGTTCTGGAGTAACTCAGCGGGACAGGCAGCATCAGCAGAAAACATGAAGAGGTGATCTTTCGAGACGGGACCCTGATTACAATGCTGCATCATTTAAGCACGCTTTCTGCGTAAGTGGCAGCGATGTTGCCTGAAGAAGAAGAGTCTCGGCCTGAAACATCGCCTGTCCATTCCATTCACAGATGCTGCCTGACCCAGCAAGTCATTCCAGCGCTTTGCATTTTACTCTTGGTTCCAGCATCTGCAGTTCCTTGTGTCTATTATTGGCTGGGATATCGTGGCTACATCGCTACCTGGCACAATCCAAAGCCTTCACATGGTCACATGAGTTATCTAGCTCATTTTTTCACAGATGATTCAATTTATATCTGTCTGAAGTAAACAGCAGACCATATTTCATTCCCATTTTATTTTGTTGCTTTGTGCACTTTTTCATGACTTGGCGAGTTTCCAACGGAGACGATCGTCATTGTCTAGTCTCTGTAGAAACAAAGAACTGCAGATGCTCGTGTATACCCATGGATAGACACATAGTGTTGGAGTAACTCTGTGGGTCAGGCAGCATCTCTGGAGAAAAATAATAGGTAACAGTTTGGGTTGAGACCCTTCGTCAGGCCCTACGTCAGACTGAAGTGTCCTGACCCAAAATGTCACTTACCCTTTTTCTCCAGAGATGCTGCCTTATGTCTAACTTTGAGCTAGTCTCTGTGTTCAGATTTAACTATGTAAGGGATTAGACAGGCTAGAGGCAGGAAAAATGATCCCGATGTTGGGGGAATCCAGAACCAGGGGTCATAGTTTAAGAATAAGGAGTTAAGTATAGGAACAAGGAGGTCCTATCACAGTTGTACAGGGCCCCGGTGAGACCATACCTGGAGTATTGTGTGCAATTTTGGTCTCCTAATTTGAGGAAGGACATTCTTGTTATTGAGGGAGTGCAGTGTAGGTTCACCAGGTTAATTCCCCGGGTGGCGGGACTGACATATGATGAAAGAGTGGGTCGACTGAGCTTGTATTCACTGGAATTTAGAAGGATGTGAGGGCATCTTATAGAAACATGTAAAATTCTTAGAGGATTGGACATGCTAGATGCAGGAAAAATGTTCCCGATGTTGGGGGAGTCCAGAACCAGGGATCACAGTTTAAGAATAAGGGGTAGGCCATTTAGCACTGAGATGAGGACAAACGTTTTCATCCAGAGAGTTGTGAATCTGTGGAATTCTCTGCCACAGAAAGCCGTGGAGGCCAATTCACTGGATGTTTTCGAAAGAGAGTTAGATAGAGCTCTTCGGGCTAACGGAATCAAGGGATATGGAGAGAAAGCAGGAACGGGGTACTGATTTTGGACGATCAGCCATATTTAATGGCGGTGATGGCTCGAGAGTCGAATGGCCTACTCCTGCACCTATGTTTCTATGTCCCATCTCTCTGAGTGTTACGAGCAGCTGGTTGCTTGTAGTTTTGAAATGGCCATCTCTGCTCAGCATTTTTGCATATGGCCCCGGCCTGCTCTCTGTATCCTGCATCCTGGCCCCCGTCGCTGCCTTCGAGCAGAGATGTTAAAGAGAGACCTCTCTCAGGCAGGCTGAGCCAAACCCATGCTGTGAGGTTGAAGACGATCTCCCCTGATGTTCTGGCCAACATCATTCAGTGACAAACATGATCTTATGTTCTGTAAGACAACAAACTTGATCTTATAAAGGCGTACGAAATCATGAAAGGCATAGATGCACAGGGTCTCTTGCACAGGGGAGGGGATAACCAGAAAAATATGGTTTAAGGTGAAGGGGGAAAGATTTAATAGGAACCTGAGGGGTAACATTTTCACACAAAGGGTGGTGGATTTATGGAACGAGCTGCTGGAAGAGGTAGTTGAGGCAGGGACTGGGGTAGGGGGGACATGTTGGTCGGTGTGGGCAAGTTGTGCTGAAGGGCCTGTTTCCACGCCGTAAGACACTTTGCCACCAAACATTGCAATAAGGAAGGAGACACGAGAAGCTGTAGACGCTGGCGCCTTGAGCATTCAAGACTCTTTGTCGCAAGATCTTATCAGGAGAAAGAAGATGTTCTGGGCATTTGCATCAATGCTATTTTGTGGGAGCCTGCTGTAGAAACATGGGTTGCCATGGTTCCAGGCATTGCTGCAGTGATTTCCCTTCCAGTTTGTACAAATGAAAGCATCCCAAGATGAACTGTAATTGGGCCTGATTGAATAATGGTCATCAATATAGAGGAGAACGAAAATCACTGTAATACATTTACAGGTGGATTGCCAATAACACATTATGCATCTCTGTATATCTGCTGCATGAAAAATAGGCACAATCACAGGCAATTTTGCCTTAATTGTTTTGTTATTAGTTTTAAGCACACTGTTGCTTAACAGTGCCAGCATCGTCTAATTGTTTGCTCTGATTTAACAGGATTAGGCCCACTGTTTTCATCAGCAATTCTTTTTCAGCTGGAAGGTGGGAGCGCGACTGATTTATTCAACCAACTGTCGAACAAACGATGACATTTTTCTGCAAAATTGTTTGTGGTTTCTGTGTCCAGGGAAGGTGTGCGGGGGAGGGATGGGCAAGGGGCGCAATAAGGAGGCACAACAAGTCAGAAAGGTCGGTGATGCTTCCATGATAAAATAGCTTGATGGTTAGTGCTGGAGAATTACTTGGCACTGGTTGTCACGGCCAAAGGAATGCCCAACACTGGGTACTATCTGAATTTCACAAGCCAGGACTCTCTCTGTAACCTGGGAGTAAAGAACCTCGTATATTGTGGTGGTGGCCTTTGCCTGTTGAAAGTCCACTGTAACAATATACCTTGAGAAAGGAGACGAGGAGGAATTTCTTTAGCCAGAGGGTGGTGAATCTGTGGAATTTATTGCCACAGACGGCCGTGGAGGCTAACTCATTGGGTATTTTTAAAGCGGGGATTTGTAGGTTCTTGATTCGTAAGGGTATCAAAGGTTACGGGGAGAAGGCAGGAGAATGGGGTTGAGAGGGCTGTTTCGGTTTAGTTTATTGTCATGTGTCAAAAGTGAAAAGCTTTTGTAAGTAAGTAAGTAAGTAAATTTTATTTATATGGTACGTTTAAATCCACTATGATTGAAACCAAAGTGCTTTACATAGAAGATATAATTACGTTTCCGTTACTTCCATAGAAAAATTATAAAAAAGAAAAATGACACAACACATTATAGAATTCAACATGAACGTTGCCCCCACAACAGAATCAACATTTTCCACTGTGGGGAAAGGCATCAGAAAGTTCAGTCCTCTTCCTCTGTGATCACCCGAGGTCGGGGCCTATTTGTGGCCTCCGCAGCCGTCCGATGTTTTCAGGCCCTCTTGGCGGGAAGATGGAACTCCGGCGTCGGGTGAACACTCCCATTTGTTGCATGCTATCCAGTCAGCAAAGGACAACACATGATTACCATCGAGGCATTTACAGTGTACAGACACATGACAAGGGAATAATGTTTAGTGCAAGGTAAAGCTGGCAATGTCCGATCAAGATTAGTCCGAGGGTCACCAATGAGGTAGAGCGAGGGAACGACTGATCGGCCATGATTGAATGGCAGAGTAAACCCGATGGGCTGAATGGCCTAATTCTGCTCGGGTGTGTGGTGCTGTGAGGCAGCAGCTCTACCAGCTGCACCGCTCAACCGCAGCAGTTCAACGTGGCCGTGGAAGCTCGGGGTGTGAAATGGCCGTTGTGGGATTGAGGGGAGGTGGGTGTAAGGGCAGCACCACGACATTCTGCAGTGTATCTTGTCCTCAGTGCAATGGAACCAGGGCTGATCAATGAGGCAATGATCCTGCACGCAACTCTCAAGTGGGAAAAAAAGACTACAAGGATGCCACAGGGAATTATAAACCTTACGCTGACAATTGAGAAGTCAGGTGTGGAGATAGTGTAGCAGACCCAATTTTTGCTTCCTCGTTTCCAAAAGCCAGTTTGATGCCCTGTTGCTTTTAACATGAAGATCAGTGTTTAGTTTTTTAATTTAGAGATTCAACACGGAGTCTGCACCGACCAGCGATCCCAGCACACTAAAGGGCCTGCCCCACTTGGCTGTCTTTTGTGCGCTATTTACGCGACCTGCTAGCGTGTGGGTAGCGTGTGGGTAGCGTGTGGGTAGCGTGTGGGTAGCGTGTGGGTAGCGTGTGGGTAGCGTGGGGACGGGCGCTTGGGTAGCGTGGAGGAGTGTGGACTTCGTCCTGAACAAAATCTTCCCGCGCCACCGGCCTGTCGTGTAGCTGACGGCCAAAGTGGGACAGGCCCAAGACCCTGGCGCGGCGCAACGTCTCACCTCCAACAGCAGCAGAAGCAGGCAAGCGATCGTCAAACTCAGCCTGGCGCTCACGGCTGTTGCAGATCCGGATCCGCCCCCACTCCTACTCCCAGAGCGGGACCAAGAAGATTGATGATAGACACAAAATGCTGGAGTAACTCAGCGGGACCGGCAGCATCTCTGGAGAGAAACAATGGGTGACGTTTCTGGTCGAGACCCTTCTTTCAGACTGAAGAAGAGTCTCGACCCAAAACATCATCCATTCCTTCACTCCGGAGATGCTGCCGGTCCTGCTGTGTTACTCCTGCATTTTGTGTCTATCTTCAAATGACGTCACTCGCTCCAGAAGGCTGTGTGGATGTATGATGATGCGTGCAACTCTCGCACATCAGTCACTACCGGCCTGTCGCGTAAGTGACGGCCCAAGTGGGACAGGCCCTTAACGCTATCCTACATACACTAGAGACAATATTAAATTTGACACCAAGCCAATTAACCATTGGACTGTGGGTGGAAACCAAAGATTTCCGTGAAAACCCATGCAGGGCAGAGTGTACAAACTCCGTACGGACAAGCACCCATAGTCAGAATCGAACCCGTGTCTCTGGCACTGTTAGGCAGCAACTCTACCGCTACACCAGCGTGCCGCCCTTGGTTCTGTCCCACCGTCCCAAAGTGGGTGCTATTGGCAGCAGTGACAATGCTCCTTGTGTGACTTATACCCATCATTAGTTGGGAAAACGTCAACAACTTCTGGGTGAAATCTTTCCAGATCTAGCCAGGCCAAATTTCTTGACGGCCATTTATCGACGTGGAGTGCTCATTAGCTCAACCTCATTTGTGCGAAATGGCTTTTACATGCAATTTGGGCATAAACGTTGCATGCAAATATGTCTGATTTAGTTTAGTCTAGCTTATTGTCACGGGTACAGTGGTATAGTGAAAAGCTTTTTGTTGCGTGCTAACCCGTTCGTGGAATGGAAATACATGAATACGATCGAGCCGTCTGCAGTGTGTAGGTACATGATAATGGGAATATTGTTTAGTGCAAGATAAAGTCCAGTAAAGTCCAATTAAGGAGAGTCCTAGGGTCTTCAATGAGGTAGATAATAGCTCAGGACCGCTCTCTAGTTGTTGGCAGGGGCAAGATTGTGACACGCGAGTCCACCTACACAATGGCCTATGTGTGGGAAGGAACTGCAGATGCTGGTTTACACCGAAGATCGACACAAAATGGACACAGCGGGACAGGCAGCTTCTCTGGAGAGAAGGGATGGGTGACGTTTCGGGTCGAGACCCTTCTTCAGACTGAGAGTCAAGAAGGGTTCAGACGAGACCAACAATGGTTCAGGCAGATGCTCAAGCTCAGAATCAAACTTACTGCATTGTTGGAACGAAAAAACCTCAAAGCTATTGGAAATCTAAAATTAAAACTGAAAGTGTTGGACTTAGTTGGCAGATTCTGCATGACCCCTTGAGTGTAGCTGCCGTTTTCTACATTTTCGCAACTGGCATCTGAAAGCTTTGGCCCTGCCATTGCAACTGGTGTAAAAGATTCTGTTGCACCATAAAATCTTGGTCAATATTTATTCATCCGTTAACATCACTTAAACATGTTATCTTGTCAACATCACATTACTGTATGTGGAAGATTCCACTGTCGGAATAGGCAACTATATTTCCATGTACCTTGTTGGTGGGTTGAAAAATAAAAGTGTTTCACTGGCTGCCACCAACCACATTGTGGCATGATGAAGTTGTGAAAGGCACTGTAGAAATGCACGCCTTTTAAATATTTCATTGTAAGTTCAGGACGATTAGGCGGGGAATAAAGAATGCCAGCATAAAGAGGCAAGCATAAAAGGCACTGCAACAATGGCAAGGCTGTGCTGGCATTTAGATGCTAATTGAATTGCCAACCGTAATAGGCACAACAGCAATTGGCATTGTTTCCTGGCTGCGTTGCCCACCAGATCCCTGTTCATGAGCTTATTGCTGTAAAGGAATAAGGAGTCTAGGACCATAGCCTCAGAATAAAAGGACTTACTTTTAGAAAGGAGGTGAGGAGGAATATCTTCAGTCAGAGGATGGAGACTCTGTGGAATTCATTGCCACGAATGGCTGTGGAGGGCAAGTCAATGAATATTATTAATTGCCCCTAATTCTTCCCCTATGGCTTATGATAATACTTTCTAAGAACATACAAACTCCATACAGACAGCACCCATGGTCAGGATCAGACCTGGGTCTCTGGAGCTATAAAGCGGCAACTCTACCACTGCGCCTCCGTGCCACAAAGAGATGAGGCAAAGGATGAATGACCTGGCCATGATGTTTATTACAAGCAACATGTATAAACAGATTGTGCAGTTAATATGAGGTTGTTTCCAATGGGACTTGGCTGTGTACAAATTGGCTGCTGTGTTTCTTGTAATATAATAACAACACTTTGAAATACCTCATTTAGTTTAGGTTAGAGAAACAGCGCGGAAACAGGCCCTTCGACCCACCGAGTCCGCACCGAACAGCCATCCCTGCACATTAACACTATCCCACACACATTAGGGACAATTTACACACACACCAAGCCAATTAACCTACAAACCTAGACCTCTTTGGAGTGTGGGAGGAAACCGAAGATCTCGGGGGAATCCCAGGCGGTCAGAGGGAGAATGTACAAACTCCGTACAGGCACACCCGTAGTCGGGATCGAACCTGAGTCTCTGGCGCTGCAAGTGCTGTAAGGCAGCAACTCTACCGCAGCGCCACCGTGGCCGTCTGTAAATTTGTAAATACATTGTTTGCATTTAAAAGTGCTTTGGTGTATTGTGATATTTCATTGGTGGGATTGTGCCTTGGTTATGGTTTTGGGTCAAAGGAGAGGCAGGATAAATTTCGTAGTTGACTTGGAAGTTTATAATGTTGATGCCCGGAATTGGAAAATATTCCTTTGACATCTCCCTATCTTTCGGAACTTACCTCCCCTGCAACTGGACGCTTCTATTTTGCATGCAATGGGAATATCTTGGCACAAATGGTGGCAGGGTAGGAGGCTAAATTTGATTTGTAGTGTCTGGAGGAACTTCTGAAATATCAGAGGGTCTGTCACCAACTTAGCAACAGCTCTGATGTTCTCTCATAATGTCCTTTGGAAATTGGCAGGCGTTGCTCGGCAAATCAAGAGTGAATTGTGAATCATAATCAGCATTGCTTTACGCGTGGGAAATCATGCCTTATGAATATGATTGCGTTTTTGAAGTGACCAAGAGGACTGACAATGTGGCAGCGGTAGAGTTGCTGCCTGGCAGCGGCAGAGACACGTGTTCAATCCTGACTATGGGCGCTGTCTGTACGGAGTTTGTACGTTCTCCCTAGGACCACATGGGTTTTCTCCAGCGGGTCTGCCCCTGTTTTGTTCCACACTACACAATGATGTACAGGTTTGTCAGATAGTCTGTTTTGGTAAATTGCCACTAGTGTGTTGGCCTATGCTAGTGTTTAGGGTGATCACTGATCGACGCACACTCGGTGGGCCCGAAGAGCCTTTTTCTGCGCCGTATCTCTAAAGTCCAAAGAGTGAGTCATGAATCATAATTTGCATTAATTTATGCGTGGGAAATCAGACCAAGCGGATTGATAAAGGCGGAGTGGTAGATGTTGATAGACACAAAATCCTGGAGTAACTCAGCAGGATAGAAGGAATGGGTGACGTTTCTGGTCGAGACACATCAGTCTAAAAAAGGGTCTCGACCCGAAACGTCACCCATTCTTTCTCTCCAGAGGTGCTTTCTGTCCCGTTGAGTTACTCCAGCATTTTGTGTCTATCTTCGATTTAAACCAGCATCTGCAGTTCTTTCCTACATGTGGTAGATGGTGACTTAGACAAGGTCCTGCATGCTAGACTAATCCAGAAGGTTAAAACACATGGGATCCAGGGTGAACTAGCCAATTCCATATAAAATTAGCTTGATGGTAGGAGGCAGAGTGTCTAAGTGAGCAGCTGTTGTTCAGGTAGGAGGCCCGTTACCGGTGGTATGAAACAAGGGACCGGTGATGGGTCCCCTGTTGTTTGTCATATATTTGACAAGTACATGGATTGGAAAGCTTTGGAGAGATATGAGCCAGCTGCAGGCAAATGGGACTAACTTGGTTGAGCAACTTGGTCAGTGTGGGCGAGTTGGACTGAAGGGTCTGTTTAGTTTATTTTTATGAGATACAGCGCAAAAGCAGGCCCTTTGGTTTACCGAGTCTGTGTCGATCAACAAACCCCTCCCCCAACACACACACTACCACTATCCAACACACACACTAGAGACAATTTACAATTATACCAAGTCAATTAGCCTACAAACCTGTACGTCTTTGGGATGTAGGAAAAAAATGGAGATTCCAGAGAAAACCCACGCAGGTCACGGGGAGAACGGACAAAATCCGTACAGACAAGCACCAGTAGTCAGGACCGAACCCGGGTCTCTGGTGCTGTAAGGCAGCAATTCTACCGCTGCGCCACCGTGTTTCTATGCTGCACAGCTCTAAGACTCCATGACTCCACACACCCAATGCAATAATCCCTGCCACCTATCGCCAAGCTTACCTTCTCGCCTGAAGAAGGGTCTCAATCCAAAACATTACTCTTTCATCTCTCCAGGGATGTGGCCTATCCAGCTGAACTACTCCAGCATTTTGCGTCTGCCTTCTCTCCTTTACTCTGTTCAACCTTCGCACCACCCTGTGCTTTACAGGTACGTTAATTAAAAGTATATAAAGCGTGAGGAAGACCCTGTTTCTTGTATGCAGAAAACCCTGGTCACGGCACTTACAAAGCAAAGCAGGAGCTGCAATGAAGAGATAGCGGTTAGTAATTGGGATAAAATATCAGACAAAACAGCCTGAATTTACCCAATTAATCCGGTCTGTTCATTCTAAGTGGGGGAGGGATGTATATGAAGCCCTCTGAATCCGCTAAAATAAATATGCCATTTCATTGACGTCATCCCACACACTGGGCATGTCTTGAGGACAGGTTCAGGGCGCAGGGCACCAATTTATTTTGGCTGTGTGTGTAATCCTTTAGCCACACTTCCCAGCTGCTCGAACTGATACAGGCTTCAGGCCTACACCACTGTGTTGCCACGCCGACAGTAATAAGCAATAGCATCAGTGCTCTATTAGCATATGTATCGTTAATGAAAAAAGAAACTCTGGCTCCAAGAAAGCCGTCTAGAATTATTACTGTAACTGCTCGATTATGATCCCAGCTAATTTGCCAAATAGGAAAGCTATTGATTTTTTTCCATATGACTGTTTAATTGAACAGATACTGAGTCTGTGCTTATAATTGCCACAACTCTATTAGCAGACCATTCTGGACTGCGAGATTTCAGGGGGTTCAGACAGGCCCATAAATCTATCTCTAAACTCAGAGAGAAGATTATGTCCAAAGTCATTACATCCTGCCCCGTCTTTAATTGGAATTTTATTGCTGGAAGATCATATTATAAATAAACACTGCAAATTGAAACAGAGAAGCTCCCAACCAGGAATTATAATCAAACAATAAACGCTGTAATGTTATTATTTCATGAAGTAAATGAACCACTAATGCTTATTTAGATTTAGAGATCCAATATTGAGAGTAAGCCCTTCTGCCCCTCAAGGTTATTCTGTAATTCAATCCGATCACGAGAATGTTATCCCACAATTCCATTCCATACCCTGACAAAATCCCTTCGATCTCGAATTTCAGTTGATCACTGCTATTGACGTACCCTCCCCGCTCACCCCCGAACACTGTTTAGTTTAGAGATACAGATGGAAACAGGCCCTTCTGCCCACCGAATACGTGCTGTCCAGCGGTCACCTGTACACTAGTTCTATGCTCCATACTAGGGCCAATTTACAACTAAACTACTAACCTGCATGTCTTTAGAATGTGGGAGGAACCAGAGCACCCGGAAAAAACCCACGCGGTCACAGAGAGAATGTGAAAACTCCACACAGACAGCACCCATGGTCATAAGCGTACCTGGGTCTCAGGCATTAAACTAAAATTTGTGCCTTTTGTTAATTCCCGGAATGGCGGGACTGACAGATGATGAAAGAATGGGTCGACTGAGCCATATTCACTGGATTTTCACTATTCACTGGAATTCAGGATGTGAGCAGATCTTATAGAAACATATACCTTTTTTAAGGGATTGTGTAAATAGCTTGTTCTAAGCTTCCCCCCCCCCCCCCCCCCCCCCAGTCTAGTTTCAGTTAAAAAAATCACTGTCAAACACTTGCGCATCTAAATTTTATTTTGACAAAACACAATTACAGTTCCACTACTATACCTAACCACTGCGGGTTCGATCCTCGTATCTGCCTGATCAAGCCCTCTTAGCCTCGCTCAAGCCGAGACACTCCAGAAGGTCACGCAGTCCTAAGCGTTCTCCCAGAAGATCGACACAGGATCTCGTGGGAGCGGTCTTTTATAGGTCCCTAAACCTTGAGGGGCCGAACCACATGGGGGTGTCTTCTATACAGTCCAATAACATATCGATTAACACAGTATATGATAGACATTTCCCTAACCCAATAATACAGTAACCAATACATTGTATTTGAAAGAAAGTTCTAGAAAGAAGCAAACAAGAATAAACATTGAAACGTGTGCCCTGAGATTCAAACAGTTTCTCCAAGGCTCAACAGTTCGACCAATCATCGATTAACAGGATGACCGTCTTGCAACATTATTTATACTATTTACAATGCTTTTGCAGCGATCCAATCGAAATGATGCATTTGAGGTTTGTTTGCAAAACTGCTATACATTTTATCAATTTAGGAGAAACAAGGAGAACACCTGGACCCCTCACCATCCTGCATACCAGTCTGAGCCAAGACTGGCTGACACCATTCAAAGCCTGTAGAGTCCAGCTGACAAGGGTTAAGCAATTCTGACAAGTGCTGGAATCCTCCATTTTATGGTGTCTTTAATTTGGCCAATATTAAACTTTCCCCCATTTTATCATTCATGATAACCCTCATCATAAATGATAATTCAAGAATATAATGATGACTGCTATACTTCAACAAATGTTCTAACAAGAAGACGTTGATGTAGTTTCTCAGAATTTCATCAATCTTCCCAGGTTTTCATGGGTGTAGCTCCATGATTTCTGTCTGATGAGCCTTTCTGAGTTTTCCCGAGTTTTCGTGGGCGCGAATCCCATCCACCAATCTTGATAGTTCATTTGTCCTTGATTCGTATTAGAGTGGAGAATTTCTAAGAAAACCTGGGAGGAAACAAGTTAACCACTGATACCTTCACTAATACTTTTACAATGATGAAGATGCACGCAGGTATTTCTTTCCACTACTTTTACTGCTGTCGGGGTCATTAGAAGAACTTGGTAAGGTCCTTCCCAATGAACTTCTGATCCTTTCCTTACCCAATTCTTCAATAAGACATAGTCTCCAGGTTTTACTTTAATGGAAGTTACTATCTTCATAGGCTGCTCTCACTCTACAATGTAAATCCATTCAGGCTCTTGTCAAGGCTAAGATGTAGTCGGTCATCTCCATAGTCATATGGTGGAAATTAACTATTTTCATCGCTTTCTGGTTCCAAGGAGTTTTTAAAGGCCTACCATAAATAATTTCAGCTGGGCTAAATCTAGATTTCCATGCAGGCATGACTCTTATCTGAAATTGGGCTATTGGGAGTAATTTAATCCATCCAAGTCCAGTCTCCGCCTTTAATTTAGCTAATTTAGTTTTAAGGGTCTGGTTTGCCCTTTCTACAAGTCTAGCAGCCTGTGGTCGAAAACCACAGTGTAATTGCTGCTGGATCCCCAGCTGTTCACAAAATTCTTTATTGATTTGTCCGATAAAGTGTGGACTGTAATCTGAGCTAAATCAAATGGGAATGCTGAATCGAGGGACAATTTCTCTCATTAGCACCTTGACAACAGTAGCCGCTTTATTGTCAAGGGTTGGGTAAACTTCGATCCACCGGCTGAATACATCGACTATGACAAGAATGTATTTATATCCTTGGCATCTTTCTAATTCAATATAGTCCATTTGCAATGTCTCAAAAGGACCCATAGGCAATGGTGTTTTCCCTCCTTCACATCCGATTCCTTTCCCTGAATTGTATTTCTGGCAGACCAGACAATTACTGCTTACCTTTTGAGCAAAGGATTGTAATTTTGGAGGCCACCAAGTAGCTAATAGAGTGTCCCCTACTGCCCTTGCACCACAATGGGTTGCATAGTGCATACACTCTGTAACCCATACATACAGCAAGTTTGCCCTGCTGGAGTGGTCCACAGCCCAGTCATACAATCCAGGACACATGGCAGTTGTCTCCATCTCTCCTTATCTCCTTCAGTAGCCTCTTCTTGTAATCGAACGATTTCTTGGATGGTTGGCATCAGTTTCTCCAAGGAGGATTTGTTAGTTACACTTTTAGTCTGCCTCATCATTTTAGGTACCACCACCTTATGTTCTCATGATACTTTCTCATCTAGTAAATTGGCATACGATTTCCAATATCTACTGGGGTCTGTCCTTTAGTATGGGCATTACAATTCATTACAGAGATTTGTTTGGGTAGCATTAAGGCTTTCAATAAATTTGTCACCAATTGTTTGTGTGATATTTGCGTTCCTGCAGAAGTTAGGAATCTTCTTTTTTTCCATAATTGTCCAAAATCATGCACCACCCCAAATACGTATCAAGAATCAGTGTAAATAATCACTTTTAGATTTTCCCCAATAATACAAGCCCAAATTAAAGCGGATAATTCAGCTTGTTGTACTGAATGGGGTGATTCAAAAGCAGCTGCTTCTACAATCTCCGTCTTTTGATTAATAATTGCATACCCAGACAACCTCGCACCCTGCGATCCAATGGATGCACTCCCATCCACATATAATGTGATGTCAGGGTCTTCCATGGGTACATCCCTCAAGTCCTCTCTCACTGATGTTTCTTCCTCTATAACAAATAGACAGTCGTGTCCTGCTTCAGATTGCTCGTCTGGGGGTGAAATACTGGGTTTATCAATGTACAATGTTTGTACAATTGTTCAACAGATAGATCTCCTACTTATTTTGGCGGGCCATTATCAAGTGTTGGGTTTGGAGCTGCCCCAACAATGCCGATACTGAATGTGAACTATACACTACAATCTCAAGCTGTAGTGCCAAATTAGCAGCTGATTGTAAACTATTGTAAATTGCAGTTAAGATTTGAGTGCAAAGAGGATGTCCCCTAGCTACTGGATTTAATTTGGAGAAGTAATGTGCAACTGGTCTATGTCTATCCCCATGCTTTTGTGTTAGTACCCAAGTGGCACAGTCAGATAGAATTGTACAATACAGTTGAAAAGGACGATCGTATAATGGCCTTCCCAATGCCGGGGCTTGCATCAATGATCTTTTTAAGTTCTCAAATGCCTGCTGTGCCTTCTTTGTTAATTTAAATTTGCCCTCCTTGCTGGTATAAGGTGTTCGCTCCTTGGTTTCTAGAGCTGTATTTGGAATCCAGGATCGGCAATAATTAACCATGCCCAGCCATTTACCTCATTTGTCTGGCTTCTCTTGGGACTGGACATTCACAGATATGTTCGAGTTTGCTCTTCTCAAGGCTTCTTTTGGTGGCCGAAATTGTAATTCCTAGAAATTTTACTTTCTTCTGAGCTACCAGTGCTTTTGATGGTGAGACCACATATCCTAGATCGGCCAGATGACTTAGTAGTTGTGCAGTGTCTTTCCGATTACTGGATTCATCTTTACTGGCCACTAATAGGTCTTCAACATACTGCACTAATGTTGAATTCATTTTGAACTTCAAAGTACCTGGTTGTTCCTGCAGACACCTGGAAAATAAAGTAGGCAAATTGACTAATCCTTGAGGCAACCTGGTCCAGGTATATTGTTGGCCCCTATATGTGAAGGTAAACAAATATTGGCTGTCTTCATGAAGAGGAAGAGAAAATAATCCATGTTGCAAATCGACTATTGAAAAGACTTTTGCTTCAGCTGGTATTTGGGCCAGGACATGGGCAGGGTTTGGCACCAGGGCTTGAAATGGTTCTACAACAGAATCAATTTCCCTTAAGTCTATATTGGTCCTCCTTTCCCAGTTTTGGAACGGCAAGAATAGGGGTGTTACAGATTGATTGGCACTTCACCAATATTCCTTGTTCTAGCAAACCCCGAATTAATTTGACAATGCCGCTGATGGCCTGTAGTTTCAATGGATATTGTTGGATTGAAGGAAGTGTTACCCCTTTCTGGAGAGCTACATGGATGGGATTGATGTTCACGCATCCTACCTGAGCTGTGTCCTCCGCCCATAGTTGCGGGTCCACATACTCGTATACCTCGCTCCCCAGATGATGACGCAAGTGGGTACAACCTTCCTTGGGGCCTGGTACAATTCAACAGCATATTGATTCGACAAATTCTGCTTTTGATAATTATTTGGGTCTGCCAAGGTAATTGCCTTTCTTACCATCGTTCCTAGGTCTTTGGCTCTAGCAGGGAAATTCACCTTTTGAGGAGCAGCTTTGTCAGTTCTTTTCCATAATTGTGCTGGTACTTTTCAATACTCGGCAGCTCCCTCTTTTCCTTCCACTAGTGCCAATGCTTCTATTTCCCATTCCTGTCCTTTGTATGATTTAAAGAAGGTTTCCAGCTCGTTGTCCTTTCCACTTCTATCGTAAGCCAGTGTAATGTGAAGTGGGGGTTCTTCATCCAGACCCATTGAGGGGTCATTATGGAGTAACATTGTCGTACGGGAGCCCAGGGGGGGTCACTATTATGCCTATCGCCACATTCTATTTTTAATTGGAAGCACAGAGTAAATCTCTCACAATCAGGTTGCAATCTAATCCGGTGGTAATCACAAATCTATGTTTGATTGCCTTTCCTCCATATACTACTTCGACTGTACACAAAATGCCGTTGAACCCATTGGTCCAGCATTTTTGTGTACCTTTGATTTTCCAGCATCTGCAGTTCCTTCTGAAATACTACTTCAACTGGCTCAGAGATGGGATACTGGCAAACCTGTCATTGAAACCAGGACAGGTTCTGAACTTCTCTTGATTCTGGTAAATTATAAATTGATTGAAGAGATGACATGGATGCGCCTGTGTCTACTAGGAAGGTGAAGATTTTACCTTCAACCTGTAGAGACAACATAGGTTCCTCATCAGACTTGCATCCAGTCACTACTAGGTTGGTCAATCATAGGCGTGTGGATGGGTTATTCTGAGAAAAGGAGATTTGTCTCCTGCCATTTCCCTCCGTGCTCTCTAGGATCCCGTTGATCCCTCCATTCTCTTTAATCTTGGAAGTTTCTTCTGTGACCCCCTCTTTTGTTCCTTTCTTTATTTGGGCACCCCCTACTCCAGTGACCTACCTTGCCGCAACTATAATACTGGCCCATTCCTGATGGCCGGCATGTCCTCGACCCTGGTCTTTGGAGGACTGGCTCTAGGGCAGATGCTTCTCTATAATACCGGTCTGGATATTCCGAGACTAATTTCTCCCAGTCCATGGTTTGCTGGTACTCTGGGGATCTATGGTTCAGGGTCGAATTTTGGTACTTCCTTTCTGACCACATATCCAGTTTATTGTTTTACTGCAGGTGCTATCCTGCTTCTTCATGTCCCTCCAGTGATATCTTACAGCCCTAGCCATTTGGCACTATTTTCTGTCCAGTCCATATAATTAGTCTTAATGGCTTCTGCTACGTGGCGGGGAGGCAATTCAATAAGATGGCACAATATTGAGGAGAATTTACTCCATTTCTGTAATTTAAGTCACCCGATTGGTCCATATATAATTCAGAGCATCGCTCTAAAAACTCATCCGCTCCTTCTCGCCTTTTTGGTCATACATCTATTATTCTGGCCAAATCGATTGCTTTTTGAAGGGTGTTTGCAAGGGCTGTTAAAACAGCTTCTTCCCTTGCACCATTGTCCGCTATTATATTTGCAAGAGCTTCATGCGACGGATGCCCTAAATTCGTTAGGAATCTGGTATGCTCACTTGGGGTAATTATTTGCTGGATCACCGCCCATAAATCCCGGGAATCGGCGTGATAAACACGCATTGTAGTTCTTAAGTGATCCACAAAAGAAGCGGGTGATTTTCTACGATCGGGTATTTGACTTAAAATAGCCATCATCTCATTAGGCTTCCATGGGGAATAGACTCTAATTGCATTGCATTGCAATGCACTGCATTGGTTGGATCAAAAGAAGGATTAGGCATTTCCCTTACAGGGAACTGACTAAGGGTTGTTTGTTTAGTTTCAAGATCCACCTCAGCTTCTTCAATTGTTGCCTCACCCCCAGATGTAACCAGTGCCAGCCATCAGATCCTCAGGCTTAAAATTTATGGATGACAATTTTTCTGTGTAAGATTTTCTTCTCCCTTTATCTTTAATACTCTCTGGCTCTTCCCTTAGGCTACCTGGAGGTTCAAATGCTTCAGTATCGCCTAATTTTATCCCCCGCTTTGGAGTTGCTTCCTTCCAACTTGCCATTCTTCCTCCACTCTACTCGCTTTCTGTTCCTCATAATAATTTCTCCACAATTCAATCAATTCCTTTGCCTCTGCATTATCGCTGCATTGCCATATAATCTGCTCAATGTATTTCAATCCCTTTTTACTGTATCTATGCCCCCTCTGGGCCATAATTCGCTAATTCTCTATTTAATGCTGCAGAAAGAATTCTCAATCGGTCAGCTTTTTGTGGGAATTCACTGCATATTTCTTGTAAAGGACTTTCCGAGTCAGCGGTCATTTCTTTATTTGCGTGGTTTCCCCATTCTATTAGATATGGAAGCAACTCCAAAGCTACTCCAACCTCTTAGCAATTTCCCTTTCTAATTCCGAAATTACCAAAGTTGTTTTTAAGCAATATTCAAATCAAAATGCTCCAGGAAACAACCAACCACAATCACACACTATCTCGCAGCCCGTTTCCTGTCCCCGACCTTAATCTAAACACAAGCAAATGAGCTCCAAACACGTAAGCAAAATTGAATACAGAAAATAAATTATTTCACTTCTTACATGTATGCCTAACCACATTCCTGTATAAACCATAAGCACTCGTCTAATAGAGCATTTGTTAACTATACAATCTCAAAATTATATTGCAGTATTCTCAATCCCCCCTCGTGGTGGGCTCGGTCAACGGAACGACTCCTCCCCAGACACAGCGATCGAAAGAGTACGAACCCTAATCGAACCACCACGAATCAGATTCTAACAATACTACAATCCTGATTGAAACAAATACAAAAATTTAGTTCAAACACACTTTTACTTCAATAACACCCAGAAATCCTTAAGCACTCACACAAGCAATACAAACAGCGGTCCGCAAACTTAACACATTCTAAATCTTACCTTTCTAAATCTTAATACACTCTAAATCTTTTTACATACACAAAGTATTTATACAATTCAGATCCAATAACGATGCTAAAAAAGACGATGCTGGGTTTTTACATTTTACAATAATAATTTAACACAGCTTACAAACACTCGATCTCAATGCCGCGTCATGTTGTTATCAATCAGTGAACCTCTCCCTCTGATACCGAAGATTTTCCCCTACCTAGGGTACTCTTTGCTGAGGCGTACTACTTCTTAAATGGACTACTTTTCCTCTTAAATGTTACTTTCCTTCTGCTAAGACTGGACTTCTATAGGGAGACCTCCATCCCTCCTCTCTAAGTTCTACAGAATTAGGGGTACTTTTCGCATCTGGGTACTTTTCACCAAGTAAACCTGGTTCCCGTCTCTCAGTTACTGTTCGCTATCAGGTACTAATCAACAATCGATCAGAGGATTGTCATTCACTGTTGATCAGCCGCTATTTGGAATCGATCTCATACATGAACAAACTCTGAAGTTCTATCTACATAGAATTCGAATTCTGCCGTACGGGCAGAACTTCAATGTGAAATTCTGTATTTGGAAATTTGATTCTGCAAATCTAGACTTGTTCTCGGACTAACTAGCTTTGGTGCGTACCACTCCACATACGCGGGCTCTCGAATTCAAACTAAATTGCCCAATGAAATCTCAAATGGACTGGAGTATTCCCAGCCAATCTATACCCCAGCCACCGAGCCCAGTGCCTTTATGAGGTTCCTCGTCCGTCCCTTCAGGGAGGGACTCAGACACCTTCACGCAGACACCTCTCTCTGCTGGGCACCGGGGGTTCAGCGCCGAGCCTCTTCGCGCTGGCAGTCGATGCCGATTTTCAGAACGCATCCAATCAGCGCTCCTGGCAAAGATAGATCAATACGTTGACCAGACCTGTTTTTCAATACTCCACCAATTGGATACCAAATCTGAACAATGGGCCACCCCTCACCCTCGAAGCGCGTCAGGCTATCGTTAAAACAGCTGCAGTCTGCCAACTACGAACAAGTTTTGGGCCACTCCTCGCCCTGTTTTATGGACCCCTAACCCAAAGGAATGCTAACCAGAGTCTAGCAATCTGCGCTTGCTAGACTCTGTTCTAATGATCTCGATTGGACCCTTTCCCAAGCCCACGAATGATCGATCCGCCGTGATAGCGAAGTGCCGAAAATCAATGTGAAAACCGTACAGTGGGCCTGATTTCTGCACTCGCGATCGAAACAGCTCAACACCCTTGATCGCAAACTTGTGTTTGGGGGTCCGTGGAGATCCCGGACTTGCCCCCCAATGTAAATAGCTCATTCTAAGCTTCCCCCCAGCCTACTTTCAGTCAAAAATCACTGAGAATGTGAAAACTCCACACAGACAGCACCCATGGTCATAAGCGTACCTGGGTCTCAGGCATTAAACTAAAATTTGTGCCTTTTGTTAATTCCCGGAATGGCGGGACTGACATATGATGAAAGAATGGGTCGACTGAGCCATATTCACTGGATTTTCACTATTCACTGGAATTCAGAAGGATGTGAGGAGATCTTATAGAAACATATACATTTTTTAAGGGATTGTGTAAATAGCTTGTTCTAAGCTTCCCCCCCCCCCCCCCCCTCCCCCAGTCTAGTTTCAGTTAAAAAAATCACTGAGTCAAACACTTGCGCATCTAAACTTTATTTTGACAAAACACAATTACAGTTCCACTACTATACCTAACCACTGCGGGTTCGATCCTCGTATCTGCCTGATCAAGCCTCCTTAGCCTCGCTCAAGCAGAGAAACTCCAAAAGGTCACACAGTCCTAAGCGGTCTCCCAGAAAATGGACACAGGACCTTGTGGGAGCGGTATTTTATAGGTCCCCGAACCTTGAGGGGCCGAACCACATGGGGGGGGGGTCTCTTTACAATCCAATAACAGATATCGATTAACACAGTATATGATAGACATTTTCCTAACCCAATAATACAGTAACCAATACATTGTATTCGAAAGAAAGTTCTAGAAAGAAGCAAACAAGAATAAACATTGAAACATGTGCCCTGAGATTCAAACAGTTTCTCCAAGGCTCAACAGTTCGACCAATCATCAATTAACAGGATGACCGTCTTGCAACATTATTTATACTATTTACAATGCTTTTGCAGCGATCCAATCGAAATGAGGTTTGTTTGCAAAACTGCTATACATTTTATCAATTTAGGAGAAACAAGGAGAACACCTGGACCCCTCACCATCCTGCATACCAGTCTGAGCCTAGACTGGCTGACTTTACAAAGCCTGTAAAGTCCAGCTGACAAGGTTTAAGCAATTCTGACAAGTGCAGGGATCCTCCATTTTCTGGTGTCTTTAATTTGGCCAATATTAACAATTGGACAGGCTAGATGCAGGAAAAATGTTCCCGATGTTGGAGGAGTCCAGAACCAGGGGTCTCAGTTTAAGAATAAGTGGTAGGCCATTTAGGACTGAGATGAGGAAAAACCTTTTCACCCAGAGAGTTGTGAAACTGTGGAATTCTCTGCCACAGAAGGCAGTGAAGGTCAATTTGCTGATTGTTTTCAAGAGAGAGTTAGGTCGAGCTCTTAGGGCAAATGAAATCAAGGGTTATGGAGAGAAAGCAGGAATGGGGTACTGATTTTGGATGATCATCCATGATCATATTGAACGGCGGTGCTGGCCTACCTCTGCACCTATTTTCTATGTTTCCATGTAATTGGAGGCACGCACCGTCTCAAGGGAGCGTTGGGATAGCTGTCGATTCCAGTGCTGTCCCTCATTATCTTTGTGTTTCAACCAGAGTGGGGGGAGGGTGGGGGGGGGGGGCGGTGGGGGGATATCCCGCAGCAATGTGGATGTGTACGGGCAAGGACGAGAAAAATAGATGAACCAGAAAATGTGGAGATTAATAGCATTACTGCTAATTGGCCATCCTCTGTGACCAATGTTCAAGACACAGACTGGCCCTTTTGTCCCTATTGATGACCTGAGCCTCAAATTCATGGCTCTTAACTGACAGGATCACTGTTGGGATTGGAACAGTGTTGACAGCTCTTTATATAAAATGTTCACGACCGCTCTTCAGTGTTCTGTAAGATAATATAGATCTAAGATAGCTGCAAGAAATTGACTTCCTATATCGAGTCCATGATTGGAAAAATATGATGCAAAATCCTCACTCCGAATGACCATTTGCTACCAATCTTTAGCGAGATACAGCGTGGAAACCAGGCACGTGCCTACCCTGACTAAAATTATAACATAGTAATTACTAAATATAAACAGAAAAGGCATGGGAGAATTATGCCTGTCTAAGTGATCGATCTCTTGGGTAGGCATAATTCTCCGTGCCTTTCACCGCAGCGTTTGTGACACGGGAAGCTCTGTGCAGCCCACGTGCCGTCAGCGCTGCCTGAAGCCGTCAATTTCAAGTGGAGCTGAAGGCAGCAGAAAAACTGCCTTTGCAGCACTGCGCATGCACAGCGGCTAGTTTCTTGGCAGGGTTTTCAAATATAGATTGGCATTATTTTAAGTGTATCTTAGGAAACAGGGAGAGAAGAATGGAGCTCGCGTACCAATGATGTGGTAAGTACATTTGTTGGTGATGTTTTTAAATACCGTATTTCCCGGGGTGTGGGGGTGGGGGGAGAGCTCCTTTCATAGCATTTGGGGAGGGTATACAAAATGCTGGAGAAACTCAGCGGGTGCAGCAGTATCTATGGAGCGAAGGAGATCGGCAACGTTTTGGGCCGACACCCTTCTTCAGACATTTGGGGAGTCTGGCCCGGGGTAAAGTTGCAGGGAGGGCACGAATGTTGTGAAGGAGGGGATCGGGATAATGCCACTTTCGATGCTCCTCTCTCCTGCCGCTCGCTGGCCTCACTCATGACCTTAAATTCCGACAGCGCGATTGAGGTTACTCGGCTGTGGGAATTTAAGGATTTGCAGGAAACAGCTGACATGAGCGAGCGGCAGGTGAGAGGTGTTCAGACGGAGAGCACTGCCAGAAGTGAGCGGGCCGGCAGAAGGCGCTGAAGTGGCGGCCAGTTCTGCTGTTGGCTCCCGGCAGCCGCTCGCAGCTCCCTGAGCTGCTCCTATCCCCGGCTACAATGCGGTGGCTTCGCGCCCGGAGACCTGCGGTAGCGGTGAGTGAGTGAGTTACTGCCATTATCCCCGACCCCCTCCCCCTCAACACTCCTGCTCTCCCCGCAACTCCCCACACGCTGTGAAAGGAACTCTCCCCCCAATCGGTCCCTTGAACAAGTGTTGTCTTTCAATAAGATGACAACTGATTCAACTCCCGTTTTTCCCACCATCTCTCCACCTGCCATCAATCTTCACCACCCACCCATTCAGTAATTCAGAATAAAGGAGACTAGGAAGCCGTGGGCAAATTGAATTGTTACTGGTTTCATTTTTATTTTTTATTTTTACGGAGAGAATGAGCATGCGCGGTTTAATTTTTTTAAATCCGACCGAATGCCTACCCTGAGTAATTACTCACGGCACGTGCCTGGTGGAAACAGGCCCTTTGGCCCACGGAATCCGCACCAACCAGCGATCACCGCCGCGTACGCTCGCACTATCCTACGCACACCAGGGACGATTTACAATTTTTACCGAATTTTCACCTACAAATCTGGACGTCTTTGGAGTGTGGGGGGGAATCCTGAGCACCCGGAGGAAACCCACATTTTCCGGGGAGAACGTACAAACTCTGTACAGACAGCACTCGTAGTCACGAGTGAAGCGGGGTCTCTGGTGTTGTTTGGCATCAACTCTACCGCTGCGCCGCCGTGCCACCCAGTCCTAGAACAATACTTTGTCCAAGAATGTTTTTCGTTTCTGCAGCCAACTTCCCAATATAATTTCATTGCTCCGTTTTCAGTACTTTAGACTTTAGAGATTAATTTGTGTTTCTATTCTTGGTCCAACATATATGCTGCCCTTTAGCACACATCAAGAGATCATAAGGTCATAAGTGATAGGAGTAGAATTAGGCCATTCGGCCATTCAAGTCTACGCCATTCAATAATGGCTGATCTATCTCTCCCTCCTAACCCCCTTCTCCTGCCTTCTTCCCGTAACCTCTGACACCTGTACTAATCAAAAACCTATCTAACGCTGCCTTAAAAAATATCCACTGACTTGGTCTCTACAGCCTTCTGCGGCAAAGAATTCCGCAGATTCACCACATCCAGATGTGGTCATTATTTCTATTTGACTCTCGGCTCTAACTCATGGGATCCCCTCCTGACTTCTACATAGCCATTAAAATCTTGGACTGTTTGCCCAAATTGTGCATGCCGTTTAGATGATTTCTCTAGGGCAGTAGTTAGTGAGCATCGACCTGAGATGAGAGAGAGAGTTGCCATATGTACCTTCGATTTGGGGCGGCACTGTGGCCCAGCGGTAGAGTTGCTGCCTTACAGCACCAGAGACCCAGGTTCGATCCTGACTATGGGTGCTGTCTGTACGGAGTTTGTATCCGTGACTGCATGGGGTTTTCTCCGGGTGCTCCGGTTTTCTCCCACACTCCAAAGACGTACAGGTTTGTAGGTTAATTGACTTTGGTAAAAATTGTAAACTGCCCCTTGTGTGTAGGATAGTGCTCGTGTAAGGGGTGATCGCTGCTCGGTGCGGAATCGGTAGGCCGAAGGGCCTAGTTCCATGCTGTATCTCTAAAGTCTAAAGTAAAGTATGGAAAATGGAGCAATGACAATTCTTACTTGCAGCAGCATAACCGGTCTGCAAACACAGATTATGTAGATTACATAATGAATTAAAAAAAGATTTTTATATAAAAAATACAATATTAGTGCAAAAAAAATCAAAGTCCCTGGTGCAATCATGACACAGTTCATAGCATAGTTGGTGTTTGCAGTGTTCAAGAGCCTGATGATTGTTGGGAAGAAACTGTTCCTGGAGCTGGAAATCACGGTTTTCTGACTCCTGTAACCTTGTTGATGGCAGAGGTGAAATCAGAGCCTGGCCAGGGCGGTGTGGTTCTCTGATGATGGCGGCTGCCATTTTGAGGCAGCGCCACCTCTGGAGCCCTTTGATGATGGTGTGCCTGTACCCGTGATGGACCAGGTGGTGCCCACTATTTTTTGTATACGTGCAATGTGGCAGAGATTATGGACAACAGCTTTGAATGATCCTGAAGCTAGGAGGCTAAGAGTGAACATCACCCTGATCTCTCAGGGCAAGCTGTCGTGGAACATGCAAGGCCGCATTTGAGATCTCAAGAGGTCGCAGACCCTGGTGAGGATGATGAAGGCAGTGTGAACGTCAGCCCTTAAAATAGCGCAGCAAATGTGGAGGAGGAAACTGCAGATGTGTAGGGAGAAACTGCAGATGCTGGTTTATACCGAAGATAGACACAAAATGTCAGCTGGTCAGGCAAAATCTCTGGGGAAAAGAAACAGGTGACGTTTCGGGTCAGAACCCTTCTTTAGACCGACCATCTCCGACCCGAAACGTCACCTATTTCTTTTCTCCAGAGGTACTGCCTGGCCTGCTGAGATACTCCAGCGCTTTGTGTCTATCTTCGGTATAAACCAGCATCTGCGGTTTCTTCCCACGCACTTTGCCTTGTTTTAATGATGTTGGTTGAGATATGCTGGGGAGAGCTCTCTTGTTCCTCTTCAGACCAATAAGCATGATATCTATTAAGGCCACGTGAATGGGAGATGGATGAGAGCGGGTTATAATAGCCTTATCTGAAGGTCGGCCCGACGTAGCAGGTTATTCAGGCTCACAAGCTGTGCCTTTCCAATTGCCTTGAACAACTTTACACACTGAATTGCTTTGAAGTGCATTCGTTACTTCACGACAGGCAGCTCTCGTAAAGAACAGTGTGGATGACAAACTCGTTTATTGGTTGTATTTATTGAGAGATGATTATTAGCCAGAATGCCCGAGGAGCTGCTGCTTCTTTGCCAAAAGGATTGCAAATATTAAAAAATTGCTTGAATAAGCATCTCTCTTCATGCCTTCTCCTAAGAATATCACCTCTGGCAAAACGACATGCCTCCAACACCGCAGTGAAATGTCAACTTAGATTGCGTCCAGTTCCGGCAGTCAGTCTAGAGCCTGCAACATAACTCAGAGGCAGAAGAGCCACAGATTTTGCATTGCCTCGCGCCTTCGTGACACTGTGAATAAACCCGGCTCTTCTCATCCCACACACGAGTCCTTTAAAATCCCTTGGCTGAAATTACGTCTCATGGCAACCAGTGCAAATGAAGACATCTCTTCACGTCCGACGAGATGGCAGGCGAGGAGACTTCCGAAATAGGCTATTTCTCGCTAACTAGTAGAGCAGTCCTGACCTACCATCTACCTCGTTGTCAATGGAGTCAAGAGTGTTTTATTGTCATATGTCCCAGATAGAACAATGAAATTCTTACTTGCAGCAGTATAACAGAATATGTAAACATAGTACTCTAAACAGTATAATAAATGCGGAAGAAAGTTATATATATATATATATATATAATGCATATATATACATAAAAATGCATAATACATAAATATATACATAAAAATGCAGAAAGACAAAACCAATGCCCCAAGGTGTTTGTAGTTCAGAGCTTATTTGGAGGTTGCCGTGTTTAATAGACTAATGGCTGTAGGGAAGAACTTGTTCCTGAACCTGGACGTTACAGTTTTCAGGCTCCTGTGCCTTCTTCCTGATGGCAGGGGTGAAATGAGTGTGTGGCCAGGGTGGTGTTGGTCTCTGATTATGCCTAATATCAATGGGAACCCTTTCACTATCGTTAATCAGACTTTACTGGACATTATGCTGCACCAATAAGCCTTTATCCCTTTATCCTTTAACCCGCGGGCAGCTTGATTGTCATCGCATATAGTCTTTATGCTGACTGATTAATACGCAAGAAAAAGCTTTTCCCTGTACCTCGGTACATGTGACAATAAACTAAACTAAACTAAACTTGATTGATTTGTAGATTGTTAACATTTCCCCCTCATTCAGGTTTCAGTGCAGTTCCAATGCTTTATTAATTGTTAATAAATCAGAGCCTGGCCAGGCCAGACTTATTATTAACCTAGTAAGTCATTAAGAAAAGAAAATGGTTGTGTATATATACAGTCCCTCCCCTTCCATCCCTCCCCCACCCAGGTCATATTTGCTTCAAAGTCGCCATGTTGAGTCTCATTGTCTGTAACTCGTTTTTGACTTGTCCACAACTAACAATAGCCTGTTTCCTTTATCGTCGTTACTTTTTTTGCATGTCTTTCATTCATTTGGTCTCTGTATCTCTATAATCACCGTCTATATCTCTCGTTTCCCTTTTGCCTGACTCTCAGTCTGAAGAAATGTCACCTATTCCATCTCTCCAGAGATGTTGTCTGCCCCGCTGAGTTACCCCAGGTTTTTGCGTCTACCTTCAGTTTAAACCAGCATCTGCGGTTCCTTCCTATACAGTCCCTACTATGTTCCGTTTTTAGCCCCATTTGGAGTATTGTGGTGAATTTTGTTCACCCAGAGGCAGGTACATTTAGATGACATTTTGCCAGATATATGGATCGGACACGTTCAGCGGGATCTGGGCCAAACATGGTAAGGTGGGACCAGTGTAGATGGGGCATCTTGGTTGGCATGGCAATTTGTTGGTGTTAGAGGCTGTTCCACCTTGGCATCTCTCATTTTATTCTCCTGGCTTTGAGGTTATTGAGAACTTTGTTATCCATTCCCTAGCCAGCATCACCAGCCACTTGCCCATCACCCTTGCTTGTATGCCCAATCTTGTGACTAATTAAGCATTGCTTGACTTCAAAGCCTCATTCTTGTTTCTCCAGCTATTTTCCCTGTCACCCTCCTCCAATCCCATAGTGTGGGAACTGTAGAAGCATAATTATCATTGACCATTCCACCATTTGGGAGTCGGGCCACGACCTTAATCTTGCAGCCTCTCCTCCTTCCTTTAAAAAGCACCTTAAAATGTACCTCTTTGATCCGGCGTTTGTTCATCGAACACAATTCCTCCTCATGTAATCCGGTGTCAACATTTGTTTAATAACTCCTCTGAGAAGAGCACCAGGACCTTCTTGTGGCATTATTGTGCCATGTGATTTGTTGTGGTTGAACACTGCATTCCAGTTCAACAGCGACCATGATAGTCCCTGTGAGTTAATGAATGCATATAACCACAAAAATGGCGGAATTACAAGAATCATTTTTTAGAATGGAGCCCCAGTAAACAATGGTGCGTTTAACTCTAGTCTTAAAAGTCCAAGAAGGTTGATGAAATCTCTCCATTTTCAAAGGGCGATACCCTGAAAAAGTGTAAATTAAAATATTAATTTCAGCGCGTTGTGGTCAGCAGCTATTGATCTTGCCTGCTAAATGCAGACCGTGGAACAAAGATGTCAAAGCCTGCTATCGATCCAGAGCAGAAGGCAGCAACAGGGGTCTTACAGAAGCCAATGTTTATCCTGATATAATTTTCCTTTCTCACCAGCCTAACCCGTCAGTCACACTCAAGAATGCTAAGCCTATTCCAGCCTGGCGACCTGAGAGCTCTGCGGCATCTTGCAGCCAAATAATAAGCTCTCTTTCACGCACATTCATTAACCACCTCAGTACCTTGTTGTTCCTCCTAGTCACAATGGGTCAACGTTGATAGGGGGCGCAGGGAATCTTGTTTCGCCACGGTAACGTTGCTCCCAATCCCTTCCTCGGTTGCTCAGGGCAACCCAGCATTGCCCTGACCGTTGATAGACAATCCGCCAGTCACCAGCTAAGTCCTGGCAGTGCAGCGACCATTTTGAACAAAAAGACTCGGATGTGTTCAAGAATGGCGCTGCCAAGATCTTCACAGGTAAAGTCAAGGAAAGATCTACCTTAGTATGTAAAAACCCAGTGTCAGATTCAAATAATTATCGGCCCAGTTCTTTTTTTTTTTTAGTTTGTGAGATACAGCGCGGAAACAGGCTCTTCGGCCCACTGATGTCCGCACAGACCAGCGTTCCCCACGCATTAACGCTACACTACACACACCAGGGACATTTTGTTTTACATTTATACCACGGCAATTAACCTACAAACCTGTACGTGTGGGAGGAAATCAAAGATCTCGGAGAAAACCCAGGCAGGTCACAGAAAGAATGTACAAGCTCCCTACAGACAAGCACCTGTAGTCAGGATCGAACCCAGGTCTCTGGCACTGTAAGGCAGCAGTTCGACCGCTACACCACCGTGCCGCCCCAGTTCAGTTTAATTTATTGTCACGTGTACCGAGGTACAGTGAAGAGCTTTGGTCGCGTGCTAACCCGTCAGCGGAAAGACAATACATGATTACAGTCGAGCCACTCGCAGTGTATAGATACATGATAAGGGAATAACGTTTTGTGCAAGATAAAGCCAGCAAAGGCCGATCAAAGATAGTCCGAGGGTGACTGAAAGAAATTTAAGAAGATCATAGTTAAAATATTGCTGGAGGAGTAGAGATTTAAAAGTGTGGAGTGATTGTAATGTGTGATTGCAGATCCACTTCTGTGATTAGCGCACAAATAATGGCTAGGGTTGGGCGCCATCTTGGATAACAGATCCAATAATAAGTTCTATTCATTTTGTTCCTTGGGGTGGAAACCGTCGCAAGATATTTTAGGTAGACTGTTTAACAGGATTTCCTACCATTTCTCCCCATTGCACACTGCAATGATCTGAATAACGATGAAATATACCATTATATTACTCTGAATAATGTCCCCGTGATGATAATTCTTTCGGAGGATTTCACAGAATATTTAGGATATTTAGGCCCATTTGGTCCAAACTCTGTGCAAATCACCTATCACTTACGTCATCAATTTTCTTTCATGTACTCTATCAATGTGTTCCTATGAAACATTTAAACTTTTATCTTAAACACATCCAATAGTGACGACACTAAAGTGGGTGGTATTGCAGATAGTGAAGATGGTTGTCAAAAATTGCAGCAGGATCTCTATCGGTTGGGGGGGTGGACTTAAATACAGAGAAAGATGAGGTGTTGCATTTTGTGAAGACTAACATGGGCAGGACCTACAAAGTGTTTAAGAAGGAACTGCAGATGCTGGAAAATCGAAGGTAGACAAAAGTGCTGGAGAAACTCAGCGGGTGCGGCAGCATCTATGGAGCGAAGGAAATAGGCAACGTTTTGGGACGAAACGTTGCCTATTTCCTTCGCTCCATAGATGCTGCTGCACCAAGGACATATACAGTGAATGGCAGGGCTCTGGGGGGGTGTTGTAGAGCAGAGGGATCTAGGAGTGCAGGTACATAGTTTGTTGAAAATGGCATCACGGGTGGATAGGGGGGGGGGGGGGGGTCAAAAAGGCTTTTGGCACATTGGCCTTCATCAGTCAAAGTACTGAATATAGAAGTTGGGAGGTCACGTTGCAGTTATGTAAGACGTTAGTGAGGCTGCATTTAGAGAATTGCATTCAGTTCTGGGCACCATTTTACAGGAAAGATGTTGTTAAGTTGGAAAGGTGCAGAGAAAATTTGTAAGAATGTTGCCAGGACTTGAGGGCCTGAGCTATTTTTTTAATTTCTCTTTTTTCCATACAAAATGCTTGTATTCAGAACAAACAAAAATACAAAGTAGTAACACGATCAAGGAATGCCTATATTGGCATATTACAAAATTATCATATTAAAATATTAACATTTTTATCAACAATACATTCGACCTCCCGCGGTGACCAGAGTTCACGGAGGCCTCCAGAGTCCCCGTGGACATCGCGTGTTCCCTCTCCAGGGACATGCGGGCACTGACGTAACCCCGGTAAAGGGGCAGGCAGCCGACCGCAGTGCAGCCGTCGACTGCCCGCTGCCTGGGCCCGCGAATGGCCATCTTGACCAGGCCCAGGAGCAGACCGACAGGGAATCCCTTTTCCAGGGCATGAGCTATTTTTTTATTTATTTTTTTTTTTATTTTTACAAATGCTTTTATTTAAACCAACAAGTACAAAACAGTAAAACGATCAGAGAATGCCTATATTGGCATTTTACAAACAAAGTTCTCAAATTAAAATATTGTCATTTTTATCAATAATGCCTTCGACCTCCAGCGGTGACCAGCGTTCGCGGAAAGCCTCCACAGTCCCCGTGGACACCGCGTGTTCCCTCTCTAGGGACACGCGGGCACGGACGTAACCCCGGAAGAGGGGCAGGCACCCGACTGCTGTGCGGCCGTCGACTGCCCGCTGCCTGGACCCGCGAATGGCCATCTTGGCCAGGCCCAGGAGCAGACCGACAGGGAATCCCTTTTCCGGGGCATGAGCTTTTTTTTTTTTTTTTTTTTTTAACAAATGCTTTTATTTAAATCAACAAGTACAAAACATTAAAACAATCAGAAAATGCCTATATTTGGCATTTTACAAACAAAGTTTCAAATTAAAATATTATCATTTTTATCTATAATGCCTTCGACCTCCCTCGGTGACCAGCGTTCGCGGAAAGCCTCCACAGTCCCCGTGGACACCGCGTGTTCCCTCTCTAGGGACACGCGGGCACGGACGTAACCCCGGAAGAGGGGCAGGCAGCCGACTGCTGTGCGGCCGTCGACTGCCCGCTGCCTGGACCCGCGAATGGCCATCTTGGCCAGGCCCAGGAGCAGACCGACAGGGAATCCCTTTTCCAGGGCATGAGCTATTGGGAGTGGTTAAGCCGCTATAGGGAGAGGTTGAGTAGACTAGGACTCTATTCCTTGGAGTGCAGGAAGATGAGGGGTGATGTTATAGAGGTGTGCAAAATCATGAGAGGATTAGATCGGGTAGAGTCTCTTGCCAGATTAGGGGAAACGAGAACCAGAGAACTTAGGTTTAAGGTGAGGGGGTGGGGGGAAAGATTTAATACGAACCTGAGGGGCAACCTTTTTACACAGTGGATGTTGGGTTTATGGAACGAGTTGCCAGAAGAGGTAGTTGAGGCAGGGACTATTGTAACATTTAAGAAACATTTGGACAAGTGTATGGATAGGACAGGTTTACAGGAATTTGGGCTAAAAATAGGCAAGTGGGACGTGTAGATGGGACCTATTGGTCGGTGTGGGTTAGTTGGACCGAAGGGCCTGGTTCCACGCTGTATGACTCTATGAATCGGTAAGGAACAATTCAACATGACTTCGAATTCAACATGTCTGAAGAAGGGTTTCGACCCGAAACGCTGCCTATTTCCTTCGCTCCATAGATGCTGCCTCACCCACTGAGACTTTCCAGCATTTTTGTCTACCTTCAATTTTCCAGCATCTGCAGTTCCTTCTTAAACATTCAACATGACTTCACCACTTTTCAATTCCACGCCCACGAAAATATATCTAAATATTTACATATACATTGTTTTATTGGCTTGGGATGGTGCTACTAATTAAGTTTTCCAATTTGTTATTTGCGAAAGAAAATTTCCTGATGTAGGGTTGCAGCTGTAATTGAAGTTCAATTGATTTGTTTTGCAAAACCAGATGCGAGACTGTACATACTTCAGCTCTCTAGTACGTCACTCATGTTGCAGAGCTGCTTACCAAGATAGCGTCCAACCCTGGCGACTATTTGCGTGCTAGCCACAGAAACAGATCTACAATCACATATTACAATCGCTCCACACTCGTAAATCTCCTCTCCTACAGATCTATACACTATAATGGCTCGATCGTAATCATGTATTGTCTTTCCGCTGACTGGATAGCACGCAACAAAGGTTTTTCACTGTGGCAATGAAGTAAACTAAACTAGATAGCAGCGGACCACTTGCCTGCCAACAGCCTACTTGTCTGACAGCAGCCTATTTGACACCATACTGGGTGATTACCTCCTCACGCATTGTCCACACTTGCCTACTGTGGATAGTAAACTGGATCAGTAACGCTTCACTACTCTACAGGTCCTCCTTGGGTTATGAAAGCCCCGTGGCTGCGGAGGCCAAGTCAATGGATATTTTTATGGTGGAGATAGACAAATTCTTGATTGGTATGGTTGTCAGGTGTTATGCGACAAAGGCAGGAGAATGGGGTGGAGAGGGAAAGATAGATCAGCCATGATTGAACGGTGGAGTCGATCTGATGGGCAGAATGGCCTAATTCTGCTCCTAGAAATTATGAACTTATGGCTGATGGACATACATGCAGACGAGCATTTGGGAGACTGATGGGATGGAAAGCGATGGATTTGCCAGCAGCTGTGGGCTGCAGCTATTTTAAAGCAGTGGGAATGGGGACATTTCCACACATCATCTCTCCCGACCCTTCTCTCTCCCGACCCTCAACAATCGGGGGGCTGGGTGGAGCCGAGCAGAGCTGGGGGTGTCTAGCAGAACCGCTCGATCTCCCACCGAGTCCGTGAGGCCTGGATGACGGCCACTCTCTCCACTCCTGCGGCCTCTCCTGTCGGAGCTGTTTTACCCGATCCTCTCCCGCACGTTGTTCCCGTTCACCTGCGACTCATTGAACAGTTGGGGTTACAACAGAACCTTGTCCTGACTCGAAGACTGCCTGCATTATCCACGGGAACTGAAGCCCAATTCAGTAGATGATCTTGCCTTAGTTCAAACAATGTAAGGAAGGATGGGCACACTGGGTCCTCTGCCGTCTACAGGGCTCATTAACACAATGGTCAATGGACAAGTTATCTGAATGGACACTACTGCCTCCCACGGATGTACTCTTGCAAACAGAAAACTATTTTGTTTCCTGATGTGAATTATTTGCTTTATGTGCAATAGCTGTCTCTGGTCTGTGTGGGTAGGCAGTGTTCTGGTGAACTTGAATGCATGCGAAAGCTTTGCCTTGTGTCAAAATGTTCACCCAGTGTGTTTTAGTTTAGTTTAGAGATACTGTGCGGAATCAGGCCCTTCGGCCCGCACTGACCAGCCATCCCCGCACATTAACACTACCCTGCACACACGCGCGGGACACAAATTATACCAAGACAATTAACCCACAAACCTGTACGTTTACTGGAGTGTGGGAGGAAACCGAAGATCTCGGAGAAAACCCACGCAGGTCACGGGAAGAACGTACAAGCACCGTGCAGACAAGCACCCGTGGTCAGGATCGATCCCGGGTCCCTGGCGCTGTAAGGCAGCAACACTACAGCTGCGCCACCGTGCCGCCCATTTTAAAAACCTAAATGCCTCTCATTGAGCCCACCACCTAGAATATGCGGAGACCTTGTGAAATCAACCATTGCAAGCAATAAGGTGATCGCAAAGCTTCTTGCAAATGTCCCCTTACAATGGACCACAGGCTGTTTGATCTCCAAACTTGCTCTCACTTCAGTTAGGATCAGTTCCTCAGAACTGTGACTTCTGTTAAGGTTTGCAGTGCAAAGACATGTATTCATTGTGTCACCATTCTCACTGCTCCCTCAGATTTTTTTCGGAATGGCCTGCAGACTAAAATGAACATTGTTAAAGGGGAGGTGGCGGATCACTGAAGCTTTCTGTTATTTAATTCCTGGAAGCGCAAGCATCAATTATTTTTTTAGAGGCCCCCTTCTGTCATGGCTGACCATGGGTGTCTCCAGGGTGCTATGCCCCATATGGAGGGTGCCTGTGCGTGACTTTGTTTAATGTGGGGAGACTGGTGCACAGACAGCCACCCCACAGTCCTTGACAGATCTGGGTCAGGCTCCAGTGGCATAGAGTCCAAGACGACCGGAGACCCTTTTATGCTGCAGCCTTCATCCGCCTTCCCAGCTCCACTAAGGACAGCCATCGTTCTCCGCCTGTTCCACCGTTGAGGTCTTGGTTGGATTGCTCCTTGTCAGAGACCTCCCCCTCGGCCTTACCGCCATGGGTGGCCCTACCAGGAGCATTGCTCCGGATGGCATCCCTCTCACTCTCAGGATCTCAGGACCACACAAGCTTCTCCACCGCGACAAGGTGACAATCCACGCAGGCATCAAATAGCCTTGTGCAAATGTACATGGAGTCAGGCCTTTCGGCCCACTGAGTCCACTCTGTTATAGCTAAGGCACGGTATGCAAGATGGTACAGTGTAAATCTGTTCCAATGATAATAGTATCATTGCTGATGGTTTGTGGATAGGAAAGGTTTAGACGGATATGGGCCACACACACACACACAGGCAAATGGGACTTGCTCAGGAAGGCAACTGGGTCAGCATGGACGTTGGGCCGAATGGCCTGCTTTCATGCTGCGTGACAATGAATTCCTCACGAAGATAGACACAAAAAGCTGGAGAGACTCAACGGGTCAGACGACGTCGCTGGAGAAAAAGGAATTGCCGACGTTTCGGGTTGAGGCAACTTCACATTTCGCATGCACATTCGTCACAATTCCTCACATTTTACATGTGTGTAAACACACAAATTAACGTAAAATAATGTGAGATGGCTGAAAACTGTACCTACAAATTTTGCAATCACTGGTAATTCATCAGGAACAATACATTTTATTCTTGACAACCATCTCTCTGGTTATCACCACAGTATCATTATCATTATCACACAGTTCTATTCAGCTGCCTCCTATTTTTATTGCAGATTCCGAGCTGTTTATTGTGAACGGGTTGACACCTCGGTTAAAATAGCTGAAGGATATCGCAGGGAAATATCAAGGGGTCATTCAGAGACGTCACCGACAGGATTTTCTAGCCCCTGGTTTCACAATGAATCTCGAGTAGTATTACACAAGAATAGTTTCTCATTACAGCAACTGCCACTGAGGTTTACGGTTTTCATTAAAAGCTGCCTGGCCCAAGCCTTTCACTTGCCATCTTCCACTTTTGAATTCAAGCCCGATATACATCTTTGCACGCCACTAAAAGCGAGCTCATTCACAGCCCGGCTGGCCCTTCTCTATCTTTATTTATGTCCATCCCTCGTGATGGCAGGGAAAATGTTCCCGATCTTCTGGGGGAAGTCCAGAACCAGGGGGGTCACAGTTTAAGAATAAGGGGTAGGCCATTTAGGACTGAGATGAGGAAAAACGTTTTCACCCAGTGAGTTGTGAATCTGTGGAATTCTCAGCCACCGGAGGGAGTGGAGGCCAATTCACTGGATATATTTAAGAGAGAGTTAGATATGGCAGGGCTAACAGAATCAAGGGATATGGGGAGAAAGCAGGAACGGGGTACTGATTTTGGATGATCAGCCATGATCATATTGAAGTGTTGGCTCCACCTATTTTCCATGTTTCTATGTTTCTATTACTTGTCCCTTCATTAACAAATGCCTCTCTAAAATTGATCCAGGAATGAGTAGGTTAACATTTGATGAGCGTTTGATGGCACTGGGCCTGTACTCGCTGGAGTTTAGAAGAATGAGGGGGGACCTCATTGAAACCTACAAAAACAGTGAAAGGCTTGGATAGAGTGGATGCGGAGAGGATGTTTCCACCAGTGGGAGAGTCTACGATTAGACGTTATTTTAGGAAGGAGATGAGGAGGAATTACTTTAGTCAGGATGATGAATCTGTGGAATACTTTGCCACAGAAAGCTGTGGAGGCAAAGTCGGTGGATATATTTAAGGCAGAGATAGATTCTTGATTAGTACCGGTGTCAGAGGTTATGGGGAGAAGGCAGGAGAATGGGGTTAAGAGGGAGAGATAGATCAGCCATGATTGAATGCAGAGTAGACTTGAGGGGACTAATGGCCTAATTCTGTTCCTATCACCTATGATCAGAAGGCGTCATGTACTCATCCACAAAAATGACCGATAATAAACAGGTAGTTTCACCTGATCAAATTTTAAATGAGTCACTTGCATTTCAACAGGGTCAAAGATAAGGAGTACTTAAATCATTAATCAGATGAAGGCTTGAGAATAAATCAATTTATGAGCCACAAACCATCTGTAAATATCCATTTAATAATGTGTTAGGCATTCCTTAATGTAAAAAGTTCCATGAGGGAAAAGATGAAGGCATCAATACGTGGTTGGTTTATTGTTATTATCTTGCGCACTGAGATACAGTGAAAGGCTTTTGTTTGTGTGTTCTCTAATCAAATCAGACAATATTATACATGAATACAAACAGGCCATACACAGGTGCAACAGGCAGAGCAGAGAGAAAGGTACCAGAGTGCAATATATAGTTTTTCAGCATTGTAGCATTACGTTCTAGAGAAAAAGTCAAATGTCCGCAATGAGGTAGGTAGGAAGATCAGGATTATACCCTCGATAATGAGAGGACCATTCTGAAGTCTGATAATGGAAGGGATGAAGTTGTTTCCGAGTCTGGTGATACGTGTTTTCCAGCTACTGTATCTTCTGCTTGACGGGAATGGGAGAAGAGGGAATGGCAGGGTTGTGAAAGGTCCTCGATTACTTTGGCTGCTTTACCAAGGCGTTGTGAAGTGCAGATGGAGTCAATGGCAGGGGTCAGGTTAGTGCAGGAAGGGGCTGCAGATGCTGGTTTAAATCGAAGATAGACACAAAATGCTGGAGTAACTCGGCGGGACAGGCAGCATCTCGAGAGAGAGAAGGAATGGGTGATGTTTTGGCTCAAGACCCTTTTGTCTGTCCGAAGCATCAGCCTGAAGAAGGGTCTCGACCCGAAACGTCACCCATTCCTAGTCTGGTTATTGCGATGGACTGGGTTACAACCATAACTGAAAATTCCTGTGGTCTCGGGCAGAGCTGTTCCCAAACCAAGCGATGATGCAACCTATAGGATGCTTTCTATAGTGTTTGTGTAAAAGAATAAGAGTTATGCAGTCCGTTTGCAAGGGGGCATGCTGAATTTGTGTAGGCTGATGAGGAAGTAGAGGCATTGGTGTGCTCTTTTGGCACCAGTTCAAGGTGGGTGATTCTGGCCATATTATTGGTAATATTATCACCAAGGAACGTGAAGCTCTCAACCATTTCCACTTCTGGCTCCATTGATACTGATTGAAGTATTAGCTCCACCGCGCTTCCTGAAGCCAATAACCAGCCCCTTCGTCTTGCTGACGTTGAAGGAGAAATTGTTGCTTTGACACACAGTGTTCCTAACTCTCCATCTTCTTCCTGTGCTCCACTTCGTCATTTTTTTTTAGTTTAGGATACAGCACAGAAACAGGCCCTTCGGCCCACCAAGTCCGCACTGACCAGCGATCCCCGCACATTAACACTACCCTACACACTCTAAGGACAATTTCACACATACACCAAGCCAATTAACCTACAAACCTGTACGTCTTTGGAGTGTGGGAGCAAACCGAAGATAATAGACAAGAAATAACAGACAATAGGTGCAGGAGTAGGACATTCGGCCCTTCGAGCCAGCACCGCAATTCACTGTGATCATGGCTGATCTCGGAGAAAACCGGCGCAGGTCACGGGAAGTGTACAAACTCAGTACAGACAGCGCCCATGGCCAGGATCGAACCAGGGTCCCGGGCACTGCGAGCGCTGTAAGGCAGCAACCCAACCGCTGCGCCACCGTGCCTCCCGTCATTGTTAGAGATCCAACTCATTGCAGTGGTGGCATCGGCAAACTTGGAGACAGATTTTGGATGAATTTAGATGTAAGGGTGGCATCTATGTATGAATATGGTTATGCATTGACTATTATTGTGTTCACAGAGTACTATAGATACATATCTGTTGTACTGCTGCAAGTAAGAAATTCAGCGACCCATTGCAGGACATATGACAATAAAACATTCTTGTCTCTTGACGCTTGACAATCTTCTTCGTTCCTGGCCGTTCGAGTTGCCCCAACAGGCCGTGATGCAACCAGTTAGTGTGATGAATGTCCTTCCTCAAAGTAGGAGACCATTGCTATGAAGATGCTATGAGGCTGCAGGGTGACTTGGGAAGGTTGGGTGAGTTGGCAGATGAAGTATAATGTGGATAAATGTGAGGTAATCCATTCTGGTGGCAAGGACAAAAAGGCAGATTATTATCTGAATGGTGTCAGATTAGGAAAAGGGGAGGTGCAACGAGACCTGGATGTGCTTGTACATCAGTCACTGAAAGTAAGCATGCAGGTACAGCAGGCAGTGAGGAAAGCAAATGGCATGCTGGCCTTCATAGTGAGAGGATTTGAGTATAGGAGCTAGGAGGTCCCGCTGCATTTGAACAGGGCCCCAGTGAGACCACACTTCGAGTATTGTGCGCAGTTTTGGTCTCCTAGTTTGAGGAAGGACAGTCTTGTTATTGAAGGAGTGCAGTTGTTCACTAGGTTAATTCCCGGGATGGCGGGACTGACATACGATGAAACAATGGGTCGACTGGTCTTGAATTCACTGAAATTTAAAGGATGAGAGGGGATCTTGTAGAAACATTTAAAATTCTTAAGGGATTGGACTGGCTAGATTCAGGAAAAATGTTCCCGATGTTGGGGAAATCTAGAACCAGGGGTCACAGTTTAAGGATAAGGGATAGGCCATTTAGGGCTGAGATGAGGAAAGACCTTTCAGCCAGAGAGTTGTGAATCTGTGGAATTCTCTGCCACAGAAAGCAGTGGAGGCCAATTCACTGGATGTATTACATAGAAACATAGAAAATAGGTGCAGGAGTAGCCCATTCGGCCCTTTGAGCCTGCACCGCCATTCAATATGATCATGGCTGATCATCCAACTCAGTATCCTGTACCTGCCTTCTCTCCATACCCCCTGATCCCTTTAGCCACAAAGGCCACATCTAACTCCCTCTTAAATATAGCCAATGAACTGGCCTCAACTACCTTCTGTGGCAGATAATTCCTGAGACTCACCAATCTCTGTGTGAAAAATGTTTTCCGCATCTCGGTCCTAAAGGAATTCCCCCTTACCCTTAGACTGTGACCTCTTGTTCTGGACCTCCCCAACATCGGGAACAATCTTCCTGCATCTAGCCTATCCAACCCCTTAAGAATTTTGTAAGTTTCTATAAGATCCCCCCTCAGTCTTCTAAATTCTAGTGGGTACAAGCCGAGTCTATCCAGTCTTTCCTCATATGAAAGTCCTGACATCCCAGGAATCAGTCTGGTGAACCTTCTCTGTACCCCCTCTATGGCAAGAATGTCTTTTCTCAGATTTGGAGACCAAAACTGTACACAATACTCCAGGTGTGGTCTCACCAAAACCCTGTACAACTGCAGTAGAACCTCCCTGTTCCTATACTCAAATCCTTTCGCTATGAATGCTAACATACCATTTGCTTTCCTCACTACCTGCTGCACCTGCATGCCTACTTTCAATGATTGGTGACATGACACCAATGACACCCAGGTCTCTTTGCATCTCCCCTTTTCCTAATTTGCCGCCATTAAGATAATAGTCCACCCTCCTGTTTTTGCCACCAAAGTGGATAACCTCACATTTATCCACATTATTCTGCATCTGCCATGCATTTGCCCACTCACACAGCCTATCCAAGTCACCTTGCAGCCTCCTAGCATCCTCCTCACACCTAACACTACCCCCAGATTAGTGTCTTCCGCAAACTTGGAGATGTTGCATTCAATTCCCTCGTCCAAATCATTAATATATATTGTAAATAGCTGGGATCCCAGCACTGAGCCTTGCGGTACCCCACTAGTCACTTCCTGCCATTCTGAAAAGGGCCTGTTTACTCCTACCCTTTGCTTCCTGTCTGCCAGCCAGTTCTCTGTCCACATCAATACTGAACCCCCAATACCATGTGCTTTAAATTTTAATACTAATCTCTTATGTGGGACCTTGTCGAAGGCCTTCTGAAAGTCTAGATATAACACATTCACTGGTTCTCCCTTACCCACTCTGCTAGTTACATCCTCGAAAAATTCCATAAGATTCGTCAGACATGATTTACCTTTCGTAAATCCATGCTGACTTTGTCTAATGATTTCACCACTTTCCAAATGTACTGCTATCCCATCTTTAATAACTGACTCTAGCAGTTTCCCCACAACCGATGTTAGACTAACTGGTCTGTAATTCCCCGTTTTCTCTCCCCTTTTTTAAAAAGTGGGGTTACATTAGCTACCCTCCAATCCACAAGAACTATTCCAGAATCTAAGGAGTTTTGAAAAATTATCACTAATGCATCCACTATTTCTGTGGCTACTTCCTTGAGTACTCTGGGATGCAGATTATCTGGCCCTGGGGATTTATCAGCCTTTAATCTATTCAATTTACCCAACACCACTTCTCGGCTAACCTGGATTTCATTCAGTTCCTTCTCCTTATTTGACCCCTGGTCCCCTGCTATTTCTGGCAGATTATTTATGTCTTCCTTAGTAAACACAGAAGCAAAGTAGTTATTCGATTGGTCTGCCATGTCCTTGTTCCCCATGATCAATTCACCTGTTTCTGACTGCAAGGGACCTACATTTGTTTTAACTAATCTCTTTCTCTTCACATATCTATAAAATCTTTTGGCGTCAGTTTTTATGTTCCCTGCCAGTTTTCTTTCGTAATCTATTTTCCCTTTCCTAATTAAGCCCTTTGTCCTCCTCTGCTGAACTCTGAATTTCTCCCAGTCCTCTGGTAGGCTGCTTTTTCTCGCTAATTTGTATGCTTCATCTTTTGTTTTTATACTATCCCTGATTTCCCTTGTCATCCATGGATGCACTACCTGCCCTGATTTATTCTTTTGCCAAACTGGGATGAACAATTGTTGTAGTTCATCCATGCAGTCTTTAAATACCTTCCATTGCACATCCACTGTCAACCCTTTAAGAATCAATTGCCAGTCTATCTTGGCCAATTCACTTCTCATACCTTCAAAGTTACCTTTGTTTAAGTTCAGAACCCTTGTTTCTGACTTAATTATGTCACTCTCCATCCTAATGAAGAACTCAACCATATTATGGTCACTCTTGCCCAAGGGGCCACGCACAACAAGACTGCTAACTAACCCTTCCTCATTACTCAGTACCCAGTCTAGAATAGCCTGCTCTCTCGTTGGTTCCTCCACATGTTGGTTTAGAAAACTATCCCGCATACATTCCAAGAAATCCTCTTCCTCAGCACCCCTGCCCATTTGATTCACCCAATCTATATGTAGATTGAAGTCACCCATTATAACTGTTTTACCCTTGTTGCACGCATTTCTAATTTCCTGTTTGATGCCATCCCCAACTCCACTACTACTGTTAGGTGGCCTGTACACAACTTCCACCAGGATTTTCTGCCCCTTAGAGTTTCGCAGCTCCACCCATATCGATTCCACATCCTCCAAGCTAATGTCCTTCCTTTCTATTGCATTAATCTCCTCTCTCACCAGCAAAGCTACCCCACCTCCTTTTCCTTTCTGTCTATCCCTCCTGAATATTGAATATCCCTGGATGTTCAGCTCCAATCCTTGGTCCCCCTGGAGCCATGTCTCTGTGATCCCAACTATAGCAAAGTCATTAATAGCTATCTGCACGTTCAACTCGTCTGTGGTATTATGGGAATAAGAATGTAAGGAATGTGGTGGCCGGAGGTGATGTGGGAACCCGGGGGTGTGGCAGTTAGGGAGTTGCCCGGGCATGCACACGAGCAGGCGGCTGCTGTACTGAGTTGCTAAATAAAGATATACTCCGTTTTTGTCGTGGTACGAGCTTTATTATACAAATAAACACAACATCGTCCACCTTATTACGAATGCTCCTTGCATTGAGACAGAAAGCCTTCAGACTTGTTTTTACAACACTCTTACTCCTTATACAATTATGTTGACAAGTGGTCCCTTTTGCTTTTTGCCCTGGAAACCCACCACCTCTTATTCTCTGTTTATTATTTTTTTCTTCTTTCCCCTCCTACATGTTGGGTCTGAGTGCTTCCCTTCTCTGCCTCCTGCCTCAGACCCTGTCTACTGCCTTTCTCTATTTGAGTCCCTCCCCCCAGAAAGAGTTACAGTAGATATAGCTCTTAAAGCTAACGGAATCAAGGGATATGGGGAAAAAGCAGGAACAGGGTACTAGATGATCAGGCATGATCATATTGAACAGAGGTGCTGGCTCAAAAGGGCCAAATGGCCCACTCCTGGTCCTATTTTCTACTTTACCATGGAACTGCGCTGGTTTTGTACCTGGTTCCTTTCTAAGCCAGGATGATCATTGTTCTAGCAGATAAACACAAAACAATGGAGTACCTCAGTGGGTCAGGCAGCATCTCTGGATAAAAAGGAGGGGGGACATTTCAGGTTGAGACCCCTCATCAGACCCTTCTTCAGTCTGAAGAAGGGTCCTGACCCAAAATGTTGCCTATACTGGAGAAAAAGGACCCTTCTTCAGACATTGTTCTAGTTAGTTGCAAAGCCCTTGCAGTAGGAAAGGGAAGTTTGGCTAACGTTCTCAATCATCCTTACTGAGCAGAGGTCCTGTTAGGAGATACTTGGGTGTTGACAGGATGCGCAATAGCTTTCTGTTCCCTATGGTACAATGCCTTGTGGTCTAAAACTATCCGAGCTTCTAGGTGAAGAACACACTCTCTCCAGAAATGAATGAGTCCATTGCTTACCATGGCAATTGGCTTTCTGGATGTGGACAGGATGAGCATGAGCTGTATGTTCACTGTGGAACAATGGCCTGTTGTCTCTCGCTGTCTGGGCTCCTACATGAAGAACACCATTATGGTCAGTATACACTGGAACAAGATCCCAGCTGCTGTTGGCACTCCAGCATTGAGGAAGATGAAGGAAGCAAAGGGCGAAGAAACCCAACTATACTCAGGGTGTGAGAAGGTTTAGGCGCAGGATGGATTTCACAGGCCACAGTGGGTTAATGCTGATAAACGGCGTGACTGATGGTCTGACCACAGATGTGAATCCTTCAGAATTGCAGCCTTGTATGGTTTGTGTAGCCGGGGCAATCAAGTCCTCTCATCGGAAGAACTCTCTGGGAGAAAAGACTAATTTATCTGTTCCAAACACAACTGTCAACAGTGATGAATGGCAAAGGACAAAGTCATCACAGGAGACAATAATTTCAGTGTTGGACCTTCTTGGTGTTTATCTCAGTGGCGTCTTAGTTGTGGTGGTGGAGAATGGATGAACGGTTGTGTGGTTGTTGGTAAGGAGGACACAAATCTTATTCTGTTAATTATCTGTGAATACAAATGAACTCAGAGTTTATGATCATTACTTTCATCATTCATTGCTTTTCGTACAATTGTTGGTTTGAGCGTGGCAACTCAATTGGACCCTTCATTCTGAAAATGTATTTTGTTTTCTGGCTGCTCGCTATGTCATTCATGAATTAAACTTTTTATTTCACTTTGAATAAGCCAGTATCTCAATCATACCTTTTCCAAACCGAAGTCCAGGAATGAATGAGTCCATTGCTAATCCTGGTAATTGGATTATTCTCTTATTTCCTGCTGCCGACCTCAACATGTCGCAGAGAAAGAGAACTTTGAGGCCAGGAAACTGAGGCATTTGGCTTCCATCCCGTCTGAAGAAAGCAAATATTATTTTTACATTGTCCCAAGGTAATGAATGGACTGTGTTTCTTTCCTTGAAAGATAGCTAGTGTCTGAACAAAGGGAGAGTGTGCGGAGAGTCAAGCTCGCTTTCCGTTTCGTAAAAAAACAGTGTTTTATTCAGCAACCAAATGAGCTTGATTATCTCTTGATTCAGTAGTGCAGGAATCTGAGCGCATCTCCTGAGCGAAAGGGCAATTTTGTCCTCATTAAACGACTTACTCTGCACTGAGCTCCTTGCACATCTTTCCGTCACGCATCCAGGCCTGCCGGCTAAAACCCACTGGACACTGGTGAGGGATTTGTGAGCCACAGAGGGAGGTGTTGTAGACACGCATCGCTGTCCACTGTCCCCTCACTGGGTCATCAAGGATCCAGGACTCTGTGGGGAAAAGAGTGCAGCTCACTCCCGGTCTCATTAAGTGTAGGAAAGAACTGCAGATGCTGGTTTAGATCGAAGGTAGACACAAAATGCTGGAGTAACTCAGCGGATCTGGATCTGGATGTAATGCGCTGAAAAGCTCGAGGTAGAGCTTCACTCAGCACTATGATGGTGGTGGACATGCTAGTCGAGATGGAGCTGCTTTTGCTCTTTGTATGTGTTGATGTTTTGGAGATCTCTGATGCTGGACAGGCACCATCTCTGGAGAGAATGAATGGGTGATGTTTCGGGTCAGTCTGAAGAAGCTGTCTCCACCCAAAACGTCAGCCATTCCTTCTCTCCAGATATGCTGCCTGTCCCACTGAGTTACTCCGGCATTTTGCATCTACCCCGCCCCCCCCCATTCTCATTAAGGTTGGTAAGGGGCTTGGATACTTGGATAGATACAGCCTGGTAAAAATCTCCTCGGTTTAATGGCCAGAGAGAGAAAAGAACAAGGTCATAAGGTGTCAAATGTATGGACCAGAAAAGAGGCGATTGATTTTTTTTTTTGGTCATCCTTTAAAGTATCAGCATGATGCAATTAGCCGCACCATCAGCCTTACCCTTGGCCTTAGAAACATGGAAACATAGAAAATAGGTGCAGGAGGAGGCCATTTGGCCCTTCGAGCCAGCACTGCCATTCATTGTGATCATGGCTGATCGTCCCCAATCAATAACCCGTGCCTGCCTTCTCCCCATATCCCTTGATTCCACTAGCCCCTAGAGCTCTATCTAACTCTCTCTTAAATCCATCCAGTGATTTGGCCTCCACTGCCCTCTGTGGCAGGGAATTCCACAAATTCACAACTCTCTGGGTGAAAAAGTTTTTTCTCACCTCTGTCTCAAATGGGTTCCCCGTTATTCTAATACTGTGGCCCCTGATTCTGGACTCACCCAACATTGGGAACATTTTTCCTGCATCTAGCTTGTCCAGTCCTTATATAATTTTATATGTTTCTATAAGATATCCCCTCATCCTTCTAAACTCCAGTGAATACAAGCCTAGTCTTTTCAATCTTTCCTCATATGACAGTCCTGCTATCCCAGGGATCAATCTCGTGAACCTACGCTGCACTGCCTCAATCACAAGGATGTCCTCCCTCAAATTCAGAGACCTAAACTGGACACAATACTCCAGATGTGGTCTCACCAGAGCCCTATACAACTGCAGAAGAACCTCTTTACTCCTATACTGAAATGCTCTTGTTATGAAGGCCAAAATTCCATTAGCTTTCTTCACTGCCTGCTGTACCTGCACACCAACTTTCAGTGACCGGTGTACAAGGACGCCCAGGTCTCGCTGCACCTCCTCCTTGCCTAACCTAACCCAATTGAGATAATAATCTGCCCCCTTATTTTTACTGCCAAAGTGGATAACCTCACATTTATCTATACTATACTGCATCTGCCACGCATCTGCCCACTCACTCAACCTGTCCAGGTTATCCTGCAACCTCAGGAACATCCTCTTCACAGTTCACACTGCCACCCAGCTTTGTGTAATCCGAAAACTTGCTAGTGTTGCTCCTAATTCCCTCTTCCAAATCATTAATATATATGGTAAACAGTTGCGGCCCCAACACCGAGCCTTGCGGCACTCCACTCGCCACTGCCTGCCATTCTGAAAAGGACCCGTTCACTCCTACTCTTTGCTTCCTGTCTGCCAACCAATTTTCTATCCATGTCAACACCCTACCCCCAATACCATGTGCTCTAATTTTAGTCACCAGTCTCCCGTGCGGGACCTTATCAAAGGTTTTCTGAAAGTCTAGATACACTACATCCACTGGCACCCCTTCATCCATTTTACTTGTCACATCCTCAAAAAAATCCAGAAGATTACTCAAGCATGATTTCCCTTTCATAAATCCATGTTGACTTGGACTAATCCTTTTACTGCTATCCAAATGCCCCATTATTACCTCTTTAATAATTGACTCCAGTATCTTTCCCATCACCAAAGTCAGGCTAACTGGTCTGTAATTCCCCGTTTTCTTTCTCGCTCCTTTCTTGAAAAGTGGGATAACATCAGCTATTTCTAGAGCCACCTCCCTGAGGACCCTAGGATACAGAGCATCAGGCCCAGGGGATTTATCATCCTTCAGTCCCATTAGCATACCCAATACTATTTCTCCCCTGATGAAAATTTCTTTCAGTTTCTCTACCCCCCTAGATCCTCTGTCCTCCAGTACATCTGGGAGATTGTTTGTGTCTTCCTTAGTGAAGACAGATCCGAAGTACCTATTCAACTCTTCTGCCATTTCCTTGTTACCCATAGTAATTTCACCCGTGTCTGCCTTCAAGGTACCCACCTTTGACTTTGCTACTCTTTTTCCATGAACATATCTAAAGAAGCTTTTACTGTCCTTCTTTATATTCCTGGCCAGCTTCCCTTCGTACTTCATCTTTTCAGCCTGTATTGCCCGTTTTGTTTCCTTCTGTTGTCCTATGAAAGTTTCCCAATCCTCTGGCTTCCGGCTACTCTTTGTTGTGTTATACATCTTTTCTTTTAGTTTTATTCTATCCCTAACTTCTCTTGTCAGCCACGGTTGTCTCCTACTCCCCTAGAATCTTTCTTCCTTTTTGGAATGAAATGATCCTGCGTCTTCCGGATTATGCCCAGAAATTCCTGCCATTGCTGTTCCACTGTCATTCCTGCTAGTATCGCTTGCCAGTATACCCTGGCCAGCTCCCCTCTCATGCCTTCATGGTCCCCTTTGAATCACTGACATTTCCGATTTAAGCTGCTCCTTCTCAAATTGCAGATTAAAACAAATCATATTAAGATCATTAGGACTTGCTTGCTGTCCTTTGCCGTACTGAGGAGAGTGAGATCTTGGTGCCTCTTGCAGAAGACAGTGGGCAGTCATCCCTCTCCCTCTCCCACACCCAGCGCGGAGCTGAGGGTGCAGATCCGAGATCCCCCTCCCAAGATATGAGCAGGGAAATCCCTCCACACAACCAAAGGAATGTTCTCAGATGCACTATTATTCAGAGGAGACCTGAGACTCTTCTCTCAGACAGATGATCGAGTTGCCATTGTACTATTTAAAAGAAGACCACAGGAGTCATCACCCTGGCATTGAGACCAGTACTTCTCCCTCAGCCAAGGTAATAAATCTTGGCTGAGGGAGAATAAACCAAGGCACGATCCCAATAAATGTGGGATCGTGCCAACACAAACTAGCTCTGTAACATAACTTGCTGTTATTATAACAATATTTAAAAACATATTTGGACGGGTACATGAACCAAATGCAGGAAAATGGCACTAGCTTAGATGGGTAAGCATCGATGAGTTGGGCCGAAGGGCCTGTTTTCATGCTGTATGGCAATTTGACTCCATTGGTGTATGACTAATAGCGGCTGTGAGCTTATAGAGTCATAGAGTCATACAGCGTGGAAACAGGCCCTTTGGCCATTCTTGCCCACACCGACCAACATGTCCCACCTCCACCAGTCCCACCTGACTGCGTTATGCCCATATCCCTCTAAACCTGTCATATCCATGTACCAGTCTAAATGTTTCCTAAACATTGCAATAGTACCTGCCTCGAGTACCTTCTCTGGCAGCTCGTTCCATAAACCCACCACCCATTGCATGAAAAAGTTACCCCTCAGATTCCTATTGTGTTAATGTGTGGGGATCGCTGGTCGGCATGAACGTGATGGGCCGAAGGGCCTGTTTCTGCACTGTGTCTCCAGCACCCATTCAACAACTCACTGCCATCAAAGATCTTCAAAATTATTCATGATAAATAAAGTTTAGATATACAGCGCTGAAACAGGCCCGTCGGCCCACCGACCAACGCACCGACCAGCGATCCCTGCATGTTAACACTATCCTACACGTACATTTATGCCAAGTCAATTAACCTACAAACCTGTACGTCTTTGGAGTGTGGGAGGAAACTGAAGATCGTGGAGAAAACCGACGCTGACGGGGAGAACGTGCAAACTCCATATACGCAGCACCCATAGTCAGGATTGAACTGAGGACTCTTGCGGTGTAAGGCAGCAACTCTACCGCTATGCCAAAGTGCCACTCTTAAAGTAACGCAATTTATGCATAACTAAAACTCTGATCTGTTATCTTCCGGTTTGGCGGTCATTCTATTTGCGCAAAACGGTTTGCGATAGTGCTACGATTTTTTGTCAGTTCTCCTGTGCTGCGAGTCCACCAAGATTCGTTCCGATCGGTTGAATGTTGTCAAAGTTAGCGAGGATTAAAAGTCTTAGAAAACGCACGTGCGCAGATCGATCTCTTATCCTGCCTTCCAGCGCCTTGCGGATTAGTCTCTTCCCGTCACTCCCCGTCACGGTCCGCCCCTTACTGCGCCATCGCGTCTTTAGTAGAGCTGAGGAAAGAGCAGGGTGGAGGAAGGGGAGAGAGTGCTAGGGATGAGGGGAAATGAGCTGCGCCTGTGCAGTTGCGGGCTATGGGTGAGTGGTGGAATAGTCCGTTGGGGGACCAAGCCTCCTGTGTGACAAGGACCCAAAGGGCCCCACTTAGTCTAGTAGAATAGTAAGATTAAACGAGAACTTACCTGTTTGAAGTTTGATCCTTATTTTATGAGGAGTTACGATGAGGGATTACGTGAAGACCCCGCCAGCACACATGCGCGACATTCTTCAAAGCAGTGGTGTGAATTCACAGATAGTAGAGTTGACTGAAGATAGTAAGATAAGAGAACTAACATACCAGTTGACCTTTATAATAGAGAGATGGGAATGGAGGGCACGTAATCCCTCATCGTAACTCCTCACAAAATAAGGATAAAACTTCAAACTGGTAAGTTCTCGTTTAATCTTACTATTTTACTTCAGAGTCATGTGAGTGACTACGTGAAGACTTCAAAGCTCTGTGATTTCATGCCCTGGAACGAGTCCATGCTCACACACTGCCATAGTACCCAATGGAGGAAGTATGTTAACGTATTTCAGACTTGAAACAGTGCTGAAAAACAATAATGTATTTAACAAATAATAATAATAACTCCTAACTTTGGGGAAAATTATAATACGGAACTCAAAATAGTGTCTGCAAATATCTCAGGCGTGGCCACAGATTTGTTATAAAACCGCTGGAAGGTTCTTTCATTAGACCAACCCGCCGTTGCAAGGATGTGGTCCATAGGAACTTCCATCATCCTTGTTGCCAATGTAGCTGCAGCCCTGGTGGAATGAGATTTAAAAGCATCAGTGTCCAGCCCCGCTGCACCTAATACCACCCTAAGCCATCTTGAGATGGTCTGCATGGTTACTCTATGATGAGGACATTTATGGCTTATCAATAGAGCCATTTCCGTGCCCCTGAGACTTTTGGTGACCTCCAGGTAATGTAGAAGGTGGGTCACTATGCATAGGCATCTATCTACGGGGTAAGCCAGGAACTCCAATTTGACGCCAGATGATCAGGCCTGTTCTGTTTAAGTAACTAATAAATGTGAAAGGTTATATTATTTTGGGATGTTGCCATGGCGTCGAGTCTTAGTTTGTGCAGAGACTGAACCCGCTGTGCCGTTACGAGAGCCATCAGCATCACCATTTTGTACGTGAGTTTAGTTAGTGAAAGGGACGTGGCTGGTGCCCAATCTCTGAGCAGGGTTAGGACAATGCCAATATCCCAGGTCTGGGAATATCGAGGCCTGGGGAGATTCGAGTTAAAAATACCCCTCATAAGTTTTGACACCAGAAGGTGAGATCCTACTCCATGGTGTTCTAACCCCTGTCCCAGGTATGAGGATAGGGCACTTCTTACACAGTTGATGGCACTATAGCTCAAGCCTTCATCGAAATGTAGACTCGCCAAGAACTCCAGCACATCTGTAATGGTGGCTTTGTTGTAAGTAGTGTTTGTCCTGATACAAAATATAGGTGAGGTACTGTTTCCTGGTGCGCTCTCTGCATGATGCCGTGATGATGTTCATAGTTCGGTCCTACAGTCCAAATTCCAGGAGAGGTCTTTTCAAATCCTGCAAACCAAGAGGTTCATTCGGTCATGGCACGGGTGACTCTCCCCTGTCGCAGGATGTACCAGCAAACCCGGGCGTTTGGAGACTGGAATACATGGTTCCGAGACCATGTCGAATACCACAGGGAACCATGGCTGAGTAGGCCAATCGGGTACAACCAAAATACCCGATGCGGAGTCTTGTTGTATTTTTCGCAAGACCCGACTGATGAGGCAGAAGGGGGGAAATGCATAGAAAAACAAATCCCCCCAGTGTAGCGAGAAAGCGTCCATCGCTACTGCCCCAGGGTCTGGTTCCCATGCAACATATGTTGGTATCTGGTGATTAAGTCTGGATGCAAAAAGGTTGATATCTGGCGTTCCATACCGATCCACAATGTCAGTAAATACCTGGTGGTCCAACATCCATTCGGTGTTGTCATTGAATTTGCGTGACCTGGTGTCCGCCCTGTATTGAGCTTACCCGGAAGGTGAGTAGCTGATATCTAAATGTTTCTTTCTATGCACCAGTGCCAGATTGAATTGGCCAATTCATCACAAGATATCGACTTAATTCCACCCATATGATTAATGTATGCCACCACAGTGGTATTATCAATTTGTAGGCGAACATGCAGATGGTGCATGTCTGAACAGTAAGCCAGAAGACCGTGAAACGCTCCCAACATCTCTAGCTGATTGATACCCAGTGTCTGAAGTAAGGTTAACTGGTGTGCATTCCATCCACCACCACAACTGGAGGTGGTATTGATTGCTCCCCAGCCGTGAGCACTGGCGTCAGTTTGTAACACAACCAAAGGGTTTGTGACTATGATGGGATTAGAGCATTGTCGAACATTGCTAATCCACCATCGCAATTCCAATTTTGCTTTGGCTGGTAACTGCATTGGCCTATCAAAGTGGCCAGCATGGTGTTTGAGTGCTGCAATTTTGGCCCGCTGTAGATTTTGGTAATGTAAGGGTCCAAATTGTGTGGCTGGAAAGGCAGCCACGTGCTTCCCAATTACCCTGGCTACTTGCCGAACAGATGGTTTACTGATGCAAACAAGGCTGTGCATGCCTTGATAAAGTCTGTTGCTTTGTCCTTTGGCAAAGTGACAGACATATGAACAGAGTCAACCGTGAACCCCAAATAGTCCATAGTCACAGAAGACATTAACTTGGATTTGTCTGGATGGATGATAAATCCCAATTTTTGAAATAGGAGCTTGGTGGCTGAGGCTGCCAATTTGGCCAACTCCAAGGTTTTCCCCACAATCAGGATGTCATCGAGATATGCCATATCGAGCGATATGCCATATGTTTTTGTTTCCGAAGAAACGCCAATGCTGGTTCCAATATTTTAGTAAACAGTCTGGGGGCTGATGTTAATCCATTAGGCAGCACTTTATACTGCAGAGCTGCCGCATCCAGATAAATTTCAAATATCTGCGGTGATCTTTCTCTATTGGTACTGAGTAGTATGCATCTTTTAGGTACTTCATAGCAAGCCATGAAGTACCCCTTGTAAACTAGTTGTTTGGCAGTAACAAAAGTTTCAATTTTGAAGTGGGTGTACTGCACAAAAGTATTCAGCTGCGTCAAATCAATAATGATGCGGCATCCACCATCTTTTTTGTTTTTGGTGAAGATGTTTGATACAAACTCAAAAGATTCATGTTTGGTTTTCTCAATTACTCCTTTTGTATGTAGTCTTAACAGTTCCGCATGACCTTCCACTTTCTCTTATTGTGAAAGCACAAACTTTCGGCTAGGTGCATGCTGAACCGGAAGGAGGAGTTTGTCAACAAATTCAATTTTGTATCCCTGAACACTATGCAGTATGAAAGGATCCGACGTTAGAGAACTCCATGCATCCCTAAACAACTGTAACCTTCCCCCAAGCTGTGAAGAAGTTACACATGCTGTGTTCCGGGGGCAACCAGACCCACCTACCTCCATGGTTACCATTGATGCTGTGTTGGTTTTCTCTGTCCTTGGTTCCTGGGAGGTGGAGGCGTTGTGGTGTGGGGTTGGCGCATCTTCCAGGAAGGCCGTTCTGGGACATGGCCTGAAAAAGACCTTTGTGTAGGTTGTACGGCCTTCAAGCTTTCACCAGCTGTTCTTTCGCTGTGATAACGCGGCCTGCGGGCGGTGAGTCTTCCAGCCAGGACCCTGCCGAGTCAACGGGCTTGCCCGACTTCCGGGTGGCTTTGCCGCCAGTCCGAGGTGCACCTATGGGCTGTTGCGGTGTCAAGTCGGGGGCTGCCGTTTGAACAACGAGCAGCTCTGGAGAAGTCGGCCGCTGCTGACTGGTTTGGACTTGGTTCGTGACTTGTCCCTGACGGGAGTACTCTGTAACAAAACCACAACAGTTACAACCAGCAAAACGACCTCAGGATAGTAAATACTCACCTGTAGGTCCGTTTTAAACTTACCAGTGGAGGAGCGACCCTCCTCCCTGCCTGTCGCTTCGCAATGCGTTCGACGATATGTCTCGCATGCGTGCTGGCGGGGTCTTCTCGTAGTCACTCACGTGACTCTGAAATAAAATATAAATTCAAGTGACATAAAGAATTACAGACAGTAAACGGAAATAAATTTACTCAAACAATTTAACGACACTTACTTTTCAATCCAGATTGGTAGCTTCAGAGGTGGCATGAAATACAACAGCAGCATTTTTATTTTTTCTTGTCTCTCAAGCTGGAAGGAGGCCATTTAGCCCATCGAGTCTTTGTCTCACCCCCAGGTCCCAGCTTTCTCCCGCCTACTACAATCAGTCTAATAGGGGGTCCCAACCTAAAATGCTGCCTGACCCACTCAGTCAGCAGCTAGTTACTTTTTCTGTATCACCAAAATCAATGGTATCGTGTGCGTTTCCTCCAGGTGCTCCGGTTTCCACCCACATCCCAAAATTAAAAAAACATTTGAAGGTTAATTGGGTTCTGTAAATTGCTCCTTATGTTTAAGGAGTGAATGAGAGAGTGGGATAATATAGAACTAGTGTGAACGGGTGATCGCTGGTCAACGTGGACTCAATAGACAACAGACAATAGGTGCAGGAGTAGGCCATTCGGTTCTTCAAGCCAGCACCGCCATTCAATGTGATCATGGCTGATCATCCCCAATCAGTACCCCGTTCCTGCCTTCTCCCCATATCCCCTGACACCTCTATTTTTAAGAGCCCTATCTAACTCTCTCTTGAAAGCATCCAGAGAACCTGCCTCCACCGCCCTCTGAGGCAGAGAATCAGTGGGCAGAAGGGCCTGTTTTCATGCTGTATGTCTAAACGTAACTATATTAAAATACTGGCATTAATTCCAGACTTTAATGGTTGACTTAAAATTCTAAGGAGGAATACAAGCTAGCATCACTGAATCAACGTTTCAGCCTTTGGATATTAATCTCCAGTTACTCATCTTCTCTTCTACCGATTCACAGACTCAGATGGACTAATGACCTATTGATTTTGGTCTTTGGAGAGATACTGTGCTGGTGCACTTGAATCTAAACCAGCTTTTATCTTCATTTCTCTGTAACTTTAGAAAATTCCAAAAATGTTAGTGAAACTTTATTTATTCTCTGTGAGGGAGCCAATTGACTTAATCCACAGGGAACTAACCCTGCTCACTCGTCAAAGAGACCTACTTTGGCTGGCAACGCCTCGGGTTGATAAGATTCATGCACCGTCCATGTCCATCAGTTGACCAGCGTGTTTGGTGATGTCAGTGGTGCTGCCTTTACTGCTGAGCTGGGGTCTTGTTGGGGAGCCCAGCCTTAGGGGGCGCACACTTGTGGACAAGGAGAGGATCGGAAAAGATGCAGTGGCAGGTGAAGATGCTGAGGTCTTCCTGCCTTCTCTGGCCCTGGCGGCCCTGCCGGCTGCCTTCAATGTTGATACCTTGCACGCAACACAACAGCTTTTCACTGTACCTCAGTACACCTGACCGTAAGAACGAGAAGGCAGGTTATTACCTGAATGGTGTCAGATTAGGAAAAGGGGAGGTGCAACGAGACCTGGGTGTGCTTGTACATCAGCCACTGAAAGTAAGCATGTAGGTTACAGCAGGCAGTGAAGAAAGCAAATAGCATGTTGGCCTTCATAGCGAGAGGATTTGAGTATAGCAGCAAGGAGGTCCTACCGCAGTTGCACAGGGCCCCGGTGAGACCGCACAGGGGGTATTGTGTGCAGTTTTGTTCTGCTAGTTTGAGGAAAGACATTCTTGCTATTGAGGGTGTGCCAGGCTCGAAGGGCTGAATAACCTACCCCTGCATCTATTTTCTATGTTTCCAACCTAACCTGAACTTAACCTCATTGGAGACCCATTAATCTCTAATCGGACTTGACTCTAATTTATCTTGCACTAAATGTTGAAAACTATATCCTGTATCTGAACACTGTAGATGGCTTGATTGTAACCATGCACAGTTTTTAAGTTGACTGGATAGCACGCATCAAAAAAGCTTTTCGCTGTACCTCGGTACACGTGACAAGAAAATAAACGTCAATCCTTAAAAAAATTAACCAACGCCAATCCTTGATACAGTCTCCATTGATCCAAGCACACTTGCCTGTTCTGACATGGGCACCAGACTTTAACTCGCTTGCATGAACACCACTACGTTTGAGACTAAGACTGTCTTTGCTAAATTCTTCATATTTCTTTCTTCACTTTAGACTTTAGAGATACAGCGCAGGAACAGGCCCTTCGGCCCTCCAGCACTCACCCCGTATGCTAGCACTATCCTACACACTAGGGATGGTTTGCAATTTACCAAAGCCGATGAACCTAAAAACGTGTGTGTCCATGGAGTGTGGGAGGAAACCGGAGCACCCGGAGAAAACCCACATGGTCACTGGGAGAACGTACAAGCTCCGCGCAGACAGCAGCCATAGTCAGGATCGCGCCCAGTTTCCTGGTGCTGTAAGGCAGCAACTCTACCGCTGTGCCACTGGGGGAACGTTCAACCACAGAGGCCGAAGAAGGCTCAATCATTGCATTCATTCAATACGCAGATTGATTGATTTTTGAACATTAAGGGAACCAAGGGATCTGGGGCTGGTGCTGGAAAATAGTGCTGATGTAAAAGATCAGTCACAGTCTTAATGAATGGCAGAGCAGTCTCGAAGGGCCAGATGACCTATTCCTGCTCCAACTCATTTGTTCTTAAATCTCAACTCCTTGATCAAGCATTTGCAGCCCTGTCATAATATCTCAATGCAGCATGGTAACAAATGTTCTTGCTGAATCGCCAATGGAGCTCTGGGATGTTTTATAACATTATATAAATGCAAATTATTTTTCAGTCAGGCCATTACAACACTTAACTGTTTCAGCATTTTTGTCCCTATACCCCTTACTGAGTCATTCGCAGAACATCAAACATAGGACAGTACAGCTCAGGAACAAGCCCTTCGGCCCACAATGTCCGCGCTGAACATGATGTCACACTCGTTCATTGGATAACAAGTTGGCATTCAGCCTAATTTCAATCAACACCAGTTTCAGTTGTATCGCAATCCTCAGAATGTTCATCAGTTTAAGTGATAGGAGCAAAAGGAGGCCATTTGGCCCATCAAGTCTATTCTACCATTCAATCATGGCTGATCTATCTTTCCCTCCCAACCCCATTCTCCTGTCTTCTCCCTATAACCCGTGACGCCTGTACGATTCAAGAATCTATCTATCTCTGCCCTAAAAATATACATTAACTTGGCCTCCACAGATTCACCACCCTCTGACTAACAAAATTCTTCCTCATCTCCTTCCTAAATGAATGTCCTTTAATCCTGAATCTATGACCTCTGGTCCTCGACCCTCCCACTAGTGGGAATGTCCTCTCCACATCTACTCTATCCAGGCCTGTCGTGACCAGGCTCCAAACCTTTGGGTTGGCTTGGCCATGTGGTGAGATAATGCTATGGTTCAGATTGAGATCAGCCATTAAATCAAGATTTGTCTGCTTTGTCAATCAGATTTAAGGGAATTCATGGCTCTATTTTTGGAACGACTGGGCTTATATTCACTGGAATTTAGAAGGATGAGAGGCGATCTTATAGAAACATATAAAATTATTAAGGGATTGGACAGGCTCGATGCAGGAAAAATGTTCCTGATGTTGGGGGAGTCCAGAACCAGGGGTCATCCCAGAATAAGGGGTAGGCCATTTAGGACTGAAATTAGGAAAAAAAAATGTCAGCCAGAGTTGTGAATCTATGGAATTCCCTGCCACAGAAAGCAGTCGGAGGCCAATTCACTGGATGATTTAGAGAGAGAGTTGGATATAGCTCTTACTGCAAACTGAATCAAAGGATATGGGGAAAAAGCAAGAACGGGGTACATGATTCTGGATGATCAGCCATGATCATATTGAATGGCGGTGTTCGAAGGGCTGAATGGCCAACTCCTGCACTTATTTTCTAAGTTTCTATGAGAAAACAAATGAAACATGTCTCAGTGCCCCAGCCAACATTGAACCTTACTCAACATGTCAAAAATAGATTAATTAATGGAAACATTGTTGTTTGTGGAAACCTGCAAGGGAGAAACCTGGCTGCAAGGTACAAACCTTATTGGCAATACTACAGCAATGAATATACTTTTGCAGACATTCTTTGGAATATCTTCAGGCTGTGAAAGTTGCTCTAGAAATCAGTCTTTCTTTTGCAAGCAATTTACAGTGGCTTGCAAAAGTTTTCATACCCCTTCAACTTTTCCACATTTTGTCACGTTACAACCACAAACGTAAAAGTATTTTATTGGAATTTTATGTGATAGACCAACACAAAGTGGAGCACAATTGTGAAGTGGAAGGAAAATGATACATGGTTTCCAAATTTTATTACAAATAAAAAACTGAAAAGTGTGGCATGCAAAAATATTCAGCCCCCCTGAGTCAATACTTTGTAGAACCACCTTTCGCAGCAATTACAGCTGCAAGTCTTTGGTGTATGTCTCTACCAGCTTTGCACATCTAGAGACTGAAATTTTTGCCCATTCTTCTTTGCAAAATAACTCAAGCTCAGTCAGATTGGATGGAGAGCGTCTGTGAACAGCAATTTTCAAGTCTTGCCAGAGATTCTCAATTGGATTTAGTTCTGGACTTTGACTGGGCCATTCTAACACATGAATATGCTTTGATCTAAACCATTCCATTGTAGCTCTGGCTGTATGTTTAGGGTCATTGTCCAGCTGGAAGGTGAACCTCCGCCCCAGTCTCAAGTCTTTTGCAGACTCTAACAGGTTTTCTTCCAAGATTGCCCTGTATTTGGCTCCATCCATCTTCCCATCAACTCTGACCAGCTTCCCTGTTCCTGCTGAAGAAAAGCATCCCCACAGCATGATGCTGCCACCACCATGTTTCACAGTGGGGATGGTGTGTTCAGGGTGATGTGCAGTGTTAGTTTTCCGCCACACATAGCATTTTGCATTTAGGCCAAAAACTTCAATTTTGGTCTCATCAGACCAGAGCACCTTCCTCCACATGTTTGCTGTGTCTTCCACATGGCTTGTGGCAAACTGCAAACAGGACTTCTTATGGCTTTGTTTCAACAATGGCTTTCTTCTTGCCACTCTTCCATAAAGGCCAGATTTGTGGAGTGCACATCTAATAGTTGTCCTGTGGACAGATTCTCCCACCTGAGCTGTGGATCTCTGCAGCTCCTCCAGAGTTACCATGGGCCTCTTGGCTGCTTCTCTGATCAATGCTCTCCTTGCCCGGCCTGTCAGTTTAAGTGGACGGCCATGTCTTGGTAGGTTTGCAGTTGTGCCATAGAAACATAGAAATTAGGTGCAGGAGCAGGCCATTCAGCCCTTCGAGCCTGCACCGCCATTCAATATGATCATGGCTGATCATCCAACTCAATATCCTGTACCTGCCTTCTATCCATACCCCCTGATCCCTTCAGCCACAAGGACCAATCCAACTCCCTCTTAAATATGGCCAACGAACTGGCCTCAACTACCTTCTGTGGCAGAGAATTTCACAGATTCACCACTCTCTGTGCGAAAAACGATTTTCTCATCTCGGTCCTAAAAGACTTCCCCCTTATCCTTAAACTGTGACCCCTTGTCCTGGACTTCCCCAACATCGGGAACAATCTTCCTGCATCTAGCCTGTCCAACCCCTTAAGAATTTTGTCAGTCTCTATGAGATCACCCCTCAATCTTCTAAATTCCAGCGAGTACAAGCCGAGTCTATCCAGTCTTTCTTCATATGGAAGTCGTGCCATCCCAGGAATCAGTCTGGTGAACCTTCTCTGTACTCCCTCTATGGCAAGAATGTCTTTCCTCAGATTAGGAGACCAAAACTGTACACAATACTCCAGGTGTGGCCTCACCAAGACCCTGTACAACTGCAGTAGAACCTCCTTGCTCTTGTACTCAAATCCTTTTGTTATGAATGCCAACATACCATTCACTTTCTTCACAGCCTGCTGCACCTGCATGCCTACTTTCAATGACTGGTGTACCATGACACCCAGGTCTCGCTGCATCTCCCCTTTTCCTAATCGGTCACCATTCAAATAATAGTCTACCTTCCTGTTTTTGCCACCAAAGCGGATAACCTCACATTTATCCACATTATACTGCATCTGCCATGCATTTGCCCACTCACCCAGTCTATCCAAGTCATCCTGCAGCTTCCTAGCATCCTCCTCACAGCTAACACTGCCCCCCAGCTTCGTGTCATCTGCAAACTTCGAGATGTTGCATTTAATTCCCTCATCCAAATCATTAATGTATATTGTAAATTGCTGGGGTCCCAGCACTGAGCCTTGCGGCACCCCACTACTCACCATCTGCCATCCTGAAAAGGACCCATTCACTCCTACTCTTTGCTTCCTGTCTGCCAGCCAGTTCTCTATCCACATCAATACTGAACCACCAATACCGTGTGCTTTAAGTTTGTATACCAATCTCTTGTGTGGGACCTTGTCGAAAGCCTTCTGAAAGTCCAGATATAACACATCCACTGCTTCTCCCTTATCCACTCTACTAGTTACATCCTCAAAAAATTCAATAAGATTCGTCAGACATGATTTACCCTTCGTAAATCCATGCTGACTTTGTCCAATGATTTCACCACTTTTCAAATGCGCTGCTATCCCATCTTTAATAATTGACTCTAGCAGTTTCCCCACTACCGATGTTAGACTAACTGGTCTGTAATTCCCCGTCTTCTCTCTCCATCCCTTTTTAAAAAGTGGGGTTACATTAGCTACCCACCAATCCTCAGGAACTACTCCAGAATCCAAAGAGTTTTGAAAAATTATCACTAAGGCATCTGCTATTTCTGGGGCTACTTCCTTAAGTACCCTGGGATGCAGCATATATGGCCCTGGGGATTTATCGGCCTTTAATCCATTCAATTTATCTAACACCACTTTCCGGCTAACCTGGATTTCACTCATTTCCTCCATCTCATTTGACCCGCGATCCCCTGCTCACACAAAACATACTCTTTCCATTTTCGGATGATGGATTGAACAGTGCTCCGCGAGATGTTCAAAGCTTGGGATATTTTTTTATAACCTAACCCTGCTTTAAACTTCTCCACAACTTTATCCCTGACCTGTCTGGTGTGTTCCTTGGGCTTCATGACGCTGTTTGTTCACTAATGTTCTCTAACAAACCTCTGAGGCCTTCACAGAACAGCTGTATTTATACTGAGATTAGATTACACACAAGTGGACTCTATTTACTAATTAGGTGACTTCTGAAGGCAATTGGTTGCACTGGATTTTATTTAGGGGTATCAGAGTAAAGCGGGCTGAATACTTTTGCACGCCACACTTTTCAGTTTTTTATTTGTAAAAAAATTTGAAAACCATGTTTCGTTTTCCTTCCACTTCACAATTATGCGCCACTTTGTGTTGGTCTATCACATAAAATCCCAATAATATACATTTACGTTTGTGGTTGTAACGTGACAAAACGTGGAAAAGTTCAAGGGGTATGAAAACTTTCTCAAGCCACTGTATATATAAAAGATACACACAAAATACTGGCGTAAATCAGTGGGACAGGCAGCATCTCTGGAGGGAAGGAATGGGTGACGTTTCGGTTCAAGACCCTTCTTCAGACCATTCCTTCCCTCCAGAGATGCTGCCAGTCCCGTTGAGTTACTCCAGCATTTTGTGTCTATTTTTGTTTTAAAGCAGCATCTGCAGTTCTTTCCCATATATATATATATATATATTTTTTTTTATTTTTTTTTCTTTTTTTCAGTTGCTTATATATATATATATGTATGTGTGTGTGTGTGTGTGTGTGTGTGTGTGTGTGTGTGTGTGTGTGTGTGTGTGTATATATTCAGTTGCTTTTATGTACATAAAAGCTGAAGTAACTCATTAGGTCAGGCAGCATCTCCGGAGAAAAGAAATAGGTCAAGGCCCTTCTTCAGACTCTGCTTGTGTAAGTAGCTCATTCTAAGCTTCCCCAGTCTGGTTTCAGTCAAACACTTGCGCATCTAAACTTTATTTTGGAAAAACACAATAACAGTTTCCCACTACTATACCTAACCACCATGGATTTGATCCTTGTATCTGCTTGGCCAAGCACTTCTAGCCTTGTGCAAGCAGAGACACTTCAAAAGGTCACACAGTCCCAAGCGCTCTTCCAGAAGATCGACATCAGACCTCGTGGAAGCTACCTTTTATAGGTCCTCAAACCTTGAGGGGCCGAACCACATGGGTGGTCTCCATACAGTCCAATAACAAATATCGATTAACATAGTACATGATAGACATTTCCCTAACCCAATAATACAGTAACCATACCTTGTATTCAAATGGAGCTTCTGGGAGGAAGCAAACACGGCAGCATTTGCCCAGATATTCAAGAAACCCAGACAAGGCTCAACACTTAACCCAATCAACACCTAGCAAAGTAAAGCTTTGCAACAATATTTACAATGTGTATGTCTGGTTTGCATTCACCCAATCCATTGCAATTTACACCTAACTGTAAGAATCTACAGATGCCCCATTCTTTCACTGCAACTCTTATCTGAGTTCTAGACAACTTTGCGACCATTCTGCAGCTTGTCCCATTTCTGCAGAAGGCGCATTTAAATTGACCAAATGGCCTAGCTGCCCAGAAGCCTTTACTCAATTTTAATGTCCTGGCCTCTCCTATTTGGCCAGAATAAACATTCCTTCCTTTTATCATATATGATAAACCATAATTTATAATAATCAAATAATCAGATAATCAGATAACCAGATATACATATGTGTGTCTATTACATTCTCCATCTATTAACAATACCAAGATGATGATTTTTCTTATCAAGCTTCCCCAGTTTTCATGGGTGTAGCTTCACAATTTCTGTCTAATGAGTTTTCACCTCCTGAGTTTCTGTGGATGCAAATTCCCTGCATCCGTGTTGTTGCCCATTCTTCCATCCCTTTCCATAGTCGAACCTATAACCTATAATTCCTGAAAAACTTGGGACAAAGCAAGTTACCATTCATGCTCTAATACTTTCCCATACATTCACTGTATTCCTATTACAATTCTGTCACAAACCCTTTTCTATTTCACTAGAACTATCTCTATTATATTCTGCCCTATAATATACTCTTTACTATCCTAGGATCAATGTTAATCAGCCCTCTCCGTATTCACACGATGTTCCTTAATGTATATCTGATAATAGTTTCTCATATAAATTTCAGCTGGGTTCAGTCCAGATTTCCCTACAGGTGTGATTCTTATTTAAAGCAAACCATGAAGAATGTTTTAATTTAACCAAAGTCAGTCTCAGCCTTCAATTTAATATTTTAAGTTTCAGGGTCCGTCTCACCCTTCACATTCCACAGCGTTATGGTCGATAACACAATTCCATTCCAATTCCTGTGTAATTCTCAGCTGTTCAAATTTAATCAATCAATTTCCATATGTGGTCAATTTTATCATAAAGTCAATTAAGAATGCCAAATCTAGGGACAATTTCTTTCCACCTTGATAATAGAAGCCACTTTACTATCAAGGGTTAAACAATTTTAGATCCACCGGTCAAATACATCGACTGATACCTCAACACCCATTTCATTATTCCTCCTTCTAATTCAATGGACTTCTCCTCCAGTACTTCTTCCTTAGTAAGTTGGCTCGGCTCTCAGTCCATAGGGGTTCTTCTTCATAACTAGTTTCCTTTTACCTCTAAGTAACCCTTTCTGGATGGTTAGTATTGACCTTCCGAGGGGAACTCATTATCTAAATTTTCAGTCTACCTCATCATATTATACTATCACCGTACGTTATGTTTTAACTTCTGATATTCGCTAGGGTCTGTTCCTTTCTTGATAGCAACTAAATAGTCCCGTCCCATCTTTGATTATCCTCCTATGGGTGAGACAAGAGAAGAATGCCAAGTCAACAATCAATTCTCTAATTATTTTAAAACTATTTCTGGGATCTCGGATATTTCTATATCCTCTAGGATCTCTAATTTCTTCATAATCTCAAATGGACTAGGTTATTCCCAGCCAATCTAGCCACCGAGCCCAGTGCCTTTACGAGATTCCTCCAGGGAGGGATTCAGATATCTTCACACAGGCGTGGCCTCTAACCAACCTAGATTTTACCTCTTCAAAAGGACTTCCTTTACACCTGCTTGGCATCGGGTGTCAGTGGCTAGCCTCTTCACGCTGGCAGTCGATGCCGATTTTCGGAACGCACCTTTCCAATCAGTGCTCCCGGCAACGACAGGTCAAATGCTTCACCGCTTAGCACGTAAACCAGACTTGTATTTCAATACCCTACCAAATAACAGATATTGATTAACACAGTACATGATAGACATTTCCCTAACCCAATAATACAGTAAACAATACATTGTATTCAAACAGAGCTTCTGGGAGGAAGCAAACACGGCAACATTTGCCCAGATATTCAAGAAACCCAGACAAGGCTCAACACTTAATCCATTCAACATCTGGCAAAGTAAAGCTTTGCAACAATATTTACAATGTGTATGTCTGGTTTGCATTCACCCAATCCGTTTCATGCAATTTACACCTAATTGTAAGATTCTGCAGATGTCCCATTCTTTCCCTGCAACTCTTATCTGGGCTCTGGACAAGATGGCACCAATCTGCAGCTTGTCCCATTTCTGCAGAAGGCACATTTAAATTGACCAAATGGCCTAGCAGCCCAGAAGCCTTTACTCAATTTTAGTGTCCTGGCATCTCCAATTTGACCAGAATTAACACTTGTGTGGTATTCCGAGCTAGCAGTAAGACCATAAAGATATAATGCTGAGGCAAAACTGGCTTCATATTGAATCGTTCTAGACAAGAGGCAGGGCACATTCAGTTTAATCAGTTTGATTAAACTGATTAAGAAGGGTCCCGACCCAAAACGTCACCTTTTAGACAATAGACAATATGTGCAGGAGTAGGCCATTCGGCCCTTTGAGCCAGCACCGCCATTCACTGTGCTGATGGCTGATCATCCACAATCAGTACCCCATTTCTGCCTTCTCCCCAAAGCCCCTGACTCTGCTATCTTTAAGAGTATCTAACTCTCTCTTGAAAGCATCCAGAGAATTGGCCTCCACTGCCTTCTGCGGCAGAGAATTCCACAGATCCTCTGCGTGAAAACGTTTTTCCTCATCTCCGTTCTAATTAGCCTACCTCTTATTCTTAAACTGTGGCCCCTGGTTCTGGACTCCCCCAACATTCATGCCTCTGGGGCCGAATGGCCTACTCCTGCACCTATTGTCTATTGTCTATTGTCTAGCTTGTCCAAACCCTTAATAATCTTATATGTTTCAATAAGATCCCCTTTCCTTTGCTCCTGAGATGCAGCCTGGCCCACTGAGTTACTGCAGCATTTGGTATCTATATTCAGTTTAATGATCTGGAATCTGGTCCAGAGGCATGCTGATCCATCCAGCCTGTACTCCGAGAGTCAACCACAGGAGCAGGTTGTGCCGTGGGAGGTCTGCAATTACTGCACGTCCTTTAATTGAGAAGACAGCGTGTGATTAAATTCTTTAATTGTTTGCTGGGAGGAGGTTGGCTCCTTCGCCCAACCAGTACGTGTCTCTCTCGCATTATTCCTCCCTTTTTTCCTGTTCAAGAAAGTGTCAGGCCCCGCTGCTAGGATGTTATGTCGCACAAAAGCTCAGTCACAGCTATTTTTAGATGAGTGAGAATCGAAGGGCAGTGCAAACCTTTCATCCCGATGAGATGCCTTACATTAAAGCAACAACCTGTGCAATGGAAAGAGTTCTTATGTCTAAGGCATCAGGCGATCGATGTTTTCAATCTCGGCACGTTGGCCACAAAGGGACGACTTTCTTGCATAAAATCTAAAAGTTCCCTATACATTTGATTTTTAGTTTAGCTTGTAGATACAGCGCGGAAACAGGCCCTTCACTTCATCCCACCGAGTCCGCGCCGACCAGCGATCCCCGTACGCTCGCACTATCCGACCCATGCGAGGGACAATTTACATTTTAACTGGTCAATTAACCTACAGACCTGGACATCTTTGGAGTGGGGAGGAAACCGAAGAACTAGGAGAAAATCTACGTAGGTCTTGGGGAGAATGTACAAGCTCTGTACAGACAGCACCTGTAGTCAGGATCGAACCCGGGTCTCTGGCGCTGTAAGGCAGCAACTCTACCGCTGCACCACTGGGCCGCCTCAATGATAACATTGTCAGTGATACAATTTTACTAATGCTGATCAGATTTTAAAGGACATGGGTGTAAGATGAATGGGGGGGGGGAAAGATTTCATAGGAACCTTAAGGGCAGCTTTTTCACGCAAAGGGTGGTTCCTATATGGAACAAGCTGCCGGAGGAACTAATTGAGGCAGGTACTATTGCAGCATTTAGAAAAACATTTGGACAGGTACATACTGTCGATAGGATTTGAGGGATATGAGCCAAATGCAGGGAGATGGGACTAGTGTAGATGTGGCATGTTGGTCGGCATGGGAAAGATGGGCTGAAGGGCCTGTTTCCACATTGTATGACTCTATGACTCCATAAGGACCTTCCAATCAAAAACACTTACAAAACCCAACTTACATCTTTAAAATATTTTCAAAATGATGTGTGAATTGTAGAGATTCTTTTTGCAGTTTGCATACTTATTCTGCATCCTAAAATTAACAAAGAGAAGTCCAATAATTTAAAAAATAAAGACAAACTATCGGATCGAGCTGGGGAAATAAAGAGAGTTAACATTTTCGGTCAATGTCCTATCCTTTAGAATGGCTGTAAGTTACAAATACTGTAAGTCCCCATAAAATTTAAATCTCATATAAAATTGAAATTGGATCATGTGTTTTTTTTTAAGAAACAGATTATCCCATTTCAGTGTTATGTGGAGAATATAATGCTAGCAACCACCTCCAGGTGAAATCCCACTTGTTGTGAAATTGGACCATGACTTCTGTGTATTGTTCGTGTTAATGCTACTGACAATCTTTCAGCATCAGATTCACACCCAGTGGTGTAATTATTCACATAACATATGTTTCAACCCACACTGGCATCAACTGAAGCTTAAAGTTCAAGACAGTAATCATTGTAGGGTGAACTCATCTTGGTGGCGCAGTGGTAGAGTTGCAGTACTTGCACGCTTGCAGCGCCGGGGACCCGGGTTCGATCCCGACTACAGGCGCTGTCTGTACGGAGTTTGTACATTCTCACCGTGACCCACGTGGGTTTTCTCTGAGATCTCTGGTTTCCTCCTGTTAATCCTGGCCAAATTGGGGCAACCAGGACATTAAAATTGAGTAAAGGCTTCTGTGCTGCTAGGCCATTTTGGTCAATTTAAATGTGCCTTTTGCAGAACTGGGACAAGCTGCTGAATGGTGCCAGTTTGTCTGGGGCCTAGATAAGAGCTGCAGCGAAAGAATGGGTCAACTGCAGATTCTTACAATAAGGTGTAGATCGCATGGAACTGATTGGGTCACTGCAATCCAGACATACACATTGTAAATAATGTTGCAAAGCTTTACTTTGCTAGATGTTGATTGGGTTAAGTGTTGAGCCTTGTCTGGGTTTCTTGACTATATAGGCACATGTTGCATAATTCATCTTTGTTAACTCCCATCAAGAAACGTTGTCAGATACAATGTATTAGTTACTGTGTTATTGGGTTATGGAACTGTCTATCATGTACTGTGTTAGTCGGACTCGTATAGAGACTATTCCCATGTGGTTCGGCCCCTCAAGGTTCGGAGACCTATAAAAAGTAGCTCCCACGAGGTCCGATGTTGATCTTCTGGAAGAACGCTTGGGACTACGTGACCTTTTGGAGTGTCTCTGCTTGCACGAGGCTAGAAGGGCTTGGCCAAGCAGATACAAGAATCAAACCTGAGGTGGTTAGGTATAGTTGAAGGAAACTGTTGTTGTGTTATCCAAAATAAAATTTAGTTGTGCAAGTGCTTGACTCAGTATTTTATTGACTGAAACTAGACTGGGGGAAAGCTTAGAATGAGCTATTTACATTGGGGGCTCGTCCGGGATCTCAACGGACCTCCAAACACAAGTTTGCGATTAAGGGTGTTGAGCTGTCTCGATTGCGAGTGCAGAAATTGGCGCCACTGTGCGGTTTTCGCATTGATTTTCGGCACTTCGCTAGTCGGAGCAGATCGATCATTCGCGGGCTTGGGAAAGGGTCCCAACGAGATCGTAGAACAGAGTTTAGCAAGCAAGGGGTTGGGGGGAGTTATAGCACTCCTTTGAGTTAGGGGCCCATAAAACCAGTATGGGGTTAGAGGCCCTGCTGGGGTTGGGTTAGAGGCCCGAAACTTGGTCATAGTTGGCAGACTGCAGCAGCTTAACGAGAGCCAAACGCGCATCCTTACCCAGATGTGGTATCCAATTGGTGGGATATTGAATACAAGTCTGGTTTACGTACTAAGCAGTAAAGCATTTGACTTGTCGTTGCCGGGAGCGCTGATTGGAACGGTGCGTTCTGAAAATCGGCATCGACTGCCAGCGTGAAGAGGCTAGGCGATGACACCCGGTGCCAAGCAGGTGCGGAGGAAGTCCTTTTGAAGAGGTAAAACCTAGGTTGGTCAGAGGCCACACCTGTGTGAAGATATCCAAATCCCTCCCTGGAGTGACGGACTAGGAATCTCGTAAAGGCACTGGGCTCGGTAGCTAGAGTATAGATTGGCTGGGAATACTCTAGTCCATTCGAGATTTCATTGGGCAAATAAATTGAAATCGAGCGCTCGCGTATGTTGAGTGGTACGCACCAAGACTAAATGGTCCGAGAGCAAACTTAAATTTGCAGAATCAAAGTTTCCGAATACAGAATTTCACATTGAAGTTCTGCCCATACGGTAGAATTTGAATTCTGTGTATATAGAACTTCGGAGTTTGTGCGTGTTTGAGATCGATTCCGAATAGCGGCTGATCCACAGTGAATAGTAACCCTCTGATCGATTGTTGATTAGTACCTGATAGCGAAGAGTTACTGAGAGACGGGAACCTGGTTTACTTGGTGAAAAGTACCCGGTTGTGAGAGGTTTCTCTAATTCTGAGAATTTAGAGAGGAGGGAGAGAGGCCCCCCTATAGAAGTCCAGTCTTAGCAGAAGGAAAGTAACATTTAGGAGGAAAAGTAGTAATTTAAGAAGTAGTACCCCTCAGCAAAGAGTACTCTAGCAAGGGGAAAATCTTCGGTATCGGAGGGAGAAGATCACCGATTGATAATAGCGCGACACGGCATTGAGATCAAGTGTTTGTAAACTGTGCGCTAGCTTGTTAAATTATTATTGTAAATTTCCAGCATTGTCTTTTTTAGTATCTTTATCGGATCCAAACTGTATAAATATTTTGTGTATGTAAAATATATTTAGAGTGTGTTAAGGTCTGTGTGAGTGCTTAAGGATTTTTGGGTGTTTTTAATTGGGGTAAAGTGCGTTTGAATTGAATATATGGTATTTGTTTAAATCGTGATTGTTAGTATTGTTAGAATCCGATCTGTCTCACTGTGCGAGTTGGCCCACGAGTGACCCCGAGTTTTCACTCGTGGTGATCACGTAGCGGGAACGTCGGAACTCGCGCGTTCAACTTGTCCACTCGTGGCGCTAACGGCAGGTACTCGGGGAAACTTGTTAACTCGTGAAAAAAATCAAACATGTTTGATTTTTTCCACGAGTCAAATTAACTGTTCAAGTTAAAAATGGAAACATTTAAAACTCGTTGCAGTAACGTAATGGCCCGTGCGTTCACCATAGTGTCTCGTGAGTCTATCGTGGGAACTTTTTTATAATCTGAAAGGGACTGAACCAAAGTTGTATAATATGTATATACATATTATATATATTATATATATTTCAATTCCAACCCCGAAGCAATTGAGAGGCGATTTCTTGGGGCCATGTAATTTAACGTGTGTCTTTGCTTTTAAAAGTGAAGCTGTTTAATTGTTTACGCTGCGCTGTGTTTCGTGTTGGGGAGAGTGCTGCTGTACAATGCTTTCGATTTTATACTGCCCTCCCCCTTCCACAGAAAAATGCCTAAATTTTTCTTTGTGCCCGCTCTCCTGGGAGCAATCCAAACCAGGGGAACAATGAACCCTCAGAGGCTTCGCGTTCCTTGCTCCTATATATGGAGGGTACACAAAAAGCTGGAGAAACTCAGCGGGTGCAGCAGCATCTAAGGAGCAAAGGAGATAGGCGACGTTTCGGGTCGAGACCCTTCTTCCTTTATTAGGAGTTAGATTTAGGGCTAAAGGAATCAAAGGATATGGGGGAAAAGCAGGAACAGGATACTGATTTTAGATGATAAATCAGTATCTTTGATTCCTTTAGCCTTAATATTAGTTGTTAAGGCTAAAGGAATCAAAGGATATGGGGAAAAAGCAGGAACAGGATACTGATTTTAGATGATCAGCCATGATCATATTGAATGGCCGTACTGGCTCGAAGGGCCGAATGGCCTACTCCTGCACCTATTTTCTATGTTTATATCCTACACACACTAGGGACAATTTTACACATACACCAAGCCAATTAACCTACAAACCAGTACGTCTTTGGAGTGTCGGAGGAAACCGAAGATCTCGGGGAAAACCCACGAGGTGACGGGGAGAACGTACAAACTCCGTACAGACAGCACCCGCAGTCAGGATCGAACCCTTGTCTCCGGCAGAGTAAGGCAGCAACTCTCCTGCAGCACCTACAATAGATCCATTCAATGGTCAAAATCCAGCGAGTGTACTGCAATTGGCAGTGGGAAGTTGTCAGCATTTTGCTATTGAGAGACACATTCAATCGATATATTAATGGTTGCTGCAGGTACCATTCCCTTGTTGCACATTCCCTCCCTGCCAGAAGGCCCACATCCTAACTGGACTCTCTAATGGGTACCATGCTTGTTTCCCAATTTGTTGTCACGGAGATACATGACATTCAGTGTATGATCTCGGGACCCATTAAACAAGGCCTCAATTTCAAAGTCATTCCCGGTTCGATCCTGACTACGGGTGCAGTCTGTACGGAATTTGCACCTTCTCCATGTGACCATGTGAGTTTTCTCCGGGTGCCCTGGTTTCTTCCCACACTCCAAAGAAGCGCACGTCTGTAGGTTAATTGGCTTCGGTAAAATTGTAAATTGTCCCTAGTGTGTAGGATAGTGTTAGTGTACGGGGTGATCGCTGGTCAGGGGCGCACATGATAGGCAGAAAGGCCTGTTTCCACGCTGCATCTCTCAAAAGCCTAAAGTAAAGTCTAAAGACAACAGCACCGATGAATCCTCGAGGTTAAAGCTGGCAATTCCAAAGGGAGGTGATGGTGACATTTCCTTTAATTAGTTTTGAATGGCTGATAAATAGTTAATCAGTATGTTAGTTGTGAAAATGTGGCATCGATAACTCTTTAAAATCTTGGCATGCATTAAATGCTGAGCTGTAAACTTTTACACTGTGCCCAAAGAAAACGATCGATGTGAAGCATTTTACAGGAAGTTTACTGCAGCAAACTAACATCAAACTCGGACAGCTGTAACGAGGGGAAATGCTGTTGATTATTCCCACTCATTGCCCAGTTAACAGCGAGGCAATCTGAGTTTGGCAAAACCTGGTTGCTAAACAATTTAATTCCCCTTCCCATTCCCACACTGACCTTTCTGTCCTGGGCTTCCTGCATTGAGTGTGAGTGTGTGTGTGTGTGTGGGGGGTGGTTAGTGTGTGTGTGTCGCCGCAGGCTGCCCCCCCCCCCCCCCCGCATTGAGGGGACGGGATCCAATGGGTCCCACTTGGTCTAGTATCTCTCTATATCACTGTCTCCATCTCTTGTATCCCTTTCCCCTGACTCAGTCTGAAGAAGGGTCTCTGCCCGAAACGTCACCCATTTCTTTTGTCCAGAGATGCTGTCTGACCTGCTGAGTTACTCCAGGTTTTTGTGTCTATCTTGAGTTGAAGTGCTTACATGGCTGCCTTTATCAATTGATTACTGCTTGTTGCATTGTGACAGTGCTAACCTCATTGAATCGTTGAGACAGAATATCATGTTGGATGGGTGCATTGATGCACAGCTCTATTGCTGCTCGCTCTGCCTAGCACTGAACTTTAGATTCAATGTTTTCAATTAAAACTCCTCCTCTTACCCTTATCCTCCATCTTATACTCCTCCCCCTCACCCTCTCCCCCTCCCCACACGCTTCTTGGAATTACTGTCGGTCAGCCAAGCAAGACATTCCGTGAATTCATCGAGTCAAGCCGGCATTTCAGCCCAACTTGCCCACACTGACCAACATGTCCCACCTACACTAGCCCCATCCTGCCTGCAATTTGGCCCATATCCCTCTAAACCTGTCCTATCCACGTACCTGTCTAAATGTTTCTTAAATGTTGCAATAGTATCTGCTTTGACTACCTCCTTGGGCAGCTGGTTCCATACACACACCACCCTTTGCGTGAAAAAGTTACCCCTCAGGTTCCTATTTGATTAAGGTCATTCATGGAGTTGATTGTTTTTGAGTTAGTCACCAATTGAATCTGGTAGGTTAAGGACAACCTTTTATGTATAATGCAAAACAAGAAATAGATCAGATGTAGGGAAATGGTAGGATAGTGTGATGGGGCGATAATCCTTTGTAAAGTACACCAGGATTTTTCAAAATTTATCTGGGACAGGGATACTGATTCACCAGATACATTTTGCTGAGACTTGGAGCACATCCGATTGGGGAGATCAAATTGTCTCAAAGAGGCATAGTTCCATAGAAGTGCATCAAATTTACTGTGTAAACACAGGTCAGTCATCCCAACAGCTTGGTCACAGTGCTTATGCTCCATTTAATATAGTTTTGGTAGTTTAGTTTCTTTGGTTTAGTTTATCGTGTGTACTGAGGTACAGTGAAAAGCTTTTGTTGCGTGCTAACCGGTCAGCGTAAAGCCAATACATGATTACAATCGAGCCATCGACATGTACAGATACACGATGAAGGGAATACCCTGAATAACATTTAGTCCAAGATAAAGTCTAGTAAAGTCCGATCAAAGATAGTCCGAGGGTTTCCAATGAAGTAGACCGTAGCTCAGGACTGCTCTAGTTGATATAGCTGATCTGTAGAGGGATTCTCTGGAAATTATTTCCCTTTGATTATCCTGAGTTTTACCATAGTTTTTTTTTTTACATTGTTTCAGAGTACTTGTGGGAAGTATATACTCTGAGCCTCCCTGCGAAGGGAGATGAGGAGTAATTTATTTAGCCATAGACTGGTCAACCAGTGGAATTCATTGCCACAGGCAAATCTTAGGGGATTTTAAAAGCGGAGATTGACAGCCCGTTGATTAGCAAGGGTATCAAAGGTTACAGGGAGAAGGCAGGAGAATGGGGTTGAGGGGGGAAAAAAAGATCAGCCATGATCGAATGGCGGAGCACGCTCGATGGGCTGAATGGCCCAAACCTGCTGCTATGATCTTGTCTTTTAAGCTCCAAGAAAATAAGAATCCATGATATGTGCTGCTGAAAATGTATTGGATACATTTGTTGTCAGGCCTTCGCACATAGCATTAGCATCGCCCCTGCTCCTGAAAACTGACCTTCGACATCAGAACGTCCAAGAACTTCCACCAGAACTACTGCTCCTAAGTCTTATGATCTTATGGCACGCACGAGTACATATTAAAATGCATGCACTGTGTCAGGTTGTATGAAGCAGAGAGTCTTTTCCTATTTTTTAGTTTGGTTTAGAGATACAGTGTGGAAACAGGCCCTCCTGCCCACCGAGTCTGCGCGGATCAGCGATCCCCGCACACTAACACTATCCGACACACACTTGGGACAATTTACACCTTATACCAAGCAAATTAACCGACAAACCAGTATGTCTTTGGAGTGTGGGAAGAAACCGAAGATCTTGGGGAAAACCCACGCGGGTCACGGGGAGAACGTACAGTCTCCGTACGGACAAGCCCCGTACCCGGGATCAAGCGCGAATTGGTCTCTCTGGCGCTGCAAGCACTGAAAGACAGCACTCTATAATCGACTGAGACAAATATTATTGGAATAAAGAGGTGGCCAGTCCAAGGTCATGTTCAGTAAAAAAATTCATTCTGAATGCCGTAGGTTTAAACCTTCTTCGATCTCATTCACTAAGTGTACTTTGGAAAAGAGTGCTACATGCATCCCATCCGCATGAGCTTAACGACATCTATCTACATCTATCTATCTTCTATCTATACATAACCAAAACTCTGATCTTGTTATCTTCCGATTTGAGCTGTCTTTCTATTTGCGCAAAAGCAGATTTTTTGCCAGTTTGCTCACCATTCTCCTGTGTTGCGATTGCACCAAGTTTCGTTCCGATCTTAAAAGTTAGCGAGGTTTAAAAAATTTTAAAAACGCGCATGTGCAGATCGATCTCTTTTCCTGCTGTTCAGCGCGCGAATTAGTCTCTTCCCCTGTCACTCACCGGGACGGTCCGCCCCTTCCTGTGCCATCTCGTCTTTACTGGAGCTGAGGATGGCTGGCGGAGGTTTCCAGCCGGACACAATTTTCGGAGGGACCCGAAGCAGCCCAGCCCCAAGCAGCCCAGTAGCGGAGGCCCAGCCCCAAGCAGCCCAGTAGCGGAGGCCCAGTGTCAGAGACCCAGCCCAGCGTTGGAGACCCAGTCCAGCCCAGAGGCAGAGACCTAGCCCAGCCCGGAGTCGGAGATGTTGCCGCTGTCGCCAAACGGACAGCAGAGACTCTGATCCCGGCGGAGGAGAACGACCAGCGCCCGCTGTGAGTCCCCATCGCACCGCCAATTCCAGCCACTAGCCCTCTGGTCCCCCTTGCTGGCTCCTCCCCCTCCCCCGTGATAACCCCATCTCTTGGCTCATCCCCGTCTTTTCTCCGAGCTCACTCCCCCCCCCTCCCCCCCCACAGACACACACCCCTCCCGCCACAACTCCCCCCGCCCACCCCCCATCCCCCCACAACACCCCCCCGCCCACAATCCCCTCGCCCAACACCTCTCCGCCCACCCACCCCGCCCCCACAAGCCCCCCCGCCCCCACAACCACCCCGCCCCGACAACCTCCCCACCCCCAGAGCCCCCCCCCCACAACCCCCCCACCACCCCGACAATCCCCCCACAGCCCCCCTAACCCCACAACCCCCCCCATCCCCACACCCCCCTCCCCCTCCCACACACCCCTCCCCCCCACAACGCCACCACAACCCCTCCCCACACACAACCCCCCGCCCCCACAACCCCCCCATCCCCACGCCCCCCTCCCCCTCCCACACACCCCTCCCCCCACAACCCCTCCCCACACACAACCCCTCCCCCCACAACCTCCCTGCCCACACACACACACACCCTTTCTTCTTTAAACCAGCATCTGCGGCTCCTTCATACACAGATAGATTGAACAGGTCGGCTGGGTCTAATAATCTGATGACATCACTTGCAAGGCTGACATCTTTAAATATCGTGTCCCTGGATTCAGAGACATTGACGTCAACTAACCTTTGGTTATGGATATCAGGCAGAACACAGAGGAATTTGATTGGATCCAGGCCGTCAATAAAACTCCGCCTGTCAGACTCTGGGCCGTTGCTTGACAGAGATGAGTTTCCACTGTGGACATCTGTGGAATTTATTTAATTTTAGCCTGCAGACTAAAAGGTCAGGCCGTCTCGTCCGATACAGTGAAGTGTAATGTCATCTTCAAGCGGGAGTAAAGTCTCAGTCTGCAATTCAAATAAGCTCGGAACTACATCGATTATTATTGTTATTATTGCACGATTATTGTTTTTAGTAAAAATATATATATATATATATATATATTTGTGAGTATGTGTATATATACACACACTGAACTTTTTTTCTCTCTCGTTTATTATACTGTTTACAATGTACTATTCTGTTGTGCTGCAGCAAGGAAGAATGTCATTGTTCTATCTGGGACATTTGACAATAAAACACTCTTGACTTGACAAGCGGAGGGAGGTGAGGAGAACCCCTTTCTTCCAAATAAACAGGTCGTGGAAGCAGATTTAGGCGTATCTTTGAAAAGGGAATTGGATAACGACTTGAATTGGAGACAAGGTATCACCAAAATATGGAAGGCTAAGGACCAAATGTGTAGGGAGGAACTGCAGATACAGGTTTGCACTGGAGGAGAGACACAAAATGCAGGAGTATCTCAGCGGGACAGGCAGCATCTCTGGAGGGAAAGGATGGATGGTGTTTTGGGTCGCTAACCCTTCTTCAGATTGGCAAATGGGATTACTTTAGTTTAGTTTAGTCTAGAGATACAGCGCGGAAACAGGCCCTTTGGCCCACCGGCTCTGCGCCGGCCAGCGATCCCTGTACGCTAACATTATCCTACACACACCAGGGACAATTTACAATTTTACCCAGCGAAGCAGCCTACAAACCTGTACTTCTTTGGAGTGTGGGAGGAAACCGGTGCTCCGGGAGAAAATCCATGCAGGTCACAGGGAGGACGTACAGACAGCACCCGTTGTCAGGATCGAACTCGGGTCTCTGGCGCTGTAAGGCAGCAACTCTACCGCTGCCACACCGTCAGTTTTAGTTAGCTTTAATGGATCCTTGAAAGTCTGCATGAGCATCATGGGCCAAACAGCCTGTTTCTGTGCTGCAAGTCTATGATTCTAATTACAGTGGAACAGACAATACGTTATTCTGGACAAGAGAGTTCAGGCAGTTAATCAATGTGCATGTTGCAAAAATCTGCAATATGGCATCTCCTGACTCAAGATAGCAATGAAACCATACTGCCTTTCATTCAAACTGCACCACTGGTATGATTTTTCCAATATTTGTGACGTGGTTAAAAAAAAGCTTTGCAGCGGCAAGATTCAATCTACCTGAGCTAAATTATCCAATAAACCATAATCGTAACATGATGTGCCTTAACCTGACTGATAACTATTACATCTGATAAACACTCTATTTAATCTGTTCACATAATGGATGTTGTTTTATTTCGGAATCTCTGGGATAATCTTTCCAGTAGCTTTCTGTGTTTATCTCGCCAGAAAGAAATGCTAGTGACCCTGCTGTGAAATTGCTACAGTTGCTTAGAGATTCACCCCAGGTTGAAGTGCTGAGGGTCTTGTGTAGTTGTACCAGTCCACAGTGACTGACTGAAGTAGCCAATTCTGCAACCACCGACCATCAGCCGTCACTGACCGACTGGAAAGGCGTGATGCAGAAGATGGCCGGACACGAGGAAGATGAGTTGTACCAGTGCATACGTAGTCACTTGTTTGCATCTCTTTCATTCATTTGTTCCATATCTCTCTACATCACCGTCTATATCTCTTGTTTCCCTCTCCCCTGACTCTCAGTCTGAAGAAGGGTCTCGACCCAAAATGTCACCCATTCCTTTTCTCCAGAGTCGCTGTCTGACCCGCTGAGTTACTCTATCTTTTTGTGTCTGTCTTCGGTTTAAACCAGCATCTGCAGTTCCTTCCTACACACAGTTGTTATGCTATATTCTTTGAATGCAAATCATTGCTATTGACTTTTAATATATTTCGTGGCACACTTCACAGCGATTAATAGCTGGCATGGACTCAGTGGTTAACATTGGTGCCATGGTGACTCTATGATGCTACTAATTAGAGATGAATTTCCAAGTAAACACGTTTCTACCCGTACAGGAGGTTCCCTGATATCCTTCTGTAAATAATCAAGTAGAATTAATTGGAAGTTTAATGTGCAAAGGATGTCTTGTCTTCATTTTGAGAAGTTTGTAAGTTCATATAAAACATATAAGATTATTAAGGGATTGGACACGCTGGAGGCAGGAAACATGTTCCCAATGTTGGGGAGTCCAGACCCAGGGGCCACAGTTAAGAATAAGGGGTAGGCCATTTAGAACGGAAATTAGGAAAAATGTTTTCACCCAGAGAGTTGTGAATCTGTGGAATTCTCTGCCTCAGAAGGCAGGGGAGGCCAATTCTCAGGATGCTGTCAAGAGAGAGTTAGATAGGGCTCTTAAAGATAGCGGAGTCAAGGGATATGGGGAGAAGGCAGGAACGGGGTGCTGATTATGGATGATCAGCCATGATCACAGTGAATGGTGGTGCTGGCACGAAGGGCCGATTAGCCTACTCCTGCACCTATTGTCTATTGTTTATTGTCTATAAGTTATAGGAGCAGAATAAGGCCATTTGGTCCATCAAGTCTACTCTGCCATTCAATCATGGCTGATCTATCTTTCCTTCTCAATCCCATTCTCCTGCCTTCTCTCTGTGACGTTTGACACCCTTATTAATCATGGACCTATCAATGTCTGCTTTAAACATAACCCAATGACTTGGCCTTCACAGCCATCTGTGGCAATGGATTCCACAGATTCACCACCCTCTCACTATAGAAATTCCTCCTCATCTCTTTTCTAAGGGTATGTTATTTTACCCTGAAGCTGTGCTCTCTGGTCCCCTCTGGAGAAACATCCTCCCCACATCCACTTCACTTCACAACAGCTGACAATGACCTTTTGCCTTTATCATCGTCACATTTTTACATATCTTTCATTCATTGGTTCTTTATCTCTTCACATCACCGTCTATATCTCTCATTTCCCTTATCCCTAACCTGTCTGAAGAAGGGACTTGACCCGGAACATTACCCATTCCTTCTCTCCAAAGATGCTGCCTGGCCCGCTGAGTTACTCCAGGCTTTTGTGTCTATCTCCACTTCACAGCCACTTTCCAGGCCTTTCATTCTATAAGGTATTTTTCAATTAGATCTCCCTCTCATCCTTCTAAACTCCAGTGAGTACAGAGCCGCCAAACACTCATCATATATGAACCCAATCGTCTCTGGGATCATTCTCGTGAACCTCTGGACCCTCTCCAATGCCAGCAGATCCTTCCTTAGATATGGGGCCCAAAATTCCTCACAATACACCTCACAACTCAGCATTGCATCCCTGCTTTTATATTCTAGTCCTCTCTAAATAAATGCTAACATTGCATTTTCCTTCCTTACTACTGGTCTACTTCTTCTTGCGTATGGGGTGCACAGCCTAAAGTTGTAGGTCAACTTGTTCTATTTGATCTTGTTTGTGCACGTCGGGATGATTGCATCAGTCGAAACAGGGTGGACCACGTGGAGGTTGCAATCTCCCACCCCTTACTGCTGGTTAAACCTGCAAATTAACCTTTCGGGACACCCAGAGGCTGCAAACTGTGCAACAGTCTCATAACCTCTTCACCAATGCATTGCTTGAGGACATCATGTACATTGTCACATTGCAAAACGATATATTGATGTGCTGGCCTGATGAATATAGAGGGATACCTGCCTCAATGGGTATATGCAACATCCATTGTGAGCAAGGCAGCACACAGTGGAGAAGAAACCTGTGATCTCTGCAGAATGCTGAACCTGTGCCTTGGGAGGGACCCTGTATGTGAGGCGACTCAATCTGAGTTGATAATGGTTCATAAGGTCATAGGTAATAGGAGCAGAATTAGGCCATTAGGCCCATCAGGTCTACTCCGCCATTCAATCAAGGCTGATCTATCTCTCTTAACCCCGTTCTCCTGCTTTCTCCCCATAACCCCTGACACCCGTACTAATCATGAATCTTTCTTTCCCTGCTTTAAAAATATATCCATTGACATGTCCTGCACAATTCCATAGATTTGCCACACTCTGACTAAATAAATTCTTCTCATCTCCTTCCTAAAGGAACGTCCTTTAATTTTGAGGCTGTGACCTCTAGTCCTAGACTCTCCCACTAGTGGAAACACCCTCCATCAAAGCCTTTCACTATTCGATACGTTTCAATGTGGTCTCCCCTCGTTCTTCTAATCTCCAGCGAGTACAGGCCCATTTCACTTGCACTTTATGTGCAAGTGACGAATAAAACTTGACTTGACTTTACAACGCCGACAAATGTTCATCATAGGTTAACCCACTTGAGGGGTACTGACCATACTTTAAACTTCTGATTCTCTTATTTTTCTGCACTCCCTGGTGAGACCCTAAGTTCTGGAATTCCTCCTTGAACCTTTTATAAGTTCATAAGTTCTAGGATCAGAATAAGGCCATTCGGCCCATCAAGTCTACGCCATTCAATCATGGCTGATCTATCTTTCCTTCTCAACCACATTTTTCTGCCTTCTCCCCATTACCACTGACACGTTTACTAATCAGAAATCTCTCAATATTTGCCGTAAAAATATCCATTGACTTGACCTCCGCAGTCGTCTTTCTACCATTCTCCTCCTGAAATCCCAACGTCCAAGCCTGTGGCCATCTCCCTTAATCTCTCCAGATATTATTCTGACCGAGATTGCTGGATTTCTGGGCACTGAAGGAATCAAGGGATCTGTTGACAGACTGGGGACAGGGTAGAACAGCCCTCTTCTTATTGAATGATGGAGCAGGTTTGAAGGGTCTAGTTCTGCTTCTCATCACTTGGGAAGACAATGAGGCAGTTTTGTGCAATGCTATCTTTGAGTTCAGAAAGATTTTAGAGAGTTACAGCACAGAAAGGGGCCCTTCGCCCCACAGAATCCGTGCCGACCAGCGATCCCCGCACACTAACGCTATCCCACACACCCTAGGGACAAGTTACAGGTAGACAGAAGATGCTGGAGAAACTGAACGGGTGACGCAGCATCTATGGAGAGAAGGAATAGGCGATGTTTCAGGTCTGTCTGAAGAAAGATCTCGACCCAAAACGTCACGTAAATTATCCCTAGTGTGTGTAGGATAGCGTTAGTGTGCGGGGCTCGCTGGTCTGTGCGGATTTTTCAGACTGAAGAAGGGTCTCGACCCGAAAGGTCGCCTATTTCTTCTCTCCATAGATGCTGCCTCACCCGCTGAGTTTCTCCAGCATTATTTGTCCACTTCGATTGTTCCAGCATCTGCAGTTCTTTCTTAAACACAGGGGCAACTTACAATTTTACCAAGCCAACTAACGAACAACCTTGTACGTCTTTGGAGTGTGGTAGGAAACCGGAGCACCTGGAGAAAACCCACGCGGTCACGGGGAGAATGTACAAACTCCGTACAGACGGCACCCACAGTCAGGTGCGAACTCGGGTCTCTGGCACTGTAAGGCAGCAACTCTACCACTGCGCCACTCCACCTCAAACCTATAATACCCATAGAGTTGGAAGTTATTGACCACGATGACTGGGACTAGAATGAATAAGTTATCAACTTAAACCCACCCCACCCCGCCTAGAAAAACAGGTACATAAGAAAAATTATGAGAATACCGGAAATTGGAAATAGAAACAGCAAAAGCATGGAAATAATCAGCAGCATCTGTGAAGAGAGAAACGGGATCAAAATTTGAGATCAGAAACCTTTCATCATAATGAAAAATGTGGGTGAATTAAAGGGGAGTAAACAGACATGAACTCAGGAATAGAAAGAGAAATAAGGACAGAATATCTAGTTCTAGTTGAATTCAATTAATTGTCATGTGGACCAAGGTAGACTGTAAAGCTTTTGTTGCGTGCTATCCAGTCAGCAGAAAGACTATACACGATTACAATCGAGCTGTCCACAGTGTTCAGATACATGATAAAGGGATTAACATTTAGTGCAAGATAAAACCAGTAAACCGATCACAGATAGTCCGAGGATAGACACAAAATGCTGGAGGAACACAGTGGGACAGGCAGCATCTCTGGAGAGAAGGTATGGGCTACCTCCAGCTGAGTTACTCCAGCATGTTGTGTCTATCTTCAGTGTAAACCAGCATCTGCAGTTCCTTCCTACACAAATATAGTCCAAGGGTCTCCAATGATGTAGCATTACAACCCAGCGGTATGAATATCGCTATTACAGGGGGGAAAAAAGAGAATGAAAAAGAAAAAACAGTGATTTTGTTTTGTGTTCAATCTGGAAAAAATATGTAAATTGAAGGAACGAGCCTTCACATGTATCACTGTTAATTTTCGGTGCCAAAATGGTAGATCAGCAATCATTTACATTTATTGCATTGTTAAAAGGGCACTCGTGCCTATAATTAATAGCCCTAATTATCTGTGGCAGCTCAATTGGTATCGCAAATCGAGCACGAGCTGAGCGCCGTAACGCCGGGTGATGCCATTCCTGTTTGAAGAAGGGTGCGACTGAGCCGGCAACTTCCCTTTGACACTAACATCCAGCTGAGAACCCGGCCCCTCCCCAGACGGTTCTGTAGCGTTTGTCCATAAATAATTCCCAGCCCCATTACTCTCACCGCTACTTTAAGGGTAAATTCTGGCCCAATTTATTTGACATCATAATATTGAAAAGTACAAGCTCGGCATTAAGTCAGCCCGCGCGAAGGAGGCAGTGAAACGATTCCGTCAACAATATTTATAGTGAGGTGTTTAACATTCAGCTACACACAGTGCAAGTGGAGCTGCAGTGTTATAATGCTACTTCGCATGTTACACAAGCTGTGCTTTTCAAAGCCATATGTTTATGCATATAAAAGGTTGTCAGCTGAAATCTATAAATGGAAGAGACAGGCCTCATCTGTAAGAATCTTCGAACAAGTCATTGTTCTGGTGGAAGGGATAAGCTTCCAAAATATTAAAGATAGACTCTAGGTGTTGGAATGAGGGGGGAACCTCGTTGAAACATACCGAATAGTTGAAGGCTTGGATAAAGTGGATGTGGAGAAGATGTTTCCACTAGTGGGAGAGTCCATGACCAGAGGTCATTGCCTCAGAATTAAAGGACATACTTTTAGGAAGGAGATGAGGAGGAATTTCTTTAGTCAGAGGGTGGTGAATCTCTGGAATTCTTTGCCACAGAAGGTTGTAGAGGCCAAGTCCGTGGATATTTTTAAGGCAGAAATAGATAGATTCTTGATTAGAACAGGTGTCAGAGATAATTGGGAGAAGGTGGGAGAATGGGGTTAGGAGGGAGAGATAGATCAGCCATGATTGAATGGAGGAGTAGACTTGATGGGCCAAATGGCCTAATTCTACTCTTATTCCTTATGACCTTATGAGTAACTCAGCGGGTCATCCCACTTGAAACGTCACCCATCATTTTTCTCCAGAGATGTTGCCTGGCCCAAAGTGCTGGAGTAACTCAGCGGGTCAGGCAACATCTCTGGAGAAAGGAATGGGTGACATTTTGGGTCGAGACAAGTTGGACACAAAGTGCCGGAGTAACTCAGCGGGTCATCTTACCCGAAACGTCAACTATTCCTTTTTCTCCAGGGATGCTGCCTGACCCGCTGAGTTACTCCAGCATTTTGTGTCTGCCTTTGGTATAAACCAGCATCTGCAGTTCCTCCCTACACACAAGGCCTTTGCTTTGTGCTTTATGACAGGGTGTTCGGTCCAATCCCGATCTGAAGGCCCTGGGACAGAAAGGGTGAGGTGAGAAGGGAAGACAATTATAGATTGGAAGAGTGAGGGGTTGGAGTAAGGATCACATACCCATCAGCAAACACTGCTAAGTTTGGACATTTTCTCCAAAGATGCCGCCTGACCCTGTGAGTTACTCCAGCCCTTTGTATCTATCGCTGGTATAAACCAGCATCAGCAGCTCTTTGTTTCCTCCAAAATATCAAGTTGTCTTTTCCCTCTTTAGCGGTGGTATGAGGTGTTGTGAAAAGCCTGCATTCCTCTTGGGTTATTTCAGATCACCAATGTTTGCAGATTTGTTTGTGACAGTAGTACAGAGGTGGACCACCTCTTCAATGTAGGTGTTGCTGCATGTACATTTAGGTTTAGTCACACACTTAACTATGGCTCAATCCAAAGGTTCAACGGGTCAATGGTACTTCGATGGTCACTCGAAACAAGTATGACTGTCCTCTCCTGAGGACTCCTGTGCGTGACTTTGTTTAACGTGGGGAGACTGATGCACGGACAGCCACCACACGGTCCTTGACAGATCTGGGTCAGGATCCAGTGGCATGGAATCCAAGACGACCGGAGACCCTTTTCTGCTGCAGCCTTCATCCGCCTTCCCAGCCGTTGTGACGCTCCACTGGTCAGCCATCATCCTCCGCCTGTTCCACCGTTGAGGTCTTGGTTGGATTGCTCTTTGTAAGGGACCTCCCCCCTCGACCTTACCGCCATGGGGAGCCCAACCAGTAGCATAGCTCCAGACGGAATCGCTCTCAGGATCTCAGGTCCACACAAGCTTCTCCACCACAACAAGGTGACAATCCACGGAGAAGATTATTTGTCACATGTACAGTGAAATTAATTTTTGATTATAGTTCAGTACAGCTATCACAATACATAGTCACAGATACATCTTAGATAAACATCTCCGATACAGTACAAGTGTGTAGGAGTGGTACACTGAGACAGTATACAGGGTCGCCAGTTTGGCACCAGTTTCAAGACCCAGTTTGTACTGTAAGTGCAGGTTTCAACAAACGCTGTGCTTCCATTATAGTACTCCCATATTAAGAGCTGGAACGATATTTGCTGTACTCCATTATTCAGACTATTCTGGAAAAAACAAGTTTGATATTCATTGATAACCTGCCAGTGAAGTCAGACAAGGGTAGAATGTGGAGTATTTTTAAAAATTGACATTTACTTTACGTTATACCTTACTTAGACTTTCAGGGACTGGGGGATTGGTGGATAAAGTAACCTTGATTCTACCATGTGACAACCTCTCCCTCAATCTTTTTTTAGTTTCTCTTCCAATCTATTTTTTTTTACTACAAAGTCTGTTTTATTTTTTAAATGAAAAAATATTGTATTGCCGAATTTCCTTCCAATTAACGTAACTTTAATTAACCAACAACTTGCGTTGATGATGAGTGTTTGATGAAGTGAAATATCTTATGAATGGTCTCTGGGAAAATATCCTCCCAATCTATTTTCAGTCTCCCAGTAATCCCTGTACACTAACACTGCCCTACACATTAGGGCCAATGTACAGTTTTACCCAGGCCTATTAACCTACAAACCTGCACGTGTTTGGAGTGTGGGAGGGGACTGGAGCACCCGGAGAAAACACACGCAGGTCACGGGGAGAACGTACATACTCCGTGCAGACAGCACCGGTAGTCAGGATCGAACCTGGGTCTCTGGCGCTGTAAAGGCGGCAACAACTCTACCACTGCGCCACCATTCAAGGACTAGCTCAAATTCCACCCACCACTTTTATATTTGTGTCCAAGCTTATCCTGTCTATGTGTGTCTACCTATCACCTTGTGTCTTTCTTTCTGTCTGCTCCTGTCAACTTATTGCCCTCACGTTCTCTGCCTTCCTTGCCTCAGATTCACTCTGCTTCACACTGACTGAACTGCAGTCTATGTCAGGCTTCACTGAAGCCAGCTAGGTTTGAGTGGAGACTGAAATTAAACAAGCGAGAGAGCATTCAAAACTGTCACGCAATGCAGGAGTGGGGGGGGGGGGGGGGCAAGTAGAATTATTCAAAAAGAATGATTCAATTTATAATCTGACTTTTGAAATGCTACTTTAAGCAGACTTTAAATGCTGACAGGATGGAATAGCCCTCTGCACGTTCTTCAATTGTCCAAATTCAATCAAAAGGCATGAGGGGTGACATTACTTCAGAATCGTTATAAAAGTTAATGGAATTTGTGCAAATTCAAAATGTGAAATGTTTCATAGTTCCTCAACCAATAACGTACTTTTGTTTCAAACTGTGCTGAATTGTGCTTGTGGGTGGAATAAACAGTGTCCGTGTGCAGAAGTGATGTAGGTTGGGTATATTAATCCCAGCCCCTCAGGGTCACCAGGATGAAACGCCTTTGAACTGAAGCTGGTTGAGGACCAGTTAACACTTATGGATGCTATCCTGGGCAATTTCTCACCTTTCACCCTGCATCATCCGGACCCACCTGAAATAGACACAAAGAACTGGAGTAACTCAGCGGGTCAGGCAGCATCACTGGAGAAAAAGGATGGGTGGCGTTTCAGGTCTGGACCCCTGTTTATGGACGTTACGCACCCGAACATCACCCATGCTTTTTCTCCAGAGATGCTGCCTGACTCACTGAGTTACTCCCAGCAATTTATATCTATCTTTGGTATAAACCAGCATCTTCAGTTCTTTGTGTCTACATTTTGTCATAGCCTCCTGAAACTCTGCTGTCCTCATCTTAACTTATTTTGTTCTACTTTCGTTCGTGTATTTGGTGACGCTTACAGCCTCCTGGATTGGCAACGCCTTCCTTTTAACGCACTTGCCCTTCTTTACAAATCCCATCCATGACCTTGTCCCTCATAAGGTATGTAACCCTGTCCAACTCCATAAACCTCCATGGTATCTATGCTGCTCCAATTCCAGCTCCTAGTCCAAGCTGATCCATTGTCGGTCATTGTGCCATTGACTTGTGGTTCCCTACCCTTTTGCAGTTCTCTCCTTAAACCCCACCGGCTCTCCACTACCGCACTGATAACCTTTGATTTAACCTTTGGTTACCCCAATGTAATATCTTGAATGAACCTGCCTGAATGTCTGAAGAAGGGTCCCAACCTGAAACACCACCTATCCATGTTCGCCAGAGATGCTGCCTGACCCATTAGGTTACTCCAGCATTTTGTGTCCTAATATCTTTTAGTTTTAATTTTAATTTTGGAGATACAGTGCAGAAACAGACCCTTTGGCCGACTGAGTTCACGCCGACCAGCGATCCCCTCGCACTAACACTATCCTACACGCGAGGGACAATTGACTATTCCACCGAAGCCAATCAACCTACAAACCTGTGCGTCTTTGGAGTGTGGGAAGAAACTGGAGCACCCGGAGAAAACCCACGAGGTCACGGGGAGAACGCACAACCTCCGTACCGTCAGCACCCGTAGATTGAGCCCGGGTCTCTGGTGCTGTAAGGCAGCAACTCTACCGCTGAACCACTGTGCTGGTGCACTGATTTTTTTCCATCAAATATATTATACTATATGATTATCGATTGCTGCTAGCGCCAACTGCATTGCCATCTGTGTGCAAGTCAATGCTTATATTCACAATGTGAAGAAATATTGAACGGGTGCGATATGAATCAGTCCCTGGAGTGAGAGAGATTCAGAAATAAATAGAACAAAAATGATAAAGTTATTGCATGCTTCATTTAATGTCACAACAGTTGATCGAACCCAACGACAATTAGAGCAGCCAATTGTCCCCAAATATAATTGGACTGCACGGTTCTTGCTCATCACAAGGCAATGGAGTGCCTGCGGATGGCCTTAACCCAGTTGAATTGCATCTGTGCCTTCATCAAAGTTGCGAAATGCCAGTTTAAATAATGCTCTCTTTGCGATTATCGATTCCAATCATTACCGTTTTCACTGACCTTGGTCGAGAATGATTTTTTTTTTCTCTCTGCCATTAATGTTTAAGCTTCACTTCTCTTTCAGTTGATTGGTGTGATTATTAACAGCTGACTTGTTGAGGATTTGCTACGAAGGTCAACATCACCCGTTCTCTCCCCACCACCCCCCCCCCTCTCCCCTCACCACCTCCCGCAGCCCCACGCCACAACACCAGCCCACCTCCTCCTCCGTCACCCCAAACTCACCACCAGATCAGTGACTTTAACTGATAATTACCTGGATCAAATACATTGAGGCACACGGTTATACAGCAAGGAAACAGGCCCTTGGACCCTGTGAGTACATGCTGACCAAGATGCTACATCTAAGCTAGTCCCATTTGCCTGCATTTGGTCCATATCCCTCTAAACTGTTCCTAACCATGTACCTGTCCTATCCATGAGGATGTTGAAGAAGGGTCCCAACTTGAAACGCCACCTATCCATGTTCGCCAGACGTGAGGATGTTGCCGACAGAATGAACTGAGGTCCTATTCTCTCCCACCTCTCCCTCATACCCCCTTCTCTCCCTTCTTTCACTCCTCTCAATTCTCTCCTTTGACATTTACGTTCAGTCAAGGGGGCCGTTCAGTCTACTGTTTAATGCCTTGCCTGTCAGTGCAGAGCTACCCCAGAGCTACACTAAGGTGCTTGGTTCAGTCCCGCCCCTATCCCAGTCAGCAGGGAGAGCTCATGCCCACAACTCAGCTATAGACTCATCCATAAGGATCGCTTATTTGGGTGCAGTGATTAGTTTATTTTTTTACTTTAGAGATACAGCACAAAACAGGCCCTTCGGCCCACTGAGTCTGCTCCGACCAGCGATCCCCACACGTTAACACTGTCCTGCACACACTAGGGACAATTTACAATTTTACTGAAGGCAATTAACCTACATCCCCTGTACGTCTTTGGAGTGTGGGAGGAAACTGGTGGTCCCTGAGAAAACCCACGCAGGTCACGGGGAGAGCGTACAAACTCCGTACAGACTGCACCCATAGTCAGGATCGAACCCAGGTCTTTGGCGCTGTAAGGCAGCAGCTCGACCACTGCTCCACAGTGCCGCCTTAAAGTGATCACCAGCCAGCATTTCCACCGGTTATAATGGATGCCAAGGAAAGACACCAAATGGTGGAGCGACTCAGCCGGTCAGGCAACATCCCTGGAGATCATGGATAGGTGACGTTTCGGGTCGGGACACCTTCTTCCTTTTATGTCTTTTGTTTAATACAAGGCTAATAATGTATATTCACACCTGACGGAAATCAAATAGTTCGATTGAAATTTATTTTCTATGTAAGTAAAGAGCCAGTTCCCCTCAATAATGACCCATTGACCTTCTGCTTAAAGAAGAAAAAAAATCTTCAATAGCCTTGACTTCTTCTTAATAAAACCAGATGCAGCCGCTTTCATGAGCCAGGCCAAAATCGATGCAGGGGATTTAAATCTCCGATACTGAACGACAGCCATCTCGTGTGATTACCACCGGCCTCAGCCGGACAGCCGATGAGTGTTAATCTCCCTCAGCATATGGACAAGGAATTAGTGAGGTGGAGCATAAATAAATGAATTAAACTCCGCCGAACTGCTTAACCCGATAAGATAAATCTTCGCTCCTTCAAGAAATCCACATTGACTCCCAGCATTGGGAATAACATTTATTCCAGGTGGTGCTGTATCGTATTCCTTGCTGACGTGGTGTGGTATGTCAGGTTGTTGCACTGATAACTGCTTCATAGGTCTAAGCCAGTGTCCATATTCTGCAGCAAAATGTAATAAGGATTAAGTTATCGTAATAGAAGGGCCTCGACGCATTGGCAAAGCACAAAAAATCACAGTTCTTCAGCCATCCATGTCCAGGCAGACTATTGAACATGCACCTACATCAATCCTATATTTTCTTTGCATCTCCATGAATATGTTCTCTGCATCTCCATGAACCTGCCACTCTGCTACCCGCCTGCATTCACAATAACCAGTTCACTTGCCAATCTTTGGGATGTGGAAGAATACTGGAGCACCTGGGGAGTACGCGCACAGTCACAGGGAGACCATCACTGGTGATCCTCAGACTGCCTTTGATCACCTGCTTTACCTCGCACAAAACGTTTCACCAGCCCGATTGTAATCATGCATTGTCCTCCCGCTGACTGGATGGCGCGCATCAAAAGCTATTCACTGCACCTCAGTACACATCGCAATAAACTAAACTAAACTAAACCCACACAGACAGAAGGGATTGAATGTAACAAAGTAGTCCGAAGAAGGGTTGCGACCCGAAACATCACCTAACCGTGGCATCTGAAGAAGGGTCCCGACATTTTATTTCCTCACTGTATTCTCTATGTAATTTCTTTAGTAAGGTTTTGTCTAATCAACTGATGTATCCACTTGACTTCAGTGGCCTTTAGCTTAAACTTGTTCCTTATAACTTGGCACCGTTGGGATTAGATTCAGGTTTATTATTGTCACCTGTACTGAGGTGTAATGAAAAGCTTTGTTTCGCATGCCATCCAAACAGATCAGATATACCATGCATAAATATAATTAAGTCAATCTCAAATGCAATAGATGGAGCAAAGGAGAAGGTACAGAGTGCAGAATATAGTTGTCAGCATTGTAGCGCATCAGTTCTATAATCCTTCCTATATCCTGATACCTTTTGCCTCATTTGCCCCCCCTAATGTTTCCCACAAACATGGTTTCCTTTCACCTAACCTCCTGATGAGAACTGATATCTACGTTAGTCAAAGCACTGGGAGGTGAGAGAAACCCTTGTGTTTTCTCCAAACCTAACTTGCTGAGTATTTTGTAGCATTTTCTGTTTTACTTTTAGATTTACAGAACATGATACTGATTGTGGGTGATCAGCCATGATCACAGTAAATGGCGGTGCTGGCTCGAAGAGCCAAATGGCCTATTCCTTGCCTGTTCTCTATTTCCAGTATCAGCAGTTTTTTAAACTTTCCAACAGCAGTAGGACAACACTGTGGTGCAGCAGTAGATTTGCTGCCTTACTGCGCTTGCACCACCAGAGACACGTTCAATCCTGACTACGGGTGCTGTCTGTATGGGGTTTGTATGTCCTCCCTGTGACCGTGTGGGTTTTATCCGGCATCTTCGGTTTTCTCCCTCACTCCAAAGACGTACATGTTTGTAGGTTAATTGGCTTGATATAAACAAATGTTAAATTGTCCCTAGTGTGTGTAGGATAGTGTTAGTGTGCGGGGATCGTTGGTAGGTGCGGACTCCATGGGCCGAAGGGCCTATTTCCACTCTCTATATTGTATCTCTAAACTAAACTACAACTAAACATATCATTCCAACATAACAGTAATAACTGATAGCTCATCATAATCTTCTTGTGAGCCTTTGCAGAAAATAACAAGGCTTCTTCCAAGTCTGAGGAGGGGTTTAGGCCCGAAACGTTGCCTACTTCCTTCGCTCCATAGATGCTGCCTCATCCGCTGAGTTTCTCCAGCATTTTTGTGTGCCTTCGATTTTCCAGCATCTGCAGTTCCTTCTTAAACATTTCTTCCAAGTTTGTTCATGAGTTTCACTGGTGGGGCTATTTGTAATCAGCTGCTGTTCTCCCAGGTATCTAATCAGTGCAACACTTCCTACTCAAAATCTGTGCTCAGCATCCAATTTAATGACCCACAACTTTAGGCTGTGCATGCCTTACACAAAAAGAAGAGGAAGAATAGCACAAATGTGAACAATCGCCATTTAACTGAGCCACTGAAAGAAAATCAGAACCTTTTCCTGATTTTATGATTAAGAGGTCCTTTTTCATCTTGGATATAAAAGTTGAGGAAGAACTTTTCACAAAAAAAATCTGGAGGGGAAGGAATTATTATGCAGCAGCCAGTGTTGTTAACCAAAGATTTAGGCTTTAGAGTTTTGAGATACAGCACCCGTTTGGAGAAGCAAACCCTTTGGTCCACCGCGTCCACATTGACCAGCGAATCACCCCGAACACTAGCGCTATCCTACACATTAGGAACAATTTACAATTTTTACTGAAGCCAAAATAACCTGTCAACATGCACGTCTTTGGAATGTGAGAGGAAACCGGAGAACCCGGAAAAAACAAACAAATCTTGCATTCACCATATTCCATCCCTAATTGCCTTACATACAGTGGCTTGCAAAAGTTTTCATACCCCTTGAACTTTTCCACATTTTGTCACCTTACAACCACAAACGTAAATGTATTTTATTGGGATTTTAAGTGATAGACCAACACAAAGTGGTGCATAATTGTGAAGTGGAAGGAAAATTATACATGGTTTACAAAAATGTCAGTCTCTAGATGTGCAAAGCTGGTAGAGACATACCCGAAAAGACTTGCAGCTGTAATTGCAACGAATGGTGGTTCTACAAAGTATTGACTTAGGGGGGCAGAATACTTTTGCACGCCACACTTTCCAGTTTTTTATTTCTAATAAAATTTGGAAACCATGTATAATTTTTCTTCCACTTCACAATTATGCACCACTTTGTGTTGGTCTATCACATAAAATCCCAATAAAATACATTTACGTTTGTGGTTGTAACGTGACAAAATGTGGAAAAAGGGGTATGAAAACTTTTGCAAGCCACTGTAGGTGGCAGTGAGATGTCTTCTTGAATCACTGTTTCTCTCTGGTGAAGGTATATCCATAGTGCTATAATGTATTGCGATGTAGGATTTAAATCCAGCACGTCAGCACTTGATCCATTACCTGATCCTACCTCCTATTGAGTGTGGAATCTATATTCTGATATCACAAACAACGATAAAAGCCATGTCCATCCTTCCCGTTAGAATGGTGGATCCATTCTATGATCATCTCTAACCATGGAACAAGTTGTACAAGAAATTCCCCTTTCCATAATATATCTTGCAACCCGGGTTCGATCCTGACTACGGGTGCTGTTGTATGGAGTTTGTACGCTCTCCCTGTTTCATCCCAGGCTCCAGACATACAGGTTTGTAGGTTAATTGCCTTCGGTAAAAATTGTTGATTCTCCCTAGTGTGTGCAGGGTTGTGCGCGTGTATGGGGAATGCAAGTAGATTTGGTTTAGGTAGGCCGAAGGGCCTGTTTCCACACTATATTTCCAAACTAAACGAATGGCTCTGAAGTGATCTCACCATCTAATGTTATAACTATGTCAGCAACAATCTCTTTCTGCCAAGCACCCAAAGGCAACATCTGTTGGTTAAGGAAGAAATATTCGCCAAATACCAGGAAATAATAAAAACCTCCAATTCTTCCAAATAATGCCATGTGAGTCATTCATCTTAGAAGATGGATGACCTTCATCTAAATCTCATTTGAAAGGTTTCATTTCTCAGTATTGGACTGTAGTATGTCAGACTCACAGAGAGTCACAGAATCATACAGTGTGAAAACAGGCCCTTCGGCTCAACTTGCCCACACTGACGAACATGCCCCATTTACACTCGTCCCACCTGCCTGCATTTGTCCCATATCCCTCTAAACCTATCCTATCCATGTACCTGTCCAAATATTTTTTAAATATTGTGATATTACCTGAGTCATCTATCTCCTCTGCTACCTCGATCCATACACCTACCACCACTTTGTGTAAAAAAGTTGCCCCTCAGGTACCTATTAAATCTTTCCACCATTGCCTTCAACCTATGTTCTCTTGTTCTCGATTCCCCTACTCTGGATAAAAAGACTTACCCCATCTCTTCCTCTCGTGATCTTATTCAACTCTGTAAGATTACCCGTCACCCTCTTGTGCTCCAAGGAATAATGTCCTAGCCTGTCCAACCTCTCCCTATAGTTCACGCAAATCAAGACATGTCTAGATTGCGTGATTAAATCTTGGGAATGCATCTTGAACCCACAAACTTCTGAGTCAATTATAGTTGGATGGGTCTTTAAAATGTAAAAAATAATATTCCTTGGCAGAAACATTCAATGGAGTTTGAAGAAGGGTCCCAACCTAGAACATCACCTATTTGTCTTCTTAAGAGACTCAATAAGACGACTTTGAAGCTAGGTACCTGTTTCAAAGTCACCTTGTTGAGTTTCGTTGTATGTAACTCGTTTTCACCTAGGCCACAACTAACAATGATGACCTGTCTCCTTTACCATTGTTACTTTTTTCGCACATTTTTCATTCATTTGTTCTGCATCTCTCTGTATCACCGTCTATATCTTTTGTTTCCCTTTCCCCTGACTCTCAGTCTGAAAAAGGATCTCGACCCGAAACATCACCTATTCCTTTTCTCCAGAATAAGGGGTAGGCCATTTAGGACTGAGATGAGGAAAAACTTTTTTCACCCAGAGAGTTGTGAATCTGTGGAATTCCCTGCCACAGAAGGCAGTGGAGGCCAATTCAATGGATAGTTTCAAGAGAGAGTTTGATTTTGCTCTTGGGGCTAACAGGATCAAGGGATATGGGGAAATAACAGGAACGTGGTACTGATTTTGGATGATCAGCCATGATCATATTGAATGGCGGTGCTCGAAGGGCCAACTCCCGCTCCTATTTTTTACGTTTCTATGAGAAAACAAATGAAACATGTCTCAGTGCCCCAGCCAACATTGAACCTTACTCAACATGTCAAAAATAGATTAATTAATGGAAACATTGTTGTTTGTGGAAACTTGCAAGGGACAAACCTGCCTGCATGGTACATAACTCATTGGCAATACTACAGCAGTGAATGTACTTTTGCAGACATTCTTTGGAACATCTTCAGGCTGTGAAAGTAGCTCTAGAAATCAGTCTTTCTTTTGCAAGCAATTTATATATAGAAGATAGACACAAAATGCTGGAGTAACTCAGCGGGACAGGGCTGCGTTACTCCAATGCTGGCTCAAAGCGCCAAAGCACTTATTTTTCTATGTTTCTATGATTTCCAGGGATGCTGTCTGACCCGCTGAGTTACTCTAGCTTTTTGTGCCGATCGGCGGTTTTAAACCAGCATCTGCAGTTCCTTCCTGTACAAGTCAGGGAGCCTATTGTTTGCATTTGACAGGTTGATGAGACTGCTGACCTGTGTGGCTATAAACCACCATTCAGGTCATGCCTGCTTTAGGCAGATAACAATGTGACTCTGAGATGGAATAAATACTGCAATCAACTTCAGTTCTACATGGGGGGGGGAAACCTGACTCACGAAAGGCACAACAGGGCACACTTCATGGTCTCTGTAGCAACAGGGAAGAATTGAAAAGGAAGGAATAATAAGATTTTTCTCCAAAGCAGAATGATCACTCACTAATTTGACTGTTGAATGTGCAATCAGTAATATTTGTTTGCCTGTGGACTCGGAGACAGCGGGGTAAATTGGACAATTGCAGTCATGAACATTCACTCTTTGTAACATCTGACAAAGATGCACTTATTTCTAATTTATTTTCTTTTTAACTGGGTTGCTCATAATGGTCGCCCGCAAGGACAGCTTGCAATCTTTTCAGATTCATCATTGCGGGCAGGTCTGGCAGAGATCCCCCCCCCCCCCCCCCCCCCCACGGGGTTATAATGTTATTATAAAATTCTTAAGGGATTGGACAGGCTAGATGCAAGAAAAATGTTCCAGATGTTGGGGGAGTCCAGAACCAGGGTTCACAGTAAGAACAAGGGGGTAGGCCATTTAGGACTGAGCTGAGGAAAACCTTTTCACCCAGAGAGTTGTGAATCTGTGGAATTTTCTGCCATAGAAGGCAGTGGAGGCCAATTCACTGGATGTTTTCAAGAGAGAGTTAGATTTAGCTCCTAGGGCTGACGGAGTCAAGGGATATGAGGAAAAAGCAGGAATGGGGCACTGATTTTGGATGATCAGCCATGATCATATTGAATGGCGGTGCTGGCTCGAAGGGCTGACCGGCCTACTCCTGCACCTATTTTCTATGTTATTTTCTGCCGTTACTGTGCATCAATAGACTTTACCTCCCTTATGTACAATCTCTCCCCCCCCCCCCCCCCCCCCCCCACCATGCTTCACATGTTTGATGTGAGATGCTAACCGATTTTGACATAAGCCCTCTTTAAAGATGGAAGGAAACCAGAGCACCTGGAGAAAAGCCACGCCCATGGGGAAGTCCAGGTTCAAGTTCCCATTTATTGTCACATGCACCAATTAAGGTACAGCGATATTTGACAAACTCCATACAGACAAGCACCCGTAGTCGGGATCAAACTCGTGTCTCCTGCTCTGCAAGGCAGCAACTCTACCGCTGAGCCACCATGCCTTGCCACCCCTTTGTGCTCAAATGCTCTTGCAATAAGTGCCAGCATCCCAGTTGCCTTCCCAATCACGTCACGTCACGACAGTCAAGAATTTTGTTACATGGCCCTTGTGCCAGCAAGCCTACAGCCGCTCATCATTTGACATACATTTCCTTTGCGACATAAAAGGCTGGTGTGAATGGGAGCCAGTGTTGGGCTTCCAGCCAAAGGGTGGTCAGTAAAGATGGGAGTAAATCGCTTTCAGTTTAGTTGATTGTCACACGTCCCGAGGTGCAGTGAAAAGCTTTTTGTTGCGTGCTAACCGGTCAGCAGAAAGACAATACATTACAATCGATCCATTTATAGTGCGTAGGTACATGATAAGGGAATAACGTTTAGTGCAAGGTAAAGCCAGCAAAGTCCGGTCAAGGATCGTCCGAGGGACACCAAAGAGGTAGATGGTAGTTCAGCACTGCACTCTGGTTGTGGTAGAATAATTCCGTTGCCTGAAAACAACTGTTCCTGAATCTGGTGGTGTGCGTTTTTACGTTTCTATGCCTTTTGCCTGATGGGAGAGGGTGTGGCCAGCTTGCGACTCGTCCTTCATTACAATTCGCTGCAATTTCTTACGGTACTGGATGGAGCTGTTCCCAAACCATGCTGTGATGCATCCTCTAAAATGCTTAAATTGCATCTTCCACGAGTTTGCCTGGAAATGCTGAGGATGCCAGAGGAAGAAAAAATGCATTTACTTCAGGAAAGGTCTTGGATCTGGAAGGGACAGTCTCCAAACAAAGGGATAGAACCATCTATTGGGAGTTTGCAAATTCATAAGGTTGGAAATTCGTGGCAATGCTTTATTTTTCACTGGTTCAAAACTCTATTAACATTAACTTTAAAATAGATCAACATTAATATCAATTTGTAACTTAATGCTGCAGTTTGTAAAGCAATTGGTTACTCACTAAAAATATTGCTTTGGCTAATGATTAGATCATCTGCTTCCATGGGTCGCAGCGGTAGAGTTGCTGCCTTACCGCACCAGAGACCTGGGTTCGATCATGACTATGGGTGCTGCCTGTATGGAGTTTGTACGTCCTCCCCGTGACCTGCCTGGGTTTTCTCTGGGATCCCCGGTTTCCTCCCACACTCCAAAGATGTACAGTTTTTTAGGCTAATTGGCATGGTTAAATTGTCCCTAGTGTGTGGAGGATAGTGTTGGTGTGCGGGGAGCACTGGTCGGCACGGACTCGGTGGGCCGAAGGGCCTGTTTCTGCACTATAAAATCTAAAAACTATGATGGTACGTGGATAGGAAAGGTTAGGCACATGGACAGGAAATGTTTGGTGCATGGATAGGAAAGGTTTAGTCTGAGGAAGGGTCAGACCACTTCCTTTTCTCCAGAGATGCTGTCTGACTCGCTGAGATACTTCTGCTTTTTGTGTCTATCAAAGGTTTAGAGGAATATGGGCCAGACGCGGGCAGGTGGGATTAACAAATGGAGCACCTTGATTGGCATGGGCAAGTTGGGCCTGTATCCAGGCTGTATGGCTGCATGACTCTACCTATGTTGGTTGCGATGAGTATTGGTTAGGGCTCCAGGATAACACCACTATTTCTCTTTGAAATAATACCATGGTGCCTCACACCTATAAGACAAGACAAGACAAGAGACATTTACTGTCACGTGTACCATTGGTACAGTGAAATTTGTGGCCACAAACCTACATCTGCAAGGCTAAGTAGGGCCTCAGTTTAATGTTGCTTGTAACCTTGCCAGGCCAAAAATAATCCATTCAACTTGTTTGGTAACCCATAAGTAAGCTCATCAGTACTTACGAGGTGCCGAGCTGGTGTGATGCCCCATTTAGGATACACGATGTGTTGTAAGTACATAATGGAAACTGATGCGTAACGTTAAATGATAAATCACTCGACCGTTTAATTGTGTTTACCTTCCACCCATGTGAATTATCAAGTTGTCTGGACACATGCAAGTAACTCTCAGTCCCTAAGCATTCCTTTTAGTGAGGAACCAATTACTCTACAAACTGCAGTGTTAAGTTACAAATTGATATTAATGTTGATCTATTTTAAAGATAATATTAATAGAACAGCGAGAAATAAAACATTGCCATGAATTTTCAACCTTATGAATATGCAAACTCCCCACTTTATTCAGGAAATTGTCACAGTCACAAAAATATTAATATAGTAAAGATCGCTCTTCTTTTATTTCAAAACGGATCACTTGTGTGATCATCCTCTTCACTGGATCCTTTCTTTTGCAATCTGATGGGCACAAACAGCTAGCTTGCCAATTCATTGAGGGAGAAGTATAGAACATAGAACAGCGCCGGAGACCCGGATACGGTGGCTGCCTGTACGGAATTTATACGTTCTCCCCGTGACCACGTGGGTTTTCCCCAGGTGCTCCGGTTTCCTCCCACACTCCAAAGACGTACAGGTTTGTGGGCTAATTGGCTTCGGTAAAGATTGTAAATTGTCTCCTAGTGGGAAAGATAGTGCTAGTGTACGGGGATCGCAGGCTGGCGTCGACCTGGTGGGCTGAAGGGCCTGTTTCCGTGCTCTATCTCTAAACTGCGACGTCCATGCCAAACGTGATGCCGAATTAAACGAATCTCCTCTACCTGCACGTGATCCATATCCCACCATTCCCGGCATATCCACATACTCATCCCAAAGTCTCTTAAATGCCACTACCACATCTGCCTCCACACCACCCCTGGCAACGAGTTCCAGGCCCCCTCTACTCTCTGAGTTTCACCAAAAAAAAATTGCCCCACACATCACTTGAGGGAGAGCCTAGGAACAGAGGGCACAGCCTCAGAATTAAAGGACGTACCTTTTGGAAAGGAGATGAGGAGAAATGTCTTTAGTCTGAGGGTGGTGAATCTGTGGAATTAATTGCCGCAGGCGGCTGTGGAGGCCAAGTGAATGGGTATTTTTAGGGCAGAGATTGACAAATTGTTGATTAGTCAGGGTCTCAGGGGTTATGGGGAGAAGGCAGGAGAATGGGGTTGAGAGGGAAAGGGAAATGGGGTTGAGAGGGAAAGATAAATCAGCCACGATTCAATGGCAAAATAAACTTGATGGGCCGAATGGCCTAATTCTGCTCCTATGACATATGAACTGAACATCTCCTTTAATTTTTCCCCCTCACCTTTGCCCTCTCAACTATGTTGTCAGAAGTGTCCTTTTTCTGATTGTAATCCGCAGGGCTGTTTTGGTTTATGGGTGTAGATATGACATCCTCTGGCACTATTTCAAAGAGTAACAGGTACATTCTCCATCTGGTTATTATCCGATTGTTGTTTCCAGGAGCTTAACTATGCATGTGTTGGCTGCTGAGTTTATGCCATTGCAATAGTGATTGCTCTTTGGAAATATTTAATTCGCTGCCTGTGCTAATGAGGGAATCCATATGGTAATCCATAAAGACAAGTCTGTTTGCTCTGGAATCGAGGCCTGGAATCTCCTGTCAATTGACGAGAGATGTATCCCTAACCTCGAAATCCCCTATCCGAGAAATCTCTCAAATAAAGAGACACAAGGTAGTGGAGTAACTGAGCGGGTCAGGCAGCATCTCTGGAGAACATGGAAAGGTGACGTGTCAGGTCGAGACCCTTCTTCAGACCCCTCTTCCGACCCTTCTCACCTATCCATGTTTTCCAGAGATGTGTTGCAGATGCTGGTTTACACCAAAGATAGACACAAAATGCTGGAGTAACTCAGTGGGTAGGCAGCATTGCTGGTGAAAAGGGAATAGGTGACAATGCTGCCTGATCCGCTGAGTTACTCCAGCATTTTGCCTCTGTTTTTGTGGACCATCAACCGCAGTTCCTTGTTTCTTCAACCTCTCGATCATGTTGAATATCTCAACGTCTGAGACTTATAACAGGGATATCAACCCGTTACAACAAATTCCCTCTCAAGGTAAATCCAGGGCCTGCAGAGCAATGGTCAAGTATTTTAACCCATGTAGAACTAAAATGAACAGTCTCAAGCAAAGATACTAGAGGGATCTTTGGTGTCAAGAAGGGTCCCAACCCAAAACATCATCTCTCCATCTCCTCCAGAGATGCTGCCTGACCTGCTGAGTTACTCAGGCACTTTAGGTCTTTAAAGGAAATGAGATTGTATTTATATGCTGTGTTTGTGCGATGTTTCAGCATCTTTGCTCCAATGCAGTTTCAGCAAAGTAGAATGTGCTAAAACATAGTCATCGCTTAGAAAATGGAATGACTTTACATTTATCTGGATCAGACCCCAATCTTTGTAGGCCATAAAGTGCTATACATCCAGTGAAAAAACCTTTAAAGCGTACTTACTGTAACCGGGAGGGTGCTGGAGAAGTCGGGTGCGAGGGGCGAGGGCTGGGAGGAGGGTGAACTGGAGTAATGCCTCCAGCGCCTTCAGGTAGGCTGCAAGAGGTGCCCCCAGAGACACAAAGATGGCCGGTCTAGGAGAGGAGAGGGATGTCGGTTGGCGGGAACTGCCCCAGTACATCGAGCGCGTGTGCCGACCGGTCTTTGGACTTTGAATAATGGCAATAGACAATAGACAACAGACAATAGGTGCAGGAGTAGGCCATTTGACCCTTCAAGCCAGCACCGCCATTCAATATGATCATGGCTGATCATCCACAATCAGAACCCCGTTCTTGCCTTCTCGCCATATCCCCTGACTCCGCTATCTTTAAGAGCTCTATCTAGCTCTCTCTTGAAAGCATCCAGAGAATTGGCCTCCACCGCCTCCTGAGACAGAGAATTCCAAAGATTCACAACCCTCTGTGTGAAAAAGTTTTTCCTCATCTCCGGACTAAATGGCTTAACCCTTATTCTTAAACTGTGGCCAGAAATGGCAGTGCCCGCATGTAATATATGTAAAGTGAATTTCACTGTGCAGTTGTATATGTGACAAATAAAGCTTATTGACTATTGATAATCAAGCTTATTGATTATTGCCATCATGTGGGAGATGTGGCTGTCACTTTGCGTACAGCAGTCTACCGAAATGACCCAACATGCAGTGACGTTGATCAAGGGATAAGTATCGACCAGGACACTAGGATCTTTATGCTTTTTTTAAGATGGCAAATATGGCCTTGGTCTCATGTTACATTTGAAGCTTGGCTCCTCCAGCAGTACAATACGGTGTACACTTCCAGTATAGGGGGGGAACTGCCGATGCTGGTTTACACTGAAGATGGACGAAAAAATGCTGGAGTAGCTCAGAGGCTCAGGCAGCATTTCTGGAGAGAAGGAATGGGTGACGGACATTTCGGGATGAGACCCTTCTTCAAACTAAGAGTCAGGGGACAGGGAAACTAGAGCTATGGAAGGGTGAGGTGTGAAAATGACAGATTAAAGCAGGGGGTGATGATGAAATGTAGAACGGTTCATTGCTAGCTAAGGGGAAGATGACAACATACAATCAATAATATTTAATCAAGAGGAGAGTAGAACTAGTCGGAGAACTAAGATGGGGGAGGGATGGAGAGAGAGGCAAAGCAAGGGTTACTTGAAGGTAGAGAAATCAGTGTTCATGCCACTGGATTGTAAGCTGCCCAAGTGAAATATGAGATGCTGTTCCTCCAATTTGCGCTGGGCCTCACTCTGACAGTGGAGGAGGCCCAAGACATGAGACCACTGTCCAACACAAATTTTAGGAACAGCTGCCGGTCCCGCTGAGTTACTCCAGCATTTTGCGTCCATCTTAAGTACGATCCTCTGGTACTGCATTGGAGAGCATGTCTAAATTCTTCCTCCCAAATCTCCGGAGCAGGTCTTGAATCCACACCCTTCGGCTTCAGAAAGAAGTGAGACGCGGCTGACAGCAGTTGGGTCAATCTATTTTCAAACATAAAATTTCAAAACCAGCAAATTAAGTAAAGATATACATGGCGTACAACTCTGCTTTGTACCAGACAAGAGCAGATTATGTATGAAGCACTTTAAACAGGAGTTGAACACTGTACAGCTCTGTAGGGGAGCCATGTTCAAAGCTATAATTACAGCATGGATGATGTTTTTTATGTCGCTTCCCTGTGGCAGACAGTCATAAGCTTTGTATTAAAAAAATTGAGGTTGAAAGTAGATGCTTATCGTTTTACTAAATATTAAGGAAGTTTGTGACATCATTGTACACCCGGGCCTCGAAGAAGGTGCCACATTGCCTCTCCCGGTACCACTGAGTCGATCTAAACGCTGCTGCAATTCATTCAGTGTAGTTTTTAGTTTAGAGACACAGCGCGGAAATGCACCGACCCGCCCATTAACACTATCCTACACTCGGGACAATATTTACACTTGCACCAAGCCAACTGACCTGCAAACCTGTATGTCTTTGAAGATCGCAGAGAAAACCCTCGTGTTCATGGGGAGAACGTACAAACTCCCTGCAGACAGCGCCTGTGGTCAGGATCGAACCCGGGTCACCGGAGCTGTAAGTGTTGTAAGGCAGCAACTCTGCCGCTGTGCCCATACGTTCTGATGGTTCAATGGGCCAAGGAACAAGGCACTATGCAGCAAGAAATCTATTTATAGGGGAATGTGGGATTTTTAGTGGAAATTATCAAATAAGACCACTGTCCATTTACATTTTTCCTCCACTCTCATGATAACCCATTTGAAGCAAGGATGATGGAACAAAAGACTAATTATAGGCATGAATAACCTGCCCAGTCCGAAGAAGGGTCCCGACCCGAAATGTCAACCGTCCTTTTCCTCCAGAAATGCTGCCTGACCCACTGAGTTACACCAGCACTTTGTATCTATCTCTGATATAGCTGCTTCATTCTCACAAATGTCCTGAAAATTCATCTCAAGTACAATCCAATGCAGTTTGACTCCAACCCACTCAAAGAGATATGAGGAACCATTTTAAGGACCATTTTATGAAAGAAGGGGGGACAGTTGTGTAGGGAGCGGATTCTAGGACGTACGCTCTACACAACCATCATGAATTTGTGACACAAGAAACTGTAGAGGAATAGATCTGGTTGGTGCGCAGAGTCTCTTCCCCAGAGTAAGGGAATTGAGGACCATAGGAAAACGTTTTAAGGTGAAGGGGAAATGTTTTGATTGGAATCTGAGGGGTAACTTTTTCACACAAAGGGTGGTGGGTGTATGGACCGAGCTGTCAGAGGAGGTGGTTGAGGCAGGGACTATCCCATCGTGTAAGAAGCAGATAATAATAATAATAATAATAATAATAATAATAATAATAATAATAATAATAATAATAATAATAATAATCAATTTTATTGTCATTACACATAAGTGCAACGAGATTTGGTTTGCAACTTCCATCCGATGTCATAACTTAAACGATTAATAAAATTTAGGTTTAGATCGACAGGTACATGGATAGGACAGGTTTGGAGGGATCTGGGGAAAACATAGGCAGGTGCACTAGTGTAGCTGGGATATGTTGGTTGGTGTAGGGAAGTTGGGCTGAAGGTGCTCTCTCCACACTGTATCCCTCAATGACTCTATGCTGGTATCTTGAGCATAGAAAGTGCTGGAGGAGCACAGTGGGTCGGGCAGCATCTGTGGAGCTGTCCGCAGTCTCTCCTCCACAGTTGCTGCCCGACCCACTGAGTTCCTCCAGCACTTTGTTTTATTTTGTAATTAGTCCGGTCGTTAGTTGACGTCAGTCTGGTCTCTAACTTTGGCCAGAACAAGAGGTGTGTGGGGTAATAATTAGCCCGCGCTATTGAACTGTATAACCCAGAGCTCATTTAGTAGCTTGTAAGACTGAGCAAAGTGAAATAATATGAATGAAACCGTCCCAAAAAATGTTGTGCGTCTGTAGAATTCTCTGCCTCAGAGGGCGGTGGAGGCCGTTTCTGTGGATACTTTCAAGAGAGAGCTAGATAGGGCTCTTAAACATAGAGGATGTCAAGGGATATGGGGTGAAGGCAGGAACGGGGTACTGATTGGGGATGATCAGCCATGATCACATTGAATGGCTCGAAGGGCCGAATGGCCTACTCCTGCACCTATTGTCTATTGTCTATAAAACATATACCATAAGAAATTTCAAGAAACCTCGGGCAATTATGTGAAAAACCATTGCAAAGTTCCATGCACTGGAACCCAGAGACGAATCTGGGATCGAACCTGACTACGGGTGCTGTCTGGTCGTGAGTAGTCTCCCCGCGACCGCACGGGTTTTCAGTCTCCTACGTAGCGTCCTTTCTGAATTTTCAACATGTTGAACATGTTCAGAGACCTATGACGGGTGCCGGCAGTCGTCGAAAAAGTTGCGTAAGTGGGACAGGCCCTTTAAACCATATTTTAAAAGTTCCCCGATTCCTTTGGCTTACTAGAATTCACAGCTTTCATCAATTTTTAATCAGAGTTAGTTAGATCTGCTCTCGTTGTAAGTTTTACCAAAGAAGTCCACCCCCAAATGACTGATGTACTGACTCGTAAGGAAAACCGGTAATTTGAAATGAAAAATCATTCTTGCATAACCAAGTCTCATGCATTAGTCTTCGCTACCTTTTATTTTACCATCTGCAACAAACCAGCTCAGATGTGAGATGGTCTCAGCGTATACAAATGTGGAAATGATCACCCTGAAATCTGGTGCCATTTTTAAGCACCATGCATATGAATATTTTTTCCCAAATGGAAAATTAAGTTTATTTCCAGATTAAATTATGCCCCTCTGGAGATTTGCCCAGACACTTCCCACCATGAATTGTCCAGATAAGCCATTTTCTATGTGTATGATGTCTGGATTAGATGGTTCTAGCTGCAGAGCGAGGCTGGGCAGATTTAAATTGTTTTCTCTGGAACGGAGGTTGTGGGGATTGAGAGCTGATAGAAGTATATAAAATGATGGGTGGCATAGATAGGGGAGACAGTCAGAATGTTTTTCCCAAGATGGAAAAAAAAATCAGAGTAAATCAGGTATAGTCAGAGCTATAAGGTGAGTGGTGCAAAGTTTAAAGGAGATGTGTGGGGCAGGTTTTTTTTAAACAGAGGGTGGTGAGTGTCTGGAACATGCTGCCAGGGTTGGTGATTGAAGCAGATACGTAAGTGGCATATGGATAGGCCTATTGACATGCAGGGAATGGAGGGATATGGATTATGTGCAGGTAGATAAGTGATGATCTTGGCATTATGTTTGGCACAGACATAGTGGGAGGAAACCGGAGCTCCCGGAGAAAAGTCTCTGGGAGCTCTAGTACCGTACTGTTCCATGTTCTACATTAAGTAGGTGGACGGCACGGTGGCGCAGCGGTAGAGTTGCTGTCTTACAGCGCTAATAGCGCCTGGGACTCGGGTTAGATTCTGACTAGGGGTCCTCTCTATACGGAGTTTGTACGTTCTCCCCGTGACCTGCGTGAGTTTTCTCCGGGAGCTCCGGTTTCCTCCCACACCCGAAAGACGTGTAGTGTTGTAGGTTAACTGGCTTGGTGGCAATATAAACTGTCGCCAGTGTGTGTGTAGGATCGTGTTCATGTGCGGGGTTCGCTGGTCGGTGCGGACTCGGGGCCGGTTTCCGCGCTGTATCTCTAAACTAAAGTGAAGGGAAAAAAGTGATGATATCACTCCTAGTGCTTAGTGTGTGGCTGGGATAATTTGGGTCATGGTGATTTCTTCTGTCAGTGCCCGCTCACTGCACAACCTGGTTTCCATAGCATCACTGATACTGCTGCTGCATGGTTTAAAAGGGATCTTAGAATAGGTGAGAGAGGGGGAAGAACAATGGACGATGGGGACCAGGCATGGGGGGGGGAAAAAGGAGGAGCCGGCCTACGTTGTAACTTTGTCAGCACCGTAATTGGCCACTATTTGTACACCTTGGGTACGCTAGCAAAGAATTTCACTGTGCCTCGTGGAATGTATTCCATTCCATTGCATTTAACTTCTCTATTTATGATTCCCCCCTCAGCCCTTCACTCTTACGGTAGGGCTAACACCTTTTCCTAGAGTATGGGTAGGGTCGAGAGCCAGAACCTTTTCCCCAGGATATGAAATGTCAAAGACTAGAGCCCCTTAAATATAGAATAGTCCAGTCTGATGAAGGGACGCGAAGGGTCTCGACCTGAAACGTCACCTGTTCCTTTTCTTCAGAGATGCTGCCTGACCTGCTGAGATACTCCAGCATTTTGTATTTGCCCTAAAGTAAAGGCCTTCCTAGTTTTAGGGCCTCAGATGACAAGACTCTTCCAGCAGTTGGTCTGTATTGGTTTAGGGTTGTTGGTTCAATGGATCTTTATTATCACGTGTACTAAGCTGCAGTGAAATTCTTTTTTACATACAGATCTGTAAGATTATAGCCATACAATCTGTGGTTAAGTACAGAATGCATAGAGCCAGCCTCACCGAGTCTATACGCAAGAGTCTCCAGGTTATGGCGCCATTTTCAAAGTCCCAGCTACAACTGGTCAGAAAGGCCCACTGCAGCCGTCACCTCCATCCGGATCGTTCCGAGAACGGTCGTCCCTCTCCTCGCCCGGCCACCTTCAACCTTCGTGCCCTGGGGTCCCACAGTCACCCTTGGGGGCGCGGAAGGTAAGAAGTACTGTGGGCAGCACAGTGGCGCAGCAGTAGTACTGCTGCCTTCCAGCGCCTGAGAGCAGGGTTCGATTCTGACTACGGGTGCTTGCCTGCGTGGAGTTTGTAAGTCCTTCCCCCGTGACTTGCATGGGTTTTCTCCCAATCTCCATAGAAGTGCATCTTTGTACGTTCATTTAGTTTAGTTTAGTCTTGAGATACGTCGCGAAAACAGGCCCTTCAGCCTCACTGAGTCTGCACCGAGCAGCGATCACCCCGCACATTAACACCACCCTACGCACACTCGGGGAAATGTTTTTTTTTTTAACATTTCTACCAAGCCAATGAACCTACAAACCTGTACCTCTTTGGAGTGTGGGAGGAAACTGAAGATCTTGGAGAAAACCCACGGGGGGAACGTACGAACTCTGCACAGACACGCACCCGTAGTCAGGATCGAACCCGGGCCTCTGGCACTATGCTCGACAGATGCACCACCGTGCTGCCCTAGTTGACTTGGTAAAATTGTAAATTGTCCCTGGTGTGTGTCAGATGGTGTTAGTGTGCGGGGTAATCGCTGGTCTGCACAAACTCGGTGGGCTGAAGGGCCTGCTTCCGTACTGTACCTCTAAACCAAACTAAACAGTGACTGATGAAGGTGCCAGTGCAGGCACTAAGGAGTCTAAATTCCAGCCCATCGCTTCCCCTCCACGGTTTCATTCTCCACTGCCCGTGGCACAAAATAACACACAAAACATATATATTCGACATTGACAATGAAACTCGAGGCACCAAAATATAGGTGGGTGCTGTTTTGTGACAATAGCCGTGATAACCAAACCTGTGAAGCAGGAGATAGTCGCATCTATTTTGCCTCCGTCTTGCTGCACTGATGAAAATTATCAGTAAGAAGCTTTGGCCACAAATCCCTGCTGATCGATGTATAATGTGCTGTTTAAATAATATGTACAGATGGTTTTGGCTGTAATGCTGATAAAGAGGGACAGTCAGCTTCATTTAATTTGCAGGTCGGATTTTCATTGCAATCCATGTGTGGAATGTTCCGCGGGACAAAATCCCTTATTCTTTTTATCCAGATCTGTTCATTCAGTTTGCGTGTCATGTTTTAGTTGGTTATTTCAGAGCGTTTGAACTGGAAACTTGGGTATTTGCATCTGCAAAATTAAGTATTCACAGAGCCGGAACATCTTTGGGAGGCATAAATATCACAGTACAAGCATTTCCAGGCATTTCAGGGGCGGCGGTAGAGTGGCTGCCTTGCAGCGACCAGGGACCCGGGTTCGATCCTGACTAAGGGGGGTGCTGTCAGTGCGGAGTGTGTACGTTCCACCCCAACCCCTTGGCCTGCGTGGGTTTTCTCCGGGAACTCCAGTTTCCTCTCACACTCAAAGATGTTTGTGGGTGAATTGACTTCAGTAAAATTGCCAATTGCCCCTAGTGTGTGTAGGATAGTGTTAATGTCCGGGGACCGCTGGTGGGTACGGGCTCGGTGGGCCAAAGGGCCTGTTTCTGCACTGAATCTCTAAACTAAACTAAAAAATGAACCTACTCTTATAAACACACGCAACCCACCCGCCACTCACACAGACCAATACATGCGCGCACATGCATGTACTCAGAAATCCCTCACACACACGTAGGCAAAGTCAAAGACCCACACATACTCAGAAACATCTCTCTCTCTAACACACATGCTCACACACTCACATAGAGACACACAAAAACATACACACTCATAAGATCATAAGTGATATAAGTAGAATTAGGCCATTTGGCCTATTCAAGTCTACTCCGCCATTCAATCATGGCTGATCTATCTCTCCCTCCTAACCCCATTCTCCTGCCTTCTCCCCATAACCCCTGACACACACTCACATACACTCACACAGACACACACACACTCACACGCACAAACACCCATGCACACACTCACACGCACGCACACTCACATACACTCACACAGACACACACACTCACACACACTCACACATGCACAAACACTCACACAGACTCACACATGCACACAGACACACTCACACATGCACAAACACTCACACAGACACACACATGCACACATGCACACACTCACACACACTCACACGCACAAACACCGATGCACACACTCACACGCACACACAAAAGTACAGACAGAAACACACAAACACTCACACAGACACACACACACACCCCGCAGATGAACACATTCGCACATAAACACATGCATACATGAACACACAAGCCCCTCACACACACACCTATAACCCTCCAGACACACTGACAAACCCACTCACACACACAAGCAGATGCACAATTCAATCCCTAAATACATTCAGATACCCCTCTTTCACACATTCACTCACTCCTCTCACACACACGCACTGGCACGCAGGGCCTCTCAGATGCAACTTAGGTTCAGCCTCTTCAGCGCATTGTAAGAATAAATATGCCATTGTCTTTTTTAAAGCTGAAAGTGAAAGAACAGAATGGCGGGTACAGTATGTATATTGCACTGTATTTACTGTAGGTTGGAGAGTTTCAGATCCAATGCATTAGCTTTCAGGTGCGATCCTGTGGACAAGTGATCAATATCTATAGTGGAAGCTTCCAAAGACAGCAGAAACCAGATCATTTGTATTCTTTAGTGTGGTTGTTCTAGGGATAATTGTTTTAGTGAACTGCAAGGACAATTGCAAATAGTGTCGTGGGATTTTTTTACATGGGCCTGTCAGAGTAGTCAAAACTTCATTTTAACATTTAACACTTCTTCTCAAAGGTAGACCCAAAGAAAGTGCAACACACTCTCAGCATTGCAACGGATCATTTTAAACAGAAAGATCATCGTGACTAAATCTACACTAGATCACTTTCTCCAAGGTTTTATCATTTTCACCCAAAGAGTTGTGAATCTGTGGAATCAGCCACAGATGGCAGTGGAGCCCAATTCACTGGATGTTTTCAAGAGAGAGTTCGATATTGCTCTTAAGGCTAATGGAATCAAGGGATATGGAGAGAAAGCAGGAATGGGGTACTGATTTTGGATGATCAGCCATGATCATATTGAATGTTGGTGTTGGCTCGAAGGTCTGAATGGCCTACTCCTGCACACATTTTCTATGTGTCTATGTTTCTAGATTTTTCCCAATACCTAGCTAAGGTATAACAGGTATCAATGTCCGATTTCCAAACGCTGCTTCAGTTTTTAGATTTGATTTTAGGGCTATGGTGTGGAAACAGACCCTTCGGCCCACTGAGTCCATGCCACCAGCAAGCCCCCGTATTTATTTTGATCCTACACACTTCGGACAATTTCACGGTCGCCAATCAACTTACAAACCTGCACCTCTTTGGGATGTGGGAGGAAACCGGAGTACCCAGAGAAAACCCACGCGGTCACAGGGAGAACCCACCAAGTCCGCAACAGCCAGCGATGCCTGCACATGAACACTATTCTAAACACACTAGGGACAATTTACATTTGTACCAAGCCAATTAACCTACAAACCGGTACGCCTTTGAGGTATGAGAGGAAACCGAAGAAAACCCTTGCAGACAGCATACCTCCGTACAGACAGCACCCGTAGTCAGGATCGAACCCGGGTCTCTGGCGCTGTAATGCTGCAACTTGACCACTGCGCCATCCTCCCACCATATATATATGTATATATATATACTGTTTATAATGTATATACTGTATATAGAGATATATATACATTAACATGCTCACACACAAATACACACACACACACACACAATTTATATATATATAAATAAATTTGACATGAGAATTAAGGGACAGACGTTTCGGGGTAACGTGAGGGGGAACTTCTTTACTCAGAGGGTGGTGGCTGTGTGGAACGAGCTTCCAGCAGAAGTGGTGGAGGCTGGATCGATATTAACATTTAAGAGTAAAGTGGATAGGTATATGGACGTGAAGGGAATGGAGGGGTATGGTCTGAGTGCAGGTAGATGGGACTAGGGGAAAACAAATGGTCGGCACGGACTGGAAGGGCCGAGAGGGCCTGTTTCCGTGCTGTAATTGTTATATGGTTATATTATATGGTTTTATATATATATATATATATATATATATATATATATATATATATATATATATATATATATATATATTTCGATAAATACAATCACATTCACAATAATACTTTATTACCCAAGTATGTTTTGCAACATACGAGGAATTTCATTTGTCAAGTCAGTCATACAAATAAAAAGCAATGGAACACACTAAATACATTTTAACATAAACATCCAACACAATGACTCCTCCACATTCGTCACTGTGATGGAAAGCAAAAAAAAAGTTCAGATCTCTTCTCTTCCCTTTTATGCTCTTCCTATGGTCGGGGGCCTCAAGCTCTCCGTTGACGGGACGATCTTGACTCCTGTAGCCGGTGGCGTTTGGGCCCTCCGTATTGGGGCGATCCGCTCGTGCATCGAGGGGATGTCAGCTCCCCCGCGTCGGTGATCGGACCCCATGTAGGGACTGGTCGAGCCTCTGCATCACTGGAGCTTCCCAACTTGGCGTCTCCTGAGACTGCGAGCTCACGATGGTAAAGTCCACAGGCCGCGGTTGGATCGACCCCAAGAATGGGATCGGCTCTGATGTTAAGTCTGATATTTGTATATATATATATGTGTGTGTGTGTGTGTGTGTAGGAAAGAACTGCAGATGCTGGTTTAAATCGAAGGTAGACACAAAATGCTGGAGTAAAACAGTAGGTCAGGCAGCATCTCTGGAGAGAAGTAATGGGTGACGTTTCGGGTTGAGACCCTTCTTCAGTCTGAAGTCTTGACTCGAAACGTCACCCATTGTTTCTCTCCAGAGATGCTGCCTGTCCCGCTGAGTTACTTCAGCATTTTGTGTCTACTATATACATATAGTAAAATAAGAGGGCCACATCTCTCTAAATAACAATAAACACATGTCTACTCAACTGTGAGTGCCCTTAATGTGGTTTGAAAATGAAAATATGGTTGTTTTCAAGTAAAAATGCACTGCAAATGGCTGTTTGGGGGGGGGGGGGGGTTGGGTTGAAGTGGAAATGCACTGCAAATGGCTGTTTGGCTAACCTTGACAACTTCCTGTTTGCACTATATTGATTTAGATAAAATGCTACCACGTGATAGCTGTGATTTTTGGCCATCTTACCCAGTTCCCTTCCGTTCATCAGGTGCAGAGGATTCTTCCCATCAATGAACAATAAAGGTGTTATTAGTGTTTAAAAAATCTTGAGAATCTCTCTCCTGTGAATCATGCCATGAAGGCCATACCTTTTCCGGTGGGAGGAGGATGGATTATAAAACCCGTAAATGTGGGTGTGGCTCAGTCTCTGCATGATGGAGGAGGGAGAGGTCACAACTCTGTCTGAGCTGTGAATTAACTGAACACACTGAATGTCTACTGAACTGTGTGTGGTGTTTTGTGTGGTTTTATGGTGATTTTATGGTGGTTTTACCCTGCTTGAAATGGTATGAAACTGCATTTGAATGTGTTGTCGTTGTACCCTGCATGGAATGGTATGAAACTACACTTGAATTTGGTGGCCTTGCACCCTGCTTGAAGTGGTTGGAAACAGTACTTGAATTCAGTGGCCTTGCTTGAAGTGGTAGGAAAGTGAACCTGAATTTGGTGGCCTTGCACCTTGCTTGAAATGGAATTTCAAGGAATAGCCGTGAGTCAACTGGCAGCCTACCACCCGTGAGTGAGCTGCAAGCACATCATGCTTGAGGGACTGAGCTGCCACCCCAAGAATCCATTTGGCCCACAATGTCCATACTAGCCCTCTGGAGACTAGTAGTCCCTGCAGCCAACAACACCTATACCAGCGCTCCAGAAAGCCCCCCGCCCCCCCCCCCCCCCCCCCAACTGGGGGGCCCTGAGCTCCATACATTTTGACTGCGTTCCTATTTAAAAGCCTTCTCTTAAACTCTGTGATGTTGGAATTGGTGGAGAGGTGGAATATTGCGTTGGGGGACCAGCCCTCCAGTGTGAACATGTGACCCATCGGGTCTCACTTAGTCTAGTATATATATATAGGTGTGTGTATATATATGTGTGTATGTGTGTGTATATATATATATATATATATATATATACACACACACATAAAAAAATATATAGATACATATATATATGTGTGTGTGTGCGTGTTATATATATTATATTACATTCACATAATATTTTATGCTAGTAATACTTGGTCTAGTAATACTTTTCATATTTACAGTTGTGCACCCGAGAGACCTCTTTTCAATTAAGACAGCCCATTGAGCCTTGATACATTTGCTAAGTAATGTTTAGTGTGGGTGGCATCACAGAGTTTAAGAGAAGGCTTTTAAATAGGAACGCAGTCAAAATGTATGGAGCTCAGGGCCCCCGAGGCATGTGGATGTTCACTGCAGAAGAGGCAATTGTTGTTTGTTAAGTGGTAGGAACGGCAACCTGTTCACGTGCACTAGAAATATGAAAGGGATTTTGCATAGGTTGGGGGAGAGGGGTTGGGCTGGGCTGGGTGTGACTTACAAGCCACGGGGAGCAATTAGCTGACATCTTACTGATGGGGTGTCACTAAAGGCTGCATCACCTGTCGAATCTGTGAGATTGAGTCAGCATATGCTAGCCCGCATATCCTCACATCCTATCATCAGTGCTGGATGCTGCCAAGGCGCCTCTTCCCACCAGCACAGATGCCCATGCAGCTAATGCTGCTCGGGTTATTTAGATCTCAGCCAGAAGCTGCCGTGGCTCCGTGAAATGAAAATTAGAGCAGCAAAATGGTGCGACTGCCAAGCAGTGCTTGCCTTTGACGGATCTCGTGTGAAAGCCTTCCGCAAAAAGAGCAAGCAAGCTGTCGCTGCCACCCGCTGTCCCAAAAGGCGGCTGCCGATGGCTTGTTAGCAAAAATCACTCTTTTTTTTATCTTGCACTGTTACAACCAGGCCCGACACCAGCCTTGTGGAACAGCACCTCACCTTCCGTCTTTGCACCTTGCAGCCTTCTGAAGAAGGGTCTCGACCCCGAAACGTTACCCATCCCTTCTCTGCAGAGATGCTACCTGTCCCGCTGAGTTACTCCAGCTTTTTGCGTCTATCTTCAGTGTAAACCAGCATCTGCAGCTCTTTCCTAAACAATTCCTCAACATTTGCTGGCTCATTCGTTCGTTCTGTCCATATCAAACCTAACCGTTTCTGCTAATCATTTTGGCTCAGTTTCTCTGTGTTTATTTGTATAGTCAGTCCTGCTCGACTTGTCCCGCGGGCTTCGAATAATGGAGCCAAAAATGGCAGTGCCTGCCCTGCATGTGTAATAGAGTTGAGTTGAGTTTATTGTCACGTGTAGCGAGGTACAGTGAAAAGCTTTCGTTGCTCGCTAACCAGTCAGCGGAAAGGCAATACGTGATTACAATCGAGCCGTTCACGGTGTACAGACACATGATAAAGGGAATAACGTGCAGGGAATGACGTGAACGAGACGATGCAAAAATAATTTTACTCTACAGTTGCATTTGTGACAAGTGCAATGAGCACCATTGAACCATTGCCATGAACAACACATAATGCTGCTCCCACTGCTGCTTTTGCTCACGATCGCAAGACAAAGTGTCATAGAGTGATACAGCATGGAAACAGGCACGTTATTCCCTACGGCCCAACTTGCCCACACCGGCCAACACGTCGCAGCTACACTAGTCCCACCTGCCTGCGCTTGGTCCATATCCCTTCAAACCTGTCCCATCCATGTACCTGTCTAGAACTGTTCCTTAAACGTTGGGATAGTCCCAGCCTCAACTACCTCTAGCAGCTTGGTCCACCCACCCACCACCCTTTAGGAGCAAAATTAGACCATTCGACCCATTGAGTCTGCTTCGCCAGCGGATCGTGAGTGAACTGACTGTTCTGCCAGTGATCTGCTCTGCCATTCTGATCATGGTATTTGGTGTCGCCCTACCAGAGCTATTCCCCTTATTCTGTTCATCCTTTCCCCTGTGCTGTTGAAAAACCACTTGATTTCTCTCTTACTCAGTTCTGATGACGTGTCCTGTTTTAGTTTAGTTCAATTTAGAGATACAGAGAAGAAACAGGCCCTTTGGCCCACTGAGTCTGCACTGACCAGTGATCCCTGCACATTAACACTATCCTACACACACTAGGGACAATTTACAATCATACCATACTAATTATACATTAATCCCCCCGGCTTGCTTTGACCCATATCCCTCTAAACCCATCCTATCCGTGTATATCCTATCCATCCATACCTCTCTAAACCAGACTGGTTAGATTGAGCTTTTGGGGCTAACGGAATCTAGGGATATGGGGGTAAAGCAAGGACGGGGTACGGACTTTGGACGATCAGCCAGGATCATATTGAATGGCTCGAAGGGCCGAATGGCCTACTCCTGCATCTATTTTCTATGTCTATGTACCTATCTAAACGTTCCTTCCAATAGTGCTTGCCTCAACTACCTCCTCAGGTAGCTCGTTCCATACACTCACCACCCTTTGTGTGAAAAAGCCTGCCCTCAGATTCATATGAAATCTTTCCCCTTTCACCTTAAACCCATTTGCCCTTTGGTTCTCGATTCACCTACTATGGGCAAGAGACTCTGTGAGTTTACCCGATCTATTCCTCTCATGATTTTGTACCCCTCCATAAGATCACCCCTCATCTTCTTAAACATTGTGATAGTAATTGCCAGTAAAGAGTATCTTTAAACTAAACTCAACTAAAAGCAATTCTCTTCTAAAATCCCACTTGCTCTACTATTACAGATTGTTTGAAGCCAAGATCCAGTACGACACTATGGTTAATATTCTAGGATGAGGAAATTAAAATTTTAAGCTTAGTTTAGAGAGACAGCATGGAAACAGGCCCTTCGGCCCACCACGTCCGCACCGACCAGCGATCACCGTTCACTAGCACTATCCCGCACACTTGGGACAATTTGCAATCCTTTCCGAAGCCAATTAACCTACAGGCCCGTACGCCTTTGGAGTGTGGGAGGAAACTGGAGCAGCCGGAGAAAACCCTTGCCGTCACGGGGAGAACATACAAACTCCATACAGACAGCAGCCGAGGTCAGGATCGAACCCGGGTCTCTGGCGCTGTGAAGCAGCAACTCTACTGCTGCGCCACCGTGCGGCCCCCCTGTAAGGCTCACGTTGATGGGCTCTTGTAATCCTAGAGCTGCGGTGAAGGTAACATTCAGAGGATGGTTCTAAAACCCTTTGATCCTGATGATTTATGACTCCTGACCTTTGCAGAGACTCTAATTACTTTATAATTACCCAAAGGTGCTTATTATTACGCAGTTTATTTGATAAAGGATTCAGCAGGTTCCGAGCCATCAATGCGATGGGGATTGCTGAGTAAGAACTCTGTGTAAGGCAGGAGGTCGGTTCTTGGATCAGGATTCTTTGCAATGCAAGGGAACAGGGAGGGCGGCTCTCTGCAAGATTTTTTGCAATTGTGGGATTTAATCAGGAGGGCCATAAATTTTGGCCTGCTGCAGTTTCAAACCTTGACTCCTCGTGATCAATATGATATGCAATAAACAGTTTACCGTCTAGAAAATATACCATTCCTCACAAGTGTCAAACAGATGCCGCTAACAATCTCTGGAAGATATTCCCCTCTGAAGCTGCTCTGAAGAAAGGCTCTCGACCCGATACGTCACCCATTCCTTCTCTCCTGAGATGCTGCCTCCATCTCCATGTCAGTTGCTCCAGCATTTTGTGCCTACCTTTGGTTGAAACCAGCATCTGCAGTTCCTTCCTAAACACATTGGTGGGCTGGGAATGAAGAGAGTAAGCTTCCATACAAAACATAGAACATAGAACGGGAACTTTATTTTAGAGATACAGCGTGGAAACTGGCCCTTTGGCACACCGAGTCTGCACCAACCAGCACTCGCCCCACACACTAACACTATCCTACACACACTGGGGACAATTTACAATTTTACTGAAGCGAATCTACCCTTCCCTCACAGTGGGAAACTTTGATCCCGCTGTGTGGGGACGTCTGTGTTAAAAAACTATCGTGGTCTGTGCTCTTTATTATTCGTACGGCTGTATGGCGACCTCACATTTCACTGTACCAATTGGTACATGTGACAAATAAATCTTGTATCTTGTAACCCTACAAACCTGTACCTCTTTGTCGTTTGGGAGGAAACCTGAGCACCCAGAGAAAACCCACGCGGACACGGGGAGAACGCACAAACTCCGTACAGACAACACCTGTAGTCAGGATCAACAGTACAGGAATGGCCCCTTTGGCCCACAATGTCTGTGGCAAACACGATGCCAAGTGAAACTGATCTCATCTGTCGACCCTTGGAGTGGGTGGGGGCTCCCACAGAAGCATCTCTTCAGCCTGCCTCAACCAATGCGTCTTTCAGGCATCAAAGCATTTCTAGGCTGAGCCATTTCATGTTCTTCTCCATCCAACCCCACTGTTTGTCCAAAGGTGATAACTCCCTCCCTCCGGGGCTAAGGGGGAAATTCATTTCCTGCCTTTGGGCTTTCCCGCATTGACCCTTCCCAATTAGTGACAAACTCGTTAGCAATTTAATGCTGTGGGCTGGAACCTAGTGAGATGGTGGTGGTTGGGGGGGGGGGGGGGGGGGGGAGAGGGAGGGCAATCATGAGGAAAAGAACAGTGGCGCAGTGGTAGAGTTGCTGCCTTATAGCGCCAGAGACTCGGGTTCGATCCTGACCATGGGCGCTGTCTGTGTGGAGTTTGGACGTTCTCCCCGTGACCGTGTGGGTTTTCTCCGGGTGCTCCGGTTTCCTCCCAAACTCCAAAGACGTACAGGTTTGTAGGGTTAATTGGCTTTGGTAAAAATTGTAAATTGTCCCCAGTGTGCGTGGGATCATGTTAGTGCGTGGGATGAAGGGCCAGTTTCCACCTTGCGTCTCTAAACTAATGACTTGCAGGTTAATTGGCTTTGGTAAAATTGTAATTTGTCTCTAGCGGGTAGCGCAGAGTTAGTGCACGGAGATCGTTGGTCGGCATGGACTCGGTGGGCCGAAGGGCCTGTTTCCCTGCTGTATCTCTGAACAAAGAGAGACGGATGAACAGGCAGACACTCAGCAAACAAGACAAGCCTTTCAAGGCCGATTTAACCCGCATGAGTGGATTTCCATCTCACTACACCAGTCAAGTTATCTTCCCTACCTGAGTCTTTGGTTTATACATTTTTAATTACATCTGCCTGGAAATTATGTTATACAGTCAATGTTCAAAGATGAATTTTAGGAGGTGAAAAAGAAAGCAGATCATTAAAATAATCCCGAGTTTGCATTTGTTTCATTTCTAAGGAAATATAACACACAGAATGAGAAGCATCGGAAAGATCATATCAATGTGGGCGGCACGGTGGCGCAGTGGTAGAGTGGCTGCCTTACAGCGCTAGAGACCCAGGTTCGATCCTGATTACACCGAGTTTGTCCATTCCCCCATGACCTGCGTGGGTTTTCTCCGGGTTCTCCGGTTTCCTCCCGCGCTCCAAAGACGTACAGGGTTTTAAGCTAATTGGCTTGGTATAATTGTAAATTGTCCCTAGTGTGCACAGGTTAGCATTAGTTTCGTTTGTTAAGTTTGGAGATACAGCACGGAAACAGGCCCTTCGGCCTACCGTGTCCGCACTGACCAGCTATCCCCGCACACTAACACTACACACACACACACACAAGCGGTAATATTTACATTTATACCAAGCCAGTTAGTGTGCAGGGATCGCTGGTTGGAGCGGACTCTGTGGGCCAAAGGGCCTGTTTCTACGCTGTATCTCCAAACTAAACTAAAAGAAAGATGACTGAGGTTCTTTTCTCATCTGACATGCTGGTGCTGAGGGAGAGGTGGGGCTGCTTCCAACGGGATAACAGGCTCCTCTCTCCCCGTCTGGAGAGGGGGGCTCGCTCACACACACAAAGGGATTCTTGGAAATTTGAAAGGTTGCCTTCAACAGCTGGCGTCTAATTAGATTCTGCTTCATTATCCGCTATCAAGGCTTTATCTAATGCTGGCGATCCGCAGCTTGATCTGACACGGGTGCAGCCTGCAGCTTACGCCTTTCCCTGAGGATTCGCACCTCCTGGATGCCCCTTGCTGATGCAACAATTGACTGGTGCCAGAGTGATTATTTTCACCACCTCTCCGCCGCCAGACCACCTCAGCACCTCCCACCTATATTTTTAAAAAGAGCTTCTCTTTTCTCTTCGCCTTCCTCTCGCTGAGTTGAAGGGAGTTTGCCTGTGGTGACAGATTTTGCTCTCTCAGACGGCTGTCATGCGGAGATGATAATTGGTATTGAAAAGGACAGTTGGTGGAAAGGCTGGAAAGGCGGCTTTTATCTTGCTCACCCAGAGATCTTCCAGCAGATTTGTTAGAAGTGGGGGGGGGGGGGCGATGTTTTCTCCTCTATTTCATCTTATGCTGATGAGGAATAGTCCACCTGACTTTGCCTCCCCTTCCCCACCACCCTACACTGAGGCAGACACTCATGTTATGTTGAAAGACACAAAGTGCTGGAGGAACTCCGTGGGTCAGGCAGCATCCCTGGAGAATAACTCTGGGTAGGTGGACGTTTTGGGTCAGGACCCTTCTACAGAACATGGATAGGCGATGATTGAAGAAGGGTCCTGACTCGAAACGTCACCTATCCATGTTCTCCAGAGATGATCCTGTCAATCTCTGCCTTAACAATATCCATTGTCTTGGCCTCCACAGCCTTCTATGGCAATGAATTCCACAGATTCACCACCCTCTGACTAGAAACTCCTCCTGATCTTCTTTCTAAAGGTACTTCCTTTTATTCTGAGGCTATGGCCTCTGGTCCTAGACTCTCCCACCAGCCGAGTTACCTGCCCCTCTTCTCAGTTCATGCAGCATGGTCACACATTCCTATATATAAAGTGATTTGCTTTTAAATGCAATGGTTACTTGCACTTTAACGCATGAGGTAACCATTTTGAAGGCTGCAATGAGAATGTTGGCCATTTGAATTATGTAAACTGCGCTGGAAGATGTATGCATCCTCCTTGGGCCGCCCTGGAACTGTGGTGAACTCACGTAGCCTGGTCGAGTCTTTGGCAACACAGCAACTAATTACTGTGGCGCTGCATGGACAGTAAAGGCTCTGCATCCATATCCTGCACCAGTGGTTGCACGCTGACGATTTAAGTTCCAGACCAAGCCAGATTCAGGGACAGTTTCTCCGAGCTGTCATCAAGCAACTGAAATTTCCTCGCACCAACTAGAGAGCGGTCCTGAGACCCCTGGACTATCTTTAATCAAATTTTACTGGACTTTGTCTTGCACCAAATATCATTTTCTTTATCCTGTATCTGGGCACTGTGGAGTCCTAGATTGTAATCATGTTTCGTTTTCCGCTGAGTGGATAGCACGCAACAAAAAAAAAAGCTTTTCGCTGTACCTCGCACACTCGACAACAATACACTAGGCTAAGCCAAAAACCATTCTCATCTTATTTCCTTGTTGCTATAATACGTAGACACAAGGAACTGCAGATGCTAGAATCTTGCGCAGAATACAGAAGTGCTGGAGTAACTCAGCGGGTCAGGCAGCACCTTTGGAGGACGTGGTTTGGCGACTTTTCGGGCCTGAAGAAAGATTCCCGACCCGAAACATCGCCTATCCATGTCGTCCAGAGATGCTGCCTGACCCGCTGAGTTACTCCAGCGCTTTGCTGTAATGCTTAGAGTTTAGAGTGCGGGAACAGGCCCTTTTCGGCCCACCAAGTCCACCGCGACCAGCCATCCCCACACACCTACACTGTCCTACACACACTAGGGGCAATTTACATTTATACCGATGTCAAATAACCTTCAAACCTGTATGTCTTTGGAGTGTGGGAGGAAACCGAAGATCCCGGCGAAAACCCACACGGTCACGGGGACAACGTACAAACTCCATACAGACAGCACTCGTGGTCAGGATCAAACCCGGGGCTCGGGCGTTGTAAGGCAGCAACTCTACTGCTGTGCCTCCGTGCCGCCCCTTGTAATCATGTCTTGTCTTTCCGCCGACTGTTTAGCACGCAGCAACAAGCTGCTCACTGTACCTCGTCACACGTGACAATAAACTAAACTCAAACTCATGGTCAAAGACCTTTCTTCAAAAGAGGTCTGCCAACTGAAATGTTCACGCTATTTTCCCTCCGCTGATGCGGTCGGACCTTTTGAGTGTTGAGCATTTCTGCTTTTATTTCAACTGTGGTTTTATTTTGATTTTCAAGAACTTATTTGGAATTGGTGAGGGAACTGTGCACAGGGGAACAATTTGAAATTTAAGTGATGGACAATATAAGTAAACTGAGACCGTGGCTCCAGCATTGCCCCATAAATAACACTTCTGCCGTCAGAGCTGTGGAACATTATAAAAAAAGGTGACATGCATCAGACTTCCAGGTTGCACTCCCTTGAGGACAGAGTTTTGCTCTGAAAGTCGAGGATATCTGCAGCCTTGCACACAACGCCCAAACCTATTGTTGCATGCAGGGCATTTTGGATATTCTTGCTATTTGCATGACCAATTATTTAACATATTTTGTTCAGTGGTAATCACAACGGTGCGGCGGTAGAGTTGCTACCTTACAGCGCCAGAGACACGGGTTCGATGCTGACTACGGGCTCTGGCTGCACAGAGTTTGCATGTTCACCCTGCGACTGTGTGGGTTTTCTCCGGGTGCTCCGGTTTCCTCCAGCACTCCAGAGACGTGCAGGTTTGTAGGTTAATTGGCTTCTGTAAACTTGTCCCTAGTGTGTAGGATAGAACGAGTGTATGGGTGGTCGCTGGTTGGCGCGGACTCTGTGGGCCAAAGGGCCTGCTTCCACGCTGTATCTCTAAACTAAACTCAGCTATGCTAAGATAAACTAAACTAAACTAAACTAACTAAACTCTCCCAGAGACGGCCATTGGTTTCCCAGCCTTCAGAGCAACAAATTCTCAGTTGCCCTTTTTTTAGTTCAGTTTGGCGATACAGCTATCCCAGCACATTAACACAATCCTACACACACTTGGGGCAATTTACACTTATACCAAGCCAATTTACCTACAAACTTGTATGTCCTTGGAGTGTGGGAGGAGACGGTAAATCTCGAAGAAAACCCATGCAGGTCATGGGGAGAACGTACAAACTCCGTACAGACAGCACCCATAGTCGGGATCGAACCCGGGCCCCCGGTGCTGCAAGCCCTGTAAGGCAACAACTCTACCGCTGTGCCACTCTGCCCATTTGTTGGGGCTCACCGGATATGGTTGGCCTTCTAAAGCCACCTTCATTTTTTCTGAACTCTGTGAAATATATATTTCTTTCCATCATTTCTTTATCGTTGCTCAAACTGACGTCAATCTTTGCTCCACTCTCTGAAATTTCCCTCCAAACCTCCTCATATTTCGCTTGGGCAACCAGAGGTATGAGAATTGACCTCTCTGACTTCAAGTAACCCTAGCTTTCCGTCCCTCCCCCACCCTTGTTCTCCGACCAGCTTCACTGCCCTCCTGATTAATTTTATTGTTTCTATCCCTCGCTGTCACCTTCCCCTCAGCCAGCAATGAACCATTCTACATTACCTTGATCAACATCTGCTTGAATCTGATATTTTCACACCGTACATTCTCTGTGTACCCTTCCACATCTTTAGTTTCCCTCTCCCCCGCCTGTCAGTCAGAAGAAGGGTCTCGACCCGAAACGTCACCCACCCCTTCTCTCCAGAGATGCTGCCTGTCCCGCTGAGCTACTCCAGCATTTTGTGCCTACTTCAATTTTACCCTTTGACAGTCTCTGGAAACCTTCTGAACCACATCAGCCGTGACTCTAGTGGACAGCACCCTTGTTGCTGAAGATAGACACAAAGTGCTGGAGTAACTCAGGGATTCAGGCAGCATCCCTGGAGAAAATGGACAGGTGACGTTTCAGGCCAAGACTCTTCTTCAGACTTGAATTAGGGTCCCGACCCAAAACATAATATGACCCCCTGAGTTGCTCCAACACTTTGTGTCCATCTTTTGTATCAATCAGCATCTGCAGTTCTTTCTTAATACCTTTGTTGCTGGATTGGAAAGGCTGAGAGTTCATCCCATTTCAAACACTTGAGCACAAAATACATCTTATTGCTGTACCAAAGGTATGCCTCCTTGTCAGAGGCATAGGGTTTTGAATGAAATATTGTCTCTTATCCATCAGATAGAACATTTTATGCTAATCTTTTCATTGTATGCTAATTAGACGACTCAGGAAGATATTGAGCATCATTGAAGCAGATTATCTGGCCATTCTGAAATTTGGTGCAGTGCTTCCTATGTTGCAATGATAATCACGCTACTAAAATTAGCAACACAGTGGTGCCACTTGTACAGTTGTTGCCTCACTTTGTCTGAGAACCAGATTCACTCCTGACATCTCATGCTCCCTGTGTGGAGTTTGCATGTTCGCACAATGACCATATTGGTTGATTGGTGACTGTAAATTGTCCCTCGTGTGTAAGGCAGTGGTAGAATCTGAGGGGAATTGATGAGAATGTGTGGAGAATTCTTCCAAATTAAAGATATTAATGTATTAAATAATGCAATGAAATTAGTGTAATGTATGAAATTAATGGGATTAACGTAGCCATGGGTGGTGGATGGTTTCCACGCTGTTTCTCTCTACAAGTTGACAAGACATCCGAGTAGCATTAGGCAATTCAGCCCATCAAGACTGCACCACCATTCAATCACAGCTAATCTGTCAAAGATAGACACAAAATGCCAGAGTAACTCAGCGGGACAGGCAGCATCTCTGGAGAGAAGGAATGGGTGGCATTTCAGCGTGCGACCCTTCTTCAGCCTGCCCGATGGGTAGTCTATCTTTCCCCCTCAATCCCATTCTCCTACCTTCTCTTTACAACTCTATTGATTTGATATAGCTGAAATAATTTCAGTAGCTGGGGTGGCCAGACGATGTGTATGGTACCATAGAAATGCAAATTATTTTCTCACTTTATGAAATCCTTCCTTTCCTTATCCTTATCTACTGCTCAGTGTTTCCTCCTTTGGGGAAGGGTGTGGGGATGATTAATTATCCCAAGGACCTTTTCCAAATGCAAGTTCTTGCTCCGAGTTTTAACTGACACTTGGTTCCACGAAGTAATAAAAAACAGCATGGCGCAAAAAATTAAAATGCATCAAAAGGACTAAAATGTGGTAAAGATAATTCAGAGTAGGCTCCAGAGAAAGGAATTCAAAATTAAATTGTCCATCATGTGAAGTGCAACATTAAAAATCATCAGAAATGTTATTAATAATGAAGTGAATATTTTCCACTCTTTTAAGCGACCCCTCATGCTTTCTATTGGCGACAGGGGTTGCTGTGGCAATGATTTCATTATTAAATTCATCTCTCTGCAGAATAATCTGCCTCTTCATCTGCCTCTGCCATTTTATTTTCTGTCCAGTAATCGTCTTCCCCTCTTGTTTGTATTCCTGATGCATGTTTAGAGGCGGCACAACTGGTAGAGCTGCTGTTTCACAGCGCCAGAGACCCCCGGTTCGATCCTGACTTTGGGCGCTGTCTGTGTGGAGTTTGCACTTTCTCCATGACCATCTGGGTTTCCTCCAAGTGTTTAGTTTGGTTTTGTTTCGTTTTTTTTTTCACTTTAGTCTTTATTGCTTTTATGTATACACAAATAAAACACAAATATAACAACGAAACATCCAACAATGCAGTGAAACATAGAAACATAGAACAGAAATGCAGTGGCCTGCACCGCCATTCAATAGATCATGTTCATCCAACTCAGTATCGTACCTGCCTACAATTAGCCACAAGGCTCTTAAATATAGCCAATGAACTGGCCTCAGTGCAGAGAGTTCCACTCACCACTCTCTGTGTGATCTTTCTCATAAAGGATTTTCCTTATCCTTAAGCTGTGACCCCTTGTCCTGGAAACATCGGGAACAATCTTCCTGCATCTAGCCTGTCCAACCCCTTAAGAATTTTGTAAGTTTCTATAAGATCCCCCTTAATCTCCTAAATTCCAGAGAGTAAAACGAGTACAGTCTTTATAAGACAGTCCTGACATTCAGTCTGGTGAACCTTCTCTGTCCCTCTATAATAATGTCCTTCCTCATTGGAGACCAAAACTGCACGCAATACTTGTGGTCTTCTGAAGTAGAAACGCTACTCAAATCCTTTTGCTATGAAAGCTAACATACATTCGCTTTTTTCACTGCCTGCTGCACCTGCATGCCTACTTTCAATGACTGGTGTACCATTCTCGCTGCATCTCCCCTTTCCTACTCTTTTCCTGTTTTTGCCAGTGGATAACCTATGCATCATTTGCCCACTCACCCAGCCTATCCAAGTCACCTTGCAGTCTCCTAGCATCCTCCTCACAGCGAACAAATGTCATTTGGAGATATTGCCTTCAAATTCCCTCATCCAGTCATTAATATAATTGTAAATAGCTGAGCACCCCTGCGGTACCCCACTAGTTACTGCCTGCCATTGTGAAAAGTCTCCTACTCTTTGCTTACTGGTGTGTATGCTTAAGTTTGTATACTAATCTTTATGTGGGACTGCGAGCCTTCTGGAAGTTATACCACATCCACTGGTTCTTGTACTAGTTAATCTTCTCAGTGAAACGTACAACAGTGCGGGGGGTTCCGTTTACAATTAATGATGCAGTATACAAAACTATTTTCTTATTAAAACATTTCCAATAACTTACATTATTGTCAATGTGTTGAGTATTTCTATACCTAATCCGTTTTTCCCATTTTATGACCCTTGTACTTTGTAATGGTCTCCGCTGCGAGCCAGTTTCTTGTAATGGCCTTTCTGCCAGCTGTGAGTAGGATTTTAACCAAGTAATGGTCTCCCTTCAGCACCAGTGTATTTATATTACCCAGGTATAAAGTGGAACACTTCTTGCAGACTATATATCCTAATACCTCCGTTAATTCTGAATTCACTCTGTCCCAAAATGGTTCTATTTTGGGGCAACGCCAGAAGATATGTGTGTGTTTGGAGATAAGCGTCTGTTTGGCCACATTGCCTCATTAGTTTAGTTTGATTTAGATTTGCAGCGCGGCAACAGGCCTTCAGCCCACCAAGGCTGCGCCGACCAGCGATCCCCGCACACGAACACTATCCTGCACACCCTCGGGACAATTCACAATTTTACTGAAGCCAATTAGCCTACATAGAATCATAGAAAATAGGTGCAGGAGTAGGCCATTTGGCCCTTCAAGCCTACACCGCCATTCAATATGATCATGGCTGATCATCCAACTCAGTATCCCGTACCTGCCTTCTCTCCATACCCTCTAATCCCCTTAGCCACAAGGGCCACATCTAACTACCTCTTAAATATAGGCAATGAACTGGCCTCAACTTTGGGGTGTGGGGGGAAACCTGCACACTTTGGGGTGTGGGGGGAAACTGGAGATCTCGGAGAAAACCGACACAGAAAACCCACAGGGATAATGTACAAACTCTGTACAGACAGAACCCATAGGCTGGATTGAATCCGGCTGTCAGGCACTGTAATGCCCCTTTCCCACTTAGGAAACCTGATCGGAAACCTCTGGAGACTTTGCGCCCCCCCCCCCCCCCCCCCCCCCCCAAGGTTTCCGTGCAGTTCCCGGAGGTTTTTGTCCTCCGGCAACCACCTTCAACTAGCATCGCAACCGGCTTCGACTAAAAAATTACCGATTTTTTAAACGGAAACCACTTTCGACCATTAGGGAAACTGACAAAAACCTCCGGGAACTGCACGGATTAGGGCATTCGGCCCATCAAGTCTACGCTGCTATTCAATCATGGCTGGTATATCTCTCCCTCCTAACGCCATTCTCCCGCCTTCTCCCCACATTTTGCATATCTTTCATTCAATCGTTCTTTATCTCTCTACTTCACCGTTTATATCTCTCGTTTCTCTTTCCCCTGAATCTCAGACTGAAGAAGGGTCTCGACCCAAAACATCACCTATTCCACTTCTCCAGAGATGCTGTTTGACCCGCTGAGTTACTCCAGCTTTTTGTGCCTTTCTTCAGTTTAAGCCAGCATCTGCAGTTCCTTCATACACATAGGACTTGGCGAAGCCCCCTTCGGCCCACCAAAACACTGCTGACCATCAACTAGTTTAGTTGACTATCAACTTAGTTTAGTTTAGATAGTTTAGTTTAGTTTTTAGTGATACGTCATGGAAACAGGCCTTCAGCCCACCGAGCCCACACTGACCATCGATAACACTAGAGGGCAATTTACAGAAGCCAATTCACCTACAAACCTGCACGACTTTGGAATGTGGGTGGAAAGCGAAGAAACCCCACGCAGGTCACGGGGAGAACGTACAAACCCCGTACAGACAGCACCCTGGCACTGTAAAGGGCCTGTCCCACTGTGTACGAGGTCATTCAAGAGTTCTCCCCAGTTTCCCCTGATTCTAACTCGGAGAATTACGGTAATGGCCGCTCGTAGGTACTCGGGGCTCACGTGGACATTTTTCAACATGTTGAAAAATCTTCACGAGTCTTCACGAGCTTACCGCGTTTCCCGAGTACCTGCCGTTAGCGTTACGAGCCGCTAAGAGACGTCCCGAGCTCCGACGTACATTCTACGAGTTTGATTTTTTTTTTAAAAACTTGCAAGAGCTCTTGAATTACCTCGTACAGTGGGACAGGCCCTTTGGGCAGCAACTCTACTGCTGTGTCAGCATGCCGCCCATAGTCTTTGTGAAATACTCAGAACTGCCTGATAATTGGCTTGTTCTCCTTGTTAAAACAGTGGCGGTGCCGGTTGCATCCTGACCTCCTCTTTTGTCATCACCCATCGTGACAAGTGGCATTTTCCACGCACCACAGGTGATGAGAGCACCATGAAAGCAGAGAGAGAGAGAGAGAGAGGGAGAGGGAGTTGGCTCCAGTCCTGGCGCACTTAATTCCATTTTTTTTTTTTTGCGAGCGATTGTTTTGTTTTTTAAGAATCAAGTGGCTGTTCCAAGAGACAAGTGTTGCGTGTGATCCTCTGCTGACTCAGCGGTGAACCAGGCCCGTCGAGAAATGTTAACACTGCCTCTCGTTTTTCACTATAACTGAGCAACAGGCCCACTCCCACTCACTGCCACTTTAATGAGCAAAAGCGTTTCAGGACTGCTCCCGCCAACAGACGAGGAAGGCATTTAACAAAAAAAACATTTAGGTTGGACTCTTTTTCTTTACGGGCAATAAAAAAGACAGCTGCCTACCTATGGCTCGGGGTGGCTGCAACAGCAGAGCAGCTCCATACATTCTAGGAGCAGAATTAGGTCATGGGACGGGGGGGGGGGGGGGGGGGGGGTCACTAGATAGTTACTATCAGCACAATCTGACCTCTGCATCTGGGCCAGATGACCATGTGTGATGAGTCAGGACAGTGGGCCAGTGTCAGTAGATTTTGCCCAAATCACCTTCATCATCATACAATTAGTTTGTTCATGTGACAGGAGCAGCATTAGGCTATTCGGCCCATCAAATCTACTCCGCCATTCAATCATGGCTGATCTATATCGTATCGCACATGAGCAATTTAGTTTAGTTTAGAGACACAGCGCGGAAACAGGCCTCTCGGCCCACTTGGTCCGCACCGACCAGTGATCCCTGCACATTAATACTACCCTACTACACACGCAAGGTAACATGTTTTCACTTATACCAAGCCAGTTAACCTTCAAACCCTGTACGTCCTTGAAGTGTGGGAGGAAACCGAAGATCTCGGAGAAAACCCATGCGGTCACGGGGGAGAGCGTGCAAACTCCGTGCAGGCAGCATGCGTGGTCGTGATCAAACCCGCGCCTCCGGTGCTGCAAGGCAGCAACTCAACCGTTGCGCCACCGTGCCGCATAGTATATCAGGTAGTGCAAAAGAAAACATAAACAGAGTGCAGAATGTAGTGTTACAGCTCAGAAAAAGTGTAGGTAAAAAAGTGCAAGGGCCTCAGTGAGGTAGATTGGTGGATTCATGAGTCATAGGAGCAAAATTAAGCCATTCGGCCCATCGAGTCTGGTCCACCATTCAATTATGCCCGGACTGTCTTTTCCTCTCAAACTCCATTCTCCTGCCTTCCCTCCATAATCCTCGTTGATTTGTTGATGGCTACCAACAGAGTGGTGTCTCTTCGGTGAGGTTGGTCCTTGGACCTGATGTCGGGAGGAAAGATGTCATGGACTTCATACCTGTTCAATGACTCAGCTCCCTTGAGATTTGGTTAGAGCAACTGATGGTTAAGTGGTGAGACACCTCTGGCAGAGTGCAAACCTGGCCCAGGATCACTGACTCAGGGAGAGCCATTTATAGTGGGATGGTGGGGATTGGGATGGGGATGAAGGGGAAGTGGATATTGGTTTTGGCAATGTTATTGCCTTGTTATTGTCACGTACACCGAGACACGGTGAAAGATTTTGTTTGTGTGCTAACCAGTCAAATTATTCCATGCATGAGTGCGATCAAGAATAGCAGGTGGTGCGAAGAGAAAAAAAATAAACAACAGCAAAATATAGTATTACAGCTGCAAAGAAAGTGCAGGTTTTTTAAAAAAAGTACAAGGGCTGCATTGAGGCAGGTTGGGAGATCAGGACTTAGTTTATGAGTAGGAAGGAACTGCAGATGCTGGTTTAAACCGAAGATAAACACAAAAAGAGGAGTTCTGTTCAACATAACAGCAGGGAAGAAGCTGGTCCTGAACAGGGAAAGATTTAAAAGCCATCTGAGGGGGGTAACGTTTTCACACAAAAGCTGGAAGGAGGGTGTGTTGAACGAGCTGCCAGAGGAGGTAGTTGAGGCAGCGATGTCTCGCAACGTTAAAGACTAAATTGATCAACATAAATATGTAGAATTGGCCCCCCTCCCTCCCCCTCCACTAATCCCGTGCATGCCCGGCGTGTGAATATGCAGAGAAAGCCAGGCTTGTTTGGGAGAAGTTGGTTTGCACGCTTGGCCTGTAATAGGATGAAACTAGATGGAAAATATGTGACTGGAGGCTATTTCATTCAGCTGTGTTTGCCTGCAAATGCTATAAATCGTTACCATCAGATCCACTGGTGGAACAAATGTGGGCCATTTCTCAAGGAAGCAGGCACCGGGCATGCGATACTTCTTGCCTGAGACGAGTAATTGTTCAGCGTATTTTCCAAGACGTGGGATGACGAGAAAGCTGTGCGATCTTTGCAAGAAGATAGATGTCCCCGAAAAATATCGTTAAAAATAAGATTGCGATAACATCATAGATCTGACGACCCTGTGAAACATGCACTCCCCCTGTTGTGACAAATACAATCAGTTTGTCCTGCTTAACATCAATCAGACCAGAGATCCAATTTTTAGTTATTTATTCAACTGCTCTCTCTGTCTGTCCCCTCTTTTGTTTTGTACACAGTTATCCTCTTGTTTTATCTCTTTAATTTCCTGCTGCACTTGGCATCTCAGTCTCCTCTCTCCTGCATTGTTTTTAGCATCTTTTTCTCTCTCAGAATTCTGCTGAGAAACCCAAGAATGGAGTGCCGGGCAGGATCACCAGGTTAATTCCCGGGATGGCGGGACTGGCATATATGATGAAAGGATGGGTCGACTGGGCTAGTATACACTGGAATTCAGAAGGATGAGAGGGGATCTTGTAGAAGCAAATAACATTCTTAAATGATTGGACAGGCTAGATGCCGGGAAAAAAAATGTTCCTGATGTTGGGGGAGTACAGAACCAGCGGTCACAGTTCATTTTTTTTACCAAAGTCAATTAACCTACACACCTGCATGTCATTGGAGTGTGGGATGAAACCGGAGCACCCGGAGAAAACCCACGAGGACACAGGCAACAATTTTTTTTAATGATGTAACTATGGCAAATCAAATTCCTCATATGTTGCAAAACATACTTGGCTAATAAAGTATGATTATGATGATTATGATTATGATTATGATTATGATTCATTCAAGAATCCCTCACTGTTTTTGCAATAGCTTAAATGCAGAATAACCCTGCATCAAGAATGCTTATTTCATACCTTCACAGCATATATGTACCTGCGGGGTATTTTTCTCTCTGTCTGTCTGTCTGTCTGTCTGTCTGTCTGTCTGTCTGTCTGTCTGTCTGTCTGTCTGTCTGTCTGTCTGTCTGTCTGTCTGTCTCCTCTCCCATTATTTTTTTTTTTTTTAGTTTCAAAAACTCTCATAGGTAGTGTTCTAGCCTGATCTGTCCACGAATGGCCAGGCCCAGGAGCAAACCGACAGGAAGTTCCCCTCCCCCACTCGGCTCTCTCCCTGCCTCCGAACACTAAATCGTCCAACCAGAACTCTAGCCTCTCACACTCCATATACACCACGGTCTTCTCTCTCCCTCTCCTCTTCCCCTCTCTCTCTCTCTCTCCCCTCTCACTCTCCCTCTCTCCTCCATCCCTCTCCATCTCCCTCTCCCTCTCTCTCAAAAACTTTATTGACACAATCATATAATACAACACATCAAACCATAATCAAAAATGGCACTATATACAACCATTATAGTACAACAATACAATCATTGTTCACAATACACTGAACCCCACGCGTGACTCCAGAGTCCACCATCGTGGGACTCTCAACCCCTTCCTCTCTCACACTCCATCATCACTCCTCTCCCTCTCCCTCTCTCCTCCCTCCTCTCTCCCTCTCCCCACCTCCCTCTCTCCCTCTCCCTCCCTCTCCTCTCCTCCCCTCCCCTCTCCCCTCTCCCTCCCCTCTCCTCTCTCCCTCTCCCTCCCTCTCTCCCTCCCTCTCCCTCTCTCTCCCTCTCCCTCTCTCTCCCCTCTCTCCCTCTCCCTCTCCCTCTCTCCTCTCTCCCTCTCCCTCCCTCCCTCTCCTCCTCCCTCTCTCCCTCTCCCTCTCTCTCCCTGCAGCAACACACCACATATGATGACAGTTTTTCTTTGCACTCACTCCAAACCATCTCCCCTCCTTGGGCTCCAGATGAAACTGTGTCTATTTTTGTTTCGAGTGCAGGTCGGGAAGAAGCCCTCACTTACTGCCAGAACCTCTGACAGCTGATGTACCTGCAAAACCAGAATTGATGTTGCTTTGGTGATTAAATCACTCCTCTTTTTGCCCTGTCACGGCTAATCTCCATCTACTGTTAGATGCAGGGTCACCCTCAGAGGACACTGGAAGGTTGATGAGCAGTGGAAAATGTGCGTGCGTGCGTGCGTGTGTGTGTGAGCAATGGAGGGAACGCGCGGACAGGGACATTACAATTCCTTTTCTAATTGAATTGTATTTGTAATGATCTGTTGAGTTATCTCATGGTTATTTCATTTTATTCCCAACAAAACAAACTGTAGGCTTGATACATTCCTCTCACGTCATTTGTCAGAGAAAATATATACAGGGATTACGGCATTTCTATGGCTGATATGTATTCCATGCACAGAATAAGCACCTTAAATGGTCAAGCAGTGTAACGGGTCCTTCAGCCGAGCAAAATACAATATGCTAGTTCCCTTTCTGGTCTTCAAGAACAATTTTAATACTTCATATCTCTCATTCCGTTGATTATTTATTTGGAACATTTTCAGTGGCGCAGCGGTAGTGTTGCTGCCTTACAGAGACCCGGGTTCAATCCTGACTATGGGTGCTGTCTGAACGGAGTTTGCACGTTCTACCTGTGAATTATGTGGGTTTTCCCCGGGTGCTCCGGTTTCCTCCCACACTCCAAAGACGCACAGGTTTGTAGGCTAATTGGCTTGGTGTAAATGTAAAATTATCCCAAGTGTGCGTAGGATAGTGTTAGTGTGCGGGGATCGCTGGTCGGCGTGGACTCGATGGGCCAAAGGGCCTGTTTCAGAGGGAAAAAAAAACATAGAAACATAGAAAATAGGTGCAGGAATAGGCCTTTCGGCCCTTCGAGCCTGCGCTGCCATTCAATATGATCATGGCTGATCATGCAAAATTAGTGCCCCATTCCTGCTTTCTCCCCATATCCCTTGACTCCCTTAGCCCTAAGTTTCTGCGCTCTATCTCTAAACTAAACAAAATGTTCTTCTCTCAATCCAATGGAGATGCAGGAGGCTAATCCTTAAACATGAGGGTATCCTATCAGAACGGCTGCACCCATATTCTGCACTTGCCGTTCAAATATTTTATAATTAGTGGCTATTCTATATTTTTTGAATCACGATATATTCAAAATCTGTCACCCCCCCCCCCCCCACATATTTGGACCCTGTTTTCAACTCATTTCTATTGGCTGATTTTTTTTTATTTTTGCTGAACCTCTAATCAATGACAGCATCCATCTACTCGCTGGAGAATTTATCATGTGTTCTAGGACATTAAATTGATAGAGAGCATCTTTGTCAGAAATTGCAGAGAATTGTGGACGCAGCCCAGGCCATCTCATGAACCGACCTCCCTTCCATTGACTCCATCTACACTTCACGCTGCCTCCGCAAGACCACCAGCATAATCAAGGACAAGTCTCTTCCAGGTCACTCCCTCCTCTCCCCTCTCCCAGCAGGCTCGCACAAGTTTGTCGGGGAATTGGCTTGGTATAATTGTAAATTGTCCTTGTAGAGGAAGGAACAGCAGATGCTGGTTTACAGCAACGATAGACACAAAATGCTGGAGTAACTCAGCGGGACAGTCAGCATCTCTGGAGAGAAGGAACGGGGGATGTTTTGGGTCGAGACCCTTCTTCAGACTCTAGTGTGTGTAGTGTATGGGAATTGCTGGTCAGCGCGGACTCGGTGGGCCGTAGGGCCTGTTTCCCTAAACGCTGTATCTCTAAACTAATAGACAATAGACAATAGTACAGGAGTAGGCCATTTGGCCCTTTGTGCCAGCACCACCATTCACTGTGATCATGGCTGATCATCCATAATCAGTACCCCGTTCCTGCCTTCTCCACATATCCCTTGACTCCGCTATCTTTAAGAGCTCTATCTAACTCTCTCTTGAAAGCATCCAGAGAATCGGCCTCCACTGCCTTCTGAGGCAGAGAATTCCACAGATTCACAACTCTCTGGGTGAAAACAGTTTTCCTAATTTCCGTTCTAAATGGCCTACCCTTTAAACCGTGGCCCCTGGTTCTGGACTCCCCCAACATCAGGAACATGTTTCCTGCTTCTAGTGTGTCCAATCCCTTAATAATCTTATATGTTTCAATAAGATTCCCTCTCATCCTTCTAAGTTCCAGTGTCTACAAGCCCAGTCACTCCATTCTTTCAACATATTTCAGTCCCGCCATTAACCTCGTGAACCTACGCTGCACTCCCTCAATAGCAAGAATTGCCCTTCCCCAAATTTGGAGACCAAAACTCCACAGTAAACCTCAGTGGGTAGTCATGTACTTTTAAGGCCTTTCCGTGCGTTGTTTATATTGAATCTTTCATTTGCGTTTTTGGTCAATGTTATTTCTTATCTTGGGCTGAGGGAGGGGAGAAATGTCCAACGATATCAAATTGTCGTGCTGGTTGTTGGACGACCTCGTTACACATTGTCACTTCCAGTTGAGGAGGTGCCTCTAACCACAACTGACGTACGGCGCTGCTTAATATTCCTCCGTTGCACGCGGTGCTGTTCTTTATCCTCGCCCTCTTTATGATCTGTTGGGCTGTATTATACCGTGGCTGTGTGGTGTGCTGCTGTCTATCTCCAACAGCCCAATCACTTTGACAGCTCCTTGTTACACAGCTGTGTTGAACTGCCCTGTGCAAACTTTGTAAACACATTTGCAGTCGATACCAGTAGGGAAATAAAAATAACGAACTCAAAAGGGAGCCAGGGAAAGATGAAAATTAAATTATTTACTAATGATATAATTTAAAATCTAACCTAACTAACGTATGTTGATTACAGTACAGAGGTTTATAGGATTGCTTTGGGACGTATTGTTGAACTTGAGACATTTGCGTGTCTGGTTAAATTTTCAGCATGCATATTACTCGGCTGGCTGTCAGATTTGATGCCAATGGCGGAACTTTTCTTCCACCATTCGCTCTTTCTGTGCCATGACTTTCATTTGGTTTAGTTGGCGCAGCAGTGGAGCTGCTGCCTTACAGCGCCTGAGACCCGGGTTCCATCCTGACGACGGGCGTTTACCTGCACGGAGTTTGTTCGTTTTCCCCGTGTCCTGCGTGGATTTTCTCCGAAATCTTCGCTTTCCTCCCACGCGCCAAAGGCGTACAGGTTTGTAGGTGAATTGGCTTGGCGTAAATGTTAAATTGTCCCTAGTGTGTGTAGGATAGTGTTAGTGTGCGGGGATTGCTTGTCAGTGTGGACTTGGTGAGCCGAAGGGGCTGTTTCCGTGCTGTATTTAACTAAACTAGAGATATTTCATAGAAACAGCATATGTGGTGAAGGTGCTTCCAAAAAGCTGAGAGACCAAAGCATTTGTTTCTGCAAAGGGCGAGGAACTGTTACAGGTCAACATCAGGGGAGTGTGTGTGTTTGAGGGATTGTACCTCTTGTCTGTGGAAATATACCTCTTCTAAACTAATAGAGTCACTGAGGCAGAAACAGGCCCAACTTGCCCATGCCGACCAACATGCCCCATCTACACTAATCCCACCTGCCTGCTTTTGGCCCATATCCCTATAAACCTGTCCTATCCATGCACCTGGCTCGGGAAGAACTGGAGATGCTGGTTTAAATCGAAGGTGGACGCAAAATGCTGGAGTAACTCAGCGGGACAGGCAGCACCTCTGGAGAGAAGGAATGGGTGACATTTCGGGTCGAGACTCTTCTTCAGACTGATGCCAGGGGAGTGGGCGGGACAGAGATAGAATGTAGTCGGTATAAATGTTTCATAAACGTTGTGATAATACCTGCCTCAACTACTTCCTCCAGCAGCTCAGTCCATACACCCACCCCCTTTTGTGTAACAAAAGTTACCCCTCAGGTTCCTATTAAATCTATCCCCACTCACCTTAAATCCATGTCCTCTGGTTCATGATTCCTCTCCACTGGGCATGAGAGTTTGTGCGTGTACCCGATCTATTATTTTAGTTTAGAGATATCGTGTGGAAACAGGCCCTTCGGGCCACCGGGTCTGTGTCGACCAGCGATCCCCGCATACTAACACTACCCTAAACACAATAGGGACAATTTACAATTTTTTGGGTCGAGACCCTTCTTCAGACTGAAGAAGGGTCTCGCCAGAGATGCTGCCTGTTCCGCTGAGTTACTCCTGCATTTTGTGTCTACCTTCGATTTAAAGCAGCATCTGCAGTTCTTTCCTACACTATTTTGCCAGTATTCCGCACTTAATTACATAGTGTATTAAAGGTGGACAGAAGCAATAGAGTTTTCAGATGACAATCATTCAAATTAAATAAATATGTTAAACAAACTGAAATGATTCCCTTTATTGACTGAGTGATGATGTGTTTAATATTGTTTTATGATTATAGTCAACATAAATTAGAATTGAGTAATCACACTGTCTCAGCTTCGAAAAAAATTGAGTTAAAACTGCTCTTTGAATTTGCCATAAAGTATAAGATCGCTTTGAAAGATATGCTCCTTTTAAAAATTAGCCTCTTTAAATATTATTACTGCAAAGGATATCATGCACTTGTTTTGGACTTCACTGAGCTGCAAGTTCTTATGATGGTAATGGCCATAGTTTGCAACGTGGCATTGGCAATTTATTTTTGATGCAGAGTTCATTCTGAACCTATCTTTTTTGCTTTGGCCTTCATAATTTATTACCATCAATCTTAACTTGTGAGATAGTTTCAGTCCACATTGGCCAATTCAGGAGCAACATAGAAACATAGAAACATAGAAAATAAGTGCAGGAGCAGGCCATTCGGCCCTTCGAGCCTGCACCGCCATTCAATATGATCATGGCTGATCATCCAACTCAGTATCCTGTACCTGCCTTCTCTCCATACCCCCTGATCCCTTTAGCCACAAGGGCCACATCTAACTCCCTCTTAAATATGGTCAACGAACTGGCCTCAACTACCTTCTGTGGCAGAGAATTCCACAGATTCACCACTCTCTGTGTGAAAAACGATTTTCTCATTTCGGTCCTAAAAGACTTCCCCCTTATCCTTAAACTGTGACCCCTTGTCCTGGATTTCCCCAACATCGGGAACAATCTTCCTGCATCTAGCCTGTCCAACCCTTTAAGAACATTAGAGACTGCTCATCATGTGCTCATATTGGTTGTCGGAGACAGCAGGCGATTTGAAATTATGAATGTAGTTGAAGATAATACTTGACAGAACACAAAATGCCGGAGTAACTCAGCGGGTCCGGCAGCATCTGTGGAGAAAAGGAATAGGTGGCGTTTCGGGTCAACACCCTTCCTCATACTGAGGAAGGCGCTGGTCAGGCCGCGTTTGGAGTACTGTGAGCAGATCTGGGCCCCGTACCTGAGGAAGGATGTGCTGGGTCTGGAGAGGGTCCAGAGGAGGTTTACAATAACAATTCCAGGAATGAGTGGGTTAGCATATGATGTACGCTTGCCAGCACTGGGCCTCTACTCGCTGGAGTTTAGAAGGTTGAGGGGGGACCTCATTGAAGCTTACAGAATAATGAAAGGCAAAGATAGAGTGGATGTGGAAAGGATGTTTCCACTGGTGGGAGAGTCTAGGATCAGAGGTCACAGCCTCAGAATTAAAGGGCGCTCCTGTAGAAAGGAGGTGAGGATGGACTTCTTTGGTCAGAAGGTAGTTAATCTGTGGAACTCATTGCCACATAGGGCTGTGGAGGCCATGCCAGTGGATATTTTTCAGGCAGAGATAGGCCATTTCTTGACTAAAACAGGTGTCAAGGGTTATGGAGAGAAGGCAGCAAAATGGAATTAGGAGGAAGAGATCTGCCAGGATTGAATGGCGGAGTGGACTCGATGGGCTGAATGGCCTAATTCTACTCCTACAACGTGAACTTGTGAGAGTCAGAGGGGAGGGGAACGAGAGATATAGACAGTACTTCGGACAAATGAATGGAAGATATGCAGGAAGACCAACAACCAAGGACATGTGGAGCCCAAAATATATTCCTTGATCGGTCAGATGCCCATGAACCCTCCCTGACTATTTGGCATTATTAGACAGTGATTAGAATAGTCCCAGTCTCTTCTCCAAATCTCAGCTCATGGGAATTGCATCAAATAGGAATAAACTTGGTCCATCTCGCAAGTTAAGATCCAAGGGACGAAAAATTAATCGTTGGTGCTTAGTGCTCGACGTGAGTGTCAGCCAATTACTTTGGTGTCTGTCTTAACAATGATCTATTCTACATTTGCCTTGAGCATCGTCCCTTTTGATCTCTCGTTTTCACACCTTACCCTTCCATGTCTCTATGTCTCCCTCTCCCCGGACTCTCAGTCTGAGGAAGGGTCTCGACCCGAAACGCCTCCCATTCCTTCTCTCCAGAGATGCTGCCTGTCCCGCTGAGTTCCTCCAGTGTCTTCTGCCTATCTTCGGTGTAAACCAGCACCTGCAGTTCCTTCCTACACATTGGGGTCAACGGGATGGATGTTTGTGAACCATTGACCACTACATCATTATTTTGTGTACATCAAAATATGAAATCAACAGGGGAACATACTTCAATTATGTCGTTTGGTCCTGAGTGGCATTACCTTCCTTGATACGTACAGACTGTAGTAAATGGGCCTCACAATATTCTCTTTTGCTACAATTGTGGGCAGGAAGGACGAAGTTGCAGCCAACACCTTTATACTGCTAAAGACTTTAGACATTAGAGATACAACACAGAAATAGGCCCTCCGGCCCACTGAGCCCGTGCCGACCAGCGATCACCCTGCACTACTCCACGCACTAGGGACAATTGACAATTTACACCAAAGCCAATTAACCTACCAACCCCTGCATCTTTGGATGTGTGGTAGGAGTCTGGAGCACCTGGGGAAAACCCACACAGTCACAGGTAGATCATACAAACTCTTTGCTTGCCACACCTGTTATCAGGATCAAACCCGGTACTGCGCATTCTAAATACTTGGAACCAAAGAGACATTTCTTCCCAGATGTTTGAGAACAGTATGTGGATAGGTCTGTAGGACTTCATTATAAGGTCATAAGGAATAGGAGTAGAATTAGGCCATTCGGCCTATCACGTCTACTCCGCCATTCAATCATGGCTGATCTATCTCTCTCTCCTAACTCCATTCACCTGTCTTCTCCCCATATCCTCTAACACCTGTACTAATCATCTATCTATCTCTGCCTTCAAAATATCCACTGACGGCCTCCACAGCCTTCTGTGGCAAAGAATTTCACAGATTCACCACCCTCAGAGACAAAATAAAATTCTCCTCATCTCTTTCCTAAAAAAACGCCCTTTATCAAAGTCTCCGTCGGTGCTGCAAAACGTCTATTCTCCTAGACTCTCCCACTAATGGAAACATTCTCTCCACATCCACTCTATCCAAACCTTTCACTATTCTGAATGTTTCAATGAGGTTCTCCCTCATTCTTCTAAACTCCAGCGAGTACAGGCCCAGTGCCGACAAGCGTTCATCATAGGTCAACCTTATTTAGGTAGGTTACCTTATTCTGTGTACATTGACGTACCAAGTCACCAGGATAACTTACTTGTCTCTGTGACGTAATTTGATCCTAAGTGGCATTACTTATTAGTAACTGCCCATTCCTTCATTGATCTGTATGGAATTGATCACTTCCAATTGAAAGTAGGTTATATACTTCCAGTTCCTCTTCATTATTATTTGATTAATGCATTAATTGAATTAAAACTACTACAAGTCTTGTCAATTTGGGGATAAATACACAAGCTTGGGTCTGTTTTAAGAAATGGTTAATGACTAATTGGGTCAGAACAGAGCTTTCTCTTGTAGTTAGCAGAATCAGTACATCCATTGAAACATGATGGTGTTCAGTAACAGGCTGCCTCTGTTGGGACGTTTTGCAGCACTGACGGAGACTTTGATAAAGTACCTCGAGTGCTCCTTGCTGCCTTATCAGTACGCATTTTCTGAAACGCTTCACTGTTAATCTCGTTGCTGTCCGCTGGAGTGTCAAGGAACAACTGCTGTCAACCTCTGCTCAGAGTTTACCCGCTCTGAGGAATGACAGTGCCTGAAGACTGGAGAATGGCTTTGCTTTGGGCCTGAACCGAGTGAGTTTTTAAGATGGGCTTTCAGTAGATACGGACACAGTGCAGCGCACAAAAGAAAGAAATGAAAGAAAATCATTCAGTGGGATGGGAGTAAGCCAAGGAGTGTCCAGAATAAACCCACAGCCCTTAAAATGAGCTGGAAGGAACTGCAGATGCTGGTTTAAACCGAAGAAGATAGACACAAATGATGAGGTAAAGTCAGTCTGAAGAAGGGTCTCGACCTGAAACGTCACCCATTCCTTTTCTCTAGAGATGCTGCCTGTCCCACTGAATTAGTCCAGCATTTTGTGTCCAGCTACCTTTAAAATGAGAGTCAGTAGGAAGGTTTGTAATTCATATTAGACCATGTTCCTCTGTCATATAAAAACCTCAGGGCTACCGAGCTTAATCTTGAACTTGGAGTTAACACTACATATTGTGTTGGGTTGATTGTAATGTAACATCGGTAGTTATTACATTTGGGAAGTTTAGTTTAGTTGAGAGTTACAGCATGAAAACAGGCCCTACGGCCCACCAAGTCAATGTTGACCATTAATAGCCCATTCACACTATCTCTATGTTATCTCACATTCTCAGCCACTCCCTACACATGCGGACCTATTTTATGTTTACAGAGGCCAATTAACCTGCAAACTTGCATGCCTTTAGGACGTGGGAGAGAACCCGAGCACCTGGAGGAAACCCACGCAGGTCACAGGGAAACTCTACATAGACAGCACACGAGGTCAGGATCAAACTCGGGTCTCTGCCAATGTGAAGTAGCAGATCTACCAGCAGTGTCACTGTGACACCCTGAAATATTAAAAAATGTAAAATATTTTATTAAATGAGTAATACTTTGATCATCTACAGTATATTAACTATATCCCCCCCTGTGACTTTGCTGTGGCTGGAATAACAGGAAAGAAGACACGGCAGTCACGGTGCCTTACAGCGCTTGCATCCAGGTTCGATCCCGACTACCGGTGCTGTCTGTACAGAGTTTGCACATTCTCCCCGTGACCGCATGGGTTTTCTCCGAGATCTTCGGTTTCCTCCCACACTCCAAAGACGTACAGACTTGTACACTAATTGGCTTGGTGTAAGGTTAAATAGTCCCTAGTGTGTGTACGGTAGTGTTAGTGTGCGGTGACCGTTGTTCGGTGTGGACTCGGTGGGCCGAAGGGCCCGTTTCTGCGCTGTATCTCTAAACTAAACTAAATAAGAGTTGGATTTTTCTGCTCCTCGTTTCTCAGAGCTGCTCAGAGCTGCAATAATGCATGCTGGGAGTCCTCAGGCTAAGGCCAAACTCCGATGCACAGCAAGCAGCTAGTACTTCAGAGCACCGAACATGAAGTCTGACACCTTTGAATAACAATTTGTAAAATAAGGTGCCACATTAATGGGCGGCACGGCGGCACAGCGGTAGAGGTGCTACCTTACACCGCCAGAGACACAGGTTCAATCCCGACTACGAGCGCTGTCTGTACGGAGTTTGTACGTTCTCCCCGGGACCTGCATTGGTTTCTTCTGGGATCTCCGATTTTCTCCCACTCTCCAAAGACGTACCATTTGTAGGTTAATTGGCTTGGTATAAATGTAAATTGTCCCTTAGATACTGTTAATGTGCGGGGATCGCTGGTCTTTTTATTTACTCTGTTGACTGAAATTAGACCTATGCAGGAATGAAAGTGGGGGGAAAAACTGGAAGCAAGAAAATGCAAGACACATCGGGGCTGGCAAGGAGGTTCCCTAATAGGTTGATTGTTGGGTCTGATGAAGGGTTCCGACCTGAAATGTCACCTATTTTTCTCCAGAGATGGTGCCAGACCCACTGAGTTAATCCTTCCTCGATATATCTAAAACCAATGCCCCCAAGTCTATGTAGTTTCAGAGGTTATTTGGAGGTTGTTGTGTTTAATAACCGGATGGTTGTAGGGAATGTAAGACCTTGTTGTGACTAGCACAATGAATACACGTCCGACATCTTGTAAGAAGGATTTAATCTACACAACCAGGAAACTTCTAGAAAGTCACCTGACCTCAGTCACGAGGCCCAGGCACATTTGGCAGCTTCAGCTTTTGGCCTCAAGGGGCACTGGCATTTATATTACATATACATCACATCTCCCCCTTCCCTTTAATTACATCACATCTCCCCCTTCCCTTTAATTACATCACATCTCCCCCTTCAACGTTGGGGTCAAAACTAATAAATTGAACATTTAATCAATTTAACATGGATAAAGTACCACAAATAACACAGTGCTCTTCATACTGCAAAACTATTAAATAATTGCCCAACAATTTTACAAAACTGGTCGAGTTGGGGGTTTTGACCATCGCCCACTTCTCGTGCAAGTCGTATTTGCAACTCGTCCTGTGTCGTATTTCTGTTGTGTGCGAGTGTGGCTTGGCACGCTTTGAGCCAGTTCCACCGCCACAGAACCTTGTGGTGCAGCCTGTGATAGTTCTCTTGAGTCTGGGAGACTAGCTCCTTGTGGGAGAGTGTTCGCGCTCGTCTGCTGCGTGTTGCCAGGGCATTGCTCAGCTGCTTCGTGCGCAGGTCGTATGTCCTTCTTGTTTCTGCGGAACTCAGTACCGCTCGGTGTAGAGATGACGCAGCTCCTGGGGACAGGTTTTCTCTTGCAATGCGGCCACGTTGCCACTCGGTTGGTTTGGCACGAACCATGTGTGGGAGTTGTTGTTGTTCCAGGCGCGGCAGCGGCTCGACGCTTGTCTTCCCATTGAAGTATGCTGCCTGTTTTTTTTTGCCGGACAGCCAGTTGTGGTCCCATGGGAGGGACATGATGAGGCAGTAAGAGCAACAGAGGCAATGGCAATTTGCTTCTTGACAGTCTACTGTTCAGTAACGGTGAGGGGGCATAGCCGCCTGTCCCGTCAAGGGGGGTGTTGCGGTATTCGAGGATGGCGCACATCGGGTCACGGCCACTGCGTTTGGCCTCAAGGGCACTGGCATTATATATTACATATACAGCATAGGGAAGAAACTGCTCCTGAACCTGGACGTTACAGTTTTCAGCCTCCTATATCTTCTTCCCGATGGCAGGAGTGAAATGAGTGTGTGGCCAGGTTGGTGTCAGTCTCTGATGATGCTGCCACTACAATACTTAGAACTCTACTCTGCACTCTGTATCTTCCCTTTGGTTCGATCTACTGTACTTAAGTTTGATTTGATTGTATTTATTTACGGTATATATCATCTGTTCGGATAGCATGCCAAACAAAGCTTCTCGCTGTACCGCGATACAATAATAAACCTAAACCAATTTGGTAGGACATTGATTCCAGCCCATTTTAAGCGAAGCTCGTTCATGGAAGGAACAGGAACAATGTCCATTAGATCGTTAGGGGCGGATCAGTGGCTCAGCGGTCGAGTTGCTGCCTTTTAGCGCCTGAGACCCGGGATCGATCCTGATTATGGGTGCAGTCTGTATGGAGTTTGTACGTTCTCCCCGTGACCGCGTGGGTTATCTCCGGGTGCTCCGGTTTCCGGGTTATCTCCGGGTGCTCCGGGTTCTTCCCACATTCTAAAGACTTTCAGGTTTGTAGGTTAATCGGCCTCAGTAGATTAGAACGAGTTAATGGGCGATTGCTGGTCAGCATGGAATCGGAAGGGCCGAAGGGCCTGTTTCCCCCCCACTGTATCTTCAAACTAAACTAAACCATAAGAACAGAGGAGCAGAATGAGGCCATTCAGCCCATCGAGCCTATTCCGTCATTATCCATACGGAACATGAAGCCTAGTTACACTAATCTTCACTGCCTGCATGTCATCTATACCCCTCCTTAACCATGTACCTATCTGAGAGCCTCTTAAATGCTAGTATTGTATCGGTCTCCACAACTACCTTTGGACTGCACGGCTCATAACAAGCAACCGATCAATTTCCTGCATGGGCCTCATCTACATTTTCAGTCAACAGAGTAAAGGAATTATTACCCCACAGATCCAAAAAATAACCATTTACTATTTGCAAAGCAAATGCGCATTGACATAAAATGCAAGAATATTTTATGTCTCGCAGTGATCGTTTGGGAATGTTCTTCACGCAGATCAGAAGGGATTACTCAGACTGGCGTTACAGGTCCCAAGGCATTATCTGAGGAAGAGCAGGCTGGATGACCTGGACAGATTTTTCCCTTAATCAATATCACCAAAGCAAATCATTCTGTAATTTATCCCCTGGGGCTTTACTGTGTTCAGATCACTTGCAGCACCTGCCTTTAAACATAGCTTAACTTAAATAATTCAATGGCTGCATGGAAAGTTCGAGCATAAAATTCCTCTCTGCACTTTCCACAGATTCCACTGATCCTTCAGGCTCTCCCTTGGTTTTAGCTGCGAGCCGATACTCCGCAATTAGAAAACGGTTCCAATTTTCCCTGGGATCTTACCGGGGAAGAGGTTGAGGTGGGCCATTCAGTCTGCCGGCTCATAGAGTTGCAGAGACTTACAACAAGGAAGCAGTTCCTTCCGCCCACCAAGACTGGATCCACCCTTACCCAACCCATTTACACCAGTCCCACATTATTACCTTTCTGTTTATTTTCCGCCTATTCACCTCAAATGCACCAGATTCTTCCGCTTACCTATAAACTAAGGGGCAATCTACAATGGCCTATTTTAACCAACCAGCCAGCAGGACTTTGAGATGTGGGAGGAAACGGGAACACTGGCAAGGAACCTACATTGGTCACACGGAGAACGTGCAAACTCCAAGCAGACAGCATCCAGGATTAAAACTGAACCTGGGTCTCTGGTGCTGAGAGGCAGTGGCTCCACCAGCTATGCCACTGTGCTACTCTTTAAAACATATATTTCTACTCTCCTGGTTTTGATCCATAGCCCCGAAAATGTCTCCATTCAAGTACATATCATAAGACCACGAAGGCACAGGAGCAGAATTAGGCCATTCAGCCCATCGAATCTGCTTCGCCACTTGATCATGGCTAATCTATTTTTCCCTCTCAACCCATTCTCCTGCCTTCTCCCCATAATCTTTGGCGACCTAACTGATCAAGAACCTGTGATCTCTGCTTTAAAAATACCCAATTACTTGGCTTCCACAGTCTTCTGTGGCAATGAATTCCACAGATTCAGTGTCCTCTGGCTAAAGAAATTCCACCTCACACCGTTCTAAATGTGCGTCCTTTTATTCTGTGGCTGTGCCCTTTGATCCTGGACTCTCCCACGACTAGGAATTTGATTTGATTTTTAAAGTTAGCATTGAAACAGCTGTTTATTATCCTTTCAGGCAAAGCATTCTGCATCCTAAAGGGGCTGTCCCACTTGGGTGACCTAATCCGCGAGTTTTGGCGAGTTTGCCCTCGACTCATACTCGCAGCATGGTCGACACGAGGTTGTAGGAGGTCTTTGTAACTCTCCTTCATGCTTGAGAGTAGTCCCGCTGTACTCGGGGCCTCAGCTAGGTCGCGCCGTATTTTTCAACATGCCTGCGAGTAAAAAAAGGTCGCCATGGAAAAAATCGATACTTTTTTTACTGGTAGGTTTAGTCGCAGTAGGTTGTAGTAGGTCGGCATGTTAGTCGTGGGTTATCGAGGGTAATCGAAGGTGGTCGTAGATAGTCTTCTTCATAGTCGAAGGGAGGTTGAAGGAGATCGAAGGAGGTCGTCTTCACTCTCCACTATTCAGTGTCCAATTTTCCTGAAGTTAGTCGTAGCTAGTCGAAGCTAATCTTCAACATCGTCGAAGGAGGTCGAAGGAGGTCTTCTACATAGTCGAAGGAGGTCTTCAACATGTCATTTTTTCAAACTCTCCTAAACTCGCCTATTAGGTCGCCCAAGTAGGACAGCCCCTTAACAACTCTTGTAGAAGAAAGTAATCTTCCCTTGGATATTTTGTTATTCATTTGTTTCTATCCTTTGGCTACCGAACAACAACTTCCTTGGCACCGTGTACGAAATCTCGCATAGTTTTTCTTGATTAATTCTCCCTATATTAAATCACGCCTGTAAGTACTTCAGCGTGCGTTTCTGCCAAGGTCTTTGAAACAGCTGAAAAATGGGACCGAGATGTGTCTTCCCAGAAAACCACCCTTGTTTGACACATTTAATGCTGCGTAACAAAGCCTCTTCAGCATTCAGATTGGATTACACTGACCTGTGGTCGTTCTGGAGCGCGTTTAGCATTGCCAACCAAGGATGACGTTCAAGGCAGTGACATATCTTATTGTATGCATTTCTCGTCACCCCATTTGCAGGATGGAAGTGGTGGCTTTGGGAAGAGTGCGAGAGAGGTTTTCCAGAATGTAGTTTGGACTGGAGGGTATTAGCAAAAAAAGGGGAGTTGAGATAAACCTGGAAAACATGGGTAGCTCAGTGCTGGAGTAACTCAGCGGGTCGGGCAGCATCTCCGGAGAGCATGGATAGGTAACGTTTCGTGTTGGGACCTTTCCCGACCTTAAACGTCACCTATCCATGTTCTCCAGAGATGCTGCCCGACCCGCTGAGTTACTCCAGCACTGAGCTCCTCTTTCCTGTAATCCAGCACCTGCACTTCCTTGGATCCACATTGGACAAAACATAGAAGCATAGAAACATAGAAATTAGGTGCAGGAGCAGGCCATTCGGCCCTTCGAGCCTGCACCGCCATTCAATATGATCATGGCTGATCATCCAACTCAGTATCCCGTACCTGCCTTCTCTCCATACCCCCTGATCCCTTTAGCCACAAGGGCCACATCTAACTCCCTCTTAAATATAGCCAATGAACTGGCCTCAACTACCTTCTGTGGCAAACAATTCCAGAGACTCACCACTCTCTGTGTGAAAAATGATTTTCTCATCTCGGTCCTAAAAGATTTCACCCTTATCCTTGAACTGTGACCCCTTTTTCTGGACTTCCCCAACATTAGGAACAATCTTCCTGCATCTAGCCTATCCAACCCCTTAAGAATTTTGTAAGTTTCTATAAGATCCCCCCTCAATCTTCTAAATTCTAGCGAGTACAAGCCGAGTCTATCCAGTCTTTCATCATATGAAAGTCCTGACATCCCTGGAATCAGTCTGGTGAACCTTCTCTGTACTCCCTCTATGGCAAGAATGTCTTTTCTCAGATTTGGAGACCAAAACTGAACGCAATACTCCAGGTGTGGTCTCACCAAGACCCTGTACAACTGCAATAGAACCTCCCTGCTCCTATACTCAAATCCTTTTGCTATGAATGTTAACATACCATTCACTTTCTTCACTGCCTGCTGCACCTGCATGCTTACTTTCAATGACTGGTGTACCATGACACCCAGGTCTCGTTGCATCTCCCCTTTTCCTAATCGGCCACCATTCAGATAATAGTCTACTTTCCTGTTTTTGCCACTAAAGTGGATAACCTCACATCTATCCACATTATACTGCATCTGCCATGCATTTGCCCACTCACCCAGCCTATCCAAGTCACCTTGCAGCCTCCTAGCATCCTCCTCGCAGCTAACACTGCCCCCCAGCTTTGTGTCATCTGCAAACTTGGAGATGTTGCATTCAATTCCCTCATCCAAATCATTAATATATATTGTAAATAGCGGCGGTCCCAACTCTGAGCCTTGCGTCACCCCACTAGTCACTGCCTGCCATTCTGAAAAGGACCCGTTTACTCCTACTCTTTGCTTCCTGTCTGCCAGCCAGTTCTCTATCCATATCAATACTGAACCCCCAATACCGTGTGCTTTAAGTTTGTATACTAATCTCTGATGTGGGACCTTGTCGAAATCCTTCTGAAAGTCCAGATATAACACATCCACTGGTTCTCCCTTATCCACTCTACTAGTTACATCCTCGAAAAATTCTATAAGATTTGTCAGACATGATTTACCTTTCGTAAATCCATGCTGACTTTGTCCAATGATTTCACCACTTTCCAAATGTGCTGCTATCCCATCTTTAATAACTGACTCTAGCAGTTTCCCCACTACCGATGTTAGACTAACTGGTCTGTAATTCCCCGTTTTCTCTCTCTCTCCCTTTTTAAAAAGTGTGGTTACATTAGCTACCTTCCAATCCTCAGGAACTACTCCAGAATCTAAAGAGTTTTGAAAAGTTATCACTAATGCATCCACTATTTCTGGGGCTACTTCCTTAAGTACTCTGGGATGCAGCCTATCTGGCCCTGGGGATTTATCGGCCTTTAATCCATTCAATTTACCTAACACCACTTCCCGGCTAACCTGGATTTCACTCAGTTCCATCTAATTTGACCCCCAGTTCCCTGCTATTTCCGGCAGATTATTTATGTCTTCCTTAGTGAAGACAGAACCAAAGTAGTTATTCAATTGGTCTGCCATGTCCTTGTTCCCCTTGATCAATCCACCTGTTTCTGACTGCTAGGGACCTACATTTGTTTTAACTAATCTTTTTCTCTGCACATATCTATACAAGCTTTTGCAGTCAGTTTTTATGTTCCCTGCCAGTTTTCTTTCATAATCTACTTTCCCCTTCCTAATTAAGCTCTTTGTCCCCTTCTGCTGGACTCCCAGTCCTCTGGTAGGCTGTTTTTTCTGGCTAATTTGTATGCTTCATCTTTTGTTTTGATACTATCCCTGATTTCCCTTGTTATCCACGGATGCACTACCCTCCCTGATTTATTCTTTTGCCAATCTGGGATGAATAATTGTTGTAGTTCATCCATGCAGTCTTTAAATGCCTTTATACCATGGATAGTTTTCTCTGGTGCATCAAAGGCTGAGGGGTTTTATACATTTTAAAAGTTAATAATTTTAATAAATAGAAATCTATAAAAATAGCAAGAAGAGTTGATAGATAAGGTCTTTCTCCAATGGTGGAAAAATCAACTGTCACTGAGCATATTCGAGGAAGATCAAAAGATTTAAAATATTAAGGGAGTCAACGAAAGTGATGGCGAGACAGAAGATCAGCCCTGGTCCTACCACTGAGGGAATAAGCACGAGGGACTGAATGGCCTATTCTCGTCATGCATTTTTCTGTGATAATTTAAAAGTATTGCGAAAATTAGGTTCAAAATCCTGGGAGGTACAAATCCTTAAAAAAAAGGTGATACAACCTTGAAAGTAATAGCATACTGGATGGTGTTGAATACTGTTGACAAAACCTCCTATGTATTAATTAAATGTTAAGTAATCTGCTCTATTTTTGCAGTGGTTTGTAGGCACATTCTGGACTGCAGAACCCAACTGCCTAACTCTAAAGATCTTTACTTAATTAACCCATTGCCAAGCTCGTATTACTTCAATATGTTTACAATTTGAGTAAGGCATCTTCTAGGGGGATAAAAAAACATTTGGGTGATGGTGACTAGGCTACAAGGGAACGATGATGGCGCAGAGATAGAGTTGCTGCCTTAGAGTGCCAGAGACCCGGATTGAACAGTATAGCCCAGAGCTCATTTGGTAGCTTATAAGATTGAGCAAATACTGTAAGTGAAATAATATGAATAAAAATATCACAAAACATATACCATTTCAAGAAACCTCGAACAAGTATGTGACAAACCATTACAAAGCTCCATGCACTGGAACCCAGAGAGCCGGGATCGATCCTGACTATAGGTGCTGTCTGTACGGAGTTTGTACGTTCTCACCGTGACCGTGTGGGTTTTCTCCGGGTGCTCTGGTTTTATCCCACACTCCAAAGGCGTACCGGTTTGTAGGTTAATTGGCTTTGGTAAAATTGTAAGCTTTCTCTAATGTGTGTGATAACGCTAGTGTATGGGGTGATCGCTGGTCAGCGTGGTGGGCCAAAAGGCCTGTTTCCGTGTTGTTTCTTTAAAGTCAAAAATGAACTATCAGAGATGCCAAGGGCTAGATGTTCTAATGCAGAAAAGAAAACTCAGATAGAATATAATAGCTTGTAATGTTGACCTCGCTCCTGCCAGAGAGACCTTCTGAAGAGCGACACATAATATTGGAATAACTCAGCGGGTCAGGCAGCATCACTGGAGAAAATGGATGTGACGGCTTAGGTCAGGACCTTTCATCTTTTTTCCCCAATTATCCAGCATTTTCTGCCGATCTTTAGTATAAACCAGCATCTGCAGTTAATTTTTATTACAGGTAGACTTTCTGATTATACTTGGGTTGTTCAGTTTGTTATTTTTCCATCTTTGCTTGTTTAACCTAATTTTTCTTTTCCTTGTGTCCATTTAAATAAAACGTCCATTGTTGATCACGAGGGTATGGATTAACTCAATGAACGGTGATAGCATAACACCTAGTGCTGGAAGAAATCAGCGGGTCAAGCAGCATCTGTGGAGGGGATGAACAGACAGCGATTTGGGTCGGGACCATTTTTAGACTGCCCTTCAGCATAGTGACAGCAAGGGTCGGCGGTCAGAAGGGCTCCAGGGTTGGTGAAGGAAAGATCTTGGAATCTCTTTAGCTTCATGACATCGTACGGACAAGTTCCCAATTAGATAACTTAATTAGCAAACTATCCCCGTGGCCACCATGCCTCAGTGCAGAAATATTCCTTTTGGTCCAAATTATCCCTTCCGCAGGTAGACAAAAGTGCTGGAGAAACTCAGTGGGTGCAACAGCATCTATGGAGCGAAGGAAATAGGCAACGTTTCAGGCCGAAACCATTCTTCAGACTGATGTGAGGGTGGGGGGGGGGGGGGGGGGGGGGGGGGGGGCAGGAAGAAGAAAGGAAGAGAAGGAGCCAGAGGGCTGAGGGAGAGCTGCGAAGGGGAGGAGACAGTTGGGACCACCTGAAATTAGAGGTCAATGTTCATACCGCTGGGGTTCAAACTGCCTAAGCAAAATATGAGGTGCTGCTTCCCTTCCCCAATATCTTTTTAGTTTAAAGTTATCTCTTCGCTTTCTCCGTCCCAGTTCCGATGAAGAGTCCTTGACCTTTAGTTTAGTTTAGAGATACAGTGTGGAAACGGACCCTTCAGCCCACCGAATCTGCGCCGATCAGTGCACATTGACACTATCCTACGCAAACGAGGGACAATTTACATTTACACCAAGCCAATTAATCTACAAACCTGCACGTCTTTGGGGTGTGGGAGGAAAGCAAAGATCTTGGAGAAACCAACCCCGTTTGGTCACGGGGAGAACATACAAACTCCGTGCAGACAGTATTATGTAGTTATATTAGCGGGGATTTGTATTTGGTAATTAGAAGAATATCTATGATATGAGAAATCTGAGTATATTGCTTATTTTAGGAATATACTACATATACTCCCAATTATATAAAATAAATAACCACGAAATGTATAATGGATAATATTACAATTAACATAAACAGTATCAATCGATAATCAATATTATATAATTTTGTATATTATACAACTCTCACTGTCGTATAAGAGTGTACTCGGTATATATTGTTTCTACAATAAAAAAATTTAAAAAAAAAAAAAAAAAAAGAACCTGCAGTCGGAATCGAACCCGGATCTCAGACGCTGTAAGCGACTGTAAGGCAACAACTCTACCGCTGCGCCACCATGCCCCCCAAAATCATTCACTCTTATTTCTATTTCTATACTCTCTGACTTGCTGAGTGTTTCAACCATTTTCTGATTTTGCCTTAGGTTTCCTTCAACTGCAGTGTATGTTTTCATTTTTATTTTTGGAGCCCTCAATTAGACTTGTCATGAAGAGTTTTATTGACAAACAATATTAAATTCAGATCAAGTAGCAGCTTAAACATCTGTGCGCCACAGGAAACAAAGTGCTTCTTGGCCTCCCATGGACACAAAGGGAATCCAGCTACTTCTACAGTTCAATGCTCACTCTGTAATTATTTACCTTTCATTAAAGTTATCATGGATATAGTGTCAACCTTTTCAAGATCAAGTATTCAACAATTCATCTGAGGGATGGAAATTGTGCTGTGTTGTACGTTGGTCGAACCCTTCAGGATTGACGAAGAAGCCATCTTACAATTATTGTGAAGACACTTTAATGAACACATACGGAACTGCAGATACGGTTTTACAAAAAAAAGAGACACAAAGTGCTGGAGTAACTCAGCGGTTCGGGCAGCATCTCTGGGGACAATCTGAAGAAGGATCCTGACCCAAAACATCGCCTCCCCATGCTCTCCAGAGGTGCTGCCTAAAGTACTAAATTAGTCCAGCACTTCGTGTCTATAACATCAACGAACAAATGAGTTGAGAAAGACATTAAACGTTTTAGTCAGTAAATTCTCCAGATTCAGGGACAGTTTCTTCCCAGTTGAAATCAGGCAACTGGAACCATTCTACCAACAGCTAGAGAGCATTCCTGACCTACCATCTGCCTCATTGGAGACACTTTGACTGGACTTTACTGGATTTTATCTCACACTAAACGTTATGCACATTTTTCCCTTTATCCGGTATCTGTACACTGTGGATGGCTCGATTGTGATCATGTATAACATAGAAACATAGAAACATGGAAAATAGGTGCAGGAGCAGGCCATTCGGCCCTTCGAGCCCGCACCGCCATTCAATATGATCATGGCAGATCATCCAACTCAGTATCCTGTACCTGCCTTCTCTCCATACCCCCTGATCCCTTTAGCCACAAGGGCCACATCTAACTCCCTCTTAAATATAGCCAATGAACTGGCCTCAACTACCTTCTGTGGCAGATAATTCCAGAGACTCACCACTGATCAGACTGAAGTAGGGTCTTGACCCGAAACGTCGCCCATTCATTCCTTCTTTCCAGAGATGTTGCCTCACCCGCTGAGTTACTCCAGCATTTTGTGTCCACCTTCGATTTAAACCAGCATCTGCAGCTCTTTCTTACACATAGGAAGGCACAGGTTGGGTTCAATAGGACTATGCGCCCAGGCATTAACTGTGTGTATCCCAGGAAGGGGTGGCCTGATGCTGACTGTATGTAAACTCCAGCTGCTTGGTCCCAGTCGCTCTGCTAATGATCTCGTGCTTCGTGGAGCATCAGTCACTGAAACGTTTTGATCTTTCCTTTCCTTCACAAACTCCCTTTCACCATTGCGCAGAACCGAATTGTCAATGATTGATATTATCCCAGTGAACCTTTCAAACTATTGTTGCCATTGTGCAAGGTATTTGTGAGGCCACACCTGGAGTACGATGCACCATTTTGATCTCTTAATTCGAGAAAGTTTAAAAGTAAAGTGGATAGGTATATGGACGGGAAGGGAATGGAGGGGTATGGTCTGAGTGCAGGTAGATGGGACTAGGGGAAAACAAATGGTCGGCACGGACTGGAAGGGCCGAGAGGGCCTGTTTCCGTGCTGTAATTGTTATATGGTTATAAAGCATATGCTTGCAGGAGAGGAAGACGGAAATAAATCCACTCAATGCATTCTTGGAATGAGTGTGTGGTCCTATTGCAAGTAGTTAAAGAAATTAGATCTATATTCTTTAGAATTTGGGGCAAATGGCGATAATCTTACTGAAACAAATGAGATCTTTAGGGGCAGGACAGGGCAAATATAGAGATATTTTCATGCGTGTAAAAAATCTTGAATTGGACAGACATTGTTACAAGGTGCATGGAATCTCCTAGAAGCATGGAAACATAGACAATAGGAGCAGGAGAAGGCCATCCGACCCTTCAAGCCACCACTACCATTGAATATGATCATGGCTGATCATCCAAAATCAGAAACCCGTTCCTGCTTTCTCCCCATATCTCTTGATTCTGTTAGCCCTAAGAGCTCTACCTAACTCTCTCTTGAATACATCTCTCAGAATACGGTGAATCTCTGAAACCCAGAAGGTTATGAACAGTGTATCAACACTGGGTTGTAAAAAGGGAGTGGATAATGATTTGAAAAATCCAAGGAATTGAGGAATATAGTGTACGGGCAAAGAACAGGAGATGAGGCTTAATGTCAATCGTCCATGATCGCAATGAACAATGGAGCAGTCTTACATAGAACATAATACAGTACAGCATAAGAACAGGCCCTTTGGCCTAGCAAGTCTGTGCTGACCATAATACCAATCTAATTAACCCTGTCTACCTGCACATGCACTGTAGCCATTATACCTTCTTAAATGTTGCTTTTGTATTTGCTTCTGGGACCAAGTGCCCAGTTCCTGCCCCTACTATCTGATGTTCTTCCTCCCTTCCCAAAAATCAGATCAATATTCCCACTGACCAGCGATCCACGCACATCTTTGGAGTGTGGGAGGAAACCGAAGGTCTTGGAGAAAACCCACGCAGGTCACAGGGGGAATGTATAAACTCAGCACAGACAACACCCGCAGTGGGATCGATCCCGCGTCTCTACCCCTGCGCCACTGTGCCTCCCCTAGTCACAGAGTAATGTCTCTACCAATTTTTCAAGACAATGGATTAAAATTCTTGGGATCTAGGAGGGTATGTATCAGTGTCTTGACTTCTGACCCAAAAGGACCTCTGTGGATATGGTCGTTAATTGACCATTTTTGTTTCAGCAAGCAGTCATTTTGATAATACGGTCCACGTGCGTACAAGTGTATATGAAAAAGGGGTTCCACGTTTTAAAAGTGAGCTTTCATTAGGTTTAAGATTGTCGTTGGGTTTGCTTCTTGCTTGGGATGATAAATGAATGGATTGAAAGTGAAGCAGTTCCTCTGAAATATTTAAGAGTGTTAAGAGTGTTAATTTATTACAGAATCTCGCATTACAGCCACAGATTGCTAGTCTTTAAGGTAGGCATTAATACTAGAGTGGCAATTGCTCTCGTGAACTGGATCAAAGATGGAATCGCACTGACTCTGGATGAGGGAAAGTGGTCCCGAAAGGCAGTTTCCATCAGACCAGCGTTGAATATTTCATCATGTTGTATTGCCAGAACCTCTCAACCAGAATGAAAAACTAGCAAAACAATTTGGGCAGCGACCGTGTGCATGTGTGTCTATTGCATACTAAACCCCGCAAAAAAAACAGGTTTGCTAGGCAACATCTTAACCTAAATGCGACCTAAATATTTGTTAGCTGTTTTTAAATAGCCTGTGAAACAGATAGTGGAGTTAATGTTGGCCTTAAACCTTCTCTAAACCGAGTTAAGATGGATCAATTATTTATGAATTTTTAATATAAACGATTTGATTTTTTATTATGGTTGGGGAGGAAGGGAGGGGGGGGGGGGACATCTGAGCTTTGCTGGTAATGAGATCATTTAATGCCCATTCATAATTTTTCTTTACGGTTTTTTACACAAAGGACGGTGAGTGTATGGAACGAGCTGCCAGAGCAGGTAGTTGAGGCAGGTACTGTCACAACATTTAGGAGACATTTAGTCAGGTTCACGGATAGCAAAGGTTTAGAGGGATGTGGGCCAAACGCGGGCAGGTGGGACCAGTGTAGATGGGACATGTTGGTCTGTGTGGGCAAGTTGGGCCTGTTTCCACTCTGTATGACTCTATGCTTCTAATTGCCATTGAGATGGTGGTGGTGAGCTGACATCTTGAACCATTGCAGTCCTTCTGTTAAAAAACACTCCCAGAATGTCGTTATAGAGAGCGATACAGTGTGGAAACAGGCCAAATCATTGAGATAGATGACAATCAGTAATGGGCCCAGCACCGAACCCTGAGGCACACCACTAATCACAGGCCTCCATTCAGAGAAGCAACCTTGTTGTTGGGAAAGAAGTTCTAGATTTAAATTCAGTGCAAATGAAGAGAGAACTTGATTTGCAAATCAGGATGGTGTGTGGCTTGGAGGGGAATCTGCAATTAAATACCAAATGTAATACCAAATACCAAATGAATGCCAAATTGCAGGGAGACGTTTAGGGAGCTTGGATAAAGACGTTATAGAGAAAGTGGGATCTAGCAGCATGCATTTGATGAAAGGAAAGGGCTTTTCCTTCAGTCCCAGAGCACTGAGGATTATGTCAACATACAGTGTAGAAACAGGCCCTTTGGCCCAACTTACCCACACCGGCTAACATGTCCCAGCTGCATTAGTCCCATAGTACATTAGAACGTACAAACTCCGTACAGACAAGCACCTGTAGTCGGGATCGAACCCTAGCCTCCGGCGCTGCAAACGTTGTAAGGTAGCAACTCTACTGTTGCATCACCATGCTGCCCTCTGGCACTGTAACTCTAGTGCCCCACCACCGTGCCACCCTCTGGCACTGTAACTCTACTGCCCCACCACCGTGCTGCCCTCTGGCACTGTAACTCTAGTGCCCCACCACCATGCTGCCCTCTGGCACTGTAACTCTAGTGCCCCACCACGTCACCCTCTGGCACTGTAACTCTAGTGCCCCACCACCGTGCCACCCTCTGGCACTGTAACTCTAGTGCCCCACCGTGCCACCCTCTGGCACTGTAACTCTACTGTGCCCCACTGCCACCTCACCCTGGCACTGTAACTCTAGTGCCCCACCACCGTGTCACCCTCTGGTACTGTAACTCTAGTGCCCCACCACATGCCACCCTCTGGCACTGTGACTCTAGTGCCCCACCACCGTGCCACCCTCTGGCACTGTGACTCTAGTGCCCCACCACCGTGCCACCCTCTGGCACTGTAACTCTACTGTTGCATCACCATGCTGCCAGAGGGGCAACTCCAAGCTCCAGCCACGGAAGTGCAAAGGGGTCGTGGAGGATGGTTTCTAAGAGACGAGAGACCTAGAAGGAAGAAATTAGGGGGAAGAAGCTTGCTTGAACTTAGCTTTAGTTTCCCATTCCTCGGCCCCTCTGGAACTGAATGGGATTCCTGAAGCTTTGGTGGGTCACGTGCAGGTTGGCATTCTCTCCCTGAAGCAATGCCGTTGAATTGAATTCCTTTAAAAAAAAGCCTAGTATTACACAGGTGCCACTAATGATTTTAGTTAATTCATTCCAGATTTATTTAATTACTTGCATTTCAAATACCCAGATGCCATGGTAGAAGTCGAATTAGTGTTTCTGTCTACTTGTACCTTAATCACAATTAACTAATTGTACAGGTACATAGAAACATAGAAAATAGGCGCAGGAATAGGCCATTTGGCCCTTCGAGCCAGCACCGCCTTTCAATATGATCATGGCTGATCATCCAGAATCAGTACCTCGTTCCTGCTTTCTCCCCCTATCCCTTGTTTCCATTAGCCCAAAGAGCTATATTAAACTCTCTCTTGAATACATCCAGTGAATTGGCCAGACTGGCTTCTGTGGCAGAGAATCCCACACATTCACAACTCTCTGGGCAAAAAAGTTTTTCCTCACCTCGGTCCTGAATGGTCTAATTCTTAAACTGTAACCCTTGGTTCTGGACTCCCCCAACATGGGGAGCATTTTTCCTGCCTCTCCAATCCCTTAATAATTTTATATGTTTCTATAAGTTTTCCTCTCATCCTTCTCAATTCCAGTGAATACAAGCCCAGTCGATCCATTCTTTAAGGTGGCAAACAGGCCTTTCAGCCTGCCGAATCCGCGCCAACTAGCGATCACCCACACACTAACACTGTCCCACACACTCAAGGGACAAATTACAAATTGACCAAGCCAATTACCCAGCAAACCTGTACGTCTTTCGCGTGTGGGAGGAAGCCGGAGTACCCGGAGAAAACCCATGCGAGCACGGGGAGAACGGACAAACTCCGTACAGACAGCACCCGTAGTCAGGATCGAACCTGGGTCTCTGGCGCTGTCGGGCATCAAATCTACCGCTGTGCTACTGTGGACAAAGCTGCACTTGCCAAAGCCAAATATGGTTGTGGTTCCGAGCTGTGGTATGTTTCTTCCCTGTGATTAATGCAATATGGAAAGAAAACTGATCAACACATTTATAGGTCAATGGAGAATAATTTAACATCATTGTGATATGCTTTTGAAGTTAATAATTCCTCGGGTAACAATAGAAACTACAGCAGTTACCATTACAAGACAGTCAAGCCGCCCTTCATATGTCACGTCCCTTTCTGCAAATAAGCTAAAAATCAGAAAAAAAAGATGGATTAAAATGCCAGCTGATGTTTCAAACATGATGACACATTCAGATTTTAAGATCATAAGATCATAAGTGATAGGAGAAACATCAGGCCCTTCAGCCCATCAAGTCGACTCCACCATTCAATCATGGCTGATCTATCTCTCCCCCCTAACCCCATTCTCCAGCCTTCTCCCCATAACCTCTGACACCCGCACTAATCAAGAATCTATCTATCTCTGCCTTAAATAAATCCACGGACTTGGCCTCCACAGCCTTCTGTGGCAAAGAGTTCCACAGATTCACCACCCTAAAGAAATTCCTCCTCATCTCCCTCCTAAAATAACACATTTTAATTCTGAGGCTATGACCTCTAATCCCAGACTCTCCCACTAGTGGAAAGATTCTCTCCGCATCCACACTCTGTCCTAGCCTTTCACCATTCTGTACATTTCAATGAGCCCCCCCCCCATTCTTCTAAAATCTAAATTTTGAGGCAATGGGTGCAGTTTACAGCTCCAGTGGGGATTATTTGCATTGTAAACTTTTACATGAAAAAAACAGTCATCAGAAGCCTTCATCAAAAGATTAACGCATCTCAGCCATTCTGGGGCAATGAGTCCATGAATCAACTGCACTTGAAGGTCATGAAACATCCCAGGGCATTTCACATGCTTGTAACCGGACTAAATATTGATGCAGAGATATTAGGTCAGCTCATCGCAAACATGGATGAAGATATATTATTATGAGTGTTTTAAAGGAGGAGAATGGGTGGTCAGGTCAGGTCGGGGGGAGTTCCCCCCGCCACGGGTACCATGTAATCCCGTGCTACCTGCTCCATGGTCGGATAGTCGGTGACTAAACGTCTCCCCCACCTGGTTTGCCAGGTGAGGAGGGGGCTGTGGACCCCCAGCAGGACCAAGAACGACCTGACAAAGGGCAGATGAGCTCCTAGCGAGCCAACAGCCATTCACACTTCAGTAGAAGTTGCGATCACTGTCGTACATAGCATTGTAAGGAATGATGATAAAGCACACAGGCCAAAGTCCTGTACTTCCAGCGGCGGAAGCCGGTAGGAACTGGAGGACAGGGATGCGTGGTGCTTCCGTCACCGTTCCCGTTGGAAACCAGCACCACTGCGTCGCTAATGGTTTTAACGGTGATGATGATAAGACAAGAGACAAGAGACATTTACTGTCACCTGCACCAATGGGTACAGTGAAATTTGTGGTCACCATACAGCCATAAGAATAAATAAAGAACACAGAACACGATAGTCTTTAACATAAACATCCCCACACAGTGGAAGCAAAGTTTCCCACTGTAAGGGAAGGCACTAAAGTTCAGTCATCCTCCTCTGTTGTTCACCCGTGGTCGGGGCCTTTGAGCCCCCCGCTGTTGCCGCTACGGGCGGCCCGATGTTCAGGCCCTCTCGCCGGGATGATGGAACTCCCACGTCGGAAAGGGAGAACATTCTCAGCGGCTTGGACCTCCGAAGCGGCCACTTCTTACTGGAGACCGGGGCTCCCGAAGTCCAGAGGCCGAGCTGGGCGGAGATTCACGCTGGCAGCCGTCGGCAAAGGGACCCCAGGACTCCGCGATGTTGGCCAGCGCCGCCCACGGCTGGGAGCTCCGCAAACCACACAGATGACGAGAATAGGTGGTAAAAATGCCGAGATTGTGAAGTGAATGTTATGGTGACAGATCTGGGTGCTAAAGGCACAGTCTCCATTGCTGGAGCTATAGACCACGGATACGGACCGAATGGCAAAAGCAGAGGGGGCTTAGAGATAGAGGAAATATAAATAGCGAGATGATGCTGGAGGAAACTGTAAGCGGGGATGGGTGTCTTATCAATGAATTTTAGTTTACTTTAGAGATACAGCGCGGAAACAGGACCTTTGGCCCACCGTGTCTGCGCTGACCAGCGATCACCCCAAACACAACGCACTAGGAACAATTTACATTTTGTTTTACTGAAGCCAATTCACCTGCAGCCCTGTACGTTTTCAGTGTGGGAGGAAACCCACGCGGTCACAGGGAGAACATACAAACTCCACACAGACAGGCACCCGTAGTCAGGATCGAACCTGGGTCACCGGCAGGTGTGTGTAGGGTAGTGTTAGTGTGCGGGGATCGCTGGTCGGCGAGGACGTGGTGGGCCGAAGGGCCTGTTTCCGCACTGCATCTCTAAACTGAACTAAAAGAATGGCAGAATGCCTCAGCAAATAAGAGGTTAATTTTTTTTTTAATTTATCCTTCTCACTGGTTTGAGGATCCCTCCTGTGTACCAAGAGGCCGTGTGAATATTCATGTTGACGGTGCTGAGGGCTTGGAGATAAGGAAGTCCTGTGTGAGGGAGAGAAACCATTTCACCACAGTCATCAGTGGTTTAATGAGTTGAATCTAACGTGGATCAATTAACTGGCGTGCACATTTGCCGGAGTCGGAATCCATCAATTTCAGGGGAAATTGAGTTTGAAATTATCCATTGTTCAGCCACGTGGTGGAGCTGGGAATGGCTATTCGCCCCGAAGATGTAATTTAATGTTGGAACCAGATGCAGAGGGTTATTTTTCTCTCTCTCGGTCTCTCTCTCTCTCTCTCTCTCTCCCTCTCTTACGCTTGTGCTGCTCATAAATGCTTCGCTTACACAGAGTCCCAGCGGGGTTATTCAGCCAACTGCAAGATTCCCCAGTTGCAGAGTAAAATTTGCAACTGAATGCGCTTCGAAAGTGGAGGCTGAATAAAAAGTGCTGAAGAGCGAGCACGTGAACGCACTGCGTCCCCGTGTCCCACCTTCTCTCTGCTCCTGCCATCCTGCCAACATAGAACATAGCACGGTACGGCACAGCTAACAGGCCATTCGGCCCACAATAGCTGTGCCGGACATGATGCCAAGAGGTACAGTGGTTGGGAGGCGGATGTGTAGAAGTTAGGAGGTCATGTTGCAGGTGTATAAGGCGTTGGTGAGGCCGCATTTAGAGTATTGTGTTCAATTTTGGGCACCGTGTTATAGGAAAGATGTTGTCAAGCTGGAAAGGATGAAGAGACGATTTAAGTGGATGCTGCCAGGACTCGAGGGCCTGAACTAATGGGAGAGGTTGAGCAGGCTCGGACTCTATTCCTTGAGGCGCAGGAGGATGAGGGGTGATCTTATCGAGGTGTACAAAACCATGAGAGGAATAGATTTGCTAGACGCACAGTCTTTCTCCCAGAGTAGGTGAATCGAGGACCAGAGGACATAGGTTTAAAGTGAAGGGGAGAAGATTTAATAGGAATCTGAGGGGTAACTTTATAACAAACAGGGTGGTGGGTGTATGGAACAAGCTGCCAGAGGAGGTAGTTGAGGTGGGACTATCCCAATGTTTAAAAAACAGTTAGACAGGTACATGGATTGGAGGGATATGGACCAAACCCAAGCAGGTAGGACTGGTGTATCTGGGACATGTTGGTCAGTGTGGGCAAGTTGGCCTGTTTCCATGCTGTGACACTGAATCACTCTATGACTCTGAAGGACATGGATAGTTGATGTCCCGGGTCAGGACAAAATGTTAACCATCCGTGCTCTCAAGAGATGTTCCTTGATGCGTTTAGTTCCTCCAGCACTTGTGCCTTTTCTTATGCTCACTGGCCCATCGTGTAAATATATTACGTAGACACAAAATGCTGGAGTAACTCCGTGGGACAGGCAACATCTCTGGAGAGAAGGAATGGGCGACGTTTTGGGTCGAGACCCTTCTTCAGACTGATGTCAGGGGAGGGGCGGGACAAAGATAGAATGTAGGCGGAGACAGTAAGACTAGTGGGAGACCTGGGAAGGAGAAGGAGATGGAGAGAGAAAGCAAGGGCTATCTGAAGTTAGAGAAGTCAATGTTCATACCGCTGGGGTGTAAACTACCCAAGCAAAATATGAGGTGCTGTTCCTCCAATTTGCACTGGGACTCACTCTGACAATTTCGGAGGCCCAGGACAGAAAGGTCAGATTGGGAATGGGAGGGGGAGTTGAAGTGTTGAGCAACCGGGAGATCAGGTAGGTTAAGACGGACTGAGCGGAGGTGTTCAGTGAAACGATCGCCGAGCCTGCGCTTGGTCTCGCCGATGTAGAGAAGTTGACACCTGGAACAGCGGATACAGTAGATGAGGTCGGAGGAGGTGCAAGTGAACCTCTGCCTCACCTGGAAAGGCTCTTTGGGTCCTTGGATGGAGTCGAGGGGGGAGGTAAAGGGACAGGTGTTGCATCTCCTGCGGTTGCAGGGGAAAGTTTGGGTGGGAAGGGACGAGTTGACCAAGGAGTTTCGGAGGGAACGGTCTCTGCGGAAAGCAGAAAGGGGTGGAGATGGGAAGATGTGACCAGTAGTGGGATCCCGTTGGAGGTGGCGAAAAAGTTGGAGGATTATATGCTGTATATGACGGCTGATGGGGTGGAAGACGAGGACCAGGGGGACTCTGACCTTGTTACTAATGGGGGGAGGGGGAGCAAGAGCGGAGCTGCGGGATATCGAGTACTCCCTAGTGAGAGCCTCAACTATAATAGAAGATGGGAACCCCTGTTTCCTAAAGGAGGACATCTCCGATGCCTTACCTGGAATTACCTGCGATTCCCGCTGGCCTTACCTGGAAATTGAATTTTAGCAATTAAATTACCCTTAAAAGTCGTAAATCATTTTTAGAGATTTTAAAAATGTAAGTAACTTCACAATTTTCGTACTTTTCTTTCAATCTATTTTCCACTTTCTCATTCACTCATTCCCAGGGGTTTCAGAAGGTGCATTTGGAAAGAATGAGTCTACTGTGTTGACTTTTTGTTCAGGCACTACGGTTGAAATTTACAGAGCGTCATTGGCATGGAGTCATAGGGCATGGAAGCAAGCCCCTCGACCCTACTTGTTTATGCCGATCAAGATGCCCCACCTGCCTGTGTTTGGCCAATTTCCCTCTAAACCTTTTCTATCCATGTACCTGTCCAACTGTCTTTTAAATGGTGTTTACAGCGCGGAAACAGGCCCCTTGGCAACACCGAGCCTGCGCCGACCAGCGCTCACCCCGTACGCTAGCGCTATCCTACACACTGTGGACAATCTACAATTGTAAAAAAGCCAATTAGCCTAGAAACCTGCACTTCACTGGGGTGCGGGTGGAAACCAGAGCCCCCGGAGAAAACACAAGCGGTCGCAGGGAGAACGTACAAACTCCGTACAGACAGCATCCTCAGTCAGGATCGAACCGGGGTGTCTGCCACTGTAGTGAGAAACTCTACCACTGAGCCACTGTGCCACTGTTATACTAACTGCCTCAGGCAGCTCGTTCCATATACCCACCACCCTTTGTGTGAAAAAGTTGCCCCTCAGGTTCCTATTAAATCTTTCACCCTTCACCTTAAACCTACGTCATTTGGTTCATGGTTCCCCTGCACTGGGCATAAGACTGTGCATTCGCATCATTATTTCTGATTTGTGGGAATCTGTTTGAACTTTAGTGTTGTTTTAAAATGTTATACAGGATATATTTTCTGGTTTTGACATCCCTTCTCTTGCGGCATGCAGTTACCCGTCTGTGCATCACAACGGTTAGGATGCTTTCTCATATCTAGAATTATGGATCGCGATTTAAAGTTTAGAGGTTTCCTATTTGAGTTGAGGCAGAATAGTTTCTCTCACAGCATTAGTGAGCCTTTGGAACTGCGTTCCTCAAAAGATGGTGGATACCGCGCCTCTGAATATTTTAAAGCAGAGGTTAACGGAATCATAGAGTCGTCCAGCATTGAAACAGACCCTTCGGCCCAACGTGCCCATGTCGACTAAGGTGCTCCATCTACACTAGTCCCACCTGCCTGCATTTGCCCCCATATCCATCTTAACCCTTTCCCATCCATGTACCTGTCCAAATGTCTTTTAAATATTTAGGAAAGTAAGTAAGTAAGTAAGTAAGTGAGTAAGTTTATTGGCCAAGTGTTCACATACAAGGAATTTGCCTTGGTGCTCTGCCCACAAGTAACAACATGGCATACAGTGACAGTTACGAATGACTCAGAAAACACTAAACATTAAAACATTAATGATAAAACACCATTGATCAAGCATGCGAACCAACAAAATACCAGATCAAAGGGAGGCTACAGATTTTTGGCTGTTGAGTAGAGCAACTACTCGTGGATGAAAACTGTTTTTATGTCTGGCTGTGGCTTTGACAATCTGGAGTTGCCTTCCAGAGGGAAGTGATTCAGAGAGTTTGTGGCCAGGGTGAGAGGGGTCAGAGATGATCTTGCCCGCTTGCTTCCAGGCCCTTGCAGTGTACAGTGTACTGCTCGAGATGTCAGCTGATCTACATCGGTGAGACCAAGCTTAGGCTTGGCGATCGCTTCGCCGAACATCTCCGCTCGGTTTTCAATAACCAACCTGATCTCCTGGTGGCTCACCACTTCAACTCCCCCTCCCATTCTGAATCCGACCTTTCTGTCCTGGGCCTCCTCCACGGCCAGTGAGAACCACCGGAAATTGGAGGAGCAGCACCTCATATTTCGCTTCGGTAGTTTGTACCCCAGCAGTATGAACATTGACTACCTTAATTTCAGGTAGTCCCAACTGTCTCCTCCCCTTCTCAGCTCTCCCTCAGCCCTCTGGCTCCTCCTCTTCCTTTGTTCTCCCCCCCCCCCCCCCCACCCTCACATTAGTCTGAAGAAGGATTTCGGCCCGAAACGTTGCCTATTTCCTTCGTTCCATAGATGCTGCTGCACCCGTTGAGTTTCTCCAGCATTTTTGTCTACATTCGATTTTCCAGCATCTGCAGTTCCTTCTTGAACAACAGCCGTCATTTTATTATATGTTTGAGTATTCTATTCCAGCTCCTAGTTTAGTTTAGTTCAGATTGGCATCATGATCAGGCCAGATACGATGGGCTGAAGGGCCTCTTCCAGTGCTGTACTGTCCTAACTAAAATGGATTGCTTTATTTCTCATTCTGCAAGCCAACTATTATCTGTGGAAATGAGAAAGGGTTAATATTTCATATTGAAGATACTTTGTCAGAAGTGGCAGTCCCCTGCTGTCAATGATACTCCCATACTCACATTGAAATAAGAATACGGGATAGTTTGCATCTAGTTAAGTTTAGTTTGGAGATACAGCACTGAAACAGACCCTTCTGCTCACCGAGTCCAGCGATCCCCTGACACTAACACTATCCGACAATTTTACCAAAGCCGATTAACCTGCAAAGCTGTACGTCTTTGGAGCGTGGGAGGAAACCGGAGCGCCCGGAGAAAACCCACGCAGGCTACAGCGAGAAAGTACAAACTCTGTACAGACAGCACCCGCAGTCAGGATCGAACCCGGGCCTCTGACGCTGTGAGGCAGCACCTCTACCACTGCACCTCTGTCCACTCGAGGAAGCTTGCAGTATCTTAGTTTAATATCTGATAAAAGAACAGTATGTTCAAAAGTAAAGTGCAGCCTCAGTAAATTCACAAGATCAAAACTTGGTTTGTTGTACTTGAGGCTCTGGGGTGGGACTTAAACCTACAACGTTCCCATCTGAAGGCAAGAACGCTGCATGTTTCAAAGCCAGCTCATTAGCTTGGTCCCTAACAGACATTCCGAGACTGCAATGTACTGATAGTCACGGCAAAGTCCCCTGTGTTTTATTTGTACTCTTCAATTCCAGGCAGGAGCTCAGTGGCAGCCGTCAGAGAGAGGGGCCTGCATCACTATTGTGGAACGAATGAATAATGGAGAAAGAGAAGTCAAAGTATAAAAGAATAAAAACTCTCCCACTCTCTGTCTCTGCACTTGAATACCTGGGCTCGTGGCACTCCAGCGTATTCTCGCCAATAATGGAGGCATCGCAACCTGTTCCAATTCAATAAAATATGCAAACGAATGAATTATTTAGTTTGAGAAGCTGGGAGTCATCAGATTGAAAGGAGATTGTGGTGAAGCATCACTTTTTGTTGACCTACATTCTGAGCTCGCCCAAGTTCAGTCTGCCCAGAGTTGCTGTCAATAATTCAGCCTGGCTTCTTAGAAAGGCATCCCAGTCGATAAGGAAACTTTCAATTAACTTTGCCGTGCGGAGAGACAGCTCCAGGCCACACTGTTTTGCTGAGTTTTTAAGATGCTGGACTGGTATTATAAATATTGCATATCAAATGCAAAATGTTCTTTTTAACTGCATGGATAATTATTTTTGTGTGGATTTTGGCAAGTTAAATAAACACACTGCTCAAATATCTGTCCAAAGACTTCCATTCAAACACATCGCTAAAGCTGTTGCACAAACACATGGTCACAAAAATTCACTGGAATTTAGAAGGATGAGAGAGGATCTTTTCGAAACATATAAAATTCTTAAGGGATTGGACAGGCTAGATACAAGAAAAATGCCCCCGATGTTGGGGGAGTCCAGAACCAGGTGTCACAGTGTAAGAATAAGGGGTAGGCCATTTAGGACCGAGATGAGGAAAAACGTTTTCACCCAGAGAGTTGTGAATCTGTGGAATTCTCTGCCGCAGAAGGCAATGGAGGCCAGTTCACTGGATGGTTTCAAGAGCGAGTTAGATTTAGCTCTTAGGGCTAACGGAATCAAGGGATGTGTGGAGAAAGCAGTACTGAGTTTAGATGATCAGCTATGATCATATTGAATGGCGGTGCTGGCTCGAAGGGCCGAATGGCCTGCTCCTGCACCTGTTGTCTATGTTTCTATATTGTCAACCCCTGTGAGCAAACCCATGGTCCAAAACCCAGTTATCAAACTATTACACACAACTCAATGCAGCAAATCCAATATAACAATCCTTTACACAAATACTTCCTCCATATTGCTCAGACTCACAACATGAGTCATGTGTCTTGTACAAACGTTTTAGACTTTAGAGCTACAGCGCGGAAACAGGCCCTTGGCCCACCGAGTCCTCGCTGACCAGCGATCACCCTGTACTCTAGCACTATCCTACACACTAGGGGCAATTTTAATGAAGCCGATTAACCTACAAACCTGTATGTCTTTGGAGTGTGGGAGGAAACCTGAGCTCCTGGAGAAAACCCATGTGGTCACAGGGAGAACACACAAACCCCGTACAGACAATACCCGTAGTCAGGATTGAACCCGGGCCTCTGGTGCAGTAAGGCAGCAGCTCTACCACTGCGCCACCGTGCTGCCTGCAACTCTTGCTCAAGGTTTTTAACCCTAACCTGTTTGTCCCCTGAAGCAATGATGAAACCGCTGGGTCAGGCAGCATCTGGGGAAGCAAAGGGATGGTCCATGTTTCGGGCTGAGAACCGGCATCAGGACTGAGAGTGTACAGGAAAGATAAGGAGGTGGGAGGGACAGGTGAGACAGGGGGCTTGCAGGTGATAGACGGATCCAGGTGAGGTGGGAGATGCTGATGATAAGGAGCACTTGTGGGAGGGGGGAGTCTTGAGATAGGGGTTGGTGGGCGCTGGATGGAAACAAATGAAGGAAAAACATCGGCAGATGGAGAAGGTGGTGGGGAGGTGGGAGGTGGAGAGAGACGGAAGCTGGAGAGAGGCTGAAAGGTGATAAGTGGAACCAGAGATCGGAAGGATAATGGGCAGATGGACCCAGATGGAGAAGAGGACATGCCAAGAGAGCTGGAACCTGGGTGGATATACTGGCAAATGGCACCATGTAAGGAAGTGTAATTACTCCAGGTTATAGGGAGGGAGGGAAGGAAAGGAGAATAAAGGAAGAGAGAACCTCGGTGGATCGGTAGGAGTGAGAGATTCAAGATTCAAGAGAGTTTATTGTCATGTGTCCCAGATAGGAGAATGACATTCTTGCTTTGCTTCAGCACAACAGAACATAATCGGCATAAATAAATACAGAACAGAACAGAACAGATCAGTGTGTCCATACACCAATGAATATATATATACACACAGGGGTGTGGGTTATCTGAAATTGGAAAGTTCAATGTTCATACCGTTGGGTTGTGGGTAACCCAAGTGAAATAAGAGGAGTTGTTCATTTGTTCCCTCGATGCAAAGCTGCAGAAATCCTTTCCTTCCCCAGATTTTGCTTCCTCTCTTAACGTATGGGCTTTAAATCCTGTGCTTGACGCGCCACCTGGTCACATTTTATCTTGATGTAGCATAGCTTAAGAAACTTGCTAGTCACTCCACAGTGTGGCTTCCTGAGTCAACAGTAACGATGGGGATTGGAAGTCAGAGGCTACCTTCTATGCTTTTAATCGAGGGCACAACATTTCAAAGCTGAACTGTTTCCTTGGTAAATGAAAGTTGGAAAAAGGTTTTAAAAAGTTGGAGGTAGGAGACCTTTTCCTACTTCCATCCTATCCCTACTGGTCCAATCCCTCCCTACCTATGTCCAAGACTTCTCACAAGCCCTTCGTCTCTTCCATGACTTTCGTTTTTCAGGCCCCCACTACCTAATCTTTATAGGAGGAAGGGGCTCGACCCGAAACCCATTCCTTCTCTTCAGAGATGTTGCCTGTCCCGCTACGTTACTCCAGCGTTTTGTGTCTACCTTCGATTTAAACCAGCATCTGCAGTTCTTTCCTGCACAGTTCTGGCCTTTCCCTGCCTCCAGTTTCCTCCTCTCCCCCTCAACTTACGTTCCGTAGAAGTGTTCCGACCCAAAACGTCGCTCATCCTTTTTCTCCAGAGACGCTGCCTGACCCGCTGTGTTACTCCAGCACTTTGTGCCCATCTTCCGTGTAAAGCAGCATCTGCAGTTCCTTCTTACAAAAGATGGAGCACTTTTACAAACATTGGCTTATTATCTATACCGCTTCTTAAATTCACAATTGGACTCCTTAGGTCCAGGTGTATAATCTAGCAACTGAAAATAAAAACCACCCTGCAGTTTTAGAATTTGAAGTCAACGTTTCAAATAATTGGGAAACTAAAAGAAAAAAAATGAAGTGAGTAAAAAATCAAACGTGGATGAGAAGCTGTTGTAATAACCCAGCTGGTTCAATGACGTCCCATCGGGGTGGAGACTTGGCCATCCTCACTCACCCAGCTGTGTGTCTCACACCCGTGTGGTTGGCTCTTAAACTACTAGCCCCTGTAATGACTGAGCAAGTTGTCAAATGGAGACACAAGAGACTGCAGATGCTTGAATCTTCAGCAAAGCACAAAATGCTGGAGATTCAAGCATTGAATGCTCAGGCAGCGTCTGTGGAGGGAATCGACAAACGACGCTTCAGGTCCCAACGAGTGAAGGCATTCATGGTACTTAAAGGCTGATCTTTCCGGTCCACCCACATGTGAATCACAAATTAAATTAAATGATACATTGGTCTGCCCACTGCCATTTGGCTTGAGTGCCAACTGCTGTATATAGTGTGCAGTAAGTAATTGTTCATAAGTACAATGAGAGGAATAGATCGGGTGGATGCACAGAAGCTCTTGCCCACAGTAGGGCAATCGAGGACCAGAGGACATAGGTTCAAGGTGAAGGGGGAAAGATTTAATAGTAATCTGATGGATAACTATTTTGCACAAAGGGTGGTGGGTGCATGGAACAAGCTGCCAGAGGATGTAGTTGAGGCAGGGGCTATCCCAATGTTTAAGAAACAGTCAACAGGTACATGGATAGGACAACTCCTCCCTCTTCTGTCGTGGGGTAGACTGACTCCCCCCCCCCCCCCCCTTCCTCAAATCTCTGCACATCCCCAATGCTTTCCACTCGTTACTTTAATTTCATGTTTCATTTATCTTGTGTTTTGTGACTGTTGCCAGATCAATTTCCCTCCTGGGATAAATAAAGTTCTACAGTATCGTATTGCATCGTATCATATCGTATCGTATGTCTCTATGACTATATAAATGATTTAACAATCGCGAGCACTGAATGATATTCTCCTGTTAATCTTCATCGGTGGGTTATATACCTTCAACCCTTGTTCTGCACCCAGACAGCCCCTGTGAACTAAGGTTTTGTTTGGGCTGCACTTATGGATCTATCACAGATGCCACCAGACGTCTGATTATGGATCGTCTGCGCGTTTCATGCCTTTGGAAGTGGACCCGGTAGAAGATATAAAACAACAAGTGGGGAAAGTTATACTGTGTGCTGGGCACTACTTCCCATCACACATTGGGCGTGTGCTTATGAAATCATTTACACATTGCGTCAAATGACACCATTCTCCCTGTAACGCCCAATTTAGAGTCTTCTTCTCCTTGCGTTTGAGGCAGCAGAAGTCTGCAGCAGGGTGACGCCATCCGGTTCGACATAAGGGCGCGTGCTCCGGGTTGGCGCCAAGCTGTGGCGCTGCTGCTGTCTCTGTTTGTTGTCTGACATCAGTTGGCCAAGCTCACCATGGGGAGGTCGGCAACATGAGCCCCAATTTAGGGTGTTGCAGGAGACGTTAGGTCACGTTGCCCCTCAAGCAACTGGTGCTGGATACTCCTGACTCAACTGAGTCTTCCCACCAGCGAAACTACTAAAGTTGAATCCATCACGTTCTTCCCATAATGGCACTTCCCTCCACCTCCCACCTCCCACCTCCACACTGGCATTGTGATACATTGAGAATCTCATTCTTCTCTGTAATCTGACGTATATCTATTACCTGGAGCTTGCACAATGCTGCTGGTATGTCAGCTACAAATATTATGGAGCTATAGTCATACAGAAACAGGCCCTTCAGCCCAACTTGTCCAAGCTGACCAACATGCCTCATCTAACCTAGTCCAATTTGCCTGCATTTAGCCCATATCCCTCTAAACCTTTCCTGTCCATTATAGTCATGTAATACTATTTTTAAACATTCTGCTCTTTTACAAGAGTAATTATTCTGCATAACATGGATGATCAGTATCTTCATTTATACATTCGGCTGTTCAATGTTGTGCAACATAACCAAATGATTTAAAGGTATTTTGTTACGTTCATAAGTGATATGAGCAGAATTAGGCCATTCGGCCCATCAAGTCTGCTCTGCCTTTCAGTCGTGTCTCATCTATCTCACCCTTTTAACCCCATTCTCTTGCCTTCTCCCTGACGCCTGTGCTAATCAAGAATCCATCTATCACTGCCGTAAAAATATCTATTGGCCTCCACAGCCTCCTGTGGCAATGAATTCCACGGATGCACCACCCTATGTTGGCCTAGAACCAGATCTCCATCCCCTTCCTGGAAGTGGCAATTGGTCGATTGCAATTGCAAGCCATGTCTCTCCACCTCCCTGACCACAACTCTCCATTCATAAGATTCTGGACTCAAAGAGGAGCCTCCATTCACAGGTGGCCGAGCCCAAGACAGGGCTCTGTATTCATGGATGAAAGAAGTCCTCTCTAGTCACTAATGGTGAGTGCCCAGAGATGTCCTCTACTCTTATGGATGTGATGGACCCAGAGAAAGGCTTCCCATTTTGTGGTCCCAGCAATGAAATACTTAAGAGAAAACCTAACGTAGAATAATGCATTGGCGAGACCAAGCGCAGGCTCGGCGATCGTTTCACTGAACACCTCCGCTCAGTCCGTCTTAACCTACTTGATCTCCCAGTGGCTCAGTACTTCAACTCCCCCTCCCAGTCCCAATCTGACCTTTCTGTCATGGGCCTCTGTCAGAGTGAGGCCCAGTGCAAATTGGAGGAACAGCACCTCATATTTCGCTTGGGTAGTTTACACCCCAGTGGTATTAACATTGACTTCTCTAACTTCAGACAGCCCTTGCTTTCTCTCTCCGTCCCCTCCCCCTTTCCAGTTCTCCCACTAGTCTCACTGCCTCCGCCTACATTCTAACTCTGTCCCGCCCCCTCCCCTGACATCAGTCTGAAGAAAGGTCTCAACTCGAAACGTCGCCCATTCCTTCTCTCCAGAGATGCTGCTTGTCCCGCTAAGTTACTCCAGCTTTTTTTGTCTAACATAGAATATCTCTTCCCTGGCTGTTTTTCACCAGCAGCAGCATCGCCAAGCAAAAGTCATCTCGTGAGTGAGTGAGTGAGTGAGTGAGTGAGTGAGTGAGTGAGTGAGTGAGTGAGTGAGTGAGTGAGTGAGTGAGTGAGTGAGTGAGTGAGTGAGTGAGTGAGAGTCACCAGTAAATGCACAGACAATTCCTTTGATAACACAGGGATTATTTAATAATTCATCAGACCTCGCTTCCCCTTCAGTTAAAAACTTGAGGGATGTTGAACTATGAAAAGCAGATTTGTTCTTGGGCAGCTGCAGAGTCTTTAATAAGTCGCACGTGCTAAGCATCAGCATTCCCACTATCGTTCTAACACGCACCATTGTTGATTGCATTAGTTATGGAATGAAAGAACTCCACTTTACAGCCACGAACGACTGGATTTATTTCAGTATAACGCTCCAAGTATCTTTGTTATTTCTCTCAATAAGGCTCGGCCCGGTAGAGTTGCTGCCTTTCCACGTTTGCAGCGCCAGAGACCCGGGTTCGACCCGACTACGTGTGCTTAACTGTGTGGAGTTTGCACGTTCTCCCCGTGACTGTGTGCATTTTCTCCCAGATCTTCGGTTTCCTCCCACACTCCAAAGACGTACAGGTTTGCAGGTTAAATGGGTTGGGTTTGTAGACTTGGTGTAAGTGTAAATTGTCCCTAGTGTGTGTAGGCTTGTGTTAATATGCGGGGATCACTAGTCGGTGCGGACTGCGGGCTGAAGGGCCTGTGGCCGCGCTGTATCTCTGAACTAAACAAAACAACTTTACATCATTTACCTGACAACACTCTGCAGGAGTTACATGAGAACCCAGGCTTGGCATTTACTGAGTACCTCGCATTACCTCAGGGAAGTCCAAAGTGCTCTATTGCCAGTACAGTTGCAGGATGAGTGGGGACCTCATGAGAAACCGACCGAATAATAAAAGGCAAAATCCAATAATGGATAAGGGGAGCATGTTTCCAGTAGTGGGAGATTCTAGAACCAGAGGGCACAGCCTTAGAATAAAAGAACATACCTTTAGAATGGAGATGAGGAGGAATTTATTTAGCCAGGGGGTGATGAATCTGCGGAATCCATCGCCACAGATGCCTGTGGAGGCCAAGTCATTGGGTATTTTTAAAGCGGATATTGATAGGTTCTTGGTTGGAAAGGGTGTCAAACGATACAGTGAGAAGGCAGGAGAATGGGAAAAATAGGTCAACCATGATCGAATGGCAGAGCAGACTCGATGGGCCGAATGGTCTAATTCTGCTCCAATGTCTTATGGTTTTATGGTCTTAATATTTATGTAGATCCCATGAAGTGCCAAACGTTGCATGATCAGATAAGTTCATTCTTCACTGATGTGATTGAAGAGAGACACAAAAAGCTGGAGTAACTCAGCACGACAGGCAGCATCTCTGGAGAGAAGGAATGGGTGATATTTCACGTCGAGACCCTTCTTCAGACAGTCTGAATAGACTGAACCAGTATATATGAAGAAATATATATTAACCTAAATTAGATTCAAAGAGTCATTCAGCATGGAAACAGGCCCTTTGGCCCAACTTGCCCACACCGACCAACATGTCCCATCTACACTAGTCCCATCTGCCTGCGTTTGACTCTAAACTGATCCTATCCATGTAGCTGTCAACATTTTTCTTAGGCATTGCAATTGTACCTGCCGCAACTACCTCATCCGGCAGCTCATTCCATACAACCACCACCCTTTGTGTAAAAAAGTTACCCCCCAGGTTCCTATTTAATGTTTTCTCCGTCACCTTAAACCTGCGTCCTCTGAGACTCTATGTATTTACACCAATCAATTCCTCTCATGATTTTGTGCACTTCCATAAGATCACCTCTCATCCTCCTGTGTTCCAAGGAATATACTGCTCAACCTGTCCTACAGCTCTCGGCCCTCAAGTCCTGGCAACATCCTCGTAAATCGTCTCTGCACCCTTTCCAGCTTGACAACATCTTTCCTATAATATGGCACCCAACACTGAACACAATACTGTAAATGTGGCCTAACCAACGTCTTACAGAGCTGCATCATGACCTCCCAATACTCTGACTGGTGAAGTCCAATGTGGGGGGATTCTGAGGAGAAGGACCCTGCTCCTCATCCCAGTGGTGTGATGAGAAATTTTACATCCAGCACAGCAGACAGACACAGCTATGGTTTAGCATCACATCCAAAAGATTTGAATCCAGGTTGATTTCTCCATGAGTGGTACTTGAATCTTGTAGAAGTTCGAACCTATCTGAATCATCCGAACCCTTTCAGTTAACATTCTGCCGTTTCAGTGACCAGTTTTATTTTGTGAGCTGCCATCCTCTTGCCGTGTAATGAAAGACATTTATAGCTCAGAAGGAAGCCATTTGACCCTTATTGTCCAAGCCTCTGGATGAATGAGTCCAGCCTAATTGCCCTTCCCCATTCATGGTCTGCAGCACTTTAGATCGCCACACTTCACGCACTCATCCACGAACCGCACTGAAGATTTTTGCCTCCAGCAGGTTTTCAGTGAGCTGCAGCTCTCTGGCTGAGAGAAATACTACTGAGCCTGTCTTCTCGTCCTTGCACCATTTTGAAAAAAATGGTGTCCAGTGGATATTCATCTCTCCGCCACGGTGAATCAGACACAACATTATTCCTCGCGACATGGGAGGAGATCATTTGGAAACCAGAGCTCCCGGAGAAAACCCACCTGGTCACAGGGAGAACGTACAAACTCCGTACAGACAGCACCCATAGTCAGGATCGAACCCGAGTCTCCAGCACTCTGGTGCTGTGAGGCAGCAGCTCTACCACCGCCCAGTCATTCGATGAATTCACACAACACAATTCCAGAAGGAGGGATTCCTTTTCTCTCCATCTGTAACTCAACCCCAGCCCCCAACAACTGCGTCCCAGTCCAGGGTCCGATATCATTTAACGTTGAGGGCAAGGAATTAATGTTCCAAAATGTTAATAGGTAAAGGGCCTGTCCCACTTGGGCTTAATTTGCGCGTCATTTATGCGACATCATTTACGCGTCACGACACGCGCATGGTGCGTGGTGTCGTGGGCAGTCACGCGTGGTCGAGCGTGGCACCCCAGGATTTTGGGATGTACAAAATCTTCACGCGCCATCTGCATGATGCACAAATTTCGCCCAAGTGGGACAGGCCCTTAAGGAGTAGCAAAGCTGTTTACACATTCAATTGGAATCTAAGAAGGATAGGAACCAAAATGTGATTTGGTGCGGAGAGACACGAAACTGTAGATGTTGGTTTACAAAAAAAAAACACGAAGTGCTGGTGTAACTCGATATGGTGGCGCAGCGGTAGAGTTGCTGTCTAATACGGTGGCGCAGCGGTAGACTTGCTGTCTTACAGCACCAGAAACCTGGGTTCGATCCCAACTATGGGTGCAGTCTGCACGGAGTTTGTGCGTTCTCCCCGAGACCAGGTGGGTTTTCTCTGAGATCTTCGGTTTCCTCCCACACTCCAAAGACTTACACGTTTGTAGATTAATTGGCTTAGGTTTGCATACTTCGTATAAGTGTAAATTGTCCTTAGTATGTGTAGGCTCGTGTTAATCGCTGCTTGGTGTGGACTCGGTGAATCCGAAGGGCCCGTTTTCTGCACTATATCTCTGAACAAAACTCAGCGGGTCAGGCTGCATCTCTGGAGAACATGAAAAGGTCATGTTTTGAAAAGGACTTCAGACTGAGGCGAAACATTAGCTTTTCATGTTCCCTGGAGACGCCGCCTGACCCCCTGAGTTACTGCAACACTTTGTATATTTGGTATGGCATGGTGCACTCCCTGGTTTATGTCATGGAGTTCATTGGAAATTGCAGGATTTGGCTTTAACCTCCCTGCTATTCCTTATACTACGTTAATTATATTATGGAACTAGTGACCGAGACAGCACTCAGCAGACATTGCACATCTGATGTAGGGTGTGAATGGTAGTCCCTTTTTCTACTTAAAACATTATTCCCTTGTCATGTAACGATACACTGTAAATGGCTCGATTGTAATCCTGTATTGTCTTTCTGCTGACTGGTTAGCACGCAACAAAAGCTTTTCACTGCACCTCGGCACACGTGACAATAAACTAAACTGAACTGAACTGAAATGCTATATCACTCCGAAGATAGACACAAAAAGCTGGAGTAACTCAGCGGGTCTCTGGAGAAAGGGAATAGTTGACGTTTCGGGTCGAGACCCTTCTTCAGATTGACTATATCAATGCTACTATACCAGAAACTCAGGACCCAACAGTTTGTTTTGCAACATTATCTCCATCTTTACTGTTGCACCCTTCCAGATTTTCTTTTCCTTTAGCCACAGAGAAGAGCCATTTTATTTCAAACCCTATTCCGCTTCGCCTTCACTCCATGAGAAAGGTATTATTTAGCTTCGTACAGCTGCATCCAGTTTTGGCTTTTTCTGCTGGTTTATTGCAAAGCCTTGTTAGACGGATCCCTGCTGTGATACACCATTTCACTATTGTCATAATATAACGTGTAACTAAAGGGCAAAAAAGTCTCCTATCCCCTCAAATTATCACAGCGACAGTTGACAGTGCTAAAAATGTAGAGCCGCAGCTTCTGACAGCCTAAAGATCTCCTCTCCATCGGTAGTGGGTTCTCTTATCTGTGCAGCCGACTCTGACGGAATTAACCACACTGCTGTAATTATATTTTCAATATCATCTAATTCTTTGGGGCCTCCTTGTACACTGTGCTGCAGTGTGAGTCGCAAGGCAGACACAAAACGCTGGAGTAGATCAGCGGGACAGGCAACACCTCTGGATAGAAGGAATGGTTAGCGTTTCGGGTCGAGACCCTTCTTCAGACTGCGAGTCACGGGAGAGGGAGACACAGAGGTATAGAAGGGTAAGGTGTGAAAACGAGAGATCAAAGGAGGCGAGGATCATGAAAAATGTAGAATAGATCATTGATTCCTCGGGGAAACTGGCAACGAGGCACACGAAGATAAAATTTAATCAGGAAAACAGGCAAAGTGGTCAGCGAACAAGGATGGGGGAGAGATGGGAAGAGAGCGAAAGCAAGGGTTACTTTAGTTTAGTTTAGAGACATCGCGTGGAAACAGGCCGGCTCACAGAGTCCGCACCGGCCACGCACCAGTACATTAACACTATCCTACACACACTAGGGACAATTACCACATACACCAAGCCATTTAAAGTACAAACCTGTACGTCTTTGGAGTGTGGGAGGAAACCGAAGATCTTGTCAGAGAAAATCCGTGTGGCCACGGGGAGAATGTGCAAACGCCGTACAGACAGCGCCCGTGGTCGGGATCGAACCCGGGGTCCCTGGCGCTGTAACTCCACCACTGCGCCACCGCGCTGCCCTGACGTGAAGTTAAAGAAGTCAACATTCATTCATACCGCTGGGTTGGAAGGCATCAGGCTCCCGAGGGGCGCAGTGCCAGAGCAATTTTCCTCAACATACCACGTTTTGATGGTAATGAAACAATGGATAGGCTTGTTTATGAGGCGATGTCAGTGATAACATTCTCATAACAAAGGAGAAGAAATTCAAAGTGCAGACAAACTCATGGGCTTTCCGCCTGCCATCTGTTGCCAAGAACGAAATCCAGCTGTTGAGAATTAGAAAGCAGCCTTACCACAGATGTCCTTGTAATAATTCAATTAAAAATAAGATTCTCGCCCCTTCCACCCACCCCCCCTCCCCTTCCAAAATATTTGTGTCAGAAGAAGGGTCTCGACAAAAAACGTCACCTATTCCTTCTCTCCAGAGATGCTGCCTGGCCCGCTGAATTACTCCAGCATTTTCTGTCTATCTTCGATGTGAACCAGCATCTGCAGTCCCGTCCCACACTGAATATTTCTGCGCTGTGTTGGGAGTGTGGTGGATTTGTACTGGAGCTCTGTTGGAGCGCTGCTGGGATGTGCAGGAGTTTAACAAGCGGTGCGTTAGACCCACACCGAGAGATTTTTGGAGCTGTCCTGGATTTTCAACCCGCATGTTCGATCCTGAACTTGGATGCTGTTCATGTGGAGTTTGCACGTTCTCCCTGTGACCGCATCTTTTTCCTCAGCTGCTCCGGTTTCCTTCTGCACCCCAGGACCGCAAGGCGTTGTAGATTAATTGGCCTCTGTAACAAATGTTAGAATTGATAATCATTATAAAGATTTTATGGGATTATTGCGGCCAGTATCGTTAGGGGAGAGAATTCCTTGATCATGGATTATACGTGGCTCCAGACCCACGCCAACGTAGTTGACTTCCCCTATCCTCTCAGCTTCCGTGCCAATAAATACTGGCCAAGTTGCCGATGTTTAGTTTAGTTTAGTTTTGAGACACAGCACGGAATCAGGCCCTTCAGCCCACGGAGTCCACACCGACCGGCGAACCCCGTACAGTAACACTATCCTGTACACACTGGGGACAAAATTAACTATTTTACCAAAGCCAACTAACCTACAGGCCGTTACGACTTTGCAGTGTGGGAGGAAACCGGAGCACCCGGAGAAAACCCACGCAGAACGTACAGACAAGCAGGTTCAAACCCGGGTCCCTGGTGCTGTAAAGCAGAAACTCTACCACCCTCGCCTTATGCAGAATCAAAATCTCTCTGGATCTTCAGATCATGTCGTCGAGATTTCCCAGCAAACGAGCCTGGGATTGGACCTTTGATAACTACGAGGGATTGCAGCAGGCACACCGTCTATTGCGGCATTGCCCTTCCCTCGCTGACAGCATGGGAGCGAGGCCCGTACATTTTGATGAAGTCGGTTTTCGTTCGGAATTTACCGGTGACAGTTACAAATGTGGCCCACTCTCTGCATAGTTCCCTCTCCATGGGACACCCTGCTATAATTTGCAACACCAACTGATTTATAAGGTGTCATGTCTCGTGGAAATCTGGCTGTGGGTAAGTAGACACATATGGCCTTCAATTTGCACCGAGCTGCTCCACTCGCTATTGGCAATGAAATGCCAGCGACAACCGCTCCACGGCTGTCATAGATCTAGGAGGATGTGTTTTCATTCACAAAAAAAAAATCTTTGTTTCATCATCCACAGAAAGCGCATACACCCGCAGGTAGGCACAAATTAATTGCCAGAGTAGCTCGGCGGGACATTCAGCATCTCTGGAGAGAATGGATGTGTGACGTCTCGGGTCGAGACCCTTCTGCAGACTGAGAGTCAGGGGAGAGGGAGACATAGAGATGTGGAAGGGTAAGGGGTGAAAACGAGAGATCAAAGGGGACGCAGATCAAGGGGAATGTAGAATGCTTCATCGTTAGCTGAGGGGAGGGTGACAACGAGGCCTAGGAGCAGAATTAGGCCATTCGGCCCATCGAGTCTACTCCACCATTCAATCGTGGCTCATCCATCTTTCCCTCTCAATCCCATTCTCCTGCCTCCTCCCCATAACCCCTGACCCCCGTACTAATCAAGAACCTATCAATCTCTGCTTCAAAAATACCCAAAGGCTTGGTCTCCCCTGCCATCTAGCAATGAATTCCACAGATTCACCACCATCCTCTAGCTAAAGATATTCCTCTCCATCTCCTTTCTAAAGGTACGTCTCTTTATATTGAGGCCATGCCCTCTGGTCCAAGACGCTCCCACTAGTGGAAACATCCTCTCCACATCCACATTATCCATGTTCCACAACACGTACTCCTGCATCTGGGAGTGTGCTGGTAGACAATGCTCTGTCAAGGATAGTTCCTAGTTCATAGAATCCCAGCAGGTTTTTGGTTTAGTTTGGAGACACGGCATGGGATCAGACTCTTTGGCCCACCGTGTCCACACTGAACACCCTTTCGCACTAGTTCGATGTTATCTCACTTTCTCATCCACTCCCTACACACCAGGGGCAATTCACAGAGGCCAATTAGCCTACAAGCCAGCACGTCTTTGCAATGTGGGAGGAATCCAGAGCCCCTTAGAGACCGAAGACGAGTCTCGACCCAAAACGTCGCCCATGCCTTCACTCCATAGATGCCGCCTCACCCGCTGAGTTACTCCAGCATTTTGTGTCTACCTTCGATTTTACCAGCATCTGCAGTTCTTTTTTTACTACAAACCTGAATGTCTTTGGAGTGTGGGAGGAAACCAGAAGACCGTGAGAAAACCCACGCAGCCACAGGGAGAGCGTACAAACTCCGTACAGACAGCACCCGTAGTCAGGATGTAAGGTGGTAGCTCTACTGCTGCACCACTGCCCAGGCATGCAACTGGACTGCCCTTTAACTGCAAAATGGCATCTGAGGCATCAGTGCACCTCACCTGCAGTAAATCCAATCGGCTGAAGGGATTGAACTGGATGGGAATATTAAACTGGATGGGAATACTTTACACAGAAGATAAACACAAAATGCTGGAGTGACTCAGCGGGACAGGCAGCATCTGTGTAGAGAAGGAACAGGTCGCGACCTGAAACGTCACCCATTCCTTCTCTCCAGAGATGCTGCCTGTCCCGCTGAGTTACCCCAGCATATTGTGTCTCACTTTGGTGTAAACCAGCATCTGCAGTTCCTTTTTATTCCATGCACAGAGCAAGTCACATTTATGTAGCCTAAAGCCTTGCAATATCAGTGCATAGCATTCTCTTAGCTGTTTGATTGAATAACAGCCACATTACCCATTTCTGGAAGCCACTTACAATATCTGCCCAGAGTGGTCCCAGAGGAAGGTCACCTCATTGTGAAATAATTGGCTGTGTTTTACATTACCAATGGATTATTTGCGTTTAAGTGGCAGGCTGCGGCCTGCGAAACAGGCTCATCCAATCCTGTTTGCACGAATCTTACAGCACCTGCCATTGGGGCCCGTAAACAGAGAAGCCGCCTGTGGCAACCCAATAACTTTTTATTTGATTATTCAAACAAACAAAAAGAGCAGAGCTACTAGCCCTTTTAACGCAGCTTCTCCGAGTCTGTGGTTTTGTTGCCACGGTGATCTGCGAACCCCCCGTTGCTACGGAGATGGCAGGAGCTGCCAGCACCCCGCGCTAATGCTGACAAATGGTACTTATTACATCAGGGCTAATTTCATCCGATCCCCCTCATATGAAGATACTTAGCTTGGGTTGATCAAATTGTGTCGGAGTAATTACTGGGAACAGAACTTATTAGGAGACAACACTCCTTATTCATTGCCATTTTCGATCTCCACACCTCATAACGCATCTGATTTCCCCCTCTCGACATTTGCCCAACATTACTGGTGGCAATGCCGTTGCGGTGGTGTGGGTGGGACGCCAGGTTCCTCCAGGGCCCCATGCAGTTCCTTTCCACACTATAATTTTCTGTGCAATCTCGCTTTCCCTTTCACAATTAACTCTTAATAAAGAAAGAAGGTAGGGAGCAGATGGGCCTCAGCTTTAATGATCTCGCGAGAGAGAGAGAGAAAATCTTGACATGTTATTGTGTGTAACATTTTTTTAAAATGTTTTAGTCTTTTTCTCCCTCTCATTTCTTCAATTATCTTTCCATCTTGTCATGCCTTCTTTGTCATTTATTCTCTCTTCCTCTCCCTCTCCCTTTTCTCCCTCACTTTCTCTCTCTCACTCACTCTCACTCTCTCTCCCCACTCTCCCCCCTCTCTTCCCCTCTTGCTCCCTTTCTCCCCCTCTCTCTCCCCTCTCTCTCTCTCCCTCTCGCTCCCCTTCTCCCTCTCTCTCCCTCTCGCTCGCTGTCTCTCTCTCTCTATCTGTCTCTCACACTATCATTCCCTTCACCCTCCCCCTCCCCAACCCCCTCCCCTTCCCCTCCCCCCCCTCTCTCTCTCTCTCTCTCTCTCTCTCTCTCTCTCTCTCTCACACTCTCACTCACTCTCTCTCTCTCTCTCTCTCTCTCACACACCCTTTCTTGTTCCTTCCTGCTTGTTCTGCCATTTTTCCCCCTCTCTCACTCTCACATTCATCCTCAGATTAAGGTTTCAGGTCCAATTATCTTCAGCAGCTTCATCAATGGCTTTCCTTCAACCAATGATGTAAGTGGGCCGTTTTCTCTGGAATACGGGAGGTTGAGCGGAGATCCGATAGGTATACAACACTATGAGAGGCATAGATAGGGTAGACAGTCAGAACCTTCTTCTCAGTATGGAAAATGTCAATGTCTCGAGGGAATAGGTTTAAGTTGAGTGGGGCAAAGTTTAAAGGGCATGTGCAGGGCAAGTTTTTTTTTACATAGAAGAAGGTGGGTGCTTGGAACGTGCTGCAAATGGAGAGTTGGTGGAGGCAAATATGAGAGTGGTGTTATGAAGGGCCTGTTGTACCTTTCTATGTTTTATGGTTTTTTTTTTGGAGAGGTTTACTAATGGTTGCCCTCAGTTCAATTGAATTTGCAACTCCACAGTAAAACGACAGACAATGTCCATTCCCTTTAACAGATTCTGGTCGATTACACTTGACATTTAACGGTATGGTCGCCGTCATCAAGAGCTCCACCATGGATATCCGTGAAGCCACCCTGGACCAGAAATTCAACTCAAATACTGTGGCCGTGCGTGTGGGGGGGTTCAACAGCTGGGTATTCTGCAAAAGGGTCTCATTACATAAACGGGCATGTAATGCTGAGGCTCTATAAGGTGCTGCTCGGACCACATTTGGGAGCAATTTTGAGCCCCATATGATGTGCCAGCGCTGGTTAAGGCCCAGCGGAGGTTTACGAGAATTAACCCAGGAATGAATAGGTTAACAAATGATGAGCGTTTGAAGGCACTGGGGCCTGTACTCACTCGAGTTTCGGAGGATGAGGGGGGACCTTATTGAAACTCACCCAATTGTGAAAGACTTAGGTAGAGTGGATGTGGAGAGGATATTTCCACTAGTGGGAGAGTCTAGGACCACAGGCTATAGCCACAGAATAAATAGATGTACCTTTAGAAAGGAGATGAGGAGAATTTTCTTCAGTCAAAGGGTGGCGAATCTGTGGAATTCATTGCCACGGAAGGCTGTGGAGGCCAAGTCAATGGATATTTTTAAGGCAGAGATAGATAGAATCTTGATTAGTACGGGTGTCAAAAGTTATGGAGGAGAAGGCAGGAGAATGGGGTTAAGAGGGGAAGATAGATCAGCCATGATTGAATGACAGAGTAGACTTTAATTACCAAATGGCCTAATTCTGCTCCTATCGCTTATGAACATGAATTTCCTGGAAGCTTGGCACCATTCAGGACAAAACAATCCATTTTATTACACCCCATCCACCCTAAATATTCACCCCTTCCACCCTAGGCACACCAAGGCATCATCGTGTCCCATCTACAAAATGCATTGGATCCTCATCTAACCTACACTGACAGTACCTTCCTACCCAAAAACTCAGCCACCAGGACATTAAGTGCAGGATGGAACTGCAGATGCTGGTTTATACCGAAGATAGACAAAAACGCTGGAGTAACTCAGCGGGTCAGGCAGCATCTCTGCAGAAAAGGAACAGGCACGTTTCAGGTCAGATCCCTTCTTCAGACCATGAAGTCCGAGTCTGAAAAAGGGTTCCGACACGAAACGTCACCTGTTCCTTTCCTCCAGGGATGCCGCCTGACCCGCTGAGTTACTCCGGCATTTTGTGTCTATCCTCCCCACGATATCAATGTGTTTTGTAGTTTAAATATGCCAGTGGGAAATGGAGGAAGATGTCGGCTTCCTGCTGAGACCGCCACCCAGAAGCACCAAAGAGTTAACAGTGAAAGTCACGCCAGCGCCAGACAGGTGAAGATACTGTACCTGTAATTTTGCATGGTAAAATGTTTAGCTGCACATTAATTGCTCCATTTGACAAACCATTTCTCCAGACTGGTTCCCTTTTATGTCGTGAAATTGGGCCACATTTATGAGAGTAGAAAATCAGGATGACAATGGACTGTGTTAATTGACTTTAGAGGTTCAGCTTAGTCTATTGTCACGTGTACCGAGCTACAGTGAAAAGCTTTTGTCGCATGCTAACCAGTCAGCAGAAAGACAGTACATGATTACAATCGACCCATTTACAGAGTATAGATACATGATAAGGGAATAACGTTTAGTGCAAGGTAAAGTCAGGATAGTCTGAGGGACATCAAAGAGGTAGATAGTAGTTCAGCACTGTTCTCTGGTTGTGGTAGGATGATTCAGTTGCCTTCTAACAGCTGGGAAGAAACTCCCCCTGAATCTGGTGGTGTGCATTTTCAGAGAGGGGAGAGGGGAGAGGGAGTGGCCAGGGTGCGACTCGTTCTTGATACTGTATATGCTGCTGGCCCTGCCGAGGCAGCGTGAGGTATAAATGGAGTCAATAGAAGGGAAGTTAGTTTGTGTGATGGTCTGGGCTGCGTCCAGAATTCGCTGCAATTTCTAGCGGTCTTGGATGGAGCTGTTCCCAAACTGTGCTGTGGTTCATCAGTAGACTTTGGTGAGAGTAGTAGCAAACATGATCCCCGCACATTAACACTACCCGAGGAACAATTGGTACATTTGCATCAAGCCAATTAACCTACAAACCTGTACGTCTTTGGGGTGTGGGAGGAAACCGAAGATATTGGCGAAAACCCACGCAGGTCACGGGGAGAACGTACAAACACCGTACAGGCAAGCACCCATAGTCAGGATCGAACCCGGGTCTCTGGCGCTGTGAGGCGGCAACTCTACCTGCTGCGCCACAGACTGCGCCAACATTAAACGCTAAACTCTACACCAAAGGGGTAATAAAGTGATGAATCCCAGCCAAAAGTTCCCTTATGTTTAAAACGCAAATGTTTGTCGTAAATGAGTCACCTTGATTCAGAATCAGAGAATGACACCGGATATACCTACGATTTACAATTGGTGACACTTTAGAGTGAGAATCAGTGAGTTTTGTTTTTGTTGCAGGAGGTTGGTTTTAGATGTAAAGTCATTTCCCGGGAGAGTCATGACTGATCATTTATGGCACCTCTGTAGCAATAGCATCAGTTTGCACATTACGTCTTTCTATTTACGATGTGTTTCAGCAATGCACTATGCTTGGTGCAACATTCATTGATAAATTGTGTGACATTTTACATCCCCCTGCCTCGTTTCCGCACCTTTATATTAAGGAGGTGCTGAAAATGGGTCTTGGATAGTTGATCATAGAATCCCAGAATTATATCTTCATCAGATGTAAAGGTAATGCAAAGAAGGTGGGCATTTGGCCCATCAAATCTATGCTGGATGCCAATAAACCATTCCAGGCCACCCCACTCTTCTGGTCTCCCATTGTAACCCTGCAAACTATTCTCTCGCTAATGATCCACCCAGTTCCCTTGGCTGAATCTGTCTGCACTGCCCATAAGGGCAACGAGCTCCAGATCATTACCACTCCCTTTAGATTTCCACTGTATCTTCTGTCCACATTATGTGCTCTAGTTATTGAAATATCTGCAATTAGATATTCTCTCTATTTACCAAAATCGGCACGGTGGCGCAACGGTACAGTTGCTGCCTTAGAGTGCCACATCCCCGGGTTTGAACCTGAACACGGGCGCTTGTCTGTACGGAGCTTTTTCGTTCTCCCCGTGATCTGCGTGGGTTTTTTCCAGGATCTCCGCTTCCTTTCCACACTCCAAAGACGTACAGGTTTGTTGGGTAATTGGCTTGGTTTAAGTGTAAATTGTCCCTAGTGTGTGGTGGACAGTGTTAGCGTGCGGGGATCCTTGGTCGACGTGGCCTCGGCGGGTCGAAGGGCCCGTTTCTGCGCTGTGTCTCCCAAAGCTAAAACTAAAAACCATCATAGCTTTTTGCACCTCCATCAAGTTTGCACTCGTTCATTTGGAGTAGATGGAAGATATCTGATGCCTTGCTTCCATATCCGCTTGATTGTGATCGGGAAACATCTGCAAGATGTGAGGAGCGAGGATGCAGATAAGGCAAATAATGGTCGGTGAAGTGCACCTATATTCAGGAAAGCAGCTTCTGCTAACATTGTATAACAGTCAGGAATTCATGATGCAGATTCATAGGATTTTGGTCATACCGCATTTGGAGAATTTGAATATTGTGTGAAGTTCTGGTCGCCCCATTACGGGAAGGATGTGGAGGCTTTGGAAAGGATGCAGAGGAGGTTTACTGAAACGTTCGCTCGTGTGTCAGACGATGGAGCTCGCTGTTGGCTTCTGTCGTCGCCCGATGCGTCACAGAGTGCATCGCACCATCGCTTACAGGGATCGCCACGAGGAGGCTTCTGTCATGATCTCCCGTGGAACGATGTTTATGGTCAGTCAGCACACACACACGCACACACCTCTCCCATATCTGGAGATAGCCGCAAAATGCTGGAGTAACTCAGCAGGTCAGGCAGCTTCTCTGGAGAAAAGGAACAGGTGACGTTTCGGGTCAAGTTTGACCCTTCATCAAACTTCATCCCATATCTGTACTGATGGAAGGTATCAAGTTCGAATGCCACAACCACTAGCTTTTTTTCAATCTGACTGTCTGCCAGAGGTCAGTTTGTAAATGTGACTGGTTGACTAATTTACATAATCACTGCTCCCAGACCCTTTCCTGACCCTTGGCTAGTAGAATGGATGATTTTCGGACCATCCCTTTAATATATTGGACTTGTTAGTATAGTTTAGTTTAGAGGTACAGTGCGTAAGCAGGCCCTTCGGCCCACTGAGTCCGCGCTGACCAGCAATGCCCGTACACCAGCACTATCCTACACACAACAGGGACCATTTATAATCTTTACGGAAGCCAATTAACCCACAAACCTGTACGTCTTTGGAGTGTGGGAGGAAACCACAGCATCTGGAGAAAACCCACGCGGTCATGGGGAGAACGTACAAACCCCGTACAGACAGCGGCCGTAGTCAGGATCGATCCCGGGCCTCTGATGCTGTAAGGCAGCAGCTCTACCACTGGGCCACCCCTGTGGTGCATGGTTACCTGTGGATGTGCATCCAACACAGTTCCATATCTGTGATCTTCTGGGGTTAGGAAAACATCACCCATTCCTTTTCTCCAGAGATGCTGTCTGACTGGCTGAGTTACTCCAGCTTTTTGTGTCCATCTGTGGAGAATATTCTACCAGCTGCCTACTCCGACAGAGCTCCATATGTTTTCTTTTTTTTTTATCCCTCTAGCTTTCCAGTTCTTCCAACACATCTGTAAGTTCATCTCATTAGTTCATAGGTGATGAGAGCAGAATTAGGCCATCAGGTGTACTCCGCCATTCAATCATGGCTGATCTATCTCTCCAGCCTAACCCCATTCTCCTGCCTTCACCCCATAACCCCTGACACCCGTACTAATCAAGAATCTATCTATCTCTGTCTTAAAAATATCCACTGACTTGGCTCCCTCAGCTGTCTGTGGGAATGAATTCCACAGATTCACCACCCTCTGACTAAAGAAATTCCTCCTCATTTCCCAGTTGCCATTTGTTCCACCTGCCTCCATTTTCTTCAGGTTCTTTGTACTGTTGCTGGATCCATCTTCTGGACTCCACAGCTACCATGGGCTGGTACACAGTTATGTAAATTCAAGCACACCCAAACTCTGCATTAGATTATATTCTACTCTTTGCATTTTGCATTTTCAACTTGCATTTGCTCAGTAATACTGGAATTGTGCTATTGTGCGCTGTCACCATTTTGCTTGGTGTATTTTCCTCAGCTACCCGCAAGCCTGCAGTTATCTCATTCACCATCTTGGCGAAGCGCTCTAACTTTCATTGTGGGCTCCAGCCTTCCTTGGTCATCTGTTGCCGGCAGCAGGCCTTTTCCCACTGCTAGTTCCCTCCCCTCTACTTTCAGTCTGAAGAAGGGTCCCGACCTGAAACATCACCAATCCTTTTCCCCCAGGGATGCTGCCTGACCCACTGAGTCACTCTGGCACTTTGTGTCTATATTTGCTATAAACCAACGTTTGCAGTTCCTTTCTGCACCTCTTCCCCAGCCAACAATGGGCCATTATGGACTCCAGCCTCCCTTGGTCATCTGTTGCCGGCCCTGCTTTGTTCTGGCCTTTATCCTACCCCCCAGTTGGCTCCCCTCTACTTTCAGTCTGAGGGAGGGTCTCGACCTGAAACGTCACCCATCCTTTCCCTCCAGAGATGCTGCCTGACCCACTGAGTTACTCCAGCACTCTGTGTCTGCACTCTGACTTTCAAGAGCTTGACAATTATTGTTGGTCGCTTATGGGAGAGAGAGTTCCAGATTTCCACGTTTTCGTGACTGTGACAAAGCACTTCCCAATCTCACCTTTAAACAGGCAGCCTGAATTTTTAGATGATGCTATTTTCTCCTCTCATCCGTCATTAATAAATCTCCAAATTATCTTGAAAACAACTGCCAAACGTTCCATAACCTCTTAAATACCAGACTAATCAATGTAGCCAGCCTTTGGTAATTTGAACTGTATGTCCCGAATAATGGATACACTTTAGACTTTTGAGATTCAGCTTGGAAACAGGCCCTTTGGCCCACTGAGTCGGGTTCAGGCCAGCGATCCCCGTACACTAAAACTGCCCTACACACGATTTTGCCAAAGCCAATTAACCTACAAACCTGCATGTCATTGGAGTGTGGGAGGAGACCGGAGCACTCGGAGAAAACCCACGGTAGAACATACAAACTCCATAGAGAAAACACCCGTAGTCAGGATCGAACCCAGATCTCTGACGCTGTGAAGGTGGCAGTAACTCTACAATTGTGCCACCTTGCTGCCTCTTGTGGCTCTCGTATGCCGTCAAGACCCGATGATCCTCCCAGAGATAGGCTCACCTGCTGCCGCTGCCACCAGAGAGGAAGGATGCAATGGAGTGAAATTATTCTGATATTTGCCACAACTGTTGCACTTGTTGGAAAAGGTATGCCAAAAAAGTAAAAGACTGCTTCTGATTGCATCAAAGGTAGTTCATCTGTGCTGACACCAAACAGCATAACTTACCTGAGAGGAGACAGCTGGTTATGAGAAACAAGGCAGTAATTCAATCGAGGCAGTCTAACGACACGATAAAACATGTGGATGGAGCAAGGGTGTTCTGTGGCTGTCAGAGGAACTTTTTAAGATTGATTTTAAACTTTAAGCTCTCTGCTTGCTGGCTGCTATTGTTGATAACACAGGGCAAACAAGCACAATGCTGCAAAGTCATCTTATTTCATATTACAAGACCAGGAGATGCATTGATGAACATTGAAGCCATAGTGACTAAGTATGATCTGTAATCATATCCACAATGATAATGCGATCACTATCAAATAATCATTACATGTCCTTGAAAGCTCCATCAACAGCTCCTTCCCTGGAAGGACACAAAGTGCCGGAGTAACTCTGAGGGTCAGGCAACATCTCTGGGGACATGGATAGGCGACGTTGCGGGTCGAGACCCATTCTCCATCGGACCCCCGTTAACATTTTTTCTGTTCAGTTTCGTTTAGGGATACAAAGCAGAAACGGGCCCTTTGGCCCACCGAGTCCACACTGGCCAGCGATCCCCGGATATTGACACTATCCTGCACGAGGGATCAATTAAAACAAAACATTTCTACCAATTTAGCGGTGCAGAGACGACGACCAGTTTTTAAACAGATTTTATTACGAAATCGTTTTATGGTCACACAGGTCTACACGCATGCGACTGGCCACCACGGCGGTCAGTCGATCAACTGCCGCGCGAAAGCGAAACCGCGCGAAAACAACAGCCCCTCCCGAGTCACGTGACCGCGGCTTCCGATACCTGCGTGGGCCATCAGGCGCCGCTACACCTGTATGGCTGTACATAGCGTGAGAGGAAACGGAAGCCCTCGGAGAAAACCCACGCAGGTCACGGGGAGACCGTACAAACTCCGCGTAGACAAGCACCCGTAGTCGGGATCGAACCAGGGGTCTGTGGCGCTGTCAGGGCTGTAAGGCAGCAACTCTACCGCTGCGCAACCCTGCTGCACAGTTCTCCTTCCCTGTAAAGCAGGTTGGCGAAGTATGAATGAGGGAAGAGTGCTATAACATGGAGGGCACCTTTGTGCGTCCAGGGTTAATTTTATTTTCCAGCTTGTGGCCGCTGAATGTGCTGATTTATATGCACTCAGAGAGATACAGCTTTTCGATCCGACTAATGATGGGAAGTGGTTTCAGTGGGCAGCTCCTGATCACGCCTGACGGTCTGAATTGATAGCTGATGACATGTAAAGGGCAATGCATTGGATTGACTTCAGGGAGCTTTTACCAAGGCTTCACAAATGATTGCAGAATAGACTCACTCACAATCTAAGTGCTAAAATAGTGTTTTTTTTTCAAATATCATTGCGTTCGGGACGAGCAACGGCAACCATTGTGTCGAGCAGAGAAAAAAATTGCACGTTGCTCTTGGAAAAAATATTTTTTTAATTGTTCTGCGACTATTGAGCTTTCTCAGTAAACACTGATCAATGAATTGGAAAGTATTCAATTGTTTTTGCCAGGCTATTAGTACCATGATTGCAGTCCTGTCTATTATATTATCTAAGGTAGACAAAAATGCTGGAGAAACTCAGCGGGTGAGGCAGCATCTATGGAGCGAAGGAAATAGGCAACATTTCGGGTCGAAACCCTTCTTTAGACCCGAAACGTTGCCTATTTCCTTCTCTCCATAGATGCTGCCTCACCCGCTGAGTTTCTCCAGCATTTTCATCTACCTTCGATTTTCCAGCATCTGCAGTTCCTTCTTAAACAAAATATTATATTATCTACCTTGTTTGTTCGTCATGTATAAGTTTGGGTGGTGAGAAACAGGTGGAGTATTTGTCCAGGGAAGGCATCATAGCCAAGCTCAACTTTGTCGACCTACACTATTTCGAACCCATTTTTCAAACATACATTGTAATTATAAATAAAACTTACATGGCCTTAGTATTCCCACCCCCAACTCGGTTAGAGCTTATAGCAACTTGGCTGGGAGCAGCTAATTTAGAATCATAGTGTCATAAACTCATGCAGTGTGGAAACAGGCCCTTCGGCCCAACTTGCCCACACCGGCCAACATGTCCCAGCTACACTAGTTCCACCTGCCTGCATATGGCCCATATCCCTCCAAACTTATCCAACCATGCACCTGTCTAACTGTTTCTTAAACGTTTGGATAATCCCAGTCTCAACTATCTCCTCTGGCAGCTTGTTTCATACACCCACTATCCCTTTGTGCGAAAATGTTACTCCTCAGATTCCTATTAAATATTTTCCCTTTCACCTTAAGCCTATGTCATCTGGTCCTTGATTCCCCTACTCTGGGCAAGAGACTCTGTGCATCTAATAACTTAAAAGAGATAAAGAAATCAAAACTAGTTACAACTAGAAATTTGCACTGAACCAGATACTTGCTATTAAGAGAGAGATTGGGTAAGACAGGCAATGGTTAGCGGTAAGGTTTTCTCTCTAACATTTGAGAGGCTAAATGGACTCGGTGGGCCGAAGGGCCTGTTTCCACGCTGCATCTCTGAACTAAACTACAACTAAGAATATTGAACATAGAGCATCATAACTGGACGCAGTACTTGGTCTGAAGAAGGGTCCCGACCCGAAACGTCACCCGTCCTTTGTCTCTAGAGATGCTGCCTGACCCGCTGAGTTACACCAGCATTTGTGTATATCTTCGGTACAAACTAGCATCTGCAGTTCCTTCCTACACAGTACTTTACTGTCTGTGAAGTGCTTTGGTTTATCGTGAGGTCATGAAAGGTGCGTTAATAATGAGTTTTTAAAAAATACAAAAACGTGCAAGGCAAGCAGGTTTCCCGAATGACAATGGGGCTTTGGATCATTTATGTGCTGTTTTCAGCAAGGTACTGTAAGTGGTGCATCCTCTAAAGCACTTCACTCACACACTGGGGACTGCAAAGGTTCTTTCAGAATAGAACATTGCGTGCATATTTAATGGCCATCGCACGTCCTCTACATCTTTACCCGCAGTTCCTCTTGCCTCGCCTCACATGGCTGCCACAGCTCCAACTGCGATGAAAGGAGCCAAAGTAATCTCACTCATAGCAGGACAACAAACCCTGATTCCATGCGCATACACACAGTCCCACTGTCTACCCATTGAACTGCTTTGCTTTTCATAATATAACTAGACCAAGGGGGACCCGTTGGGTCCTGTCCCCTCAATGCGCAGTTGCGGGGATGGGGGGGAAGGAGGGGGAGGCCTGCGGCGTCACACAAACACTAACCACACCCCCCCCCCCCCACACGCTAACCACCCCACACACACACACACTAACCAACCCCCCCCACACACACACACACACACTAACCATCCCCCTTGATATTATATTAATATTATTCATTGGCTCCTTTTCAAAGCAGTCAAAATCTGCGGATAACCGCAAACTTTTAAAACTGTAAAGGAATTTTTGGTTCAAAATGGACTCCTTTAAAACAAACAGAATTTTTTTTAAAAAGTGGTCTAAAAATCTGCGGAGCAAATAAAATTATTACCTGAAAAAAAAACTTGAAATTTAATGTAATCTTTAAGAATTATTACAATTAAATCTTTAAAGAACAAAAAAATCAACGTTTTCTAAGTTAAACAAAAACAATGAGATGTTTAGAGATGTGGAATTCAGCCACTTTGTTGTCACGAACAAAGCGAGAATGACCGTTGGTGATGGATTTGAAGAATGTTCTCGAAATGATAGCCCGCTCATTGTGACATCATGACTCGGGTGCTCCTCGGCAGCTTTCGGTTGCTCTTGGGAAACCCGAGCCAAGGCACGAGCGTACTGCGAGTTCAGCGGCTTCAATCCAGTGACAAAATGACTGCGAGTTAGGGGGGTAGGTTAACGTAACTCGCAGCTCATGCAAACGCAGTGCCCAGCGGACTGCGCTTTGAAAACTGTGCGCAGCTGGCCGCGAGGAGCAGAGCCATTGCGACGTCATCAGCTCGTTAGTTTTTAAAAATTTCTCAGATTTGTGACCAATTTGAAGGAATAACTCGGGAAATAATGAATCAAATTTTCAGAGGAGGCGTTTTTCGAGACCATGAGGTAAATCTCTATCGGAATATGTAAAAATGTCACCGTTAGCACATCGTGTTTTCGAGGAGATGTGAATCACAGACAAACACATAAATAAAAACCCAAATCCACACACAAATACATCCACATCCAAGATCAAAGTATGTAGATGTAAGCTGCCCTTGAAATAGAAGAAGGAAACTCGAAGTGGCACGTTGGCACAGCGGTAGAGCAACCGCCTGACAGCACCAGCGACCCGGGTTCGATCCCGACCACAGGTGCTTGTCTATGCTGTGTTTGTACGTTCTCCCCATGCCCTGCGTGGGTTTCCTTCGAGATCTTCAGATTCCTCCCACACACCAAAGACGTACAGGTTTGTAGGTTGATTGGCTTGGCATGATTATAAATTGTCCCCAGTGTGTGTTGGATAGCGTTAATGTGTGGGGATAGCTGGTCGGCACGGACTTGGTGGGCTGAAGGGCCTGTTTCCGCGCTGTATCTCTAAACTAAACTAAACGCTATGGATCTCAAATAAAAACAAATTAAACAAAGAACACTCATGGGCCAGGAAGCAAGTGTGATTAAAGAGACAAATAGTATTAGTCTTTCAGTTCAGTAATCTTTAATCAAATCTCTTTCTGACGCCTCCACTAACGCTGCCATGTTCTCTCCGGATGCCTCCGTGGCGCCGATCCAGGCCCCAGTCCTGGGCTCTGACCTGCAGAGGCTCCGACCTCGCCGACTCTGCGGCCCGCGGGAGGCGTCTGCCGTAGTGGCCCTCAGGGAGATTCCAACCTGAAACGTCACCCATCCATTTTCTCAAAGACCCGCTGAGTTACTCCAGCATTTTGTGTCCATCTTCGGTATAAACCAGCATCCACAGTTCCTTCCTACAATGCAGGTTTCATCTGGTTGGGAGTGCCCTTGGATAGGATCTTAAAGCCCTGTCCCACGGTACGAGTTAATTCCAAGAGCTCTCCCGAGTTTTTAAAAAATCGAGCTCATGATAAGCACGGAGAATGAACGTAGCGGGTACGTCGGAGCTCGGGGACGTCTCTTAGCGCTAAGGGCAGGTTCTCGGGAAGACTCGCAAACGGCAGGTAAGCACGGGAAGACTCGTGAAGATGTTTCAACATGATGAAAAATGTCCACGAGAGCCCCGAGTACCGACGAGTGGCCATTACCGTAAATCTCCGAGTTCGAATCAGGGCAAACTCGGGAGAACACTTGGAATGAACTTGTACCGTGGGACAGGGCTTTTATAGTCCCCGTTTAGCAGTGACGTGGGATTGAATGATACTTTATGCATGAATCTACCTTATGAATGAATGATACATTGCTGCCACATGTGACAAGTCACAGTGATATTCTTTGTTTTGCATCCACAAGATATGCAAAGAGTCGCCACATAAAGGGCGCCAACAACGTTACAAAGTATCCGGCGACAGGTGCTCCTTTGTTCTCCAATTCCTGATGTCACTCTTCTCTCCCTTCTGCCTGTAGATGAGGGTTTCTTCGTAGAGTTTGACATGCTACCAGTCAGAAGCCTAGCATTGTATACTTCCAGCAGCTCTGGGCCCAACCTGGTCCCACAGAGCAGACATTAATTTAGCCGGTAAGCCATCCCTTCCAGGGGTTTTTGCTCGTCAAAGGAATGGATGGAGCCAGTCAGCTCCTCTAGGATCTATGGTTGGTCCAGACTCTCCTTCTTAGCTCGGTTTAGTTTAGAGATACAGCGCAGAAACAGGCCCTTCGGCCCACCGAGTCCGCACCGACCAGTGATCCCCGCACACTAACACCAACCTACACACACTAGGGACATTTTGTTTACAATGACACCAAGCCAATTAACCTACAAACCTGTACGTCTTTGGAGCGTGGGAGGAAACCAAAGATCCCGGAGAAAACCCACGCAGTTCACGGGGGAGAACGTGCAAACTCCGTACAGACAAGCACCCGTAGTCAGGATCTAACCCGGGTCTCTGGTGCTGTAAAGCAGCAACTCTACCGCTGCGCAGAAGTGCCGCCCGTTTCTTTGCATCAAATATGATGGCTGGTGAGTGTACTGAAAGAGCAGGTATCACAGAGGTCGATCTTTTCTCCCTGTGTCTCCTGCTTGCTCTTTAAATTCTGCAACCAGCAGATGAAGCTCAAAGAAATGCCATCTTGATGGAGCCCATACCTTGTGCCAGGTGTGAAGATCCTTTTGAGCAATCTATTTATCATTACCCGGAATGTGTAGGTTCATCTGTGATGACCGTTTGGCGGCGCTGGGCCTGTACTCGCTGGAGTTTAGGAAAATGGGCTGGGGGTTGGGGGGACCTCATTAAAACATACAGAATAATGAAAGACTTGGATAGAGTGGATGCGGAGAGGATGTTTCCACTAGTGGGAGAGTCCAGGACTGGAGGCAACAGCCTCAGAATTAAAGGACGCTCTTCTAGAAAGGAGATGAGGAAACATTTATTTAGTCAAAGGGTGCTGAATCTGTGGAATTCGTTGCCACAGAAGGCTGTAGAGGCCAAGTCAGTGGCTATTTTTAAGGCAGAGATAGATAGATTCTTGATTAGTGCAGGTGTCAGTGGTTATGGGGAGAAGGCAGGGGAGTGGGGTTAGGAGGGAGAGATAGATCAGCTATGATGGAATGGTGGAGTGGACCTGATGGACCGAATGGCCTAATTCTACTATTCTTTATGACCTTACGATGAAGAACTCTTGCCGGCTCACCTGTGAGTTTGTATGGACGTTGCTGACTAGTTGGAGCAGGGTCAGTGTGATGAAGGAGCACCTTGAATCTTTATTATTGAACACTTTACTGTGGTGCTGGATGGGTGAACACAGGCGGAGGAGGATCAGAGATTAACCGGGAAAATATACATTTTACCAAACTGACCTTCCCCACCGCATATGTCCCACATTTTATACACAACATGAATAAAGCTTTTTTTTTTCAGGAAGCTCTTTCTTTACTTTACTATGGATGGGATTGCCAGCTGTTCCATATCTCCGTATTGCCATGGGTGGTGTTTACACAGTGCACTAATCAAACAGAACACCTTTTGTTAAAAAGGAGAATGCTGTTGCTGTAGCAACAGTGGACTGCATCAACTATTTCCATACAATCACAGTACGTAGACAAATATAGCACACAAACAGGCCCTTCGGCCCATCACACCTGCTCCGGCCATTATGCCAAATTAAACAAAGCCCATCAAGCTTCAAAAATTCATAAATGATATGACCAGCATTAGGCCATTCGGCCCATCTAGTCTACTCCGCCATTCAATCCTGGCTGGTCTATCTTTCCCTCAATCCCATTCTCCTGCCTTTTCCCCATAACCCTTGGCACCCGTACTAATCAAGAATCTATCTAACCCCTGCCATCTGTGGCAATGAATTCCACACATTCACCACCCTCTGACTAAAGAAATTCCTCCTCATCTCCTTCCTAAAAGAACGTCCTTTAATTCTGAGCTTCTGACCTCTCCCCCACTAGTGGAAACATCCCCTCCACATCCGCTCTATCCAAGACTTTCACTAATCCGTATGTTTCAATGAGGCCCCTTCATCCTCCTAAGCTCCAGCGAGTACAGGCCCAGTGTTGACAAACACTCAACGTATGTTAACCCACTCATTCCTGGGATCATTCTCGTAAACCTCCTCCTAGCCCTCTGCAGCACCAGCCCATCCTTCCTCAGATATGGAGCCAAACATTGCTCACAATACTCCTAAAAATGAATTTAACCATAGTTTATATTGCTATTAATGAGATCCAATCTTTGTTTTCAGCTAAAAATGGATCAATATAATAAATAACATGACGATTGCTTGTGCCAGTTTCTTAATTTCATACACGTTAGTGTTTTTTGCCTATGGGGATGATATTTATCTGTGACCTGTTACTGTTTTGTAATGTAGGCATCAAAATGCTACGGTTTGAAAGCGTTGCCCTGTTTAATGCAACGCGCTGTCTAGAATAAAGTTCAAAGTAACTCAAGAGTGGTTGTTTCACACATGAGAGTTGATGGAAAGGTCACTTTGACACATTGGCCCTTGTTAATGAGTGCATAAATGCTAGCCAGTGACTCAGTGGATAATCTTTTCACAGTGCAGTTCCACATAAATCCCTCCCCCTCATGCAGATGGGTGTGAAATTATGTTACCTCAGTTTCTCCAGAGATGCTGCCTGACCCGCTGAGTTACTCCAGCTTTTTGCGTCTATCTTCGGTATAAACCAGCAACTACAGTTCCTTCCTACACAAAAAAATGGCCCTAATCTGTAGGGTAGTGTTAGTGTATTGGGTAACTAGGCGAGCCGAAGGGCCTGTTTCCATGCTGTATCTCTACAATCTAAAGAATGAAAATCTACATGAATATTCTCAGGACAAGATAGGTGTTTGGCAGACCATTTTAAAAACTCAATTACCCAAATGCAACATGTTGCAGCGTTTAAACAAGCTGGAATAGTTTGCTATTCTTTGACTGTTGTCAGTGTGCTGATTTCTGCAGAGTACAATGAAGAAATCTTCTGGGATTTGATTAATGCGGACAGCAGCTTCAGAAGCCCCACATTTAACTGTGGAATTTGCGCACTCCAGGAATTGCCACTGTTTAAGAATAAGGAGTAAGCTATTTAGAACGGAGACGAGGAAACACTTTTTCTCACAGAGAGTGGTGAGTCTGTGGAATTCTCTGCCTCAGAGGGCGGTGGAGGCAGGTTCTCTGGATTCTTTCAAGAGAGAGCTAGATAGGGCTCTTGAAGATAGTGGAGTCAGGGGATATGAGGAGAAGACAGGAACGGGGTACTGATTGGGGATGATCAGCCATGATCACATTGAATGGCGGTGTTGGCTTGAAGGGCCAAATGGCCTACTCCTGCACCTATTGTCTATTGTCTATTGTATTTTGTGCCTTGTCACGCTAAGCATCGTTGCCTTCACTATTATTGCTAGGTTGTATGCAAAACAAGGCATTTCACTGTACCTAGTTACCCTACGTCCATGTTAGTGGCGGCATGGTGGCGCAGCGGCAGTTGCTGCCTTACAGCGCTTGCAGCGCCGGAGACCCGGGTTCAATCCTGACCACGGGCGCTGTCTGTATCGAAGTCTGTACCTTCTCCCCGTGACCGCATGGGTTTTCTCCGAGATCTTCGGTTTCCTCCCACACTCCAAAGACGCACAGGTTTGTATGCCAATTGGCTTGAAATAAATGTAAATTGTCCCGAGTGTGTGCGTGATAGTGTTAACGCGCGGGGACCGCTGCTCGGTGCCGACTCGGTGGGCTGGAGAGCCTGTTTCCGCGCTGTATCTCTAAGCTAAACTCAAAAATAAAGAATCATTCATTCATTTATCATTCATTCTCATTGCAAATCCCAGCCCGCAATGTTTTTCATGGCTCCAGTCGTTTATTTATCTCCGTATCGTTGTTAACTGCAAGTACAGATGATGAAAGGACTGGGAGCAGCACTCTGCCTGTAACATCAGAGATCGATGATCATTGCTTAAATTAAAGTGAGCAAATGGAGTGTGTGGCTGCCGAATCTGTCCCAGTTTGTGTTGATTCTGTGCATGTGCTGACAACATAGTCAAGATAGTGCATAGAGATGCATCTCACATGCACATCAGCATCATCCCAGACCCACATCACCCTGGCCACACACTAATTTCACCCCTGCCATCAGGAAGAAGGTACAGGAGCCTGAAAACTGTAATGTCCAGACTCAGGAGCAGCTTCTTCCCTGCAGCCATCAGACTATTAAACACTCCAACCTCCAAATAAGCTCTGAACTACAGTGACTATTATTGTTATTGTTGCACTATTATTGTTTGTATAATTGTATGTACAGTATGTTGTGCGCGCGAGTTTCACTGTCTATATGACTCATGATCATCTATCCCACGGCCAACAATGGGCCATTGTGGGCTCCACCTTTCCTGGATCATTGTTGCTTTTTTTAAAATCGTTCTGTGTACCGTCCATTCCTCTCGTTTCCCTTTCCCCGTGACTCTGAGTCTGAGGAAGTGTCTCGACCCGAAACGTCACCGATTCCTTCTCTCCAGAGATGCTGCCTGACCCGCTGAGTTACTCCAGCTTTTTGTGCCTATCTTCGGTTTATACCAGCATCTGCAGTTCCTTCCTCCACAGTATGTTTACATATTCTGTTGAGGCGGGGCCGGAAGCGGCGCTCTGACCTGACAGTCCCCTCGACCCAAGTAGTAGTAGTCAAATACGGGACAAGGGCGGTCCCGTACGGGACAAACCAATTTAGCCCAAAATACGGGATGTACTGGCTAATACGGGACAGTTGGCAACCCTAATTACAATAGATAGAGCAAAGGGGATAGCACGGGGTACGAAATATAGTTCTCTCATTGGGGCATTGTAGCTTGAGTTACATGGTGTCAAGGCAGGAGGGAAATCTTTGCTGAATTATTGAGATGGGAGCCCGACCACTGCAGGACTAACATGCCATCAACATACATCTGAATGATCTGCCTGCATTACTTCCATGTATGCGCAGTGTCACCCATTATTTTACATATTTTGGAGATAAATGACGAGACTTAAAGAGGCAGCCTCCTCTTTCCTTAATGGTCGACATGGCCTATATTTCAAAACCAGTTCTGGTCAAAATCATTCAGGCGGGAACCTTAGACTAAATAGTGCTGTCCTCTGACATGTGACGTGGTGGTAAGCCATTCTGGACAACATCGCTGCGCTCCCCCACTGGCCTCAAAGCCAACCTCACGATGGTTGACGTGCCGGCTAAATAGACCTCTCTCTAACCCTGAGTCTACGTCCACATTCCCCAAACACCACTATCTTAGTTTAAGTCGTAGATAGAGACAAAATGCTGGAGTATTTTGGGACCGGCAGCATCTCCGGCAAGAAGGAATGGGTGACATTTCTGGCTCGAGACCCTTCTTCAAACTATCTTTGTTTAGTTTACCTTAGAGGTACAGTGCGGAAACAGGCCCTTCGACCCACAGAGTCTGCACGGCCAATGATCCTGATCCGCACATTAATAGTAAGATTAAACGAGAACTTACCTGTTCGAAGTTTGATCTTTATTTTATGAGGAGCTACGATGAGGGATTACTTGAAGAAGCCCCGCCAGATGCATGCTCGGCATACTTCATAGCAGCGGCGTGAAAAACACAGAACCAATAGCCGAAGTAAGATAGGCTTATACAAGACTAGAACTACCAGATGCTCGTTTAGATTATGAGGGTCGGGAGCGGAGGGCATGTAATCCCTCATCGTAACTCCTCATAAAAAAAGATCAAACTTCGAACAGGTAAGTTCTCGTTTAATCTTACTATTTTACTTCGGAGTCGGAAGCTCTGTGATTTTAATGCCGTAGATTCATTCCATACGACACACTGCTTCAGTTGACACAGTAGTGAGTAAATAATATTATTGAACATTGCTTGAAAAATGCAATAAGTATTTTAATAATAATAATAATAAAAGAAAGAAAAGTAATACCCCTCTATCATAGGGGAATTACAACAAAAGATATGAATCATTACATAAAAGAAAGCAAATAATCAAACAGAACCCAACACTGCATGTCCAAATTCTGGCACCGTGATAACAGGTTTATTGTAAAACTTGGAAAAAGTTTCTTCTTTACATCATCCTGCGGCCTCTAAAATTTGGTCAAGCGGCACGTCCTGTGCCATCGCCGCGGACGTGGACGCTGCCCTGGTGGAGTGAGATTTAAACACATCAGTGTCTACTCCAGCTAAATCCAAAACCTGTTTTAACCATCTAGAAATAGTTTGTACTGACACTTTTTTGTATGTTTTTTATGGGCAATAAGCATTGTTGTCTCACAACCTCGAAGACTCTTGGTTACTTCAATATATTGAGTCAGATGCTTAACCACACACAATGTTTGGTCGACACGATATGCTCTAAAGATTACCTTGGTTCCAGACTTCCCCGGTCTGCTTTGTTTGATTAGATCATAAACATAAAAAGTAATGTTATCTGCAGACAAATGCATTCAATCTAAACGTAACATTTGCAATGTTTGTATTCTTTGTGCTGACACTAATGCCATAAGCATTACTACTTTAAATTTCCGAAAAGACAGTGACGTATTTGGAGCCCATTGCCGAAGCAATGTGAGAACTATACTAACATCCCAAATTTCTATATATCTGGGTTTGGAAGGATTTTTATTAAAAATCCCTCTCATAAATCGGGATATTAATGGATGAGACCCGAGAGATAGATATTCTGGAAATTGTCGTAAATAGGAAGACAAAGCTCTACGAGCACTATTAATGGCACTATAACTAAGGTGATGATCAAAATGCAACATAGCAAGGAACTCTAATGTTTGCAGTATGATAAGATATATCTGACTGAATACAAAAAGCTTCCCATTTCTTTATGTGAGACATATATTGTTTCTTAGTGCTATCTCTCCAAGCTGATGTTATGACATCCATGGTCCTATCCGACAGTCCAAGCCCCTGTAATGGTCTGGTCAGAACCTGCAGATTAATAAATTAATATGATCATGCAATGGATGAACTTGTTCTGTCACTGGTTGTACCAACAAATCCCTGGAGCTGGGAATCGTCATAAATGGTTCAATTATCATTCTAAGCATCAATGGGAACCATGGCTGTGTAGGCCAGTTTGGGACCACCAAAACACACGTGGCAGAGTCTTGCTCTATTTTACTGAGACATTGCCTAATCAGGCAAAATGGGGGAAAAGCATAGAAAAACATATTTCCCCAATGTAGCGAGAATGCATCCAATGCTACAGCTCCTGGGTCAGGCTCCCATGACACGTATTTAGGCAATTGGTGATTTAATCTGGATGCAAACAGATCAATGTCCGGTACACCATACCGATTAACAATTTTTTGGAAAATTTGTGGATTTAACATCCATTCTGTATTGTCTATAAACTCCCGTGATCTGTTGTCTGCCACAACATTGTCTTTCCCTGGGAGATAGATAGCTGAAAGCCAGATATTCCTAGATATACACCAATTCCACATCAGGTTGACCAGATGGTCACATGATACTGATCTTACTCCACCCATGTGATTGATATATGCCACAGCTGTGGTATTGTCTACTTGTAATTGAACATGCAAGTCCTTCATTGTAGAACAATAAGCTTTTAATCCAAAAAATGCCCCAATAACTCCAAATAATTAATACCATATGTTTGGAGAATTAAATCCTCTTCGACAGTCCATCTACCACCACAGCTGGTGTCATTGTCCGTAGCCCCCCATCCGAGAGCACTAACATCAGTTTGTAATACCACTGTAGGTTGCTGAATAACAATGTTTTCAGTAGCTTGTGCAACATTCCCAATCCACCACTGTAATTCAGCTAAAGTTTCCGTTGGCAACTGCATGGGTTTGTCAAAATGACCTGGACATTCTTTTAGTGCTTGTGCTTTTGCCCTTTGAAGATTTTGATAATGCAAAGGACCAAACTCAACAGCGGGAAATGCTGCTACTAACTTACCAATAATGCTAGCTACTTCTCGGATGGAGGGATAAGGTTTGTCAGCAAGGCAATTACACGCATTTGTAATATCCACCACTTTATCTGTTGGCAACTGACATAGCAACTGAATTAATGACAAACCCCAAATACTCAATTGTTTGCAACAGCTGCAGCTTAGATTTTGTTGGATGGATCAGAAACCCTAGCCTTTTCAACAGGCTTATAGTTGCTGAAACTGAATCTTCAGCTGATTCCTGAGTGGCATTAACAATTAAAATATCATCAAGATAAGCCATGAAAATGTGATTTTGAACCCTTAACAATGCAAGTGCTGGTTTCAATAATTTTGTGAACAGCCTGGGAGCTGAACTTAACCCATTAGGTAATGTTTTATATTGCCACAGCTGACCCATCCAATTAAACTTCAAGTACCTACGATAATGGTGATGAATTGGCACTGAATAATACGCATCTTTTAAATCTATAGTAGCCATGTAACAGCCTATGGACAACTACTGCTTTGCAGTGTTGAAGGTGTCCATTTTGAAATGTCTATACTGGACATATGAATTCAATTTTGTGAGATCCAGAATGACTCTACAACCCCCATCTTTCTTTGGCCTGGGGAAAATATTTGACACAAATTGTTGCGGATGATTCCCCGTACTTTCAATTACCCCTTTTTTAAATACATTTTTTACTTCTTCTTTTACCTGAAAAGTTTCAGGTGCAGAAAACACTAAATCCCGATTAGGTTTATCCTGTACAGGTGGATCAACTCCTTCCACAAATTCAATAGTAGCACCTGACACAGTATCTAATATAAACCGATCAGATGTTATACAGTATCATTCATCATAAAACAATTGCAATCTACCACCAACCGGAGGTTCCACAACAGTTCCCTCTGTGATAGAATAAAGTTTTTGTACCTCAGCAAATGCCCGTGATGGTCTCCTTCTCCCAATATATGGATGGACATTGGGCTGTGATGGGTAATTATACTTTCTCATCATACCCCTGCCTCTGCTTGTTCCCGCTCCTGAATCAAACCCCCTTCTCATCCAGCCAGATTGTCTCCTTTGGCCAAATATAAAAGGTTTCATGAGGCTGATAGTCTTTGCCCCCTCATCAATATCTTTAATTTGTTTAGGCAGGTTTTCTCCGAATAAATAATCTGGAGCTTGAACATTGCTTGATTAACACAGACCTGCAAATCTTGGGTGCAGGATGGGCTGAATGGCGATTTTTCTCATACAATTAATCTCAAAATAAGAGTTACAAAACAATGCCAACATGTCTTTTTGGATTTTGGACATATTCCAACTGCCTCCCCAAAGCAGTAATGCCAGCTGCAATGAGCTTGAGGACCCTCTGGAATTTTATCTCCTGTCCTCGCATTGTTGAAGTCATGGGTGTCCAAATAGCTGGATTCACCGTCGGCACCCTCAGTGATGCACAATTAACAGGTGTTTTATAGAGGTCTGCTGTCTCCATCATGACAGTCTCCTGAAGCTGGTGAGAAACCAAATAATTAATGTTGGCCGCCAGGTTTTCTTCCATGACCTCACCGCTCCCCTCTGGTATAGCAAAAGATTATGCTACATCAGGTACACCTGTAGTTTGACTCTTGTGCTGTGGTGGGTACTCATGACCAGAAACACCACCTTCTTGCCGCCCTGGTACTCCTGAGACGTGCTCAAAGGAGACTTCTTCCAGACCTAAACAAGGCTCTGGAGGTTCACATTCCCATGTTGTAAAGGCACCATATTCATGATATGGAACCCCACTCAGGGGCTGCCTGGGAATACTCTGGGTCTTTTGACCCTTGGTTGATAATTGTTTGAAGCATTTTCTCGATTTGGTCCATCCTGAGCCACAGGGCTCGTCTGCCTGGCCCTGCCTCTTCTTCATCGGATTCATCTGATATTACTGGCCTTTTATTTTTCCTCTCCACTGGAGTTCCCTCTGTGGCCTGTGGCTGTGGACCGTCTAAAGGCTGAACTACGGCAGGGTCAACGGCTACCGGTATCGGAACCGGCTCCGTACTAATCTGTGGTCCCGATCTTAACTGTGTTTCCACCCGGGACGTGCGCTTTCCCCGCGCCGATTTTTTCACCGTGTCCATTTTAAAAACTTCCCAAACTCCTCCTGGCTATTCCAGCCAGCGTCACGGAGTTTCTACCCAGTAAGTAATTTCAACCCACTTACCGGCGGGCTGTTGCTCACCGCTGGTGGAGCTGCGATCTGCAGCCCGTTCCTTACCGACGTGCGTCGACGTAATGCCAAGCATGCTCCTGGCGGGGCTTCTTCACATAGTCACTCACGTGACTCCGAAGTAAAATACTATCCGACACACACTAAGGACAATTTACAGTTATACCAAGCCAATTAACCTGCAAACCTGCACGCCGTTGGAGTGTGGGAGGAAACCGAAGATTTCGGAGGAAACCCACGCGGGTCACGGGGAGAACGTACACTCTCCATACAGACAGCACCCATTGTTGGTGTCCGTTGTGCCACCATGTCACCCAAGAAGGGGTTCTTCTCCTAATCATTGCCTGGTTGAAAGCTCTGTTTCCACGCTGTCCGACTATGTGACTATGGTGGAATTGATTGCAGCAACTTGAATTGTTTTCTCTGGAATGCCAGCAGGCTTGGATCGTTTTCACTGCAATACCTGAGGTTGCAGAGAAAATCATGAATGGCATGGATAGAATAAACAGTCAGAACCTTGTTCCCAGGATGGGATTCAAAAACACTTGAGGGCAGAGCTTGAAGGTGTGAGGGGCAAAGTTTAAAGAGATGTGTGGAGCAGGTTTTTTACACAGAATGTGTAAAAAGATATCTATCACTGGAGATGGATCTGCCATGATTGAATGGAAGAGTAGACTTGATGGGCTGAAAGGCCAAAACTGCTCGTGTAACCAATGGACTTTTGAACTTCCTATCTTCCTAACTGTTAAAGGAATGGTCTTGGAAGTACTGCACCATGTTCTGTTACTTTTATTTGGGCTGTGCCTATTCAGAAGCCTTCAGTTGCATGAACGATCGTTTATCATTGAGCCGGGGATATGCTGTAAGAGAATAAAAGATTACGTAACAGAAGTAGGCTACATGGCCCAACGCGTGTATGTTGGTCAAAAAATGAGCTACCTGGTCGAATCCTACCTCAATCTATACACAGATGTCTTTTAAACCTTTCTTTTTAAACGTTTCTGCTTCTATCAGCTTTCCAGGCAGTGGGTGTGAACTGCTGCTGCTCTTTGTCAATAGTTTTTCTGACTTTGTTCATAATCTTTCTGCCATGAATTTTAAAATAATGCCCCTTGTTTTCTCTACGAACTGCAATGACGATTCTTTCCTGTTTCAGCTGTTGGGGCCCCTTATATTTTTTTCCTAGCCCCAGCCTATCCGATGCTTCTCCTCCGAATGATCATTGTCCAGTCCTGGCAGCATCCACGTTAATGCCCTCTGCGCTCTCTCTGCAGTCCTATCATATCCATGGCCAGAACTGGAAACAAGAACCAAGCAGAGACCTACATACTGTCAGTTTTACTTTTAGGCCTTAGACTTTAGGGACTTTTGGCCCACTTAACTGTGTTAAGTGGCCCACCTCACCGACCAGCGATCAGCCCGTACGCTAACACTATCCCACACGCTACAGACAATTTACAATGTTACTAAAGCCTAATTAACCTACAAACCTGCACAATTTTGGAGTGTGGGAGGAAATCGGAGGACCTGGAGAATGTACAAACAGCACCCGTGGTCATGATGGAACCTGGGTCCCTGGCGCAGTAAGGTAGCAACTCTACTGCTGTGCCACTGTGCTGCCCTTAAAAATTTAGTTCTTATTCTTTAGTTCGAGCACAACATTCTGTTCTTCTACCTCCGTGCTTCAGCATAGATTGTGTTGCAGTATCATTTGCTGCATTACATCAGTCAGGAGTCACAGTTTAAGAATAAGGGGTAGGCCATTTAGGACTGAGATGAGGAAACTTTTTCACCCAGTGAGTTGTGAATCTGTGGAACTCTCTGCCACTCAAGGCAGTGGGGACCAATTCAATGGATGTTTTTCAGAGAGATATCCAAAGATTTAGCTCCTTGGGCTAATGGAATCAAGGGATATGGGGAAAAAGCAGGAATGATGATCAATCATGATCATATTAAATGGCAGTGCTGGCTCAAAGGGCTGATTGACCTACTCCTGCACCTATTTTGCTACGTTCTGTTCTATTCAAGATATTCTATTCTCGAGGATTTTCCTCCTGAAAGGTTGTCAACTCTCGTCAGCTTTATTTAAAATGTTGCAGGTCTCAACGTGACGAAAAGCATCTGAGAAGCCTTTTAAACCACCTTATCGACCTGTCCCGTTATCTCCCTGTAATCTTAGTTCCCTCTGCTCTCCGAACCTCACAGTTTTACCCAGCCTGTTGTATATTCATAGATACATAGAGAAACATAGAAAATAGGTGCAGGAGTAGGCCATTCGGACCATCGAGCCAACACCGCCATTCAATATGATCATGGCTGATCATCCAAAAAACTGTTCCTGCTCCCCCCCATATCCCTTGTTGGCCCTAAGAGCTATATCTAACTCTCTCTTGGAAACATCCAGTGAATTGGCCTCCACTGCCTTCTGTGGCAGAGAATTCCACAGATTCACAACTCTCTGGGTTTACTTTGCTTTGCTTCACTTTGAAATGTTACTTTATAATTTAAAGAAGAGATTTGAACTTGTTTTCGCCCTCCATCAATCACAGTGGAGGAGTCACTGTGGCCGATGTTTATGTTAAGATGCATTTTGTGAGTTCCGTTGGTTCTTATTTGTACGACTGACTTGGCAAATGAAATTCCTCGTATGTTGCAAAACATACTTGGCTATTAAAGTAAGATTGTGATTGTGATTATCACATGTGGCAAGGTATGCAAAGAATGGTCACATAAAAGGCACCGACAATCCCATTTTGGCCTCGTTGCACCTTGGCCTCACCAGTCCTTTGCCGCATGTTTTCTTTTTCATTCTCAACCTGCTCACGTCGGCCTATTGATGGTAACCTTTGTTGGGCCTTTTTGGTGTCAGCTCTTAGTTACTGCTGTGAGACAGATGAGTGCAGTGCGTTAGCTTAATCAGGTGCAAAATGCAAAGTATATAGCAAGCAGTCCACATGGGCAATTAGGCCAGGCCGGTCAATTTAACACCGTTGTGAGTGAGATTAAAGTAAACTTCCTTTGACGTTTACATCTTGAGTTCTAGCTCTCGTGCAGACTGTCTGGGGAACATTGTGGAGAGAGAGAGAGAGAGAGATAGAGAGGAAGTCCTCTTACGTGGAAGAAATGGAAACATGTTTTTATTTCAGCTTAGTGTAGAAGAAACAGGCCCTTCGGCCCACCGAGTCCACGCCGACCAGCGATCCCCGCACACTAATACGCTCTAGGGACAATTTATAATTTTACCAAAGCCTACAAACCTGTATGTCTCAGGAATGTGGGAGGAAACCAGAGATCCCAGAGAAAACCCACGTGGTCACAGGGAGAATGTACAAACTCCGTACAGACGGCAACCGTAGTCAGGATCGAACCTGGATCTCTGGCGCTGTGAGGCAGCAGCCCTACCACTGCGCCACCGTACTGCCCTGTTGATTGATCCAGGAAGGGAAATATATCCAGTTTTCTTAGGAGTAACCACCTAACAGACAAATTAATAGAAGAATTGGCAATCTCCACTAGCGACTGAATAACTAGTGTGGGCTGATGCCCACAGTGGATGTAGAGAGGATGTTTCCACTAGTGGGAGAGTCTAGGACCAGAGGCCATAGCCTCAGAATAAAAGGACATACTTTTAGAAAAGAGATGAGGAGACATTTCTTTAGTCAGTGGGTGGTGAACCTGTGGAATTCATTGCCACATAAGGTTATGGAGGCCAAGTCAAAGTATATTTTCGAGGCGGTGATCGACAGGTGTCAGAAATTATGGGAAGAAGGCAGGAGAATGGGGTTGAGAGCGAAAGATAGATCAGCCATGATTAAATGGCAGAGCAGAATTGATGGGCCGAATGGCCTAAATTGCTCCTAGAACTCATGAACATGAACCCAAGCATGTTGCAGTCTTGTTCTGAATTAGCTGGAGATAGACACAAAATGCTGGCGGAACTCACAGGCATCTCTGGAGGGAAGGAAGGGGTGACGTTCCGGGTAAGACCCTGCTTCAGCCAACATCATGTGAGGCAACACCGTGGAACCACAAGTTAGCCTCCGTGATAATTCATCCCGGAAGGGGAAAGATATCCAGTGTTCCGACTCCCGCCCACAATAACTACATAGAACCCACGTTCTATATGCACAAGAGCTATGTTGAGAGTTTCTGCCAAGTTTGGAACTCATCCAACGACATATTGAAACCTCCTCTGGTTGAGGAGGATAAAGCGGGAGAAAGTATAAGAGGCTGATCAAGGCGGTATTCCAAAGATCGACACAAAGTGCTGGAGCGGGTCAGGCAGCATCTCTGGAGAAAAAATGGACGGGTGACGTTTCGGGTCAGAGCCCTTCTTCTGTCACCCGCCCTTTTTCTCCAGAGATGCTGTCTGACTGCTGAGTTACTCCGGCACTTTGTGTCTATCTGCCTCAGAGGGCGGTGGAGGCAGGTTCTCTGGATGCATTCAGGAGAGAGCTAGATAGGGCTCTTAAAGATAGCGGAGTCAGGGGATATGGGGAGAAGGCAGGAACGGGGTTCTGATTGGGGATGATCAGCCATGATCACATTGAATGGCGGTGCTGGCTCGAAGGGCCAAATGGCCTACACCTGCACCTATTGTCTATTGTGTATGGTCTATTGTCTATCGTCAGTATGAACAGGCATCTGCAGTTCCTCCCTACACCACTGTATTCCAGTCATCGAGTTTTATGGGATCCCACAACTCAAATGCTGAGCTGGGGGAAGCGGGTCGCCCACACTCATCACTATGATTGTACAGAGCTTTATACTGGGACACTAGAGATGCTGCCTGGCCCGCTGAGTAATGCCAGCGTTTTGTGTCTGTCTTCACGCCAGAAGAGATTTTGCCTTGAGGATTTGAACAAGGAAAGGACATAAATATTCATGTCTTTTATTAGTGCCGCTGTGACATTGGTCGTGCATTGCCCCATTTATTAGCCTCGCGTGCAGCGACAGGAGGAAAGAGTCAGCGAGTCACACAGCACGGAAACAGGCCCTTCAGCCCAACTCATCCATGCAGACCAAGATGCACCATTTAAACACGTCCCACTTGCGCACATTTGGCCCATATCTTTCCAAACCTCACCCTATCCATGTACCTGTCCAGGTATCTTTAAAATGTTGTTATTGCACCTGCTGCAACTACCTCCTCTGGCAACTCGTTCCATATCCTCTGGCAACTCGCCATCCATCCTCTGTGAAAAAATGGCCTCTCTGATTCCCCTCTTAAATCTTTCCCTCTCTCCGTAAACCTAATGTCTTCTCGTTCTTTATTGTCCTACCATGACTAAAAGACTGTGCATTGACCTTGTCAATTCCTCTTATGATTCCTCCTGCACTCCAAGGATTAAAGTCCTAACCTGCCCAACCCATCCTTTAGACCTCCCGGTGGCTCAGCACTTCAACTCCCCCTCCCATTCCGTATCCGACAAAAAAACTCTCTAACTATCCCTTTAGCTCAGGCTCTCGAGTCCTGACATCATCCACGTAAATCTTCTATGCACTCTTTCCAGTTTAATGGCATACTCTATCCAGCTTAATGACATTATTATGATATTGTTCACAGTTTTATTTATATTTGAACTATTAAAGGATATGAGCCCACCTCCAAGTTGTTTCCCTCCTGAAATAATGAGTACCATCCCTTGCTCGCTTTCAAATGGTCAATATGTGAAGGAAACTAACGTCTAAATCACATCACTGCCCAACTGGAGAGCAGGCCCGAGCTCACATAATGGATCCCAATGGCGCTATTGTGAAGAGGACGAGACATGTTCCTTCCTTGCGACCTTGGCAGTTTTAATTCTTCCATCAACTTCATTTAAAAGAATCAGTTCAGTTTAGTTTATTGTCACATGTACCGAGGTACTGAGAAAAGCTTTTGTCGTATGCTAACCAGCCAGCAGAAAGACAATACATGAATACAACCGATCCACTCACAGTGTACAGTTACAAGATAAGGGAATAACATTTAGTGCAAGGTAAAGCCAGCAAAGTCCAATCAAAGAACGTGTCATCAATAAAGTAGATAGTCGTTCAGGTCTGTTGTTCTCTCACGGATGGTAGGATGGTTCAGTTGCCTGATAATGCCCAGGATAAAGCGGTCCCTGACTCTGGATGTGTGCATTTTTCACACTTTTGCCCAATATGGGGAGAAAGCAGGGACTGGAGTCTGGATGATCTGCCATGATCATATTGAATGGCGGTGCTGGCTCGAAGGGCCGAATGGCCTACTCCTGCACCTATTTTCTACGTTTCTATGTCTCTATGCCCGATGGGAGAGGAGAGAGGAGGGAGTGGCCAGGGTGCGACTCGCCCTTGAGTATGTGCTGGGCCTTGCGAAGGCAGCATGAGGTGGAGATTTTACCTGGTCATTATCGCACTGTTGTTTGAGAGACCTGCACCTGTATACTTTAACTGCCGTGTGCCTCCCCAGTTACAATGGCGACAATACTTCAGAGGCAGTAAAAACAATGAGGATGTGAGGGTCATCACAGCTATGTAGGACTTTAGCCGTCACTAAAGAAGCGTGAAGAAGGGTCTCAGCCAACAATAAACTATTCAACATCTCCTTGATCATCGTCTGCTTTGATCTGTCACTTTCACACCTTACACTCTCTTTGTACCCTTCCATATCTCTATTTTCTCTCTCCCCATACTCTCAGTCTGAAGAAGGGGTTCGACCCGAAGAATCACCTATTTCTTTTCTCCAGAGATGTACCACTGAGTTACTCCAGAATTTTGTGTCTATCTCCGGTGTAAACCAGCACCTTAGTTTAGTTTAGTTTTGTTTAGGGATACAGCATGGAACCAGGCCCTTCGGTCCACCAAGTCCGCGCCGACCAGCGATCCCCGCACACTAACGCTATCCTACAAACACTGGGGCCAAGTCACAATTATTACCAAACCTGTACGTCTTTCGCGTGTGGGAGGAAACTGAAGATCTCGGAGAAAACCCACACAGGTCACGGGGAGAACGTAAAAACTCCGTACAGACGGCACCCGTAGTCAGGATCGAACCTGGGTCTCTGGCGCTGTTAGGCAGCAGCTCTACCTCTGCGCCACCCGTGCCACCACTTCTGCAGTTCTTACCCACGCATTGAAGAGCCATTGTCAGTTTCCAAAAATACATCAGCACGGGTTAATGGCTTTCAGCACAAAATGGGGGTGGAACAGTGTTAGTTACAGTCGACACTAATGTAAAAAAACGTGCTCCATCAGCATTGATAGAATGAACAATCTCTTCAGAAGTAAATAATATATGAAAAACCCAGGCTTCTATTATGGATGAATCATCCGTGGAGTTTCTCCGAAAACATTGGATTAATAATAACCTGATTTCTTTGCATTTAAGGATGACAGTCAGAAGGAATTAGATTTTCCTGCAGTAAAGTGGGTTTGATTAAATTAATGTGCCTGGAGAAGAGAAGGCTCCTTTGGATCAGCAAGGCAATCAACGCGTGTCACTCCTGATGGTGGCAGCTCCTAGAATACTTTGATGTAGCGCTTTCTGGCTGTTTCATCTTTGTTGCTGATGACAGCCTGTCTGTATTAATAAAACGAGCACTTTTATATGCATATAGAAATTTCCACTGTACATGATTACTTGGAGCTGGCGACGGTCGGGTGAAAAGGCAACTCCTCTCTGGTTCAGTTCAAAGCCAAATCCTTGAAATACACAGAATACCCGATGTAGTCTCGGCCCGAGGTAGTCGCCCATTCCTCCCCTCCGGAGATGCTGTCTGTCCCGCTGAGTTACTCCAGCATTTCGTGTCGATCCGCATACACTCGTTCTATCCTACGGACTAGGGACAAGTTTATCGAGCCAATTAATCTCCAAACTGCACGTCATTTGAGCGTGGGAGGAAACCAGAGCTGCCGGACAAAACCCACGCGGTCACAGGTAGAACAAAGAAACTCCGTACAGAGAGTGCCCATAATCAGGATCGAACCCGGGTCTCTGGCGCTGTAAAGTCAGCAACTGCGCCGCTGTGCCATCCTAAAATATATGAGCGAGACAGACACGAAAGGCTCTGGTGAGGTGAGTGAAGCTTAACGCATTGGAGGAAGGAACAGCAGATGCTGGTTTACACCGAAAATAGACACAAAATGCTGGAGTAACTCAGTGGGTCAGGCGGCATCTCTGGAGAGAAGGAATAGGTAACGTTTCAGGTCGCGACCCTTCTTCAGACTGTGCGTGTGTTACTCCAGCATTTTGCGTCTATCTTCGGTTAGAAGGGTCCCAACCGAGATGTCACCCGTTGCTTCCACCCGGAGATGCAGCCTGTCCCGCTGAGTTTCTCCAGCATTTTGTGTCTCTCTCCGGTGTAAACCAGCGTCTACAGTTCCTTCCTACACACACACACAGAATCGTACATGCTTTTACATGCACGGAGGCACGCAGGCAGACATACACATGTACTTAATCGTGTATGCAAAGTCACGTGCGCACACTCACACACGAGGGTGTCGTCCTGCACTTAAATATATACACATTCAAGCACACTGAACATGCATTTGGAAAGACCACATGCTGACAGGCAAAAGAACAGTGCACATATGCTACATGATAGACCGTAGTACAGCGCAGGATCAGGCCCTTCAGTCCACAATGTCTGTACTGAGCACAATGCCATATTTATGTACTAAATGAGTGCTTAGTGCACCTCACATGCAGGTTGAGATTAATTATTGACTCACTAACCTCCTCTATCTGCATGTGATCCATATCCCTCCATTCCCTGCATATCCATCTAAAAGAATACACACAAACGGGGCCAGGTGGCGCAGCGGTAGAGTTGCAGCCTTCCAGCGCCCGAGACCCGGTTCGATCCTGACTGTGGGTGCTGTTTGTACGGAGTTCGTATGATCGCTCCATGACCGCGTGGGTCTGCAAAGCAATGGAGAGGGGGGCCAGGGAGTGTGACCAGCTGAGTTGCTCTAACGATACTATGATGTGATAGAACTTTATTGATCCCAGGAGGGAAATTGATCTGCCAACAGTCATCAAAACACAAAAACACAAAATACATGAAACATGAAATTATTTTGAGTCAGTCTCTGTCTCAGTCTACCCCTCTGCAGAAGAGGGAGGAGTTGTAGTTTGCTAGCCGCAGGGAAGAAGGATCTCCTGTGGCGTTCTGTCCTGCATCTTGGTGGAACCAGTCTGTTGCTGGAGGTGCTCCTCAGGTTGGCCAGTGTGTCATGGAGGGGGTGAGCTGTATAGTCCAGGATGCTCCGCAGTTCTCCCCTCCGAGACCACCTCCCATGAATCCATCTCCGCCCCCAGGACAAAGCCAGCCTTCTGGAGCTGGAGCTCTACTACATAGAGCTAGTATGTTGCCCTCATGTACTTCATATCTCATTATTTATTGAATTTTCCAGCCTGTAAACTGGCCTGCAGTGACATTCAATGAATATATTGTACTTTCATTTATGGCCTGTCCAGCTGGAGTCTGAAGTGTGTTATTTTGTGTTAACTTCAGCTGAACGAAATGAAACAGTTCACAACGCACTTTCAATTTGGAGTTTATTAGGTTTTTCATGAGCTTTTAAAAAATTCATTCACGAGCTGTAAACATCACTGGAAAAGCTGGCAATTATAGTCCATCTCTATTTGATATGTTTAAGAAGGTCGATTGAGAATTGTGTGAATGCCTGCATTGCTTTCTTCTAATCTGAGCAATGCAGGCTCCATGGAGAATTGCAGTGCTGGTGAAACATGGCGAATCCGGTTATTCACCTAACCACGCGGCACCACATAGATCACTGCGCGTACATCTCAAGCTTCATACTGGCAGACTATGGGTGGGGAACGGGGAAGGACAATGGATTTCCTTCAGCACCAGGATGGGGTGGCACAGTGGCGCAGTGGTAGAGTTGCTGCCTTAGGGGCCTGTCCCACCAGCATGCGACTGCATGCGGCTAGCGCGACCAAACGTGTTCGCTTGAGGCGTACGGCCTCGCGGGGCCGGTCCCACTTCAATCGGCGGAGGCATATGGAGTTGTGCGGGGTTGGCGATGACGTCACCGCCCGGCGTGCCGTTGCGTGATGACGTCACCGCCCGACGCCGTGCGATGTCCAAATTCAGTCGCCCCGCCTCCTGCCCAGCTTATTGGTGAGTGTGAGCCCCGCACAACACCATACGCCTCCGCGGTTCGAAGTGGAACCGACCCCGCAAGGCCGTACGTCTCAAGCAACCACGTTTCGTCGGGCTGATCGCTGGTCGGCATGGGCTTGGTGGGCAGAAGGGCCTGTTTTCCGTGCTGTAAAGTCTAAAGGATGTGAATGAGATAGGTTGGAATATGTGGAAATCCGATAGTTTCATTATCACTATTTTGTTTTATTTCGATACTTGTTTATTTACTTGAATTATATCCCATACTCCATGTGGTGGGAATTGAATCCATGCCCCCAGAAGTATCATCTAAGTTTCTGAATGAAACTTCAGCAGTTTCACCACAGTCCCATGGAACTCTGCTTGAAATGCCCACTCTAATCTAACAAGCAACATTTAATGTTGACTGCTTTTCTGTGTAGTTTAGGCTGTCAGCCATATCTCATGTATAAAGCATATGTGACATCTTCTGGGTTAGTTTGATTTGACCATCCTGAGACTCAATCAGCGCGATCCTTCACATATTCTCCAGGATCATTGAGTTACGTAGCGCGTAATTATTTAATCTCCATCAAAACTCAAGGGACTAAAATCAAAAGATTTCAAAGCTCATGATGTTTTCGTTTAGTTTAGTTTACTTTAGTTTAGCTTAGAGAAACAGTGCGGAAACAGGCCCTTCAGCCCACCGAGTTCGCGCCGACCAGCGATCCTCACACACTAACACTATCCCACACACACACTCGGGGCAATTTACACTCATACCAAGCCAATTAGTCTCCAAGTGTAGGAGGAAACTTATAGAAACACATAAAATTATAAAAGGATTGGATAAGCTAGATGCTGGAAATATTTTCCCAATGTTGGGCGAGTCCAGAACCAGGGGCCACAGTCTTAGAATAAAGGGGAGGCCATTTGAGACTGAGGTGAGAAAACACTTTTGCACCCAGAGAGTTGTGAATTTGTGGAATTCCCTGCCACAGAGGGCAGTGGGGGCCGAATCACTGGCTGGATTTAAGAGAGAGTTAGATAGAGCTCTAGGGGCTAGTGGGGTCAAGGGATATGGGGAGAAGGCAAGCACGGGTTATTATTTATTTTTTTAATAATATTTTATTAGAAGCAATCCATATTATCTAAGGTACAACAGTTCTTCAAATACAAATTAGACTTATCACAAACATTGTACAGATGTTACGGAATAATTTATGTTAATAATGCTTCTGGTTTTTTTTTAAGTAGAGGAGTGGTAAAAAAGTAAAAGTATAGATCAGTAATCAAAAGATGGTGATTAAATAATAATGATTATATAAAAAAATAAAAAAATAAAAGAGAATAAAAATACAAAAAAAATTATAAAAATAAACATTTTTTTTTTAAATCAACAACAAAAAATACATCTTAACAAATGAATGGAGCAATTTCACATAACAATATCTATAGAGACGTGTATACAGATCCCAGAGTACATCTTTTCATCTAATTCTACACCAGGGTACTTATTGAGTTACGATGCTGAGCTCAGCCACCCCTTTAAATAATCAATGAATGGAGACCATATTTGTTCAAAGAGTTCGTATTTGTCCATTAGGACAAACCTAATTCTCTCCAAATGCAACGTCTCCAACATTTCCACAGTCCACATTTTGATTGTGGGGGATAATGTTCCCTTCCAGAATTTTAATATTAATTTTTTTCCAATTATCAAACAGTAATCAAGAAAATCTCTTTGACTTACTGTTAATATTAAGCTTGAATCAGGAACTCCTAATATTATTAGCTTTAGATCGGGATCCAATTTAGTTTTAAGAACTTCAGAAATGATTCTAAAAATATCAGCCCAATAACTGTTAAGTTTTATGCATGTTACAAAACTATGCGTTAAGTTAGCTTCTAAATTCTGACATCTATGTAAGCACGGGTTATTGATTGGGGGTGATCAGCCATGACCACAATGAATGGCGGTGCTGGCTCGAAGGGCCGAATGGCCTCATCCTGCACCTATTTTCTATGTTTCTATGATTCTATGAAACCGAAGATCTCAGAGAAAACCTACATAGGTTAATGGGGAGAACTTACAAAATCTGTACAGCCGGCACCCATAAGCGGGGTCGAACCTGGGTTTCTGGTGCTGAATGTGCTGTGAGGCAGCAACCCTACTGCTGCGCTACCATGCTGCCCCAATGTCAACTTATAACTAAACCATTTCTTAGTCTTGGGAATAATTTCCCTCAATATTTGATATAAAGGTAAGATGGAATGATAGAATTCTAGCAATGATAGAAGAGATAAATATTGTTTAGGATGTCAATTTGATTTTCTTTCTTGAATTATCATTGTAACTCGTTAAATTGCTTGTAATACAGCTTATAAAGGTGTGGTTCATGAGGGTAATTCTGCTGTGAAAAGGCACAGTGGCACATCAATAGAGTTGCTGCCTGACAGCACCAGAAACCCGGGTTCGATCCTGAGGACGGGTGCTGCCTATATGTGTTTTTTACGTTCTCCCTGTGACTGCGTGGGCTTTCTCCGGGTGCTCCGGCTTCCTCGCACACTCCAAAGTCGCCCAGCTTTGCAGGTTAATTGGCTTTGGTAAAATTGTAAATTGTCCCTGGTGCGTAGGATAGTGCTGGTGTACAGGGTGATCGCTGGGTGGCGCGGACTTGATGGGCCAAATGGCCTGTGTCTGCGCTGTGTCTCCAAAGTCTAAAGTCTAAATTTAAAACATGCCTGAAAGAGTAACAAAGCACGTCCTCATGGCCGGCTTATATTTCCGCCATAGTCTCACTTTACATCAATGCAAATCCTTTCACATTGAATGCAATATTTTTTAAATGTTGTACAGTTGTGTTCAAAGTCGTAAAACCAAGAATTCCATTCAGCTTCCAGTAAGTCCATGTTCATAAAGATCCCAGCTCCAAAATAAAACATCCATTATTACCTACTTTCAGTTTAACCAATTTTAACATCCTCGCTTTTATGAACTGCTGGACACAGATTTATTGAAATCGGTATTACAACGTTCCAGGAGAGGATGCGATTTGAAATCACCCAGATGCAAAGCCAATAATTAACCCGGCTAATTACCACATCCACTGTATAAATAGGAAGCGTGAGAGAGGCCAGACGATTCTCATTTCACTGGTAAATGCACAGATTGGCTCTCTCAGTACTGGCCGTACGCCTGAATTTCAGCGGGGTATTTGATCATCTCCAGTTTTATAATTTAGAGATACAGCGTGGAAACAGGCCCTTTGGCCCACTGAGTCCGCGCCGACCACAATCACCCTTGCACTAGTTCTATCCTACACGCAGTTCAGTTTAGTTTATTAGCTTATTGTCACATGCCCCCAGCTGCAGCGAGAAGCTTTTTGTTGCCTGCTTACCATCCAGCGGAAAGGCAATACACAATTACCATCGATCCATTCACAGTGTGCAGGATAGATGATGAGGGGAATAAGGGAATAATCGGGACAATTTACAGAGCCCAAGTAACCCGCATACCTGCACGTGTTTGGAATGTGGGAGGAAACCGGGTTATCCGTAGAAAACCCACGTGGTCACGGGGAGAACGCACAAACTCCAATCAGACAGCACCTTTAGCCAGGTAAGGCAGCAAATCCACTGCACCAACCTGAATGTCATCACCATCAAATCAGACTCATCGGGAAGGCTGGCTCTGTCCTGGGGGCGGAGTTGGAGTCATGGGAGTTGGTCTTGGAGGGGAGGATGGTCCTCAAACTGCAGAGCATCCTGATTACAATACAGCTCACCCCCTCCATGACACACTGGTCAACCTGAGGGGCACCTTCAGCAACAGATTGGTTCCACCAAGATGCAGGACAGAACGCCACAGGAGATCCTTCTTCCCTGTGGCTATGAAACTGTACAACTCCTCCCCCTTCTGTCATGGGGTAGACTGAGACTGACCTCTGTACCCCCCCCTCCCCCCACCCTGCCCCTCTCCCCAATCTTTTAACATCCCCTATGGCCCTTGGCAGATCAATTTCCCTCCTGGGATAAATAAAGTTCTATCGTACCATACCGTATTAGTCCTCAATGACTGAAGTGTAAAAATGCATGTCTGGAAACCTGTAATACAAGGGTAGTGTGAAGTGGTGATCAATGGTCAGCGTGGACTCGGATGGGCCGAAGGGCCTGTTCCCATGCTGTATCTCTAAACTAAGCTAAACTAAACCAGAATGAGTGCAAACACTCAGCAGGTCAGGCAGCATCTGTGGATGGAGAAGCAGCTTTAATGTTTCAGTCCAATGAATCATCATCTGGTCTTCTCCACACTTTTGCTCCCATTATTGTTTCTGCTCAATGACCACGTGCAGAAGCGTCTTTGTGTGAAATGCGGAACTTTGAAGGAAGAGGGTCACTATATAACACCTATCAACACAAACCATGGCCAATTTTATCCCATCCAGAATACTCTGTGGTCACTCACATATTATTGATCCAATTTATAACTTTGAATGATTCTTTCTTTATTGAACATTAACCAAACATACTATCCATTGAAATTGCATAGAACATTTATTTAATCGTCAAGATTTAACAGAAACATACTTGTACAATTTTAAGTTAACAAACGTATCAGAAAAAATATTTGAAAATTACTTGAATGAAAATTACAAGATGGCTACCACAGTTCGCTTTGAGTACAATGATATAACTTTTTAAGAGTTGCCAAGAGGTGTATGCCAATAGCTGTGGCAGAAAAAGTGATCGCAGAAAGAATATGAAGAAAGGATACGAGAATTCTCCCGGGAATGAGTGGGTTAAAATATGATGAGCGTTTGAAGGCACTATGCCTGTATTCGCTGGAGTTTAGGATGAGGGGAACCTCATGGAAACTTACCGAATAGTGAAAGGCCTGGATAGAGTAGATAGTGGGAGAGTCTAGGACGAGAAGCCATAGCCTCAGAATTAAAGAACGTTCCTTGAGGAAGGAGATGAGAAAGCATTTATTTAGTCAGCGGGTGGTGAATCTGTGGAATTCTTTGCCACAGAAGGCTGTGGAGGCCAAGTCAAAGGATATATTTAAGGCACAGATTGAGAGATTCTTGATTAGTAGGGGTGTCAGCGCTTATGGGGCTGGAAGGAGAATGGGATTGAGAGGGAAAGATAGGTCAGCCATGCTTCAATGGCAGAAGAGACTTGATGGTTTGTATGACCTAATTCTGCTCCGATCACTTATGAACTTATAAGAATGAGGAATTCTCAGTCATCAAAGGAGATGTTCAGAATGGAGATGAAGAGGAAAATGTTATTCAAGTTTTTAATGATTATATATTTCTCTCAACGCTTTGAATTATTTCTAAGTGTTTTAAGGTTTAATTCGCTTTCACAAAATTTGCTCTTCTAATTTTCAGCAATTTAAATCATTTTTAATTGTCTATGAACATTGGAAGGAAAATGAATCTTTGCCCAACCCTTCTCACCATCAAGGGTTGGCAACAACTCATTACCCGACTTATGGATTGCTGAGGTCCACTTCAATCAGTCATCTGCATCTGGACCAGATGAAGACCATGTTCAGTGAGTCTGGAGATGGTGTAATTCGGTCCAAATCACCTGCTTCTCCATACAATTGATATGCCGAGGAACTCAAGATACTCCTTTGCTACTTCCCCACTGACCAAGATCCATCACAACCAGGGAGATGTGTCTCCCTCTAGTCAGCCAACGGGAATGCAAGTCCCGCAACCTTCTGATCAATTGGTGGCTTTGAACGCATCCTGCAGTAGGATTACATGCACCACACCGCATTTGCACTAGAATTTCTTTCAAAAAAATAGATTTGATGAAAGAAAAGTTGAGCAATTCAATAAAACCATATCCTGCAAGTTCAGACAGCAAAGATGTGGGCTTAAAACTAAACAAAGTATGCTTGTAATAACAGAACTAATAGGAAAAACTGCCATGGCATAACATTATTTTTAAATCTACTCAGTGCTTGGTTGTGCCTTGCCGCTCAGGCATTCTGACAAAAGTAATATTGTTTCATAATAAGCCCGGCAGGGGTGGAATTAATCGTCTCTCAATTCCTTCTGTTTTTCAGGATCTAGATTCCACATCACGCCTACCGGAGCCTTGTATATATTAGACGTCCAGAACGAGGATGGCTTGTACAATTACCGCTGTATCACGAGGCACAGATACACCGGGGAAACACGACAGAGCAACAGTGCCAGGCTGTTTGTGTCAGGTACGCAGGTGCACAGTTCCTTGAAGGTCGAGTCGCAGGTAGATCAGGTGAGCTCAAAGGCTATTGAGTATAGAAGTAGGGAGGTCATGTTGCAGGTGTATAACAGGTTGGTGAGACTGCATTTAGCGTATTGTGTAGGAAGGAACTGTAGATGCTGGTTTAAACCGAAGATAGACACAAAAAGCTGGAGTAACTCAGCGGGACAGGCAGCATCTCTGGAGAGAAGGAATGGGTGACGTTTTGGGTCGAGACCCTTCTTCAGAGTAGTGTGTTCAGTTCTGGGCACCATGTTAGAGGAAATATGTTGTCAAGCTCGAAAGGGTACAGAGAAGATTCATGGGCCTGTCACACTTAGGCGATTTTTCAATTCGCAGGCAGTCGCCTGAAAAAACCGGGAACTGGAACGGCGACTGTCAGAGTGGAACACACACACACACACACATCGCAAATGCGGGGGCCAGGGCAAGCGTCTGAAATTCACACGGTGCAAAGCCAAGGTGATACAGACACACACCGCGATGAACAGGAAGCTGTAATTAAGTTGGCTAAAACACAGTGTACGGTAAGTACTTTAAAACAGGGGAGAAGAGGGGAGAAGGAGTGGAGGCACTTTTAAGAAGCCAGACAACTTTTAATAAGCCAGAGAAACACAGCTGTGAAGTTCGGCGGGCATTTAACATTACCGGTCGGTTATCCTTGGTTCTGAAAACTCCTGCTTACGTTTTTTTCCCCCAATGAGCCAATGAAAATGACCGGTCAGCAAAGGCGATTAACTAAAACTAGCTACGACTACCCCCACTACCACTGCACGACTACCCCCACTACCACTGCACCTACGACGACTGGGTTATCAACTTTCTCCATGGCGACCAATTTTTGGTCGCAGAAAATGTTGCAACATGTTGAAAAATTTGCGGCCACCATACTGAGGCCACGACTACTTCCCAGAGTGCGGGATCTCCTCGCGACCATGAAGGAGACTCATCAGCGAACATGTGGCGACCATGTGGCGACCAATGTGACGAGCGCAGAGTCTCCTGCACTCGCCTAAAAAGTCGCCAAAGTGGGATAGGCCCATTACAAGGATGCCGGAAGATGGCGGCGCGCTCAGATGCAGCGGCCTTGCGCTCCTCAATCCGAGTGAATTCGGAGCAGCCCGCGACCGAACGCGGCTGTTAAAACAAGGTATTTAAAAAGCTTAAAACCCCGAGAACCCCTAGAATCCCTAGAAACCCCAGTACCCCCCCGCGAAATCCCAGTACCCCCCCCGAAAACACCGTAAGGGACTCACCTCCAGGATGGGGAAATCAGACACGGCGGCTTTGCGCTCCCCAGTCCGAGTCAATTCGGAGCAGCCCGGTACCGTACACTGCTGTGAAAATAAGGTACCTAAAAACCTCAGAACCCCTAGAACCCCTAGAAATCCCAGTACCCCTAGAAAACACAGTAAGTCTCACCTCCAGGACGGGGATATCCAGCACCCGCACTGCGATCCCAACAGGTCGCACGTGGAGCTGAACGGAACTGCTCAACATCGGACGTGGCTGCGAGAAACTGGCTGGTGAGTACTACAGTACCCTCACCAAAATCCCGATGGAGCTTGGCAGAACAGCCTCCTGGATCACCACCCCGGAGGGTAGGAGACGGAGAATGCGCCGGGAGAGGAAGCAGAAACGTGGAAGGCGAGCGGGGGTGCAGGACAGGCTACGGAGGGCTCCACAAAGACCATCGCTACCAAGCGTCTTTCTCGCGAATGTCCGGTCACTCACCAACAAGCTGGATGAGGTGACGCTCTGGATCAACACCCAGCGATCCCTGGAAGACTGTTGTATGCTGATCTTCACAGAGACCTGGCTCAGCGCGCTGGTTCCCGACGGGGCTGTGGACCTAACCAACCGGTCACTGCATCGTGCTGATAGAACAAAGGACTGGTGCAAGGGCAGCGGGCTCTGCATCTATATCAACAAGGACTGGTGCAGCAACCAGACTGCAGTGGAGAGCTACTGTTCTCCCAGACCTGGAATACCTACTGCTTAAATGTAGGCCGTTTTACCTGCCTCGGGAGTTTACTGTGGTTATCATCATGGCCATATACATCCCACCACAGGCTAATGCTAACCTAGCGCTAGCACAGCTCCACTCGGCCATCAGCAAACAGCAGGATGCTCACCCCGACGGTGCCTTCATTGTTGCAGGGAACTTTAACCAGGTCGACCTACGAGCTGCACTCCGCAAATTCCACCAGCATGTGCAGTGCCCTACCAGGGGCTCAAACACGCTGGATAAAGTGTACACCAACATCAAGGACACATACAGAGCCCTCCCCTGCCCATCCCTGGGACAATCCGATCACCTCTCACTGTTTCTACTGCCTGCATACAAACCCCTCATCCGCAAGACCAAACCTGCAATAAAGACGGTCAAAATATGGCCCGAGGACGCCACCCTACAACTCCAGGACTGCGTTGATCGCACCGACTGGGACCTGTTTGCACAACAGGCTACCAGTGGTACAGAGGTAGACTTGGAGGAGTACACATCCACTGTGCTCTCCTACATCAACTGCTGTGTGGAGACTGTCACAGTGGACAAGCAAATAAAGATGTTCCCAAACCGGAAACCGTGGATGAACAAGGAGGTTCAGAATCTGCTAAGGGCACGCAACATTGCCTTTAAATCCAGGGACACTTCTGCCTGCAGTGCTGCCAGGTCGAACCTGAACAAAGGCATAAAAAAGGCCAAAGACATCCACAGGCAAAGGGTGGAAGACCACTTCAACACCGTGGACACCAGAAGCATGTGGCAGGGTGTCAGGGACATCACTGACTACAAGAGCAGCCCCGCCTGCCCCCACAGTGATATCACACTGGCCAATGAATTAAACACCTTCTTCGCACTCTTCGAAACTGGCAGCACCACCAGGAGAGGAACAACCCCGGCCAGGGCGGAGGGACAGGCCTTAACACTGAGCACCCAGGAGGTACAGTGCACTCTGCGTAGGATCAATCCATGCAAGGCTGCAGGCCCGGATGGAGTCCAGGGTAGGGTACTAAAGGACTGTGCTGTACAGCTGGCGGAGGTATTTACGAGGATCTTCAACCTGTCTCTATCTCTGGCAACGGTCCCCATGTGCCTGAAGACAGCTACCATAGTGCCGGTGCCGAAGAAGTCTAAAGTCACCAACCTGAATGACTACCGCCCGGCTGCCCTAACTCCAATACCAATGAAGTGCTTTGAAAGGCTGGTCCTCTCCCACATCAAATCCAGCATCCCTGGATCATTGGACTCTCATCAACTTGCATACAGGGCAAATAGATCCACAGAGGATGCCATCTCTGTGGCTCTTCACACTGTCCTGACCCACCTGGAAAGACAGGGCACCTACGTGAGGATGCTCTTCATTGACTATAGCTCTGCCTTCAATACGGTCATCCCCACCAAGCTCACCACCAAACTCCACCAGCTAGGCCTCAGCTCACTGATATGCGATTGGATCCTGAATTTTCTGACGGCCCCATGCTCTACTCCCTCTTCACCCACGACTGTGTCCCTACATTTGACAACAACACCATTGTCAAGTTTGCAGACGACACAACGGTGATCGGGCTGATCACCAACGGTGATGAAACAAACTATAGAGCGGAGGTGCAGAACCTGGCGGACTGGTGCTCATGGAACAACTTGTCGCTAAACACCTCCAAGACCAAGGAGCTGATTACCGACTTCAGGAGGTCACAGAATGGGGAATACGTCCCAATCTCCATCTATGGAGACAGTGTGGAGAGAGTGTCCAGCTTCATGTTTCTGGGCACTCACATCTCAGAGGACCTCACATGGTCCACCAACACCGCTGCGCTGGTCAAAAAGGCACAGCAATGACTGTTCCTCCTAAGAACATTGAAACGGACTAGGTTTGCCTCAACAGCTGCTGACGACCTTCTACCGCTGCACCACAGAGAGCATACTAACGTATGGTATCTCTGTGTGGTAACTCAGCTGCACGAGGCAGAGAGGAGAGCGCTTCAGCGCATTGTCCACAGAGCGCAACAGATTATTGGGACACCGCTACCAGCCTTGGAGGGCATCTACCACACACGGTGCCTCAGGAAGGCCGTCAGCATACATAAAGACTCCTCTCACCCTTATAATGGACTGTTCGAACTACTCCCTTCTGGCAGACGTTACACGGCCTTCTACGCCCGCACCTCCAGACTCAGGAACAGCGTCATTTCCAGAGCTATAGCGGTTCTATAGCTGAGTGCCCCCCCTCTCTCCCCCCCCTCCCCATGGACTGTCTCCCCCGGCCTCGCACTTTGGTCTGTGTTGATTTTACTGGTCTAATGTTCGTTTTTACAAACCTTGTCGCCGGGTTATCTATCTAAACCTAAATTTTATTTATGACATCGGATGGAAAGTGCAAACCAAATCTCGTTGCACTTACGTGTAATGACAATAAAAGATTATAATTAGGAAAATTGTCAGGACTAGTGGGTCTGAGCTCCAGGGAGACGTTGTATAGGCTTGGACTCTATTCCCTGGAGCGCAGGAGGATGAGGGGTGATCTTATAGAGGTATATAAAATCATGAGAATAATAGATCGGGTGGATGCACAGAGTCTCTTGCCCAGATTAGGTGAATCGAGGACCAGATGACAGAAGTTTAAGGTGAAGGGGAAAAGATTTAATAGGAATAGGAATAGGAATTTAATTGTGCCTGGAAGGTCATGTTTGACAAACCTTCTTGAATTTTCTGAAGCGGTAACTAGATTTACTAGAATGTTGCCAGGGTTCCAGCAACTATGTTACAAGAGAAAGGTTGAACAAGTTAGGTCTTTATTCTTTGGAGCGCAGAAGGTTAAGGGGGGACTTGATTGAGGTCTTTAAAATGATGAAAGGGATAGACAGAGTTGACGTGGATACGTTTTTCCCATTGAGGGTAGGGAAGATTCAAACAAGAGGGCATGACATGAGAATTAAGGGACAGAAGTTTTGGGGTAACGTGAGGGGGAACTTCTTTACTCAGAGGGTGGTGGCTGTGTGGAATGAGCTTCCAGCAGAAGTGGTGGAGGCAGGATCGATTTTAACATTTAAGAGTAAAGTGGATAGGTATATGGACGTGAAGGGAATGGAGGGGTATGGTCTGAGTGCAGGTAGATGGGATTAGGGGAAAACAAATGGTCGGCACGGACTGGAAGGGCCGAGAGGGCCTGTTTCCGTGCTGTAATTGTTATATGGTTATATTGTTATATGGAATCTGAGGGGTAACCTTTTCACACAAAGGGTGTTGGGTGGATGGAACAAGATGCCAGAGGAGGTAGTTGAGGCTGGGACTATCCCAACATTTAAGAAACAGCAGGTACATGGACAGGTTTGGAAGGTTATGGACCAAACGCAGGCAGGTGGGACTAGTGTAGCTGGGACATGTTGGTCGTTGTGGGTGAGTTGGGCTGAAGGGCCTGTTTCCACACTGTATCACTCTGACTCTATGGGGGGTAAATAAGTCTTCTTTTGTGTTTTATAACATTTTGCAAGCAACAAAATAACAACATTTGTCAGGAATGCATTGGAGAATGAGCAAATATAGAAGGAGCAGGAAGATCGATTATTACGGGTGTCAGTGGTTATGGGGAGAAGGCAGGAGAAGGGATTGAGAGGGAAAGATAGATCAGCCACGATTGAATGGCTGAATAGACTTGAAGGGCCGAATAGCCTAATTCTACTCTTGGAACTTATGAACTCTTGTTCTTGTTCACCTAATGTCTGTAACTCATTTTCACCTAGCCCACAGCTAACATTGACCTGTTTTATCATCGTACGGGGAAGGTTCACCAGACTGATTCCTGGGATGTCAGGACTTTCATATGAAGAAAGACTGGATAGACTTGGCTTGTACTCGCTAGAATTTAGAAGATTGAGGGGGGATCTTATAGAAACTTACAAAATTCTTAAAGGGTTGGACAGGCTAGATGCAGGAAGATTGTTCCCGATGTTGGGGAAGTCCAGGACAAGGGGTCACAGTTTAAGGATAAGGGGGAAGTCTTTTAGGACCGAGATGAGAAAAACATTTTTCACACAGAGAGTGGTGAATCTCTGGAATTCTCTGCCACAGAAGGTAGTTGAGGCAAGTTCATTGGCTATATTTAAGAGGGAGTTAGATGTGGCCCTTGTGGCTAAGGGGACCGGGGGTATGGAGAGAAGGCAGGTTACGGGATACTGAGTTGGATGATCAGCCATGATCATATTGAATAGCGGTGCAGGCTCGAAGGGCCGAATGGCCTCCTCCTGCACCTATTTTCTATGTTTCTATGTTACTTTTTTGCATATCTTTCTTTCATTCAGAATTGGGAGTATGCAGAGACTAGGAGCATGGACAACCCCCTCTAATAATCACGAATGGTGCAGGTGGTAAACAATATCAGTGTCATCAATGCTCTGTTTAAAAACACCATCAGCTTTAAATTCCCATGCTTGCCCTTAACTGAGAATCTATAAAGATCAGGGAGTATCGATTAAGCTGGCAGTCTTCTCGCTTGATAAGTGAAGACTGAGACCTGACCTAATTGAGGTCTTTCAAATCAAGAAAGTGGTTTGAAAGGTTAGACATAATTAAAATGCTAATCAAAAACAGAAAATGCTGGAAAAACTCAGCGTGTTCGACAGCTTCTGTGGAAAGAGAAACAGAGTGTGGGAGGAAGCCAGAACTGCCGGACAAAACCCACGGGGTCACATGGAGAACGAAGAAACTCCAGACAAAAAAGTGGCTCTGGTCAGGATCAAATCCGGGCCTCTGGCGCTGTAAAGGCAGCAACTCTACCGCTGTGCCGTCCTAAGGTATAAGAGTGAGACAGACATGAAAGGTTCTGGTGAGGTGAGTGAAGCTTAATGCAGTGGGATTTAATGACCAGATACTGTGGCGTAACATCGCGTGCAGCAGATAGCCGGTTAGCCGAGTGCACGGACTGGCTGAGGGTGGTAATGTTGCAATAATCCAAATTATCAGACTAGCTTTAGTTTTTGCAGATCCTGCCTTATAGAGTCATACATAGAGTGATATATGTGGAAACAGGCCCTTCAGCCCAACTGACCCACGCTGGCCAACAATGTCCCAGTTACAATAATCCCACTTGCCTGCGCTTGGTCCATAACCCTCCAAACCTGTCCTATCCATGTACCTGTCCAACTGTTTCTGAAACGATGGGATAGTCCCAGCCTCAACTACCTTCTCTGGCAGCTTGTTCCATACACCCACCACCCCCTGTGTGAAAAAGATACCCCTCGGATTCCTATTAAATATTTTCCCTTTCACCTTGAACCTACTGTATGTCCTCTGGTCCTCGAATTCCCTACTCTGGGTAAAACATTCTGTGCATCTACCCAATCTGTTCCTCTCATGATTTTGTATATCTCTATAGGATCTCCCCATGATCCTAAGCTCCATGGAATAGAGACCCAGCCTACTCAACCTCTCCCTGTAGCTCACACCCTCTAGTCCTGGCAACACCCTCGTATCTGTTTCATGTTCCTGGCCCTTTTCCACCTTTTTGGCTCATGAGTTTTGTGACCTTCTCGTGCGAGCTACGAACCCAGGAAATGGATTGAGATCTTTCACGTGTCATTGGCATCACAACGGCGCAGTGGCGCAGGGGTAGAGTTGCTGCCTTCCAGCATCAGAGACCCAGGTTCGATCCTGTACCTTTTGTACCTTTTCCCTATGACCATGTGGGTTTTCTTCAGGTGCTCAGGTTTCCTCCCACATTTCAAATATGTGCGGGTGTGCAGGTTTCTGTAAATTACCCCGAGTGTGTAGGATGGAAAATTAGGATAACATGGAACTGATGTACATGTTGTTGGTCAGTGCAGACTCAGTAGGCCGAAGGGCCTGTTTCCACGCTGCATATCTCAACCAATCTAAACCGGAGACATACGCGAATGGGTGGTAAAACTGTATTAAACAAGGACCATATCGAGTTTACTTCTCGAACCAGCAATGCAGTTTGTTTGAAAAAAAACCTGCATCCTTGAGGACTGTCCTTAAAAATACAGAAATGTGCAAATATATTCACCAGTCGGGATGGCAGGGTGCACAGAGGTAGATTTGCAGCTTTACAGCGCCAGGGCCCCAGGTTCGATCCTGACTACGGGTGCTTGTCTGTGCGGAATTTGTACGTTCTCCCCGTGACCTGCGTGGGTTTTCTCCGAGATCCTCCCATACTCCAAAGGCGTACAGGTTTGTAGGTCAATTAGGATAAATGTAAATTGTCCCCAGCGTGTGTGAGATTGCGTCAATGTGCAGGGATCGCTGGTCGGTGCAGACTGCTCCTAAAACGTGATCTTATGATATTATGGAGGATCTTTGGCCTGTAACATTCACTCTGTTTCTCTCCCCACAGATAATGCCTCCCTGTCCCTTGCTTTGAATAAAGATTTGACGCATACGTTGACCTTGCATTGATTCGTACGGGTGTCGGGGGTTACGGGGAGCAGGCAGGAGAATGGAGCTCAGAGAGAGAGATAGGTCAGCCACTATGGAATGGCGGATTAGACTTGATGTGCAGGAAGGAACTGCAGATGCTGGTTTAAATCGAAGAAAGACACAAAATACTGGAGTAACTCAGCGGGACAGGCAGCATCTCTGGAGAGAAGGAATTACTCCAGCATTTTGTGTCTTTCATGGCGGATTAGACTTGGTGGGCTGAATGGCCTAGTTCTGCTCCTGGTACCTCTGACCTTATGAATTTAGCATCTGTTATTGTGATGTCAATTGTTATTTAGTTTACTGTCTCATGTACTGGGATGCAGTGAAAAGCTTTCTTGCTGCGTGCTATTCAGTCACTGTGAAAACACAGCTTTGCTTTCTCCCCCCCGATAGATCCCGTCAACTCGGCCCCGATGGTTCTGGACGGGTTTAGCCACCGGGTGGTCATGGCAGACCAGCGGGTTGTGTTGCCGTGCAAGGCCTCGGGCCAGCCCGCGCCCAAGTACCGCTGGGTGAAGGACAACGCCCCACTGGAGCGGGGCAGCCGGTTCAGGCAGACGGTCACCGGGCTGCTGATCGTGAAGACCGTGCCCACTGACACCGGCAACTACATCTGCGAGGTCTGGAACAGCTTTGGCAACGCCGAGGTGGTCGGACGACTAAACGTCAAACGTAAGTGAATGGCGCGGGTCTCCCCTTCCTTCCGGGGTCCCTCCCGCCAACACGGGCAAGACGAATCGGTCTTACAAAGATCTTACGCATTACGAGAATGATCCCAGGAATGAGGAGGTTAATGCATGGTGAGCGTTTGTTGGCACTGGAAGAATGAGGGGGGGGGGACCTCATTGAAACGTACAGAATAGTGAAAGGCTTGGACAGAATGGATGCGGAGAGGATGTTTCCACTCATGGGAGAGTTAGGACTGGAGGTCATAGCTTCAGAATTAAATGATGTTCTTTTAGGAAGGAGATAAGGAGAAATTTCTTTAGTCAGAGGGTTATGAATCTGGGGAATTATTTGCCACAGAAAGCTGTGGAGACCAAGTCAGTGGATATTTTTAAGGCAGAGATAGATAGATTCTCGATTAGTACAGGTGTCAGACATTTTCAATGGAGAGAGAGGGAGCACTTTTGCTAAGAAACAAGGGATACAGGAAAAAAGCAGGAACGGGGTTCTGATTTTGGATTATCAGCCATGATCATATTGAATGGCGGTGCTGGCTCAAAGGGCCGAATGGCCTACTCCTGCACCTATTTTCGATATTTCTATGTTATGGGTAGAAAGCAGGAGAATGGGGTTAGGAGGGAGAGATAGATCAGCCATGATTGAATGGCGGAGTAGACTTGATGGGCCAAATGGCCTAATGCTACTCATATTCCTTATGACCTTATGACCTTAAGACCTTAAGACGTGGGTGAGGCCACACTTGGAACACTGTGTTCAGGTCTGGTCGCCCTGCTCTAGGAAGGTTGTCGTTAAACTGGGAAAGGTTCAGTTCTGGTCCACCTGTTAGAGGAAGGATGTCATTAAACGTTAAAAGGATGCAAAGCGTTTTGAGGGTGAAGACACTGGGGCAATGGAGGGGTGCTCAAGAAGTCAGAATAGGACGGCACAGTGGCGCAGCGGTAGAGTTGCTGCCTTACAGCGCCGGAGTCCCGGGTGCGATCCTGACTGCGGGTGCTGTCTGTGCGGAGTTTTACGTTCTCCCCGTGACCGTGTGGGCTTTCCCGTTTCCTCCCACATTCCAAAGACGTGCAGGTTTGTAGGTTCATTGGGCTTCTGTAAAATTGCCCCTAGTGTGTGCAGGTTAGAACTAGTGTAGGTCAGTGCAGACCAACAGGCCGAAGGGCCTGTTTCCATGCTGTATCTCCAAACTAAACTAAACTCAACTATACTCAGCTGGTGGAGCCACTTAGATGGAGGGAACCCAGAACGTGAAGGGAATTGAGACAATGACGGCAATGTTAATATTGATGCGTTACTGGATTAGGAAGCTTTAGACCAACATTCAGGTGGAGAAGTGATGACTTGTAATGAACCACTGGAAGATGGAAGGCCATTTGGATGTCATTATTAAAGGGCCTGCATCCACGCTGTATCATTCTATGACTCAACTCAGTTAAAACACTGAGTCATCAGTCTCAGTTCATGTGATATGAAATCCTATTGAAGCAGCATGCCACTGATGATCGCCAATTATTTTTCAATAAACATTTTGATGAGTTCTTTGAACAGGACTTTTTTTTGGGGGCATCAAAGAAATTGAACTGACTGCTGTTCAAATGTTATCTGAGCATCGTGTCAATACAGTCTTGCTGAACAACACGTTATCAGCAGGCAAGGGGGTGGTAAATTCAGACTCACCTGACGTTAGTTGCTGGAATGGAAAACATGGCAAAGTGAAGGGTTCTGTTTATCTGATCGGAAAGCACGAGATGATTTAGCCGCAGCCTCGTTACCTTGTTAACGAGGTTCAGGAAGCAATCAGGCTGTTAAAGAGATAGAGTCTTCTTCTTGCGGACAGCGTGCACTGCCTGAAGTTGCAGGTCAACTTCTTCTATTTGATCTTTTGTTCGTGCACATCGGGTTAATTGCATTAGTCGAAACAGGGTGGACCACGTGAAGGTTGCAATCTAAAGAGATAGAGTGATAGAGTGATACAGCGTGGAAATAGGCCCTTCGGCCCAACTTGCCCACACTGACACATGTCCCATCTACACTAGCCCCACTTACCTGCGTTTGGCCCACATCCCTCCAAACCTGCCCTATCAATGTACCTGTCGAAAAGTTTCTTAAATGTTGCGATAGTACCTGCCTTAACTACCTCCTCCGGCAGCTCATTCCATACACCCAATGCCCTTTGTGTGAAAATGTTACAACCTAAGATAACCTATAAGACCTTCTGACCTGATGCCAGGAATACCGTGCCCAGGTGGGCCAAAGGGTACGTTTCCGCGCTGTATCTCTAAAACTGAGAGTCAACTTGTTCACACAGAGGGTGGTGGGATGCTGACAGAGGCAGATACCACTATGATGTTGAATAGACATTTGCACGGATAGCAAGAACCCAGGAAAGATTTACAAAGATGACGCCAGGACCTGAGGGGTTGAGCTATTGGGAGAGGATTGGCAGCCGAGGGTTTTATTCCTCGGAGTGCAGGAGGCAGCAGCGGTGATCTTATGCAGGTGTATGAAATCATGAGGGGAATAGATAGAGTGAGTGCACTAAATCTTTTATTCAATGGTAAGGGAATCAAAAACAAGAGGACATATGTTTAAGGTGAGGGGCAAGATTCCAGGCGAACCTGAGGGGCAACTTTTTCACTCGGAGAGTGGTGGGTATATGGAACGAGCTGCCAGAGGAGGTAGTTGAGGCAGGTACGACAACAGCTTTCAAAAGACAAGTGGACGTCAACATGGAGAGGAAATGTTCAGAAGGATATGGGGCAAACGTGGGCAAAGGGACTAGCATGGATGAATTGGTCTGAAGGGCCTCTTTCCAAGTTCCATGACTCTATGACTCTTAATAGAGTCATGCGGTTAAGCGTCATGAAGTTTAGAGGAAAATGGGCCTAACACAGGGAAATAGGAACTTGGAGCACATCTCAAATGCATGGCCAGTTAAGCTGATGGGCTTATACAGTACAGTATATATCTGTGAGGTAAACTAACTGGCACAATGTCATGTTTCCATCTGGCAAATTCCTCTTAATGCTATTTGTTTATTTATTTAATTAATTCTTTATTTCGAACAGAATAAAAAGCAAGTGTGAAACGCCATACAAAAACAAAACAGGAATATTTATAAAGTGTCATAAATAGTGTCTATTAATAAATGAAATCGTATGTGTCCGAAAAGGAGCAGGAAGAAGCCAAAGCTTATTAATTCCCACCCCTTATTCAACTGCTTATAATTATCTTATACAAATTTAGCAGCTATATGTACACCATATGTACACCAGCTATGAAGGCAGAGAATAGTGGAGTGCAACATGGAGGTAAAGTGTATTGTTCAATATGTCGAGATCAACATTCGGTAAGGTTTTGTGCAAAGGTTTTCCAACGGGATGAGAGGGGGGGCTCAGCCATCTCTTGCTCTCTTTCCATGGACAGAGCCGCTGAAGGCAACAGTGAGCCCGCGCAAGGTGAAGACCAGCGTGGGCAGCCGCGTCTCGCTCTCCTGCACCGTGACCGGGGCCCAGGACTACGCCGTCCAGTGGTACCGCAACGGCAAGCTCACCGCCCCGGGCAAGAACGTCCGCATCACCGGGAGCAACCAGGAGAACCTGGCCATGGACGGAATGGCCAACAGCGACGGAGGAGCTTACCAGTGCTTCGTGAGGAAAGGCCGGGTGTCAGCACAGGACCTGGCCCAAGTCATTCTGGAAGGTTAGTGTCGAGGCGACTGGTCGAATCCTTTTATTTGCAATGGAATGGAATACTTTATTGTCACATAGAAAGTAGATGCAGGAGTAGGCCATTCGGCCCTTCGAGTCAGCACCGCATTCAATATGGTCATGGCTATCCAGAATCAGTACCCCGCTCCTGTTTCTACCCCATATCCCTTGATTCCGCTAGCCCTAAGAGCTATATCTAACACCCTCTTGAATGCATCCAGTGAATTGGCCTCCACTGCCTTGAGTGGCAGAGAATTCCACAGATTCACAACTCTCTGGGTGAAAAAGTTTTTCCACCTCTCAGTCCTGAATGGCCTACCCCTTATTCTTAAATGTGTGAAATTCTTTGCTTACATGCCAAAGGTATACAAATAGTCGCCACCTACGGCGCTGACAAAGTTACAAAGCACCCGGCTACTCCCTTGTTCTCCCCCCCCCCCCCCCACTACGGTCCCCCCACGCTGGGTCCCCATTGTCCATTGATCTTCCCCCCCCCCCCCCACCCACAGCGGTCCCCCCTCGCCGGGTCCTCCATTGTTCGTCCCTCCTCCCCACCCCTCACGACGGTTCCCCCAAGCTCTCATCGCCTACCGACCGCTTTCAGAAATGGGCCGGGATTTAGAAGCTCTGGTATCATTTCAGTATATCTCACAAGGGCAGCTTACAACCCAGCAATATGAGCATTGATTTATCTTCTCTTGCTTTCCCTCTCACTCTGTCCCTCCCCCACGCTAGTTCTCCGACTAATTTCGCTGTCCTCCTGGTTAATTTTATTGTTTCTATGCCTTGTTGTCACATTCCCCTCAGCCACAATGAACCATTCTATCATTTTCACACCTTACCCCTCCTTATCTCTAGTCTCCCCCTCTCCTGACTCTCAGTCTGAAGAAGGGTGTCGACCTGAAACGTTACCCGTTCGTTCTCTCCAGAGATGATGCTGCTTGTCCCGCTGAGTTACTCCAACATTTTGTGTCTATCTTCTGAATATTATCATCTTTTCAATGTCCCAAGAGTTTTCCCAGTACAAAAATAATTTCATCATGGGAGTGCCTATTCTATTTTCTCTATCACTCTCAATTTTCTGCAGTTCATATGACCCAGGCCCCCTTTTAGCAGCTCAATCTACAGGATCAATGTAATAAATATGAATTGCAGATGCTGGTTCATATATAGTGCACACAAACGATAGACACAAAATGCTGAAGAATTTCAGACTGAAGAAGGGTCTCGAGCCAAAACGTCACCCATTCCTCATCTCCAGAGATGCTGCCTGTTCCGCTGAGCTACTCCAGCATTTAGTGTCTATCTTCAGTGTAAACCAACATCTGGAGTTCCTTCCTTTCGATAGATGTGTGTACCTTCAGTCTTAAGGATCCTCTTAAAACCCATCCATTTGACCTCAATCAACTAGTCCTAAAGTCTCATTATACATGCTGGCATCGATTTATTCTTTGTAGCAGCTTGCAATGTTTTTCTTGTGTAAAGGGTTGTATGAATGTGATAATTGCTCGTTTCTAAGCTTCCCCCCAGTCTCAGTAAAAACACTGAATCAAGCACTTGAATCAATTAAACTTTATTTTAGCAAAAGCGCATCACAGATCACACACTGTACCTATCCCCACCGCGGGTTCGATCCTGTGTCTCTCTGTTCAAGCCCTCTAGGCCTCGCGCAGACAGAGACACTCCAGAAGGGTACGCAGTCTTGAGTGTTCCTCTAGAAGATCGACCTTGAGCCTTGTGACCAAGGCCTTTTATATGCCCAGCGAACCTGAGGGCCGAACCACATGGGGGTTGTCTTTCAATTACCCAATTACAGATATCGATTAACCCCATATATAACAGGCATTTCCCTAACCCAATGATACAACAGTTCAATACATTGTATTCACAACGGGCTTCGAGATGAAGTCAACTTGGAAACATTTACCCTGATTAAAGGAGTAACACCCCATCCAATCAACGTTGATCAGAGTCAGATTCTGCAACATTATTTACAAGCTATTTACAAAGTGTATGTCTGGTTTGCAGTCACCCAATCCATTCTATGCATTTAGTACCAGATTGACAAGGCTTGCCAGGCTTCCCAGTCTTTGCTTGTGAATTGTATCTAAGTTCCAGACTCTCTGGCACCTCTCTACAGAGAGCAATCCCAATTTGACCAAATCTCCCAGCAAGCCCTGAGACTTAACCCCATTTTGAAGTCCCGACTATAATAGTGAAATAATAACAATAATCGTCTATGCAGTTCAGAGCTTATTTGGAGGTTGGAGTGTTTAATAGTCTGATGGCTGTAGGGAGGAAGCTGTTCCTGAACCTGGACGTAACAGTTTTCAGGCTCCTGTACCTTCTTCCCGATGGCAAAGGTGAAATGAGTGTGTGGCCAGGGTGGTGTGGGTCACTGATGATGTTGGCTGCCTTTTTGGGGTTAAGGCTGCATTTGGAATATTATGAGCAATATTGGGCCCCATATCTGAGGAAGGATGTGCTGGCCTGGAGAGGGTCCAGAGGAGGTTTACAAGAATGATCCCAGGAATGAGTAGGTTAACATATGATGAGCGTTTGTTGGCACTGGGCCTGTACTCACTGGAATTTAGAAGAATGAGGGGACGACCTCATTGAAATGAACAGAATAGTGAAAGGCTTGGAGAGAATGGTTGAGGGGAGGATGTTTTCACTAGTGGGAGAATCCTGGACTGGACGTCATAACCTCAGAATTAAATAACGTTCTTTTAGGAGGGAGATGAGGAGAATTTTCTTTAGTCAGAGGATGGCGAATTTGTGGAATTCATTGCCACTTGATTGAATGGCGGATTAGAATAGCCGAATGGCCTAATTCTACTCCTATCGCTTATGACCTTATGACATCATGCCTTCCCATAATTTGGGGGAACTCTCCTGAGGAATGACGTTGCCTTCTCCATTTGCACCACTAAAGATAGACGCAAAATGCTGGAGTAACTCAGCGGGTCAGGCAGTATCTCTCGATAGAAGGAATAGGTGACGTTTCCCTCTTCCCTGACTCTCAGTCCGAGGAAGGGCCTGGACCCGACAGGTCGCCGATACCTTTTCCTCCAGCGTTTTGCGACTGCCTTCGGCGTAGGTCAGCATCTGCAGTTCAATCCTACACAGGCTACACCGCACTCACACCCGACCCACGGTTTCACCGGGTAGTGTCAGGAAGAACAAGAAAAGAGTGAGAGAAGAAATGAGGCATGTGGTGATAATTTCCCCTCATAGAGCGTGTCACTTTGTCATCCAATAATGTCACATTTAAATCATCTGATGCAAGATGTGCCATTTGCTGATGAAATTGCAGTTTAATCTTGGCAGGGAGATTATATTTGGCAAATTTAGAGAATGCTAAGGGTACCTCCTGATCTGGTTGCCACGGCGACAGTCTCATGTGGCATATTGATAATCCATAATGATGTAAAGGGAAGGGGTCTTATCACAGAGTGACAGTAGGAAAGATTTCAAAGACACACAAGTCTCACTGGGAGAATAATGTCCTCTTTCATCTCTGGAAAAGCCGATCACAGGAATAAAAAAAGGGTGGCTGCGCATTCGGAGTGCACTCGCCGAGTTATCTACAGTGCGCCGGGTTTCGTGCGGCACACAAAAGCCTCGAGCTTCCCTTTCTTCTGAGGATCTGCCGCGTTACGTGAGAAGAAAGTTAGCGGTTTCGGGGCGAAGACGTCACGCTTTACTGCGGCCAGCGGAGAGAACCGTGGGAGTGAACCCACCCTGGTCCCTCAACCCTCACCTCATCCCTGACCCACCAAAGGCATCTTGGAACCACCACGTCAGCGTACATTTTTAACAACCACCGCTATTTTTAAAACACCTGGTTTTGACATTAAGATGCTCGTACTGCGTCAAGATACTCCAGCTGATTTAAGATGGGATTTTTTTTCCATGCATGAATAACTGTGAAAAGCGACGGGTTCATTGATCAGTACGAAATCTCACCGAGAGCCTTCTTCCTTTAGAATATAAAACCTCTTCCAGGTATTTTTCTCTCTGAATATTTATTTGAAATTATCTACGAAACAGGCCTGAGCTGAAAGGCTCACTGGTAAAATACAAGCACCAACAAACAGTTCCGAGCCATCGGATTAAGCCCGCGTCTTTTTGTTCACTAAGATGGATCTTCACTGCGAATCTATGGAATTCTTTGCACCCAAACGCTGCGGAGGCCAAGTTAATGGATATTTTTAAGGCAGAGATAGATAGATTCTTGATTCGTATGCGGGTGTCAGGGGTTATGGAGAGAAGGCTGGAGAATTGGGTTGAGAGGGGAAGGTAGATTAGCCATGATTGAATGGCGGAGTAGACTTGATGGGCCGAATGGCCTAATTCTGCTCCTATCACTTATGAATTTATAAACTTAATTGATCGATATCCTGGCTGTCTGATTAGCCACTGCTCCACAAAACTTCATTCCCTTGCTCATACCCAAATCTTTCTATCTCATTCTTAGCTGCTGTCTGTTAAACCAGAGACAGCAGCTCCTTGGGAGAGGGTATTCATTCTCCCATAATCTTTAGCGAGGAATAGTTGCCACTTGATTTCCACCTGACAAATACTCCAGATCTTGTTTCTGGATTTCCCTTGCACATTTCTCTACTGAACCATATGTTCCCCTCCCACCCCCCCCCCCCCCCCCCCCCCCCCCCCCCCCCCCCCCCCCCCCCCCCCCCCCACCCCACTGCCCTCCCTCCACAAACAACTATGTATCCACAAAGTGCTGGAGAAACTCAAAGGGTCAGGCAGCATCTCTGGAGAAAAAGGATGGGTGACGTTTCTGGTCGGGACCCTTCTCCAGACCCGACCTGAAATACTACCTGACCTGCTGAGTTAATCCAGCATTTTGTGCCTGTACTTTTCTATGTTGTAAAGGGGAGATTGTGATGCCCTGTTGCAAGCTCAACGCTGCTGCCCAGTTTCACCTTTCTCCATTCAGAAGGAACCCGTGCCTGCCAGCAGAGAAGACCCCAGCAAGGAGTCAATGCAGGATGAGAGAAAAGAAAAATAATTGAAGCATGAAAAGCGGATTGTGCCTTTTTTCCAGATACCAGATACAACGTGCCCTATTTCCTAGTGAGCTCTCGAGGGACTATTTCAATAAGCAGATTAGTGAATATGAAAGAAAAGTGACAGAAATTTAAATTAACACAGCGACTTTCTTTAAAGCTCTGAATAAAGTCTTGCCAAAGTACTTAAGGATGTTTCTAGCTAATAATAACACTTAGAAAGCAGCTGTCGTCCTGGCATTTATTCCGAAAATCAACTGTGCTCGCAATTTGATTCAAGTCCCCCTGATCATTTCTGTCTCCACATTGATCTTTACTCTCGCTCTGTGTTAGCTATTACGGCGAGCGTGGAAAAAAACCCTCCAGTTTAAGGGTTCTGATGAGCTATTGAACCTGAGAGCATGAAGGGGCTGGGTTATTATGGGTGGAGTGCAACGCTAGGAAGAGAATTGGTACCACCGGACATGTATTGGATGTGGAATAGTGAAAGGCCTGGATAGAGTGGATGTGGAGAGGATGTTTCCACTAGTGGGAGAGTCGAGGACCAGAGGCTCTAGCCACAGAATAAAAGGACGTACCTTTAGAATGGAGAAGTTGGAGGAATTTCTTTAGTCAGAGGGTGGTGAATCTGTGGAATTAATTGCCACAGAGGGCTGTGGAGGCCAAGCCAATGGATATTTTTAAGGTGGAGATTGACAGATTCTTGATTAGTACGGATGTCAGGGGTTATGGGGAGAAGGCAGGGGAATGGGATCGAGAGGGAAAGACAGATCAGCCCTGATTGAATGGTGGAGTAGACTTGATTTGCCGAATGGCCTAATTCTGCTCCTATAACGTATGAACATGAGCCTGGACCACACTGTCAGGGGTGGTGGTGGAGGCAGGTACGCCTTCAAGGTCGGCTGCAGGAGACGCTCGCAGGACACAAAGGTATTCGGGCGAGGAGAGGAGATGCTCAGTAGTTGATGTATCAATGAGGAGTAGAGAGGGCCGCTCCAGTACATCAAGGACTGGACTGGGCTTTTTGTAAATGGCGGCAAAATATGGCGACTCGTGCATAAGTGATTAATGCAAACGGTATTTCACTGTGTAGTGTACACGTGGCAATAAAGCACCATTGTTCACTATTAAACATTGTAGATCCGGCCTTGTCACCAAGCAGAAGTCTTCCTGTGGTTGTAGAGGGCTTAGTTTAGACCAAATCTGGAAAATTAGGTGCACTTCTGTCTCCATACCTCACAGCGCCAGAGACCCATGTTCGATCCTGATCTCGGGTACTGTCTGCGTGGAGTTTTCACGTTCTCTTTGTGACCATGTGGGTTTCCACAGGGTGATCTGGTTTCCCCCCACGTCCCAAAGACATGCTGGTTTGTAGGTTAATTGGCCTTTGTGAATTGACCCTAGTGTGCAGGGAGTGCGAGTAAAGGTGGTATAACATAGAACTGGAGTGAATAGGTGAATGATGGTTGGCATGGACACAATGGGCCGAAGGGCCCCTTTCCATACTGTATCTTTCAATCAATTAATCAATCCATCAAGGATAATACTTGCCTGTATGCAATCAAATAGCTTCCTAGGATGACAGGTTGATTGGACTATGGTGACCAGTGTTTGGAAGAATGAGTAATGATATACTGTGTATATGATATATAAGATTATATAGAAGATGATCTGTTTGGGTTTCCTCCAGGATCTCCAGTTTCCTCCCACACTCCAAAGACATACAGGTTTGTAGGCTGATTGGCTTGGTCTAATTGTAAATTGTCCCCAGTGTGTGTGGGATGGCATTTTTTGTGCTGCATTGTCCCCAGTGTGTGTGGGAGGGCCAATTTTTGTGCTGTATCACAAAACTAAACTAAACTAATTAAACGTCACTATCATGTCTTGCAAAAGCCTCATAAACGGCATTATCACATCCAGCTACTTATCAGCCATGATTGATGTGACATCAGTAACATAATGTCGTATCGTGGAAGATGGCGATGGCGTGTGGTTAATCTTTGCGCGCTGGTCCCAGAGGAAGATCTACTATCATCCGATAGTATCGTCCACTTCTTTTAAATCTATTTTTCTGCCTGCAAAAAATTGAATTATATTAAACATAGAAACAGAGACAATAGGTGCAGGGGAGGTCTTTTGGCCCTTCGAGCCTGCACCGCCGTTCATTGTGATCATGGCTGATCATCCACAATTAGTAACCTGTGCCTGCCTTCTCCCCATACCCATTGATTCCGCTAGCCCCTGGAGCCCTATCTAACTCTCTTTTATATTCATCCAGTGAATTAGCCTCTACTGCCTTCTGTGGCAGAGAATTCCACAAATTCGCAAGTCTCTGGGTGAAATTTTTTTTTTTCTCATCTCACTTTTATTCTTAGACTGTGGCACCTGGTTCTGGATTCCCCCATCAATGGGAACATTTTTCCTGCATCTAATTGTATAGGTTTTCCTGCATCTTTTTATAATTGTATACATTTCTATAAGATATCCTCTCATCCTTCTAAATTCTGCACTCTGTTTCTGTTCCATGTTACATACATGCGTTTGTCTTCATTGTGTGTATGTATAGTGGCATCTGATCTGTTTGGATAGAATGCAATGAAGGCTTTTCACTGCACCTCAGTAAAAAAATATACCTAAACCTAAGCCTTGGGGCAGCACAGTGGCACCACTGTAGAATTGCTTCCTTACAGCGCCAGAGACCCGGGTTCGATCCTGACTATGGCTGCAATCTGTACTGAGCTCATACATTCTTTCTTGGCAATAAGTACTCCTGTTTGAGTGCTGTTGGGGGGCACCGCCTACCTGGGGGTAGCAACAGCGACCGGGCCTCCGGTACAAAGACCGGCCCTGTTGCTCAGAAGGGTAAGGAAAAGAAGAGGAGGGCAGCAGTAATAGGGGACTCTATAGTTAGGGGGTCAGATTGGCGATTCTGTGGACGCAGTCAGGAGACCCGGATGGTAGTTTGCCTCCCTGGTGCCAGGGTCCGGGATGTGACTGAACGTGTCCAAGATATCTTGAAATGGGAGGGAGAGGAGCCAGAGGTCGTGGTACATATAGGTACCAATGACATAGGTAGAAAAAGAGGAGGAGGTCCTGAAAGGAGAATTTAGGGAGTTAGGAAGAGTGTTAAGGAGAAGGACCGCAAAGGTAACAATCTCAGGATTACTGCCTGTACCACGCGACAGTGAGAGTAGGAATGGAGCAAGGTGGAGGATAAATGCGTTGCTAAAGGACTGGTGCAGAGCGCAGAGATTCAAGTTTTCTGGATCATTGGGACCTCTTTTGGGAAGGTGTGACCCGTACAAAAAGGACGGGTTGCACTTGAACCCGAGGGGAACCAATATCCTGGCGGGGAGATTTGCAAAGGCTACTGGGGAGACTTTAAACTAGATCGGTTGGGGGGAGGGACTCAAATAGAGAAGGCAAGTAGTCCGTTTGTAAGGCAGGAGGCAGAGAAGAGAAGCAGTCAGACGCAACACGTAGGGAGGAAAGAAGAAAAAAATAACAAACGGAGAATAAGAAGTGGAGGGTTTCTTAAATGTGTGAGCAGAGAGACAGAGGGGTGTAAAATGAGGATAGGAGCAATAGGTAGCGAGGTGAAAAGTGTCAGGAAAACAAATCCAGGGCAAAAATCTAAAAGGGCCACTTTTCAACATAATTGTAAAAGAGCCAAGAGTGTTGTAAAAACAAGCCTGAAGGCTTTGTGTCTCAATGCGAGGAGCATTCGTAATAAGGTGGATGAGTTGAATGTGCAGATAGCTATTAATAATTCTGATATAGGTGGGATCATGGAGACATGGCTCCAGGGTGACCAAGGCTGGGAGCTGAACATCCAGGGATATTCATTATTCAGGAAGGATAGACAGAGAGGAAAAGGAGGTGGGGTAGCATTGCTGGTTAGAGAGGAGATTAACGCGATAGAAAGGAAGGACATTAGCTTGGAGGATGTGGAATCGATATGGGTGGAGCAGCGAAACACTAAGGGGCAGAAAACGCTAGTGGGTGTTGTGTACAGGCCACCTAAACAGTAGTAGTGGAGTTGGGGATGGCATCAAACAGGAAATTAGAAATGCGTGCAACGAAAGTAAAACCGTTATAATGGGTGACTTCAATCTACATATAGATTGGGTGAATCAAATTGGCAGGGGTGCTGAGGAGAGGATTTCTTGGAACGTTATGCGGGATAGTTTTTCTAAACCAACATGTGGAGGAATCAACGAGAGAGCAGGCTATTCTAGACTGGATATTGACTAATGAGGAAGGGTGAGTTAGCAGCCTTGTTGTACGTGGCCCCTTGGGCAAGAGTGACCATAATATGGTTGAGTTCTTCATTAGGATGGAGAGTGACATTGTTAATTCAGAAACACGGGTCCTGAACTTAAAGAAAGATAACTTTGAGGGTATGAGACGTGAATTGGCAATTGATACTTGAAGGGTTGACTGGCAATTGATTCTTGAAGGGTTGACGGTAGACATGCAATGGAAGGCATTTAAAGACTGCATGGATGAACTACAACAATTGTTCATCCCAATATGGCAAAAGAATAAATCAGGGAAAATGGTGCATCCGTGGATAACGAGGGAAATCAGGGATAGTATCAAAGAAAAAGATGAAGCGTACAAATTAGCCAGAAAAAGCAGCCTACCAGGGGACTTGGAGAAATTCAGAGACCAACATAGGAGGACAACGGGCTTAATTAGGAAAGGGAAAATGGAGTATGAAAGAAAACTGGCAGGAAACATAAAAACTGACTGCAAAAGGTTTTTATCGATATGTGAAGTGCAAAAGATTAGATAAAACAAATGTAGGTCCCTTGCAGAAATGGGTGAATTGATCATGGGGAACAAGGCCATGGCAGACCAATTGAATAACTACTTTGGTTCTGTCTTCACTAAGGAAGACATAAATAATTTGCCGGAAATAGCAGGGGATCGCGGGTCAAATGAGATGGAGGAAATGAGTGAAATCCAGGTTAGCCGGAAAGTGGTGTTGGGTAAATTGAATGGATTAAAGGCCGATAAATCCCCAGGGCCAGATAGGCTGCATCCCAGGGTACTTAAGGAAGTAGCCCCAGAAATAGCAGATGCCTTAGTGATAATTTTTTCAAAAACTCTTTAGATTCTGGAGTAGCTCCTGAGGATTGGAGGTAGCTAATGTAACCCCACTTTTTAAAAAGGTGAGGGAGAGAGAAAACGGGGAATTACAGAGCAGTTAGTCTAACATCGGTAGTGGGGAAACTGCTAGAGTCAATTATTAAAGATGGGATAGCAGCACATTTGGAAAGTGGTGAAATCATTGGACAAAGTCAGCATGGATTTACGAAGGGTAAATCATGTCTGACGAAATCTTATTGAATTTTTTGAGGATGTAACTAGTAGAGTGGATAAGGGAGAAGAAGTGGATGTGTTGTATCTGGACTTTCAGAAGGCTTTCGACAAGGTCCCACACAAGAGATTGGTATACAAACTTAAAGCACACGGTATTGGTGGGTTCAGTATTGATGTGGATAGCGAACTGGCTGGCAGACAGGAAGCAAAGAGTAGGAGTGAAAACGGGTCCTTTTCAGGATGGCAGACAGTGACTAGTGGGGTGCCGCAAGGCTCTGTGCTGGGACCCCAGCTATTTACAATATACATTAATGATTTGGACGAGGGAATTAAATGCAACATCTCGACGTTTGCGGATGACACGAAGCTGGGGGCCAGTGTTAGCTGTGGAGGAGGATGCTAGGAGGCTGCAGGATGACTTGGATAGGCTGGGTGAGTGGGCAAATGCATGGCAGACGCAGTATAATGTGGATAAATGTGAGGTTATTCCACTTTGGTGGCAAAAACAAGAAGATAGACTATTATTTGAATGGTGACCGATTAGGAAAAGGGGAGATGCAGCGAGACCTGGGTGTCATGGTACACCAGTCATTGAAAGTAGGCATGCAGGTGCAGCAGGCTGTGAAGAAAGCGAATGGTATGTTGCATTCATAGCAAAAGGATTTTAGTACAAGAGCAGGGAGTGGTTCTACTGCAGTTGTACAGGGTCTTGGTGAGGCCACAACCTGAGTATTGCGTACAGTTTTGGTTCCTAATCTGAGGAAAGACATTCTTGCCATAGAGGGAGTACAGAGAAGGTTCACCAGACTGATTCCTGGGATGGCACGACTTCCATATGAAGAAAGACTGGATAGACTTGGCTTGTTACTCGCTGGAATTTAGAAGATTGAGGGGTGATCTCATAGAGACTTACAAAATTCTTAAGGGGTTGGACAGGCTAGAAGCAGGAAGATTGTTCCCCGATGTTGGGGAAGTCCAGCACAAGGGGTCACAGTTTAAGGATAAGGGGGAAGTCTTTTAGGACCGAGATGAGAAAATCGTTTTTCACACAGAGAGTGGTGAATCTGTGGCATTTTCTGCCACAGAAGGTAGTTGAGACTAGTTCGTTGGCCATATTTAAGAGGGAGTTGGATGTGGCCCTTGTGGCTGAAGGGATCAGGGGGTATGGAGAGAAGGCAGGTACAGGATACTGAGTTGGATGATCAGCCATGATCATATTGAATGGCGGTGCAGGCTCGAAGGGCCGAATGGCCTGCTCCTGCACCTAATTTCTATCTTTCTATGTTTCTATGTGACTGCTTGGATTTTCTCTGGGTGATCCGCCTTCCTCCCACATAGATTGATACAGCGTGGAAACAGGCCCTTCAGGCCAACTTGCTCACACCGGGCAACATGCCCCATTTACATTATCCCCACCTGCTTGCGTTTGGCCCGTATCTCTTTAAACCTGTCCTATCCATGTACCTATCTAAATGCTTCTTACATGCAATATTACCAGCCTCAACTACCTCCTCCGGCAGCTCATTCCACACACCCACCACCCTTTGTGTAAAAAAGTTACCACTCAGTTCCTAGTAAATCTTTCCCCCTTCACCTTAAACCTGTGCCCTCTGGTTTTCAGTTCCCTTATTCTGGGCAAAAGACTGTGCGCTTACCCAGTCTATTCCTCCTGCACGCCAAAGACTTACAGGTTTGTAGGTTAATGGGCTTTAGTGAGTTGTCCCCACTGTGTGTGGGTTAATGTACGGGGTGATCGCTGGTCGGCATAGACTCGGTGGGCTGAAGGCCCTGTTTCCGCGCTGTATCTCTGAAGTCTAATGTACTGGAGAGAGCGCCAAGGTGCAGTCAGATTAGGATTTTTTGGGTGATTATTCACAGGATCTAATTTAGTTTAGAGATGTAGCGCGGAAACAGGCCTTTTGGCCCACCGGGCCCGCAACGACCAGCGATCCCCCGCAAATCAACACTACCCTACACACACTAGGGACAATTTTACAATGATACCAAGCCAATTAACCTACAAACCTGTACGTCTTTGGAGTGTGGGAGGAAACCGAAGATCACGGAGAAAACCCACGCAGGTCACGGGGAGAGCGCACAAACTCCATACACACAAGCACCCGTGGCCGGGATCGAACCCGTGGTCTCTGGCGCTGTCAGGCTGCAACTCTACCGCTGCGCCACCGTGCCGCCCTAATATGATATCCCTTTCCTCCATTCTGCTTGCAGACGGAACGCCCAAGGTGATCTCGTCCTTCAGTGAGAAGGTTGTGAATCCCAACGAGCCCATCTCGCTGATGTGCAACGTGAAGGGCACTCCCTCCCCCACCATCACCTGGACCCTGGACGACGATGCGGTCTCCAGAGACGGAAGCCACCGCCTCAGCCAGTACGTCACCAAGGAGGGCAACACGGTCAGCCACCTCAACGTCACCAACACTCAGGTCCGCGACGGCGGAGTCTATCGGTGTGCGGCCAATAACTCTGCCGGAGTCGCCATGTATCAGGCTCGAATAAACGTAAGAGGTGCTTGTCAAATTAGCTCCTCAGAACACATAGTTCATTTCATTAGGATTGTGTATTCCATGCATTATTAAGTTCTGTTTCTGAATTTTTTCAAAAAAAATGGTCCTCCTTTTGTTGCTGTTTATTTTACAGATAAATTGATGTCCTTGCTGTTTACCCATTTATTTTATCTCCTTCCACTCTCTCCTGCCAACTGAGTTATATATCTTGTTGCTGTCGGTTATGACTTCCTTTGTTTTTAGATTACCAGAGGAATGATTTTGGACGCCATGTAAGGTCTTGCGTTTTGTAGGTTGCATTCACATGATGTCACAGTGTGCAAATTATCAGCCGTACCTAGTCTTGGCGCACATCTCCGCATCTCTGCCTGCAATTGTCTTTATCAAGTGATCTTCAGTCAAGCCATGTTTACCTCTGTTTGTGGTTTGGAATTGGATCTCATGACTTCCAGCCAAATCAATTCCATGGGGGTAACACATTAATATGATTCGATATGATAGAACTTTATTTATCCAGAGGGAAATTAATCTGCCAACAGTCATTAAAAAAAAAGATATATTAAACCTGAACTTAAAGTGATGAGTGGAAAGGATTGGGGATGTGCAAAGATTGGAGGGGGGTGGGGGAGAGGGGGGGGGGGGGGGGGAGGGGGGGGAGTGGTGGGGAGGGGGAGAGGGGGGAGGGGGGGAGTCAGTCTATCCCACCACAGAAGGGAGAGGAGTTGTACAGTTTGATTGCCACAGGAAAGAAGGATCTCCTGTGGCCGTTCTGTCCTGCAACTTGGTGGAACCAGTCTGTTGCTGAAGGTGCTCCTCAGGCTGACCACGGACTGGGGGTGAGCTGTATTGTACAACATGCTCCGCAGTTTGAGGAGCATCCACCTCTCCAAGACCACCTCCCATGAATCCAACTCCGCCCCCAGGACGGAGCCAGCCTTCCTGATAGGTTTGTTAATCCTATTGACGTCCGCAGCCTTCGCCCTGTTGCCCCAGCACACAACAGTGAAGAAGATGGTACCGATTACCACCAATTGGTAGAACATCTGCAGCATCTTACTACAGATTTTGAAGAGGCGAAGTCTTCTCATAAAGTACAGCCGGCTCTGTCCCATCTTGTACAGGCTCTGTCCCTTCTTGTACAGGTCCTCAGCGTTCCTGGACCTGTCCAGTTTACCCTCCAGGTACATTCCAAGGTCTAACAACTTCTGCAAATCAATCAGCCATAAGCCAAACTGTACTATTTATCTGTGTAAGAAGGAACTGCAGATGCTGGTTTAAAATGAAGATAGACACAAAATGGTGGATAACTCAGCGGGACAGGCAACATCTCTGTAGAGAAGGAGCGTGTGACATTTTGGGCCGAGACCCTTCTTCAGACATGTCAGGGGAAAGGGAAAACAAGAGATATAATCAGTAATGTAGGGAGATATAGAACAAATGAAATAAATATATGCAAAAAAGTAACGATGATAAAGGAAACAGGCCATTGTTACCAGTTTGCTAGGTGAGAACAAGAAATTGGTGCAACTTGAGTGGGGGAGGGATGGAGCGAGATATAAATAAGTACTGTGAATAAGTATTATTTACCTAACATGTTGGAGGTCGGTGTGGGCAAGTTCGGGCGGAGGGCCTGTTTCCATGTGGTATGGCTCTATAACTGACCTTATGTGCTTTTCTCTTTTGCATTGTTATAATTTTTGAATCGTATTAATTTCTTAATTTCTTTTGTTTTGCGATGGCTGAACAACAACGCTTCTGCCTCCAAAGTTCTGAACAGTTTACTGTCCACAAACACCAGAACCTCCAGCTCCTTCATGCAAGCAGAGGCGCCACCACATAATATATCCCCGTTTCTGAGCATCCAGGGCAATGTTGTCACAGGAACGATTTAGTTTAGTTTAGTTTAGAGATTCAGCCCGGGAAACAGGCCCTTCGGACCAGCGAGTTCACGCCGCACACACTACATACTAGGGATAATTAACAATTTTTTTTTAACCAAAGCCAATTAACCTACAAACTTGCACGTCTTTGGAGTTTGGGAGGAAACCGGAGCACCCGGGGAAAACCCACGCGGTCTAGGGGACAACGTACAGGCAGCACCCGTAGTCAGGATCGAACCTGGGTCTCGGTCGCTGTAAGGCAGCAACTCTACCGTGACCTAAAGAAAATTGACGAGGCTTCATGGGCTCAAGTAGAATTGTAATTGAGCGCCATTTTGAAATTACATTTGCTTCGTGTTTGCCAGTTAAAATGCCCACCATCAATCCTGGCTGCCATGGGACTGAAGTGAGTGGAGCTGTCTACTGATATAACAATGGACCAGCATATTACTGCATCCATTATGTTTGCATCTCCTCTTGTGGCAGAGTAAAGGAGATACCTGTGCGTGCTCCTGTCAATCACTCACTGCCTGTGGGTCACAGGGAGATATTGGGGTCATCAATACCTTGCTCATTTTGTATGTTGGTACAGCAGGCAGTAGATAGCTGGGGCTTTCTTCACTAGTTTAGGTTTATTATTTTCACATGTAATATGTACCGGGAAAAGTTTTGTTTGGCATGCTATCCAATTGGATCAGATAATACTGTACATAAATGCAACTTAATCAAAGGTGAAGGGGAAAAGATGTAATAGGAATCTGAGGGGTAACTTTTTCCCACAATGGGTGGTGGGTATATGGAACGAGCTGCCAGAGGAGGTAGTTGAGGCAGGGACTGCCCCAACATTTAAGAAACAGTTAGGCAGGTACGTGAATAAGACAGGCTTAGAGGGATATGAGTCAAACGCAGGCAGGTGGGGCTAGTGTAGATAAGACATGTTGGCCGGAGTGGGCAGGTTGGACCGAAGGGCCTGTTTCCACAGTGTATGACTCTATAACTCTATGACTCCATGACAAACTCAAGTACAATAGGCAGAGCAAAGGAGAAGATACAGAGTGCAGAGTATAGTTCTCAGCGTTGCCGTGCATTAGTTCCATAGCTTAAGCCCAATGTCTGTAATTGGGGTAGAGGTGAATCAACCAGGACCCTAGCTTATGAAAGGACCTTTTTTGGACCAAGGGGACCTCATTGAAACTTACCAAATGGTGAAAGGCTGGATAAAGTGAATGTGCAGAGAATGTTTCAACTAGTGGGATAGTCTAGGACCAGAGTGCACAATCTCAGAATAAAATTACTCACCTTCAGAAAGGAGACAAGGAGGAATTTCTTTAACCAGAATCTGTGGAATTCATTGCCACAGGCAGCTGTGCAGGTCAAGTCATTGGGTATTTTTAAAGCGGAGATCAACAGGTTCCTGATTGACAAGTGTGTCATAGTATATGTGGAGAAGGCAGGAGAATGGGTTGAGCGGGAGAGACATGTTTGAATTGCGGAGTCAGATTCGATGTGCTGGATGACCTAATTCTGTTCATATGACGTGTGAACTATTCACAAGCCTGGTAACAGAGAAAAATGGATGTTTCTGAGTCTGGTGGTGTGCACTTTCAAGCTTCTGTATCTTCTGTCCAACAGGAGCAGGGTTTAGTTTAGTTTAGAGATACAGCACGGAAACAGACCCTTCGGCCCACTGACTCCTCACCGACCAGTGATCCCCCCACATTAACACTATCCTACACACACTGGGGACAATTAAAATACATACCTCGGAGAAAGCCCACGCAGTCACGGGGAGAACGTACAAACTCCGTCAGACAGCACTCATAGTCGGCATCGAACCCGGGTCACCGGCGCTGTGAGCGCTGTAAGGCCGCAACTCTACCGCTGCGTCACCGTGGCTGCGGGGTGTGGAAGGAATGACCTGGGTGGGACGAGTATTTGATTATGCCGGCAATTTTCCACGGCAACTGTCAATGATTATTCAAAAACCCTGATGGTGATGTTTGGTGGACTGTGTGGGGTGGGAGAACCCGTTGCTCCTCCCGGGCAGCGGGTGGTGCTGCACAGGACAAAGGGAGATGTTTTGTATATAGTTCTCTCCTCTCTGTGTATGTGTGTGTGTGTGCAGCCATTTTGGAGTAGTCTTGCTGCCAACATTGAGTAAAGCATTAACGACTTCTGTTGTAAATTAAAGACTCTCAAGTTTTGTGCAGACCTAAAAAACAAACACAAAACTGGTGTTGAGTAGATGATTGTGTAAAATATTGGTCTAACAATTCGGCACCAGATATATGCAACCAATTCCATTTTGATAAATATAGGAAACGGGCTTCTCTGGATTCATGTTGCATTCATGGCCTGTCATTTAAAATGTTAAAGGCTCACATCAAGGTTAAAAATGAAATGAAATTGGTGCATTAATTAATAAAATCTGATCTCTAAAAGAGGTAGAGACTGGTATGCTCTCAGTGTGATGTGAATTAAATGGCACCCAGATATTTTTTTCATAAAAAATATATATATTTTAATATATAAATATTTTTAAAAAATTTTAAAAAAAATATATATAAATATGTTTCCAAATAGACCCATTGGATTCACATTGGGTTGTTTTATTTAAATATCTTTTACGGTAAAAGTGTTCAAAATGTACCTTTAACACATTGAAGGAAGCGTAGGCTTGTGATTCCTACGGTACTGTAATGAAACCAATGCAAGTTAAACAATCTTTTTTATGAATGTTATTTTAGTTATATTTCTTTAAGATTCCATTCTCTCTTTTACAGTTTCCATTGTTCCTATTTTTTGTTTTATTTTTGTTTTCTGGTAGGACCTGCCAGCATCCGCTCCATGAAAAACATCACGGCCATTGCAGGCCGTGACACCTATATCCACTGCCGGGTGATCGGATACCCTTACTACTCGATCAAGTGGTACAAGAACTCCAACCTCCTGCCTTTCAACCACCGCCAGGTGGCATTCGGGAACAACGGCACCTTGAAGCTCTCCGACGTGCAGAAGGATACGGACGAGGGGGAGTACATCTGCAACGTCCTGGTCCAGCCACAACTGTCCACCAGCCAAAGTGTCCACGTCGCTGTCAAAGGTAAGGCCGGGGGGGAGCGGGCTCGCTCATAGACACCGTGCGCGAGGAGATTCACACCCGAAGATGCCGCAGTAACACGTTCTGGGGAGTTGGCAGGGCTGAATTTGTCCTGGTCGGGTTGCTCCTAGGCCTGGCCAAGCTAGCCATCCACGAGTCACGGTGCCAGGTGGAAGAGGGCTTTGCCCAAGCCAGATGCTTGCCCCTTTACCGGCGTTGTATAGTAGTTATTAGTATATTTGTAACATAGTTGTTTGGAATTCAGTGTCTGAATAATTTGGTGATTTTGTAATATGGTGGTGGGTATGTTTTTTTTTGTTTTTTGTATCGCGTACGTTATCAAATAAATTATTTTTGATTCCAAAAAAACCCCCAAAAAACAGTGGCACGTTCTGTTGGGCCATAAGTCAGAAGAGCTGGAGATACAAGGTCAAAAAGGCTTTTGGCACATTGGCCTTCATCAACCAGAGTATTGAGCATAGAGGTTGGGAGGTCATGTCGCAGTTGTATAAGACGTTGCTGAGACATTGTGTTCAGTTCTGGGCACTATGTTATAGGAAAGATATTGTCAAGCTTGAAAGTGTTCAAGGTTTTCGAGGTTTCAAGGTCAGTTTATTGTCACATGTACCAATTGAGCTACAGTGAAATTTGGGTTACTATACAGCCATGTTAAGTGAAAAGCAACAAGGCACACAACCACATAAGAATTAACATAAACATCCACCACATTGCTCCACTGTGATGGGAGGCAATAAAGTTCAATCTTCTTCCTCTTGTTCTCCGGCGCTGTCGGGGCAGTCAAACCATCCGCAATCGGGACGATCAAAGCCCCCGCAGCCGATGATTGAAGCCGTTCGTCAGGGTGATCGAAACTCCCGCGTCGGGCCGGTTGAAACTCTCCTGAAGCATGGAGCTCCAGAGTCAGCCTCTTGTTCAGTTCTGGGCACATGTTAGAGGAAGGATGTTGTCAAGATGGACAGGGTTCAGAGAAGATTTATGGGCATGTTGCCAGGACAAGAGGGTCTGAGTTATAGGGAGTAGGCCGGGTCTCTATTCCTTGGAGCGCAGAAGGATGAGGGGTGATCTTAAAGAGGTGTATAAAATCATGAGAGGAATATATCGGGGAGATGCACAGAATATCTTGCTCAGAGTAGGGGAATCGAAGACCAGAGGACATAGGGTCAAGGTGAAGGGGAAAAGATTTAATAGGAATCTGAGGGGTAAGATTTTCACACAAAGAGTGGTGGGTGTATGAAACAAGCTGCCAGTGGAGGTAGTTTAGGCTGGGACTATCCCAACATTTAAGGAACAGTTAGACAGGTACACGGATAGGACGTTTGGAGGGATATGAACCAAAAGCAGGTAGGTGGGCCTAGTGTAGCAGGGACATGTTGGTCGGTGTGGGCAAATTGGGCCGAAGGGCCTGTTTCCACACTGTATCACTCTACGACTCGAAATGCTGAAGCTGGAACCTTGAGCTGAAACATCTTGAGCAGAGTGCTGGTGGAACTCAGCGGGGTCAGGCAGCAACTGTGGAGGGGAATGGACAGGCGACGTAGACACTTTTTTTTACAAATGCTTTTATTCAAACCAACAAATACAAAACAGTAACACGATCAGAGGATGCCTATATTGGCATTTACAAAGAAAGTTCTCAAATTAAAATATTATCATCTTTGTCAATAATATATTCGACCTCCTGCGGTGACCAGCGTTCGCGGAAAGCCTCCACAGTCCCCGTGGACACCGCGTGTTCCCTCTCTAGGGACACGCGGGCACGGACGTAACCCCGGAAGAGGGGCAGGCAGCCGACTGCTGTGCGGCCGTCGACTGCCCGCTGCCTGGACCCGCGAATGGCCATCTTGGCCAGGCCCAGGAGCAGACCGACAGGGAGACGCGACGTAGACACTGGGAGTTTGAGCGAACCACCCACCTATCACTTGTCGGGCTTTGTCGTGCCCCCCCCCCCCCCCCCCCCACCTCTCCTTTCCTGCTTTCTCCCCCTTTCTGCAATTTGTTATAGGTTGGGTCCCATCCTGAAACGTCACTTGCCCATTCCCTCCACACACGTTGCCTGAGTGGTAGAGTTGCTGCCTTACAACACCTGAAACCCAGGTTTGATCCTGAGTACGTGTGCTGTCCCTATAGGGTTTGTACGTTCTCCCTGTGACTATATGGGTTTTCTCCAGGCGTTCCGGTTTCTTCCCACATTCCAAAGATTTGTGGTATAATTGGCTTCTGTAAATTGCCCCTAGTGTGTAGAATAGAACTAGTGTACGGGTGATTGCTGGTCAGTATGGTCTCAGTGGGCCAAAGGGCCAAAGGGCATGTTTCTAGGGGATGTATCTCTTAAGTAAACTAAAGACCAACTGAGTTCTTCCAGCATTTTGTATTTTGCTCCAGACAGTAGAGCTCCTGGGTTAGTCTTCCACACTCAGTCCATCCTCATAAACCCCTAACCCCTTCGCCTCAGGAATCAACCAAGTGAACTTTCTCTGCACTATCTCCAATCAAACCACATCCTGCCTCAGATATGGAGACCAAAGAGCATATGAGCTCATGACAGCACCAAATGTAGTTACATCAAAACCTTTCTATATTTACACTGCTTACCTCTAGCAGTGCAGTCCAATATTACACGCAGCATCTCCATGGCAATCCCTTTCATCACAAGTGTGAAAATCCCCAGGTCCCGCTGTAATGGAGCATTTTGCAGTCTCACTTCACTCAACTAACAATTTTCTTTTCCACTATTTTTTCTAAAATGATCTAAACCATCATATTTTCCCTCGTTTTATTCCGTCAGCCAACTTCTTGCCCATTCAGTTAACCTATCTATAATCCCTTTCCTTCCGATGGGAGAGGGGAGGAGAAAGGAGTGGCTGGGGTGGGACTTGTCCTTGATTCTGCTGGTGGCGTTGCCCGGGTGGCGTGAGGTCTGAATGGCACCAATGGGAGGGAGGGAGGGAGGGAGGTTGGTTTGTGTGAAGTTCTGGGCTTAGTCCACAATTAGTGTGATGGTCTGGGCTTAGCCCCACAGCAAGTTACTGACAAGCCTAAACCCTGCAAGCACTCCTGCTGACAGTTTTCTCTCTAGATTCTGTTGAGTGTCTCTTCAGTGACATCCAAGGCATAACTAAAAACGGCAATGCAAACTTAGATCGTAATTCTTCGCAGTTGTTGAATTTTGCTCAGTAATGTTGGATCTGCTAAGGAATAATGGGAAAATGTTATCATGCTGGACGTGGATTAATTGACTGATCCATTAACACATTTATTTTTGTCAGTCCCACCTTATATTCAGCCTTTCGAATTTCCAAGATTCTCCATCGGGCAGCGAGTCTTTGTTCCGTGCGTTGTCATCTCGGGCGATCTGCCGATCAGGATCACGTGGCAAAAGGATGGCCGCCTGATCCCAGCCAGCCTTGGAGTCACCATTGACAAGATCGACTTCACCAGCTCCCTGAGGATCTCCAACCTGTCGCTCATGCACAACGGCAACTACACTTGCATTGCCAGCAACGATGCAGCGGCGGTGGAGCACCAGAGCGAGCTGATCGTCAGAGGTGATGGTGCAATTCTGCAGCTCTGATGCTGCCCACTTTCCAATGTGCACTGGGGCAGCCATGTGCGGTTGGTTGGCGCTCCTACAGTAGACGGCATTGAGAGGCCTATTTCGTAAGGTCACCACTTAGTCAGCTCACACTGATTTAAAGGCGGCGCGGTGGCCCATCGGTGGAGTAGTTGCCTTACAGCGCCAGAGACCCAGGTTCGAACCTGACTATGGGTGCTGTCTGTGCAGAGTTTGTACGTTCTTCCCATGACCTTCTTGGGTTTCTCCAGGAGCTCCGGTTTCCTCCCACACTTCGAAAACATAGGTTAATTGTAGGTTAATTGGCTATGGCAAAATTGTAAATCGTCCCTAGTGTGTAGGATAGTTTTAGTGTACGGGGATCACTGGCCAACATGGACTCGGTGGGCCAAAGAGCCCGTTTCTGTGCTGTATCTAAACTAAGATTTAAAGGTGGCACGGTGGCGCAGCGGTAGAGTTGCTGCCTTACAGTGCCAGAGACCCGGGTTCCATCCTGACCATGTGTACAGGCTCATGAAAGGGAATGCCTAATATTATCACGTGCAAAAACCTACTCCATGATAATGTCAAGGAAGTGATCACAGCCAAACTATTGTGGGAGAAAAAAAGAGCTGCAATTGATGGTTAATGCCCAAAAGGACACAAAGTGCGGAAGTACTCAGCAGGTCAGTCAGCATCTCTGGAGAACATTGATCGGTGACATTTCCGGTCAACATTCTTCTTCATTGTAGCGTCAGTCATAATGAGAAGCTGATGTCAGTCAGGTCTGTGCCAACGTGACTGTCCTTAGAGGCAGGAGCGCAAGGAGCTGAAGAAAGATTTTGACCCTGAAACGTCTGCCATTCCTTTTCTCCAGAGATGCCCCCTGACCCGCTGAGTTACTCCAGCATTTTGTGTGTCTATTCAGGTGTAAACCAACATCTGCAGTTCCTTTCATCCAGACTTTTTTTTATCTGCTGAAGAACTTCAAGAGTTGTGTACAAAGCTTTATTTCCACATCTTTTGGTAATTTCCAAACTTGTTAGGTTGCAGCTTGTTCTCGGATTCCTGATTAAGTATAGAGTTCCAGCTGGATAAAGTATAAAAAAGGACCAATTATAAGCTTCATGAAGTTAACGCAGGACAATCTGGCAAATGGAGCTGATGCGAACAAGATTATGAGGACCAGAATTCAGGATTGCTAGCGTCACTACTGTGATTGCTGAAACTGCCGAGCAAATTAAATTACGTCACAAATCCGAGTCACAATTTTAAAGCCCAAACGTTTGGAAGAGAAATTCAACTTTTGTTCCAAAGGCTAATCTCCATGCATTTGAGCTAAATGTACTCACCTCTGCACCGTCACTTGCATTGTAGTCAACACCTATTCCTCCCCACCAATGCACCTACATCCTCTCTTTTCCCCCACGCCCTGTTACTTTCCTCCCTCTGGCTTCACAATCCACATCTCCTCAAACCTATCTCACACCTTCTGTTCCTATCTCTGGCCTTTGTTCCAACCATCATGTTATCAAAAAAACCCCCCCATAGCCGATGTTGTTGACCTATTGCCTGCCACGCTTTGTCCAGCCTCTCCGCTTGTCCATCTTTCTCTCCTACCCTACAGTCAGTCTGACGAAGGGTCCCGACCCGAAACGTCACCATGTTCTCCAGAGATGCTGCCTGACCCGCTGAGTAACTCCAGCTCTTTGTGTCTTTTTTTATGAAACTGCAGACGCTGGAATCTTGAACAGAAATCAAAGTACTGGAAGAACTCAGAGCAGTTCTGTGGAGGCAAATTTACAGACCCTTCCTCAGACCTCTTTTAACCGAGGCTGATAGTCATAAATAGAGTCATAGAGTGATACAGTGTGGAAACAGGTCCTTCAGCCCAACTTGCCCACACTGGCCAACATGTCCCAGCTGCACTAGTCCCACCTGCCCGCGCGCGCTTGGTCCATATCCCTCCAAACCTGTCCCATCCATGTACCTGTCCAATTGTTTCTTAAACGTTGGGATAGTCCTAGGCTCAACTACCTACTCTGGCAGCTTGTTCCAATACCTCCAATAAGTTTGTCAGTCATGCTTTCCCTCCATGAAGCTACGTCTTAATTGTATCACAACAAATTTGCCACGGTTGGAATTCCTCTTCTATGGGACTTCCGTTTGACTTTGAACTTATTTCTTTCAGTTCCACCTCGCTTTGTGGTGCAGCCCAGTGACCAGGATGGTATTTATGGGAAATCTGTCACCTTGAACTGTTCTGCAGAGGGATATCCCGTTCCGACCATAGTGTGGAAATATTCCAAAGGTAAGACTTCAATCTTGGCTTCACGTCGGCCCCAGCTGATTGCGCTCCCATTCATTGGAGACCTATATTGTAATATTTAGCAGCAAAATGTAAAGAGTTGAGGTTCAGGGTTGGAGAGTACAATTAAATACGACACGGTGGCGCAGCGGTAGAGTTTCTGCCTTACAGCGCCGGAGACCCGTGGTCGATCCTGACTACGGGTGCTGTCTGTACGGAGTTCGCACGTTCCTCCCTGTGACCGGGTGGGTTTTCTCCCGAGCGCTCCGGTTTCCTCCCACATCCCAAAGACGTGCGGGGTTGTAGGTTAATTGACTTCTGTAAATTGTCCCCCCGTAGGATAGAACGAGCGTGGAGGTGATTGTTGGTCAGTGAGGACTCGATGGGCCAAAGAGCCTGTTTCCATGCTGTATCACTAAACAGAATGTAACTAAACTAAACTAAGTTCAACTTAACTCAACTAAACTAAAGTAAACTTAACTTAACCTAACTAAACTGTGAGCTGCAAGGGTGGGGAGCACAGTTGTGCAGCAAATAATGCTCTCACAACTCCAGGGACTTGGGTTTGATCCTGATCTCTGTTGTTGTCCGTGTGCAGTTCACATTTTCTCCCTGTGACTGAGTGTTTTACCTTGGGTGCCTCCCACATCGCAGAGGTGTGCTGGAAGATTGATTAATAGGCCTCTGTTTTGGGTGGGTGGTAAGAGAGTAGGGGGTGTGATTGGCCATGTCAGATAGAAGATTCCAGGAGAGAATAAGAATAAAAAGATTAATGAGATTCGCTGAGAGTCGGCATAAACTCGATGGGCTGAAAGGCCTGAATCAATGTTGTAAAGTAAATACAACATACAAAATATTATTTTAGACTTGAATTCATTTTAAGCTCAAACAATTTTTTTTAAATAATATTTTTATTAGAAGTAATCCATCATAACAACGGTATAACAACTTTTCAAATACACAACCAACTTATTTCAATAAGTATACGGATGTTGCAAATAATTCTTATAAACTTCTATTTTTTAGAAAGTAGAAAAAGAAAAGAATAGATTTTAATCAATAAGAATAGTGATTAAATAATAATTTTGATTATATAGAGAGAGAAAGAGAAGAGAAAAAAAATAAAAACATAAAAAAAAGATTATAGTATACATCTTAATAGTGAATAACACAATTTCAAATAGCGATATCATAAGAGACATGCATACAAATCCAAAAAAAAAAAAATATTATTTTCATCTAATCCTGCCGGGTACCCATTGAGTTGTGATGCCAAGAACAGCTACCCCTTCAAATATTCTGTATATGGAGACCATATCTGTTCAAAGAGTTCGTATTTGTCCATTAGGACAAATCTGATTCTTTCCAAATGCAACGTCTCCAACATTTCCACTGTCCACATTTTAATTGTGGGGGATAATGTTCCCTTCCAAAATTTCAATATTATTTTTTTCCCTATTATCAAACAGTAATCCAAGAAATTTATTTGGTTTACTGTTAACATTAGATTTGAATCCGGAACTCCTAATATTATTAATTTTGGATCTGGGTCCAGTTTAATTTTAAGAACTTCAGAGATAACTCTAAAGATTTCTGTCCAATAATAGTTTGAGTTTTATACATGTTACAAAACTATGCGTTAAGTTAGCTTCCAAGTTCTGACATTTATCACAAATAGAAGAAATGTTAGGATAAATTCTATTTAATTTCGTTTTTGAATAATGTAATCTGTGTAATACCTTAAATTGTACCAATTTATGTCTAGCATTTAATGAGCAACGATATATACATTGTAGGCTTTCTTCCCAAGTTTCCTTCGTTATCGATAAACCTATTTCATTTTCCCATGTTTGTCGATATATTTCCGAAGTTGGGATTTCCCTATCCAAGAGAGTATTGTATATATACGCTATTAATTTTTCTGTATTTGGGTGTTTATTAAACAATTCATCTAATAATCCTGGTTTTCTATTTTTATAGTCTTGCGTATTTGACTTAATATAGTTTCTAATTTGTAAATACCTAAATATGTTATTTGACTGCAATCCATAGATATCCTGTAACTCTTGAAATGAAAGAAATTTTCCTTTCTTGTAAAGGTGTTCTATCCTTTTAATTCCTAAATCATTCCAGTGTCTAAACCCCTTGTCCAATACAGATGGCTTAAACAAAGGATTATTCATAATTGGCAAACAAAGTGACAAATTATCCATATGTAGGGTCTTAACTATTTGTTTCCAAATACGTCTATTGCTATGAATTATAGGGTTATCACCATACGTTTTTGTTTGTACTTCCCTTGGTACAAAAAGAATCGAACCTACATCAAAAGGCAAGCTCAAACCATTTTAATGGAAGTCTACCGTCTTTATGTTTCGTGTGACTGAGATAGATTGGTTTTACGCAGTGACCCAGAAATACCAAGGGGAATGGTAAACTGAGTGATGTTTCAGTCCAATAATTTGTCATTGTCCTAATAGGTCATTGATTAGTCTCACTCTAGTCTGCTCCAAGCTTATTCCAGCAGCCTTCCACCCCCCCCCCCTCCCCCCCACACACACCACCAAGATCCTCAACAACTGCATTATTGGTGCTGCGTCCTGCACTCATGCAGAATCCATCACTTTATCACCTTTGCCACCAACTTGCACCCTGCCTTCAATCCATCTGGACCATCTCTGATTCTGTTTATGGATCTCTCACTCTCCATCTCAGGACTTGCCACTAACATCTTCAGTAAACTCAACAATTCCTCCAGATTCCTCAACATTATGTCCTCCCACCCTGTTTCTCGTAAGGATACCATCCCATTCTCCCAATTTCTCCGTGTAAGAAAGAACTGCAGATGCTGGTCTACATCGAAGGTAGACACAAAATGCTGGAGTAACTCAGCGGCACATGTCTGAAGAAGGGTCTCGACCCGAAACGCCACCCATTCCTTCCCTCCAGAGATGCTGCCTGTCCCGCTGAGTTACTCCAGGGTTTTGTGTCTACCTCCCAATTTCTCTGGCGCATCTGCTCTCAGGATGAGACTTTCTGCTCTGGGGGCTTCTGAAATGTGACCCTTCTTCCTGGTGCGTGGTTTCTTCTCTGCCATTGTTGACGGAGCTCCTGCAAACATCTCCTTTCATTTTACACATCTCTGCTCGCTCCCAACCCCCCCCCCCTCTCCCAATTGCAATGGAGTTCCCCTGGTCCTCACCTTGCAATGCACTGGGCGTCACATCCAACACATCATCCTCCACCATTTCCACCAACTCCAACATGATCCCACTACCACCACTCACATCTTCCCCTCTGCCCTCACCGTCTCCCCTAACACACACACACACACACACACACACACACACACACACACACACACACACACACACACACACACACACACACACACACACACACACACACACACACACACACACACACACACACACACACATCTGCTATATTCAAGAGACTCCATGGTCTGCTTATCTCTCCCACCTGTATCCCGTATCCCCTGGCACTTACCCTTGCTACTGCGTGAGGTGTAATACCTGTCCCTTTACCTCATGTTCATAAGTTCAAGGAGCAGAATTACACCATTCTGCCCATCAAGTCTACGCCACCATTCAATCATGGCTGATCTATCTTTCCCTCTGAACCCACCCCGTGCTCCTGCCTTCTCCTCCATAACCCCTGACACTCGTGCTAATCAAGAATCTAACTATTTCCACCGAGTCTGAAGAAGGGTCTCAACCTGAAACGTCACCCATCCCTTTTCTCCAGAGATGCTGCCGGTCCCGCTGAGTTACTCCATCCTTTTGTGTCTATCCTCGGTTTAAACCAGCATCTACAGTTCCTTCCTCCACCATAAAAAAATATCCATTAACTTGGTCTCCGCAGCCGTCTGTGGCAATGAATTCCAGACAGTTTCACCACCTTTGGCTAAAGTAGTCCTCCCGTACCACCGCAAAGGGACCTAAACAGACCTTCCGGGTCAGGTATACATTCTCACTATTTTCTCAGGAGATTGCAAGAAGATCTTTAAGTCATTTCTTCTGTCCCTCTGGCAATGACTGGCGGTGCTGGCTCGAAGGGCCGAATGGCCTCCTCCTGCACCTATTTTCTATGGTTCTATGTTTCTAATCCCGTGCCCCGCCAGGGTCGGAGTGGACAAGAGCAAGCTCAGGCCAATCACACAAGACCTTTCCTTGTCTCTCTATTGCAGGTGCGGGCGTCCCACAGTTCCAGCCCATCACGTTGAACGGACGCATCCAGTTACAGGTGAATGGGTCTCTCCTCATCAAGCACGTGCTGGAGGAAGACTGCGGCTACTACCTCTGCCAGGTCAGCAACGACGTGGGAGCTGACGTCAGCAAGTCCATGTACCTCACCGTCAAAAGTAAGCAACGCTTTCATGCCTATGGTGGTTATAGTCAAAGGATGACGATACTGGGGGAACGACAGCAACAGTCAACAACAGGGCCAACGGTCAACAGTGTTCATCAGTTCATAAGTCGTAGAGGCAGATGTAGGCCATTTGGCTCCATTGAGTCTACTGCGCCATTCATTCATGGCTGATCTACCTTTCCCTCTGAACCCCATTCTCCTGCCTTCTCCCCTGTACACTTTGATTGTGCCATGCACTGGATCTCACTGGAAACACTGCCACATGAAGGAGAGAGAGAAAGAGAGGGGGAGAGAGAGAAAGAAAGAGAGAGAGTCCAATTAAACGACGAACCTGCTCGTCTTTGGAATGTGGGAGGAAACCGTAGCACCCGGAAAAACCCACACAGTCACAGGAGAAACATATACTGCAAACTCCGTACAGACAGCACCTGTAGTCAGGATCGAACCTGGGACTCTGGCGCTGTAAGGCAGCAACTCTGCCACTGTGCCAAAGCGCCCCGCTGCAGTGCATCCTATAGATGGTGCAAGCATCAAAGAGAATACCTCACTTTCCAGGTTACTGTGTCTGCAACACATCAGTATGGAAGTCAGGAATTTAGATGTGCATGGAAAATCGAAGGTAGACAAAAGTGCTGGAGAAACTCAGCGGGTGCAGCAGCATCGAAGGAAATAGGCAACGCTTCGGGCCAAAACCCTTCTTCAGACTGATGTAGGTTTTTGGGGGGGGGGGGAAGAACTCTGCTCCACTGATTCCAAAGATGCGCTCTTTAGTTTAGTTTATTGTCACATGTACCGAGGTACAGTGAAAAGCTTTTGTTGCGTGCTATCCCGTCAGCAGAAAGACAATACATGATCACAATCGAGCCGTTTACGGTGGCTAGACACATGTTAAGGGAATAACGTTTAGTGCAATGTAAAGCCAGCAAAGTCTGACCGAGGATAGTCTGAGGGCCACACGCCTGTAAGTTGCTGAACCCAAGGGACCAGAAGAATGTCACGTAAGATTATTCAGGGTTTGGACACGCTAGAGGCAGGAAACAAGTTCCCGATGTTGGGGGAGTCCAGAACCACAGTTTTAGAATAAGGGGTAAGCCATTTAGAACAGAGATGAGGAAACATTTTTTCACACAGGGAGTTGTGAGTCTGTGGAATTCTCTTCCTCAGAGGGCGGTGGAGGCCGGTTCTCTGGATGCTTTCAAGAGAGAGTTAGATAGAGTTTACTACAAAAAGTAGTAAACACTGCCCAGTCCATCATCGGCTCTGACCTTCCTTCCATCGAGGGGATTTATCGCAGTCGCTGCCTCAAAAAGGCTGGCAGCATCATCAAAAACCCACACCATCCTGGCCACACACTCATCTCCCTGCTACCTTCAGGTAGAAGGTACAGGAGCCTGAAGACTGCAACGACCAGGTTCAGGAATAGCTACTTCCCCACAGCCATCAGGCTATTAAACTTGGCTCGGACAAAACTCTGATTATTAATAACCCATTATCTGTTATTTGCACTTTATCAGTCTATTTATTCATGTGTGTAGATATTTATATTATGGTATATGGACACGCTGATCTGTTCTGTAGTAAAAGCCTACTATGTTCTGTGTGCTGAAGCAAAGCAAGAATTCCATTGCCCTATCAGGGACACATGACAATAAACTCACTTGAACTTGAACTAGAGCTCTTAAAGATAGCGGAGTCAGCGGATATGGGGAGAAGGCAGGAACGGGGGACTGATTGTGGATGATCAGCCATGATCACATTGAATGGCGGTGCTGGCTCGAAGGGCCGAATGGCCTACTCCTGCACCTATGGTCTAATGTCTATGGTCTATTAACACCTCTGCTTGAAGCACCATTTTTGGAATTCCTAGTAAGGCCAAACATATTGGAATGCAGTCACTGATGTTTATTAATCATAACTATATCTCAATGCATATTTATGCTTTAAAGTTAATTGTAGTTTCAAATGTAGCTAACATTTAAAAACAAATAATTTTTCCCCAGTTCAGCCGTATTGTCTAAAACATTGATCTCGATCCGAAACGTCGGCCATTCCTTCTATCCAGAGATGCTGCCTGTCCAACTGAGTTACTCCAGCTTTTTGTGTCTGTCTTTTGTCTAAAACATTACTGCCTGACCTGCTGAATGTTTCAAGCAGTTTCTGTTTTTATTTCAGATTTCCCATAAACGACCTTTTTTTATTTCAGTTTTTTCCTATTTTTTTACATCGACATTTTCCGACTGTCTCTGTTGATTAGAAATGCTTGAAAAGTGAAAAGACCTATGAAACCACAAACTATCAGGAGAGCATGGGGAAATCCATGTGCCATGTCTGTGGTCTCCACAGCCTGTGGTCTTGACACAGTTCCTGCACCACATCGAGGAGCTATGCAGCCACACACATTTATTTCAGCTGTGGGGACGATGAGAGGAGAGACCATAAGATGTGGGGCAGAGACAGTGCAATCCAGCCCATTATAATTTGGCCTTTGCACTGTAGTATTTCTTAAATGGAAGCTTGCGTGTGTGAGTGTGTGTGCGTGTATGTGCGCGTGTGTGCGCGCATGTGTGTGTGTACATGTATCTGTTTGTGCATGTGTGCGTGTGTGTGCGCGTGCATGTGTGTTTTGTGCATATATGCATGTGCGCGCGTGTGTGCCTGCGTGTGTGTGCATAAGTGCGTGCGCGCATGTGTGCATGTGTGTGTGTGCTTATGTGCGCGCGAGCGTGTATGTGACTTGGTGGTGTCGGACGTTGGTCGTAAACATGAGCAAGTTTCGCATATTTTGTGAGAAGGGCTTGCTGTGCCTCTGAAATACTGAAGTCGGAGTTTAAAGGAGCTAAATGTCACAGTAGGAGTCGAAATGAACAGGACTGAAGAAGTGAAGTCATTGTACCTGCGGTCTGGAGGAGGTTTCTGACCTGAAACGTCACCTATCCAAGGAACTGCAGATGCTGGTTTACACCGAAATTAGACACAAAATGCTGGGGTATCTCAGCGGATCAGGCTGCATCTCTGGACAGAAGGAATGGGTGACATCAAGGGTCTTGACCCGAAACATCACCCGTTTCTTCTATCCAGAGATGCTGCCTGTCCCGCTGAGTGACGACACCCATCCATGTTCTCCAGGGATGCTGCCTGTCCTGCTGGGATACTCCAGTGTGCCTATCACATGTGTACCTGCGATCAGGTTGTCGAGGGAGAGCAGTGAAAACTATGCTCACAGGTCTGTCGCACCCCCTGAGCTGAAGGTCTGAAATCAGAAGCAATGTAAAATTGTCTCGGACCGTGACAGTGATATCGCCAGAGCCTCTGACAAAAGCTTTGAAGTACCAAGTCTATTTAGGATGCGTAAGCATGTCCCACTTACTGCCTTTGTTGTGCGGACTTTGAATCTCTGGCTTATCCAGCAGGCTGGGGGATTGAATTCACAATGATTCAACCCAGTTTGTGGAATTTAATTCTGAACCACAGGCTTTTTTAGAAAATGCCCATTTACTGATTAGCATATTCAATGCAGTCTGCACACAGAATGATGTGCAGGTAACTCATTCACATCTGTGTCTTGTACACTTCACAGATCGCTCAGTACCCACAAGCATTGTGCTGAAGATTATATCCATTCTTTTTAATTCAGTTTAGAGATACAGCGTGGAAACAGGCCTTTCGGCCCACTGTGTCCGCACCGACCAGCGGTCCCTGCACACTAGCACTATCATACACGTCAGGGACAATTTGCCATCTTCACCCAAGCCAATTAACCTACAAACCTGTACGTCTTTGGAATGTGGGAGGAAACCTGAGCACCCAGGGAAAACCCACGTGGTCAGAGGGAGAACGTACAAACTCTGTGCAGACAGCACCCGTAGTCAGGATTGAACCCGGGCCTATAGCTCTGTAAGGGGCCTGTCCTACCAGCATGCGACTGCATGCGGTGAGCGCGACCTACCGTGGTGGCTTGAGCCGCACGGCCTTGCGGGGCCGGTTCCTCTTCGAACCGCGGAGGCGTATGGAGTTGTGCGGGGGCTGGTCCCGACATCGAACTCACCAATCAGCTGGGCAGGAGGCGGGCCGAATGAATTTGGACGTCGCACGGCATCTGGCGGTGATGTCATCATGCAACCGCACGCCGGGCGGTGGCGTCATCGCACAACGCCACGCGCTGCGTACGGCGTCCAGACGCTGCGTACGACGTCGAGACATTGCGTACGGCCTCGATGCGGCTGCGTGCCTGTCGGCCGTTGGCGCGCGGGATTTTGAACGCGGTCAGTTTTTCGGAGCCCCGCGCGATGTCGGGACCTGCCCCGCACAACTCCATACGGCTCCGGAGATCGATGTGGGACCGGCCACGCGAGGCCATACGGCTCAAGCGACCACGGTAGGTCGCGCTCACCGCATGCAGTCGCATGCTGGTGGGACAGGCCCTTAAGGCAGCAACTCTACCGCTGCGCCACCGTGCCGCCCCAGAAATTACCTTCTGTAGCTGAAACAGTTGGCAATTTTAGCATTTGAAATTTGTCTGCATACACCAGGCGAGTCATAGCCAGATAGTACCTATTACTTCTATCCAGTGATGCTGCCTGTCCCGCTGCGTTACTCCAGAATTTTGTGTCTATCTTTGGAATAAGGGCAGTTATATTCAGTGTAAAATGACTGATGAATTCCCTTCCCGAGCCTCAGTGACTACACGACTGCAAGTTGCAGCGATGGTTTAGGTTTATTATTGTCATCCATACCGAGGTACAGTGAAAAGTTTCTGTGGCATGTTATCGAAACAATAGACAATAGACAATAGGTGCAGGAGTAGGCCATTCGGCCCTTTGAGCCAGCACCGCCATTCAATGTGATCATGGCTGATCATCCCCAATCAGTACCCCGTTCCTGCCTTCTCCCCAAATCCCCTGACTCCGCTATCTTTAAGAGCCCTATCAAGCTCTCTCTTGAAAGTATCCAGAGAACCGGCCTCCACCGCCCTCTGAGGCAGAGATTTCCACAGACTAACAACTCTCTATGTGAAAAATGTTTCCTCATTTCCGTTCTAAATGCCTTACCCCTTATTCTTAAACTGTGGCCTCTGGTTCTGGACTCCCCCAACATCGGGAACATGTTTCCTGCCTCTAGTGTGTCCAAACCCTTAATAATCTTATATGTTTCAATAAGATCCCCTCTCATCCTAAACTCCAGAGTATACAAGCCCAGCTGCTCCATTCTCTCAGCTTATGACAGTCCTGCTATCCCGGAATTAACCTGGTGAACCTACGCTGCACTCCCTCAATAGCAAGAATGTCCTTCATTTTCTGGGTAGAAAGGAACAGCAAATGCGGGACAGAGAGCAAAATCGACCTGTGGCTCTAACGCCTGTGGTGATGAAGTGCTTTGAGAGGTTGATCATGGTGCAAATCAACTCCTACCTCGACAAAAACCTGGACCCACTGCAGTTCGCTTACCGACACAACAGATCAACGGTGGACGTGATCTCGCTGGCCCTCCACTCCGCTCTGGACCACTTGGACAACAAAAACTCATATGTCAGGCTGTTATTCATTGACTACAGCTCGGCATTTAACACAATCATCCCCTCCAAGCTGGTTACCAAACTCGCAGAACTGGGTCTCTGCGCATCCCTCTGCAATTGGATCCTCGACTTCCTCATTCACAGACCACAGTCTGTTCGTATTGGTGGAAATGTGTCAGACTCGATAACAATCAGCACGGGAGCACCTCAAGACTGCGTGGTCAGCCCCCTGCTGTACTCACTCTATACTCATGACTGCGTAGCCGGTCACAGTGCGAACTCCATCATCAAGTTCGCTGACGACACCACTGTTGTGGGACGTATCATTGATGGGGATGAGTCGGAGTACAGAAGAGAGATCGAAAGACTGTCCATATGGTGCCAGCACAATAACCTGGCCCTCAACACCAGCAAAACCAAGGAACTGATTGTGGACTTTGGAAGGAGTAGGATGGGGACCCACAGTCCTGTTTATATCAACGGGTCGATGGTTGAAAGGGTCAAGAGCTTCAAATTCCTGGGCGTGCACATCTGTGAAGATCTTTCCTGGCCCGAGAACACAGATGCAATTATTAATCTCAATGCTCTACTACAGGTCGCTGTCACTCTCTCTAGTGTAGAGAGCTTGCTGACCGGTTGCATCGTGGCTTGGTTCGGCAACTTGAGTGCCCTGGAGAGGAAAAGACTACAAAAAGTAGTAAACACTGCCCAGTCCATCATCGGCTCTGACCTTCCTTCCATCGAGGGGATTTACCACAGTCGCTGCCTCAAAAAGGCTGGCAGCATCATCAAGGACCCACACCACCCTGGCCACACACTCATCTCCCTGCTACCTTTGGGTAGAAGGTACAGGAGCCTGAGAACTGCAACGACCCGGTTCAGGAATAGCTACTTCCCCACAGCCATCAGGCTATTAAACCTGGCACGGACAAAACTCTGAACATTAATACCCCTCCATCTGTTATTTGCACTTTATTAATTTATTAATTAATGTGTGTATTTAAGTATATAATTGTAGTCAATGCCTACTATGACCTGTTGTGCTATGCAAAGAAAGAATTTAATTGTCCTGTCAGGGACACATGACAATAAACTCTTTTGACTTTGACTTTGAGGATTTGAGTATAGGAGCAGGGAGGTTCTACTGCAGTTGTACAGGGCCTTGGTGAGACCACACCTGGAGTATTGTGTACAGTTTTGGTCTCCTAATCTGAGGAAAGACATTCTTGCCATAGAGGGAGTACAGAGAAGGTTCACCAGACTGATTCCTGGGATGGCACGACTTTCATATGAAGAAAGACTGGATAGACACGGCTTGTAAACACTAGAATTTAGAAGATTGAGGGGGGATCTTATAGAAACTTACAAAGTACTTAAGGGGTTGGACAGGCTAGATGCAGGAAGATTGTTCCCGATGTTGGGGAAGTCCAGAACAAGGGGTCACAGTTTAAGGATAAGGGGGAAGTCTTTTAGGACAGTGATGAGAAAAACATTTTTCACACAGAGAGTGGTGAATCTCTGGAATTCTCTGCCGCAGAAGGTAGTTGAGGCCAGTTCATATTTAAGAGCGAGTTGGATGTGGCCCTTGTGGCTGAAGGGATCAGGGGGTATGGTCAGAAGGCAGGTACAGGATACTGAGTTGGATGATCAGCCACGATCATATTGAATGGCGTGCGGGCTCGAAGGGCCGAATGGCCTCCTCCTGCACCTATTTTCTATGTCTATGTCTATGACAGCATCTCTGGAGAGAAGGAATGGGTGTGGGTAAGGGTCTCGACCTGAAACGTCTCCCATTCCTTCTCTCCAGAGATGCTGCCTGTCCCGCTGAGTTACTCCAGCATTTTGTGTCTATCTCTGCATTTTCTTGCTGTCTCGGGCAGAGCTGTTGCCAAGCCAAGCTGCAATGCAACCCAACAATAGGCTTTCTATGGTACATCTGTAGAAGTGATTGGCTTTATTTGTTTCTATTCTTCGTATACATTTTGGAAAGGCTACTCCCTTCTTCATGGGAGAAGTTGCTGTAATTTCTATTCAGATTCATCTTTGAAGATACTCGATTTCCTACCGAAAGGCGTCCTCTTTGCAGGATATCACGCTGTTTGAGTGTGATTCGTAAGTCTTGATTCTTGATTAGTAAGGAGCCTGTCCCACTTACGCGATTTTTTTTCAGTGACTTGCCGGCACCCGCCATAGTCTCAGCAGGTCGCGGAAGATTTTCAAGATGTTGAAAATCCAGCGGCGACCAGAACAAGGTACGACTCTTTGGGCGACTACTCACGACCATACAGCCTTCACCCCGCGACATGTCGCCAGGGTGTCACCTGTAACGTCGTGAGTCGTCTCCTCAGCCGCCCAAAGAGTCGTAGCGTCTTTCTGGTCGCCGCTGGATTTTCAACATGTTGAAAATTTTCGGCAACCTGCAACGACCTATAACAGGTGCCGGCAGTCGCCGAAAAAGTAGCGTAAGTGGGACAGGCCCACTAAAGTGTTAAGGGTATTGGGGGGTAGGCAGGAGAATGGGGTTGAGAGGGAATGATAGATCAGCTATGATTGAATGGTGAAGTACACTTGATGGGCCGAATGGCCTAATTCTGTTCCTAGAACCCTTGGATTAAGTCTCTATCCACCTCCAACTCAGAGGCTAAAGCTAAGTTGTCAGTAATTAAATACATTCATGTACGAGGCATGAATAAGCCATGGCCTTCTAGCCTTACACTATTCAAAAGGATCACAGCTGTGTCGGTGCTACCTGAAGGGCAGCACGGTGGCACAGTGGTGGAGTTGGTGCCTTACAGCGCCAGAGCACCAGGTTCCTGACGACGGGAGCTCGTCTGTACGGGGTTTGTACGCTCTCCTCGAGACCTGCGTGGGTTTTCTCCGCGACCTTCTGTTTCCTCCCACACTCCAAAGACGTACAGGTTTGTAGGTTGTGTAAGAAGGAACTGCAGATGCCGGTTTAAGCTGAAGATTGACATAAAAAACTGGAATAACTCACCGGGACAGGCAGCATCTCTGGAGAGGAGGAATGGGTGACATTTCGGGTTGTGACCCTTCTTCAGACTGGTTAGGGATAAGGGAAACGAGAGATATAGTCGATGAAGGCATTGTACGTGCGGAGTTACTCCAGTTTTTTTGGGTCTATCTATGTTTGTAGGTTTAGTTTAGTTTAGAGATACAGTGCGGAAATAGGCCCTTCGGCCTAACGAGTCCGCACCGATCAGCGATCCCCACGCATTAAGACTATTCTCCACACACTAGGGACAATTTACATTTATACCGAGCCAATTCACCTACAAAGCCTGTACATTTTTGGAGTGTGGGAGGAAACTGAAGATCTCTGAGAAAACCCACGAGGTCACGGGGAGAACGTACAAACTCTAGAAGGGGAGGGAAAGGGGGGGAGAAGGGGGGCAAACTCTATACAGACAGCACCCGTAGTCGGGATCGAACCCGGGTCTCCGGCGCTGCAGGTGCTGTAAGGCAGCAACTCTACCGCTGCGCCACCGTGCCACCCCAAATGGTATAAAAAGTAAATTGTCCCTAGTGTGTGTAGGAGACCGTTAATGTGGGGGGGATCACTGGTCGGCGCGGACTCGGTGGGCCGAAGGGCCTGTTTCCCCGCTGTATCTCTAAACTAAACGAAACAAAACTAAACTTAAATCAATACTCTACTTTATTCTCTCATCGGAGAAAGAGCCTCCAAGCAACTAGTCTGTCAATATTCTCATAACGTTACACATTTCAATTATACCACATCTCATTCTCCCGACCCCAATGACTATCGGCCCATTCTACACAATTTCTCCTGGGACAAACTTGACAGCAAACAAATCAAAGCAATGAATCTCAATAGTTGACTACGATGGAGTTGCTACCTGAAGTTTGCGGGGTCTTGGTAATTCCAGAGATATGAGGATATAAATTTCTGTTACCTCTCCAGACTAGTTTAGTTTAGTTTAGAGATACAGCGTGGAAAAAGGCTCTTCAGCCCACTGGGTCTGCACCGACCAGCGATCCCCCTACAATAACGCTAGGGCCAATTTATTACATTTATACCAAGCCAATTAACCTGCAAACCTGTACGTCTTTGGAGTGTGGGAGGAAACCAAAGATCTCGGAGAAAACCCACGCAGGTCATGGGGAGAGTGTACAAGCCCCGTACAGGCAGCACCCGTGGTCGGGATCGAACCCGGGTCTCTGGCGCTGTCAGTGCTGTAAGGCAGCAGCTGTGCCAACGTGCCCCCCATAGCACAGTGGTAGAGAGGAAGCAATGGTCTCGCTCCTCCCTGCTACCCGACTCCCTTCCATTCATCCACCTGCCCAAGCAAGTGTTTACTGAAGGCAGTCTGATGAACAGTCAAAACCTGAAACGTTGCCCACCCATGTTCTCCGGGCATACTCCCTGACCCGCTGAATTACTCCAACATGTTGTGTCTATTTTATATGTGTATGCACTCCTTGGGTCGCAAGATCAAAGCAGTACACGGTATTCCAGGTGTGGTGTTACCAAACCACTACATCTAATTCCTATCAAATCTCCCCCCCCCCACCTCACTATATGTCCTCTACTTTGGGTAAAAGGTGCTATGCATTTACCCGACCTATTGATCTCATGAGCTCACACCTCAATAAGATCACCCCTCATCCTCCTGCGCTCCAAGGAATAAAGTCCCAGCCTGCCCAGCCTCTCCCTATAGCTCAGGCCCACGAGCCCTGGCAACATCCTCATAAAGAATTCTCTTGAGAGTCAAGAGTGTTTTATTGCCATATGAACCAGATCGCACAATGAAATTTGTACTTGCTGCAGCACAACAGAATATGTAAACATAGTATATAACAGGAGAACAAAGTTCAGTGTGTATATACACAAGTGAACACATACTCGATAAATAAACTAATATAGTGGAATATTTGACATCACACCTTCCCTAGCCAACAATGGACTACCAGGCAATGCCGTGCCTTAGGTCCTTTTTTGTTGGCCCTGATAGTTCCTGTTCTTTTCTGGCCTCTAGCTCTTCACCTTCCCCCCTTCCCCCAGGCCTACTTTCAGTCTGAAGAAAGGTCCCAACCAGAAACGCCACCCGTTCTTTTGCTCCAGGTATGCATGGTGACATAAGGTGAAAGAATGGGCTTGTATTCACTGGAATTTAGAAGGATGAGAGGGTATCTTATGGAAACATATAAGATTCTTAAGAAATTGGACAGGCGAGATGCTTGAAAAATGTTCCCGATGTTGGGAGAGTCCAGAACCAGGGGTCACCATTTAAGAATAAGGGGTAGGCCATTCAGGACTGAGATGAGGAAAAACCTTTTCACCCAGAGAGTTGTGAATCTGTGGAATACTCTGCCACAGAAGGCAGTGGAGGTCAATTCACTGGATGTTTTCAAGAGAGAGTTAGATAGAGCTCTTAGGGCTAACAAAATCATGGAATATGGGGGTAAAAGCAGGAACAGGGAACTGATTCGGAACCCTGCTGAGTTTCTCCATGCTGCTGCACCCGCTGAGTTTCTCCAGCATTTTGTGTAAACCAACTGATTCAGGATGATCAGCCATGATCATATTGAATGGCTCAAAGGGCCAAATGGCGTACTCCTGGCACCTATTTTCTGTGTTTCTATGACTTGCTGAGTTATTTCAAAACATGTGTCTATCCCCGTAACACATCCTCATAACATCCTCATTAATATTCAATGCGCTGGTTTTGCTGGATATGGATCATATGCGGGCAGAAGAAATTAGTATACCTTGGTGTCACGTCCGACGGGCATTGTGGGCCAAAGGGCGTGTTCCTGTGACGTACCGTGCTATGTTCAACCTTTGCGTTTCTGTTGAAATAGCCGACACTTTAGAGCGCGTTGCATAAACGTTTTCCCAGTGATTTCTCTCCCCCCCCCCCATCTAAAGAAATACTGAACGTGCAACAATATTAAAAAGGAACGGTGCACAGGAGACAAATTAATTCCATGGCATTTGACTAATGGTTGAAGGAGTCTTTTACTAGCAATGCACCACTGCTATTAGAAGCTTTGCCTGCGTATAACATGATGAAGGGAAGCATTGCTTATCAAAGCAGAACAGGGGCCTCCCCTGCGAGACGGCTTCCATTCGAAACTAATGAAAGGCCCTGCAGGCTCGGAGCAGTTACAGCGCACTTTGCTTTCCCAGTGAGAGAGGCTCCTTCACGCTGAGTCCCCGTGGCTTTGATCAGAAATGCTAAATCAATGTTTACTGTGAAACCAAGATTTACTCAGCTAGATGGAAGGACGGGGGCGGGGAATGGTAAGCTCTGCTGATCTGCACCAGTGAATGCAGAATTAGCATTGAAGATCGGCACGGAGCGCTGGAGTAACTCAGCGGGTCAGGCCGCATCTCTGGAGGGAAAAGGGTGGGTGACGTTTCGGGTCAGAACTGAAAGTAGAGGGGGTTGGGGGGGGGGGGGAACCGGAGTTAAGGAAAGGCCAGAACAAACCAGGGCCGGCAGTAGATGACCAAGGATGTTGTGCTGGCCTTCTCCTACCTCCCCTTCTCCTCAGGCAGCATCTCTTGAGTACATTGATAGATGACAATTTTGAGTTGAGACCCTTCTTCAGACTAAAATGTTGCCTATCCAGGTTCTGCAGAGATGCTGCCTGACCTGCTGGGTTACTCCAGCACTTTGCATCTTTTTATTTTGGTGGCATTGATAATGTCCAATGCTACTCTTCAATGAAAAACACCCGTGCTTGACTCCTCTGACCACTGTTGATGCTGTGGTGCATTAACCACCATTTTGGTTATTGCAGCTAACAGGGCAAATAATCTTATCAATTGTTCTGCCTAATACAGGATGCCCACAGAGAGAGAATATATGAAAGAGGGTATGCCTTGAAACACACCAAAACTCCCCAACGGTTCAGGCCATCTCCTCTTTGCCCCATCCCATAAATCTCTCGTCTGATGAAGGGTCTCGACCCTAAAGGTCACCCATTCCTTCCATCCAGCGATGCTGCCTGTCCCGCTGAGTTACTCCAGCATTTTGTGTCTATCTTCAGTGTAAACCAGCATCTGCAGTTCCTTCCTAGTCATAAATATGTATTTTCTTGTTTTCACGGCCTGAAAGTTCTTTAATATTCTGCTTAGTCTCCAGCTATTCAATTTACCTTATGTTTAAAGACGTGTGTTTAAACCTTCCCGCTGCACTTTATATCTTTTTTTGAAATAACAAACAGAGGGATCAATAAGATCATGTTTACCACTTTGAAGTATTTCCCATTCTTTTCTTTCCGATATCATTCCTGTTCTAATTCTCACATTATAACACTGCGTATGCCTTTAACGGGAAGTGGAGAAATGTGGGGTATCTTAGAGTCATAGAGTTGTACAGTGCGGGAACAGGCCCTTTGGCCCAACTTACCCATGCAGACCAAGATGCCCCATCGACACTAGCCCCTTCCCTTGCCGTGAACCATGCAACAGGGAACAGTGCATCATGTTCAGCAGGGACATTGTGGGCCGAAGGATCTGTTCTTGTGCTGTAATTCACGACCCATTCCACTAATCCTACATTATTCCAAGGATACCCAAGATGCTGGAGTAAAGGGGCTGTCCCACTGCGGCGATCTAATCCGCGAGTTAATAAGAGTGCCTTTGACCTTCAAGCTCGAGGGCACTCGCCTGGAAAACTTTGTGCTGGATCGACCGTCCACGTTGAGACTGCACACACACAAACACACACAGACACATCGCAAAGGCGGGGGCCAGGGAAAGCGGGGGAGCGCTGTCTGAAATTCGCACCCGCGATGAAGAGGAAGGTAAACGGCTGCCACAGTGTAGGTAAGTCCTTTAGAGAGCGCGGAGCGGGGGGGGAGAGAAGAGAGAGGGGGAGAGAGGGGGAGAGAAGGGGAGAGTAGGAGAGAGAAGTGGGGAGAAGGGGAGAAAATGGGGGAGAAGGGGGGAAGAAGTAGTGGAGACACTTTTAAGAAGTATAATAAAGTTTAGCGGGCATTTCAAGTAACGGTCATTTTTCCCTGAAAACTCCAATGAGCCAATCAAAATGCCCAGTCGAAGCTACGGCTGCCCTCGACTGCCTGTAACTAAATAGTGACCTCACTCCACTGCACTACGAGTCAAAAAGTACCATGCCGACCAAATTTTACTCGCGGAATAATTTTCGACATGCTGAAAATGTTTCTGCGACCTAGCTGAGGCCACGAGTATTCGGGAACTTCCCTCGAGCATGAAGGAGAGTTCCAGTGACCTCATAGGACCTCCTAGGACCATGTGTCGACCATGCTGCGAGTTTGAGTCGAGGGCAAACTCTTCTAAACTCGCAGATTAGGTCGCCGCAGTGGGACAGCCCCTTAACTCAGCGGGTGAGGCAGCAGCCTTGGAGAGAAGGAATGGGTGACGTTTCGGGTTGAGACTCTTCTTCAGTCTGAAGCGGTAGAGTTGCTGCATTACAACGCTGAGACCCGGGTTCAATCCTATGGAACTATGGCTGCTGCTTATACAGAGTTTGTACTGTGCCCTGTGACCAAGTGGGTTTTTTCCAGGTGCTCCGGTTTCCTCTCACACTCCAAAGACGTACACGTTTATAGGTTAATTGGCTTCGGTAAAGAATGTAAATTGTCCCAAGTGTGTGGGATAGTGCTAGTGTACTGAGATTGCTGGTCAGAGTGGACTTGATGGGCTGAACGTCCTGTTTCCAAAAAAGCTGCATCTCCAACCTAAAGCAAGTACCCTTGCCACTCATGTGGCCCCCAGGAGGTGATATCCCTTCCCTTGGTTGAAGAACGTCTCCACCAGTGTCTGCAACCCCCTCCTCTCCCCCCATCTCTCAATGTCCAGCAGCAGAAGGACCATGGTCTGTGGTCCTCCCCCACAGAGCCTTGGTGTTGGCTGCACCGAGCTCCAGTGCGTCCCTCAGCACGTACCCTTGCATTCTGGAGCGATCCAGTCGGCAACATTCCCCGACGGACATCTCGCTCTGCTGGGAGGTCACAAAGATTCGGGCTGACCAAAGAGCGTATTTCACCGAGTTGATGACCTTCCTGCAGCACTTGAAGTCTGTCTCCGAAACTCTTCCAACCCCTGTGAAAATTGAAAAGCCGCCTGGCTCAAATCTACCCGTCTGCTACTCCAGCTTACCGCCCAGCGGCATAAATTTTGATTTCTCTAACTTCAAGTATCCCCTGCATTCGCCTCTCTCCCTCTCCGTCCCTTCCCCACCCTAGTCGTCGTACTAGTTTCACTGTCGTCCTGTCGAGTTTCGCTGTCTGTGCAACGCGTTAGCTCCTAGCCCACAGCCAACAATGGACCATGGTGCGCTCCACATTTCCTTGATCGTCGTTACTTATTGAGTATCTCTTATTCATTTGTTCTGTATCTCTCTATATCACCGCCTATGCCTCTCGTTTCCCTCTCCCCTGACACTCAGTCTGTAGAAAGGTCTCGACCTGAAACGTCACCTATTCCTTTTCTCCAGAGATGCTGCCTGACCCGCCGAGTTACTCCAGCACTTTGTGTCTATCTTCGGTATTAAACCAGCATCTGCGGTTCCTTCCTACTCCACGAGGAAGCTCTCCATTTTGCTCCCAATGTGCGCCCCCTGCTACAAGCTTCAAACAATGCTGTCGGATGCCCCTTCAAAGAATCAGTCTCCTTTGATTTAAATGACTGCACTTTAATCACTCATCATGTGTCATTACTCCGACAAGCAGCAGCAGTCACGGAGACACAGCCGCGAATAAATTGTGTTGGAAGTCACTCTTGTTTTTTGCTCTCGCTTGAAGCCACTCAGTCACAGTTTTGGCAGGCACTACCGCTGAGCTCCTGGCTGTCTGGGCAGAGGCGGGTTGGGGGGGGCGGGGGACGGAAAAGGAGACGCGTGACAAAATGCTTGAGCACTCCCCTAACATATGATGAGCTTTTGATGGCACTGGGCCTACGTTCGCTGGAGTTTCAAAGAATGAGGGGGGGGGGACCTCAATGAAACGTATAGAATAGTGAAAGGCTTGGATAGAGTGGTTGCGGAGAGGATGTTTCCACTTGTGGGAGATTCTAGGATGAGAGGTCACAGCCTCAGGGTTAAAGGACTTTCTTTTAGGAAGGAGATGAGGAGGAATTTCTTTAGTCAGAAGGTGGTGAATCTGTGGAATTCCTTGCCACAGAAGGCTGCTGAGGCCAAGTCAATGGATATTTTTAAGGCAGAGATAGATAGATTCTTGATTAGTATGGGTGTCAGGGGTTATGGAGAGAAGGCAGGAGAATGGGGTTAGGAGGGAGCGATAGATCAGCCATGATTGAATGGTGGAGTAGACTTGATGGGCCGAATGGCCTAATTCTACTCCTATCACTTATGGTCCTATGATTAGCTGGGTGCAGTATGTAAGCTATGAGCAAAGGGAAGCAATGAGTAAAAGGACTTTAGTTTTGTTTAGATTGGTTTTGTTCAGAGATACAGTGTGGAAACAGGCCCTTCGGCCCACTGAGTCCATGCCGACCAGCGATCCCTGCAATTAACACGCTCCTACACATACTACAAATAACAGTTACTGCAAGGTAATGCCAGTAGAGTCCGATCAAACATAGCCCAAGGGTCACTAATGAGGTAGATAGTCGTTCAGGACTGCTCGCAAGTTGCGGTAGGATGGTTCAGTTGCCTGATAACAGCTGGGAAGAAACTGTCCCTGAATCTGGAGGTGTGCGTTTTCACACTTCTACACCTTTTGCCCGATGGGAGAGGAGAGAAGAGGGAATGGCCAGGAGTTAGATGATGCTGTGTCAGACAGTCATAGAGTCACACAGTGTGGAAACAAGCCCTTCAGCCCAACTTGCTCACACCGACCACATGTCTCATCTACACTAGTCCCACTTGCCTGCATATGGTCCATATCCCTCTAAACCAGTCTTATCCATGTATCTGTCTAATTGCTTCTTAAACATTGTGTTATGCATAATAAGGTTTGTGACAGGCTGATTTGAGGTGGCATATTTTTTCCTAGTTTTCCTAATTTTTCCATAATTTTTCTTAGTTCATCCATCGCCATCAACCATAACTTTACCCTTCCATCAACCATAACTTTACTACCACCTCCATCTCTCCTGGTCCCACCGTCAAACCTTCAACAACGGCCATTCCATCAGAGTCCTTGGCCTTTTCATTTTAATTCTCATCTGAGTTTCCAACCCCAATGACCTAGCTCAACAAAGACCACCGCGTTCCACCTCTGTAAAGTTGCCATTCCCTGTCCAACAATGGTGATAGAACTAATCCTTCCCACAGCCAGCGAGCAGTGCTGAACTACTATCTACCGCTTTGTTGTCCCTCGGACTTTACTGGCTTGACCTTGCACTGAACGTTATCCCTTATCATGTATCTATACACTGTCAATGGATTGAATGTAATCATGTATTGTCCTACTGCTGACTGGTTTGCACACCACAAAAAGCTTGTCACTGTACCTCAGTACAGCGCGACAGTAAACTGAACTGACCTTTCACCAACATTGTGCTCACTCACCAGCTATCTTCTTCTTAAAGCCCAAGTACCATTTTTGTGAAACAAAATTGGCTGTGAGGTCCCTCTTAAATCTTTCCCCTCTCATCTTAAGCTGATGCCCTCCAGTCTTGGAGTCCTTTATCCCGGGTATTACTGTGAGCCTTAACTTTATCCATTCCCCTCATGATCTTGCACACGTTAATATGGTCACCCATCAGCCATCCGCTCTCCAAAGAAATAAGTTGGCGGCCTATCCAAACTCCACCCGTAACTCAAGCCAAGGTGATATCCTGTCGATGGACACAAAAAGCTGGAGTAACTCCACGGGTCAGGCAGCATCTCTGGAGTAAAGGAAAAGGTGGCGTTTCGGGTCGAGACCCTTCTTCAGACATCATGGTAACTCTCTTCTGCACCTAACCGAATCCACACTGCCCACCAAGCTGCTATTTAGACTTTACTTTAGTCTTTAGAGATGCAGCATGGAAACAGGCCCTCCAGCCAACCAAGCCCACGCCAACCGGTGATCACCCCGTACACTAACACTATCCTACACACGAGGAACGATTTGCAATGTTACCGAAGCCAACTAACCTAGAAACCTGCACGTCTTTAGAGTGTGGGAGGAGACCGGAGCACCCGGAGAAAACCCACGCGGTCATAGGGAGAACGTACAAACTCCGTAAAGACAGCACCCGTCGTCAGGATCGAACCCAGGTCTCTGGAGCTGTCAGGCAGCAACCCCACCGCTGTCCCACTGTATCGTCCTAAATTAACACTAATCCCATTCATACTCATCCCATTCTATTCTCCTCACCTTCACGTTAATTCCCCCTCGGATTCCACCATTCACCTCCGCGGGAGGCTAATTACCGTGACTGACATTCCTACGTCCACACGTCTAAGGGATGTGGGAGTAAAGAAGAACCGCGCAGCTTCTTAAAGGCATTTAAAGAAGAACCATGCAGTCAACAGGGAGAATGTGAGAACTCCACACAGACAGCGACTGAGAACAGGGTTGCTGGAGCTGTGACTACTAGTAATACCAATGTGTTTCTCTGGTCAATCAAACTGAATCCACATTCTGGTGATAGACCTTTCAATTATTGGAAATTATTTATTTGTCTCCACTCCAGGCTGCTGTAGCAGGCTCGCAGCAGCCATAGAGTTAGAGTCATACAGCGTGGAACAGGTCCTTCAGCCCACCTTGCCCACACTAACCAACATGTCCAATCTATACTAGTCCCACTCTCTCCATTTGGCTCGCCTACATTTGGTCCACATCCGTCTAAACCTATCCTATCCATGTACCTGTCTAGATATTTCATAAATGTTGCGATAGTCCCTGCCTCAACTACCTCTTCAGACAGCTCATTCCATACACCCACCACTCTTTGGGTTAAATAGTTACCACTATTCCTATTAAATCTTTCCCCACTCACCTTAAACCGATGTCCTCTGGTTCTCGATTCCCCAGCTCTGGGCAATGGACTGTGCGTTTACCCGATCTATTCCTCTCATGATTTTTTTTAAACCTGTGTAAGATCACTCCTCATCCTCCTGCGCTCCCATTACTTGAGGGCTCTTAGCCTGCTCCACCTCTCCCAATAGCTCAGGCCTTCGAGGCCTGGCCACATCCCCGTAAATCTTCCCCCTTCCTCTCCTCCACGCGCCCGGCAAGTGGCTTTTATTCGGCAGCCGCAATGTTCCCTCTGCGTCGACCTTCGTTTCAGCGGATCGCTGCGAAGCACCTCCTGGCAGTTCTTCACATAATAGACCCTACGTAAGTGAAAGCTGGAGTTGGCTCCCAACCAGGCACATGGTGACAAGTGGGGTAGCCCCCTGCAGTTACCACCCCCTACCCTGTGGAAAACTGGTCTTTAATCGCTCTGCTTTCCCAGCCAAGACTGCAGGCATATGTCCCGTTCTTGGGCGACTGCCAACCTACATCTGGCTTCAGGCAGGCTGGCAAGTTAGAGTTGGATATAGATGACTTGCTTTCCAGTTTTCTCTTTTAGTGTCACTGTCTAAATGCACAATTCAGCGTGCAGAGTATCTTAGGCTTGACCTATGCTGGTGCAACTGACCTGAAATTAAATCTATATTGGGCCTGTCTTTTCCTGCACAGTCATTCCATTTCTATACTGTATTGCTGCCTCTACACTAGATTTTACAGGCTGCTGATCTTACAGTGATACCAAATAAAGCTCAAATCTCTGGTGGAAGATGTACGAGGGTGTTGCTAGGACTCGGGGTCCTGAGTTATAGGGAGATGTTGAGCAGGCTGGGACATTATTCCTAGGAGTGCAGGAGGATGAGGGGTGATCTTACAGATTATTATTATTATTAAATTGTTGAAAACATTAGCGATGCAGTGGTGCTGGTTTCCGACAGGCAAGCATCTTATAGAGGTGTACAAAATCATGAGAGGAATAGGTGCACAGAGTCTCTAGCCTACAGTAGGGGAATCGAGAACCACAGGACATAGGTTTAGGTTGAGGGGGGAAAAGATTTAAGGGCCTGTCCCACTTTCACGACCTAATTCACGACCTCTGCCGAGTTTGCCCTTGACTCATCCTCGCAGCATGGTCGTCACGAGGTCGTAGGTAGGTCGTAGGTAGGTCGTAGGTAGGTCGAGACAGGTCATGATGCTAATCGTAGGTACTCGTGGCATCAAGTAGGTCGGGGCGTTTTTTTCAACATGATGAAAAATGTCCACGAGTAAAAATGGTCATGAATTAGACAATAGACAATAGACAATAGACAATAGACAATAGGTGCAGGAGTAGGACTTTCGGCCCTTTGAGCCAGCACCGCCATTCAATCTGATCACGGCTGATCATCCCCAATCAGTACCCCGTTCCTGCCTTCTCCCCATATCCCCTGACTCTGCTACTTTTAAGAGCCCTATCTAGCTCTCTCTTGAAAGCATCCAGGGAACCGGCCTCCACCGCCCTCTGAGGCAGAGAATTCCACAGACACAGACAGTTCCACAATTAGGTCGTGAAAGTGGGACAAGCCGTTTAATAGGAACCTTAGAGGTAACCTTTTCACACATAGGGTGGTGGGTGTATGAAACAAAGTGCCGGAGGAGGTATTAATCACGACATTCAAGAAACATTTAGACAGGTACATGGATAGGACAGGCTTAGAGTGGTATGGGCCAAATATGGGCCAGGTGGGACTAGTGTAGATGGGACATGTTGGTGGGCATGGGCAAGTTGGGCCAAAGGGCCTAATTCCACACTGTATTGATTCTATGACTCTAATGAATATGTCCTATAGACAATAGACAATAAACAATAGACAATAGGTGCAGGAGTAGGCCATTCTGCCCTTCGAGCCAGTACCACCATTCATTGTGGTGATGGCTGATCATCCACAATCATTTTCCTGTTCCTGCCTTCTCCCCATATCCCTTGACTCCGCTATCTTTAAGAGCTTTATCTAACTCTCTCTTGAAAGCATCCAGAGAATTGGCCTCCACTTCTGGGGCAGAAAATTCCACAGATTCACAACTCTTTTGGATGAAAAAGTTTTTTTCTCATCTCCGTTCTAAATGGCCAAGCCCTTATTCTTAAACTGTGGCCCCAGGCTCTGGACTCCCCCCAACATTGGGACCGTTTTCCTAATGTATGCATTCATTCAACTGGCCCATTTTATCAGGCAGAATCTCTACTGTAGCTCACAAATGATAATATTCCACTTTCATTATGGCAATTGCTGGAGATTGCAAGGTGTTAAGCATAATGCCTTGCATAATGAACTGAAAGGTGATGAGTGGTGCGATGAATTTCTTCACAGCACATATTCATAGAACATTGACTATGAAGCACCCTTATTCTTTGTTAGTTATTGGTTAGCCTTCAGCGAGTAAAACAAAACTGCTGTGCTCAGCACAGTGTTTGCAAACTTTTTTTCTGAACAGATTTAAATCTATCAGCACTGGCACTGTAAACGCAGGCACAAAAAACAACTTACTGCAAAATCTTTTGCTGAGTCTGCCAGTGGCAAAATTCTCTGCTCTTTCAAAGATCAGAATCTAGGCGATGTCATCGTCATGGCATTAGGCGATCCATTTGTTCCAGTTACTATTAAGGGAAGTTCAAATTGTATAACCGCCCTGTATAATCCTAGACCAGCTCAGAGGGGCAGAGGGCCGGCATGAACGATTTGGGCCGAATGGCCTGTTTCATTGCTGTATGGCTCGACGGCCATAGTGGGTGTCTTGTTATTCCATTCTCTGACCTCCAATCTCCAACCCCTGTCCCTTCATCTCAATTTTCTCTTTAGCGATACAGCACGGAAACAGGCCCTTCGGCCCACTGAGCTCGTGCCGACCAGCGATCCAGGTATCCTACTATCCCACACACCAGGGACAATTTTAGATTTTTACCGAAGCCAATTAACCTACAAACTTGTACATCTTTGGAGTGGGGGAGGAAACTAGAGCACCCGGGGAAAAACCCAGGCAGTCATGGGGAGAACGGACAAACTCCGTACAGACAGCACCTGTGGTCAGGATCAAACCCGGGTCTCTGTCGCTGTGTGGCTGCAACTCTACCTCTGCGCCGCCATGTCACACATAAACTTTGTTTCTTCTCTTTTGTAAACCAATGTCTGCAGTTATCACCTAGCCCACAGCCAACAATGGATCATTGTGGGCTCCGCCTTTCCTTGTTCATCGTTATTTTTTGCACATCTTTCATTCATTTGTTCCATATCTCTCCATATCATCGTCTATATCTCTCGTTTCCCTTTCCCCTGACTCACAGTCTGAAGAAGGGTCTCGACCCGAAACGTCACCTACTTCTTTTCTCCAGAGATATTGCCTGACCCGCTGAGTTACTCCGGCTTTTTTAATGTCTACCTGCAGTTCCTTGTTTCTACAGAGTTCAGTCGCTGTGGTGGAGGAGAAACGGCCTCCAATTTGTGTAGATCAAATGAAGATGACCAGACAATCATAGCAAAAGGATTTGAGTACAAGAGCAGGGAGGTTCTACTGCAGTTGTACAGGGTCTTGGTGAGGCCACACCTGGAGTATTGCGTACAGTTTTGGTCTCCTAATCTGAGGAAAGACATTCTTGCCATAGAAGGAGTACAGAGAAGGTTCACCAGACTGATTCCTGGGATGGCACGACTTCCATATGAAGAAAGACTGGATAGACTTGGCTTGTACTCGCTGGAATTTAGAAGATTGAGGAGTGATCTCATAGAGACTTACAAAATTCTTAAAGGGTTGGACAGGCTAGATGCAGGAAGATTGTTCCCGATGTTGGGGGAGTCCAGGACAAGGGTCACAGTTTAAGGATAAGGGGGAAGTCTTTTAGGACCGAGATGAGAAAATTGTTTTTCACACAGAGAGTGGTGAATCTGTGGAATTCTCTGCCACAGAAGGTAGTTGAGGCCAGTTTGTTGGCCATATTTAAGAGGGAGTTGGATGTGGCCCTTGTGGCTGAAGGGATCAGGGGGTATGGAGAGAAGGCAGGTACAGGATACTGAGTTGGATGATCAGCCATGATCATATTGAATGGCGGTGCAGGCTCGAAGGGCCGAATGGCCTGCTCCTGCACCTAATTTCTATGTTACTATGTTTCTATGTTATCAATGATGTCGATTTGGGGATAAATGTTGAGCAGGATTTCAGGGATAACTTTTCTGTTTAGTTTCGTTTAGTTGAGAGACACAGCGTGGAAACAGGCCCTTTGGACCACCGGGTCCGCGCCGACCAGCGATCCCTGCTATCCTACACACACCAGGGACAATCTTTACATGTACCAAGCCAATTTACCTACATACCTGTACGTCTGTGGGGTGTGGGAGGAAACTGAAGAACTTGGAGAAAACCCACGCGGTCACGGGGGGAACGTACAAACTCCGTACAGAATGCACCCGTAGTCGGGATCGAACCCGGGGCCTCCGGCGCCGCATTCGCTGTAAAGCAGCAACTCTACCGCTGTGCCACCGTGCCGTCGTTCTTTATTAAATTACTGCCCCTTGACTTGGTGCGGACAAAGCCTTTATTTAAAGTCCTATCTGCAAGGCACCACCTCTGACAGTGCCGCATTCCTCAACGCTGCACTGGAGCCCTGTAGTGAAGCTCGTGTCAGGCGAGGATCTATAATTAGTTAATGGGAGTATGATTTTTCTGTATCTCCGCACGTAATTAACAAAACGAGGAGCAGGCACAAGTAATTATGTCTCTTCCCATTAGCGCACAAACTAATTAGCGGTTTTTATTTGCTTTCGATTCCTCCTCCCTAATCAAGTTTAACTCATTTTTAAAAAAAAACTTTTTTATTTCCTTACACATAATAAAAATAAGGCTGCATTATGACACTAATGACTGCCTCGGTAAACCACTTGGCAATTCTATTTTAAATCCACCTGAAGTGAAGATAGTTAATTCAACCAAAACAGGGTTTTTTTTTGGATGAAATTATCCTGTCATTCAACTTCAACCCAGTCAGCTTTATCTTTGGTATGTTGATGCTGGATGTTTAAGAACCAGCAAACCAGGGATTTGTTCTGCAAGGAATTTGAAGAAACAAATTCTGACCAGCTTTGTAATAAACTAAAATATCTCACGGTTTGGCTGATTTAAGATCACAAGAAATAGGGGGAGAATTAGGCTGTTCGGCCCAACAAGTCTACTCTGCCATTCAATCATGGCCGATCTATCTCTCCCTCCCGACCCCATTCTCCTGCCTTCTCCCCATAACCTCTGACACCCGTATCAATCAAGAATCTATCTATCCCTGCCTTAAAAATATCCACTCACTTGGCCTCCACAGCCTTCTGTGGCAAAGAATTCCGCAGATTCACCACCCTCTGACTAAAGAAATTCCTCCTCATCTCCTTCCTAAAAGAACGTGCTTTAATTCTGAGGCTATGATCTCTAGTCCTAGACTCTCCCACTAGTGGAAACATCCTCTCCACATCCACTCTATCCAAGCCTTTCACTATTCTGCACATTTCAATGAGGTCCCCCCCCCCCTCATTCTTTTAAACTCCAGTGAGTACAGGCCCAGTGCCGATAAACGCTCATCATAGGTTAACCTACTCATTCCTGGGATCATTCTTGTAAACCTCCTGTGGACCCTCTCCAGAGCCAGCACATCCTCAGATATGGTGCCCTAGGTTTAGTACTTCTGTAGTCGGTGGGGAAGGAGCGGGGGCTGGTAACCAATACTGAGGGGCGGCGCAACGGCGCAGCGGTAGAGTTGCTGCCTTACGGTGCCAGAGACCAGGGTTCGATCCTTACGACAGGCGCTGTCTGTGCAGCGTTTGTAATTGTAGTTTGATTAGAACGGGTGCCAGAAGTCATGGAGAGAAGGCAGGGGAATGGGGTTGGGAAAGATTGATGGGCCGAATGGCCTAATTCTACTCCTATCACTTATCACCTTATGACGTTCTTCCTGTGACCACACGGACATTCTCTGGGTGCTCTGGTTTTCTCCCACATTCCAAAGACGCTCAGGTTTGTAGGCTGATAGGCTTCTGAATATTGCTGCCAGTGTGTTGGATGGGACTTGTGTTGTATGGGTGATTGTGACCGGCGTGGGCTCGGTGGGCTGAAGGGCCTGTTTCCACGCTGTTGCGCTAAACTAAACTACACTAAATTGCATTGCCACCTGTAAATGGTGTTAAAAGAACATTGTTGATGAATGTCATGTAGAGGTTGAGAAGTTCAATTGCAAGTCTCCCAGTTCAGGATTGATGGATTTATTTGCCAAATGTTAATTTCAAAATGGCATTGTCAGTGTCAGCATAGTGTTCACTACTGAGTTCTTTTAGCACTTTCCTACCCTCTTCAGGTACGCTGAAGCCAACTCTCAAAGACACATGCAGCACTCTTCCAGCTATTCGGGAGTGCTGCCTCCACATAAATGAATACTGAACGGTTCAATGGTTTCTTTATCACCACATGTACCCAGGTAGAGTTTGTTTGCATACAGGCTGGTGAAAGAACAGTGTCTATAGTCGGCATGTTTCTTGTGCAAGGTAGACATGCAGGTTTTCCAAGGCCACAGGTAGGAGATCCCGACAAGCAGTTGTAAAGGGTCTCGACCCGAAACGTCACCCATTCCTTCTCTCCAGAGATGCTGCCTGTCCCGCTGAGTTACTCCAGCTTTTTGTGCCTAAGCATTTGTAAGGCCTGTTACAAGTAGCCCCTTCAAGTAACCCTTCCATGTTACTTGAAGAAAGGTCTCGACCTGAAACGTCACCCATCCTTTTGCTCCAGAGATGCTGCTTGACTCGTTGAGTTACAGCAGCACTTAAGGAATAAACTGAAACAGAATCTTTCAGGCCAATAGAAACATAGACAATAGGTGCAGGAGTCGGCCATCTGGCCCTTCGAGCCAACAGTAGTAGCAGCAGGCCCCCCTCGGTCATGACTGACCATGGGTGATGCATGTAGTTTGTCTGATGCAAGCCTGGGCGATGTCATATGGAGCCCATGCAACACGTCCCCCCGCTCCACATCGCTGATCGATCCAAAGGAACAGCAGGGCCGTTACAGTTTGGCACCAGCGCCGTCGCAGGAGCTGCCAGAGCGAGGTTGCAGACAACGACGAACGGCCTTAGGGGCTCCGACTCCGGATTTTCATGAGCTTTATTCCTGGAGCCTTTTCCAAGTCTGGATATGGCCACGAGGCAGAGGAGGTTTTAAATCAGAGTTTTCCCTCTCCTAGATGGACTGCCTTCCCAGGCTGACGAGCCCCATCTGCCCGAGCCAGCAGCGCCATTCAATATGATCATGGCTTACCATCCAAAATCAGTACTTTTTCCGTTCTTTTTCCCTTAGCCCCAAGAGCTATAACTAACTCTCTCTTGAACACATCCAGAGAATTGGCCTCCACTGCCTTCTGTGGCAGAGAATTCCACAGATTCACAAATCTCCGGGAGAAAAAACATTTCCTCGTCTCAGTCCCAAATGGCCTACCCCTTATTCTTAAACTGTGACCCCCCCTGGTTCTGGACGACCAAGGACTCTCCCAAGGGGAATGAATGGATAAAAATAATAATAGTGACACGGGATTAAGAATAGTAAGGAGATCAAAAGGAGTAAAGGGTTACCATGGTATAGGGGAATAAAGAGTTGAGAGCAGTCAGGGAAATAGACCTGCAAGGTGCAGTAAAGATTAAGAAGCTGTAGGGAAGCAAGATTCAGAAGGAAGAACGAAAGCCAATGAATTTTAACAAAGGAAAAAGGGTACAACCAAGGCAGAAAAAAAGAGGCAGTCAGCGTTTCAATGTTGGGATGTTTTAGTGCGGCTGACTTCAAATCAGAAACGTGTGGAGTATTTCTTTATTGCTCAGAGAATGATGAGATAATCTACAGACTTTGTGCTCCTTGGTGCATGTTGTAAGACGTGTGAGGGAAGAATAAGTGCCGTTTCAGAGGCTGTAAGAAAATAGGAAGCAAATTCGTTGATTGCACAATAATGAGAACATTTAAAAGTTGAAAAGCACGATTACAAAAAATAAATAAATAAAAATGGTAAAGGGGCAATTAAGGCTGCGTTCTGTAAGAGTTGCTGCCTTACAGTGCCAGAGACCCGGGTTTGATCCTGACTACGGGCGCTGTTCATACGGAGGTTATACGTTCTCCCCGTGGGCCTGCGTGGGTTTTCTCCGGGTGCTCCATTTTCCTCCCACACTCCAAACACGTACAGGTTTGTAAGCTAATTGACTTGATAGAATTGTAGATTGTCCCTAGAGTGTGTAGAATAGTGTTAGTGTGCGGGGAACGCCTGTCGACGCGGACTCGATGGACCGTGGCACCTGTTTCGTGATGTATCTCTAAACTAAATGGTATTGGGAATGAAGTAGATTGTTATGCTGGTACAGCAGGCAGTGAAGAAAGTGAATGGCATGTTGGCCTTTATAATAAGAGGAATCGAATATAGGAGCAAAGAGGTCCTTCTGCAGTTGTCCAGAGCCCTCGTGAGACCACATCTGGAGTATTGTGTGCAGTTTTGGTCCTCTAATTTGAGGAAGGACATTCTTGCTATTGAGGGAGTGCAGCGTAGGTTTACAAGGTTAATTCCCGGGATGGTGGGACTGTCATATGCAGAGAGAATGGATGAGTTGGGCTTGTACACTCTGCAGTTTAGAAGGATGAGATGGGATCTCATTGAAACATATAAGATTGTTAAGGGCTTGGACATGCTAGAGGCAGGAAACATGTTCCCGATGTTGGGGGAGTCCAGAACCAGCGGCCACAGTTTAAGAATAAGCAGTAAGCCATTTAGAAAGGAGACGAGGAAACACTTTTTCTCACAGAGAGTGGTGAGTCTGTGGCTCAGAGGGCGGTGGAGGCAGGTTCTCTGGATGCTTTCAAGAGAAAGCTAAATAGGGCTCTTAAAAATAGCGGAGTCAGGGGATATGGGGAGAAGGCAGGAACGGGGTACTGATTGGGGATGATCAGCCATGATCACATTGAATGGCAGTGCTGGCTCGAAGGGCCGAATAGCCTACCCCTGCACCTATTGTCTATTGTCTATTGTCTATGGCTTTTTAGCCAGTACTAGCCCAAACACAATGATGTAGTTAGGCTTTATGAGAATGTTGTCAGGACTCAAAGACCTGAGCAACAAGGAGGGGTTGCGCAGGCTAGGACTTTATCCCTTGGAGCACAGGAGGGTTGATCTTACAGAGGTGTATATGATCAAGAGATGAATAGATCCTTTTACAGAGCCTTTTACCCAGTGTTGGGGAATCAAGGACATAGGTTTAAGGTGAGGGGGGAAAGATTTAATAGGAACATCAGTGGTAATTATTTACAAAAAGGTGGTTGGTGTATGGAAAAAAATTGTCAGAGGAGGTAGTTGACGCAGGTACTATCACACCATTTAAAAAAACATTTAAACAGATACATGGATAGGATAGGTTTAGAGGGCTATGGGCCAAATGCAGGCAAGTGGGACTCGTGTAGATGACATGTTGGCTGGCGTGGCTAGTAGGCCTCTATGACGCTGTATGACTCTATGAATCAAATGGCTTCCTTCTTCCTCTGGCATAACTACCATGGCTCACAAAGCTGACAACCAGTGGGGTCGAAGACCACATGGAAGATCATTAGACAACACAAATGATTAACATTTGCAATGAAAAGAGATTATATACATGGCACCAGCAATAGAACAAAATGGTAAGGATCTCATTAAAGGTTGGGACAATAGAAAAGGTGGCACGGTGGCGCAGCGGGAGAGTTTCGGCCTTTCAGCGCTTTCAGTACATGCAGCGCCAGAGACGCGGGCCCAATCCCGACTACGGGCGCTGTCTGTACGGAGTTTGTACTTTCTCCCCGTGACTTGCGTGGGTTTTCTCCAAGATCTTCAGTTTCCTCCCACACTCCAAAGACGTACAGGCGTGCAGGTTAATTGGCTTGGTATGTGTAAATTGTCCCAAGTGTGTGTAGGGTAGTGTTAATATGCGGGGATCGCTGGTCGGTGCGGACTCGGTGGGTGGAAGGACCTGTTTCTGCGCTGTATCCTTTAGGCCAATAAACTAAACTAAACTAAAAAGGGAAGTGAATGGGAATTTACATTTCAGCGCCTGACTGAACTATGAGCATCGATTAGCAAGTTGCCTTCTCAGGATACAGTCAGAAGCTCATAGGTTCAGTCTTCCCACGACCACATAGTTTAGAGCGACCACTACATTGTTGGAAGAAGCTGTCCTGTGGACGAGATAATCAAATTAGATTCTTGCTACCATCTCTGATCCCAGACACCATTCCAAGCAGAGCAAATCGGAAACCATTCCAACATCTGAACCAATAATCATCTCTCAGTCAAATTCACCAGAAAAGGTAATGTCGTAATCTGCACGTTTTTAAGATTGATGTGCACAATTTGAGTACTGCATTTGCTACATTTTTAACTTGTAGACTTCAGACGTTAGAGATAAAACAAGGAAGCAGACCCTTCGGTCAACCGAGTCCACGCTGACCAGCGATCACCCCGAACTCTAACACTATCTTACACACTAGGGACAATATACCATTTTTTTACCGAAGCCAATTAACCTACAAACCTGCACATCCTTGGAGTGTGGGAAGAAACCAGAGCACCCGGAGAAAACACACGGGAAAATGTACAAACTCTGCACAGTCAACACCTGTAGTCAAGATCGTACCTGGGTCTCTGGCGCTGGAAGACAGCAAACTCTGCCGCTACAACACTGTGCAACCCTTTTCTCAATGGTGATGACAGATTGAAAGAATTGGATTGAATCTAACACATTTTGAGACATCCTAAAATTGTGGATGGTGCCATAGGAATTTTAGTTTAGTTTAGTTTAGAGATACAGCGCGAAAACGGGCCCTTCGGCCCATCGAGTCCACAGCGACCAGTGATCCCCGCACACTAACACTACCCTACACACACTGGGGACAATTTACATTTATAGCAAGCCAATTAACCTACATACCTGTACGTCTTTGGAGTGTGGGAGGAAACCGAAGATCTCGGAGAAAACCCACGCAGGTCACGGGGAGAACGTGCAAACTCCGTACAGACAGCACCCGTAGTAGGAATCGAACCCGGTCTCTGGCGCTACAAGCGCAGCAAGGTAGCAACTCTACCGCTGCGCCACAGTGGCCATCCACCTTTCTCTACTCATTATACAAGGGGACAGAAGTTTTCATGTTGGTTGAGTAGAGTTATGGCAACAAGATGGAAATGATACTGAAAGGCAGGCAACGTTTGGTCAGGAAGCATGGGAGCTCTACCAATATTAGAATCATCGGGCCATACAGCTTGGAAGTAGGCACTTTGGCCCACCTTGACCATGCTGACCAAGTCGGCATATTCAATTTAGTGGAAACAGGCCCTACGGCCCACCGAATCCACGCCGATCATCCATCACCCCTACACTCGTTATATGTTATCCCACTTAGAATCTTACACACTGGGAACAATTTAGAGAAGATAAACTCTGCGCAGCCAGATCCCACAGTCAGGATGGAACATAGGTGTCCGGCGCTGTGAGGCAGCTGCTCTCCCACTGCGCCACTGTGCTGTCCAATATTGGGCTGGTCCCTTTCTATATCATTCTATATCAAAAATGTAGTATAAAATTCGTAATTGTGTCTGTTTCTGTAGCTTCCTCACTATGACTGCACGAAGAGGAATAAATACAATTGAGCTAACCCAACGAAAAATTCTAACAGGTGGAGCATAAGACAAATTCAGATAGCACACTGTCCACAGCCAACAATCAGCCTATCAGGGAACATCCCGACTGAGGCCCTCTGTTACCTGACCCGATTTGTCCTGTTTTTTTTCTTGCTTCCAGTTCCCCCCCTGACACCCCACCAAAATCAGTCTTGGCTAGAAACATCACCTTTCCATTTCTTCCAGAGATACTGCCTGACCTGCTGTTACTCCAACATTTTGTGTCTATCCATCTTCCAAACAGTCTTGTTATCACTTGCTCTCTCCATGTCCATCCATATCCTGACTGCCTGACTGATGCCCAGCTTCAAGCAGCTTCAGATGCCTGGAATGGATTACCAAAGTTATAACTTTGATAGAGGCATAGAAACATAGAAAATAGGTGCAGGAGGAGGCCATTCGGCCCTTCGAGCCAGCACCGCCATTCATTGTGATCATGGCTGATCGTCCGCTATCAATAACCCGTGCCTGCCTTCCCCCATATCCCTTGACTCCACTAGCCCCTAGAGCTCTATCTAACTCTCTCTTAAATCCATCCAGTGATTTGGCTCCACTGCCCTCTGTGGCAGGGAATTCCATAAATTCACAACTCTCTGGGTGAAAACGTTTTTTCTCACCTCAGTCTTAAATGACCTCCCCTTTATTCTAAGACTGTGGTGCCCAGTGAATGGCTCAGTGGTAGGGTTTTTGCCTCACAGCGCCATCGACCCATGTCCGATTCTGACCACGGGCGCTGTCTGTACGAAGTTTGTACGTTTTCTCCGTGACCTGCGTGGGTTTTTACCCGGGTGCTCCAATTTCCCCCCACACTCGTACAGGTTTGTAGGTTAATTGGCCTTGGTATAATTGTAAATTGTCCCTAGTTTGTGTAGCGGATTCGGTCGGCCGAAGGGCCTGTTTCCACGCTGTATCTCTAAACTAAACTAAAATATTTTCTAAAGTGCTTTTCAAATGCCATGTGAAAAAATAAATAAACATATAATGAGAAATAATCCATTGGATCAACAGCACAGCCCACCTCCAACGAGAAATGTAAATCCAGGGCTTCGTACCGATTTACAGTATATTCACATTTACTTATAAAGTGATTTCAGTTTATTTTTAATTCATTTTAGTATTGCTATTGCAAGGTGATATTAGATTTAGTAATTTATGTTTTGGCGATGATGGAATATCTTCCTTCTCACATGAATTTTAATGAAACCAGGGAGTGCTTTGTCAGGTATAGCATAATAGGTTTTAAATTAGTTAATTCATTAATAAACATATTTACTAATGTAATTTTTTAATGCACATTTATCGACCATCTTATTTTAGTAACAGTGGATCATGAGTAATTACTTGAAGGCTTAATCATTTTATCAATGGTGAGAGAATACTGCGGAAGCCAAGGGTAAAGCAGAAATGCTTGCATTGTTTGGTCTGAAATAGCAATGGGCTTTTCCTCGGTTCCTGAGCTTTCTCACGTTGCCAAAAGAGTGGTTTGTTTGGCTTCCCATTACCTCTACTGTCAGCGAGGTGTAAGAAGAGGAAAGTCAAGAGTCAGGAGTGTTTTATTGTCATATGTCCCAGGTAAAACAAAGACATTCTTCCTTGCAGCAGCACAACAGAATATGTAAACAGAGTACACTGTAAACAATATCACAAATGAGAAAAAAAAGTTCAGCATATATATATATATATATATCATCAGCCCTTTCTCCCATTTTGGGAGGCACGGTGGCGCAGCGGTAGAGTTGCTGCCTTACTGTACCAGAGACCCGGGTTCGATCCTGACAACGGGCACTATCCATATGGAGTTTATACGTTCTACCCTGCGTGGGTTTTCTCCGGGTGCTCCAGTTTCCTCCCACACTCCAAAGACGTACAGGTTTGTCGGATAATTGGTTGGGTAAAATAGCAAATTGTCCCTAGATAGCGTGTGTAGGCCGGTGTTTGCGTGCGGGGATCGCTGGTCTCAGTGGGCTGTGATGACTAGTGATAACGCTGTCACATTGTGTACGTCCGTGTAGCAGACTGTGAGGAACAGCACAGAAATCAGCTCATTTGACAGAGTTTCTTCCTCTCCCCACATTTACAGTGGTCACAGCTAACTGTTGCTATCCACACGTGATGATTTATTGTTCTCTCATTTTGTTAATTGCCGGTTGGATCTCCTCGAGTGTAGGTGAATTGTCATGAGTTACCCGGACCAGATACAGAGGGCCGGACTTGATGGAGTCATCCATCACAGTCAATTATCAGTTCAGAACCTTTTAAAAGTATGCCTTCCAGCATTCGTTGACAAATTCATCGCCTCTAAGAAGGGAATATTGTGATCTGGTGGTCCAGGCCAGTTCAGCTTGAATTCACCAGGTCTTTGTCTCACAGATAAAATTCTGCAGATTAGTTTGGTTTAGTTTAGCACCAAGGTACAGTGAAAATATTTTTGTCGCGTGCTAACCAGTCAGCGGAAAGACCATACATGATTACAAGCGAGCCATCCACAGTGTGCAGGTACATGATAGCGTTTAGTGCAAGATAAAGTCCAGTAAAGTCTGATTAAAGATAGTCCGAGGGTCTCCAATGAGGTGGATAGTAGCTTGGGATCGCTCTCTAGTTTGTTGTTGGGACGGTTCCGTTGCCATATCGTGTCCAGCAGCAAATAGTTCAAAACCCATTTGCTTTGATCATCCACTATTTTTCTTTTCTTATTGGCTTTTTGTATTCTCCTGATTAAGAAAACTCTTTAATTTAATATTCTCATGCTTCTTCCCATTCCCAATCTTGCCCTTGTCCCTCCCTGCCCTTCCAAAGTTTTTCTCCTCCAATTTCAGACGTGGATCAGTCGGAAGAAGGGTTACAACTGGAAACGTTACCTGCCCATGTTCTCCAGCGATGCTGCCTGGCCCGCTGAGTTACTCCAGCATGTTGTGACCTTTTGTGCAAACCAACATCTGCAGTTCCTCGTTTCTCGAACCACGTACACTTCTCATTCTGGGTGCTTGCTAACCCTAGGTTTTGATTCCTCTCACTGTTAGAATTCCCTAACCTTCTCTGTCATCTCCACTCGTCTATCCTGCTCAAAAATGCTCCTGAAATGAAGGATAATCCCAAGCAATTTTATAAGCACTTAAAAGGGAAAAAGGGTAACGAGAGAGAGAGAGTGGCACCCCTCAGGAATCAAAGCGGTCAACTCTGTGTGGAGCCACAGGAGATGGGCAAGGTCCTCAATGAGTATTCTTCCTCTGTCCTTACCGTGGGGAAAGACACGAGAATGGGGGATCTTGAGGCAGTCACTGGAAGTGTCTTGTGAGCAGTCATTGTTACCGTCGCTGAGGTGCTGAAGGTGCTGAAGGACGCTTATGAAGATAGACAAATCTACCGGGCCTCATCGGGGGGTGGGGGAAAGATTTAATAGGAATCTGAGGGGTCACTTTTTCACACTAAGGGTGGTGGGTGTGTGGAGAGAACTACCACAGGAGGATGTTGATGCAGGTACCATTGCAACGTTTAATAAACATTTGGATAGGTACATGGATAGGACAGGTTTAGAGGAATATGGGCCAAATGCAGGCAGGTGGGACTAGTGTAGATGGGACATGTTGGCCGGTCTGGGTAATTTGGGCCGAAAGTCCTATTTCTCTACGGCTGTGACTCTATTACTCTAATTGGGGTTTTTTTTAATCCAAGCTGTCTTTCTAATGTGACTGGGTGTCAATTATTATTTGATAATTGCTCCTGCGAAGAATCTTGGAACAACTAACTACATTCCAAGTGCAACATAAATTCAAGCTGTTGTTGGGGAAGACTTGAAATATGCTCCGTTGGAAGTCTTCACACAGCTCAATAGCTATCAAGCGTAGACATGAAATACACACCTTCCCCACTCACACACACATCACTACATGAAGGGAAACCATACCAGCTGCACGGCTTCCGAGATTTGCAGCCAGCAATGAGAAGCCTGGCCAGGTGGCAAAGGAAAAGATTGGGAAAGATTGCAATTACTGACATTTTCTCCATTTGTTTGTTTAATGCTGTTAATTTGTCTGTTGGCTTATTTGCCAAAATGACAGATTTAGTCATCTGCCATTTTTGCAACGAGATTGATTAAAATGGTGAGAATTTCCGTTCAATCCTCAAGCCTATAGACCTGCAGCAAATTGCCACACCACCTTCGGGAGATTCTCACTGCAACAACCGATGACTGCAAACCCAAGATAGACACAAAAAGCTGGAGTAACTCAGCGGGTCAGACAGCTTCTCTGGAGAAAAGGAATAGGTGACATTTTGAGTCCAGACCCTTTTTCATATAAAACCCATGTTGAATATCCAAAATGAAGACCCAACCAAATCCTTCCAATTATATGGGTCTACTTTCTGAAATTACCAATGCAGGTACTATTGAACTGTTTACAAAGCATTTGGATAGGTACGTAGGTAGAATAGGTTTGGAGGGATATGGACCCATTGCAGGCAGGTAGGACTAGCATCGATGAGGCATGTTGGTCAGCATGGGCAAGTTGGTCCGAAGGGCCTGTTTCCATGCTATAACTATGATTCTACAGCAATGGTTAAAGGTTACCAACTGGTGAAGAAGGGTCTTGACCCGAAACATCACCCATTCCTTCTCTCCAGAGATGCTGCCTGTCCCGCTGAGTTACTCCAGCATTTTCAGTCCATCTACAGTGTAAACCAGCATCTGAAGTTCCTTCCTACACAGGTGAATGCACTGATACAGGTGGGATTGTTAGCACTTTCTTTCTGCAGTGTAGAAGGGTCCTGACCCAAAATCTTGCTCATCCATGTTCTCCAGTGATGCTGCCAGATCCTCCTGTTCAGTTCAGTTTTGTTCATTGTCACGTGTACCGAGGTACAGTGAAAAGCTTTTGTTGCGTGCTATCCAGTCAGCAGAAAGACAATGCATGATTACAATCGATCCATTTACAGTGCACAGATCCATGATAAGGGAATAATGTTTAATGCAAGGTAAAGCCAGCAAAGTCTGATCAAGGATAGTCTGAGAATCACCAAAGAGGTAGATAGTAGTTCAGCAGTGTTCTCTGGTTGTGGTAGGATGATTCAATTGCTTGATAACAGCTGGGAAGAAACTGTCCCTGAATCTGGTCTTACTCCATCATTCTTTATTTAGGACAACATAGGTTATGGTTTCATTTACAGATCCAAACCCTGGCTGTTGTCCCTGTCGATGAACCAGGCAAGGGGAAGAGAGCAAGTGAACATCCTGTCAGTCCCTGATCATATTGCATGGCGGTGCTGGCTTGAAGGGCTGAATGGCCCACTCCTGCACCTATTTTCTATGTTTCTATGTTGCAAGCAGTTAATGAAAGGATTTTGTAGAATCTTTGTGAACTAATTGCAGGAAATTGCAGTATGGCTGTTGCCGATGTTCCTCGCGGCCTTCTGCTTTATGGATCACTGATTATTTTCTCATTATAAATAGCACCGTGAGTTTCTGCACGATAACAACCACTATCTGAACACAGGGATTGTCGGTGTGAGTGCGAGGAGATTGATTGCCTTTGTTCCAGTCTAATCCGTTGCAGCTGAACCCATTTTTAAAAATTAATAAATAGAATAAACATAAATAGCAGATTAATATTAATGTCTAAATGGCCTTCAAAATAGAATCTCCGAGCAATACCAGTAGGAGTAAATTGATTAACTGCATTTTGCTTCACAGGTGTTTGGAAGAACCCTTTGCAACACCAACCTATTGTAAAACAATTCAAATTGCGATGTTTTATGGTGTATCCTCAACTAATGACCTCCTGCTCATTAGTTGTACTCATTAAGACATAGATTAACTGAGATAATTAATATTAAAGTCGTACAATTATAGAGAGCAGAGAAAGGCTCACTATATCCATGCCAACCACCTATAGTATCATCTATAGTAATTCAAATGCTATATCTCGATATTTTATAACATATTGTGAGGGTATCTGCCTCCATTAGGAACATAGAACAGTACAGAAAAGGAACAGACCCTTCAGCCCACAATGTCCAGGTGGAACAGGATGTTAAATTGAATTGATCTCCTCTGCCTGCATATGGCCCACATCCCTCTATTCCCTGTATATCTATGTGCCTATCCAAAAGCCTCTTAAATGCCTCCAACAGCACACCTGGCAGTGCATTCCAGGCACCCACCAAACTCTGTGTAAAGGAAGTTAACAACTGAATGGTTCAACAGTTCAATGGCACTTTATTGTCACATGTACCCAGGTACAGAGTTTAGTTTAGAGTTTAGAGATACAGCGCGGAAACAGGCCCTTTGGCTACAAATAGAGGCAGAGCAGTATTAACATAAGCTGGGTGACCATAGCACTGTAGTACTGTCACACATTTCACTGGAAGGCACTCCAATAAATGCATTGGTTTCCAGCTGCCAAAGAAAAGGACCTGTGTTGTGGAGAGAATTAAATAATTTATAGAATAAACATCATTCAGAGAATAACAGAGCTGAAAATGAGCACTGAGACCTTTGAGTAATTGAAGCCTTGCTCATACCAAAAACATGAGAGTCAAGTTGGCTGTATATTTTTGATACAAAGCTAGAGATTTAACTGTTTGTAAAATTATAAGCACTAACTTACTTATTACAGCATGTAAGTAGGCCATTCAACCCATTTAGTCTGTGCTAGCAACTGGCACAGCCATTTAAATAATCCCAACTCCCTTCTCCCTTTTAACCTTGTAAATTATATTATTTTACAGAGCTAGTGACATCTTGGGGACCAGACAGATAGAGAGAGACCGGTGTCTGTAACACTTTAGACTCTTTGACTTTGGAGCTTTAGTGTGGAAACAGGCCATTCGCCCCACTGAGTCTGTGCCAACCAGCAGTCGCCCCGTACATTAGTTCTATCCCACACACTAGGAACAATTTACAATTCAGGGAAGACAAATAACCTAAAAACCAGCACCTCTTTGGAGTGTGGGAGGGAACCGGAGCACCCCCGGAGAAAACCCACGCAGGTCACAGGGAGAACGTACAACCTCCGCACAGACAGCACCCGTGGTCAGGATTGAACCCGGGTCTCTGGCGCTGTAAGGCAGCGCCACATCATATCTGTTTCCTGCAAAATAAACCCACGTGGTCATCTCCTTTGATTTTTTGCCTGACAATCTATGCCCACGGCTATTTGACAGTTTCATCATTTGTGCATTATTATGCTGGTTCATTGAGGGCATGAGTAATTAGATTTGATATTATTCCATGCATTAAATTAGCAGCAAAAATAAGAGTAAAAATTAACAATTGAACACAGATTTGTGAAATTGATTGGTAATTTTTTTGGAAGAGTGCAGTCAGGAGTAAAGACTAAAGGGCCTGTCCCAGTGTACGAGGTAATTCAAGAGTTCTCCCGAGTTTTCCCCTGATTCGAACTCGGAGAATGTCCGTAGCGGGTCCGTAGGAGTTCGTGAATGTCTCGTAGCGGTTCGTACGAGTAACGGTAGCTACTCGGGAAATCCCGTAAACTCATGACGTTTTGTGAAAAATGTCCCCGAGTAAAAAAAATACTCGCGATGAAAAAAATGGTTACTTTTTACTCGTACGAGCTGCTGCGAGACATCCACGAACTCCTACGGACCCGTTATGGACATTCGCCGAGTTCGAATCAGGGGAAAACTCGGGAGAACTCTTGGATTGCCTCGTACAGTGGGACAGGCCCTTAAGGGACAAGGAATATAGTACAGTAAACACCCAAGGACAAGCCCTTTGGTCCTCAGTGGCATGTTCCGAACATGATGCCGAAACCAACTCTTATCTGCCTCATTGTGGTGAACTTTCACTGGGCCTCTTCTTTTGCTTTGACCATGATGAGGGACAGATGCATTCCTGCTGGAGCTCTATATCATTGGAGCAAGGGTCAGTCTAAAGTCTAAAGTGAAGGGCATCTGTTTGTAGAAGGCGGCACAGTGGTGCACCGGTAGAGTTGCTGCTAGAGACCAGGGTTCGATCCTGACTATGGGTGCTGTCTATACAGAGTTTGTACATTCTCCCTGTGACCACGTGGGTTTTCTCTGGGTACTCTGGCTTCCTCCCACCTTCCAAAGACGTGTGGGTTTGTAAGTTAAACCCAAGTTTGTAAATTGCCGCTAGCGTATGGGTAAGCGCTGGTCGGTGTGGACTCGGTGGGCCAAAGGGCCTGTTTCCATGCTGTAACTCTAAACCAAACAAAGCACTGGAGGCAATGAAGCCGTCCACAGACACATTGGTCCATAATATCTGTGGTGTCAAGACCATCTCTTACGCGCGTAGAGCAGGGCAGCAAATTGCCCACTGCCATTAATCGCATTGTTAGCTTGACAGCAAAATTTGGACCATAATTTGCTCCAAGGAACCTGGGTAATAATCCTCTCCTTTCACAGTGAGAGACTATTAGTTATTTTGTTCTTCGTTAGGACGACTTTCACTGGCTGAAGTGCATCAGGGATTGCTGTGGAGAAGGGTGCTAGGGGTTTGGTTTAAATTGGCTTTGCGCACTGTGCATAAGTGCGTTGTTTGCATGGAACAGATTTATGATTTCATTACACACGTCAACAAAAGGTAATCTTCTCTGATGTGATTCTCAGTGAAGCGCTGATGGTTTAAATATGGCTGGGGATGTTGCGTGCCGTGGTTATCTCTGTTCAGTCATAAGGATGGAAGAGACACCTCTGCTAGCAGCGCTGTCACAAGGGGGACACGCACACTTTTTACAATCCGAGTGACTTGGACAATATTCATAACAGTAGAGGGGAAATGCAACGTTGTAGTAATTGCGAAAATACAACTGAGGAGAATCAAGGGGTGGGGGGGGGGTGGGGAAGGGGGGGAGGGGAATGGGGGGAGGGGAATGGGGAGGAAGGGGGGTGGGGGGGGGGGAAGGGGGGGGGGGGGGGTGGGGGGGAAGGGGAGGTTGTTTATCATGATTATTAGCATCCTGCTTGGCAAATTGCTTCATTTATTACAAAGGTCTATTTGCACTCATCTTCCCTCCTTCTTGGCGAGCATCAGGGATAAGGACTACTCAGGATGCTGTAGCTCCAATCTCTCTCCTGTGCACTCCAGTAAATCCTGAACACATTTAAGCCCATCAGCATGGCACTTAGTACCTGCTTTACCTTGCACTGAACTGTGAATGGTTCGATTGTAATCATGTATTGTCTTTCCGCTGACTGGATAGAACGCGAAAAAATCGCTCCATTGGTGCAGGTGACAATAAACTGAACTAAATTGAACACGATGGGCCAGGCAGCATCTCTGGAGAACCCGGTCAGGCACGATTTTGGGTCAGGAGCCTTCTACACAGTAGGAAGAATGTGCTGACAATTCCACTGCATCAGTGCATTCACCTGTGTAGGAAGGAACTGCAGATGTTGGTTTACACTGACACATAGACACAAAATGCTGGAGTAACTCAGCGGGTCAATAGACAATAGGTGCAGGAGTAGGCCATTCGGCCCTTCGAGCCTGCACCGCCATTCAATGTGATCATGGCTGATCATCCCCAATCAGTGCCCCATTCCTGCCTTCTCCCCGTATCCCCTGACTCCGCTATCTTTAAGAGCCCTATCCAGCTCTCTCTTGAAAGCATCCAGAGAACCTGCCTCCACCGCCCTCTGAGGCAGAGATTTCCACAGACTCACAACTCTCCGTGAGAAAAAGTGTTTCCTCACCTCCGTTCTACATAGCTTACCCCTTATTCTTAAACTGTGGACCCTGGTTCTGGAATCCCCCAACATCGGGAACATGTTTCCTGCCTCTAGCGTGTCCAAACCCTTTAACAATCTTATATGTTTCAATAAGATACCCTCTCATCCTTCTAATCTCCAGAGTGTACAAGCCGAGCTGCTCCATTCTCAGGCAGCATCTCTGGATAGAAGGAATGGGTGATGTTTCGGGTCAAGGCACTTCTTCACCTGTTGGCATAGCCAACCACTATCCTACACACTATCCTACACACTATCCTACACACTAGGGCAAATTTACCATTTTTTATCAAAGCCAATTAACCTACAAACCTGTACATCTTTGGAGTGTGGAAGGAAACCGGAGAACCTGGAGAAAATCCAGGCGGTCACGGGACGAATGTGCAAACTCTGCTCAGACAGCACCCATAGTCAGGATCGAACCCTGGTCTCTGGCGACGCAAGGGAGCAATTCTACCGCTGCGCCACCGTGCCACGCCTAAATCTAAACCTTAATTTCAATCTGAATCCTTCTCGCTTTTCTAAACTCCAGCAGATCCGAGCCTATCGAGTAACACACTTGTCCATTGCATAGAATAGTACAGCACAGGAATAGCCCTTCGGGCCATCATGCCTGGGCTGATATGATGCTGATCTAAACTAACTTACATAGCTCGCACATTGTCCATCCCCCTCTATTACCTAAGAGACACAAAAAGCTGGAGTAACTCAGCGGGACGGGCAGCATCTCTGGAGAGAAGTAATCGGTGACGTTTCAGGTCGAGACCCTCTTCAGACTGGTTAGCGATAAGGGAAACGAGAGATATAGACCAGCGGTTCTCAACCTTGTTTGCCCCATGCACCCCTTTCACCATATGTCAGAATGTCATTCCCCCCTCATTCCAAGATTGTCTGCCTCAAAAAGTGCATTCCCAATAATATGCATATAATACTGAACATCCTTTATTTCGTACAGTTTGAGTTTGCTAATCTGTGGTCCCAATTCCCCCCCTGAAAACCTGAAATTCTCCCCCTGGGGGGAATTCCCCCCTGGTTGAGAACCCTTGATATAGACGATGATGTAGAGAGAGAAAGTAAAATGAATAAAAGATATGCAAAAAAAGTAACAATGATAAAGGAAGCAGGCCACTATTAGATGTTTGTTGGGTGAACATGAGAAGATTGGGTGGGGGAGGGATAGAGAGCGAAGGAATGCCGGGGCTACCTGAAGTGAGAGAAATCAATATTCATACCACTGGGCTGTGAGCTGCCCAAGTGACATATGGGAAGCTGTTCCTCCAATTTGCGCTTAGCCTCACTCTGACGATGGAGGAGACCTGGGACAGAAAGGTCTGTGAAGGAATGGGAAGGAGAATTAAAGTGCTTAGCAACCGGGAGATCAGCTAGGTTCAGGTGGACTACGCGAAGGTGTTCAGCTAAACGATCGCCAATGTTTGCACTTGGTCTCGCCGATGTATAAGAGTCCACATCTTGAACAATGGACCCAGTCCACATCTTGAACAACTATTACCTCTATGATGTCTGTCTGTCTAAATGGAAGATCGGAAACCTCTGATCTGTTTTCAAAGCATTTCCATTCTTGCTTAACTACCATACGATACGATGCGATACAATATGACAGAACATTATTTATCCCAAGAGGGAGATTGATATGCCAACAGTCATAAAACACAAAATACATGAAACAAGAAATTAAAGTGAGGAGTGGATAGGATTGGGGATGTATAGACAGTCTGAAGAAGGGTCTCGACCCGAAACGTCACCCGTTCCCCTTCTCCCCAGAGATGCTGCCTGTCCCGTTGAGTTACTCGCGCTTTTTGCGTGTCTCTTAACGAAGGGTACATTTGGGCGTAGCGCCAGAGACCTGGATTCAATCCTGATTTCGAATGTTGTGTGGAGTTTGTACATTCTCCCGGTCTGTCACCATGTGGTGCTCTGGTTTCCACACATCCTCCCCGATGTTGGGGGAGTCCAGAACCAGGGGCCACAGTTTAAGAATAAGGGGTAAGCCATTTAGAACAGAGGCGAGGAAACACTTTTTCTCACAGAGAGTGGTGAGTCTGTGGAATTCTCTGCCTCAGAGGGCGGTGGAGGCGGGTTCTCTGGATGCTTTCAAGAGAGAGCTAGATAGGGCTCTTAAAAATAGCGGAGTCAGGGGATATGGGGAGAAGGCAGGAACGGGGTCCTGATTGGGGATGATCAGCCATGATCACAGTGAATGGCGGTGCTGGCTCGAAGGGCCGAATGGCCTACTCCTGCACCTATTGTCGATTGTCTATTGTCTATTGTCATCCCAAAGGTGTGCTGGTGGGTTGGTTGGTTGGAATCTGTAATTAGCCCCAAGTGGGGAGGTGTAATGGTGGAATCCAGGGAGGGGATCATGAGAATATGAGTAAAATATGGGAGTAATGAAGGAATAGCGTAAACGTGTGCACGATGGTCGGCCAAAGGGCCTTTGTCCGTGCTGCATGTATCTATGAGTACAAGAAGACCAATACGGGTACAGGATATTCCAGATGCGCTCCTACCAAAGCATTATATAATAGAAACACAACCTCCCTACTTTTGTATTTAATTCCCCCAGCAAATAAAAAGGATAACATTTTGATCATTTAAATTTGACTTGACTTGTAAGCACACATCCGTTTGTTTCATGCAAGACTCTAAACAAATCCCGAAGCATTGCAAGCAGGAAAATCTCTCTGTTTAATGCTCAAATATGCCAAAGATTAATCTGTTACTCCTTTTCATCTTGTTCACAGACCAGGCTCGGAACAAGCAGAGAGATTTATGCACACAGATTTTGAATGCAAGACACTCTAGCAGGGAATCAACACTGCATTCTTTGACAAATTTGGTGCATTTTAATATTAACGTGGGAAATACATCAGCCGGTAGATCTAATGTGTCAGCCATTAAAGTAATAGTTTTGGCAACAAACATACTAAAGGCTGATTTACCTGTGAGATGAGCAGCATTGTAATAAGGTGGCATCGCTCAGAAACCCACTACGTTCCTTCCATTAAAGAGCTGATGTTATGGCTTCACTGAAGGCTTGTTGGAAATGGGAAAACCAAGGACACTCTAGCAGAGGTTTATTTTTCAGGGTACACAAAAGGCTGGAGAAACTCAGCGGGTGCAGCAGCATCTAAGGAGCGAAGGAGATAGGCGACGTTTCGGGTCGAGACCCTTTATTGTTCAGATTAGTTTATTGTTACGTGTACTGAGGTACAGTGAAACGCTTTTGTTGCGTGCTATCCAGTCAGCGGAAAGACAATACATGATTACAATCGAGCCTTTTACAGTGTATAGATACATGATAAGGGAATAACGTTTAGTGCAAGGTAAAGCCAGTGAAGTCCGATCAAGGATAGTGCGAGGGTCACCATTGAGGTAGATAGTAGTTCAGCACTGCTCTCTGGTTGTGGTAGGATGATTCAGTTGCCTGATAACAGCTGGGGAGAAACTGTCGCCAAATCTGCAGCTGTGCCTTTTCACACTCCGATTTTGAAATTTCAAACTCTGATTCTGGAGCTTTGTTGGACAATGATCTTCAATTCCCATGCAGAAGTTTCTCAAGACTTGCATCTCTTAGAGTTTCAGAGTCACACAGCATGAAAACAAGCCCTTCCGTCCACTGAATCTACGTCAAGAATTCATTACCTGTTCACACTCGTTCCACGTTATCCCACTTTCTCATCCACTCCCCTTTTGTCTGAGGGGAGACGGGAGAAGAGGGATTGGCCAGGGTGCGACTCGTCCTTGATTATGCTGCTGGCCTTGCCGAGGCAGTGTGAGACATAAATGGAGTAAATAGAAGGGAGGTTGGTTTGTTGAGACTTTTAGACATGGGCAGAAATCCCGAGGGGGGACAGGTGGACATGTCCCCCCCTATGTTTTGAGAGGTGGGGACAACCCCCCCCCCCCCCCCCCCCCCCCTCATTTTTTGCTATCCGGATTTTGAAATCAGGTGAAATAAACATTTATAAAAAATCTCCGCTTTCCGCGAAACAGTGGGGGTGGGACTGATGATCGAGGGCACCGATTGGATGAGAGAGATGTCGGTCAGTAGGCAATGGGGGGGACATGATGATTCAGCGCGATGATTGGAGGAGGGAGGTGTCGGTCAGAGGCGGAAGTAGGGGGGTGGGACTGAGGATAGAGCGCAGTGATTGGAGGAGGGAGACGTCCTGGTGGAGCAAAGATCATAGAGTGGAACCTGAATCGGCCATTTCACGGGGCCTTTCATCACCCGGCGCGGCTTAAAATCGGCGGCAGGATCTTCCACCGCCTTGCGTTCAAATTGCTGCATCGAGGCGATCGAGGATCCCAATGTTGAAGCCCCCGCCGGGGGATGGAAGATCCTGCGGCCGGTTTTAAGCCACGTCGGGCGATGAAAGGCCCCCCGAACGGGCCAATTGAAGCCCCATGATTCAGGGTGGATGAAGCTGCTGTTGCTGGAGTTCGGAGTCGGTCACCAACCAGGTCAGCTCCCGATGTTACCGTCCACAGAGCCCATGACCGAAGCCTCGCGTGCGTGTGTGTGCACGTGCGGCCACCAAGAAATTGTGTCCCCCCCCCCCATGTTTTGATAGCGATTTCCTCCCCTGATTTCAGATGTATCCCATGGTGGTGAAAGGCTCTTTGTACTATTTAGTTTAGTTTAGTTTAGTTTAGAGATACAGCGCCAGGACAGGCCATTCAGACGATTAAGTCTGCGCTGACCAGCGATCACCCCATACACTAACACTATCCTACACACACGGGACAATTTACAAATTTATAAAGCCGAATAGTCTACAAACATGTACGTCTTCGGAGTGTGGGAGGAAAAGGTAGAAATATCGAAAATAGGTGCAGGAGTAGGCCATTCGGCCCTTCGAGCCAGCACCGCCATTCAATATGATCATGGCTGATCATCCAAAATCAGTACCCCATTCCTGCTTTCTCCCCATATCCGTTAATTCCTTTAGCCCTAAGAGCTATACCTAACTCTCTCTTGAAAACAACTTGAATCCAGAGGACCTGGAGAAAACCCATGCAGGTCACCGGAGAACATACAAACTCTGTACAGACAGCACCCATAGCCAGGCTCGAAACTGGCTCGTACGTAGCAGCAACTCTACCTCTGCGCCACCATACCGCCATTCCCCATAGAACTTTTATTTCTCTATAGAAACGCCCAAATTCATCCCTCCATCTATCTGTCAAAAATACTATCTTGTACATGATCTTTTATTGCATTAGTGTCCAACATTATGGCAGAGGTTGCCTCCAAAAACCTTGGTGTTGAAGGAGTTATCCAACATTGTCATGTGGCTCCTCGAAAGACTGGGAGCATTCAGCACAGTCAGACTGCATGGAAAGAGGCCCTTCAGCCCATTAAATATGTGCCAACCATCAACCCTCCATTTGCACTCTCCTTTTTTTAAAATTCCTTCCACATTTTCCCATCAAACTCCCCATGAAGTCTAGTATTCAGTACGTACTCAGGGTCCACAAACAGTGGCCAATGAACCGACCAACCTGCACATCTTTGGGAGGTGAGGGGAAACTGGAGCAACCGGTTATGTTATATGTTTCTTATAGAAACACATAAAATTCTTAAGGGATTGGACAGGCTAGATGCAGCGTAGGCCATTTAGGACTGAGTTGAGGTGAATCTGTGGAATTCTCTGCCAGTGGAGGCCAATTTACTGGATGTTTTCAAGAGAGAGTTAGATAGAACTCCTAGGGCTAACTGAGCCCTTGATGGAGGACTAACTCTATCCCTTGATAGCGGAAGAAAGCCGGAACGGGGTACTGATTTTGGCTCGAAGGGCCGAATGCCCTACTCCTGCACCTATTTTCCATGCCTATGTTTCTATGTTAACCAGAGGAAACGGTCACATGGAGAACATGCAAACACCACGCAGACAGCGCCCTGGAGGCAGGGATTGAACCCAGGTCACTGGAGGTGTGAGGCAACAGCAGCACCAGTTCCACCTCTGTGCTGCTCTCCAACTGAAGTCCTTGAACCAATATGCAGGCTGGTCTGTCCATGGTTTAACTGACCGCAGTCTGGACTGTCAAAATTAGGAGCATTTTACCCAAAAAGATGATATAAAGTCATGGAGTCATAGACCATGGAAACAGGCCCTTCGGCCCAACTCATCCATGCTAACCAAGCAATTTGAATCAGCACGGACATTGTGGGCCGAAGGGTCCAGTTCCTATGCTGTAAGGCATATCCATTCCCTAAAGTGAAACAGAGGAGATAATATCTGTGTAGGAAAGAACTGCAGATGCTGGTTTACGCCAAAGATAGACACAAAAAGCCGGAGAAACTCAGGGGGTAAGGCAGCATCTCTGGAGAAAAGGAATAGGTGACGTTTCGGGGTCAAGATCCCTCTTCAGACCGAGAGTCAAAGGGGAGAGGGAGACGAGAGATATGAAAAGTACAGAGACCAAATGAAGGAAAGATATGCAAAAGGACAAATCAAAGCCAGCAGAGATGGACAAGGTGGAGCCCACAATGGTCCGTTGTTGGCTGTGGAGGTGATAACGAGTGATACATACAGTGAAAGTCAGCAGGACAACAGTGAAACTAGCACGGCGACTAGGGAGGGGAAGGGATGGAGAGAAGGTTACAGAAGCCAAGGATTGCTTGAGGTGGGAGAAATCAATGTTCGTACCGCTGGGTTGTAAGCTGCCCAAGCAAAATATGAGGTGCTGTTCCTCCAATTTGCGATTGGCCAGTGCCCACCTGGGATTTAAATGCAAACAGAGTGAGGAGTGGTGGGGCCGTCGTGATGGTGGAGAGGGACAAGGGGCTTCAGCCAGGTTTAGAGATACAGCGCGAAAACAGGCCCTTCGGCCCACCAAGTCCACACCGACCAGCTATACCAGCACATGAACTCTACCCTACACACACTAGGGACAATTCTACATTTACATCTAGCCCATTAATCTACAAAACTGTACGGAGTTTGTACTTTCTCCCCGTGACCTGCGTGGGTTTCTCCGGGTGCGCCGGTTTCCTCCCACACTCCAAAGACGTACAGAACTGTCTTTGGAGTGCGGGAGGAAACCGAAGATCCGGGAGAAAGCCCACGCAGGTCACGGGGAGAATGTACAAACTCCGTGCAGACAAGCGCCCGTAGTCAGGATCAAACCCGGGTCTCTGGCGCTGTGAGGCAGCAGCCCTACCGCTACGCCTCCGTGCCGTCCATGATGGTGATGGTGATAATTTTCCCTCAATTTTCTTTTGCTAGAATCCAGAGCGAGAGCTTTGTTTCTTTCGCCGACCGACCAGATTGACCAAGGGCAGTAGACACGGCATCCCTCGTTTGCCAATCTGTCGCAAGGTGCCTGCAAAGCTGAGAAGGCCGAGAGATAAGATGAGTCCGAGGGTAAAAACCTCTGCAAACTGCAAGCAGTGACGGGAAGTCATCGCTCGCGCGTTGCACAGATTTCCAGAAACAGACAAGCAAAACAGCAAGATATTTTTACAGCGTTGAGATTTTTAAAAAAAATCTTCCTTGCAGCCTGGACAATGACAACCAGAGTAAACTAACAAGCTGTCAAAGCCCTAACTGCATGCTTCAAGTTTGGAGCTGCAATTCTGTTCAAAGCTCCTCCAATGACAAACTCAATGACAGAACAGTGGTAACCATCAGAGTCTCTTATTTCTCCCTTATTATTCTCTGGGACACGCTGGCTAATGCAGAGGCACAAAGTGTTTGGCAACAAGACTGCCGATTACATGACAGCATTTGACACGCAGGAAAGTTTGACTCCCAGCCCAGCGCCTTGGCAGTGTTTCTGCTTTGACTGTAGACTTTAGCGATACAGCACGGAAACAGGGACTTCGGCTGACTGGGTCCGCGCTGACCGGCGATCACCCCGTACACCAGCACTATCCTACACACTAGGGACATATTATCCTGGGACAGGATAATTTACAATTGCATCGGGGACAATTTACAATTTTTTTACCGAAACCAATTAACCTACAAACCTGCACATCTTTAGAGTGTGGGAGGAAACCGGAGCACCCGTGGAAAACCCACGTGGTCACAGGGCGAACGTACAAATTACGTACAGACAGCACCCGTCGTCAGGATTGAACCTGGGCCTCTGGTGCTGTAAGGCAGCAACTCCATTGCTGTGCCACCGTACTGTGCTTATGGAACAGAGGGAACAGATATTGAGGAGGAAGCCGGAGCTTAAGAAAACATTAAGAATTTCATAGTACGTGTTAAAGAGAGGTCGCAAATTCTAATAGCTAATAACATTCTCCCAGCCAGAACCTCACAAGTAAAAAGAATGCTAACAAGTTGGGGGTTTTTCCCGCTTTACTGTTTGATGGATTCTGCAGAATAGCTGTCTCAATGGGTCAAACAGCACGGAAATAGGCCCTTTGGCCCAACTTCTCCAGGTTGCCCATCTATGCTCGTTCCTGTCCAAATGTTTTTTTAAATGCAGCTGCCTCAATCATTTCCTTTGGCAGGCTCTTCCATATTCTCACGAGACTCTTTGAGAAAAAGCTGCCCTTCAAATTTCTATTCATTTTCTCCCCTCTCACCTTACACTTACTCCCTATAAATCTTGATTCTCCGGTGCTGGGGAAAAGACCGGATGCATTCACTCTATTTATGGCTCATGATTTTATACACCTCTATAAGATGAGTCCTCAGTCTCCTACATTCCAAGGAATAAAGTCCCTGCCTGCTCAACCTCTCCTCATAATTCAATCGTGGCTGATCTCTGCCACCGAATCCCGTTTCCCTGCCTTCTCCCCGTAACCCTTGAAACCTGTTCTAATCAACATAGAAACATAGAAAATAGGTGCAGGAGAAGGCCAATCGGCCCTTCGAGCCTGCACCGCCATTCAATGTGATCGTGGCTGATCAAGAATCATTTGCATCCTCCAAGGAAGAATCCCATTGATCTCGGCCGTCTCTGCCAACTCGGACTGACCAAAGTGCATGCTTGTTTGTCTCTGCAGTACCAGCCATGATCACCTCGTATCCAAACACCACCCTGGCGACCCAGGGCCAGAAGAAAGAGGTCAGCTGCACCGCCCACGGGGAGAAGCCCATCATTGTCCGCTGGGAGAAGGAAGACACCATCATTGACCCCGAGAGGATGTTCCGTTACATCGTGTCCACCAAGGAGATGGGAGACGAGGTGGTGTCCACACTACAGGTACTGACTGACCGCGACATGCCCACAGGAAGGCTTGTTGTATTAACACAGCGCCCTCTCATGGCTGAACACGTACACTGCTGCAGATGCTGCTTTAAACCGGAGACTGGCCCAAAATGCTGGAGCAACTCAACGGGTCAGGCAGCATCTCTGGAGGGAAGGAACGGGTGACGTTTCGAGTCGACACTCTTCATCGGACCCACCCTGGTCTCCCAAGAAAGGTCTCGACCGGAAACGTCATCCATTCCTTCTCTCCAGAGGTGCTGCCTGTCCTAATGAGTTACTCCAGCATTTTGTGTCCATCTTCCACAAACGCTAACTACAGCCAATTGTTCAATTTCCACCTCGTAACCCCTTGCGCAACATGCTTTGCAATGACCTGGATGGCGACAAGGGTGGAATAATTGAATACTGTGTCGCCCCATACAAATATAAAGCATTGCCGGAGAAGAAAAGACCTTACCTGTCAAGAAGGGTCTCGACCTGAAACATCTCAGTGCGTACAGTTTTGGTCTCCTAATTTGAGGAAGGACATCCTTGTGATTGAGGCAGTGCAGCGTAGGTTCACGAGATTGATCCTTGGGATGGCGGGACTGTCATATGACGAAAGATTGAAAAGACTAGGCTTGTATTCGCTGGAGTTTAGAAGGATGAGGGGATATCTTATTGAAACATATAAAATTATAAAAGGACTGGACAAGCTAGATGCAGGAAAAATGTTCCCAATGTTGGGCGAGTCCAGAACCAGGGGCCACAGTCTTAGAATAAAGGGGAGGCCATTTAAGACTGAGGTGAGAAAAACCTTTTTCACCCAGAGAGTTGTGAATTTGTGGAATTCCCTGCCACAGAGAGCAGTGGAGGCCAAATCACTGGATGGATTTAAGAGAGAGTTAGATAGAGCTCTAGGGGCTAGTGGAATCAAGGGATATGGGGAGACACGGGTTATTGATTGGGGACGATCAGCCAAGATCGCAATGAATGGCGGTGCTGGCTCAAAGGGCCGAATGGCCTCCTCCTGCATCTATTTTCTATGTTTCTATGTTTATTATCACCTACTCCTTTTCTCCAGAGATGCTGTCTGACCCGCTGAGCTACTCCAGCTTTTTGTCTCTACCTTCGGTTTAAACCAGCCTCTGCTGTTCCTTTCTACACATAAAGCATGGGTTATTGTACAGTCTGGCGTATGTAAAGTACACACTAATATATAGGTTAGAACGTACACATTCGTACACATACACTTTAAAATGCACATTCTGGCTCGAATACATGATGGTCTGGGGAAGACGTTTAAATCCAGTAGCCATGCCTATCACATGCAGGAATATTAGTCCAAATCAAACCCATTTGAACCACCCTGGTCATTCCTTCTTCTCCCCATTCCCGTGGGTACAGAAGGTACAGAAGCTTGAAAGCACGGACTCAGGAACAACCTCTGCCCCTCTAATATAACTTAAACTAAGGTGACTGTCCGATTCACCTCTACCCCATTGCAGACATTGGAGTTTGTCCAGAGAACTGATGCTCTACAGTGCTGAGAAATTATATTCTGCACTCTTATGCTTCTCTTTATCTATTGTATTTGAGTTTGACCAGATTGTATTTAGCACCATCTGATCTGGGGGGGTAGCACGTGAAACAAAGCTTTTGCACTATACCTCAGCACACGTAACAATAATAAGTTTAATAAACCTAACCCTAATCCTACTAACTTCCACTTGCCCCAATTGAAATCGTATTTCTCCTCCCAAACTAGCTCCATCCCTCCTCTGCTTTTCTTTAGTTTAGTTTAGAGGTACAGCGCGGAAACAGGCCTTTCGGCCCATCGAGTCCACACCGACCAACAATCTAATCGGCCTGGCAGTAAGAGACCACCTTAGGCCTTGCTGAGAAGGCTGAGTATTGCAAGGTTTTACTGGCAAATAATTACTGGGTAACAGATCCCATTTTGTTTGTTGATGAAGAGTTAAATCACAGTATCATATTTGATGGTTTCAAGGTGATGTGTTGGAACAAAAGAGCCCAAAACACAGGCGATATATTATTATTGGGTGCCTGCATTACTCTAGCGCCTGCCTGTGATGTTCCCTTGCAGACTTCCATCTCAACGATAAGGGGCAGTTCCTCGACCCTACACTGAAATGCTACTTGGGGGCCACACGGTGGCGCAGCGGTAGAGTTGCTGCCCAACAAGGCCAGAGACCCGGGTTCGACCCTGACCACGGGTGCTGTCTGCTTGTACCTTCTCCCCGTGACCTGCGTGGGTTTACTCCGGGTGCTCCGGATTTCTCCCACACTCCAAGGATGTACAAGTTCATAGGTTAATTGGATTTGGCAAAATTGTAAGTTGTGTGTAGGATAGTGCTGGTGTACGGGGTGGTCGCTGATCGGCGCGGACTCGGTGGGCCGAAGAGCCTGTTTCCATGCTGCATCGATAAACTAAACTAAGCCATTATTAAACCAAACTAAACTTGAAGATATAGGACGATATGTTGCGGAGGTGCATAAGGCCTGTGGCCATGAGCAAATTTTATATTTATAGTTACATTAAAAAAATAAAATTTTCTGTATCTTCCAATTCTTGCACTCTGAGATGGTATTAACCTCTGCAGCTTCCAGCTGCTTGGACTCTAAGCTCTGGCAATTCCCTCCTAAACCTCTTTGCTTCTCCATCACCTTTAAGTCACTCCTTGAAAATCTCCTTTCTTCACCAAGTTCATGATCTTCTGGGATAAAACATGCTCCAGAAGCAATTTCATTTCTCAAAGGGTTTTTGTATCGTTGGAATTATCTACCTCAGAGCGCTGTGGAAGCAGTGATTGTTTGGTCTTAGTTTAGTTTAGTTTAGAGATACAGCACGGAAACAGGCCCTTCGGCCCTCCGGGCCTACGCCAACCAGCGATCCACACACATTAACACCATCCTACACGCACTAGGGACACTTTTTACGTTTACCAAGCCAATTAACCTACAAAGCTGTACGTCTTTGGAGGGTGGGTGTGGGAGGAAACCGAATATCTCGGAGTAAACACACGCAGGTCACGGGGAGAATGTACAACCTCCGTACAGACAGGGCCCGTAGTCAGGATCGAACCCGCGTCCCCTGCGCTGCATGCGCTGTAAGGGAGCAACTCGACCACTGCGCCATCGTGGCCGTTAGAGGAATCAAGAAGTGTTGGAGGAATCAAGGGTGATTAGTTTAGAGATACAGCGTGGAACAGGACCCTTCAGCCCACCGAGTCCGCGCCGACCAACGATCATCCGAACACTAGTTCTATCCTATAGGCCAGGACGATTTACAGAAGCCAATTAACCTACAAACCTGCATATCATTGCAATGTGGGAGGAGACTTTAGTCAGAGGGTGGTGAATCTGTGGAATTTCTTGCCACAGAAGGCTGTGGAGGCCAAGTCAATGGATGTTTTTAAGGTGGAGATTGGTAGATTCTCGATTAGTACGGATGTCAGAGGTTATGGAGGGAAGGCAGGAGAATGGGGTTAGGGGGGGAGAGAGAGATCAGCCATGATTGAATGGCGGAGTAGTCTTGAAGGGCCAAATGGCCTAATTCTGTTCCCATCGCTTATGACCTTATGAAAACGGAGCACAAGAAAGCCCACGCGGTTATAGGGAGAACGTAGAAACTCCATGCAGACAGCACCCGTAGTCAGGATTGAACCCGTGTCTCTTGCGCTGTAAGGCAGCAACTCTACTGCCGCACCACCGTGATGTAGGATGAGCGGGGATGGGATCATGAAGTTCAATGATCATCCATGATCATGGTGAATAGTGGAGTATGCTTAGCGAGCCAAACAGAAAAGCTTAAGAGGCAAGAGCCAAGCTTCAGCTCCTATTTTCTATGCTTCTACATCGAAGGATGAGAATTGTTATATTTTGCAGAAATCAAAGATTGGGAGGCACGCCGGGAAAATTGAGTTGAGGCCTTGATCAGATCGTCAAGGTGGTGTGGGCCTGAGGGGCAATGTGACACACACTGCTCCCGTTCCTCATCTCCTTATGTTTATGTGGATCGCTCTTATATTTCGTCTGATAACGCGTGGACGGACATCAAGCACATTAAAAGCGCTGTCGGAATGCAAACCGGAGCTGTTAATGATTAAAGCCCAGAACAAGTTGTTTAAAAGTAAGAGCAAAACCGGGCTTTATTTCCTTCAGTGCATTGATCAAGCAGAAATCAGTCGCACGCCACATCAGAGCCAGCTGGGTGCTTGCATCTTCTGTCAGTAAACATCCCTTCTTACCTTGCCAAAAATCCCCCTGTCAGCTGAAACTCTCCTTGTCCCATTACTGCTGTCTCTCTCATCTGATGTTCTCTTTGTTGTACGGATTCGGGGGTTGTAGGAAGCAATGTTCTACGCAGTTATAGTGACAGATAAAGGAAAATTAGACAAATCGCGAGGCACTTACCAGTGGTAAATGGAAGCTCGTGAAAGATTATAGTTACGCTGTTTCATTTCGTACAGTTACAGGCATTTTGCAGCTGTGAATAGACTGGCCTTTCTCTTGCCCATCACAAAATATTAAATGCATTACTTTTGCAATGCAATTATTTAAAAGAAACCATTGCAAAGAGCCACCTAATGATCATGGTTATATTTTAAAGGGAGTTTGTCATCATGCGGAATATTTTTACAGCATTAAATATAGACATGCATTAATAAAGTTCTTAGAAAATAACAAAACAACTGAAGCATCATTTAGTTTTGTTTTAGTTTAGTTTAGAGATACAGCGCAGAAACAGGCCCTTCGGTCCACAAGTCCACACCGACCAGCGATCCCCGCACACTAACACAACCCCAGTCACACTACGGACAATTTTACATTTATACCAAGCCAATTAACCTGCAAACTTGTACGTCTTTGAAATGTGGGAGGAAACCGAAGATCTTGAGAAGGTTACGGGAGAATTAGGGTTGCCAACTGTCCCGTAATAGCCGGGACATCCCGTATAAATTGATCTCGTACGGGACTGCCCTTGTCCCGTATTTGACTGCTAATACTCGGGTCGAGGGCACTGTCGGGTCGGAGCGCTGCGTCCGGCCCCGCCTCACCCGCCCCGACGTAGTGCAGCCCATGGAGTGCAGCAGCAGCGCCTCGCCCATGGCCCTGTCAGTCGGCAGCCCGGCCAGCTTCGCTTACCACCGACACCGCCACCCCTCCTTCTCATGGCCGATCATCGGTTTTTGTTGGCTTTGTGGGCAGTCCAGCACCCGGGCCAACTCATCATTTACCCAGCCACGGCCGAGTCGATCAACGAATTGCCATCGGGAATTTGTCCCGTATTTGGCGCGGAGTGAGAAAGTTGGTAACCCTTGGGAGAATGTAAAATCACCGTACAGACAGCACCCGTCGTCAGGATCAACCCAGGGTCTCTGGTGCTGTAAGGCAGCAACTCTGCTGCTGCGCCACCGGGCCACCCATCTTGTAGGAGTTAGAAACATAGAAACATAGAAATTAGGTGCAGGAGCAGGCCATTCGGCCCTTCGAGCCTGCACCGCCATTCAATATGATCATGGCTGATCATCCAACTCAGTATCCTGTACCTGCCTTCTCTCCATACCCCCTGATCCCTTCAGCCACAAGGGCCACATCCAACTCCCTCTTAAATATGGCCAACAAACTGGCCTCAACTACCTTCTGTGGCAGAGAATTCCACAGATTTACCACTCTCTGTGTGAAAAACGATTTTCTCATCTCGGTCCTAAAAGACTTCCCCTTATCCTTAAACTGTGATCCCTTGTCCTGGACTTCCCCAACATCGGGAACAATCTTCCTGCATCTAGCCTGTCCAACCCCTTAAGAATTTTGTAAGTCTCTATGAGATCGCCCCTCAATCTTCTAAATTCCAGCGAGTACAAGCCAAGTCTATCCAGTCTTTCTTCATATGGAAGTCGTGCCATCCCAGGAATCAGTCTGGTGAACCTTCTCTGTACTCCCTCTATGGCAAGAATGTCTTTCCTCAGATTTGGAGACCAAAACTGTACGCAATACTCCAGATGTGGCCTCACCAAGACCCCGTACAACTGCAGTAGAACCTCCCTGCTCTTGTACTCAAATCCCTTTGCTAGTTTAGGCAGAAAAAAATGATCTGAGGCACTTAAGGGCATATTAAGATGTCCAAAAGTTTGGTCAAGGAGGTAGGTTTGCAAGGACTGTTTTAAAGGGGAATGAGAGGTAAAGAGAGGTATTGTGGGAGAGAGTTCCTGTAGTTAAGGTCTGGGCAGCTGAAGGTATAGCGGCTGGTGGTGGTGCAATACAAATCAGGGGAGTTATCAAGCCAGAGATGGAGAGCTTGCAAAAATCTTGGAAGCCTGCACAATTGTCACTCATCACCAAATCTGTAAGCAAGAATGAATATTTTAGTGAAATACCTGGATATGTTACAAAATGTAGGAATGTTACAACATTTTGAGATTTTAAAAATCAGGTCTGTTATTTATCCCATCAGTTAAAGCATAAAAATAAGTTTAATTTGATGCCTAATTCGCTTTCATATCTTCAGTATTAAACAAGTTATGGTCAATTTCATACTTGGAAGTTAGCATCTTGTTCCCTATTGCTTTTCCATTGACTTAACACAAAAGCTGTGATCGAGGACAGTCAAAAGCCCATAACTTTCTTAAAAATGTAGAGAACTGAATGACATTTTCAGTTATTATAGATAGAAGCATTCTGAAACAAATATGAAACATCTTACTTGGATGACCTGAAATTAAAGCATATAATTAGTTAGTTACCTAATTGTAGCTAATTACAAAATAGACTGGTGTGACAGAAATAGTAATAAACACCCAGACTGCCTTGAAAATTCAAAAATGTGATATTCGCAAGATCAGAACTTTAATATTATTGTACTATGTGCTGTAAGTCCGTAACAGATAGATAAATAAATTACAATTTCTAGCAATAGACCAAGTTTTTATGGAGAAGATCAGTTGCTAGCTGGTACATTGGAATATCATAATACTCCTCAGATTGTAACCAATAAGCAACTCTGTATACCTTGTTTTTCCTCAACTTTTCAATTTTGGCATTGTAAACTACAGGTTTTTGCTCTTCAAACCATGCTGACATGCCTTTCTGCCCACTACTTTCCCATTAAGAATGTCCTGTGGATCATCACATTTGGAGTAGTCCAAATTTGGATAATCTCTGCGAATGCTGTCTAAATCAGTCTCTTTTGCTGGGCATTTGGATTGACAATTTTGCATTTCTTCTTCGGAGATATCTGATTAAAATGTAAAGGAAAAACAACACTGAACAGCATTAACAGAAACAAGTTATTATTTGCAGTTTTAGAAAAAAGGTAGAAATGATAAAGTTAACGCTAAAACAAATAGTAAGTACCCAACAAAAAATTCAGATTCATCAGTTTCATCAAATCAATTAAATTCATCTAATCAATTAAATTAATCTAAATTCAATTACTAGATCTAAATATCCAAATAAGCCTAAGTATCCAAATAATCTAGAAACATCCACTCTCAATATAATCAAAATTATTATTTTTTGTTCGATACATGTGACTAAAACCGTTGTGGATATTTAGTATAAAAATATTGATTATGTATAGACAATCACAAAATATAGACGATTTATGACATGATTGCCCCCAAAAAAGAGAATTTGAATCATCTTGCGAGTGGGTGTTTCTGGAATGTGATCGATTGGAAAGTTGCGGTTGCCGTGAATTTTAAACTCATATCGGCAGGCAAGACACTGCCGATTCGTATGGGGCCTAAATAACATTTTCGCATCGTAAAATTAGACTAAAGCCACCCCAAAAAGCAAGATTATATGTGAAAAAAATGACTTACCGTTTGTTTTGTCCTGATATTGTGATCCGTGGCATTGAAGGCGTTGAGGGCGTTAGAAGTCGCTTTTTCCAACGATTAAATTGTCCATCGATTAAAAAAAAAAACGGGAATGGAAGTCCGATCAATTTTTCTTCATCGACTAGCAGCCCGAGGAAATCCTTCTCTGACAAGCAATGCATACCAGCATTTTAATCCCCCACCCCCCCTCCCCCCTCCCCCCTCAAAGGTTCCGGAATCACATACACATCCAGTGGCAGAACTGCAGCGCCGCTGAAGGTAGGTTTTGTAACATCGCTATAGAATGGGTGAGCACAGGATGTTTCCACTAGTGCGAGAGTCTAAGACCAGAGGCCATAGTCTCAGAATTAAAGGACCTTACTTTAGGAAGGAGGTAAGGAGGAATTCCTTTAGTCAGAGGGTGGTGAATCTGTGGAATTCATTGCCACAGAAGGCTGCGGAGGCCATGTCAATGGATATTTTTAAGGCAGAGATAGATAGATTCTTGATTGGTACGGGTGTCAGAGGTTATGGGGAGAACACAGGAGAATGGGTTTAGGATGGAGAGATAGATCAGCCACGAGAGACTTGAAGGGGCAAATGGCCTAAATCTGCTTTCTTCCCAGCTGTTATCTGGCAACTGAATCATCCTACCACAACCAGAGAGCAGTTCTGAACTACTATCTACCACTTTGGTGACCTTCTGCCAATCCTTGATCAGACTTTGCTGGCTTTATCTTGCACGAAAACGTGATTTCCTTTTCATGTACCTATACACTGTAAATGGATTGATTGTAATCATGTATTGTCTCTCCGCTGACTGGATAGCACGCAACAAAAGCGTTTCACTGTACCTCGGTACACGTGACAATAAACTAAACTGAAACTGAAACTGAACTGAGTTGTCCCAGCTGGGCGATCATCTCACATACATGTGCGAGGGAATATTATACATAAATCATTTTCAATCAAGTTTTTAACTGACTTTACTTCTTCTGATGACATTGTAAAAATTATCTTTATTCTCTTGTACTTATCTCAGCATACCCTTCAGCAGCTCTCGTGCTCATGCAGAATATGTGACTCCGTATTTGAGTTCAGTGTTTTTGTTTTTTTGTCCTTTTACACTCTCAATTTTTTTTTTTTTATTTTATATTTTTATATAAATCTGTGCTTTTTATGCCATTAATTGTCTATGTCCTTACTGTTTTAAATTGTATTTTTGTTTAAACTTGTGGGTTGCATTCAATTGTATGAAAAATGCTATATAAATAGTCATTATTATAAAATCATTATAAGGTCATAAGGAATAGGAGTAGAATTAGGCCATTTGGCCCATCAAATCTACTCTGCCATTCAATCGTGGCTAATTTATCTCTCCCTCCGAACCCCATTCTCCTGCCTTCTCCAACACCGGTACTAATCAAGAATTTCTCTACCTCTGCCTTAAAAATATCCACTGACTTGGCCTCCACAGCCTTCTATGGCAAAGAATTCCACAGATTCAACATCCTCTGACTAAAGAAATTTCTCTTCATCTCCATCCTAAAAGAACGTCCTTTAATTCTGAGGCTATACCCTCTAGTTCTGGACTCTCCCACTAGTGGAAACACCCTCTCACACATCAACTCGATCCAAGCCTTTTGCTACTGTACGTTTCAATGAGGTCCCCACCTCATTCTTCTAAACTCCTGCGAGTACAGGCCCAGTGCCGACAAACATTCATTATAGGTTACATTCATAGAGTGATGGACACAATGGAGCCGCATTTTTAACACTGTCAGCAGCAACATCTGTGTGAAGTACTTCTGTGGGGAACTCTTAACGCTGCTACTCTCAATGACATGGATTCAAAGGGTTGCACCTGCTTACATTAAGGCTGCATCAAGAAGCCAACTCTAAAGATGTGTCAGAGTCCAGCCCCAGAGGCACTGGGTCCCTGTGGGGCCGCAGTTTACACTAATGAACGGAGAGGAAAAAAATCAATCAGAGCCCAATGAATCTGCTTTAATGCTCATCTATTGAATAACAATCGCTGCACTTCTTTGATCTTTGCTTCTTTTCAGTTCTCTTTTCTCTCTGCTCAGGTCTTGAAATGTTTCAGAGCTCCATCAGTATCTTCTTTTTAATCTCCAAAATCCTTCCCACCTTTAATCAGCCAGCCGAGCGACTGGTGTTTTTTTTTCCTTGACACGGTTACTATAACAACAGCCCGTCCTGACCCCTATCAGTGCTGTCTGGGAAAAATGCCTCAGACCTTCATGTTGAAGCCTCCGATAGTATTCTCTCACTCGCGGCCAAGAGACAGAGAAGGAAAATCAATTTCACTCTGGATGCAATTAAATATCCCGGTTTAAATGAGTTACCCTTCGCGGACCTGCCACAAGATTAAAACGCCATTTGAACAATGCGAGGGATTTACGTTGCAAGGTTTTTCTTTCGCTTTCAAGCAAGAATAAAATAATTTTGGGCTCGAAATTCATCAATGCTTGGTTAGCCAGCTGAGGGCCAACGATTATTTAATTCTCGGAGAGCCCAAGCTAAAAATCGATTGGCGCCTGCAAAGGTCATTAAATGGTCACTGCTCGTGAACTGATCTCTGTGTCGTGGGCCTGCTGCTGGTGATGATGATGATAATGCTTCATTGTCACTTGCACCTAGCCGAGGCGCGGTGACATGCTTTGTTTTTGCATGCAGAGTGCACAAAAGGGTCGCCACAAAGGTGCTGACAAAGTTACAAAAAGTACACTGGGGCCCCGTTTGGTCTCGGCCCCCCACCCCCCTTCCCAACGCGAGGTCCCCCTTTGTTCCAGGCGGTTCCCCCTTCCCAACACCAGATCCCCCTTTGTTCAAGCTGGGTCCCCCTTTTGTTCTTGGCAGTCCCCCACACCAGGTCCCCCTTCGTTCTAAGGTGCCCCCACCATGCCGGTTCCTCCTTTGTTCTCAGTGCTTCCCCCACACTGGATTCCCCCTTTGTTATCGGCGACATGGACCATCCCCCTCGGCCCGACCTCGAGGCTACAACCTCGGCCTGTCCCTGACCTCGAGGCTCCAACCCAACCTCGTCATCGGGGGCTTGTAGGTTCGAGTCCAGGGCGTGGGGCTCTACTGAAGCAGACGTGCATCAGACTAATGGGCCTGTCCCATTTAGGCGATTTTTTAGGTGACTACAGGCAACTAGGCTGTCACCACATGGTCGCCGGGGTGTCGCCTGTATGGTCTTGAGTAGTCTCCTCAGTTGCCCAAAGAGTGGTAGTGTCTTTCTGGTCGCCGCTGGATTTTCAACATGTTGAAAAATATTTGGAGACAGTTGGTGACTTGGGGTTTTTTTTGTTAAAGAAATTATTCTATTTCAAATTTGAGGTCGAAGGGGGGTCCAGTCGCTGGTATTTCGCCTACGACAGTCGCCGGCAGTCGCCTAAAAATAGACTAAGTGGGACAGGCCCATTAGGGTTGCTATGTGTCAGCAGAAAGTTAGCAAAGGGAAGATAGACACAAAATGCTGGAGTAACTAAATGGGACAGGCAGCATCTCAGGAGACAAGGAATGGCTGACATTTCGGGTCGAGACCCTTCTTCATGAAATATCACCTGTTCCTTCTCTCCAGAGATGGTGACGTTATGGGTCAAGGCCCTTCCTCAGACCTGTCTTGACCCGAAACGTCACCCGTTCCTTCTCTCCAGAGATGCTGCCTGTCGTTGAGTTACTCCAGCATTTTGGGTCTTACTTCGGTGTATACCAGCATCTGCAGTTCCTTCCTACACATCAGCAAAGTGATAATAGGCTACGTTGGGCCCAAGAACACATGGTTAGGGGAAGATAGCCCGGGAAGAGAGGCAGGAGGATCCAGGTGGAAGGCAACTATCTAGGTGAGAGGGCACAGAGGACAATCAATGCTAGCGGGTGGTGTTTCCTCTGGCACTTGGTGTAGTCTGGATGTAGCTAGACTGAATTTAGTTTAGTTTAGTTTATTATTGTCTTGTGTACCAAGGAACAGCAAAAGGCAATAAATAACATGGTAATAAAACACTCTTGACTCTTGACTCAACACTCCTGCAAAAATGCTGGTGCCCTGAAGGCTTAGGATGTGACTGAATTTGGTTCAAAGAAACCAGGACAGTGAAAGAAAGGCATTGAAACACATGGTATGAGAAAACAAGGTTGAGATTACATGATTACATGGTTCTTCTGATGCAACCACTCAATTTTTCAGAGACGAGAAAATCAGATATCAATTTCTAGACGTGTACAGTTCAAAGAATTATCATGCTATAGTAAATTAGCCTTAAGAAATATTTAGACAGGTACATGGGTAGGACTGGTTTAGAGGGATATGGACCATACGCAAGCAGGTGGGACTAGTGTGGTTGGGACATATTGGCCGGTGTGGATGTGGGGCTGAAGGGCCTGTTTCCACACTGTAAGACTCGATGACTGTAGTCGATGAGAGATTCGGAAAATATTATACACATCACTTGATCTCAATGTGTACATTCGAAACAGTAGCAAGGAAGATTACGAGTTTGAACGTGCGCTTGGGGTCTTATTGAAGTGTCGACACATAACTTGATGGAAGGTAGTTAAGATGTGTTACTTTGAATGAGTCATGGAATGGAGACCATATCAAAACTTCTACTGGGTACGAACAATCAACAAACTGGAAAGGGTGCAGAGAGGATTTACGATGATGTTGCCAGAGCTTGAGGGCCTGAGCTATTCGGAGAGGTTGAACAGGCATGGACTCAATTCCTTGGAGCGTAGGACGATGAGGGGTGATCGTATTGAGGCGTACAAAATAATGAGAGGAATAGATCTGCTGGACGCACAGAGTCTCTTGACCAGGGTAGGTGAATGGCGAACCAGAGGACATAGGTTTAAGGTGAGGGGGGAAAGATTGAATAGGTGTAACTAAGGGGTAACTTTTTCACGCAAAGGGTGGTGGGTGTATGGAACGAGCTGCCGGAGGGGGTAGGTGAGGCAGGTACTATTGCAACAATTAAGAAACATTTAGGCAGGTACATGGATAGGACAGGTTTGGAGGGATATGGGCCAATGCAAGCAGATGAGACTAGTGTAGCTGGGACATGTTGACGGGTGTGGGAAAGTTGGGCCGAAGGGCTTTCCTTGTTATAAGACTCTATGACTCTATAACGGGAGGGACACCAGTTGCAATGGATGTTGCCTCTTGTGGGAGAATCTAAAATTCCAGATCACTGTAAAACAAAAAGAGATCTTAGCCTGTTATAGCAGCTCTCTTATCTTGACGGCCTGAACCTGCAGAGATTGGGTGGATCGGATTGTTTTAGGGAGAGATGGGCTAAAAGCAGGCAGATGGAATGAATGTAGATGGAACATAGGTGGATCTGGCGGGATACTTTGTAAGTTTGTCAGTGCCCATTACTCGGTGACTATTGCATACCTTGGGTATGCAAGCAAAGAATTTCACTGGGACTTATCACATGTGACAGTGGATAATTCATTCATAAAGTCTTCACTCATAAAATATTCATTCATTCATTCCTACAAAGCTGGGCCGAAGGGCCTGTTTCTATGCAGAATATACTTTAAAAAATAGTGAACGGAGCCCAGTCCAACACAGGCTCTTCAGGCCTGAAGAAGGGTCTCGACCCAAATTACCACCCATTCCTTCACTCCAGTGATGCTGCCTGTCCCGCTGATTTACTCCAGCATTTTGTGTCTACCCCAGGCTCTTCAATTCCTTCTATCCTATCCATGGTTCATGGTGTGTTACATCAGGGAGGTATTGCCAAGGATGCCTTCCACCCTGGCCATTCCCTCTCCTCTCTTCTAACCCTTTGGCGCTCCAGGCAGGTAATCTCCTCCTCATCTCTAACTCATCCGCGTAATCAGTCATTGGACCTCAGTATTTTCTGCACTATTAAAGACTTAGTTTTTTAGTTTAGTTCATTGTCACGTGTACTGAGGTACGGTGAAAAGCTTTTGTTGTGTGCTATCCAGTCAGCAGAAAGACAATACATGATTACAATCATGCCATTTTCAGTGCACAGAGGAGTGGAGATTTAAGAGTGTGGAGCGATTGTAATATGCGATTGTAGATCTGCCTCTGTGGGTAGCACGCAGATAGTCGCCTGGGATGGGCGCCATCTTGGTAAGCTGTGTCTGCCACATTCTGCTCTATCGCATTCATCGTAGTATTTCAAGTCAAGTCAAGCATATTGTCATATACAGAAGTGCGGAGAGGTACAATTACAATGAAAATCTTGTTTACAGCAACATAGATGCTGCCTCACCCGCTGAGTTTTTCCACCTTCACAGGAACATGGGCTCAGGCAACACACAAAAACATAAATAATGCATAAATTCTGCAAGATATTTAAAAGCAAGGTGCTAGGGGAAAACAAGTCATTAGTGCAAAAAACAATAAGAAAACAAGCCCACGTTGTACTTTATTTTAATATTTAAATACGTAGATTTATTGTTGCATTTTTCATTACTGCTTATGAGCTTCATGTGAACAGTGACATTTCATTTCACCTGGTTTATTTAGCAATAAACTAATATGAATCTGAATCTAAATGTGGAGTTGAGGTTAGTTTGCGATTTTGTCAGATCTTATTGAATAGCTGAGTGCCTCAGAATAAAAGGATGTTCCTTGCGGAAGGAGGCGAGGAGGTATGTCTTTAGTCAGAGGGTGGTGAATCTGTGGAATTCATTGCCACAGAAGGCTGTGGAGGTCAAGACAATGGATATTTTTAAGGCAGAGATAGATAGATTCTTGATTAGCATGGGTGTCAGGGGTTACGGAGAGAAGGCAGGAGATTGGTATTGAGAGTGAGAGATAGATCAGCCATGATTGAATGTTGGAGGGCGTAGTGGTGGAGCTACTGCCTTACACTGTCAGAGACTCGGGTTCGATCCTGACTATGGGTGCTGCCTGTACCGAGTTTGCACGTTCCCCCCGTACGTCCCTACACACATGAGGGACAATTTATAATCATACCAAGCCAATTGACCTACAAAGCTGTACGACTTAGGCGTGCGGCAGGAAACCCTCGCAGGTCACGGGGAGAACATACCAATCCGTACAGACAAGCACCGGTGGTCAGGATCAAAACCGGGTCTCTGGCGCTGTAAGGCAGCAACTCTACCGCTGGGCTTCCGTGCCACCCAGTCGGATAACCCCACCTGAATCCCAAGCGAACTGACTTGCCAGAGCAGTCCACTGCACATAACGTTTCAAATGCCTTGCTGAAGCAACATTTCTTCAATGTTGAAGCTTTGCCTTCATCACCCTTTTTGGCCACTTTATCAAAACCTCAATCAGAGGTCATTAGACACAATCTCCCACATGCTAAACCATGCTGACTATCCATGTCTATCCAATTGCATATGTAACTTATATACTCTCCAGTAACTTGCCTAATGCAGATGTTAGGCTCACTGGTCTACAGTTCCCAAACTTTTCCCTGCAGCCTTTCTTAAATAGAACACAACATTAGCCACCCTTCAGTCTTCTGCACTTCACCTGTTTCTAATAATATTTCGTTTTTAGTTTAGAGATACAGCGCGGAAACAGGCCCTTCAGCCCATCGAGTCCACACCAACCAGCGATCCCCGCACAAACCTGTACATCTTTGGAGTGTGGGAGGAAACCGAAGATCTCGGAGGAAGCTCACTCGGTCACGGGGAGAACGTACAAACTCCGTACAGACAGCACCTGTAGTCGGGATCGAACCTGGGTCTCTGTAAGGCAGCGACTCTACCGCTGCGCCACCATGCCACCCCTGTATCTCACATATCTCAGCCAGGACACCTGCAATTTCTTCTCTAGCTTCCCTCAGTGTCCTTGTATCTCTGATTTACTTGAAAGGTGGAGAGGGCTGTTGAGATTGAATGGTGGCCTCCTGGTCGTGAAGTATTTAATAAGCCAAGGTCCCCCAGAGAGCATTTAGATTCACATGGATGGGAACTCACCTAGACTGTGAATTAGCCAATTGTGTTCCTACGTCTGTCCTCTAACACAAATCTCCACAGTAAGTGGGTCAACACTGAAAACTTACTCCTCCATTCAGTTCATTTGAATAAAATATGGGTTTTATCGGGAGAATTGTTTCGAGCAATAGATTATAGGTACAGCATGGTTCGTGTTAGAAATATTGATAGGAGTTATCCATGATTAGTTGTAATCTAATGTGAGCAGTCACTCACAATCACTGTCAGCCTTTCTGAAGTTGTGTGCACCAGACTCCTCATATATTTCTTCAGGCAAGGATAACTGGAATGTATTCTACATATTTATAAACCGTACACCATTCTGCAGTTAATCTGCTCACTTCTATAAGATAATGAATTCATTGCTTAGGATGGTGGTGGAGCCTTCTGTCTAAGGTTAAGGATTCGCCGGCACGACCTGTTGCCTCTTTCAGGAAGCTGCAGTATTTAATGCATGACTGTTTCACCCTGACAAATAGGGCTGACAATAGGGCCGTGAGTTCGAATCCCACTCCAGGGGTTCTGCCGTAGATATCTAAATTGGCTCACCAGCACAGTAGGTGTGGAATGCTACTCTAATGGTGGTGCTGGGCCTTGGGTGAGAAATACAGCCAAGGTCACAAATTATTTTAATATCAGCTGTACAAATCACATGGTCTCTGTTTTGAAGCATGGAAGTGTTGTAAGGGAAAGAATAGTGAGGGCCAATAGCTAGTACATAGGAATGTGGAATGTACTACAAGGTTAATTCCCGGGATGGCGGGACTATCATATGGTGAGAGAATGGAGCCGCTGGGCTGGTACACTCTGGAATTTAGAAGGATGAGAGGAGATCTCATTGAAACATATAAGATTGTTAAGGGCTTGGACACACTAGAGGCAGGAAACATGTTCCCGATGTTGGGGGAGTCCAGAACCTGGGGCCACAGTTTCAGAATAAGGAGTAAGCCATTTAGAACGGAGACGAGGAAACACTTTTTCTCACAGAGAGTGGTGAGTCTGTGGAATTCTCTGCCTCAGAGGGCGGTGGAGGCAGGTTCTCTGGATACTTTCAAGAGAGAGCTAGATAAGGCTCTTAAAAATAGCGGAGTCAGGGGATATGGGGAGAAGGCAGGAACGGGGTACTGATTGGGGATGATCAGCCATGATCACATTGAATGGAGGTGCTGGCTCGAAGGGCCGAATGGCCTACTCCTGCACCTATTGTCAATTGTCTATTGTCTACTAATAGCCATGGTGATAGTGTGGACCTGCTGAGTGACTCCAGCTCTTTGTGTCTCTCTTTGGTATAAACCTGCAGTTCTTTGTTTCTGCATTTAAATGTTAAGCTGTTGGTCATTTTGATTATGGATACAGCCCGGAACAGGCCCTTTGGCCCACCGAGTCCCCACCAGCGATCCTCGCACAATAACACTATGCCACCCACACCAGGGACAATTTTTTCATTTATAACATGCCTATTAACCTACAAACCTGTACGTTTTTGGAGTGTGGGAGGAAAACAAAGATCTCGAAGAAAACCCACGCAGGTCACGGGGCGACCGTACAAACTCCGTATGGACAGCCCCCCTGTATGGACAGAAGATCGAACTCGGGTCTCTGGCGCTGGAAGGCAGCTAACCGGTGCGCCACCGTGCCACCCGGAGCTTTTTTGATCTTTTGCACCACTAGTATTGTATGGATTTTCGCGCTTCAGATGCTGAACAATTTGCGGTGTACCCAATTACTTTTCATATTTTCAGTAAGGGAGCTGCGCGTTTTCATACTTTCTATTCGTTCCGGTTTGTTTTTTCTCTCTTCAGATTACTCCAACAGTGCGAGGGGATTCCGGATTCTTCTCTTGCCATGCGATCAATTCCTACGGCGAGGATAGAGGGCTGATACAGCTGACTGTGCAAGGTAGGACGTTACGCCACCTTGTTGAAGGTGCAGGAAGCACAAGGTCAGCTCTGAAGGCCAATCCTCACCACATGAACGTAGGAGGTTTGGTGCAGGCAGGAAGGAGGTTGAGCAAGCTCGGATTGTGTTCCTTGGAGCATAGGAGGATGAGAAGTCAGGTGGATAGGATCATGAGGGGAATATGCACGGTGGTGGCACAGTATTTTACCCAGAGTAAGGGAATCAAGAACCAGAGGACATAGGTTTAAGCTGAGAGGGGATCGATGTAATAGGAACTTGAGGGCTAACTTTTTCACACAGAGGGTAGTGGGTACATGGAACGAGCTGCTGGAGGAGGTCGTTGGGGCAACTACTATGATTATAATATGTGGATTATAACGTAAGATACTGCAGCGGCATTTGAAAGACATTTGGACAAGTACATGGATAGGAAAGGTTTAGAGGGACATGGGTCAAACACGGGCAGGTCCGGCTAGTGTAGATGGGGCACCTTGGCCGGCATGGACAAGCTGGGCCAAAGGGCTTGTTTCCATGCTGGATGCCTCTATGTCTCTATGATGGGCTGAATCAAATCCATCACCAGTTAAATTATATTGCCCAATCGATACTGTGTAACTATATACAATATTTAACAGCATCCAATGTCATGTCGAAGTAACCAAAGTTATACAACAATTCTGAAGCTTACTTAGCAGGTGAAGTCGTTATAGCTGTTGTTTTATAAGGGCATAAGGTCATAAGTGATAGGAGCAGAATCAGGCCATTTGGCCCATCAAGTCCACTCCGCCATTCAATCATGCTGATCTAACTCTCCCTCCTCTCCTGCCGTTACCCCATAACCCCTGACACCCGTGTTAATCAAGAATCTATCTGTCTCTGCCCTAAAAATATCCATTGACTTGGATATTTACCGCAGTCCAATATGGACTCCACAGCCTTCCATGGCAAAGACTTCCACCGACTCGCCATCTTTTTTTAAAATCGTTTTATAATGATATTCACCACCACTTGGAAATGCCATGGTCACGCGTCAATAGACTGTTACGTAGCCCTGCATGGCAATATATTGAAATACCCAAGGTTACTCAGCAATATTTTATTCATCATCAAGGTTGTTCTGTGGTATTAAGCAGCATTCAGTGGGCCTGAGCAGTGCAGCAGCATCTTTAACTGACACCATTAATGAAAACACTCGTCCCAAGGTGTGGCACAAAAAACAAACTGGACGGGGAATCAGTGGGAGGCAAAGAGCTTTGACAAAGTGGGAGGCGGTTTTAAGTTGTGCTCTAGAGTAGGGGAGACAGAGACAGGAACAGAGACAGAGACAGAGAGAGATAGAGATAGAGATAGAGACAGAGACAGAGACAGAGACAGAGACAGACAGAGACTGAGACTGAGACAGAGACACGGACAGAGACTGAGACTGAGACAAGGACAGAGACTAACACAGAGAGAGACAGAGACGGAGACAGGGACAGGGACAGAGACAGAGACAGAGACGCAGACAGACAGACAGACAAACAGACAGACAGACAGACAGACAGACAGACAGATAGACAGACAAACAGACAGACAGACAGACAGACAGACAGAAAGACAGACAGACAGACAGAAGAAGGGTCTCGACCCAAAACATCACCTATTCCTTGTCTCCAGAAATGCTGTCTGACTTCAGACTCTCAGACAAATTGGCTCAGTCGCAGGGAGCAAAGGGAACAAAGTTGATGGGATGTGCAGGAAGGAACGGCAGATTCTGGATTAAACCGAAGATAGACGCAAAATGTCAGAGTAACTCAGTGGGACAGGCAGCATCTCTGGAGAGAAGGAATGGGTGACGTTTCGGGTCTTCAGACTGATGTCAGGAGAGAGGGAAATACATAGATGAGAAAGTGCAAGGTGTGAAAGCAGGACAAAGGGAATGGAGATCAAGGAACATGTAGAATGGACCATTGTTAGCTGGGAGAAGATAGCCACAAAGCAAGCAGAGGTAAAATGTAGGCTGAGACAGTAAGTTTGGTTGGAGAACTGGGTAGGGGGAGGGATGGAGAGAGAAGGTTAAGCAAGAGGTTAGAGAAGCCAATGTTCACTTGAAGGGAGTTTTGGTAACCAGACATCTTCTTCCAGTGAGAGTGCACAGGGCCCAAAACCTGGCTCTCTGGCTTTAGGCACAGTAATAAGTTCATACGTTCATGAGGAGCAGAAGTAGGCCATTGAGTATGCTCCACCATTCGATCACAGCTGATCTATTTCTCCCCCCTCAACCCCATTCTCCAGCCTTCTTCCTGTAACCTCTGACACCTTCCTAATCAAGAACCTATTAACCTACGCTTTAAAAATAACCAATGATTTGGACTCCACTGCCATCCCTGGCAACATGTTCCACAGATTCACCACCTTATGGCCAAAGAAATTCCATCTCATTTCCATACTAAAGGTAGATGCTTTTATTCCAAAGCTGTATCCTGTGGTCCTGGACTTGCCCAGTACTGGAAACATGCTCTCCAAATCCACTCCAACTAGGCCTTTCATTATTCGGTAGGTTTAAATTAGAAACCCCCTCCCCCTCAGGCTTCTAAACTCCAGCGAGTACAGGCCCAGAGCTATCAAATGACATAAACTTAAATGCGGAGACATGATACTGTATCTGCTGAAGATATAAACATTGGCAATGAAGCTGATGGCGAGCTCAAAATAATTGAGCTGGTTTATTGGGCTGTAAAGTGGCAAATTAAATTTAATCCAGTTGATAATAATGTGAACACGTTTAGGGCATAGCTATGACACAGGAGACACACTGTAAGTTGGAGGATATTGAGAGAAGTTGAAGAACAAAGGGACCTTACAGTGTGTATCGAAGGCGGACACAAAGTGCTGGAGTAACTCAGCGGGACAGGCAGCATCTCTGGAGAGAAGGAATGGCTGACGTTTTGGGTCGACACCCTTCGAGACCCATCCCTTCTCTCCAGAGATGCTGCCTGTCCCGCTGAATTACTCCAGCATTTTGTGTCTACCTTCGATTTAAACCAGCATCTGCAGTTCTTTTTTACAGTGTGTATACCCAGATCCTTAAGGTCATAAGTGATAGGAGCAGAATTAGGCCATTCGGTCCATTGTTCCGCCATTCAATCATGGCTGATCTATCTTTGCCTCCTAACCTCATTCTCCTGCCTTCTCCCCATAATCCTTGACACCCATACTAATCAAGAATCTCTCTATCTCTGCCTTAAAAATATCCATTGACTTGGCCTCCACAGCCTTCTGTGCTAAAGAATTCCACAGATTCACCACCTAAAGAAATCCCTCCTCATCTCCTTCCGAAAGGAACGTCCTATAATTCTGAGGCTATGACCTCTGGTCCTAGACTCTCCCACGAGTGGAAACATCCTCTCCACATCCACTCTCTCCTGGCCTTTTGCTATTCGGTACGTTTTAATTCATCCTTCAAGCGGGTGCAGGCCCAGTGCTGTCAAACGCTGAAGGCTGAAGGACAGGCTGATAAAGGTGATTTAAGAAAGCAAGTGGAATGAATTCCTTTAATAGCTGAGGCAACACGGAAAAAAAGTAATGACACTGGAGGTGGTGCAGAGGAGATTTATGAGGATTGTATTAGGAGTGGAATGTTTTAGCTACGAGGAACAATTAGACAGGTGGGAGATGTTTTCTTTGAATAAAATGGGCTGAAGTGAGATATAATTGAGGTGCATTAAATTATGAGGCTCCTACATGGGAAAGTAAGAAGAATCTGTTTCGCAGAATGGTTAGCAATCAAGCAGAATAGATTTAAAGCAATTGATGGATTCAGGATTAAAGGAAGGTGAGGAAAATAAATCTCATTTAGAGGGCAGTGAGGACGGAGGAAGGTGGAGAAGAAACATCCTCACATTTACTATGCACTTGATTGTAAGCTGGCGTGGGACTAATAATGAGAATGGGAGCAGTTCTGTTTCAACTGGCATAGACATAATGGGCCAAATGGCCTCCTTCCACATTATAGCCTTTAGAGGCATAGCATCATAGTCATACAGCGTGGAAACAGGCCCTTCGGCCCGACTTGGCTTACCAACTAACATATCCCATCTACACCAGTCCCACCAGCCTGCGTTTGGCCCATACCCCTCTAAGCGGGTGCTGTCTGCACGGAGTTTGTACGTCCTCCCCGTGACCGCGTGGGTTTTCTCCGAGTTTTTCAGTTTCCTCTCACACTCCAGGGGCGTATAGGTTTGTAGATTAATTGGCTTGGTATCATTGTAAATTGTCCCTAGTGTGTGTAGGGAAGTGTTAATATGCTGGTTGGAGTGGACTCAGTGGGCCAAAGGGCCTGTTACCTCACTGTATCTCTAAACTAAACTAAACCTGTCCTATCCAGGTACCTGTCCAAATGTTTCTTAAACGTTGCAATAGTACCTGCCTCAACTACATCCTCCGGCGGCCGGCCTGGATTGTAGTTCCCGGCCATTTGCCTGCAGCCCTTCTTTAATCGAGGCACATTTGCCACCCTCCAGCCTTCCGGCACCTCGCCTGTATTTAATGACAGCTCGCAAATCTCGGCCAGGGCCCCCTAAACGTTCCTCCCTAGCTTCCCACAGTGTCCTCGAATATATCTGATCAGGCCTGTGAGATTTGCCTACCTTTATACTCGTCAGAACCTTCAGCACCTTTACGGCCGTATTTCTGACTGCTCTCAAGACTCTTCCAGTGACCACTCCTAGTTCCTCAGTCACAGGTCCATACGTTCATAAGTGACAAGGGCGGAATTGGGCCATCCGGCCCCGTCAAGTCTACTCCGCCATCCTATCATGGCTGATCTATCTCTCGCTCCTAACCCCGTTCTCCTGCCTTCTCCCCATAACCCCTTACACCCGTATTAACCAAGAATATATCTATCTCTGGCTTAAAAATACCATTGACGTGGCCTCCACAGCCTTTGGTGGCAGTGAACGCCACAGATTCACCATCCTGTCTTTCTCCGCGAGAAAGAACATGACAAATGTTCTAATGTTCCACGGGCTGAGGCCATGGTTGGACCGGTGCAATGGTATGGAGGTAGAAGTGGATGCCTTTTGTAAGGATGTTAATTCATCACAGGGTTAAGTAGGACATCCAGGTTACAAACAGTCTGACTCATTCTGGGACTGTGGCCAAGATGGGTTGGTGAAGGAAAACCTGTAAGCTTTAACATTCACTTCTAGCCAAGATTTGAACTAAAGACCTTCCTCCAAGGTCAATGTTTGAATGCAACAAGAAATTGGATGTGAATCAATTGACTTTGGTGAACTTCTCTTCCTGAAATATTTCACCGTGGCATGTTGCAGAGCCTCCAGACCCTCCAGAGATCGAGATACGTGAGGTGAGAGCGCGGAGCATCGCGCTGAGGTGGAGCATGGGCTTTGACGGCAACAGCCCCATCACCGGCTTTGACATCGAATGCAAAAACAAATCAGGTGAGTTCCAGAAAACCGAAGAGCTTCTGTTGGGGGGCTTCTAGGGGGAGTCACGAGGGACAGTGATGAGGGGAGGTGGGCTGCAGAACTCCCCTGGGAATTCCCACAGAGGATTTTCCTTCTTGTGTCGTTGCTGCCCAAGTCCATTTCCCTACTCAAATGGGGCAGCAGAACCCTGGTTAATCAACAGGAGCCAGGAAGCCCTGGCTCATGTCCCATTCTGGTGGGTGGACGGTACACGGTTGGGAGGGAGTGGGTGGAGGGGAGATTGAGAAGTGAATTGGCCAGCAGGATCCAGGGAAGGACAGGTGGGTGGCATGGGGTCACAGCATCAGAGCTGCAGCCTCACAGCGCCAGAGACCCGGGTTCCATCCTGACCACGGGTATGGAGTATGTACGTTCTCCCCTTGACCTGCGTGGGTTTCCTCCCACCCTCCAAAGATGCACATGTGTTTAGGCTGATTGGCTTGGTAATATTGTAAAATAGTGCCGAATGTGCAAAGGATAGAGCTAGTGTACTGGTCGGCGCAGACTGAGTTTCCGCACTGTATTTCTAAACTAAACCAAACTAGACAGACCCAGGGTTTGGTCTACGAGCATTCCAGCAGCCAATTCTGTAGCCAAGATATTTCTTAAGATCAAGAATTTTATTTTCGGTAAAGCTGTTGGCAGCAAAGGAAAGAGGCAGTTATTTTAGCTTTTTTGGTTCATAGGCAGGTATATGAGCTAGTTGAAGCGTTATTGCCCCATTTTGTCTCCATCGGTCACATTTCGTGCTGTTTTTTTTGTTTGCATCAAAACACTTCTGCACCTTGTGGGCCTGTCCCACTTGGCGATTTATTAGTGACTGTCATAGGCATAGCAGGTCGCCGAAACGCCTGCTATGACTATGACCCTGGCGACCACCTACGACAGCACCTACGTCAGGAGAAGTCAAGCTACGACCCACTGTCGCCAAAAATGTTTCAACATGTTGAAAATTTAGCGGCGACCAGAAAGGCACTACGACTGAGGAGGCTAGTCCCAGCGACCACCGGCGAACATGTGGCAACAAACTAGTCGCCTGTAGTTTGCCTAAAAAAATCGCCTAAGTGGGACAGGCCCATTAGTTTGCAGGAAATGCAAGCAGATAATGGAATTGCGAATGTTGTGAGGTATGTGGACTTTGGTAACGGATCGGTAGGTCTCAGATTAAAGGACTGAGAAAGATGGAGTAGGATATGCCAGGCACTGGAGTCAAATCCACAGCAGCAGGAGAAACAAAAGAAAGGATTGAATTAAAAGAAAGAGCAAATAGAGGAAGAAAACAATAGGGAATCTGTGGAATTCTGCCACAGAGAGGCTGTGGACGCCATCAATGGATTCAACTCTGGCCTCAGAATTAAAGGACATTCTTTTAGGAAGGAGATGAGGAGGAATTTCTTTAGTCACAGTGTGGTGAATGTGTGGAATTCTTTGCCACAGAAAAGTGTGGAGGCAAAATCTGTGGATATATTTAAGGCGGAGATTGATAGATTCTCGATTAGTACGGGTGTCAGAGGTTATGGGGAGAAGGCAGGAGAATGGGGTTGGGAGGGAAAGACAGATCAGCCATGATTGAATGGCGCAGTAGACTTGATGGGCCGAATGGCCGAATTCGGCTCCTATCACTTCTGAATTTAGGAATAGGAAAATGGATTAGAATTGAGTGTTTTGGCTCTGGACAAACCACAAGCTTCACATTGTTGCATTTGCGAATGAGGCTGCACAATCTATGCTCGTTTTATTCGGAGCCAGAAAAGTTGAATGGCATTTGAAATCGCAATTGGCACCTCACTACCTCGACCTAGGTCGATACAAATGCACGCAGGCTCAGTGGTTCAGATTACTTGGCAAGAATCCGTTCCTTGCCCAGTTGGCACAGGAGGAGCCGAGGGCCCAGGACTGACGGACCCGTTGCGGGTGGTGTGGGCGAACAATGGAAAGCGAGACACGGCACGTGACAGACTCCGTGAAACCATCCCAGCACAGACAGCAGTCTACGACGGAGACGGGACAGAGAGCAGCTCGCAGTTCCCCATTCGCCTTCCAGTCAAGGACAATAGGCTTCAAACCAGCTCCTTGCTAATGCATGGGCAATGTGTAGGTTGGCACTGCAGATGCTGGTTTTTAAACCGACTCAAAAACCTGGAGTAACTCAGCGGAATGAGTGACGTTTCGGGTCGAGACACTTGTTCTGAAGAAACGCCACCCATGCCTTCTCTCCAGGGATGCTGCCTGTCCCCTGAGTTACTCCAGTTTTTTGTGTCTATCCTTGCAAATGCAAATTGAAAAGCTTCCCAGTTGCCTCTGCCACATCAAGACCAATATATTTTATGTCAACTCAGGGAGGCAAACCAGTAGCTATAGTGTTAAAGAAGGAACTGCAGATGCTGGAGAATCGAGGGTACACAAAAGGCTGGAGAAACTCAGCGGGTGCAGCAGCATCTAAGGAGCGAAGGAGATAGGCGACGTTTCGGGTCGAGACCCTTCTTCAGAAACGTCGCCTATCTCCTTCGCTCCTTAGATGCTGCTGCAGTAGCTATAGTCATCCGTTCATTGTTTTACATCTGCCACACCATTGCTTGTGTTTGTTTAATTCCCCCTGTAAAGTACACCGTGTCGTCATTGATTATTCAGTGGGGGGTTTTGTTTTAGGCTGCCAGTGCCCCGAGGCTGTAAATACTCAGTGTCAGTTACATTAACCTTATGAATATTAGAAAACCCAAGGGCTATTGTAACAGAAGTCGTGTGTTAGCTTGCTTCAGAAGCGCTGTTTAGCAATTCAGGTATCACACGGTCATTAGAAAATTACATCCTTGCCACACTTCTGGAGAAGTGTGCGACATGCTGGTTAATTGGAGCGCGCAACAGCAAGTGGCTTCTTAACTTTTATCCCCCCCCCCCCCCCCCCCTATTTCCATAAACGCACGGTCATGTTTGTTTCTGATCATAACGAAGGCTAACAGCAGCCCGATGGCAGGGTAGCTGTGACTGCAACTCTGCTCTGCGCACGCACTGTGTTAGTGGTAAACCGGAGACTGTGACCCAACTGAGGCCCCGACATGCAACGGATGGGAGGAATATTCTCCTGCCCACATTGTAATTGTATTGAAACATATAAGATTATTAAGGGATTGGACACGCTAGAGGCAGGAAACATGTCCCCGATGTTGGGGGAGTCCAGAACCAGTTTAAGAATAAGGGGTAGGCCATGTGGAACGGAGATGAGGAAACACTTTTTCAATCTGTGGAATTCTCTGCCTCAGATGGCAGTGGAGGCCAATTCTCCGGATGCTTTCAAGAGAGCGTTAGATAGAGCTCTTAAAGATAGCGGAGTCAAGGGATATGGGGAGAAGGCAGGAACGGGGTACTGATTGTAAATGATCAGCCATGATCACAATGAATGGCAGTGCCGGATCGAAGGGCCGAATGGCCTACTCCTGCACCTACTGTCTATTGTCTATTGTAATGCTCAGAGCCCTTCAGCCTGATTTGAGGCTAAGTTTACTGGGTTGCCTCTGGCTGGGTCTGGACTTTAAGATTAGACAGTGATTTTAAACAATGTTGGAAGCAAGGAACTGCAGATGCTGGTTTACAACAAAGGACACAGAGTGCTGGAGTAGCTCAGCAGGTCAGGCAACATCTCAGGAGAACATGGATAGTTCACCAGTTCAGAAGTGGTAGGAGCAGAATTAGGCCATTCGGCCTACCAAGTCTACTCTGCCATTCAATCAATCTTTCCCTCTCAACCCCATTCTCCTGCCTTCTTCCCTTAACCCCTGACACCCGTACTAATCAATATAGGTGACGTGTCAGATTGGGACTTTCTTCAGACCTTCTTCCCGAAGCGTCACCTATCCATGTTCTCCTGAGATGCTGCCTGACCTGTTTAGCAACTCCAGCACTGTGTGTCTTTTGTTTAAAAAGGGGTTTAAAACAAGCGCACAATCCAAGGTCCCCTCTTTCCCGCTACTTGGGTCAGGTTAAGGTCAGGAAATTGTCGATGACACTGAGCACAAAAATCATTGGACGAGCATTCCATTCGCCAGGCTGAATAAATATTTTGATGAGTGCCACAATCCCCAATGAAGACACGTTGCGGTAACAACACCCAGTGGTGCTGAAGGGCTTGTGACGGGGTATGTGTTCTGTGCTCTGCAGATTCCTGGGATGCAGTGCAGAGGACAAAAGATGTGTCGCCTCAGTTAAACCAGGCCACCATCATTGATCTACATCCATCTTCCACCTACAACATTCGCATGTATGCAAAAAACCGCATTGGAAAGAGCGAGGCTAGCAACGAGCTTACCATCACCACGGATGAAGCAGGTAAATGGACAGAGATCAAGGGCGGGGGGGGGGGGGGGGGGGGGGGGGGGGGGGGGGGGGGGGGGGGGGGGAGTGGTGATCCAGCTCTCTGCCGTAGAGTCATAGACTGATACAGTGTGGAAACAGGCCCCTTGGCCCGACTTGCCCACACCAACCAACACACCCCATCTACAATAGGCCCACCTGCCTGCACTTGGTCCATATCCCTCCAAACCTGTCCTATCCATGTAACTCTCCAACTGTTTCTTAAACCTAGGGTTAGTCCCAGCCTCAACTACCTCCTCTGGCACCCACCACCTTTTGTGTGAAAAAGTTACCCCTCAGATTTCTATTAAAAAAAATCTTTTCCCCTTCACAATGAGCCTATGTCCTCTGGTCCTCAATTCCCCTGCTCTGGGCAAGAGACTAACCGATCTATTCCCCTCATGATCTTATACACTACTATAAGATCACCCCTCGTCCTCCTGCGCTCCAAGGAATAAAGACCCAGCCTACTCAACCTCTCCCTATAGCTCACACCCTCTAGGCTTGGCAACAACCTCGGAATTCTTCTCTGAATCCTTTCTAGCTTGACAAGCTTCAAGATTCAAGATTCAAGAGAGTTTATTGTCATGTGTCCCTGATAGGACAATGGCATTCTTGTCTTGCTTCAGTACAACAGGACATAGTGGGCATGACTACAGACATGACCTCTTTCCTATAACATGGTGCCCAGAACTGAACACATTACTCTAAATGCGGTCTCACCAACATCTTATACAAGTCTTTCCTTTTCCCTCAGCCGGGGATGAAAATCTAGAAACAAAGAACTGCAGATGCTGGTTAATAGACAAAAGGACACAAAGGGCTGGAGTAACTCAGCAGGTCATGAATGAATGAATGAATGAATAAGTTTATTGGCTAGGTATAGTCACATACAAGGAATTTGCCTTGGTGCTCCGCCCGCAAGTGACAACATGACATACAGTGACAGTTAGGAATGACACACAAAACATTAAACATTAATAATAAAACATTATCGATTTACACATGTGAATTAAATAAAATACCAGAGCAAAAGGAGGCTACACAATTTTGGTTATTGAGTAGAGCTATTACTTGCCCACACCAGCCAACACGTCCAATCGACACTAGTCTCACCTGCCTGCGTTCGGCCCATATCCCTCTAAACCTGTCCTATCCATGTACCTATCTGAATGTTGTGATAGTACCTGCCTCAACTACCTCCTCTGGAAGCTTGTTCCATAGACCCTAACACCCTTTGTGTGAAAAAAAACTAAGAAGGGTCTCAAACCGAAATGTCTGTATGGAGTTTGTACGTACTCCCCGTGACCTGCGTTGGTTTTCTCCAAGATCTTTGGTTTCCTCCCACACTCAAAGACGTACAGATTTGTAGGTTAATTGGCTTGGTAAATGTAAAATGTAAAAAGTGTCCGTAGTGAGTGTCGGATTGTGTTAGTGTGCGGGGATCGCTGGTCGGCACGGACCCGGTGGGCCGATAGGGCCTGTTTCCACCCTCTATTTCCAAACTAAACTAAACTAAATGAGACTTTAGTTATTTTATTAGAAAAACGATCTAGTTACACAGATCAGTAGTGCCCTTAATGATTCCCAGGTCGTTGTAGTCCTTCCACTATTCCACGTTAGGTGCCTGATTGATTGCGTGCGTCTGCCGGCTCAGTGTTTTCAATGAAAGTCTTGCTTTCTAATCAATCAAATCCCAAGGTGTCTATCTGATCAGGGTGATTGAAGAGGAATCCAATCACACTGAGCGAGGCTGGGACCGCTGCCAGGTTCAGACCTACAGGCCTCTTCACTGATTAATAACACAACAGCTCGGCAAAGGAGGGTTCTGCGGCCAAATCCTTCGCAGGTCGTAGTGGATTGAAATGCTTCATCTTGCCTCCGCCACCAGATTAGATTTTCTTGAGTATAACATTTGGCCTCGCGGTTCGGCCTGACCTTGAGGCAGTTTAACTTCAACAGACAGCAATGAGTTTGCAAACTTATATTATTTTGACAGATGATGGAGCAGGTGGAGATGGATGGAGGATAGGTAGAGATAGGAAAGCAACAATAGCTAAAGATACAGTGGCTTGCAAAAGTTTTCATACCCCTTGAACGTTTCCACATTTTGTCACGTTACAACCACAAACGTAAATGTATTTTATTGGGATTTTATGTGATAGACCAACACAAAGTGGTGCATAATTGTGAAGTGGAAGGAAAATGATACATGGTTTCCACATTTGATTACAAATAAAAAACTGAAAAGTGTGGCGTGCAAAAGTATTCAGCCCCCCTGAGTCAATACTTTGTAGAACCACCTTTCGCTGCACTTACAGCTGCAAGTCTTTTGGGGTATGTCTCTACCAGCTTTGCACATCTAGAGACTGAAATTTTTGCCCATTCTTCTTTGCAAAATAGCTCAAGCTCAGTCAGATTGGATGGAGAGCGTCTGTGAACAGCAATTTTCAAGTCTTGGCAAGATTCTCAATTGGATTTAGGTCTGGACTTTGACTGGGCCATTCTAACACATGAATATGCTTTGATCTAAACCATTCCATTGTAGCTCTGGCTGTATGTTTAGGGTCATTGTCCTGCTGAAAGGTGAACCTCCGCCCCAGTCTCAAGTCTTTTGCAGACTCTAACAGGTTTTCTTCCAAGATTGCCCTGTATTTGGCTCCATCCATCTTCCCATCAACTCTGACCAGCTTCCCTGTCCCTGCTGAAGAAAAGCAACCCCACAGCATGATGCTGCCACCACCATGTTTCACAGTGGGGATGGTGTGTTCAGGGTGATGTGCAGTGTTAGTTTTCCACCACACATAGCGTTTTGCATTTAGGCCAAAAACTTCAAATTTGGTCTCATCAGACCAGAGCACCTTCCTCCACATGTTTGCTGTGTCCCCCACATGGCTTGTGGCAAACTGCAAATGGGACTTCTTATGGCTTTGTTTCAACAATGGCTTTCTTCTTGCCACTCTTCCATAAAGGCCCGATTTGTGGAGTGCACGACTAATAGTTGTCCTGTGGACAGATTCTCCCACCTGAGCTATGGATCTCTGCAGCTCCTCCAGAGTTACCTTGGCTGCTTCTCTGATCAATGCTCTCCTTGCCCGGCCTGTCAGTTTAGGTGGATGGCCATGCCTTGGTAGGTTTGCAGTTGTGCCATACTCTTTCCATTTTCGGATGATGGATTGAACAGTGCTCCGTGAGATGTTCAAAGCTTGGGATATTTTTTTATAACCTAACCCTGCTTTAAACTTCTCCACAACTTTATCCCTGACCTGTCTGGTGTGTTCCTTGGGCTTCATGATGCTGTTTGTTCACTAATGTTCTCTAACAAACCTCTGAGGCCTTCACAGGACAGCTCTATTTATACTGAGATTAGATAACACACAAGTGGACTCTATTTACTAATTAGGTGACTTCTGAAGGCAATTGGTTGCACTGGATTTTATTTAGGGGTATCAGAGTAAGGGGGGCTAAATACATTTGCACGCCACACTTTTCAGTTATTTATTTGTAAAAAAATTTGTAAACCATGTATCATTTTCCTTCCACTTCACAATTATGCGCCACTTTGTGTTGGTCTATCACATAAAATCCCAATAAAATACATTTACATTTGTGGTTGTAACGTGACAAAATGTGGAAAAGTTCAAGGGGTATGAAAACTTTTGCAAGCCACTGTATATGTGTATATATCCTGTATATCGGCGAGACCAAGCGCAGACTCGGCAATCGTTTCGCTGAAAACCTATCAGTCGACTAAACCTACCTGATCTCCCGGTTGCTCAGCATTTTAACTGCCCCCTCCCATTCCCAATCTGACCTTTCTGTCCTGGGCTTCCTCTTTTGTCAGAGTGAGGCTCAGCTGCAAATTGGAGGAACAGCACCTCATATTTCACCTGGGTAGCTTACACCCCAGCAGAATGACAATTGACTTCTCTAACTTCAAGTAGCCCTTGCTTTCTCTCTCTCTCTCCATCCCCTCCCTCTTCCCAGTTCTCTCACCAGTCTTACTGTCTCTGACTGCATTCCATCTTTGCCCCACCCACTCCTCTGACATCAGTCTGAAGAAGGGTCTCAACCTGAAATGTCACCCATTCCTTCTCTCCAGAGATGCTGCCTGTCCCGCTGAGTTACTCCAGCTTTTTGTGTGTATCTTACATATATATACACACATACTGAACTTTTTTTTCTCATTGATCACCATTGTCCTTTTCCTATCTCTACCCATCTCCACATATATATATTTGTGTGTAGGAAGGAACTGCAGATGCTGGTTTAAACTGATGATAGACACAAAAAGATGGAATAACTCAGCGGGACAGGCAGCATCTCTGGAGAGAAGGAAAGGGTGACGTTTTGGGTCGAGACCCTTCTTCAGACTCTGTGTGTGTGTGTGTGTGTGTGTAGGAAGGAACACACAAAATGCTGGAGTAACTCAGTGAGCCAGGCAGCATCTCTGGAGAGAAGGAATGTCTGAGGAAGGGTCTCGACCCGAAACGTCACCAATTTCCTATATATATATATATATATGTATGTATGTGTGTATTACATATAAATATATACATATATAGTTACACCAGTGACAAAGTGAAATTTGAATTCGTGCCTCCATCTTAATTGTTCACACCTGTAGGGATATGTTTTAACTATTGTGAGACCATCACTCATTGGGAATGAATAATTGGTGAGTTTAACCCACTGTCTCTCGTGTAACACCACAGCCTTAGTGATTCATACCGGTCTTCCAACCATGCGTTGCATTTAATTTTTCATTTTAAAGAAAAGTCGCAGCATAATTTTCTGTAACTGCGCATTAGTGACTGATAGTCAGTATCAAGCTGACCCAGAACTCATAATGGAAGGAGTTCCACTTGTGAACAGGGCAGAGTTGATGAATTTGTTTAGCAAAGAGCTGGATAAACAAACTGAGGGAAAGTGAGATTCAACATGTTACCCTGTTCTTTGTAAAAACTCTGAGATTGTAAGACTATATTCAAAGCCAGCATTGAAAACTATGTACAAGGAATTGCTGATGTGTGCCTGTGTGTATATCCAAGTGTCACCCGTGTACTGTGCCTGGATATTTGATTTGGGCAAATGGATTAAATGTATGGCATTGTGAGCACGGTATCACATGAAATGAAGATGAAATTGGTGGGGAACATTTAGTTTCACCCTGGGCCATGATCTCATTGTTCAAACGTGTGCAACTTCTCAGTTTCATCAACGTGACTAATGTTTTCTCTTTTATATTTCAACCCCTCTCTTTAGCCCCGGATGGTCCACCCGCCGATGTTGTCCTTGAATCTTTGTCTTCTCAGGTTATCAAAGTGACGTGGAAGGTAATTGAATTATTGCTCGCTCATCCATAAGAATGGGAAGATCAGACAGCAACATGCCTGGGACCAGAGTTCCTCTGTTCATTATGTTTTCGGAAAACATTGCCCAAGTTTGTTTTTGCTTTTCCATACCCGTAAATGTGCGGCAAAAGAACTTTAAAGAATAGCCACAGTTTAGTTTTAGCTCAGGGGTACAGTGTGGAAACAGGCCCTTCAGCTCACCGAGTCCGTGCCGACCAGCGATCCCCGCACAATAACCCTATCCTACACTAGGGCCAATTTTTACATTTATACCAAGCCAATTAACCTTCAAACCTGGGGTGGGAGATTGCAACCTTCATGTGGTCCGCTCTGTGTCGACGAATGCAATCAACCTGGCGTGCACAATCCAAATAAGATCAAATAGGACAAGTTGTCCTACAACTCTAGGCTGTGCACGCCACACGCAAGAGGGAGAAGAAGAAGAAACTACAAACCTGTACGTCATTGGAGTGTGAGAGAAAACCAAAGTTCTCGGAGAAAACCTACGCAGGTCACGGGCAGAACGTATAAACTCCGTACAGGCAAGCACCCGTAGTCGGGATCGAACCCGGACCTGTGGAGCTGTAAGCGCTGTGAGGCAGCAACCTTACCGCTGCGCCACCAGGCCACCCCGTACAGCAACATTACAAGTTTGGTTTTGTTTTGCCATATCTGTAAAGGTGCGGCAAAAGAACGTTGAAGAATATTCTCAGCTCTGGTGCATTTATAATAATTACATTTCTTGGCTCTATAGTTAGCAAAGCAGAACACTCTAATTAGCTGAACCTATTCCCGACTTATTTGTGGGCATTCAACAGGCAGATCAAGCAGCAACTATGGAAAGAAAAGCGATTAACATTCTGGGCCTTGAATCCGACATCGAGATTCCCGAACTGAAACATGAACAGTTTCCCTGTTCCTGTGCTTCAGCGATGTCAATCAGAATCAGAATTGCACCCTTGCACATCTTCCACCTGTGATCGCGGAAGTCTGAAACAAATGACAAAGCTCTCACCTAAATATTTCTAGCCCACTTCACCAATTGAACAACCTATTCTAGCATGTAAACCTGTACACGGTCTCACTGGGCTTTTCCAAAGACGTACAGGTTTGTTGGTCAATTGGCTTGGTATAAATGTAAATGAACCCTAGTGAGTGTCGGATAGTGTTAGTGTGGGCGGAAGGGCCTGTTTCTGCACTTTATCTCTAAATTAAACTAAACTAAACGATGCACAGGTGCTGACTGACCTGTTGAGTGTTTAAAGCATTTTCTGGATTTTTCTCAGATTCCCAGTTTCTGCAGTTGTGCAGATATTCAACATCTCTTTGAAAGACTGTGGATGTGGTGGGTCACCAATTTCAGTGCAAACGGAATTAAAGTATATATTTTTTTCAAGACATGTCATTCTCTTTTACACATGGCCGTTACTGGAAATGACATTTATTGCCATCAAAAATTGTCCTTGGGAACGTGGTGATGAATGACCTTGAATGACGGTAGTCCAAAGGGTAATAGTGCTTCCACTGTGATAGAACCGGCAGCAATGAAGGAACAACAGTTTAGTTCCCAGATAACATCTTGTGAAAGTAGCCTAGAATCATACAGCCATACATCATGGAAACAGACCCTTCGGCCCAACGTCCATGCCAGGCAAGACCACCCATCAATGTTAGTCCCACCTGCCTGCGTTTGGCCCATATCCCTCTAAATGTGTCCTATCTGTGTACTTGTCCAAATGTCTTTTAAATGTTGTTACAGTACTTACTTGAACTACCTCCTCTGGCAGCTCGATCCATATACCCACCAACTCTGTGTGAGAAACCTGCCCCTTAGTTCCCTATTAAATCTTTCCCCTCTTACCTTAAACCTATGTCCTCTGGTTCTTGATTCTATTCCCTTCATCTATTCTTCAATCTATTCCCTTCATGATTCCTATCTATTCCCCTCATGCGCTCATGTCCAGTCTTTCCCTATAGCTCAGGCCCTGGCAACTTCCTCATCAATGTTCTCTGCAGAGAAACATGCGCACGATGGTACTTTAGTGCAACTGCTGCCTCTGTCTTTAGGTAATAGAGGACATTCACACTGTTCACCTCGGGGGGGAATTTGGTGCCCAGTATGTGATTTACTTGGTATGTGGAAGAAGGAACTGCAGGTGCTGGTTTAAACCGAAGATAGACACAAAAAGCCGGAGTAACTCAGCGGGACAGGCAGCATCTCTGGAGAGAAGGAATGGGTGACGTTTAAGGTCTCGACCAGAGATTCTCTGCAGAGATGCTGCCCTGTCCCGCTGAGTTACTCCAGCTTTTTGTATCTGTCTATGATCTACTTGGTGGTGATGCTGCATGTTCTCATCATCATATATATAATCGAGTGGTGTTGTGAGTTATTATCTGCTGTTTTGTTTCAATAAGCATTTAATTTCTGAAATTATGGAAGGGCATTTCTTCCCTTATGTCATACTAGACATACCTAACATAGCTCTGACGGTGACAATGGTATCTCTGGGGCAGTAGGTTGTGGGTTCACTCCAAAGACTTGAGCACAAGTCTCTGTGTTCACTGCAAAGTCACACTTAAGCACTGGTCATTTTTGAAGGAGATACAATGCTAAATCCTACTTTCCCTCTCGATTAGATGAAGGGACGTAAGTAATTCTTCTTAGTGTTTGAAGCAGCGTTTTACCCTTCAAAGTATATCTCTGAAAACAGATGATCCAGTCGGATTATCCATATCGTTCGTTCGCTCGTGTGTCAGACGACGTGTAGCTCGCTGTTGGCTTCCGTCGTCATCCAACATGTTGACAGAATTGGTCGCCCGAATCGTCACAGAGTGCGTCGTGTCATCGCTTCCATTGATCGCCACGAGGAGGCTTCTGTCATGATCCCCATCCACATGGTGCTGAAGAAAGACACAAAGTGCTGGAGTAACTCAGCGGGTCAGGCGGCATCCCTGGAGGGAAATTGGATGAGTGACGTTTCGGATCGGGACCCTTCTTCAGGCCGAATGTAGAGGTGGGGGTGGGAGTGTGGATACTGGAGGTGAGAAAAGGGCCAGAACATAGAAACGTAGAAACATAGAAATTAGGTGCAGGAGTAGGCCCTTCGGCCCTTCGAGCCTGCACCACCATTCAATATGATCATGGCTGATCATCCAACTCAGTATCCCATACCTACCTTCTCTCCATACCCCCTGATCCCCTTAGCCACAAGGGCCACATCTAACTCTCTCTTAAATATAGCCAATCAACTGGCCTCAACTACCCTGTGGCAGAGAGTTCCAGAGACTCACCAATCTCTGTGTGAAAAAAGTATTTCTCATTTCGGTCTTAAAGGTTTCCTCCCTTATCCTTAAGCTGTGACAAATGGTCCCTTGTCCTGGACTTCCCCAACATCGGGAACAATCTTCCTGCATCTAGCCTGTCCAACCCCTTAAGAATTTTGTAAGTTTCTATAAGATCCCCTCTCAATCTCCTAAATTCTAGAGAGTATAAACCGAGTCTATCCAGTGTTTCTTCATAAGACAGTCCTGACATCCCAGGAATCAGTCTGGTGAACCTTCTCTGCACTCCCTCTATGGCAATAATGTCCTTCCTCAGATTTGGAGACCAAAATTGTACGCAATACTCCAGGTGTGGTCTCACCAAGACTCTGTACAACTGAAGTAGAACCTCTCTGCTCCTATACTCAAATCTTTTTGCTACGAAAGCTAACATACCATTTGCTTTCTTCACTGCCTGCTGCACCTGCATGCCTACTTTCAATGACTGGTGTACCATGACACCCAGGTCTCGCTGCATCTCCCCTTTTCCTAATCGGCCGCCATTTAGATAATAGTCTGCTTTCCTGTTTTTGCCACCAAAGTGGATAACCTCACATTTATCCACATGATGCTGCATCTGCCATGCATTTGCCCAAGAACAAGTCAGGGCCGGCAGCAGATGACCTCAGGAAGGGTGGAGCCCACAATGGCCCATTGTTGGCTGGGGAAGGGTGTGCTAACGAGAGGGATACGAGGATGTGATAATATATACAGGCCAGCAGGTATTGACGGCGACTTTCCTCTTTGGAATCTGCAGTTCCTTTCCACGCATCATATGGTGCTGTTTGTGGGTGTTGTACAGTGTATGCAATCTTTTGAGACACCTTTGACACATTTAGCGGGCGGCACGGTGGCGAGGCACTAAAGTTGCTGCCTTACAACGCTTGCAACGCCACAGACCCGGGTTCAAACCCGACTGCGGGCGCTGTCTGTACGGAGTTTGTATGTTCTCCCCGCGACCTGCGTGGGTTTTCTCCGAGATCTTCGGTTGCTTCCCACACTCCAAAGACGTACAGGTTTGTAGGTTAATTGGCTTGGTAAATGTAACAATTGTCGTGTGTGTGTGTGTGTGTGTGTGTGTGTGCGTGTGTGTGTGCGTGTGTGTGTGTGTGTGTGTGTGTGTGTGTGTGTGTGTGTGTGTGTGTGTGTGTGCGTGCGTGTGTGCGTGTGTGCGTGCGTGTGTGTGTGTGTTGTTAATGTGCCGGCATCTCTCGTGGGCGCGGACCCGGTGGCCTGAAGGGCCTGTTGCCGCGCTGTGTCTCTAAACTAAAACAAACCAACAATTACTCCTGTGCAGTATTCAGAAGGCACAAGATGCTGAATTCTGAGCAGAAGCTGTGCGAAATACTCGGCAGGTCAGCCATGTAAAGCACTCCACTGGACGTGAAGAGCTGTGGGATCGTGAATAAAGTACTTTTTCACCTCGTTTAGAAGTGCCTGATAATGACACTGGGGGCTTTCCTGAAATAAACACTGAACTCGGCGACTGGGAATAGACTTCAAACGTGGCCTTGCAAACACGTTATTATTTTCTTTATAAGCTCACAGACGCTTGTCGCTCAGAAACAAAAACATATTTATATCCCCCTCCCCCTCCCCCCCCCCCCCCCCCCCCATGTGGGAAAGGAGAAATTAACAATGTCGAATGTGAACATGATTATTTATGAAGGATCTGTTTGGAGATTTAATGATACCCACGTTTTATCATGGGATATTTCTTCAGGCACTAACCCAATTGTCCAATTGTGTTTTCCTGGCAACTTCTCTTCATAAGATCATTAGTGATAGGAGCAGAATTATGCCATTCGGCCCATCAAGTCTACTCCGCCATTCAATCGTGGCTGATCTTTCTCTCCCTGCAAACCCCCATTCTCCTGCATTCTCCCCATAACCTCTGACACCCATACTAGAAACATAGAAACTTAGAAACATAGAAACATAGAAATTAGGTGCAGGAGTAGGCCATTCAGCCCTTCGAGCCTGCACCGCCATTCAATATGATCATGGCTGATCATCCAACTCAGTATCCCGTACCTGCCTTCTCTCCATACCCTCTGATCCCCTTAGCCACAAGGGCCACATCCAACTCACTCATAAATATAGCCAATGAACTGGCCTCAGTTCTAGTCAAGAATACTAGTCAAGAATCAATCTATCTCTGCCTTAAATATATCCACTGACTTAGCCCCCACAGCCTTCTGAGGCAAAGAATTCCACAGATTCACCACTCTCTGACTAAATCAATTCCTCCTCATCTCCTTCCTAAATGAACGTCCTTTAATTCTGTGGCTATGACCTCTAGTCCTCTGGTCCTAGACTCTCCCACTAGTGGAAACATCCTCTCCACATCCACTCTATCCAAGCCTTTCATTATTCTGAACGCTTCAATTTCTTGTTGTTTATCCTCTTCTTTATCTTTCACATTTAATACAACAAATTGTATATTCAAACCACCCCCCCCCCCCAAACCCATGTATTTATCCAGTTTGTGTGAGTGCATGTATGTTTATGTGTGGGTATACAGTGCAGAAATAGGCCCACCAAACCTGGGCTGACCAACAGTAATCCCCCGCACTGGCACCATCCTACTCACTGGGGACAATTTACAATTTGGTACTGAAGCCAATTAACCTACAAACCCGCACGTCTTTGGGGTGTGGGTGTGAACCAGAGGGTGCAAATCCCTTGTGGTCACGGGGAGAAGGTACAAACTCCGTAAAGACAGCACCCGTAGTCAGGATCGAACCCGGGTCTCTGGCGCCACTGTGTCGCCGGCTTGAATCACAGATTGAATGACTTGAATCACAATTCTCTACCTGTTCTCTTTCCCTTCCCCCCCCCCCCCCCCCCCACCCCCCAACCATCTGCTCAGGCTCCGAAGAAGCACTTGCAGAACGGATTGATCCGTGGTTATCAGATTGGGTATCGGGAGTACAGCACTGGCGGGAACTACCAATTCAACATCATCAGCATGGAGACCACAGGGGACAGCGAGCTCTACACCCTGGACAACCTGAAGAAGTTCACCCAGTATGGAGTGGTGGTTCAGGCCTGCAATCGAGCTGGCACCGGGCCATCCTCTCAGGAGATCATCGCCATCACAATGGAAGATGGTAGGTCAACGTGAGCAACGGGTTCTGGATAGGACACAGAGTGTTGGAGTAATGCCCCTGTCCCACTTAGGAAACCTGAACGGAAACCTCTGGAGACTTTGCGCCCCACCCAAGGTTTCCGTGTGGATCCCGGAAGTTCCCGGAGGTTTTTGTCAGTCTCCCTAATGGTCGAAAGGGGTTTCCGTTTTAAAAATCCGGTCATTTTTTAGTCGAAGTCGGTTGCGATGCTAGTTGAAGGTGGTTGGCGGAGGACAAAAACCTCCGGGAACCGCCCGGAAACCATGGGTGGGGCGCAAAGTCTCCAGAGGTTTCCGTTCAGGTTTCCTAAGTGGGACAGGGGAATAACTCTGCAGGTCACAGGCCCCAGCTACTGCATGCTTGGCTTTTTGGCCGTTACATACTTGTTTTGGCCATACACATTATCCCCTCAACTCATTCCTCGTAGCTGCCTCCTGCACCCCTGGACTTCATTAACGCCACCACTAACTTCCTCACTCCTGCCCACAAATTCACCTGGAGAGATGCCACCTGTATTTGCCCTGTTACTCCAGCACTTTGTGTTCTTTTATGTATTAACCATCATCTGCGGTTCCTTGTTGCTACTTGTTGCTAGATTGTGGATTTTAAAAAAAGGTTAGAGGGGTCTGGGCCAAATCGAAACATAGAAAATAGGTGCAGGAGTAGGCCATTCGGCCCTTCGAGCCAGCACCACCATTCAATATGATCAAGGCTGATCATCCAAACTCAGTGCCCTGGTCCTGCTTTCTCCCCCTATCCCTTGGTTCCGTTAGCCCTAAGAGCTTATGACCTTATGACCTTTTCTCAAATGAGACATCTCGCCTGCATGGACGAGTTGGGCCGAAGAGCCTGTTTTGCAGGCTGTATGAACCCAATGATCCTGTGGCTCTGTAACCTGCATTTATCTAGCGCCTGGAGCATCACCAGATGAAGGGCGGCAATGAGCCACAACGGGGAATATATTTCAAAGCTGAATGATCAAAGAGTTAGGTTTTAAAGCGGGGGAGGGAGGCAAAAAGGTTTAGGGAAAGGACTTGAGTGGGATACCCACTTATGGTGAATACATAAATAAAGGAGTTGAGAAGTCTCAGTCAATGAAGAAGTCCTCATCAATAAAGGAAGCATCTGATAAAAGTTAGTGTGGCTCCCAAATATGGACTGTTCTCCTTATAGGTTATTTTTTTAACATTTCAAAAATATCCAAAGATTTAGTTTGAGTTTAGTTTAGAGATACAACGCGGAAAAAGGCCCTTCAGCTGACCGCGTCCGCGCCCTTCAGTGATCTCCGCACGTTAACAATAAGCTGCACACACTAGGGACAATTCTTTTAATTTATACCAAGCCAATTAAACTTCAAATCTGTACGTCTTTGGAGCGCGGGAGGTTACGGGGAGAATGTACAAACTCCGTGCAGACAGCGCCCGTAGTCAGGATCGCACTCGGATCTCTGGCTCTGTAAAGGGCCTGCCCCACTTTACGTAGGTATTCGGGGTATCAGGTAACTCGGGACGTTTTTTTCCAGCATGACAAAAAATGTCCACGAGTAAAAAGGTAGCTGGGAGGAGAAAAATTGCAACATTTAATACCCCAAGTACCCACGGCTGACATAACGAGCCGCTACGATGTATCTACGGACTCCTACGGACCCTTTACGAACATTCTCCAGTTTGAATCAAGGGGAAAACTCGGGAGAATTCGTGAGCAGCTCGGGAAAGTGGGACAGGCCCTTAAGGCAATTACTCTACCGCTGTGCCACCCCTTCCATATTGATTTTCTTCAGTTCTATACTTCGAACCTTACTTCTGCTCTGCATGTGATTCCCATTGCACCTTTGCAGGCTTTCTCACACCTTCTGGCAGCCCATTTCTTTGCCTCCCTCTCTACATAATGTCCCCCTGGTACGGAGCTTACAAGGACAATGCAAGGAAGGTTGAAGTGTCCATGGGAGATTCCGGAGGGGTGTGGGGAGAGAATAAGGTGGTGGGGTTGGTTTATACCTGCTCTCACGGACATGGTGTGTTAAATGTGGTTTGAAGCACGATGCATCCGCTCGGTGGGAATGTGAAAGAATCCACACGTTAGATAGAGTCCGCAGAGAGATGGAGATAAGATGTTTCAGCCCACCTACAGTGCCCTCTGGTGTCAGGCCCAGGGATAGGCAACAGTCAAACACAAACTGCTTCTGCTTGAACAAGAAATAATACACAAATAACAAATCATTTTATTCTTCATGCAACGAGTGGCATTAGTTTAGTTTAGTTTAGTTTAGAGATACAGCGCAGAGACAGGCCCTTCGGTCCGCCGAGCCCGTGCTGACCAGCGATCGCGCACTTTAACGCGGCCCTGCATATAGTAGCGACAATTTTGCATTCATACCAAGCCAATTAACCTACAAACTCTGTATGTCTTTGGAGTGTGGGAGGAAACCGAAGATCACGGAGAAAGCCCACGCAGGTCACGGGGAGAGCGTACAAACTCCGTACAGACAGCGCCCACCGTGGCGCAGCGGTAAAGTTGCTGCCTTGCAGCGCCGGAGACCCGGGTTCGAGCCCGACTATGGATGTTGTCTGTACGGAGTTTGTACGTTCTCCCCGTGACCTGCGAGGGTTTTCACCGAGATCTTCGGTTTCCTCCCACACTCCGAAGACGTACAGGTTCGTAGGTTGATTGGCTTGGTAAATGTTTTTTAAAAATTGTCCCTAGTGGGTGTAGGATAGTGTTAATGTGCGGGGATCACTGGTCGGCACGGACCCAGTGGGCCGAAGGGCCTGTTTCCCCGCTGTATCTCTAAAGTAAACCCGCAGACTGGATCGAACCCGGGTATCTGGCACTGTAAGGCACTAGCTATACTGCTGCTTTATCAAATTGGTGTCCAAAAGCCTGGGCCATTAATTGGTGATTATAGACCTTTATGCCTCACACTGCCAGAGACCCAAGTTCCATCCTAACCTCAGGTGCTGTCTGTGTGGAATTTGCACGTTCTCCCTGTGACCGCGTGGGTTTCCTCTAGATGCTCCGGTTTCCTCCCAAAGTCGTGTGGGTTTGCAGGTTAATTGCCCCCCTGTAAATTGTCTCTAGTGTGTAGGGTGTGGATGAGTCATAAAGCTACAGGAAAATGGCCCAGGCTTTTTGATACTAATTCAATAAGCTAACCACATGCTACTCTTTACACAAATTATGAAATGTTATTCGTGTCACGAGTAGGATAGTGATTAAATTAATGAATTAGTGTAAAATGTCATTCTCCGTGGTAGAGTTGCTGCCTTACAGCATCGGAGACCTGGGTTCGATCCCGACTACGGGTCCTTGTCTGTACTGAGTGCGTACGTTCTCCCCGTGACCGCGTGGGTTTTCTCCGAGATCTTCGGTTTCCTCCCACACTCCAAAGACGTACATGTTTGCAGGTCAATCGGCTTGGCGTAGAATGTAAATGGTCCCTAGTGTGTGTAGGATAGAGTTAATGTGCGGGGGATCACTGGTCGGTGCAGACTCGGTGGGCCGAAGGGCCTGTTTCCGCGCTGTATCTTTAAAGCTAAAAGCTAAAAAGTAAAACTCAGTAATGACAAACATGGAACCAATGCAGTTCACATTTACAATCCTGACTTGTTCAGGCCTGAATGTGATTTCACAGTATTATTAACTGCCCTGTAAAATAATCAAACAAGGCACTCAGTTCTGGGGCATTTACAGATGGGGAAGAAATGCTGTCCCAACCAACTCGGTTCAGTTCAGTTTCAGTAAAGTTTATTGTCACGTGTGCTGAGGTACAGTGGGAAGCAATAGGCCTCAGCATTGTGTCGTAGCTCCCATTTTCGGGATGTTTGAGGTCCACACAGGATATTATGGAGTCACTTGTTTTCTTCTCCACGGCAGTTCCCAGCCGACCACCGGACAACGTCCAAGCCACCGCCATCTCTCCGGAGGTCATCTCACTCTCCTGGTCAATGCCGCCAAAGGAGGCACTCAACGGGATTCTAAAGGGATATCGGGTTATTTACTGGGCCAACCTACCGGACGGGGGTAAGTACTCCAAAGGCCGCGGATCGGGATTAATCCCCCTCCTAACCACAGACAGAGTTGAGTAAACTCGTTGGGTTCTCCTCATCACCAGTCAATAGAGAGATGAGTGGGAAGGGAGACCCCAGATGGGATGGGAGAACGTAAGAGGCAGAAGTTGAACAATTGGCACCTTGAGTTCACGCTGCTATTAAATAATATAATTTCTGATCCAATTTCAGCATCAACACCACTTCATCACCACACCACTCTCTCATTCCACTCAATGCGAACAATGATTGGTACCCCTCACCCTCAGACCTGTGGGCCAAACATATCAAAAGAGCTGAGTTCTGGAAATGAAGTGTGAGCGACTGCCCTTAATCTCCTACAGCGTCTGAATGAGTGGCATCAAATTTGACCTGGTAAAATTAAAATCCGTAGATACGCAACAGAATATCTTTCAATGGCTGGAGCATTGGTGTGCAAAGAAAATGGTTGTGTTTGTTGGAAGTCAATGATAGCAGCCCAAGGATGTCCCCATGGAAGGTCTTCATGGAGACATCCAAGGCACAACCATCTTCAATGGCTTCATCAATGGCCTCCCTTCCACCCTGAGTTGATTAATGAAGATGAAAGTTGATTCTCTAATTTAAGTAACCTTTGCATTCCCTCCAACTCTCCATCCATCCCCCCCCCCCCCTCCCCCCATCACCCCCCCCCCCCCCAACCCCCCCACTCTAGTCATCCCACTAGTTCCACTGTCCACATCCTTGTATCCCTTCATTATCACCTCTTCCCCAGCCAACAATCGGCCATTATGGGCTCCACCCTTCCTTAGTCAACTCTGACCCAGCCAAGGTAGACAAGGTCAGTCTGAAGAAGGGTTTCGTCCTGAAACGTTGCCTATTTCCTTCGCTCCATAGATGCTGCCTCAACCGCTGAGTTTCTCCAGCGGTTTTGTCTACATTTGATTTTCCAGCATCTGCAGTTCCTTCTTAAACACTATTACCAAGCCAATTCTTGGTCAACCATGCTCAGTTCTGGCCCTTTCCTGCCTCCAGTTCCCTCCCCTCCACTTGCAGTCTGAAGGGGGTGACCCGGCCCAAAACGTCACCCGTCGTTTTTCTCCAGGGATGCTGCCCGACCCGCTGAGTTGCCCCAGCACTTTGGTGTCTATACTCAGTGTTCTCGTTCCTCTTGTTTGTTTCTCATCAGAGCTTGGAGAGATAAAGAATGTCACAACCACCCAGGTTACCCTGGAATTGGATGGACTTGAGAAGTATACCAACTACAGCATCCAAGTGCTGGCCTTCACTCAGGCAGGTGATGGGGTACGAAGCGAACAGATCTTCACACGTACCAAGGAGGATGGTAGGTCAATAATAACGTTCCCATTGACCAATTGCCAATTCCTTTCTCTTTTCTTGACAATTTGTCAACCAGGGAGCATTTTTCCTGCTTTCCCACCATGTCTACATCCCACAGGCTATAACAGGCATTCACTTGCTTTCCCCCAAGCTAGATAGCACTTAGCAACAGTCCAAGCCCACCAACCAGCATCCACGGGGGCGCAGGGGTAGAGTTGCTGCTTTACAGCGCTCTGAGACTCTGAACTGAGACCCGGGTTCGATCCCGACTACGGGTGCTGTCCGTACGGAGTTTGTATGTGCTCCCTGTGACGGCGTGGGTTTTCTCCAAGATCTTCGGTTTCCTCCCACATTCCAAAGACGTACAGGTTTGCAGGTTAATTGGCTTGATGTAGTGTAAAAATAGTCCCTAGTTTGTGTAGGGTAGTGTTAATGTGCAGGGATCGCTGGTCGGTGCAGACTCGGTGGGCCGAAAAGCCTGTTTCTGCGCTCTACCTCTAAACTAAAACTGCCCTCAATAACCTCTGCTTCGAAAATAAAGTTCTATTTGACTTTACTTTAGAGATACTGCGTGGAAACAGGCCCTTCGGCCCACTGAGTCAGCACTGACCAGTGATCACCCGTTCGCTAGATCGATCCTACACACGAGGGATAATTTACAGAAGCCAATTAACTTACAAACCCGCTCGTCTTTGGAGTGTGGGTGGTACCCGGAGCACCCGGAGAAAGCCCACGCGGTCACGGGGCGAAGGTACAAACTCCATACGGACAGTACCACAGTCAGCTTCGATCCCGGGTCTCTGGCGCTGGCTCTACCGCTGTGCCACTGTGCTGCTCTAAACTTTGATGAACCTAGACTTTAATGGAACCAAATTCCAGAAGAGGGTTCACTGGGCTTATATGTTACTGCATTGCAGCCAGAGAGGAATGAATTTCGGACCCAGACCCTGAATAGCTTTCCTCCTGTCACCCATGGTCGAAGGCAACTGCAGCGCCTCCTTCTGACTGGGATCGCAAAAGCCAATCTGTCAGAGAGTGAGATTTAGTTTAGTTTCGAGATACAACGCAGAAACAGGCCCATCAGCCCAGCTGGTCCCTGCCGACCGGCGATCCCCGCACACTAACACAATCCTACATACACAACATTTACATTTTTACTAACCCAACTTGGAGCGTGGGATGAAACCGGAGCACTCGGAGAAAACCCACGCAGGTCACGTGGAGAACGCACAAACTCCGCGCACACAGCACCCCTGGCCAGGATTGAACCCGGGTCTCCAGCGCTGTAAGGCAGCAACTCCACCGCTGCGTGCTGTGTCTCTCTATCCCTGAACTTTGCGGACAGTGTAAATCATTTCACACAGGCACGGAACCACTGACACTCCTTCTGAGAGCTGTAAAAAAAAAAAGCTTGATCTTTCTCTCTCTTTGAATTTGCGTTGCATGCATTAAAAAAAATCTCTTCGCAGCCACATTGGGTGCTTTGAATTACAGCATGACTGATGCGGTGAAAGCCTTTTAAACCCGCCTCTGTATTTCCATTCGGCAGAGAGTACGACTTTTTTTGGGGGGGGGGGGGGGATGGGAGGTAAGAAAAACAAAATCAGCTGAAACTGAGACTGGAGGTGATAAATAAGTTATAAAACAAGTAAAGGCCTCAACATCTAGCTATGCTGAGGATCGATTGTGAATTAATACGAGGGACTGCCATACACGGGTTGAGTCAGCATAGCGGCCGCTTAAAGCTCCTGGGACAATCCCTGTGGCAGATGGGGCCAGGATTGATCGCCAGTGTATTTCTTCATCAGATTGTTTAATCAATTTCTCCCTCCAGGTTTGGAAGGGCTGAAATAAATAATTTTCACACAATTGTTTGTCAAATTGTAGCTGAGTTGCATGTGGCCCCGGTTGGCGTTTGGAGAACCACAAGCAATGCTTCCCGTCGCGACAGATAGACTGGTAGAGTTGCTGCCCCCCAGCGCCAGGGGCCCGGTTTCGATCCCCACGCCGGGTGCTATCTGTACAAAAGTTGGTATGTTCCCCCTGTGACCATGTGGGCTTTCCCCGGGTGCTCCGGTTTCCTCCCACATCCCTAAGACGTGCAGGTTCATAGGTTAAGTGGCTTCTGTCAATTGTCCCCAGTGTGTGGGATAGAACAAGTGTGAACGAGTGACCTCTAGTCGGCACAGACTCGGTGAGTGGGAGGATTTCCTCTGGGTGCTCTGGTTTCCTCCGGCACAGACTCGGTGAGTGGGAGGATTTCCTCTGGGTGCTCTGGTTTCCTCCCACATCCCAAAGACGTGTGGGTTTACAGGTTAATCGTCCCTCCGTGAATTGCCCCCTATAGTGAGTAGGAAGAGTGGGATAATGTGGAACTAGTGTGAATGGCTGATCGATAGTCAGTGTGGACTCAATGGGCCAAAGGGCCTGCTTCCACGCTGTATCTTTTATCTAAACTAAAGAAAGCCGCTGCAAAGACCTAGAGATGCGGCAAGCTAAGCAGCTCTCCAGTGTGATCGTGGGTAAATGCAGCTGCATTGGGAACGCCGGTTCCTTTCCCGGTCTGTACTGTTAGTTCATTTCAACTGGCAGAGCAGAGTGGTGTAAAAAATATTCTCTGTGGTCTTCCTAAAGGTTGGGAAGAAGCATATCAGTCAGGATTTCTGCCTATCGCCACCAGTGGGAGACTTGTATTACAATGGCCAAATGTAAGGGCGCTTACTTTAGAGTTTAGCCTTCAGAGATACAGCATGGAAACAGGCCCTTCAGCCCACTGAGTCCGCTCTGACCAGTGATCACCTCGTACGCTGGCGCTAACCTACGCACTAGGGGCAATTTTACAAATTACAGAAGCCGATTAACCTACGAACGTCTTTGGAATGCGGGAGAAAAGCCAACGCGGTCACAGGGAGAACGTGCAAACTCCCTACAGACAGTCAGGATCGAACCCGGGACTCTGGTGCTGCAAGGCAGCAACTCTGCCGCTGCGCGCAGTGCCGCCCCTATGCATGCTGCTCAGATTCAATGTCTTGCTCCAGGATTCCCGTCCCTCCCGGACCCATTTATCTCTCGTTCCGCACCCAGCTGCACCCCAGGAAACTCTCCAGATCCAAGATGGAGTCAATGGGCTCCAGAGACTTTGAACAATCCCGGAGCTATCTGTAGAAACTTCCAAACCTTCCCAACCTGTGCCTATCTGTGGGAACTCAGCCTGTGACCGACCCATGCGCACAGAACCTCAGAAAGGTCTTGACCCAAAACATTATCCATTCATGTCATAAGGAATAGTAGAATTAAGCCATTCGGCCCTTCAAATCTACTCGGCCATTCAATCATGACTAGTCTATCATTTCCTCCTAACCCCATTCTCCTGACTTCTCCCCATAACCTCTGACACCTGTACTAATCAAGAATCTATCTGTCTCTACCTTAAAAATATCCAATATAAAAATGGATACAGAAGTGGTTGGCAGACAGGAAACAAAGAGTAGGGATTAACGGGTCCCTTTCAGAATGGCAGGCAGTGACTAGTGAGGTACGAATGGCATGTTGGCCTTTATAACAAGAGGAATCGAATATAGGAGCAAAGAGGTCCTTCTGCAGTTGTACAGAGCCCTAGTGAGACCACACCTGGAGTATTGTGTACAGTTTTGGTCTCCTAATTTGAGGAAGGGCATTCTTGCTATTGAGGGAGTGCAGCGTAGGTTTACAAGGTTAATTCCCGGGATGGCGGGACTGTCATATGCTGAGGGAATGGAGCAGCTGGGCTTGTGCACTCTGGAGTTTAGAAGGATGAGAGGAGATCTCATTGAAACATATAAGATTGTTAAGGGCTTGGACACACTAGAGGCAGGAAACATGTTCCCGATGTTGGGGGAGTTCAGAAGTTTAAGAATAAGGAATAAGCCATTTAGAACGGAGATGAGGAAACACTTTTTCTCACAGAGAGTGGTGAGTCTGTGGAATCCTCTGCCTCAGAGGGCGGTGGAGGCAGGTTCTCTGGATGCTTTCAAGAGAGAGCTAGATAGGGCTCTTAAAAATAGCGGAGTCAGGGGATATGGGGAGAAGGCAGGAACGGGGTACTGATTGGGGATGATCAGCCATGATCATATTGAATGGCGGTGCTGGCTCGAAGGGCCGAATGGCCTACTCCTGCGCCTATTGTGTATTGTCTATTATCTGTATCCACTGACGGCCTCCACAGCCTTCTGTGGCAAGGAATTCCACAGATTCACCACCCTCTGACTAAAGAAATTTCTCCCTCATCTCCTTCCTAAAAGAACCTTTAATTCTGAGGCTACGACCTCTGGTCCTAGACTCTCCCACGAGTGGAAACATCCTCTCCACGTCCACTCTTTCCAGGCCTTTCGCTATTCGGTAAGTCTCACTTCATCTTCCTAAACTCCAGCGAGTTTCACCCAGAGACTCTCCCACTAGTGTAAAGCCTCGATCCATACTTTGCACCGATTGTGATTTCCCTTTCTCATTTCAGTTCCAGGTCCCCCCGGTGGGGTGAAGGCAGCAGCAGCCTCCGCCACAAGTGTGGTCGTTTCGTGGCTCCCTCCACTGAAGATGAACGGCATCATTTGGAAGTACACCATATTTTGCTCCCACCCATACCCGACAGTAAGGAACAACTAACTGTGAACAGAGCTCACTGTGTCGTGCGCTGGGTTTATTCTAATGGTTGTGTGGCGTGTTTGTTGGGTTGATGTTGGCTCTCAACTCTTGTGCAAAAAGCCTCCGTGTCAGTCAACTGGTGCTGGGTTGGAATAATCCCAAATTGGTCCTTTAAACTTGTGCGCTCATCTTTAAGATGGATGCCACCAGCCGCGTCCACTGTGATCATTAAACATGACCTCATGCAAAGCTGCGCCTAAGCTAGATCATGTTCCACAGTGGCATAGCGGTAGAGTTGCTGCCTTACAGCACCAGACCCAGGTTCGATCCTGACCACGGATGCTGTCTGTTTGCAGTTTGTACGTTCTCCCCGTGACCTGCGTAGGTTTTGTCCGGGATCTCCGGCTTTCTCCCCGCACTCCAAAGACGTACAGGTTTGCAGGCTAATTAGCTTCGGTAAAAATTGTAAATTGGCTGTAGTATGTGTAGGATAGTGTAAGTGCGCGGGAATCAGTGGTTGGCGCGGACTAGGTGGGCCCAGGGGCCTGTTTCGCCGCTGTTGGCCTTCATACCGAGGGATTTGAATATAGGAGTAAAAGAGGTAATTCTGCAGTTGTACAGGGCCCTGGTGCGACCACATCTGGAATATTGTGTGCAGTTATGGTCTCCTAATTTGAGGAAGAACATCCTTGCTATTGAGGCAGTGCAGCGTAGGTTCACGAGGTTAATCCCGGATTGCGGGACTGTCATATGATGAAAGATTGGAAAGACTGGGCTTGTATTCACTGGAATTTAGAAGGATGAGAGGATATCTTATAGAAACGTATAAAATTATAAAATGACTGGACAAGCTAGATGCAGGAAAAATGTTCCCAATGTTGGGGGATTCCAGAACCAGGGGTCGCAGTCTAAGAATAAAGGGGAGGCCATTTACAACTGAGATGAGAGAAAATTTTTTCACCCAGGGAGTTGTGAATTTGTGGAATTCTCTGCCACAGAAGGCAGTAGAGGCCAATTCACTGGATGCATTTAAAAGAGAGTTACATAGAGCTCCAAGGGCTAGCGGAATCAAGGACCATGGGGAGAAGGCAGGCACGGGTTACTGATTGTGGATGATCAGCCGTGATCACAATGAATGGTGGTGCAGGCTCGAAGGGCCAAATGGCCTCCTCCTGCACCTATTTTCTATGTTTCCATGTATCGTTAAATGAAACTAATGGAATTGTAGGTTTAGCACCAAGTCTATTTGTGACAGTAAATGATGTAGAATGCCACATATAACGGGTCCATCACAGCCCGATGTGTGAAGTTCATTTAGGAGCCAACTATTCCTAGGGTTTGTACTCGAAACATCGCCTATTCCTTCTTCTCCAGAGATGCTGCCTGACCCGCTGAGTAACTCATTCTGTGTCTATTTCTGTGTTTGACCATGTCCGTGTGGAATACCATAGACTTGCAGGCGTTTAAATAAGTAAATGGTCCAGCAAATGATGGGTCAAATATCCTCTGATTTGATCATGATCAAACCAAGTCTAATCTGCTGTGAAGCACCAGGTATCTCTCAGTAAGCCCTTGGTATGAACGGCAACATTACCGCGATTAGAAACTCAATATGTGAAATGTAAATTATTCATCGTGAGATTAAATAACCTGATAAAATATTAAGTTTAGTTAATTTGGCATTTAGTTAGAAAAAATTAAAATGTAAGGAAACTGACTTGGTTTGGCCAGGGGAGAAGAAACTAATGGAAGAAAGTGAACTGGAAATTGTGATTAATTCCTGCAGTTCAAAGTGATGAGTGGTTGCCTTCGAGAATGGCGATGTTTTGCCATTAAACCAATTTGAAATCCAGATCTTATGAATTTATAGGAGATAGATGATACTGAAGATGCTGGTTTACCAAGGAATGCCACAGAATACTGGAGTAACTGGGCAGGTCAGGCAGCATCCCTAGTCAACATGGGTAGGTAGTGCTTTGGGTCGGAGCCCTTCTTCAGACTCAGTCTAAACTAACGTCACCTCTCTATTTTATCCAGGGATGCTGCCTGACCTGATGAGTTACTCCAGCATTTTGTGTCTTTCCTTTTAATTGGAGGTAGATTTAGAGTTTAGACTTCAGCGATAGAGCTCGGAAACAGGCCCTTCAACCCACCGAGTCCGCGCCGACCAGCGATCGCCCCGTACACCAGCACTATCCTACACACTAGGGACAATTTACAATGTTACCAAAGCTAATTAGCCTACAAATCTGTACGTCTTTGGAGTGTGGAAGGAAACTGGAGCACCCGGAGAACATCCAAGCAGTCATAATACCATAAGGTCAGAAGAATTAGGCCATTCGGCCCATCAAATCTGCTCCGCCATTCAATCATGGCTGATCTATCTCTCCATCCTAACCCCATTCTCCTGCCTTCTCCCCGTAATCCCTGACACCCGTACTGATCAAGAATCTATCTATCTCTGCCTTAAAATTATCCATTTACGGCCTCCACGGCCTTCTGTGGCAAAGAATTTGACAGATTCACCACCCTCCGACTAAATAAATTCCTCCTCATCTTCTTCTTAAAGGAAAATCCATTAATTCTGAGACTATGACATCTGGTCCTAGACTCTCCCACTAGTGGAAACATCCTCAGCGGATGCAGGCCCAGTGCCTTCAAACATCATGGGGAGAAACGCACAAACCCCGTACAGGTGGCACCTGTAGTCTGGACTGAACCCGAACCTCTACCGCTGCGCCACTGTGCTGCCCTATTCTATTTGACTTTCGTCCTAGATATTTGGTGTAAAAATCGAAAATGCTGGAAGTTCTCATCAGGAAGGATATTTACCAATTAGGTTGGAGCTGACTGCGATCGCCACTTTCCTGTCCGGTATGTGACATGTTAACTGAACTCGGCAGCTAATGATGAACTTGAAAGTAGTTTCATGAATCCCAAATGATTGGATATTCCCTGACCTGAGATTTCACTGCGATTCCCGGCTGGTTTGCATTGATCCAGCCTGACTGCATGCATTAAGGATGGAAAGCGGGCAAGTGAATTTATTGACATTCAATCTCGTTAGCCGGTGCTGTAGAATTGCTGAATCTGACGGGTTAGGTGATCATTAATTGCTTCAGATATATTCAGGATTCAAGTCATTGTTTTGTGCTTCGAACATGTGGCGTATAATTTGTTACGTTATCTCTACTGACCGTGACCTAGTTCCGAGATATAACAAAATGCCCAAGAAATTATGATCTTATCTCATTGAATACCTTGCATCGCAGAGGTGTTGCTAAAATGATCTTGCATCGTTACACAGGGTAGTTCTGTAGGGAAATGTGTAATAAAGACTTACTAGGATGAAATCAATTGAAAATACTGTAATTGCATCCTCAATGCTGACAAATTGTATCAGTGCCATATAGATCCCTGTCCAAAACTCGACAGGACTTGACATTGCGTTAAGGTGGGGTGAGTGCTTCATTGTCTTCATAAGTAGTAAGATTAAATGAGAACTTACCAGTTTGAAGTTTGATCTTTATTTTATGAGGCGTTACGTTGAGGGATTACGTGAAGAACCCGCCAGCACACATGCGCGTCAATCTTCAAAGCAGCGGTGTGAAATCACAGATGACAGTTGGTGAACCGAATGTAGTAAGATCAGAGAACTAGCATACCAGCTGACCTTTATGATAGAGGGTTGGGAGTAGAGGGCACGCAATCCCTCAACGTAACGCCTCATAAAATAATGATCAAACTTCAACCTGGTAAGTTCTCGTTTAATCTTACTATTTTACTTCGGAGTCACGTGAGTGACTGTGAAGATTTCAAAGCTCTGTGATTTCATGCTGTGGAACGAGTTCATGCGTCACACACTGTAATAGCTGACCATGGAGGAGTAACTGTAGAATGCATTCAGACATGACATGGCTATTTGAACATGCTGATGCGTTATTAACAAAGAAATAATAATGACCCCTTGCACTCAGAGCAAATTATAATACAGAGTTTAAATTCGACTCCGCAAACAACCCTGTCCTGGCAACGGGTTTTTTATAAAATGTTTGAAAAGATCTTTCACTGGACCATCCTGCCGTCGCAAGGATGTGGTCCATAGGAACTTCCAACCGTTTTGCTGCGGAGTTCGATGCAGCCCTGGTGGAATGAGATTTAAAAACATCAGTATCGACACGTGCCAAGGCCAAAATCTGTCTTAGCCACCTAGAGATGGTCTGCACAGACACCCTTTTGTGAGGTTTTTTATGACTGAAAAATAAAGCCATTTCAGAGTCCCTAAGGTGTTTTGTGACCCTGACATATTGAAGTAAATGGGTGAGTATGCATAAACGACGGTCCATGGGATAGGCTACGAATTCCAATTTATGACCAGATGCCCCTGGTCTATCCTGTTTAATTAATTTGAATATGTAGAATGTTATTTTATTGGCAGTTATAGTCATAGTGCCCAGCCGCAATTTATGCAGCGACTGGACTCGTTGAGCCGAGGTCAGCGCCATCAGCATAACCACTTTATAAGCTAGCTTGGTCAGAGACAGGGACGTAGCTGGAGCCCATCCCCTAAGCAGTGTCAGGACAGTGCTAACATCCCAAATGTGGGAGTACCTAGGCCTGGGGGGGGATTGGTATTAAAAACACCCTTCAAAAGTCTCGACACTAGAGGGTGAGACCCGATAGTGTGGTGTCTCGACCCGCGCCATAAGTAGGACGACAGTGCAGTTCTGGCACAGTTAACTACTGCATTGTCACGTGTACCTATGTATGGGGAACTACTTTATTTTGCATCCAACCTGGTCAAATCATATAGCAGACCTCACCTAGCCAGTACACAAGTGTCGCAACATTACAATTATTGGTCCCAATCACCTCCCAAACGCTAATTGGAGGAACAGCACCTCATATTTCGCTTGGGCAGATTACATCCCAGCGATATTAACATTGATTTATTTAACTTTAAGTAACCCTTGCATCCCCTCTCTCTCAGTTCCTCCCCCACCCAAGTCATTGTATTACTTTCAAAGTCGTCTTCTTGAGTCTCATTGTCTGCAACCCGTTTTCACCTAGCCCACAGTTAACAATGGTCTGTTACCTTTATCATCGTTACTTTTTTGCATGTCTTTCATTCATTTGTTCAAGATCTCTCTACATCACCGTCTGCATCTCTCGTTTCCATTTCCCCTGGCTCTCAGTCCAAAGAGGGGTCTCGACCCGAGACGTCACCCACTCCTTCTCTCCGGAGATGCTGTTCTGACCCGCTGAGTTACTCCAGCTTTTTGTGTCTATCTTTGGTTTAAACCAGCATCTGTGGTTCCTTCCTGCACATCTCCCTTCTGGTATTTGTTTATCATGGTTCTGCCTCCACAAGTTATTCAAGCAGCAAAATAAGCAGATAATGAGCCCAACACATCCCATTGTGCCCTGTGTTAACTTGCACTGAGCACCATCAATACTCAACAGCCAGGGATCCAAAATCACACAGAGCGAGGAGCTGTTTCTTCGCACCCAACCACAGTGCACATAGGTGCAAGTATCCACCTCAGTACACTTAACTGCAAGAGGTTCACAGCAGATAATATTAAAGATAATTCCCTTAAGCACATAAAGAGAAAAGGGGTAACAATAAGAAAAGGGTGGGACCCCTCAGGAATTAAAGTGGTCAACTCTGTGTGGAGCCACAGGAGATGGGCAAGGTCCTCAATGAGTATTTCTCCTCTGTTTGTTTGTACTGTGGAGAAAGACACGAGGAAATTGGGGCAATCAGTGGAAGCGTTTTGAGGGCAGTCAGTATTGAGGGCGTATGAAGGGAGACAAATCTCCTGGGCCTGATCCGATATTTACGAGGACACTGTGCGAAACTAGAGAGGAAATTGAAGGTGCCCTGGCTGAGATTTACGTGTCATCATTAAAAAAGGGTGAGGTGCCAGAAGACTGGAGGGTGGCAAATGTCGTGCCTCTATTTAAGAAGGGCTGCAAGGAAAAGCCTGGGAACTGCAAGCCAGTGAGCTTAACATCTGTGGTCGGACAGTTATGAGAGAGTATTCTGAGGGATAAGATATACATGCATTTAGATGGACAGGCAGCATCTCTGGAGAGACGGAATGGGTGACGTTTCAGTCTGAAGAAGGGTCTTGACCCGAAACTTCACCCATTCCTTCTCTCCAGAGATGCTGCCTGTCCCGCTGAGTTTCTCCAGCATTTTGTGTCTACCTTCGATTTAAACCAGCATCTGCAGTTCTTATCTACACATGCATTTAGATGGACAGAGGCTGATTAGGGACAGTCGACACGGTTTTGTATGTGGGAGAATGTGTCTCACCAATCTGATTGAGTTTAGCGTAGGTTTACAAGTTTATTTCCCGGGATGGCGGGACTGTCATATGCTGAGAGGATGGAGCGGCTGGGCTTGTACACTCTGGAGTTTAGAAGGATGAGAGGGGATCTTATTGAAACATATAAGATTGTTAAGGGTTTGGATACGCTAGAGGCTGGAAACATGTTCCCGATGTTGGGGGAGTCCAGAACCAGGGGCCACAGTTTAAGAATAAGGGGTAAGCCATTTAGAACGGAGACGAGGAAACACGTTTTCTCACAGAGAGTGGTGAGTCTGTGGAATTCTCTGCCTCAGAGGGCGGTGGAGACCGATCCTTTGGATACTTTCAAGAGAGAGCTGGATAGGGCTCTTAAAGATAGCGGAGTCAGGGGCAGGAACGGGGTACTGATTGGGGATGATCAGCCATGATCACATTGAATGGCGGTGCTGGCTCGAAGGGCCAAATGGCCTACTCCTGCACCTATTGTCTATTGTCTATTGTCTACTGAGTTGTTTTTTAAGATGTGACCAAAAATGTTGATGAGGGCAGAGTTGTATATATGATCGGTTGGGCAGGTGGGGCTGAGGAATGTTAGATGGAATTTAATACCGAGAAATGCGAGGTGTAGCATTTTGTGAAGCCAATCAAGGCCAAGACCTGCACAATGAATGGTAGGGATCGGTATAGTGTGGTAGTGCAGAGGGATCTAGGAGTGCAGATAGGCCCAACTCAGCAGGACAGGCAGCATCTCTGGAGAGAAGGAATGGATGACGTTTTGGGTCGAGACCCTTCTTCAATCTGAAGAAGGAGTGCAGGTACATGGTTCCATGAACGTGGCATCGCAGGTAGATAGGATGGTCAAAGAGTATGGAAGTTAGGGGGCATGTTACAGTTGTATAAGACACTAGTGAGGCCACCTCTAGAGTAATGTGTTTAGTTTTGGTCACCAAGGATGTTGTCAAGTTGGAAAAGGTGCAGAGAAGATTTACGAGGATGTTGCCAGGACTCAAGGACCATCCACAGTGTACAGGCCCAGGTTACTCGCTGCTGTAGACCCAGCCCTTGTCCTGTTCTTGACACCACAGTGCCTATGCATCTAATCCAGTTACATTTCTGGTGATGGAGGGAAGTAACTGGAGATGGTTTTAGGATTTAGTTAGGCCAATCGGGTCTGCGCCGACCAGCGATCCCCGCATATTAACACTATCCTACATTCACCAGGGACAATTTTCACATTTACCAGTTTTCACATTTACAAAATTGTACGTCTTTGGAGTGTGGGAGAAAACCGAAGGTCTTGGAGAAAACCTCCACAGGTCACGGGGAGCACGTACAAACTCCATACAGGCAGCACCTGTGGTCGGGATCGTACCCGGGTCTCCGGCGCTGCATGCGCTGTAAGGCAGCAACTCTTACCGCTGCGCCACCGTGCCTCCCCGGGGCGTTTTGCCTTGGACAGTGACGTGTAGAACTCCTGTGTGTTTTAATGTGTGATGGTTGGCATGATTACCATCATACATTTATAACCAGCTCTCTTTATGGTGGAGTGCGAGGTGATCACAGCAGGGGAAGTTTGTCAAACTCTTTTCTCACAGTGAGTTATCAGGACATGTTGTTTTCTAGGGTTTTTGACGAATCGTTGACCATTTCTGTCCCCCTCGGATGCTGCTCGACCCACTGAGTTCCTCCAGCAGATTATTTATTGTTCCAGATTCCGGCACTCACAGTTTCTTGCAGCCCCAGTGTGAGAAAGTGGAAGGGTTTAAGAAGAAAGATAAGTTCATTAGTTCATAAGTCATAGGACCAGATTTAGGCCATTCAGCCCATTGAGCCTACTCTGCCATTCAATCATGGCTGATCTATCTTTTCCTCTCAACCCCATTCTCCTGCCTTCTCCCCATAACCACTGACACCCATATTAATCAAGAATCTATCAATCTCCATCTTAAAAATATCCATTGACATGGGCATCACAGCCTCCTGTGGCAATGAATTCCACAGACTTATCACCCTCTGACTGAAGAAATTCCTCCTCATCTCCTTTCGAAAGGTACGTCCTTTGATTCTGAGGCTAAGGCCTCTGGTCCTAGGCTCCTAGACACTCCCACTAGTGGAAACATCATCTCTACATCCACTCTGTCCAGGCCTTTCCAAGAGGAGACCCCTCATCCTTCTAAACTTCTGACTCTCTCTATTTCTCCCCCACCCAATTTGCACCAGCGTCTCGTTTTCACCCAACAAACAGCTAGCAATGGCCTGTTTCCCTTATCATCGTTTCTTGTTTGGATATCTTTCATTCATTGTTCTTTATATCCCTACATCACCGCCTACATCTCTCGTTTCCCCGTCCCCGTGACTTTCAGTATGAATAAGGGTCTCGAAACGAAACATCACCCATTCCTTTTCTCCGGAGATGCTACCTGTCCCGCTGAGTTACTCCAGCATTTTGTGTCTATCTTCGGTTTAAACCAGCATCTGCAGTTCCATCCTACACAAATTACTGATTTGCCTTGGTCTGATCGTAGATACACAATTTCATAGATGGAGCGCCTGTAATCCTTTTCACCCTTGGTACACAGTCACTGAAACCACTTGGTGCACATTAGTCCGACAACGCTATGCTGTTAGAGTTTGTGCAGAGATAATTTGTCAATTCTCTAACACTCCCCTTTCAGAAGAAGTGATGAGCAGGGGTAAGCAGTGAGCCTGTCTTGTGTTGTTAAAATGCAACAACGCCTGCTTTATACTATTTGGACAGCAGAGGGTGCTGGATCCCATCACTAACCATTCTCCACCCATCGCCATCTACTACCTTTGTCTTTGAGCAATCCCTGGCCCAAGTCCCAACAGGGCGGCACGGTGGCGCAGCGGGTAGAGTTGCTGCCTTACAGCGCTTGCAGCGCCGGAGACCCGGGTTCGATCCCGGCTACGGGAGCTGACTGTACGGAGTTTGTACGTTCTCCCTCTGACCGCGTGGGTTTTCTCCGAGATCTTCGGTTTCCTCCCACACTCCAAAGACGTACAGGTTTGTAAGTTAATTGGCTTGGAATAAGAGTTTATTGTCCCTAGTGTGGGTAAGATGGTGTTAATGTGCGGGGATCGCTTGTAGGTGTGGGCTCAGCAGGTCCGAAGGACCTGTTTCCGCGCTGTATCTCTAATCTAAATTAAACTCAAAGGAAACATGCTATTCCTCTTTTGCAACTTCAGTAGAGTCACAGTCATACATCATACCCCTCAGCCCAACTTACCCACACCGACCAACATTCCCCATCTACACTGGTCCCACCTGCCTGCGTTTGGCCCATATCTTACCCATCATGATCCTATTAAATCTTTCTCCCCTCATCCTAAACCTATCTCCTCTGGTTCTCGTTTCCCCTACTCTGGGTAATAGATTCTGTGCGCTTACTGGAATTATTCATCTCGTGATTTTGTACAAGATCATCCCTCATCCTCCTGCGCTCCAAGGAATGGTGTCCCAGCCTGTCCATCCACTTCCTGTAGCTCTGGCCCTCGGGTCCTGGCCACGCCCTCGTTAATCTTCTCTGCACCCCTCCAGCTTGACAACACCGTTCCTATAACATGGTGACCTAAACTGAACGCAATACTCCAAAACTGAACATAATACTACAGAGAAAGCGCACAGAGAAATAGCATAGAAGAGTGGGTGAGGCCAGCATAGATCATGCAGGCCAGTCTTGAAGGGATTGATGGCCAACTCAACACCCAAACACAAGGCAGCTGAACCTTGTGTAGATGGGACATGTTGGTCAGTGTTGGGCCGAAGGGCCTGTTTCCACGCTGTCTGACTCTATGACTCTTATTCTGATGTTCTTGCATTCTCGTGTGACTGGAATGGCGAGGCACTCGGCATCTGCTGGAGGGAAAATACTCCTCAACGAAGACTCTGCCCTCCATCCATCATGGTTTACTGAGCCTAGTCTGGAGAAGGTAGGAGAATGGGGTTGTGAGGGAAAGATAGCTCAGCAATGATTGAATGGCAGGTTAGACTCGATGGGTCGAATGGCCTAATTCTGCTCATATGACTTGTGAACTATGAACCTCCTCACTGTCAAAGAGATCCACAAGAGGTGCTGCCTCAAATGAAGCAGCCAACATCATCAAAGACTCGCACCACCCTGGCATTGCTCTGATTTTGCCCTTGTCATCAGGAAGAAGATACAGGAGCCGGAACACTGTGGCCATCAGGTTCAAGAACAATTTCTTCCCCACAACCATCAGGCTTTTGAACACTACACAACACTGCCCTCAACTACAAACTACCATGGAGCGTGTCTTTGGTTACACTGCAGACTCTTGAACACTACCCTCAACTTAACCCTCAACTACCCTCAACTCAACCCTCAACTACCCTCAACTCAACCCTCAACTCAACCCTCAACTCAACCCTCAACTCAACTCTCAACTTAGGCTTTTGAACACTCTACAATGCTAGTTTTTACAAACTACTGTGGATTGTGTCTTTGGCTACACTGGCTTTTTTTTTCACTCGTTTTGTTTGACTGATCAACTGAAAGATACAGCACAGAAACAGGCGATCCGCACCGACCACGCACTCCCCACACACAAGAGGGGCAATGTGCAGAAGGCCAATAAGGCAACAAACCCACACGTTTGGTGTCACTGTCATTAGTCTATTGAATTTTAAAATTTGAATTCATTGAATCATATTTAGCGGTGTGTAATTGTGTTTGTATGCCAGTTAGGCTGCAGCACGTAAGGATTTAATTGTTCCATTGTCGGTACATAAAGCAATTGAACACTCTTGTCTCTTGATCCTAAGACCTGACCAAACACAGGAAAAAACATCAGGACCATTGCCTGCACTTTTCTGTTTGGACAGCAGATGGTGCTGCAACCCATCTAATTGTCCTCTTGATTATTCGCCCTTCAATAGTTGCCTTTTAAAAGAAAAAAAATCCCAGTTGTTCTGCTTCATTTTACAATGTAAAATCCGAGCAGACAACAAAGACTAGAAAGATCTGCAATGCAATTTGATGTTACGGGTTAAAGCGTTCCGTCTTTGTATTCTTCGCAACACTCCGTGTCAGCATGAGAGCAGGAATGATATCAAAGGACGGAGCAAAAATAGCCTGAGGAGGCAGATTCCCCTGGAGGTTATAAAGCAGAAAGAAAAACAAAAGCACATTCCATATCCTGGCGATCTTCAAAGACCGCAGGGGACATTTCTGCAGTGTTTTCTGAAATTCCACCCAGTGAGTGCCGGACTGCCCTTCATTACATATATTGCGCCGATCCTCGCATCTCACCGCAGATCAAACTGGACCCAGGCGATGGTGTAGCCCAGCATTGTAACCTGCTTTAGTTACTATCTGACCAACACTAGGTTTCATGTACGATCCCATCTTTATGTGTGGGAAGGAACTGCAGATGCTGGTTTAAACCCGAAGATAGACACAAAAAGCTGGAGTAACTCAGCGGGACAGGCAGCATCTCTGGAGAGAAGGAATGGGTGACTTTTCGGGTCAAGACCCTCCTTCAGACTTCATGGCCTGTCTGAAGAAGGGTCTCGACCCGAAACATCACCAATTTGCATACCTTGGGCATGCAAGCAAAGAATGACACCTTGACCTGTCACATGTGACAATAAAGTATTCCATTCCATTTAGAGATACAGCGTGGAAACAGGCCCTTTGGCCCACTGAGTCCGTGCCACCCAGCACTATCCTACACACTAGGGAATAATTGACCAATAATTGATAGTACATGAGCACTATCCTACACACTAGGGAATAATTGACCATTTTTACCAAAGTCAATTAACCTACAAGCCTGTACATCTTTGTAGTGTGGGAGGAAAGGAGAGCACCCAGGGAAAGCCCAAGTAATCACGGGGAGAACGTACAAACTCCGTACAGGATTGAACCCGGGTTGTTGGCTGTGCTGTAACGCAGCAAGTCCACCGCTGTGCCACTGGGCCACCCATCTTTTAAGTCTTGATCTGAGCTTCTGAGTACAAAATGCCATCCAGTTTGTGGGATGGCTGCACATGGTGTATTTTTGAATAGATATAAAACGTTTCAATGTTTAAGAAAGAACTGCAGATGCTGGAAAAATCGAAGGAAGTCAAAAATGCTGGAGGACCTCAGCGGGTGAGGCAGCATCTATGGAGATAAGGAATAGGCAACGTTTCGGTTCGAGATCATTCTTCAGTCTGATGTCGGGGGGGGGGGGGGGGGGGGGGGGTAGATGGTTCAATGGTCTTTTATTGACCTGTGAGCATATGCACAGTGGATCCTCTTCTTACATACAGTCCCGTACAGTATTCCCATACGTAAGCACATCCTCGTCTAGCAAGTGACCAGAAACAGACTTCTGAGCCCCTATGCAAGAAGCACCATGTTGTGGCGCCATTTTCAAAGAACATTCAAAGGATTCATTTTCAAAGAAAAAAAAAATACTGAACTGATATCCATTGATGTGAGTGTGAACAACCAGCACAGCTGTGATGAAGAGCTGGAGTATGCTCCCCTTTATCCCAGACAATATTTATTCAGCAAACTACATCACGCACACAGTTGATATGGTCAGTACATTGATGCAATCAAAATGAAAGTTCATCAATGCTCCTTCTCTCCTGCAAGATTGAGGAGATTACGGTGGCACAGCAGTAGAGTTGCTGCCTTACAGCGCTCACAGCGCCAGAGATTCCCGGTTCGATCCTGACTACGGGTGCTTGTCTGTTTGGAGTTTGTACGTTCTCCCCGTGATCTGCGTGGGCTTTCTCCGAGATCTTCGATTTCAGAAAGTCTTGCCATTCCCAGTATGGCAAAAGAATAAATCAGGGAAGTGGCGCAATCGGTGGCTAACGAGGGAAATCAGGATAGTATTCAAAGGAAAAGAATGAAGCGTACAAAATTAGCCAAAAAAGCAGCCTACCAGGGACTGGGAGAAATTCAGAGACCAACAGAGGAGGACAAAGGGCTTAATTGGGAAAGGGAAAATGGACTATGAAAGAAAACTGGCAGGAAACATAAAAACTGACTGCAAAAGTTTTTATCGATATGTTAAGCGCAAAAGATTAGTTAAAACAAATGTAGGTCCCTTGCAGTCAGAAACGGGTGAATTGATCATGGGGAACAAGGACATGGCGGACCAATTGAATAAGTACTTTGGTTCTGTCTTCACTAAGGAAGACATAAATAATTTGCTGGAAATAGCAGGGGATCGCGGGTCAAATGAGATGGAGGAAATGTGGTGCGGAAAGTTAAGTAAATTGAATGGATTAAAGGCCAATAAATCCCCAGGGCCAGATAGGCTGCATCCCAGGGTACTTAAGGAAGTAGCCCCAGAATAGCAGATGCCTTAGTGATAATTTTTTCAAAACTCTTTAGATTCTGGAGTAGTTCCTGAGGATTGGAGAGTAGCTAATGTAACCCCACTTTTTAAAAAGGGAGGGAGAGAGAAAACGGGGAATTACAGACCAGTTAGTCTAACATCGGTAGTGGGGAAACTGCTAGAGTCAGTTATTAAAGATGGGATAGCAGCGCATTTGGAAAGTGGTGAAATCATTGGACAAAGTCAGCATGGATTTACGAAGGGTAAATCATGTCTGACGAATCCTATTGAATTTTTTGAAGAGTGGATAAGGGAGAAGCAGTGGATGTGTTATATCTGGACTTTCAGAAGGCTTTCAACAAGGTCCCACACAAGAGATTGGTATACAAACTTAAAGCACACGGTATTGGTGGTTCAGTATTGATGTGGATAGAGAACTGGCTGGCAGACAGGAAGCAAAGAGTAGGAGTGAACGGGTCCTTTTCAGGATGGCAGACAGTGACTAGTGGGGTGCCGCAAGGCTCAGTGCTGGGACCCCAGCTATTTACAATATACATTAATGATTTGGACGAGGGAATTAAACGCAACATCTCGATGTTTGCGGATGACACCAAGCTGGTGTTAGCTGTGAGGAGGATGCTAGGAGGCTGCAGGATGACTTGGATAGACTGGGTGAATGGTCAAATGCATGGCAGATGCAGTATAATGTGGATAAATGTGAGGTTATCCACTTTGGTGGCAAAAACAGGAAGGCAGACTATTATTTGAATGGTGACCGATTAGGAAAAGGGGAGATGCAGCGAGACCTGGGTGGCATGGTACACCAGTCATTGAAAGTAGGCATGCAGGTGCAGCAGGCTGTGAAGAAAGCGAATGGTATGTTGGCATTCATAGCAAAAGGATAGTAATACAAGAGCAGGGAGGTTCTACTGCAGTTGTACAGGGTCTTGGTGAGGCCACACCTGGAGTATTGCATACAGTTTTGGTCTCCTAATCTGAGGAAAGACATTCTTGCCATAGAGGGAGTACAGAGAAGGTTCACCAGACTGATTCCTGGGATGGCACGACTTCCGTATGAAGAAAGACTGGATAGACTCGGCTTGTACTCGCTGGAATTTAGAAGATTGAGGGGTGATCTCATAGAGACTTACAAAATTCTTAAGGCGTTGGACAGGCTAGATGCAGGAAGATTGTTCCCGATGTTGGGGAAGTCCAGGACAAGGGGTCACAGTTTAAGGACCGAAATGAGAAAATCATTTTTCAGAGAGTGGTGAATCTGTGGAATTCTCTGCCACAGAAGGTAGTTGAGGCCAGTTCGTTGGCCATATTTAAGAGGGAGTTGGATGTGGCCCTTGTGGCTGAAGGGATCAGGGGGTATGGAGAGAAGGCAGGTACGGGATACTGAGTTGGATGATCAGCCATGATCATATTGAATGGCGGTGCAGGCTCGAAGGGCCGAATGGCCTGCTCCTGCACCTAATTTCTATGTTTCTATGTTTCTATGTCCAGATTTGTATGTTCATTGGCTTGCTATAAATGTAAAAATTGTCCCTAAGGTAGGATAGTGTGTCAATGTGCGGGGATCGCTGGTCGGTGCGGACTCGGTGGGCCGTGAGACCTGTTTCCGCGCTGTACCTCTAAAACTAAAAACAAAAACGAATTTGGCATGTCACCCAGTAATCTATCGAACCTCCTCAGGTGTATGGTAGAGAACCTCACTTTTATATTACAAGATTGGTTCAGTAACTCAAATGCCTGCTCTGAACCTCCTCATCTTTCTGTGTAGGAGAGAACAGCAGATGCTGGTTTAAATCGAAGATAGACACAAAATGCCAGAGTAACTCAACGGGACTGGCAGCATCTCTGGAGAGAAGGAATGGGTGACGTTTCGGGTCGGGACCCTAGATGGTCTCAACCTCGAAACGTCACCCATTCCTTCTCTCCAGAGATTCTGCCAGTCCCGCTGAGTTACTCTGGCATTTTTTGTGTCTCTCTTCCCATCTTTCTCTTCCTTTGAGAACCCTTTGAAACCTCCCACTTTGACATCTCCTCATCACTCCTTGGATACCTTGTACACAGATATTTTCTTTAAATGCTAACACGAAGCCACACAGAGCATTTAACTGCATTCAGACACTAGGTAACTGCAAACTACTGCTGTACTATAATTGCTTAATATGTTCTTCATGTCACTGCAAAGCCCCAGGGTGTTTTTCCAGACTACTTGATAAATATAGCTGGAGTGGGGAGGCCCCAGCATTGTGCAGCAGGCCACCAATATAAATTGGTGACCATCCCGATTAATTATTTACCACTTTATTAACTCTCTGCTCTCCCTCCGAGACGTTGCCGACAACTTAATTTTCTCCAATGTTTCTCCTGGAGCATCATGAGTTACTGTGCACCGAACTGTGCCAAATGTTCATGACCACTTCATTTAGCCCGTGAAAACACCTCAGACGTCGCAGGTTTCATCAAGAAATCCAACCGTGTTCTGACAAAGATCATTCGGGTTTATCCCAATTAGAAAACTTGGATAAACCGGTAGATTCCATGGACCCAAAGGGGCCCATTATGAGTTCTGTAAGTATGTGGATAGAAAAGGCACAGAGGGATGTGGGCCAAGCACGGGCAGATATAGTTTAGTTTAGTTTAGTTTAGAGGTACAGGCCCTCTGCCCATGTCCGCGCCAACCAGTGATCCCTGCACATTTACGCTGTCCTACACACACACTAGGGACAATTTACATTTATAGAAAGCCAATTAACCTACAATCCTGTACGCCTTTGGAGTGTGGGTGGAAACTGAAGATCTTGGAGAAAAACCCACGCGGTCACGGGGAGAACATACAAACTCCATACAGACAAAGACCCGTACTCGGAATCAAACCCAGGTCTCTGGCGCCGAAACTCTACCGCTGCGCCACCGTGCCACCCCTGGCTTGGATGGGGAATCCTGGCCACCATGGGCAAATGGGTTATAGGGCCTGTTTCATTGCTGCCGGACTTCGTGACTCTAAGTAGAACATGAAAGTTTTTTGCAATTTTTTCAAAGTCCCCAGTGCCAATCGAAGCTCCTCTGGACATGGAGAGGGACTCACCGTAATCCATCTCCCCACATTGACGATAATGCTCGGATGTCACCGAGGCTGTTGTTGGATGTCTCCGCCACCGATTTTCCGGCACAGTTGGTTCCAGAGTCTCTCCAGATTATCCGGTTTTGCCGGACCAACAGAGGCCACGGCCTCTGAGAGGAGTCCAACGTGACCGCGTGGCCTAGGCGGACGGTTCCCGGTCACGTTGGACTCGTCTCGGAGACCGTGGCCTCCGTTGGTCCGGCAACACCGGATAATCTGGAGAGACTCTGGAAACAACTGTGCCGGAAAATCGGTGGCGGGCCTCTGAAGTTGGCTGCGGGAACAGACTGTGCCGGCTCTGTCCGCACCAGAATTCCAGAGCCCGGGCTCCAGGAGGGGCAGATTCAACTCACCAGGTGGCTACAGAGGTCACCCATGGGAACAATGATCTCCACAGACAGCCGTGGAGGCCAAAGCATTGGCTATTGTTAAGGCAGAGATTGACAGGTTCTTGATTCAGACTGCGGGTGGAGGCCAACTCAGTGGATATTTATAAGGCAGAGATACTGTAGATAGATTATCGATTAGTACAGGTGTCGGGAGTTATGGGGAGAAGGCAGGAGAATGGGGTTGAGAGAGACAGATAGATCAGTCCGTGATTGAATGGCTCGATGGAGTAGACTCGACGGGCCGAATAGCTTAATTCGTCTCCTATGGCTTATGAAGTTATAAATCAAAACCTTATCCGGGGGGGGGGGGGGGGGTTCTTGGTGTTTCACCACAGCTCAGTACACCTCCTTGTTTTTCTTCACAGGTGATCAGTGAATTTGAGGCCTCACCAGACGTCTTCTATTACCGGATCCCTAACCTCAGCCAGAACCACCTGTACAGCATCTGGGTCGTTGCGATCACAGCAGCTGGGAGGGGGAATTCCAGCGAGATCATCACCGTGGAGCCACTCGCCAAAGGTAAGGCCGTGGGGCAGAATCGGCCGACGTTAACCCGAGGTGCCGTCACCTCACACCCTGATGTTCCTCTTTAACAAATCTACCTGCCCCCTGTTTATAGTTTGTACACTTCATTCTGCACCGACTGAAGTTCCCTGATGAATGCTAGATTCATTTTTAGAGATACTATGTCCACACTGTATGTGCGTATCTATGTATGTATGTATGTGTGTATGTGTGTATGTGTGTATGTGTAGAAATATCGCACGGAAACAGGCCCTTCAGCCAACCAAGTCCACACCAACCAGTAATTACCCCGTCCACTGGCACAATCCTACACACTTGGGACAATTACCAAAGCCAATTAACCTACAACCTGTGCATCTTTGGAACGTGGGAGGAAACCGGAGCACCCGGAGAAAACCCACGTGGTCACAGGGAGAACGTACAAACTCTGTACAGACAGCATCCGAAGGCAGGATTGAACCAGGTCTCTGGCGCTGTAAGGCAGCAACCCAACCTTTGAGACTCCAAGTATACTCTGTGGACAACCCAGAATCCTATCACCACCAGTTGCATTGTAACAGCACCTAGTGCAGACCACCAGACTCAGAAACAGCTTCTTCCCATCTGTATTCAGGCTTCTCAATACTGCTTCCATTATTTAGGATACAGTCCCGTTTTTAGGTTTGCAGGTTAAGTGGCTTGTTATGAATGTAAATTGTCCCTAGAGTGTGTGTGGGATAGTGTAAGTACGCAGGGGTCGCTGGTCAGTGCAGACTCGGTGGGTCGAAGGGTCAGTTTCCATGTTGTATCTCTAAACTAAACTGAACTGAAATGCCGGAGTAACTCAGCGGGTCAGGCAGCATCTGTGGAGAAAAGGAACAGGTGACTTTTCGGGTCGAGACCCTTTTTCAGACGCTTCTTCTCGACCCGAAACGTCACCTGTTCATTTTCTGCACAGATGCTGCCTGACCTGCAGTTACTCCAGATTTTTTGTGTCTATCTTTGGTGTAAGCCATCACCTGCAGTTCCTTCCTACACATAATTTGACTCTCGTGCATCTTGATATTGTAGTTTTATCACACCGCCCCGAACCATCCTCTCTCATTCTTTGGCTGGATGAGAGACCCGGTGCGATTTTAACCTCTTTGCAAAATCATGAGAAGAATTATAAAATCATGAGAGGAATAGATGGGGTAAATCTACCCTAGAGGAAAACAAATGGTCGGCACGGACTGGAAGGGCCGAGAGGGCCTGTTTCCGTGCTGTAATTGTTATATGGTTATATGGTATAGATGCACAGAGTCTTTTACCCAGTAGGGGAATCGAGGACCAGAGGACGTTGCTTTGGTGAAGGGGAAAAGATTTTAATAGGAATCTGAGGGGTAACTTTTTCACACAGAGGGTGGTGGGTGTATGGAACAAGCTGCCAGAGGAGGTAGTTGAGGTTGGGACTATCCCATTGTTTAAGAAACAGTTGGACAGGTACATGGATAGAACAGGTTTGGAGGGTTATGGGCCAAGCGCAGGCAAGTGGGGCTAGGGTCGCCGGGACATTGTTGGCCAGTGAGGGCGAGTGGGGCCTGCCGGGCCTGTTTCCACATCGTATTACTCTATGACTGTGACTCTTGCCACTGTGATTGTCCTCAGCACCAGCCCGGATCCTTACATTCAGCGGCACAGTGACCACGCCGTGGATGAGAGATATCGTGCTGCCCTGCAAAGTGGTTGGAGATCCGGCACCGGCCGTCAAATGGATGAAGAACAGGTAAGTGGGCAAATAGGCACAGAACGCTCGCTCTATCTGACACACACCCGGGGCATTTCACCACGGTTACCAAAGTCAATCAGTCTACAAACCTGCACGTCTTTGGAGCGTGGGAGGAAACGGGAGCACCCGGGGATACCCCACGCAGGTCACCGGGAGAACGTGCAAACTCCGTACAGACAGCACCCGTAGTCAGGATCAAACACGGGCCTCTGGCGCTGTAAGGAAGCAACTCTACTGCTGTGCCACCGAGCCATCGTGCTGGACTATGTCCATGTTTTTAAAAGGAATATTCAGCGCTTAAAACATTTAACCCTCATTTCACACCGTTGACATATGATACACCTCCCGACCTGTCTTGGGTGTATTCTCTGGCACAGGGCTATACCCATGGTAGCTATCGTTTGAAGAAAGGCACAAAAGGCTGGAGTAACTCAGCGGGTCAGACAGCATCTGTGGAGAAAAGGAATTGGTGACGTTTTGGGTCGAGGCCCTTCTTTAGACTGAGAGTCAGGGGAAATGGAAACGAGAGATATAGACGGTGATGTAGAGAGATGTAGAACAAATCAATGAAAGATATGCAAAAACGTAACAATGATAAAGGAAACTGGCCATTGTTAGCTGTGGGCTAGGTGAAAACGTGTTAGACAATGAGACTCATCAGGACAACATTGAAACTGGTACAGTGACTAGAGTGGGGATGGGACGGAGAGAGAGGGGATGCAAGTTTACTTGATTACTTGAAGTTAGAGAAACCAATATTCATCCCGTTGGGTTGTAAGCATGCCCAAGCGAAATGTGAGGTGGTGTTCCTCTAATTTGCCTGTGGCGGCACCTACACCTGTCGGCTTTAAACTGCACAAAATCAGGCAATTTGATGATCAGAGCCAACATTCCATGTTTTGCTTTGTATTTTGTTGACCTTTTGCCTCTGTGTTCTCTGGGTCTAGCAATGGAACGCCAGTCCCTGTCCTAACCGATGGGCGCAGAAACATCTTCAACAACGGAAGCTTTGTGATTCGCACGGTGAAAGCAGAGGACTCTGGGTACTACAGCTGCAGGTCAAGTAATAGCTGGGGATCAGATGAGATCCTCCTCAATCTTCAGGTGCAAGGTGAGCAGATCCCACTGGACCAGGCATCCCTTCTACCTTCTCCTTCCGTCCACTTTCCTCTTCTGCGTAACGTGAGCTTTCTGAAACCTGTGCTGGGGGCCATTTTGTCCTGCAGGCTTCGGTCATTTGTGTTTCACCACTCGTGACCAATGTTGTAGCTGAGTGTGACAGTGCTGCCACGACGTTAACTGCTGAAGGCCACTAGGGGACCACAGCACAGGCACATGGAATCGAGGCAATAAGGTTCAGCCTTCGGTTGATTAGGAACTTCTTTAATCAGAGGGTAGTTAATCTGTGGATCTCATTGCCGCAGAGGGCGGTGGAGGCCAAGTCAGTGGATATGTTTAAGGTCAAGAGATCGACAAATTCTTGATTGGAACAGATGTCAAGGGTTATCGGGAGAAGGCAGGAAAATGGGATTCGCAGGCCGAGATCTGCCATGATTGAATGGCCTGGTAGACCCCTGTGACTTGTGAACGTGAATTTGTGGTTAGTTCAGTTTTTGTTTTGTTTTGTCTATTGAAACAGCGCGGAAACTGTCCCTTCGTCCCGCCGAGTCCTCGCCAACCAGCGATCCACGCACACCTACTCTAACCTACACATGCAGAAAGGAAGCCGTTAGCGGGAGTCCGGAGATCTTACAAACTTTGCGCTGTAAGGTAGCAGATCACCATTTGTGTTTCATTAATGGTGAGCTGGATTACTGTCCCCTACGTTCTATCTGAGTGGGACTTAGCTGGTGCTCAGTACCAGCTGAAGGCCACAAGGGGACTGCAGTGTTGGATGCATGGACAGGCACATGGAAGCAAAGTAATAAGAGGATCAGATAAGATCAACTTACGTTGATTAGTTGATGCTTCTATTATTTTAATCATGGTTGGATATATAGCGGATGGTTTGAACAGTTGATTTGATTTTAATTCCGTCATTGTGGCCATGGACAAAGCTGCCTTGATCTATGATCAACCTACCTGTATCTCTCTTACATAGAAACATAGAAAATAGGTGCAGGAGGAGGCCATTCGGCCCTTCAAGCCAGCACTGCCATTCATTGCGATCATGGCTGATCGTCCCCAATCAATAACCCGTGCCTGCCTTCTCCCCATATCCCTTGACTCCAGTAGCCCCTAGACCTCTATCTAACTCTCTCTTAAATCCATCCAGTGATTTGGCCTCCCCTTTATTCTAAGACCGTGGTCTTAATTTTAATTTTAATTAAGACCTTAATTTTATATACCTCCTGCACCCACACACAACTGACTGACTTCATCCATTTCACCAGCAACTTCCATCCGGCACTCAAATACACTTGGACCATTTCCGACATTTCCCTACCATTTCTTGACCTCACCATCTCTATTGCAGGTGATACACTCCTGACCAACATCCACTACAAACCAACTGACTCCCACAGCTACCTGGACTACTCTTCCTCCCACCCTGCTTCCTGTAAGGACTCCATCCCCTATTCCCAATTCCTCCGTCTACGCCGCATCTGCTCCCAGGATGAGGTGTTCCACACCAGGTCATCACAAATGGCCTCATTCTTCAGAGAACGGGGATTCCCCTCCCCCACTATAGATGAGGCTCGCACCAGGGTCACGTCCATACCCCGCAACACTGCCCTCTCTCCCCATTCCCCCACTCGCAAACAGGGCAGAGTCCCCCTGGTCCTCACCTTTCACCCCACCAGCCGGCAAATACAACACATAGTCCTCCGCCAGTTTCGCCACCTCCAACGTGACCCCTCCACCCGCCACATCTTCCCATCTCCCCCCCTGTCTGCCTTCCGCAAAGACCGCTCCCTCCGCAACTCCCTTGTCAATTCTTCCCTTCCCTCCCGCTCTACCCCTTCCCCGGGCACTTTCCCTTGCAACCGCAAGAAATGCTACACTTGTCCCTTCACCTCCCCCCTCCACTCCTTTCAGGGACCCAAGCAGTCCTTCCAGGTCCGACAGAGGTTCACCTGCACCTCCTCCAACCTCATCTACTGCATCCGCTGCTCCAGATGCCAGATGATCTATATCGGTGAGACCAAGCGGAGGCTTGGCGATCGTTTCGCCGAACACCTCCGCTCGGTCCGCAATAACCAAGCCGACCTCCCGGTGGCTCAGCACTTCAACTCCCCCTCCCATTCCGTATCCGACCTCTCGGTCCTGGGCCTTCTCCACGGCCAGAGTGAGCAACACCGCAAGTTGGAGGAACAGCACCTCATATTCCGCTTGGGGAGTCTGCATCATTTGGGCTTGAACATTGAATTTTCTCAATTCTGTTAACCCTTGCTGTCTCCTCCCCTTCCCACCTCTCCCTCAGCCCTCGGGCCCTGGCATTCCCTCTCTCTCTATCTCCCTCCCCCACCCTAGTCGCACCAGCTTCTCATTCTCACACCACAAACAGCTTACAATGGCTTGTTCCCTTTATCATCGACACTTTTTTGCATATCTTTCATTCATTGTTCTTTCTCTCTCCACATCACCGTCTATATCTCTCGTTTCCCTAATCCCTGACCAGTCTGAAGAAGGGTCTCGACCCGAAACGTCGCCTATCTCCTTCGCTTCTTAGATGCTGCTGCACCCGCTGAGTTTCTCCAGCCTTTTGTGTACCCTCGATTCTCCAGCATCTGCAGTTCCTTCTTTAACATTTTAGATACCTCTATTAGGTTTCCTGTCAGCCTCTGACACTCCAGAGAAAGCTATCCAAGTTTGCCCAACCTCTCCTTCTAGCTAACACCGTAGACTCCAGGCAGCATTCTGGTAAACCTCTTCTGCACCATCTCCAACCCTCTCCTATGCTTTCGGTTTTAGTTAGTTGTATTTTACTGCAAGTTGGCCCGCTCTTGTGCAAACTGTTTTTGAATTTTTTTCTTTCACTCAATACTGCGAGGCTCAGAAGAACGAAAAACACTTGAACTTTCAAGGTCCTTAGCTCTGACATCGTAAATACCATGATATATGTGTGAGAATTTAATGAGACTTGATGGGCAGGTCTTTTCATCATGCCTTAAACCTCAGTAAAGTCTGTGTCACTTCTAATTACTCATGGGCACACAATGACAAAGGAACAGGACATTGAGAAATAATTTTACACTAATATTCTGGCATTGGTAATTATTATCTTGCAGCATAACTGTCCCATCGCAAGAAAAATGAGTAATCTGGATAAGTGATGGTGGATTTCTATTATTTAGGTAGAAGGCTAGATTTATTGGAAATACGGTGATTGGATGCATCGGTATCTCAGAATCCTCACAGGCAAAGAAGAGATGGATTCAAATGTTAGATTGAAGATAGACTATTTATGGATAACATAGCACGCGGCGTGTTAGTTTCTTTTCATTTAGAGATACAATGTGGAAACAGGCCCTTTGGCCCACCAAGTACACGGCAACCAACAACCACCCATACACTAGCTCTATCCTACACACGAGGGACAATTTACTGAAGCCATATGCAGAAGCCAATTAACCTACAAACCTGTGCAGGAAGGAACTGGTTATACCGAAGATAGACACAAAGTGCTGGAGTAACTCAGCGGGTCAGGCGGCATCTCTGGAGAAAAGGAATAGGTGACGTTTTGGGTCGAGACCCTTCTTCAGACCGAGAGTCAGGGGAGAGGAAAACGAGAGATATGATAAGGTACAGAGAACAAATAAATGAAAGATACTCTTCCTCATATCCCTTGTTTCCCTCTCCCCTGACCCTCAGTCTGATGAAGGGTCTCGACCTGAAACGTCACCTATTCCTTTTCTCCAGAGGTGCTGCCTGACCCGCTGAGTTACTCCGGCTTTTTGTTTTCTATCTTCAGTTTAAACCCGCATCTGCACTTCCTTCCTACATATTAAACATGGTTTATTGCACAGTCTGGAGTATGTAAGGTACACACTAATGAATAGGTTAGAACGTGTATTATGCTCCACGCAGGGTCTCACGCTCGGCCGCCCTCCGCGCTGGCTTCCCAGTAGGCGGCAGCATCTTGTGGGAGCCTTCCTGAGGTCCCTAATCACACTCTGATACAAGCAATCAATATGCTCCCTCCTGTTCATCTGCCGAGGTTCATTAGAGTATTCCGCAACATGCCAAATCTTCTCAAACTTCTGAGGAAGTAAAAGTATTGGTAAGATTTCCTAGTGATCGCATCAATGTGCAGGGCCCAGGACAGATCTTCAAAGATAGTCCTTAAGGTCATAAGCTTATGAGTTCTAGGAGCAGAACGAGGCTGAATTAGAACTGGCCATTGTTTTATATTTAATTCACAAAAATGAATACTGGCGCAGTCCAGTGAATGTTCGATACGAGCTGCCACATCTGTAGAGTTGCGATGGTCAGAGGTCGATTTAATAAAGTTTACAGATGGTGCATTGTTTCCCCTTGGCTAATGCTTGAGAATTAGAAAAGCTCATCCAGAAACACAGTGCAAGTGTATCTGGATAGAAGATTAATTATGGAGTCCTCTTACGCTGTGTATCATTAACTGAAGGTAATAGTATTTTAATATCATAGTAAGAAACTTATTAGACCTTGCCTGCAGTTAGTGAAGGGGGAATAGTTCCCATGCATTTGCTGATGATGTCGTAAAAGATGTATTCTTTCCGTGCTTATGTTAACCCTGTGCCCACACTTCCCTTCCAACAGTTCCACCAGACCAACCTCGTCTAACGGTCTCCAAGACAACCTCCAATTCCATCACGCTTTCCTGGATACCGGGCGACAATGGCGGGAGCTCCATTCGAGGTAGGAAGCCTTTAGGCTTTAGTGGAAAGAGGCAGTTCAGCCCACCGAGACCGCACCCACCAGCGATCACCCCGTACACGAGCACTACCCTACACATGGGGGACATTTTATGATTTACAGAAGCCATTTCACCTGCAAACCTGTACGTCTTTGGAGGGTGGCAGGAAACCGGAGCACCCGGAGAAAACCCACAGAAGGCAGTGGAGGCCAATTCACTGGATGGATTCAAGAGAGAGTTAGATATCGCTCTAAGGGCTAACGGAATCAAGGGATACGGGGAGAAAGCAGGGATGGGGTAGTGATTTTGGATGATCAGCCATGAATACATTGAATGGCGGTGCTGGCTCGAAGGTTCCAATGGCCTACTCCTGCACCTATTGTCTATGTTTCCACCAGCTCCTTACGCACAGAATCCATAGTAAGGAGCGGACACGGGCCTCTGGCGCTGTAAGGCAGCAATTCCGCTACTGCGCCACCGTGCCGCCCTCAAGATGTGTACAAGATCAGTGAGGAACACGAGTCTTCACGTCGCAGTTTATTTCATCGGTATAATGCTACACGCCTACGTGTACACCACCTTACGGTGTGATGCTTTGCGGTTAAGAAACTTCAACCATTGATCTACAGTTTGAGTCTTAACGCAGCAGGCTGGGAACTTAGGTTCCCACTGTATGAATCAATGTGGATCATGAAGCTTGCATGAAACAAGTTGTATTAGAATGCTGCTTAGATTAGAAGCTACAAGATATAAGGAAAGGTGGGACAAGTGTAGAGCCATAGGGAATCATAGGGTCAGACAGCATGGATGCAGGCCCTTCAGCCCAACTTTCTCATGCCGGTGAAAATGCCCCATCTACACCAATCCCACCTGCCTGCATTTGGCCCATTTTGCCCTAAACTTTTCCCATCCATGCACGTGTCCTAATGTCTTTTAAACCTTGTAGAGAATTGTTCTGTCTGGAATATTGGAGACCGAGGGGAGATCTGATACAAGTCGGTCCGGGAGGCATTGATAGGGGTGACAGTCAGAACCTTCTCCCCAGGTGGGGAATGACAAAGACCAGCGGGCATAGCTTTAAGGTGAGAGGGGCAAGGTTTAACGGGAGATGTGCAGGGCAAGCTTTTTACACAGTGAGCAATGGGTGTCTGCCTCTCAACCCCATTCTCCTGCCTTCTCCCCATAACCCCTGACGCCCCTGAAGATGGCGGCTCAGCACTCCTCCAACCAACGCTCCTTAATTAGTATTCTTTTAGTTTATTTATTATTGAGTGCCACCTTATGCATACGTTAACATATCACACAATCGACACGAACTACTAAACATTGGTTCAATGCGCAGTGGCTGTGTTTTCAGCAACGCAAATTTCGGACTCGGGTAATAGCCCTGTCCCACGGTACGAGTTCATTCCAAGAGCTCTCCCGGGTTTAAAAAAAATCAAACTCGTGGTAACGTAGCGGGTACGTCGGAGCTCGGGGACGTCTCTTAGCGGCTCGTAACGCCAACGGCAGGTACTCGGGAAGACTCGCTAACGGCAGGTAAGCACGGGGGAGACTCTTGAAGATTTTTCAACATGTTGAAAAATGTCCACGAGAGCCCCGAGTACCGACGAGTGGCCATTACCGTAAATCTCCGAGTTCGAATTAGGGCAAACTCGGGAGAGCTCTTGGAATGAACTCTTACCGTGGGACAGGGCTTTAAGGGTGCATACGTAGGCATCATGTGTATGCGTGTGTCAACCTGTGCGTATGTGTCACAGTATGTGCACATGAGTGTACGAACAGTTTTTATTTTTCTTACTTTTTGTTGCTTCCTCAGGTTACATCCTGCAGTACTCGGAGGACAACAGTGAGCAGTGGGGCAGCTTCCCCATCAGCCCCAGTGAGCGCTCCTACCGTCTGGAGAATCTCAAGTGCGGCACCTGGTACAAGTTCACCCTGACGGCGCAGAACGGAGTGGGGCCTGGCCGCATCAGCGAGATCATCGAGGCGAAAACGCACGGGAAAGGTACGGCACTTTTATCAGGATAGTGGGAAAAACTATCTCCATTTTTTGGATTTGTGTGCTTCCTATTTTCAGCAGTTTAACAAAAAACCTTTTGTCGCTCCCTCCCACCCTCCCTTCCTTTCTTCCTTGCTTCCTTCCTTCTTTCCTTCCGCTTTTCCTCCCTCACTCCCTTCCTTCCTTCCTCCCTCCCTCCCTTTCCATCCACCTATCCATTGCGCTCTCACTCCCTCTCTCTCTATCCAACGACCCACTCCACCGTTCTTTTTTCTCTCACCTCCCTTCTCTTCTCATCTTTCCTCTCTCTCTCTCTCTCTCTCTCTCTCTCTCACCCCTCTCTCCTCTCTCCTCTCACCTCCAATCTCTCTCTCTTCTCTCTCTCTCTCAATGTAAAAGACATTCAGAAAGGTACATGGTTGGGAAAGGAAGACACAAACTGCTGGAGTAACTCAGCAGGACAGGCTGCGCCAGACTGAAGAATGGTCTCGACCTGAAACATCACCCATTCCTTCTCTCCAGAGACGCTGCCTGTCCCGCTGAGTTACTCCAGCATTTTGTGTCTAACTTTGATTTAAACCAGGTTTCGAGGGATGTGGGCCAAACACAGGCAGGTGGGACTAGCGTGAATGGGGTCAGCATGGACAAGTTGGGCTGAAGGGCCTCTTTCTGTGCATTACGACTCCATGACTCAATGACACTGAGGAAGCACTGTAGACCTGCGCTGAAAAATAGCTGCACCACCTGTCACTTGCTTCACTTGCCCGCAGTCTAACTACACAGAGGACTGCGGTGTGGAAGTAAGTTCACCTCTCCCTTCACTCGACTTCCATTTCACTGCCGCATTGTGCCCTGGAGCTGCAGTCGAGTTTCTATGGTTACTAAAATTGCCGGTTCCAAAGATCAAAAGACCACACGGGGTCATGACGTGAGTGAATCCCCAGAAAAAAATTACTTTAACTCTCTCCTTGCTGGAACAGGGATATGTCCCTCCCCCCCGCCCTGCCCTCCACCTCCCCCCCCCCCCCCCCCGACCCCTCGTGTCTTACCCTGGACTTATTCCTGTCAGACGTTGAAGTTGGGAATGCAAGGAGAACGCACCATTGCCTGGAGGCTCATGGGGACACAAGGAACTGCAGATGCTGCAGTCTTGAGCGAAGCACAAAGTGCAGGAGGAACTCAGCATGTCAGAGAGCCTTTGGGGAGGGAATGGACAGATGACGTTTTCCCTGAACAGTACAACGCAGGAACAGGCCCTCCGGCCCACATTGCCCTTGCCGAACTTGATGCCATATTAAATTAATCTCTTCTGCCTGCATGTGCTCCATATCCCTCCGTTCCCTGCATATCTCTATGCCCATCTAAAAGTTTCTTAAACGCCACTATCATTTAGTTTTGTGATACAGCGCGGTAACAGGCTCTTTGGCCCACCAAGTCCGCGCCGACCAGCGATCCCCACACATCAGCACTACCCTACACACATAAGGGACAATTTTTACCAAGCCAATTAATCTACAAACCTGCACGTCTTTGGAGTGTGGGAGGAAACCTGAGATCCCGGGGAAAACCCACGCAGGTCACGGGGAGAACGTACAAACTCCGTACAGACAGCATCCATAGTCAGGATCGAACCCGGGTCTCTGGCGCTGTAAAGCAGTGCTTCTACCGCTGCGCCACCGTGCCACCCCCACCATCGTATCTGTCGAATGACCATGATAATGTCGACAAGAGATGATGAGGATTTAAACCGGAGGACCACCTCCAGTTTAAATTCCATTTGGAATATTTTGGAGGACCAAGAAACCATGAAACCAAGAAAGGCATGATGTAAAGAGCACGGTGGCGCAGCGATAGAGTTGCTGCCTTACAGCTCCAGAGACCCAGGGTTCAATCCCGACTGCGGCTGCTGTCTGTACAGAGATTGAACCTTCTCCCCGTGACCTGCGTGGGTTTTCTCCGGGTGCTCCGGCCTCCTCCCACACTCCAAAGACGTGCAGGTTTGTAGGTTAATTGGCTTTGGTAAGATTAGTAAATTGTCCCCAGTGTGCGCAGGATAGTGTACAGGGGATCGCTGGTCGGCACGGTCTCAGTGGGCCAAAGGGCCTGATTCTGCACTGTTTCTCTAAACTATAACTAAGACAAAGAGCCACATTTTTAACATCCACCAGAGGGCGACAAATCTCTGAACCTTTTGCCGATCCTCTGCCTCTGATAACAAAAACCAGCAAATTCAAATATAAAAAAACAAATTGGAAAAGCATTATGAAAATACGAAATTTGTTAAGGAAATGCGGCCAATTATAAGCAGCGAAGTCCAGCTTTATCCCCAGAGGGTGTGCCCCAGTGTGAGCTGCGGAGAGATGCGGGCAGAAGTAGTGCCCTACATTCCTTTGACGTGTGCATTATTTATAAAAATTAATAAACAAAAATATTGAATAGAATAGTAAGTACCTCCATAGTGAGAGAAACGCTGGGCGTTTGGGGACTATACGAACACGAGGCAATGTACAATTTGGCCACAACCATGGTTAAGTATGGTTACCTCTGAAGAAAAATAAGGATCATTTTTGTTCCTGCAATGAGACTAATGGAGGCACATCAAATGAAATTAAATCGAGTTGAGTTTATTGTCAAATGCACAGAATTGGTGAGGGACGGTGGCGCAGCGGCAGAGTTACTGCCTTAAAGCCCTGTCCCACTGTACGAGTTCATTCCAAGAGCTCTCCCGAGTTTGCCCTGATTCGAACTCGGAGATTTACGGTACTCGGGGCTCTCGTGGGCATTTTTCAACATGTTGAAAAATCCTCACGAGTCTCCCCGAGCTTACCTCGTTTCCGGAGTACCTACAGTTAGCGTTACGAGCCGCTAAGAGACGTCCCCGAGCTCCGACGTACCCGCTACGTTCATTCTACGTGCTTACCACGAGTTGATTTTTTTTAAACTCGGGAGAGCTCTTGAATGAAATCGTACAGTGGGACAGGCCCATCACAGCCAGAGAGCCGGGTTCTATCCCGACTACGGGAGCTTGGCTGTGCGGAGTTTGTACATTCTCCCCGTCACCTGCGTGGGTTTTCAAGGAAGGAGATGAGGAGAAATTTCTTTAGCCAGAGGGTGGTGAATCTGTGGAATTCAAGGCCAAGTCACTGGATATTTTTAAGGCAGAGATACTGCAGATATATTCGTGATCAGGGGTTATGCGGAGAAGCAGGAGAATGGGGTTAGGAGGGAGAGATAGATCAGCCATGATTGAATGGCGGAGTAAACTTCGATAAAGCCACTCAACTGCTGGCCTCCGGGTCTCAGAAGGAAAGATCTAACGCTGGACTAAGATACACAAGTAGTGAGCTGATGCTGCAATCATCTTTTGCCCATCCACATCAAATACCCACTCATCAGAAATGATCTTCAATTTGCCTTCTGGCTGTTTTTGCAGTGAGATCGTGCAGTAGGAAAACGGATAGTTTTCGGTTGGTTTTACAGAAGTGGATATTATAACAAGCGGCAATTTTTACGGATCATTGGAGTGGAAATTGTAGTGGAGTCCTGGCGCCTATTTGGAAAAATTATTTGCTCTAAACGTTCATAAAGCTTTCCCCCCAAAACGTGACCCTTTTTCAATATGTGGCTTAGTTCAGGTTAGAGTTCTCTATCATTTTTTTAATCGTTTTTTTTAGAGATACAGCGCGGAAACAGGCCCTTCAGCCCACGGAGTCCCCACAACCAGCGATCCCCGCACATTAACACGATCCTGCGCACATTAGGGACAATTTACGATTCCACCAAACCAATTAACCTGCAAACCTGAAGAAGGGTCTCGACCTGAAACTTCGCCAACTCCTTCTCTCCATAGATGCAGCCTCACCCGTTGAGTTTCTCCAGCATTTTTTGTCCACCTTCGATTTTTCCAGCATCTGCAGTTCTTTCTTATACCTGCCATGTTATGTCCAAGAACTGAGATCATGGTATTGGCTTCCATGTTTTTGCTTGCAAACTCTGACAATTGCGTTCCCATTTTAGTAATCAAAGCTTTACCTCTTGGTAAAATTGAGCATAAACCTGCTCCTTTATAGCCTGTGCAGGTCGCAACCTAATAAGGCTGTTCTTAAAGAGAAAGACATGCCATGATAAATAGGAAACATAAAGTATTCTTAAAAAAGGGAAGGTATAATGTTCTTAAATGGTGAATATATAATGTTCTTCAATGCAGAATAAACAGTGTTTTTTTAACAACGGGGGATACATCAATCCATAAGTTCATAAGTGATAGGAGCAGAATCAAGCCATTCGGCCCATCAAGTCTGATCTAACTTCCCCTCTCAACCGCAATCTCCTGCCTTCTCCCTGTAACACTGACACCTGTACCAATCAAGAATCTATCCATCTCTGCCTTACAAATATCCATTGACTTGGCCTCCACAGCCTTCTATGGCAAATAATTCCATAAATACCTACTGTTCATAAAAGGGAGAATGTACAACATTCTTGAAAAGAGGAATACATGGACAGGCACATTGATGTGCAGGGTATGAAGGGATATGGATTATGTGCAGTTTGTCTTGGCCTTATGTTCAGCGCACACATTGTGAGCCAAAGGGCCTGTTCCATCTTCTATGATCGTAAAAAGAGAATTTACTGTCTTCTAAAAGGAGAAACAATGACACAACAGAATAATACATCGTAGACTTGGCGGGGTTGGAATCCAAGGCTTTGGTTTATTCTGCAAAAGGACATGTTTTTAGAAAATGATTAGAAGTAATCTAAAGATATCAATGGTGGGAACTATCTGCCAGAGGAGATAGTTGAAGCTGGGACTATCCCAACCCTTAAGGAACAGTTAGACAGGTACATGGGCATGAGAGGGTTGGAGGGATATGGACCTAGCGCAGGCAGGTGGGACCAGTGTACAAGTTGTGGGCAAGTTGGGCCAAATGGCCTGTTTCCACACCATGTAACACTCGATGACCCTCTATGACTGTAATTCTGTCTCCCTGCAGAGCCACAGTTTGCCAAGGAGCTGGAGCTGTTTTCCAGCATTAACACCACGAGGATCCGGCTGAACCTGGTTGGCTGGGTGGATGGCGGCTGCCCCATCACCACGTTCACGCTGGAACACCGGCAGTTTGGCACGGCGGCATGGACAACGGCGCAGCGCACCACGCTGTCCAAGGCCTACATCCTGTACGACCTGCAGGAAGCCACGTGGTACGAGCTGCAGATGACGGTGTGCAACAGTGCCGGCTGTGCGGAGAAGCAGGCCGAGTTTGCTACCCCCAACGACGATGGGAGTGAGTACTGCCTTGGTGACCCAACTGATCCCATCCGCTATCGATGCAAAAAGCTGGAGAAACTCAGCGGGACAGGCGGCAGCTCTGGAGAGAAGGAATGGTTGACGCTTACTTTTACTTCCCTCCAGAGATGCTGCCTGTCCCACTGAGTTACTCCAGCATTTTGTGTCTTTCTTCAGTTTAAACCAGCATCTGCAGTTCCTTCCTACACAAATATTCACTATCCATGTTTACATCTAAAAAGTCACTCCTCAAGAACCGGAGATTTTGGGAGAGGTTAGATTATAATTCCTTGGAGTGTAGGAGAGATCTTATGGAAGCATTTGAAACCTGTTTCCATGCTGCATGGCACTATGACCATGACTAAGTTGCTGTTGTGTCTGCTTCTGCTATCTCCCCTGGCGCCTACCACTCTTTGTGTGGTAAAAAAAGTGCCTCACAAATCTCTCTTAAACCTCTCCCCTCTCACCTTTGACCCACAGCCTCTTGTATTTGACCCCGTATCCTGAGACTATGACCTCTTGTTCCAGTTCCCTGGTCAGGGAAATATCCTCTCCACTTCCTGAATGTCTAACCCAGTTAGCATTTTGTATGTATCAACTCTCTTCCTTCCAAACTTCAGCGAATACAACCCTGGCCAATCGGAGATGCAAAGGACTGCAGATGCTGGAATCTTAAGCAAAAAACGAGCTGCTAGAGGAACTCAAGATGTCGGACATCATCTGTGGCGGGAAATAGGCTGACACGTTTCGGGTTGGGACTCGGAACAATATGAAGAGAGGTCCTAACCCAAAAAGTTGTCTGTCCATATCCTTCATCAGATACCACCTGACCCACTGAGTTCCTCCAGCACTTCGGTTTTTTTGCACAAACCTAGTCAATCTGATCTTGCCTCAATTTGTAAACCCACCATCCTAAATTAATCTTTATTGAACCTTAGTTTAGTTTCGTTTAGAGATACAGAGTGGAAACAGGCCCTTCGACCCACCGAGTTCACACCGACCGGCCATCCCCACACATTAACACTATTCTACACACACTGGGAACAATATACATTTATACCAAGGCAATTAACCTTGGTATAAATGTACCAAGGTTGCTTGGGAGTGTGCACCTTTGGAGTGTGGGAGAAATCTGGAGATCTTTGAGAAAACCTAAGCTGATCATGGGGAGAATGTACAAACTCCATACAGGCAGCACCCGTAGTCAGGATCGAACCCAGGTCTCTGGTGCTGTAAAGCAGTAGCTCTACCGTTACGCTTCCATGCCGCCCTCTGTGGTAAGGTCAAAATTGCCCAACATACTCCAGGCGTGGTCTCAACAAAGCCCTGTATGAATGTAGCAAGAATGTGTTGCCCAGACACAAGGAACTGCAGATTCGGAAATCAACAAGTCAGGCAGCATCTGTGGAAGAATGACGAGGTGGTGTTTTGGGGCAGGACCCTTCTTCAGACTGATTGTAGAAGGGGGGGGGGAGAAAACTGGAAAATAGGTGGAAGGCAGGACAAAGTCTGGCCAGTGATAGGTGGATACAGGAGTCGGGGATGGGGGGGGGGGGTGGATTGGCAGATGGGTGGAGTAAGTGACAAAAGCTAGAGATGAGGAATGTATTGTCATTGCCTTAACTCCTTCGCTAATATTATGTTTGTGTAATTAATAACTGGTGATGAATTGAAAATGACTAAATTGGAATTAAAGAGTGCTTAATGTTAGCTTTGAAACCTATTTCACTGGTCATTATTACAGCACTGTTGGGTGGCAAGTTTGTGTGAAAGAATTGGTGACCATGTCTCCGACAAGAACAGAATTACTCTACCAAATATTTCATGCACTGTAAAGTGCTGAGGACGTCAGGGGCTATGGGGCGAAGGCAGGAGAATGGGCTTGGGAGGGAATGAGAGATCTGCAAAGGATTGAATGGTGGAGTAGATTTATTCTGCTCCTTGAATCCATGAAAGTGCATTCTGAGGTTACGAGTGGCGCTGATCAAATGGAATCATTTTCCTTTTTCCCTCTGAGATGTGACCCGTAGCCCACATTGACAATGGTCATATATTACCATCATCTGTTCCAGATTGGCTGAGGAAAATACCTGAAAAATCCTTCTGACAAAATAAACATTGGCTCTATTGTGAAAATACTTTATGTTTTTGTCATTGTGCAACTGCCCTATTGCCTCATGTTTCAGTTTCAATTTACGAGCTGTTGGCTGAAGCAAACACAATGTTTCTCCAATAAACCTTTTACAATCTGTTGTTCAGCATCGGCTGATGAGTTACTAGCCTGTGGAAGACCTCAGTAGCAAATAAGGGTCGGCTCATATTGAGCTCTGTTAATTAGTTTAGTTTAGTTTACTTTAGGGATAGAGTGCGGAAACAGCAGCGATCCCCGTACACAAACATTATCCTACACACTAGAGACCATTTTACTATCTTTACCAAAGCCAATTAACCTACAAATCTGAACATCACAGTGACGCAGCTGCCTCGCAGCGAATGGAGCGCCGGAGACCCGGGTACGATCCTGACTACGGGCGCTGTCTGTATGGAGTTTGTACGTCCTCCCCGTGATCTGCGTGGGTTTTCTCCGAGATCTTCGGTTTCCTCCCACACACCAAAGACGTACAGGTCTGTAGGTTAATTGCCTTGGTAAATGTTAAAAAAAAATGCCCATAGTGGGTGTAGCGTAGTGTTAATGTGCGGGGATCATTGGTCAGCGCGGACCCGGTGGGCTGAAGGGCCTGTTTCCGCATTGTATCTCTAAACTAAACTAAACTAAATGAAACTAATCTTTGGAGTGTGGGAGGAAACCGGAGCGCCCGGAGAAAACCCACGCAGGTCACGGGGAGAACGTACAAACTCCGTCCAGACAAGCACACATAGTCAGGATCGAGTCCGGGTCTCTGGCGCTGTAAGACTGCAACTCTACTGAGGATTAAATTACCACAAGTATCTAATTGTGATTGACTATTTTCTTGACTTATTTATCCCACCATGTATCCAGGACTCAGCGTCTGTGTCGTAACAAAATGGTTCCGTTTAGCTTATTGTCACGTGTACCGAGGTACAGTGAACAGCTGTTGTTGGGTCCCCTGTGTTTTTGTCATGTGTATTTGGGTTTTGGAAGGGGAAAGATCATGTTCAGGTAGGACACGAAGGAGAGATTATAAAAGAATGATAGAAATAAAGTACTGTAGAAGCTGGTTTACAAAAAAAAAACCACAAAGTGCTGGAGTAACTCAATGGGTCAGGCAACATCTCAGGAGAACATGGTACAGTGGTGCACTGGTAGAGTGCCATAGACCCAGGTTCGAGCTTGACAACGGGTACTGTCTGTATGGAGTCTGCGTGGTCTTCCTGTGACCACGTGGGTTTTCTACGAGAGCTCCGGTTTCCTCCCACACTCCACAGACTTGTAGGTTAATTGTTTTTTTTAGGGATATGGGGAGAAGGCAGGAACGGGGGTACTGATTGTGGATGATGAGCCATGGTCACGTCTGTAAGTGAGTTATTGTTGTCCTCTCCCCTACCGACCTGTCCCACAGTTACGCCAGAAGAATGAAGTGGAAAGGATGTTTCCGGTAGTGGGAGAGTCTACGACCAGAGGTCATAGTCTCAGAATTAAAGGACATTTCTTCAGAAAGGAGATAAGGAGGAATTTCTTGAGTCAAATAATTGTTAATCGTGGACTTCAGAAAGCTGTGGAGGCCAAGTCAATGGATAGTTTTAAGGCAGAGATAGATAGATTCTTGATTAGTATGGGTGTCAGGGGTTACTCTTAAAAATAGTGGAGTCAGGGGATATGGGGAGAAGGCAGGAACAGGGTGCTGATTGGGGATGATCAGCCATGATCACATTGAATGGCGGTGCTGACTCGAAGGGCCAAATGGCCTACTCCTGCACCTATTGTCTATTGTCCATTGTTACGGGGTGAATGCAGGAGAATGGGGTTAGGAGGGAGAGATAGATCAGCCATGATTGAATGGCGGAGTAGACTTAATGGAGTGAATGGCCTAACTCTGCTCCTTTCACTTATGAACTTATGAAAGTTAATGGGCTTATCGTGGACTAAATGGAAGCCGGAACCATCAGGAATTTGTGGTGACTGCCTTCATGCTGCCGATCCTGCCATCATATTGCTTAAGTTGACACAGGAGACATTAAATCCTAGACAGCTCCCACCAGAGCAGTCCCATCAGTCTCATTCCCCCGCTTAGTATTACTTTGTAGTCCAGTGATATCAAGATGGTAGAGGTGGCCACTCATTGCTTTGAAACTTTGGATCAAGGGAGAAGAGGAATGAGATGTGTTAGAATGGAGTCCCAACCCAAATTCTGTTTCCCTAAACCACTGCACATGCCTGAAATACCTTTCCAGCCCCAAGAATTTCAAGGTGGTAAGTATATAAACCTATGAGAGGCATAGATAGGGTAGACAGTCGGGACGCATTTCCCAATGTGGGAAGGATGAGAGGTCACAGCATTAGAGTCTGAGGGGCACAACTGCAAGGGAATATGCTGGGCATGTTTTTGTTCACAGAGAGTGGTGCATGACTGGAATGTGCTGCCAGGGTTGGTGGTGGAGGCAGATAGGATAGTGGTGATTATCCTGCAAACCCGCGCATCCTTGGGATGTGGAGAGAAGCCAGAGCCCCCGGGGGAACAACATGTGGTCACGAGGAGAATAGGCAAACTCAGGCAGCACTGTGGCGCAGCGGTAGAGTTACTGCCTTGCAACGACAGAGGCCCTGGTCCCGGGTTCGATCCTGACCACGGGTGCTGTCTGTACGAAATATGCACGTTCTCCCCGTGACTCGGTTTGCTCCCACACTCCAGAGACGTACAGGTTTGTAGGTTCATTGGCTTGGTATAAGTTGGCATAAGTTGCCCCTAGTGTGTGTCGGATAGTGTTAATGTGCGGGAATCGCAGGTCGGTGCAGACTCAGTGGACCGAAGGGCCTGTTTCCGCGCTGTATCTCTAAACTAAATTCCAAAGACGTACAGGTTTGTAGGTTAATTGGTTTGGTTTAAATGTAAATTGTCTCTGGTGTTGCATAGGATAGTGTTAATGTGCGGGGATCGCTGGTCGGCGCGAACACGGAGGACCGAAGTTGCCTGTTTCCACGCTGTATCTCGACACTAAACCAAACTAAACATCTTTCGAGGTCAGCATGGAACCCGGGTCTCTGGTGCAGTGAGGCAGCAGCTCTACCAGCTGCGCCCTTCCAATGGGAACGGATGTCCCTCCATCCCTCGCCCTCACCCATTGTGTCTCAATGCTTCTCTGTGTGAAGGGTCTGAATCAGACTAATGTCCCGTCCATGTAATCTAGGATGGGACATGATGGGACCTACATGATGGGAGCGACTTTGAGGATATTGTGGATGTAAAACTACATTGTCTCGTGTGCCATCCGGCATGTAGGCAAAGTATTTATTATAATATTTAAATTGTCTTGGAACGCAGCCAACACGCTATACTACAAACAGCGCTTTTTATTCTGTGGAAGATCGTTTTACCAACACTCAAAGTCTTGGCAGAAGCACTGATGTTGACACTGATTCCTCTACTCCACAGGACAAAAAATCTGTTCTTTTTGGCAGTGCATAAATATTCACATCCTAATTTAACTCTCTTCTTGCCTCTTAAAACCAACGTAGCACGAAGAGTGAGTTTAGTTGTGTGTAGTTTAGTTTAGATTACAGCATGGAGCAAGGCCCTTCGGCCCACCGAGTCCGCGTCGACCCACGCACTAGGGACAATTTACAATTAAACCATGCCAATTAACCCACAAACCTGCATGTCTTTGGAGTGTAGACACAAAATGCTGGAGTAACTCAGCGGGACAGGCGGCATCTCTGGAGAGAAGGAATGGGTGACGTTTCGGGTCGAAGCCTTTCTTCAGACTGACAGTCAGGGGAGAGTGATAGTGGAGATATGGAAGGGTACAAGGAGAGTGATAGTGGAGATATGGAAGGGTACAAAGGTTGACACGGATCAAGGAAATGAAGAATGGTTCACTGTTGGCTGAGGAGAAGGTGACAGTGAGGCATACAAGCAGTAAAGATAATTAGGAGGACGGTGAAACCAGTCGGAGAACTAGGGTGGGAGAGGAACGGAGAGAGAGGGAAAGCAAGGGTTACTTGAAGTTAGTGAAATCAAAATTCATACCAAGGAAAGGTACAAAATGCTGGAGTAACTCAGCGGGACAGACATTATCTCTGGATAGAAGGAATTAGTGTCATTTTGGGTCGAGACCCTTCTTCAGACTTCAAAATTCCTACCGCTGGGTTGTAAGCTGCCAAACCAAAGTATGAAGGTAGACATGAATGCTGGAGAAACTCAGCGGGTGAGGCAGCATCCATGGAGCGAAGGATACAGGCGACGTTTTGGGTTTTCGACCCTTCTTCAGACTCTTACCTTTCCTCCAACTCTACGAAAATCTCCCCAAGCAATGGGGAACAGCATATGAGGTGCTGTTCCTCCAGTTTGCGTTGGGACTCACTCTGACATTGGAGGAGGCCCCTTGGACAGAAAGATCGGTGTGGGAACGGGAAAGTGAGTTAAAGTGTTAGATATTTATGCTTGCTGGGAATGAAAGAAGCTTTTCCAGATTGTGCCATTAAGACTCTGTTATAGTCCGTGAACCCATATACTGTATTACGAGGTAATGCTGCGTCATTACCAGGGCAGATATATTACGGAGAAACAGCATGCCTTGATATATTATGATGATTGAACTTCTGTGTAATACAGTGGAATAACACAGCCTTATATATTGCAAATAAATTGCTCAGCAGGCCATCGCAGATCAGAATTTCCTCACAGCGATTCATCTCCCATTACTCCAGCAAAGGAAACTCCATTTAAGTGCTCAAAAGAGATTTATGATGATGGCTCGGGAAACACAATCGGACAGTTAATGAGGAAATTCACCTCAATGGGTAGGTCAGTGTTTAGAGGGACAGGGGCCAAACGCAGGCAGGTAGGGCAAGTAAGCATTGAAACATAGAAACATAGAAACATAGAAATTAGGTGCAGGAGCAGGCCATTCGGCCCTTCGAGCCTGCACCGCCATTCAACATGATCATGGCTGATCATCCAACTCAATATCCTGTACCTGCCTTCTCTCCATACCCTCTGATCCCTTCAGCCACAAGGGCCACATCCAACTCCCTCTTAAATATGGCCAACGAACTGGCCTCAACTACCTTCTGTGGCAGAGAATTCCACAGATTCACCACTCTCTGTGTGAAAAACGATTTTCTCATCTCGGTCGTAAAAGACTTCCCCCTTATCCTTAAACTGTGACCCCTTGACCTGGACTTCCCCAACATCGGGAACAATCTTCCTGCATCTAGCCTGTCCAACCCCTTAAGAATTTTGTAAGTCTCTATGAGATCACCCCTCAATCTTCCAAATTCCAGCGAGTACAAGCCAAGTCTATCCAGTCTTTCTTCATATGGAAGTCGTGCCATCCCAGGAATCAGTCTGGTGAACCTTCTCTGTACTCCCTCTATGGCAAGAATGTCTTTCCTCAGATTAGAAGACCAAAACTGTACGCAATACTCCAGGTGTGGCCTCACCAAGACCCTGTACAACTGCAGTAGAACCTCCCTGCTCTTGTACTCAAATCCTTTTGCTATGAATGCCAACATACCATTCGCTTTCTTCACAGCCTGCTGCACCTGCATGCCTACTTTCAATGACTGGTGTACCATGACACCCAGGTCTCGCTGCATCTCCCCTTTTCCTAATCGGTCACCATTCAAATAATAGTCTACCTTCCTGTTTTTGCCACCAAAGTGGATAACCTCACATTTATCCACATTATACTGCATCTGCCATGCATTTGCCCACTCACCCAGTCTATCCAAGTCATCTTGCAGTCTCCTAGCATCCTCCTCACAGCTAACACTGGCCCCCAGCTTCGTGTCATCCGCAAACTTCGAGATGTTGCATTTAATTCCCTTGTCCAAATCATTAATGTATATGATGTAAAGCGTGGGCAAGTTGGGCCGAAGGGCCTGTTTCGATGCTGTATGAATCTACCATTCGATGACTCAACGGGTTGCATGGAGGCGCAGCGGTAGAGTTGCTGCCTTACAGCGCCAGCGACCCAGGTTCGATCCTGACTGCGGGTGCTCTCTGTACGGGTTTTTTTATGTATGTTCTCCCTGTAACCTGCGTGGGTTTCCCTAGGATCTCCGGTTTCCTTCCACATTCCCAAGACATACAGGTTTCTAGGCTAATTGACTTGGTAGAATTGTAGATGATCCCTAGTGTGTAGGATAGTGTTAGTGTCTGGGGATCGCTGCTCGGTGCGGACTCAGTGGGGCATTCAGTTTCGTTTATTGTCACGCAATGCCAACTTACAGTGAAAAGCCTTTGTTGTGTGCTAACCAGTCAGCGGAAAGATTACAATCGAGCCATTTACAGATATAGATATAAGAAATGTTGCTGTGGGAGTAGAGATTTAGAAGTTAGAGCGATTGTAATATGTGATTGTAGATTTGACAATAGACAATAGGTGCAGGAGGAGGCCATTCAGCCCTTCGAGCCAGCACCGCCATTCAATGTGATCATGGCTGATCATCCCCAATCAATACCCCGTTCCTGCCTTCTCCCCATATCTCCTGACTCCACTATCTTTAAGAGCCCTATCTAGCTCTCCCTTGAAAGTGTCTAAAGAACCGGCCTCCACCGCCCTCTGAGGCAGAGAATTCCACAGACTCACAACTCTCTGTGTGTGAAAATCTGCAAATAGTTGCCTGTGTTGGGCGCCATCTTGGAAGCATGGAACAAAGTCGGATTAAAGATAGTCTGAGGGTCAACAATGAGGTAGATAGTAGCTCAAGACTGCTCTCTAGATTGTTGGTAGGATAGTTCAGTTGCCTGATAACAGTTGGGAAGAAATTGTCCCTGGATCTGGAGGTGTGCGTTTCCATACTTCCTTACCTTTTTCCTGATGGGAGAGGGGAGCAGAGAGAATGGTCACATGTTCTTGTGTCCTTATGCTTTTATTAGATTTGTGCAAGGCTGAGACAGACAGATTATTGAACTGTGGGTGATCAAAGGTTATGGGTTCAGACAGAAAAAATGGAACTGTGGACAACAATGATAGTGGCAATGGTCAGTGAAGCAAGGTTCTTCTCTTGTGTAGGAAGATGCGGGTTTAAACTGAAGATAGGCACAGAATGCTGGAGTAATTCAGCGGGCCAGGCAGCATCTCAAGAGAGAAGGAATGGGTGATGTTCAGGTCGAGACCCTTCTTCAGACATTATCCATAATCCAGAAACGTTATCCATTCCTTCCCTCCAGAGAAGCTGCCTGACCCGCTGAGTTAGTCCAGCATTCTGTGTCTATCTTCGGTGCAAAACAGCATCTGCAGTTCCTTCCTACACGCGCAGTCTTGGGCGCCTCTGAGGCAAATTCCTGCCCCTATTTCATATCTTCTTACATGGCCTGTCTAGATTCAATACGTCCTGAATCTTGCCACCACAGTAGATGTGATACTGTGTGAAAAATCCACTATGTAAATCGATACTCAACCACAGAAACATAGAAACATAGAAAATAGGTGCAGGAGTAGGCCATTCGGCCCTTCGAGCCTGCACCGCCATTCAATATGGTCATGGCTGATCATCCAACTTAGTATCCTGTACCTGCCTTCTCTCCATACCCCATGATCCCTTCAGCCACAAGGGCCACATCTAACTCCCTCTTAAATATAGCCAATGAACTGGCCTCAACTACCTTCTGTGGCAGAGAATTCCACAGATTTACCACTCTCTGTGTGAAAAAAAAATTCTCATCTCGGTCCTAAAAGATTTCCCCCTTATCCTTAAACTGTAACCCCTTGTTCTGGACTTCCCCAACATCGGGAACAATCTTCTTGCATCTAGCCTGTCCAACCCCTTAAGAATTTTGTATGTTTCTATAAGATCCCACTCAATCTCCTAATTCTAGCGAGTACGCCGAGTCTATCCAGTCTTTCTTCATATGAAAGTCCTGCCATCCCAGGAATCAGTCTGGTGAACCTTCTCTGTACTCCCTCTATGGCAAGAATGTCTTTCCTCAGATTAGGAGACCAAAACTGTATGCAATACTCCAGGTGTGGTCTCACCAAGGCCCTGTAGTATAACCTCCCTGTTCTTACACTCAAATCCTTTAGCTATGAATGCTAACATACCATTTGCTTTCTTCACTGCCTGCTGCACCTGCATGCCTACTTTCAATGACTGGTGTACCATGACACCCAGGTCTCGTTGCATCTCCCCTTTTCTTAATCGGCCACAATTCAGATAATAGTCTACTTTCCTGTTTTTGCCACCAAGGTGGATAACCTCACATTTATCCACATTATACTGCATCTGCCATGCATTTTCCCACTCACCCAGCCTATCCAAGTCACCTTGCATCCCCCTAGCATCCTCCTCACAGCTAACACTGCCCCCCAGCTTCGTGTCATCCGCAAACTTGGAGATGTTGCATTCAATTCCCTCGTCCAAATCATTAATATATATTGTAAATCGCTGGGGTCCCAGCACTGAGCCTTGCGGTACCCCACTAGTCACTGCCTGCCATTCTGAAAAGGACCCGTTTACTCCTACTCTTTGCTTCCTGTCTGCCAGCCAGTTCTCTATCCACATCAATACTGAACCCCCCAATACCGTGTGCTTTAAGTTTGCATACCAATCTCTTATGTGGGACCTTGTCGAAAGCCTTCTGAAAGTCCAGATACAGTGGCTTGCAAAAGTATTCATACCCCTTGAACTTTTACACATTTTGTCACGTTACAACCACAAACGTAAATGTATTTTATTGGGATTTTATGTGATAGACCAACACAAAGTGGTGCATAATTGTGCAGCGGAAGGAAAATTATACATGGTTTCCAAATTTATTACAAATAAAAAATTGAAAAGTGTGGCGTGCAAAAGTATCCAGCCCCCCTGAGTCAATACTTTGTAGAACCACCTTTCGCTGCAATTACAGCTGCAAGTCTTTTGGGGTATGTCTCTACCAGCTTTGCACATCTAGAGACTGACATTTTTGCCCATTCTTCTTTGCAAAATAACTCAAGCTCAGTCGGATTGGATGGAGAGCGTCTGTGAACAGCAATTGTCAAGTCTTGCCAGAGATTCGCAATTGGATTTAGGTCTGGACTTTGACTGGGCCATTCTAACACATGAATATGCTTTGATCTAAACCATTCCATTGTAGCTCTGGCTGTATGTATAGGGTTGTTGTCCTGCTGGAAGGTGAACCTCCACCCCAGTCTCAAGTCTTTTGCAGACTCTAACAGGTTTTCTTCCAAGATTGCCCTGTATTTGGCTCCATCCATCTTCCCATCAACTCTGACCAGCTTCCCTGTCCCTGCTGAAGAAAAGCATCCCCACAGCATGATGCTGCCACCACCATGTTTCACAGTGGGGATGGTGTATTCAGGGTGATGTGCAGTGTTAGTTTTCCACCACACATAGCGTTTTGCATTTCTGCCAAAAACTTCAATTTTGGTCTCATCAGACCAGAGCACCTTCCTCCACATGTTTGCTGTGTCCCCCACATGGCTTGTGGCAAACTGCAAACAGGACTTCTTATGGCTCTGTTTCAACAATGGCTTTCTTCTTGCCACTCTTCCATAAAGACCCGATTTGTGGAGTGCACGACTAATAGTTGTCCTGTGGACAGAATCTCCCACCTGAGCTGTGGATCTCTGCAGCTCCTCCAGAGTTACCATGGGCCTCTTGGCTGCTTCTCTGATCAATGCTCTCCTTGCCCGGCCTGTCAGTTTAGGTGGACGGCCATGTCTTGGTAGGTTTGCAGTTGTGCCATACACTTTCCATTTTCGGATGATGGATTGAACAGTGCTCCGTGAGATGTTCAAAGCTTGGGATATTTTTTTATAACCTAACCCTGCTTTAAACTTCTCCACAACTTTATCCCTGACCTGTCTGGTGTGTTCCTTGGGCTTCATGATGCCCATGAACATTGTTTGTTCACTAATGTTCTCCAACAAACCTCTGAGGCCTTCACAGAACAGCTGTGTTTATACTGAGATTAGATTACACACAAGTGGACTCTATTTACTAATTAGGTGACTTCTGAAGGCATTTGGTTGCACTGGATTTTATTTAGGGGTATCAGAGTAAAGGGGGCTGAATACTTTTGCATGCCACACTTTTCACTTTTTTATTTGTAAAAAGATTTGAAAACCATGTATCATTTTCCTTCCACTTCACAATTATGCGCCATTTTGTGTTGGTCTATCACATAAAATCCAAATAAAATACATTTACGTTTGTGGTTGTAACATGACAAAATGTGGAAAAGTTCAAGGGGTATGAATACTTTTGCAAGCCACTGTATAACACATCCACTGGTTCTCCCTTATCCACTCTACTAGTTACATCCTCGAAAAATTCTATCAGATTCGTCAGACATGATTTACCTTTCATAAATCCATGCTGACTTTGTCCAATCATTTCACCACTTTCTAAATGTGCTGCTATCCCATATTTAATAACTGACTCGAGCATTTTCCCCACTACCGATGTGAGACTAACTGGTCTAACCATTTGCAGGAACAACTGTAGCGACCAAAGTGAAGGAGGTATCAGGAAGATTTGAATTTGTAACATTCCCAGTTCCCTGCAATTCCCTGCAAGAAGAATTCATGTGTTTAAATATTGTCGATCAGTAGCAATCCCCATGGTTGCTCCAAGTGCAGTTTCTAATAAAATGAAGATAACAAAATCCATTCATTTTGATCAGCGGAAGGAATCTTTTCAAAAATGGTCAGAATTCAGTCCATGGATTAGAGCATTTTCCATGTCTTTTCGATGAAAAGATACCTTTTATTTCGATCCAGGACTTAAATACCGTTTATTGGCTTGTGTTTCTATGGTTACAGGGAGTGCAACTAAATTGTCTTAAATGTCAACACACTACAATGCTCCTTAAGTACGGAGCTCTTGAGAATACAATTTAATTCCACCTATAAATCATACAGCTCAAAGATTATTACATTGTTCGTCATCCTAAAACATGTTATCTCTTTTATTTTTTCAAAAAAAAAAAATCCTCTGTAATGCAGAGGTGCAGTCAATGGAATGGCACCATAGTAATCTATTTAAAAAATTAAAAATTAAAAATATTGAAAAGGAGCACCACCTTTATTCATTAAAAAATTACCTCCAAGACAATGAATTCTCAAAAATCAAATGTGACTGTGGTATAAAAATTAGTTTGAGCAAGTCGGCAACCATTTTTAGATTTTTAAGTGCTCCAGTTTGTTGTGACTCTTTACAATCGTGCTTTAGAAAATAGATGCCATTCGGCCCTTTGAGCCAGCCCCACCTTTCTACATGATCATCCAAAATCAGTTCCCCGTTCTTGCATTTTCCCCCTATCCTTTGATACCGTTCGCCCTAAGAGCTAAATCTAACTCTCTCTTGAAAACATCCAGTGAATTGGCCTCCACTGCCTTCTGTGGCAGAGAATTCCACAGATTCACCACTGTCTGGGTGAAAACGTTTTTCCTCATCTCAGTACTAAATGGCCTACCACTTATTCTTAAACTGTGACCCCTGGTTCTGGACTCCCCCAGCATGGGGACCATTTTTCCTGCATTTAGCCTGTCTAATCCTTTATAATTTTATATGTTTCTATAAGATCCCCTCTCATCCTTCTAAATTCCAGTGCATACAAGCCCAATCGACCTATTCTTTCATCATATGTCAGTCCCGCCGTCCCTTCAGAGCTCACACTTTTGAGCTACAATTTCTTGGAAGCTTTTCTGAAAGACCTAATCAATATAGAGGTTTATGGCATTAAATGGAATGACGCCAGTGAGTCATTGTTTACTGTGCTGTCACGGGACCAGGGTTGATGGGTGGTTAGACCACTTCAGGCCGAGGTGATGGGTATGTCAGGAGCATAACATTTGTAGGAAGGAACTGCAGATGCTGTTTTACACTGATGATAGACACTAAATGCTGGAGTACTCAGCATCTCTGGAGAAAAGGAATGGGTGATGTTTCAGATCGAGTCTGAAGAAGGGTTTCGACCCGAAACATCACCTATTCCTTTTTCTCCAGAGATGCAGCCTGACCCGCTAAGTTGCTCCAGCACTTTGTGACTATCTTCAGCATAAAATGTGATTTATGTTGGGCTGTTGGATGTTCGGAATTGTCTTAGTGTGCTGTAAAATCCAACTCTGCGATTTATAACCTTCTGATAAGAAAATACCTCAGGATTTGCAAAGAGGGTTGGGCATTTCCTCTCTGCCCAACATTCTAGGCTGATACTACAGTGCTACACGCCTTAGCCACAGTATTTTTGAAGATGCCCTGAGTGAGATGGTCAAATCAAATGCCCACCTATCAGTATCAATGATGATCAAAGATCCTTAAGATATTATTCAACCAGTCTGCACATAATAAGTGAATAATAAGATTCTGTTGTTATTTTTAACGATTGGTGACTAAATATTAACCAGGGCAGCGATAAATAACACCTTGCTCTTTACCATGCTGTTTTATGATTGTTTATGTCTAAGAGAGGGAGAGGGAGAGAGAGAGAGAGAGGGAGAGGGAGAGGGAGAGGGAGAGGGAGGGAGAGGGAGAGAGAGGGAGAGAGAGGGAGAGAGAGAACATCACTATTTTATGACATAGGAGGCCGTTCGGTCCGTTGAAACGATGGCAGTTATTTTCCCTGTAATGCATTCTCCCTACATTCCCATCAGTTCCAGTACTCACCCACACACTAGAGATAAAAGGCCAATTAAACACCAACTCTCACATCGTTGGGATGTGGGAGAAAACCGGAGACCCATATGGTTTAAGACACACCATAATGCCAACTTTCCAAAAGCCAGTCCTGCAATGTGCAGGGAAATCCCACGCAGTCACGGGGAGAACGTAATCGATCCTGGGTCTCTGGCTATGTAAGGCAGCAACTCTACCGCTAAGCCACGTGCTACCCCATATTGCATTGGGAGCTTTGTCTAAACTTCAGGCTTAAGACCTGATTCAGCATCTTTCTGATTTGTTGGCATTTGTTCTGCTCATGGGCTCCACCATCCACGTTAAATCATGCCTGATCTGTTTTTTTTATCACCCATCAGCTCCTAATAACCTTACCTGATAACATTTCAGACTGGTTCCAACAGCTTTAAGGAGAGAGTGGAGTGGTCCAGATCTCCATTTCCTTGATATTATTTGCAAAGAACTGGCTCTTCATTTTAAGATTAAGCTCCACCTTCACATCCCGTTACTCAGAATGACCCTTCTATTGTATGAAGGAGGTTGAGATGTTTCAACGGTGTATCTGGTTCCTGAACAGAACTGTTTCTTCATTGAGTTCATAAGTTCATAGAGTCATAGATAGATTCATAGAGTGATACAGTGTGGAAACAGGCCCTTCAGCCCAATTTGCCCACACTGGCCGACATGTCCCAGCTACATTAGTCCCACCTACCTGCATTTGGTCCATATCCCTCCAAAACTGTCCAATCCATGTACCTGTCTAACTGTTTCCTAAATGTTGGGATAGTCCCTGCCTCAACTGCCTCCTCTGGCAGCTTGTTTCAGACACCCACCACGCCCTTTGTGTGAAAAAGTTACCCTCAGATTTCTTATTAAATCTTTTCCCCTTCACCTTTAAACCTTTGTCCTCTTGTCCTCGACTCACCTACTCTGGGCAAGAGACTGTGCATCTAACCGATCTATTCCTCCCATGATTTCATACACAACTAGCCCAAGTGCAGACCCGTTGGGTCTGCTCCCCCAATGCACCTGTTCTCTACCCGTAGGCCCCGCTGAAATCTTCAGTGAAGCTGATCACTGCTAGCTGAGCCATTGTGACGTCATCAGTTGAAGCTGGTCGTTTTAAATTCAGTGTTTGATTTTTTTAAACTTTAATCAGTAATAAGTCGAGAAACAAAGCATAAAATGTTCAGTGAAGGTGGTCTCTGTCTAGAGGGAGAAAATGTGCATCAGAATATGTAAAAATCTTGTTAAAGGACATTTTTTTAGCTATAATCGCGAATAACTTGTGAAATATAGGATGAAATCTTTAGTGAAGCTGATCACTGCTAGCTGAGCCATTATGACATCATCAGTTGAAGCTGGTCGTTTTTAATTCAAAGTCTTTTGACTTTTTTAGACTTTTAATCAGTAATGAGTCGAGAATAAGTAGAGAAATAAAGCATAAAATGTTCAGTGAAGGTGCTCTCTGCCTCGAGGGGGAAAATGTCAATCAGAATATGTAAAAATGTAATCGTTACCGCGTAGTTTTTTGCGAAGATGTAAAGACATCCACATATACACACACATATACACACACATATACACACACATATACACACACATATACACACACATATACACACACATATACACACACATATACACACACATATACACACACATATACACAGGTACAAGATCAGACTTTTAATAAGTATATGATATGTTCATGTTCTAGGAACAGAATAAGGCCATTCAGACCATCAAGTCTACTCTACCATTCAATCATTAATGATCTATGTTAACCTCTCGACCCCATTCTCTTGCCTTCTCCCGGACACCTGTACTAATCTAGAATCTGCCAACCTCCGTCTCATAAATATCCATTGATGTGGCCTCCATAGTGTCTGTGGCAATGAATTTCATTAATGAGTTATCATAAAGTGATCTCTCTGAGAGAAAACCGATATTGTAGCATGCAGTGGAGAATAGAAACTTCAATTTGCCCATTTTGTGTCTATCTTCAGCGATGGGATTTATGTTCGACATTATCTTGACGGGCCGAAAAATCCAATTTTGCACTTTGTAACCCTATGTTATGAAAATGCTTCAGGGTTTCCAAAGAGGATTGGAAATATCCTCAGTGCTGAACATTCAAGGCTGATGCCACAGTGCTGCACGCCTGATGTACAGCAATCGCTTTATCTGCTTGTAAGCCGCGTTGTCTCCTTCCCCTTAGCTAACAGTCTGAAGAAGGGTCTCGGCCCGAAGCGTCACCCATTCCTTCTCTCCAGAGATGCTGCCTGTCCCGCGGATGTTACTCCACCATTTTGTAGAGTAATCCTTGGTGTAGACCGGAAGATTACTCTACAATCTTAGAGTGTTGTACTCTAAGATTGTACAATCTTAGACATCTTCGATGTGGACCGATGTTAGACATTGGAGTTGTAGACCAGCCTCCGCAGTTCCTTCCTACACGCTAACTTCAACATCTTTGCTTGCACAGGCACTATTCCACCGCTGGTTAAGTCAGTGGTGCAGACTGAGGATGGAATGGCAACCAACGAGGAGCTGAAGATGTTGGTGACCATCTCCTGCATCTTGCTGGCTGCCCTGCTCCTCTTTGCCCTGCTCCTTGTGGTCCGAAGGCGCCGGAGGGAGCAACGTCTGAAGCGACTGAGGGGTAAGAGTCATAAGTTCATACGTGCATCAGCCTTAGGAGCAGGGTTAAGCCATTCAGACCATCAAGTCTACTCCGCCATTCAATCATGGCTGATCTATCTCTCCCTCCTAACCCCATTCACCTGCCTTCTCCCCATAACCTCTGACACCAGTACTAATCAAGAGTCTATCAATGGTAGACAAAAGTGCTGGAGAAACTCAGCGGGTGAGGCAGCATCTATGGAGCGAAGGAAATAGGCAACGTTTCGGGCCGAAACCCTTCCTCAGTCTAGATGCCACTGCACCCGCTGAGTTTCTCCAGCACTTTTGTCTACCTTCGATTTTCCAGCATCTGCAGTTCCTTCTTGAAGAAAGCGGGCTATCTGATACGTGATTAGCCCCACACTCCTTATACATGCTGGCAAATCTCCGCATGGTCATGATGCTCTCTAATTCTGTAACGTCCTCCATCCCTGAGGCGTCTGAGACCTCGGAGTTCCTTCAGTCCCGAGCCCCTCCATTGCTAGTCATCCTTTCCGTTACCCGAGCCCCATCCCTTGGAATTGTCTCCCAACTTCCCGTTTCATCTCAGCTCATGTCTCTGTAAGCGGCTGCCAGAGCAGAAATGGCCACCTGGTGCGCAAGAGCACCAGTTTCATAAATCGCCCGTTACTTCGAACACCAGCTCCATGTGGCCTTTCCATTTTTGCTCCTACAGTGGTCCACTGTCATATGTCCAACCTTTTCAATCTGCCCTTCTGCATTACAGTTTGTAATCTCTTCATCATCCTCAATCTTACCCTCAGCTGCCCTATCTCTCCTCTCCAAACTCCCTCCCCGCCCCGCCCACCCCGCCCACCCCGCATTCCTCCAATCCACTGTCCCTCTTTCTCATCCTCTAAGATGTTCCTTAACACCAAGCTCAACGACCAGGTCTTTGGAACTCGATTCTTATAGGGTTTTCTTTTGGTGTCACCGTGTTCAAATCTGGTTGAATTTTTTTTTTAATTTTCTGCTGCGAAGTTTTAGTGTTTTAGTTTGAACAGTTTTAAGTCCAAATTGTTGTTGATCTTCTTGACATGGTCTGCATTATTTGACATTTTTGTCACCAACTCCTACGTGAGAGACTTCAGCGCTCATGCCTCCGTGTACCAGAGGCTTTCTTAATGAAAGATTTCAGACCGACGAAAGTAATAAATATCATCTTCTCTTGCAGATGCCAAAAGCCTTGCTGAGATGCTAATGAGGTAACGTGCAGTGAGCGTCTGGTATTTTCGCACGGTCAAATGTTAAATGTGTCCTCTGGTTTGGTCTGGGTTTATACAAATGGTTAAAGGGTGAGTTAGTTCTGCTTAGCTGGGCCTCTGAACATTGCTGTTAGGGCCATGGAACAAGTCAGGTTTAATGTCACGCACACAAGTATGAAGCGGCCTGGGTGCCGTGGCAATTTTACTTGCACCAGTAGTTGAGTTGAGTTTAATTTATTGTCACGTGTACTGAGGTACAGTGAAAAGCTCTTGTTGCGTGCTAGCCAGTCAGTGGATCAGACAATACACGATTACAATCGAGCCATCCTCTGTGCACAGATACACGATAAAGGAAATAACGTGAATAAGGTTTAGTGCAAGATAAAGGCAGTAAAGTCTGATCAAAGGTAGTCTGTCAAAGGTCTCCAATGAGGTAGATAGTGGATAGAAACATAGCAACATGGAAAATAGGTGCAGGAGTAGGCCAGCACCGCCATTCAATATGTTAGCCCTAAGAGCTATATCTAACCAGCTATATCTAACTAAGTTCAGGACTACTCTCTAGTTGTTGGTCACAGGGACGTAGAGGGACATAGACCCAGACAATACACAAAAAAAAGACTAGAATTATGCAGCCAGAACACTTAAATTCTGCAAGAGGCAAAATGAAAAAGACTGCACAAAATACAAAACATCAGTGCAAAACTAGTCTTTGGCAGTGGAAGGGGTGGTCCATCGTGTTCCGTTGCTGAGGTAGGATTAGGACTGAGCAGGTTGGTTCAAGAACCTGAATGAATGAATGATAATTTATTATCAAATGTGACATGTCACGGTGAGATTCTTTGTTTTTCATAGCATACGCAAAGTATGCAAAGAGTAGCCACGCAAAGGGGGCCAACAAAGTTACAAAGTGTTCAATGTACTCCCAGAAGGAAATGCAGATGCTGGAAAATCGAAGGGAGACAAACGTGCTGGAGAAACTCAGCGGGTGAGGCAGCATCTATGGAGCGAAGGAAATAGGCGATGTTTCGGGTCAAGACCCTTTTTAGCGGTTACTTTTCGTTCTTCGAAGTGCTGCCTGCTCTCATCCGTCCCCTAAGGTCCCCTGACATTGCTTTGAAAAAGAACAAGGGGGTCAGCCTTAGTTTCTGGCTAATATATGTCCCACAATGAACAACAGACATTAAGTTGTCAGTTTTGGGACACGTTAATTGCCACACCGGAAGTGTTACAGAATTCTCTAATATCAGCAAGTGTTCGGACTGGAAAAGCATGCAAAGTTAGCAACAGTTATGGCATAATTGAGAAGCACAATTCTGCAGCACATGAGACCAAAGTGTTGTACATTCTCATAAGCTCTAGGAGCAGAATTAGGCCATTTGGCCCTTCATGGCTGATCTATCTCTCCCTTTTAGCCCCATTCTCCTGCCTTCTCCCTATAACCCCTGACACTCATACTAATCAAGAATCTGTCACTCTCGAATGGGACTCATCCAGTGGACAAACGGAAAGGTCTTCCCTCCATGGGACATGTCTGGGAGTTTAGTTGAACATTAGAGAGTTGTGTTCAGTTCTGGGTAGTGTGTTATGAGGAAGACGTTGTCAAGCTGGAAAGGGTACAGAATAGATTTATTTACAAGTGTAGCTGGGCCATGTTGGCCGGTGGTGGGCAAGTTGGGCCAAAGGGCCTGTTTCCACACTGTATCACTCTATGGGTCCCAGATCGCATGGTGGGCTGAATTGAGAGGGAGAGAGGCACTGATTGAAGGTGAGAGGTGCGCCAGCATGCGAACAAAAATGGGATTGGGATCATAATGGTTGGAGCGGAACAGTGGAGCAGTGTGGTAATCAACTACGAGGAGAGGGAAGCAAGTTTTCAGCGGTTGCGTTAAAAAGTCAGATTCTCCATCAGTGAGATTGACGACTGCCTGTGGTGGGATTTGCTTTCCTGAATGCTTTTAAATCGAAATTATATCAAAACCCTCCTTGGAAAGGTTGAATGATAAGTTGAGATTTGCAGCCGATGACTTTTGGATTTTCATAATTTAATCATATTTCTACCTTCCTCAAAATCCCTGCAACTCGCGTAAAATTAGCAGCAAATTGGCACTGTTATTTCGACGGCATACGAAGAATAAATATATTCATCGAACGGATATTGTTAATACCTTTAGACCCTTAACTAAACGACTTTGATTCAGGCTGGGGAATAGCTTGAAAGCAGTTGCTTTGAGCAGTTTCTGTTTTAATGTTATTACGCTCGCCTATTTTGGATAAATATAAGCATGAGATAATGTTGAGCGTTAAAGGCAAATGTATACCGATCCAGCCTTTTATATTCAACAAGTCCTCTGCGAATTATCCCGTCTCCATTGCCAGATGCAGCAAACAGCTTACAATTCAAGCTGTTATTTATGTAAATTGTTCATCAAAATCAATTGCACCACGCTTCCAAGTTTTATTTTGCTTTTGTTGCCTCTTATTTTTTTCCCCCTTCTTTATGCGGTGGCAGTGAAGTGCTCCTCCGGGGTTTCTGCGACTGGGTTTGAGTCAAGGCCTTATAAGTAATGTGAGGGGCATCTATTATATTCTCCAAGCAGTAAATGAGTTTAGGGAATAGTGTGACCCAGCTTGTCGATAACTCAAACCGCCCACGCCTCCATGCTGAGTCCAGTTTCCCTCGCAGTGTGAATACTCTGCCCGGATACAGGGACTGCATTGCCTTTTCCTGCAGTCCACCATATTACGGTCATTCCTGGTCCGTCAAGCAGATCATCTGGGGGAGAGAGGGGAGGGCCGAAGATGTCCTGGTTGGGTTGTTCCTAGGCCTGGCCAAGTTGGCCATCTGCGGGTCACGCGCCAGGCGGAAGAGGGCTCTGCCCGAGCCGGCTCCCTGCCCCTTTTCCGGGGTTACGTCCATGCCCGGGCGATTACACGCTGTCCATGGGCGCCCTGGGGGATTTCCGGGAACGTTGGGAGTGGAATGTATCTTCAACAAGGATGGGGAAATAGTCATTTAGTATTCAACGTTTAAGAATATTTACTTTATTTTGTAATATGATGGTGGGTTTGTTTGTATTTTTGTACTGTACATATCATTTTTGTAAATAGTTGATTGTAATTATTTTGGGGGCAAAAAAAGCAGATAATCGAATGTCGGGCAGGCCGCAATTAATTAAAAAAAATTAAACCATAAGTCACGATCGGCTTTTAACGTGAAATAATAATGTTATTGTGCTAAAGGCCTCGAACTTGCTGGCGGGGCAGCAAGACTCTTGAGCAGAGCTATTTAAGGTCTTTCTTTCTGTCTCTTTCAAGTAAAAACACAAGGACGTCCGACACGCTGAATAAACAACAGCAGACGCTGAGAATGCACATAGATATCCCACGCGCTCAACTCCTGATAGAAGAGAGGGACACCATGGAGACTATCGGTATGGAGTTCACACCATCCTCTCCAGTCATTCCATATGATGCGATACGGTGGAACTTTATTTACCCCAGGAGGGAAATTGGTCTGGCAAACGTCATCAAACACAAGATCCATGAAACATGAAAGTAAAGTGACGAGTGGAAAAGGATTGGGGATGTGCAAAGATTGGGCAGGTGGGGGAGGAGGGGAGTCAGTCTCAGTCTACCCCACGACAGAAGGGGGGGAGTTGTACAGTTTCATAGCCACAGGGAAGAAGGATCTCCTGTGGCGTTCGGTACTGCATCTTGGTGGAACCAGTCTGTTGCTGGAGGTGCTCCTCAGGTTGACCAGTGTGTCAAGGATGCACCAACACATATTTTCGTTGTTCCTTCCGCCATTCATTCCTCGTGTCTGCTGACCGCCAATTTGACTATTTCACAGCATTGGAGACATCAAGGTGCTCCCGCCGTATTTTTGAGCACTAGACGAGGATGCTGAGGAGAGAATCCTGAATTACCATGGATTCTGGCTCATAGGTTGAAATGTTAGATATTTTGAAGGAACTGGAAAGGGTTTAGGCAGTGGAACGTTTCCACGCAGTTTAGTTTTATTTGGAGATACAGCATTGAAAACAGGCCCTTCGCCCCATCAAGTCCGCAGCGACCATCATCACCTGTTCACACTAGTTATCCCACTGCACACTCGGGCCAATCTACAGAGAGGGCCAAATTAACCTTCAAACATGCACGTTTTTGGCATGTGGGAAGTACCGGAGCACCCGAAGGATACCCACGCAGTCACAGGGAGAACACATGCAAACTCCACACAGGCAGCACCCGAGGCCAGGATCGAACTCTGAGTCTCTGAGGCTGTGAGGCAGCTACTCTACCAGTCATGCTTGTGATGCCATATTCCATGAGATTGAATCGTGGAGGAGTTTTCTTTCATTTACTGACTTGTTTCCAAAATTGTCGACCATGATTTCAGCTGGGGATTCATTCATGACCAAAATACCTTCGACATCAAATCCACTTCCTCCACTAGTGCTGGACTTGTTTCTCACACAATGATGTCAAGTCCCATCCTTGGTGCTTCCCCATGTTTGGCCCTGGTTCCTGGTCTCTGGCCCATAATATCTGGGCCCTTTAACAGGAATAGCAGGTGACAGCTCTGACTCCCTCTGCTCCTCGATCTTAAAAGCAACTGCACCAGCTGTGAGGTGGGAGGTGGGAGGACGGAGTGAGAGATATAGTGGAGGTGCGGACGAGAGATGGAGAAAGAGGGGAGGGAAGTGGGTGAGCTGGGGGAGGGAGAGTTTGCCCAGTTACAGATGTGTCCATGGGAAGATCAATGTGCTGCACCACAGAACAGTTGCCCCTCCACAGGGGCTACCAGAACAGCTCTGTCTTTGCCCAAAGTTCACATGTGTCCATCCTTGCAAAGAGATAGGGGTGTCACAGGGGCGCAGCAGTAGAGTTGCTGCCTTACAGCGCCAGAGACCCAGGTTCGATCCTGAACACGAGTGCTGTCTGTACGGAGTTTGTACCTGCTACCCGTGACTGTGTGGGTTTACTCCAGGTGCCCCGGTTTCCTCCCACGCTCCAGAGTCATGCAGATTTGTAGGTTAATTGGCTTTGGTAAAATTGCATATTGTCCCTAGTGTGTAGGATAGTGTACAGGTATCGCTGGCTGACACGGTGGGCTGAAGGGCCTTTTCCTACCCTGTATCTCTAAAACTTAAACTAAGTTGCTGCCTTACAGCGCCAGAGACCCAGGTTCGCTCCTGACGATGGGTGCTGTCTATGCGGAGTTTATATGTTCTCCCTGTGACCCTGTGGATCTTCACCGGGTGCTCCGGTTTCAGTGGTTCAATGGTGCGTTTCTTGTCACCTGTGCGAAGTGCAAACACACAGTGAAATGAGTTTCTTACAAAGAGTTCAGTAGAGTATTGCCAAGTCCCCGATTAGCCAAGTGTACATTGCGAAGACTTGCAGGTTTGTAGCTTAATTGCAACTTAATTGGATTCTGTAAATTGCCCTGAATGTGTAGGAATGCGAAACTGGGATAACATGGAACCGGTGTTTGGGTGATCATTGGCTGGAGCGGACTTGTTGGGCCAAAGGGCCTGCTTCCATGCTGTACTCTAAACTAAAACCAAAGAACAGCACTGTCCTCGTTCGGTGTCCACAAATGTACATCCTGGCAAAGAGACAGCAAACAGCGATCACAGTGTATCGCATTCCTTCCCATTGCAAAAATATTCCTTGCAACTGAGTCAATCATAAACTTCCGGACAACATTTATAATGAAGTCAACTATACCATGATGTCCCAATGTAGATACTGTCAGCTATTGTGGGCAATGCTGCAATTTCAGATCTGAATCTCTTCACTAAGAATTAATTCCCTCTCCACATTCCAAAGCAATTTGTCTTGTGTTATTTACTGATAAATAATCGTTCAAAACATATTTATATAAAAACAAGAGCTGCGTGTATGACTTTGGCGTTGGCACTCAATTGCAAATATACAATTATAGTTCCACTTTTCCTTAACCCCAGCCTCACCTAAAGATGACAACTTAGGCATTCTCAGAGATAGAAAGTAGGTGCAGGAGTAGGCCATTCGGCCCTTTGAGCCAGCACCGCCATTCAATATGTTCATGGCTGATCATCCAGAATCAGTACCCCGTTCCCCCTTTCTCCCCATATCCCTTGATTCCATTAGCCCTAAGAACTCTATCTAACTCTCTCTTGATTACATCCAGTGAATTGGCCTTCACTGCCTTCTGTGGCAGAGATTTCCACAGATTCGTAACACCCTGGCATGAAAAGGTTTTTCCTCATCTCAGTCCTAAATGGCCTATCCCTTATTCTTAAACTGTGACCCCTGGTTCTGGACTCCCCCAACATGGGGCACTTTTTACCTGCATCTAGCCTGTCATAGAAACATAGCAAAATAGAAACATATCTTAAAGATGGCGGAGTCAGGGGATATGGGGAGAAGGCAGGAACGGGGTACTGATTGTGGATGCTCAACCATGATCACATTGAATGGTGGTGCTGGATCGAGGGGCCGAATCTTTTTATACAGAAGGTCGTCGGTATTTGAAGTGAGATGCCAGAGGATGCTATAGAAGTGAATACAATAACAACTTTTAAAAGACATTTGGACAGATACATGGGAAGGGTTTAGTGGGCTATGGGCCAAATGCAGGCGAATGGGACCAACCCTATTTTCTATGTTTCTATGTTTCTGTGCTGTATCTCTAAACTAAAACTAAAACTCAAACAAAATGTGGAGGTATTGCACTTTGCTATATCACACTGGGGCAAGGTTTACACAATAAATAGTAGAGCCTGGAGCATGTTGCAGAACAGAGAGATCTGGGAATACATGTGCACGGTTCCTTAAAAATGCCTGGTCAGATAGACAGTGTGGTGAAGAAGATATATGACTTGCTTGTCTTCATTTGGAAGGGAAATTAATGCAAAAGTTATGGAAGTAGTAATGCGGCTACACAAGTTGTTGGTGAGAACACACTTGGACTACTGTGTGCAGTTCTGGAAAAGATATCATTAAGTTGGAAATGGTGCAGAAGAGGTTCACCAGGATGTTACCTGGGCTTGCGGGCGTGAGAGAGAGATTAGATAGGCTGGGGCTTTTTTCTCTGGAGCGTGGGAGGCTGACGGGGGACCCTATTGAGGTGTACAAGATCATGAGGGGCATAGATAAGCCCCACAGTCTGTTTCTCAGGGTAAAGGATTTTAAAACAACAAGCCATAGGCTTAAGGTGAGAGGAGAGATATTTAAGAGGGACCTCAGGGGGAATCTTTTTATACAGAAGGTAGTTGGTATTTGAAGTGAGATGCCAGAGGACGCTATAGAAGTGAATACAATAACAACTTTTAAAAGACATTTGGACAGATACATGGGAAGGGTTTAGAGGGCTATGGGCCAAATGCAGGCGAATGGGACCGACCCAATATGCTAACTCAGTCGGCATGGATGGGCCGAATGGCCTGTTTCCATGCTATACCGCTCTATGACTCTCAAACTCCAACTGATAACAATGGTCCTATTGAAGAGCCACAAGCGATTACGGAGTACTTGTTGCGCAAAAGTCTTATTGTTTGTCTCTAAAATGAAAAGATAATTTGGCGATTGCTGAAGTTGTAACTAGGTGTCGAGCTAGGCAAAGGATAAAGGAAAATTGGCAGGTTGGAAGAGATGGATATTGTATCAAAGGGGCCTGTCCCACTTAGGCTATTTGTTAGGTGACTACAGGCGACTAGTCTGTCGCCACATGGTCGCCGGGGTGCCGCCTGTGTGGTCGTGAGTCGTCTCCTCAGTCGCCCAAAGAGTCGTAGCGTCTTTCTGGTCGCCGCTGAATTATCAACATGTCGGAGACAGTCGGCGACAGTGGGTTTGACACCAATGAGCGTAGCTTGACTTCTCCTGACGTAGGGGCTGTCGTAGTTGACGCCAGGTTAACGTAGGTTGTTGCCAGGTGACGTAGGTTGGCGCCGGTGCTGACTATTTATTTCTGTTATGAAAGTAATGATTCTATTTCAAATTTTATGTCGAAGGAGGGTCCAGTCGCTGGTTTTTCGGTGACCTGCTACGGCTATGACAGTCGCCGGCGGCCTAAGTGGGACAGGCCCTTTAAGCATTTAGCATGAGAGCAAAATGGCAGGGCATGTTATACCGTTCTAGGAGCCATCCAACTCATCCTACTAACTTGATTGACAATTAGAACCATGTACACCAATCCCCTAGTTCCGATGAGAGACACAAAGTAACAAAGCGGTCAGTCAGTATTTGTGTCTATCTTTGGTATAAACCAGCGTCTGCAGTTCCTTCCTACCCTATTTCTGATTATATTGCATCCGAATCAGAGGCTGTGGGTTCAAACCACAATCCAGAGAAAACATTGCAAATTCTATGCCGAAAATAGATTTGAAATAGTCTGGAGGTACAGTGTTTCAGCTGTGGAAAGGGCCCACCAAAGTGGACATTGATGATCCCATGGTATTTTGCAAAGGGCAGGGAAACGCTCCATCGTGCCCCAGGCAAACATGACCCTTCAATTGACATCACTTTAAGGCTGCAGCGAATCGTCCGATCAGCAGAGAAGATTATTGGCTGCAACCTTCCCTCCATTGACGAACTGCACACTGCAAGGGCCAGGAAGCGAGCGGGCAAGATCATCTCTGACCCCTCTCACCCTGGCCACAAACTCTTTGAATCACTTCCCTCTGGAAGGCGACTCCGGACTGTCAAAGCTGCCACAGCCAGACATAAAAACAGTTTTTATCCACGAGTAGTTGCTCCACTCAACAGCCAAAAATCAGTAGCCTCCCTTTGATTTGGTATTTTGTTGGATCACATGCTTGATCAATGGTGTTTTATCATTAACGTTTTATTATTATTAATGTTTGTGTTTTCTGAGTCATTCGTAACTGTCACTGTATGTCATGTTGTTACTTGTGGGCGGAGCACCAAGGCAAATTCCTTGTATGTGAATACTTGGCCAATAAACTTACTTACTTACTTACTTACTTACTTTAGTAGATGACATGGTAATTTATTTCATTGGTGTTGGGGGGGGGGGGGGGGGTTGATTGTGTGCTAATTGGTTACCATTGTCACTTATTACTACAGAATTACTGGGGAACAAACTTTTCTGTTGGGCTCAAAGCACAGCGTGACTTACCGAGAATGTTAAAGGAGCTATACAAATGCCAGATCTTTCTTTTCCCTGTGGATGGAATCAAAGACACAGTCAGAAACCTCGGAGCAGAGCATTGCAGAAAAGAAAAAAATACAGGGCATCCGTCTGGACACAAACTGCAGGAGCAACTCAGCGGGACTGGCAGCATCTCTGGATAGGAATGGGTGAAGACTGAAGAAGGGTCTTGACCCAATAATTCCCTCATTCCTTCTATTCAGAGATTCTGCCTGGCCCGCTGAGTCACTCCAGCATTTTGTGTCTATCTTCGGTGTAAACCAGCACCTGCAGTTCCTTCCTACGCAGGGCATTCGGAAAGCCTCGATCACATCCTCTGTAAGTCACATGTTGCTATCAGCCCAGCGAAACATTATTTATAGAGTCACGAAGATCCAAAATATCGTCCGTCCACATCCCTGTCTGCATGATTCCTGACCTGCTGAGTTCCTCCAACAGTTTGTTTTGATATACTGCACGAATTGTTTTCCCGAAATTCTCCGATGAAGCAAATATATTAACGGCACGGTGGCGCAGCGGTAGAGTAGCTGCCTTACAGCGCCAGGGACCCGGGTTCCATCCTGGCCGCTGGTGCTGTTTGTACAGAGCTTTGTACATTCTCCCTGTGAGCTCATGGGGTTTTCTCCGGGTGCTCCGATTTCCTCCCACACTCCAAAGAGGTGCACCGCGGACTCAGTAGGCTGCAGATCCTGTTTCCAAGCTGTATGTTTAAACTACACTTACTCAAAGTGAATGGTGGCATAGCACGGAGTTCACATGTTCACAAGTTATAGGAGTAAAATTAGGCCATTCGGCCCATGGAGTCTACTCCTTCATTCAACAATGGCTGAACGCTGCCTCCTATTCCCATTGTCCTGCCTTCTCCCCATAAACCTTGACGCCCGTTCTAATCCAGAATTGGTCCATCTTTTCCTTAAAAATATTCACTGACGGCCTCCACAGCCCTCTGTGTCAATGAGTTCCACAGATTAACTACCCTCTGACTAAAGAGGTTCCTCCTCACCTCCTTTCTAAAAGAGCGCACTTTAATTCTGAGGCTGTGACCTCTGGTCCTACACTCTCCCACCAGTGGAAACATCCTTTCCACATCCACTCTATCTATGCATTTCATTATTCCGTAAGTTTCAATGAGGTCCCCCCCCCCCCAACCTCCTAAACGCCAGCGAGTCGAGGCCCAGTGCTGTCAAGCGCTCATCATGTGCTAACTCATTGGTGGAATCATCCTTGAGAGGTTCTGCCTCACAGCTACAGCCTCCCAGGTTCAATCCTGATCTCCGGCGTTGTCCATATCCTTTGGTCCTTTGGGTGGTCTGGTTTCCCCCTGCATCCCAAAGATGTGCAGGTTGACGGGTAAATTGCCCCCTAATGAATAACGAGTGGTAGAATCTGGGGGAGCTGATGGGAATGTGGTTTAGTGTGGGATTAGTGAACATGGGTGCATGAAGGGGAGCATGGATTCAATGGGCCGAAGGGCCAGTTTCTTTCAGACTTTAGAGATACAGCGTGGCAACAAGCCCTTCAGCCCACCATGTCCCTCGTCTACCAGCGATCACCCCTTACACTAGCGTTATCCTACATAGCAGGGTCAATTTACAGATGCCAATTAACCTACAAACCTGTACGCATTTGAAGTGTGGGAGGAAACCGGAGCACCCGGAGAAAGCCCACGTGGTCACGGGGAGAACGTGCAAACTCCACGCAGGCAGCACATGTGGTCAGGATCGAACCCGGGTCTCTGGCGCGGTAAGGCAGCATCTCTAGTTTCTGTGATGAATGATTGTGTGACTCTTTAGTGTGTGACGTTTACGATGGTTTACCCATGCTGCATTGCAGATGACCGATCCACTGTGCTGCTGACGGATTCCGACTTTGGTGAAGCTGTGAAGCAGAAATCGCTGACGGCGACACACACTGTGCACTACCACTCGGTCTCCCAGGCCACCGGGCCACTGGTGGACGTGTCAGACGCTCGACCAGGAACCAGTGAGTATATCTGCCTGCGCTTGGCCTGCGCTTGGCCTCGCCCACGTCGAGTCCACACCTGGAACAGCGCATTCCAATCTGGATCCAGCAGCATTCTTCCAGTCCCTAGCTGATCTCTCTGATTTCACTCCTGAGGCAAACCTGCTCAAATTTCCCCCTCCTTTCTCTAGTCAAAGGTCAAGATCTGTTTTAACGTCACATGTCCCACATACAACAACAAATTCCTTCCTTGCAGCAGCACAACAGAATATGTAAACATTGTACTCTGCTGGCTTCCTTTTTGAGGCAGCACCTCACAGGTTCACGAGTTATAGGAGTAGAATTAGGCCATTCGGCCCATCGAATCCACTCCACCATTCAATCGTGGCTGATCTCTGCCTCCTAATCTCATTTTCCTGCCTTCACCCCATAACCCTTGACACCCGTTTATGTCTATCTCTGCCTTAAACATATTAATGACAGCCTCTGCAGCCCTCTGTGGCAATGAGTTCCACAGACTAACTGCCCTCTGACTAAAGAAGTTCCTCCTCACCTCCTTTCTAAAAGGGTATGACCTCTGGTCCTAGACTCTCCCACCAGTGGAAACATCCTCTCCACATCCACTCTATCCACGCCTTTCATTATTCTGTAAGTTTCAATGAGGTCCCCCCTCAACCTTCTAAACTCCAGCGAGCAGAGGCCTGTAGATCCCATGATGGTGGGGAGGTCAGTACCCGTCTGCGATAGACTGGGCAGTGTTCATAACTTTTTGTAGTCTTCTTCACTCTTGGGCATTCAAGTTGCCGAACCAGGCTGTGATCCAACCGCTCACTTCGCTCTCTACTCTCTGACAAAATGAATCTTCACGAACCACTGCGTTCCTGATGATCCTTCTGAGTGACTTTGCGAATTAAAACATACCATCGCCTCGCTGTTCCAGCGAACCAATTTCAGACCTGACCTCGGTGCGGAGTTTGAACATTCGCCCCAGGACTGGTTGGGTTTCCTCTGGGTGCTCTACATTCCACCCACCTCCCAAAGATATGCGGGGTTGGTAGGTTAAATGCCTAACACAAGTGACCTGAGTGGTAGAATCTGGTTTTGTTAAAGGGAATGTGGGGAGTATAAAATGATATTAGTGAGTTGTGGGTGCAAGGACTCAGTGGGCCAACGAGCCCATTCATCTTACTGTCTACTTCTACGACTCTAAATAATTCTTGGTTCAATTAACTTCAGCCTTAATTGAAACTAACATGCCAAATTCACCTGAGACCAACGTCCATAGAATCAATGAAAAACTAATTCAAACGATTAAGACAAATAAATTTGACTCTAATCATGGGATCTGTTTTTAATCAGTCCATGGAATGATTTTCCTCCCCAATCTTCACACCAATTAATCAACCATTAACAGAATCAAGTGGAACTAGGGTGGCATGGTGGCGCAGCGGTAGAGTTGCTGCCTTACAGCTCTAAAGGCGCCAGAGACCCAGGTTCGATCCCGACCACGGGTGCAGTTTGTACAGAGCTTATACATTCCCCCCGTGACCGCGTGGGTTTTCTCTGAAATCTTCAGTTTCCTCTCACACTCCAAAGATGTACAGTAGGTTAATTGGCTTGGTATAAATGTAAGGTCAGCAATGGACCAAATCAGATGTTATTGAGACTAGTATATTGTTTTCAATTCAATTAATTATTTTAATTTTAATTTTAAAGCAGCCACTGTGGGATTTGAACTCGCTTTGCACCAATGGTCCACAGCTGTCACTTCTGGCCTCCCCAAGGGCAGTATGGTGACGCAGTGGTAGAGTTGCTGCCTCGATCTCGATCTCGACTACGGGTGCTTGTCTGTACGGAGTTTGCACGTTCCCCCTGTGACTGCGTGGGTTTTCTCCAAGATCTTCGGTTTCCTCCCACGCTCCAAGGACGTACAATTTTGTAGGTCAATTGGTTTGTTATGAATGTAAAATTCTCCCTAGTGCGTGTAGGATAGTGTTAATGTGCGGGGATCGCTGGTCGGTGCAGACTCAGTGGGCCAAAGGGCCTGTTTCCGCGAAACTAAAAATCGTACTTTAGAACACTCCATGATGTCCAAGGCAATAATTGCATTTCACTCGACAACACTTGAGTAGATTACGTGGTCATTTATTTCATTGCTGTTTGTGGGATTTTATTGCTTGCCAAAAGGTTACATTTTCCATGTTATTACTATAATAACTCTGTAAAAAATGTTTTGCTTACCTCAAAAGCACTCTGCGACTTACTGAGGATGTGAAAGGTGCTATACAAATGCCAGTTCTTTATTTTCCTTGTGGATGAGTCAAAAAGTTCAGATGTTGTTAAGCTGCAAAGAGTGCTGAGAAGGTTTACGAGGATGTTGACAGGACTCGAGGGCCTGAGTTATAGGGAGAGGTTTGGCGAGCTTGGACTTTATTCCACGGAGCACAGGAGTATGAGGACTGATCTTATAGAGGTGTATTAAGATCATGAGAGGAATAGCTCGGGTAGCGTTGCACAGAGTCTTTTGCCCTGAGTTGGGAAATCAAGAACCAGAGGACATATCTTTAAGGTGTGAGAGGAAAGATTTAATTGGAACCCGAGAGGCACCTTTTTTACACAAGGTCGGTAGGTATATAGAACGAGCTGCCAGAGGAGGTAGTTGAGGCAGGTACTATCACAACGTTTAAAAAACATTTGGACAGGTACATGGATAGAATAGGTTTAGAGAGATATGGGCCAAATAGGGGTAGGTGGGACCAGGGCATGTTAGTCAGCATGGGCAAGTTGGGCCGAAAGGCCTCTATATTTGTCCAACCTCTCCTTAGAATTCCTGGTAATCCAGGCGACATTCTGATAGTGAATCTAATAGAACACTGCAGAGGAGGGGGAAAAAAAACCGGCATTCCCATAGCACCGTTCACATCCTCAGTGATTCACAGGCAGTGGAAGCCGTGTTTTCTCCGGGTATGTTGCACCCAAGCTCACCAGCCACCGCATGGTAACGGTTCAGTCTGAAGAAGGGTCTCGACCCGAAACGTCACCCATTCCTTCCATCCAGAGATGCTGCCTGTCCCGCTGAGTTACTCCAGCTTTTTGTGTCTATCCGCCCACTGCATGGTAACACACGTTCTGCAAGAACTCCAGCAACTGGCTTCGATCGCGCTGCCGATGAGTGGGAAACCTCTGCAGGGAAGTACAAGTTGACGATTGATGGGTTTGCCTCGGCTTCTGGGATCAGTTAAAGAGAAGCCAACGCAATTTATCTCCCCATTCCCCCACTCGCAAACAGGGCAGAGTCCCCCTGGTCCTCACCTTTCACCCCACCAGCCGGCAAATACAACACATAGTCCTCCGCCAGTTTCGCCACCTCCAACGTGACCCCTCCACCCGCCACATCTTCCCATCTCCCCCCCTGTCTGCCTTCCGCAAAGACCGCTCCCTCCGCAACTCCCTTGTCAATTCTTCCCTCCCCTCCCGCTCTACCCCTTCCCCGGGCACTTTCCCTTGCAACCGCAAGAAATGCAACACTTGTCCCTTCACCTCCCCCCTCCACTCCTTTCAGGGACACAAGCAGTCCTTCCAGGTCCGACAGAGGTTCACCTGCACCTCCTCCAACCTCATCTACTGCATCCGCTGCTCCAGATGCCAGATGATCTATATCGGTGAGACCAAGCGGAGGCTTGGCGATCGTTTCGCTGAACACCTCCGCTCGGTCCACAAAAACCAACCCGACCTCTCGGTGGCTCAGCACTTCAACTCCCCCTCCCATTCCGTATCCGACCTCTCGGTCCTGGGACTCCTCCACGGCCAGAGTGAGCAACACCGCAAGTTGGAGGAACAGCACCTCATATTCCGCTTGGGGAGTCTGCATCCTCTGGGCTTGAACATTGAATTTTCTCAATTCTGTTAACCCTTGCTGTCTCCTCCCCTTCCCACCTCTCCCTCAGCCCTCGGGCCCTGGCATTCCCTCTATCTCTATCTCCCTCCCCCACCCTAGTCGCACTAGCTCTCATTTTCACACTACAAACAGCTTACAATGGCTCGTTCCCTTTTATCATCGATACTTTTTTTGCATATCTTTCATTCATTGTTCTTTATCGCTCTCCACATCACCGTCTATATCTCTCGTTTCCCTGATCCCTGACCAGTCTGAAGAAGGGTATCGACCCGAAACGTAGAGCTGCTGCACCCGCTGAGTTTCTCCAGCTTTTTGTGTAACCCGCAATTTCTTCCACATTAGCAGGTGAATGTTCCAACACGCACACTCTGCCTCGCTGGAGCTGTGTGAAATGGCATTTTGCAGTCCCGGGGAGAGGCGTGAGGTATAAATTTTGCATCATGTGCTGGTTGATTTTTAAAACCGAGCCTATTACTCCCTTCCTCTCAAAGGAGCAAGTCTGCACAAACACGCCGCCCAACGTTCAGTGTCGCGTCTAACCACGGCGGCACCGTGGCAGTTGCTGCCTTACAGCGCCAGGGACCCGGGTTCGATCCTGACTCCGGGTGCTGTCTGTACGGAGTTTGCACGTTCTCCCTGTGGGGAGAAGGCAGGAGAATGGGGCTAGGTGAGAGAGATAGACCAGCCATGTTTGAATGGACCAATTCTGCTCCTGATGACCATGTGGGTTTACCCCGGGTGCTCCGGTTTCCTCCCACGAAGATGTACAGCTTTTAATTGACTTCAGAAAGTCCCTAGTTTGTAGAATGGTGTCTGTGTACGGTGCAGACTCGGTGGGCCGAAGGGCCTGTTCCGTGCTGTAATTGTAAAACAAAAATGAGAAAGTATTCTCTCTTCAGATCCTCACTTCAGATCCACATTAACAGATCCTCTAATCATTGATAGCCAAAAGACAACTGCCCTCAGCCATGTAAACAGAGAAATGACCTTCATCCACACCAACATTTTCCAGTTTAGCTTGGAGATAGAGCATGGAAAGGGCTCCTTTGGCCCATCGATTTCTGCACTGACCATCGTTCAGCCATTCACGCCAGTTCCATACTATCCCACTGTCGCGCCCACTCCCTACCCACCGGGGGCAATGTGCAGAGGGCCAATCCACACGGCTTTGGGGTGTGGGAGGAAACCGGAGCACCCGGAGAAAACCCACGCGGCCACAAGGTGAATGTATGGACAATGCCCGTAGGTCGGGATCGAACCCGTATCCCTGTCGCGATGAAGCAGCAACTCAAATGCTGCACCACCGTGCCGTGCCGTGCCGTGCCGTGGCGTGCCGTGGCGTGCCCATCTCTGGATGCCTGGTGATGATAGGCGTACATCTGTGAGCGTGCACACACGTGCGTGCGTGTGCGTATGTCCATGTTTGAATATGCATCAGTTGTTTTCACCAGAAGTTTCCTCAACCTACAGGGCAGAAGCAACTTGTATTTTTTTTTGCACCGTAGTTTGATGCATCGCAGTTTCAAGCAGTCTTCCCACATCAGCAGCATCATCCCTCTCAGCGCCGCTGGGATTTGAATTGCTTTCTCTTCCTCCATCAGCTCCCCTCTCAAAGAGAATAGAAACATAGAAACATAGAAATTAGGTGCAGGAGTAGGCCATTCGAGCCTGCACCGCCATTCAATATGATCATGGCTGATCATCCAACTCAGTATCCCATACCTGCCTTCTCTCCATACCCTCTGATCCCCTTAGCCACAAGGGCCACATCTAACAACCTCTTAAATATAACCAATGAACTGGCCTCCACTGCCCTCTGTGGCAGAGAGTTCCAGAGACCCACCACTCTCTGTGTGAAAAAAGTCCTTCTCATCTCGGTCCTAAAGCATTTCCCCCTTATCCTTAAGCTGTGACCCCTTATCCTGGACTTCCCCAACATCGGGAACAATCTTCCTGCATCTAGCCTGTCCAACCCCTTAAGAATTTTGTACGTTTCTATAAGATCCCCTCTCAATCTCCTAAATTCTAGAGAGAATAAACCGAGTCTATCCAATCTTTCTTCATAAAACAGTCCTGACATCCCAGGAATCAGTCTGGTGAACCTTCTCTGCACTCCCTCTATGGCAATAATGTCCTTCCTCAGATTTGGAGACCAGAACTGTACGCAATGTGTACAGTGGGACATCAAATGAATCTTTTGTGTAACCCTCGATTCTCCAGCATCTGCAGTTCCTTCTTTAACATCTAATGAATCTCTTCCATTTGATGCTCCACTCCTTTGTTTACACTCCCAACTTTATCTTTGCACTGCACATGTACGATAGGAGTTTTGATGTGCACAGCACTATCGAGCCATTTGATACAATTAGCTTCGTTCAACAGCACCAGGGGCTCTTCGGTCATGAAAAACTTCTGAAAAGTAATTTCCAGCACACAGAGAGAGAGCGGGGGTACTAATTTTGCAGTGATTTTAATTTTACATGTTGTCATGGCAGCGTCAAGCGAAAGGATCAGTTTTGTGCTGATCAGTGCTTGGAAATGCCCGCATGGTTTTAAATTGTAATCACTGCGGGTTATTTAAATGCACGTAAATAATTCAGGACACTGCAGTAAATAACTGAGTCCTTTTCATTAAATTTTTATGCGTCTTGCAGAGAAACTGTTGAGAAACTACAAACCAGAGGCTGTTCAAGATGACTCACTGAACTGATTCCCTGGATAAAAGGTTACGGCAGCAGGTAGTGCTGCTGCCTGGCCACTCCATAGGCTCAGGGCTGAGTCCTAACCTGAGTCTATAAGAGTCTGCACATTCTTGATACGATTATGTGGGTTCCTTACGACGCCCCAAAGGCATGCTCTTGAGTCAGTTGCCAAGATGAATCACAGTCGACGCAGTGTTTTTTATCTCGAATACATTTCCAAGATGGAGACAAGATGCTGGTGTAACTCAGCGGGGCGGGCAGCATCTCTGGAGAACTTTTCGGGGGTCGAGTTCTGAAGAAGGGTCTCGACCCGAAACGTCACCCGTTCCTTCTCTCCAGAGATGCAGCCTGTCCCGCTGCGTTACTTCAGGCATTTGTGTCTATCTTTGGTGTAAAGGAGCATCTGCAGTTCCTTCCTACAACCCAAGGTCAGGCCATGCCTTATCGTAGACATCCCCTCCACACTCCCTGCCTTCCTCTCCCTGCAACTGGGAATAGAGTCATACAGCATGTCTTTAAATCGTGTTGTAGTACCTGCCTTGACTTCCTCCGGCAGCTCGTTCCATATACCCACTACCTCAGGTTCCAATTAAATCTTTCTCCTAGAAAGTGTTGCCTTTGTTAAGAAGCAGAGAGAGAGAGTGAGAGAGAGAGAGAGAGAGGGAAGATAAAGAGATCGAGAGAGGAGAAGGAAGAGAATAGAGGTTTTGACCTATTAAAAACATAGAAAAAACATAGAAAATAGCAGTAGTAGGCCATTCGGCCCTTCCAGCCAGCACCGCCCTTCAATATGATCATGGCTGATCGTCCAAAATTAGTACCCCGTTCCGGACGCTCACATTAAACCTATGTCCTCTGGTTCTTGATTCACTAGGTAAAAGACTCCATGGATTCACCGTATCTATTCCCCTCATGACCTTATACACCTCTGTAAGATTATTCCTCATCTACCAGTGCACCAAGGAATAAAATCCTAGCCTGCCAAGCCCCCACATACAGTTCCCTATAGGTTTAGAGCTCGGCTCTCTCCGCTGACTCAACGGCTCCCCCTTTAGGCCGCGGCACACTCTGATATATTTCCATCGACACAAGCTCATTTCATCCGTGTGCAGTGGTCCTGAGCAAGCTTTTAGTTTTAGAGATACAGCGAGGAAACAGGCATCTGCAGCCCACCGAGAGCGCACAGACCAGCGATCACCCCGTATACTAGCTCTAACCTGCGCAATAGGGACAATTTTACAATTTTGACTGAAGCCCAAATAATCTACAAACCCAAGATAGACTCAACATGCGGGAGTAACTCAGCAGGACAGGCAGCATCTCTGGAGAGAAGGAATAGACTATTAGACAATAGGTGCAGGAGTAGGCCATTCGGCCCTTCAAACCAGCACCGCCATTCAATGTGATCCTGGCTGATCATCCCCAATCAGTACCCCGTTCCTGCCCTCTCCCCATATCCCCTGACTCCGCTGTTTTTAAGAGCCCTATCCAGCTCTCTCTTGAAAGCATCCAGAGAACCCGCCTCCACCGCCCTCTGAGGCAGAGAATTTCACGGACTCACCACTCACTGTGAGAAAAAGTGTTTCCACGTCTCCGTTCTAAATGGCTTACTCCTTATTCTTAAACTGTGGCTCCTAGATTCTGGACTCCCCCAACATCGGGAACATGTTTCCTGCCCCTAGTGTGTCCAAACCCTTAACAATTGTATATATTTCAATGAGATCCCCTTCTAAACTCCAGAGTGTACAAGCCCAGCTTCACCATTCTCTCAGCATATGACAGTCCCGCCATCCCGGGAATTAACCTTGTAAACCTACGCTGCACTCCCTCAATAGCCAGAAAGTCCCTCCTGAATGGGTGACGTTTCGGGGTGAGACCCTTCGTCAGACCTCGCTCATTGAAACCATCCTACATGCATTCGGGACAATTTTACATTTAAGCCAAGTCGAGTGACCTAGACACCGAGGATCTCGGAGTAAATCCACGCAGGTCACGGGGAGAACGTGCACACACAGCGCCCGTAGTCAGGATCGAACCCTGGTCCCTGGCGCTGCAAGGCAGCAACGCTACCTCTGCACCACCGTGCCGCGTTTACATTTGCTAAGAAACGTAGCGAGTGTTCAACAACGCTGCTTTCAGTGATAACGGTGAGGCCGGACAGGACAGTGTGTGCAGGGTGCTTGTTATATTCTCATGCCCCAATCTCTTCAGTAGAGGCTACTAGCCCAGTAAAGCATACTAGCCCAGTAAAGCATAGGGAGAGGCTACTATTCCCCCCCCCCCCCTTTACTACAGGGAGAGTAGTTGTCCGGGGATGGGGATGGGGATGGTGAGCGGGTGGAAGGGGACTCCTCGGACAATGAGTCAATGGATGTTCTCGCTCCCCTCGATGCCACTCCACTCATTCCAGTGGAGGAAATCCGCGAGTTCTTCCAGGCCACCGAAGGAGCCCGACATCGGCCCAGACTGGCCTCCTTCCGGTGGCCAAACCTACACGTTCTCGCTGAACCCCATCATCAGAAGGAAGGGGAGGGGTAATGGGTGCAGGGGGTGGAGGAGAACGACTGGCGTCAGCTCAGGACCTTCTTGGACGACCTGGAGAAGGACGACCTGGAGAAGGACGACAAGACCAAGAGCAGCGTCGTTCCTGTTGAGGGTGGAGGGACCAGTAGAGCATCCCTTGTAACCAGGGTCTGGAGGGCAAGGAGCATCGCCACTCCACCTAGGGTCCGTAGGGGAGGGGGGAGTGGCTCTGCTGTCAGCGACCGAAGGACTGGTGACGGGATCTAGGGAGTGGGCGGGGCTGGATATGTAAAACAAATAGTAAAACAGGGTGACTAGTACCCTCAGGACTATTGCTGAGGGTAAAGATTCAATGCGTAACTGCATGAAGTTTGAAGATGGGCTCCGACCCGAAATCCATGTTCTCCAGGGATGCTGCCTGAACCGCTGAGTTACTCCAGCACTTTGTGTCTTCCTTGAATCCACCGTTGATCCTGCATTGGGACATCCAAGGCTCCAAAAGCCCTCGCTTGTCCTGGACGCCATGACGCGAAACTCCTGTCGGCCATTTTGGCCACCATTTTAATGGGGTCTTTATGTTCTGCAGATCCCACCGCCCGCAGGAACGCGAAAGGAGCGCCGTCGGCCCGCAACCGCTACTCCAGCCAGTGGACGTTGAACAGACCCCACCCCACAATGTCTGCCCACACTCTGACCACCGACTGGAGGATGCCAGCTCCACAAGTGGCGGGATCGGTCGACAAAGAGAGCGATAGCTACAGCGTCAGCCCTTCCCAGGACACAGGTACATTTCTTTAGTCAGAAGGCGGTGTCAATGGAGCGTGACAAGATGGATCAGCTGTTCTGATTGAATGGCGGAGTAGACTCGATGGGATGAATGGCTCTATTCTCCTCCTATGACTTATGAACTGAGGAATGATAAAGCACTAACAGGGCTTTTCCTGCAAAATGAAGGCAAAGGTTTGGGTGCAACCCTGAGGAAGGCCTATTAGCGGGCAGAAAACCTTCCTTGGAGGTCACCCTTGGCAACAGGCATCAATGATGTGGAGGAATCATAAAAGAAAGCTGGAGGCAGGAAACGTGTTCCCGATGTTGGGGGATTCCAGAACCAGGGGCCACAGTTTAAGAATAAGGAGTAAGCCATTTAGAACGGAGACGAGGAAACACTTTTTCTCACAGAGAGTGGTGAGTGTGGAATTCTCTGCCTCAGAGGGCGGTGGAGGCAGGTTCTCTGGATACTTTCAAGTGAGAGCTGGATAGGGCTCTTAAAGATAGCGTAGACAGGGGATATGGGGAGAAGGCAGGAACGGGGTAATGATTGGGGATAATCAGCCATGGTCACATTGAATGGCGGTGCTGGCTCGAAGGGCCGAATGGCCTACTCCTGCACCTATTGTCTATTGTCTAATGATAGAAACAGGGAACTGTTGCCAAAAGACAGGCAGCATCTCTAAAGAACCTTGATAGCAGCAGGAATCACAGATTGGGAGCAGTGAGGGAGGGTCTCACAAAACCCCTGACAGAGAGGGGAGGAGAAGCTCTTCAGAGCAGGCATACCTTGAGGAGAAATCGCAGTGGAGCTGCAGATGATGGTTAACACAAAAGGCCAAGGCTGATCTGATCTTGGCCTTCACTTTCCTGCCTATTACCCAAATCATTGGTCCTCCTGCGGCCCAAAAATCCATTTATCTCTGCCTTGAATATATTTAATAATTTAACCTCTGCAGCTCTCACTGGTAGGAAAACCGAAAGATGTGCAACTCTGGGAGAATAAATTCCTTCTCGTTTCCATCTGTTTACGCCAGTCACAGACACGGCCTACTCGAGGTCAGCCCCAGCAATGGATCCGCACAGGCCCGGCTGACTCATCAGGCTGGGCAGAGGCAGAGGGAAGAGGAGGTTTACCAGAACGATGCCTGGATTCCAGGGCATTAGCTGCAGGGAGAGGTCAGACAGGCTCGGATTGCCTTCTCTGCAACGCTCGATAGAAGTGCATAACATTCTGGTAGGCAGAGATAGGGTAGACAGTCAGAATCTCTTTTCCCCAAGATGGAAATATCAAATACCAGAGGGCCTAGCTTTAAGGCGAGATGAGCAGAGTTTAAAGGAGATGTGTGGGTAAATCTCTTTTACGCAGAGGGTGGTGAGTGCCTGGAGGTGGTAGTTGAGGCAGATACGATAGTGGCATTTAAGAGACTTCTGGATATGCAGGGAATGAAAGGACATGGATTATGTGTAGGCAGAGAAGAGTTGGTCTTGGCATGATGTTCAGTGCAGACACTATGGGCCAAAGGGCCTGATCCTGCGCAGTGTTGTTCTACGTTCTAATACCAGTGTGCTACTACAATTATGAATCCTTTCAATGTATTAATGGAGTTCCGAACGCTGCAGGCCAGGAATATTATGGGAACGATGCTGTCAAGTTGGAAAGGGTGAAGGGAAGACTTACGAGGATGTTGTCAGCAGTGAAGGGCCTGAGCTACAGGGATTCTATCTGTTGGTGCGCAGGAGGATGAGGGGTGGTATAGAAGTGTGCAAAATCGTGCCAGGAATAGGTTGGGTAGATGCACAGAGTCTCTTGCCCAGAGCAGGGGAATCGAGAACCAGGGGGCACAGGTTTAAGGTGAGGGGGGAAAGATTTAATAGGAATCTGAGGGGTAACTTTTTATACACAAATGGTGGTGGGTATGCGGAACGAGCTGCCAGAGGAGGTAGTTCAGGCAGGTGCTATCACAACGTTTAAGGAACATTTAGACAGGTACGTGGAAAGGACAGGTTTAGAGAGATATGGACCAAATGCAGGCCGGTGGGACTAGTGCAGATGGGACATGTTGATCGGTGTGGGCAAGTTGAGCAGATGGGCCTGTTTCCACAGTGCATGACTCGATAATAGTACGCTGTACTATGGCCTTGCTTGTTGTTCTTCGTGCTTTGGTGAAAACGTGGTACCAGGCAGTGCGTGCATACTTGGAGCTTGATCTGTGCTGTGTTCCTCCCCGTTAGACAGAGCTCGGAGTAGCATGGTCTCCACGGAGAGTGCCTCCTCCACGTACGAGGAGCTGGCGCGGGCCTACGAGCACGCCAAGATGGAGGAGCAGTTGCGGCACGCCAAGTTTACAATCACGGAATGCTTCATATCGGACACGTCCTCGGAGCAGCTGACAGCAGGGACCAACGAGTACACGGACAGCCTCACGTCCAGTACTCCCTCCGAATCGGGCATCTGCAGATTCACAGCGTCACCGCCGAAACCTCAGGACGCCGGGAGGGTGGCAAACATGGCTGTCCCAAAAGCACACCGACCAGGTAGGCAGATGTCATGGGAGAGTATCCCAAATAGCTCATTGCCTCCCAATGTTCAGAGATGGCTCAGAGGAGGCAGATATTTCAGCCTGTCCTTCGGGCATGGTGTAGGCTTCAAACTAACCTCCAAATACAGTTCTGGAGGGTTAGTGTTGGGACTGCCCCTCATCTCTTACAATGTGGTGGTGAGTGTGGTTTTGTTTCCCAGTTAACCACTGGTGGCTGGGCCTAGGTGGGATCAGTGTGATCTAGTAGTGAGCGTGGGGGTGGTTCATTGTGAACCTGTGGTGAGCCAGGCTGTGGCCCATGGTGAAAAAGTGGCAAACTGGGTGTGAACCACAGTGAATATTCTCAACTGTGTGTGACCTATTGTGAACTGGGTGTGAACCATGGTGACATATTGTGAACTGGGTGTGAATCATGGTGAACTGGGTGTGAACTGGGTGTGAACCATGGTGAACTGGGTGTGAACTGGGTGTGAATCATGGTGAACTAGTTGTGAACTGGGTGTGAATCATGGTGAACTAGTTGTGAGCTGGGCGAGAATCACAGTGATCTACAATGAACTGGGTGTGAATCATTTGGAACTAGTTGTGAACTGGGTGTGAATCACGGTGAACTAGTTGTGAGCTGGGCGAGAATCACAATGATCTACAATGAACTGGGTGTGAATCATTGTGAACTGGGTGTGAATCATGGTGAACTGGAAGTGAACCGTGGTGAGCTAGTTGTGAACTGGGTGTGAATCATGGTGAACTGGGTGTAAACTGGGTGTGAATCATGGTGCACTGGGTGTGAACTGGGTGTGAATCATGGTGAACTAGTTGTGAACTGGGTGTGACTCATGGTGAACTGGGTGTGAATCATAGTGAACTGGGTGTGAATCATGGTGAACTAGTTGTGAACTGGGTGTGAATCATGGTGAACTGGGTGTGAATCATGGTGAACTGGGTGTGAATCATGGTGAACTAGTTGTGAACTGGGTGTGAATCATGGTGTACTAGTTGTGAACTGGGTGTGAATCATGGTGAACTAGTTGTGAACTGGGTGTGAATCATGGTGAACTGGGTGTGAATCATGGTGTGAACTCAGTTGTGAATGGGTAGGAATCTGGTGTGAATCATGGTGAACTGGGTGTGAGCCACAATGTAACCTCAGATTAAGGATATGTAATGGTAGTTAATATACAATCACCACAACTGGGTTTGGAGCCACATATAGGCCAGTCTATATAGGACGTGGAGATTTTCATCCCTTTCATCGAGACCTTCATGGTCAGGCCAAGATCCTGTACTTACAACAACCGGGGCTTGTAAATGTTGCCAAACTGGCGACTCTGTAGACTGTCTCAGTGTATTACTGCTATACACTCATATTGTATCTGAGATGCTTTTCTAAGATGTATCTAAGTGCTTATGTCTAGTGATACTTGCACTTAACTGTATGCAACAATGAATTTCGCTGTCCCTCAGTACATGTAACAAATAACATGCCATACCATGAGCGACGCCAATGGATCAAATAGGGTTGTATGCAAATCCAGTTGTTTCATGCCGCAGAAGGCAGTAGAGGCCAATTCTGCCACAGAAGGCAGTGGAGGCCAATTCTGCCACAGAAGGCAGCAGGGGCCGATTCTGCCACAGAAGGCAGTGGAGGCCAATTCTGCCACAGAAGGCAGCAGGGGCCGATTCTGCCACAGAAGGCAGTAGAGGCCGATTCACTGGATGAATTTAAAAGAGAGTAAGATAGAGCTCGAGCGGCTAGCGGAATCAAGGGATATGGGGAGAAGGCGGGCACGGGGTACTGAATGTGGATGATCAGCCATGATCACAATGAATGGCGGTGCAGGCTCGAAGGGCCAAATGGCCTCCTCTTGCACCTATTTTCTATGTTTCTACACTTACAGACTATATAATACAAAATACTATATTAATAGTATATTGTTTTCAATTCAATTAATAATTTTAATTTTTCAAGTATCCCCAGTGGGATTTGAACTCACTTTGCACCAATGGTCCACAGCTGTCACTGCTTGCAGCCCCCCCCCAGGGCAGCACGATGGTCAGAGGTAGATTGCTGACTTACAGTGCCAGAGACTCGGGTTCGATCCTGACTGCGGGTGCTGTCTCTATGGAGTTTTTACGTTCTCCCCCTGACCTGCGTAGGTTATCTCCGGGTTCCTCCCACACTCCAAAGACGTGCAGGTTTGCAGGCTAATTTGCTTGGTAGAAATGTAAATTGTCCCTTGTGTGCGTAGGCTGGCGATAGTTTGCATGAATCGCTGGGCAGCGCGGACTGGGTGGACTTGTTTCCGCGCTGTATCTCTGAACTAAACTAAACTCAAGCTTCAAGCTCTGCCGTACCCCTCAATTCGAAGCTAAATTGAAGGCAAAATAAATAGCGCTCTGAGAGCTTTGAGCAAATGGAACAGATCAATAAGCCTAATGGGAATTAAATATTTAGCAGGAAGCCACTCAGTTCAAACCAAAGACTTTGTTTTTTTTGTGGAAGATTTCTGAACAGCATGACTTGCCCGAGGCAAAGAGGTGAAGAATAGTATGCTTTTGCTGAAGCAGATTTCCACTGTTGTCATATTAGTGCTGTTAAACCCAGCCAAGCAGCAGAGGCTGCAAATACAACTCCCACCTCAGGCGTCCTGTTCTCTGCCTGTGAAAGTAATGATAGCTCTTTCTGTGGATCAATGTCCCCAGAGCAGTGGGGATATCTCGGGCACGCACATGTCATTAGTCAGCATGTCTCCTGATATTTAGAATCCACAGTTAAATCTCACTTACTTAACCCTTCTTGGGCTACTTCCACCCATGTTTTCTGTTGCATTTGTGGCATTTCAACCAAAGTGATGTCCATGCCACCACACGCCTGGTGCTGGTGAGGGCGGCACGGTGGCACACCGGGCAGAGTTGCTGCCTCACGGCGCCAGAGACCCGGGTTCGATCCTGACTGCGGATGCTGCCTTTGCGGAGCCTGTGACCGCGTGGGTTTTCTCCCGGTGCTCCGGTTTCCTTCCACACTGCAAAAACGTGCAGGTTAATTGGCTTCTGTAAATTGCCCCTAGGGTGCAGGATGGAGCTAGCGTATGGGCTCAGTGAGCCGAAAGGTTGGTTTCCACGCTGTATCTCTAAACTAAACAAAATTTACCGTAGATACACAGCGTGGCATTGAGCATAAAATTATAAGTATCAGTAAGTCACGGTGCAGTTTTATAGAAGTTTGGTTACGCTGCATTTGGAGTGTGATGTGCAGTTCTGGTCACCATATTACAGGAAGGATGTGCAGGCTTTGGAGAGGGTGTAGAAGAGATTTGCCAAGATGCTATTAATGGGAAATATCGACTGCACCATCGGTTCTGCCTCTGGCTCCACTAAGTTGTCCTTTTGCCTCAGAATCAGAAACTCGGTGAGACCCAGCCTTGGTGCCCACTGCAACGTTGCACTAGAAAAAAAGTTGCAAGAATGTTTTGGTCTCCAAATTTGAGGAAGGACATTCTTACTATTGAGGGAGTGCAGCGTAGGTTCACGAGGTTAATTTCCGGGATGGCGGGACTGTCATTTGTTGATAGAATGGAGCGGCTGGGTTGGTATACTCTGGAATTTAGAAGGATACTGAGTTGGATGATCAGCCATGATCATATTGAATGGCGGTGCAGGCTCGAAGGGCCGAATGGCCTACTCCTGCACCTATTTTCTATGTTTCTATGTTTCTATGAGAGAGGATCTTATTGAAACATATAAGATTATTGAGGGATTAGACACGCTAGAGGCAGGAAACGTGTTCCTGATGTTGGGGGAGTTGATTGCACCTCTTAGTTAAATCTATCTCTGCCAACTAAAAAAATGACCTGCTGTGATTAGTAGGCATTCAACGAGGGCCAAATGGCCCAATTCTGCTCCTTATGAACTCCTCATAACTAATGCAGTCAATAGACAATAGACAATAGCAGGAGTAGGCGATTCGTCCCTTTGAGCCTGCACCGCCATTCAATATGATCATGGTCTAGTCCACATACTGATAAGCCTCCTCGACAGCCTCGCCAAAACCTCCACATCCTTCCTCTAATGGGGCAAGCAAGTTTCCAGCAGTGATTCCAGATGTGGCCTAACCAAGGTCCTAGAGAGCTACATTCCCATTGATTTGCAGAGAGCAACTGCAGAGGCTGATTTAAACCAAAAACAGACACAAAAAGCTGGGGCAACTCAGTGGGCAAGTCAGTATCTCTGGAGAAAAGGAATAGGTTGTTTCTGGTTGAAACCCTTCTTCAGACGGTCAATAGATGCAGCCCGACCTGCTGAGTCACGATATTTTCCGGATCGTTTGTGATTTTCAGATGTGTCCTTCTCAACCGTAGACACACAATGCTGGAGTAACTCAGCGGGACAGGCAGCATCTCCGGAGAGAAGGAATGGGTGACGTTTGATCTGATCAGAAACGTTGCCTATTTCCTTCGCTCCCTAGATGCTGCTGCACCCCCGCTGAGTTTCACCAGCACTTTTGTCCACCTGAAGATCAGTCTGAAGAAGGGTTTCGACCCCGAAACGACACCCGTTCCTTCTCTCCAGAGATGCTGCCTGTCCCGCTGAGCTACTCCAGCATTTTGTGTCCACCTTCCATTTCAACCAGCCTCTGGAGCTGTTTCCTGCACACTTATTCTCAATCGTGTGTTATTTGGCAGCGTTTGGGCATATTTCACCGACTTACATTACTCATTTTCAGTTACAAAATGTGCTTGATGCTGTTCCTTTCTCCCCAGCTGATCACGTCCCTGAAAGAAATGGCAAGATGAAAGCATTTAAATCAAGCTAATTGCTTTAGTAAATCAGCAACTATCCAGCAGCACTGCAGTGCTAATATGCAGACTCTGCCAGAGGCTCTGTTGTCCCGGTCTGCTGTAGTCAATCTTCTTCATGCATGGCTCCTGAAGAGCCATTGTTTACTTTAAAGTTTAGTTCAGAGACACAGTGCAGGCACAGGCCCTTCGGCCCACCGCGTCTGCCCTGACCCAGTGATCCCCGCACATGAACACCATCCTGCACACACTAGGGACAATTTTACCCCAAGGCAATTAACCTACAGACCTGTACGTCTTTGGAGTGTGGGAGGGGACCGAAGATCTCGGAGAAAACCCACGCAGGTGACGGGGAGAACGTGCAAACTCCGTACAGACAGCACCCGTAGTCGGGATCGAACCCGGGTCTCGGGTGCTGCAAGCGCTGTGAGGCAGCAACTGTGCCGCTGCGCCACCTCGCCGCCCGCATTGAAAAGCAGCAACAAAAACTAGATGCTTGAAATCTTTAATGAAAGCAGAAGATTCAATTTAAGATCTGTGGCATTGATATGATGATTGCATGCAGTTTCCCCCCCCCCCCCCCCCCCCCCGGCCCCCCCAGGCTTGGAACATTCAAAACCAGAGGGCATAGGTTTAAGGTGAGAGGAGAAACAATTCCCAGCAACTTAAGGGGCAGCGTTTTCACACGGGTGGCATGCTGGCACAGTGAGAGAGTTGCCGCCTTCCAGCAGCAGAGGCCCGGGTTCGATCCTGACTAGCCAATAGACGATAGATAATAGGTGCAGGAGTAGGCCATTCGGCCCTTCGAGCCAGCACCGCCATTCAATGTGATCACGGCTGATCATCCGTAGAGACCACTATGGGTGCTAGTCTCTACGGAGCCTGTACGTTCTCCCCGTGACCTGCGTGGCTTTTCTCCGAGATCTGGCAAAAACAGGAAGGTAGACTATTATTTGAATGGTGGCCGATTAGGAAAAGGGGAGATGCAGTGAGACCTGGGTGTCAAGGTACACCAGTCATTGAAAGTAGGCATGCAGGTGCAGCAGGCAGTGAAGAAAGTGAATGGTATGTTGGCATTCATAGCAAAAGGATTTGAGTACAAGAGCAGGGAGGTTCTACTGCAGTTGTACAGGGTCTTGGTGAGGCCACACCTGGAGTATTGCATACAGTTTTGGTCTCCTAATCTAAGGAAAGACATTCTTGCCATAGAGGGAGTACAGAGAAGGTTCACCAGACTGATTCCTGGGGATGGCACGACTTCCATATGAAGAAAGACTGGATAGACTTGGCTTGTACTCGCTGGAATTTAGAAGATTGAGGGGTGATCTCATAGAGACTTACAAAATTCTTAAGGGGTTGGACAGGCTAGATCCAGGAAGATTGTTCCCGATGTTGGGGAAGTCCAGGACAAGGGGTCACAGTTTAAGGATAAGGGGGAAGTCTTTTAGGACCGAGATGAGAAAATCGTTATTTTTCACACAGAGAGTGGTGAATCTGTGGAATTCTCTGCCACAGAAGGTAGTTGAGGCCAGTTCATTGGCTATATTTAAGAGGGAGTTAGATGTGGCCCTTGTGGCTAAAGGGATCAGGGGGTATGGAGAGAAGGCAGGTACAGGATATTGAGTTGGATGATCAGCCATGATCATATTGAATGGCGGTGCAGGCTCGAAGGGCCGAATGGCCTGCTCCTGCACCTAATTTCTATGTTTCTATGTTTCTATCTCCGGTTTCCTCCCGCACCCCAATAATGTACAGGTTTGTAGGCTAATTTGCTTGGTATAATTGTAAAATTGTCCCCAGTGTGTGTAGGTCAGTGTTAGTGTGCGGGGACCATTGGTCTGTAGGCCGAAGGGCCTGAATCCGCACTATATCTCCAAACTAAAACTGAACTAAACTCAAAGGTGGTAGGTTAGTTAGTAGGCTGCTGTGGGTTACCTCTCGTGTAGATGAGTGATATGAGAATAACAGAGGAGTTGACAAGACATGTGGGAGAGAATGGGTTACAGTTGGATGAGAATGTAGAAGGCATAATTAGTAAGTTTGCGGATGACACTAAAGTGGGTGGTATTGTAGATAGTGAAGATTGTTATAAAAAATGACAACAGCAGGATATTGATCATTTGAGCAAGTCGGAACGAAAATGCTTAATGGAGTCAAGTGCGAGGTGTTGCAGTTTTTGAAGTCAAACCAGGGTAGGACCTTCGGAGAGGATGGCAAGACCCTGGGGAGTGTTGTAGAGCGGAGAGATCTAGGAGTGCAGGAGGATAATTCCGTGAGAGTGGCATCACAAATAGAGAATGGTCAAGAAGGCTTTCAATACATTGGCCTTCATCAGTCAGGGTATTGATTATAGAAGTTGTGACGTTATGTTGCAGCTGTAAAAGACATTGGTAAGGCCACATTTTGAATTATTGTGTTCAGTTTTGGTCACGCTCCTGTTGTTAGGAACGTCGTTAAGCTGGAAAGCGTGCAGAGTAAATTTGCGAGGATGTTGCCAGTACTTGAGGACCTGAGCTACAGGGAGAGGTCGAGTAGGCTGGCTCTCGATTAAGGTGAGAGGGGAAAGTTTAGTAGGAACCTGAGGGGTAACTTTTTCACACTGAGGGCAGTGGGTACATGGAACGAGCTATCTGAGGGGGTATTTGGGGAGGTACTATAACAACATTTAATAGGAGTTTGGACAGATGCATGAATAAGAAGGGGTGAGAGGGATATGGGTCTAATGCAGGCAGGTGGAACTAGTGTAGATAGTGCATCCTAGTTTCCATGACGTATGACTCTATGACTGTAAGTGGAGGAATGCGATTGAAAGGATTGCTCTGAGTGTCAGCATAGTCTCAGTGGGCTGAACGGCCTCCTACGTTTATTAAAAAGTGATATGAGTATTATACAAACCATATTGCTGTAATATTATTTCCAAAACCTCGTTATCTTAAAGGGCCTGTCCCACTGTACGAGGTAATTCAAGAGTTCTCCCGAGTTCTCCCCTAATTCCAGCTCGTGTAATGTACGTAGCGGGTACGTAGGGGCTCGTAATTTTTTTCATCACAAGTTTTTTTTTCCTCGTGGACATTTTTCACCGTGTGGAAGAAACGTCACGAGTTTACCGGAGCTCCCGAGTACCTACCGTTACTCGTACGAGCCGCTACGTGACATCCACGAGCCCCCAGGTACCCGCTACGTACATTACACGAGCTTGAATCAGGGCAGAACTCGGGGGGCAGAACTCTTGAATTACCTCGTAAAGTGGGCCAGGCCCTTTAGTATCTCTCTTCTACTTTACGAGACTCTTTAAGCTATCTGATTTCAGAGTTTATTGACCACATGGGATTAAGCTGTGGTCGTTTGTTTGAATATATCTTTATGCAGCTCATTGTCAAAATCAGTTTGATTTTGTACCTGTGCGGCTCATTGCGACATTGTCATTGCTGTGTCAGTACGGCTGGTTTCTTTATCCATGCCCTAATTTGCACGTGCTTTTAGTTATCGTAGAAGCATAGAAATATAGAAAGTAGGTGGATTAGGCCTTTCGGCCCTTCGAGCCAGCACCGCCATTCAATATGATCATGACTGATCATCCAAAATCAGTGCCCCATTCCTGCTTTCTCCCCATATCCCTTGATTCCGTTAGCCCGAAGAGCGATATCTAATTATCTGTTGAGTGTTAAACATAGCTTTAAGGTGATACGGGGGAACTTTAAAGGGGAGATTTCGTTTAGTTTAGAGATACAGCGCGGAAACAGGCCCTTCGGCCCACCGAGTCCGCGGCAACCAGCGATCCCCGCACACTAGCACTATCCTACACACACTGGGGACAATTTACAATTTGACCAAGCCAATTAACCTACAATCCTCCCACATCTTTGGAGTGTGGGAGGGAACTGGAGCTCCCGGAGAAAACCCATGCAGGTCACGGGGAGAACGTACAATCTCTGAACAGACAGGCACCCGTAGTCAGGATCGAACCTGGGTCTCTGGCGTTGGAAGGCAGAAACTCTACCGCTGCCACGCCATGCCGCCTTCACCGGGAGATGCGAGAAAAGTTTTTTTTTTAAAACACAAAAAGTGGTGGATGCCTGGAAGTTGCTGCCAAGGGCGGAAACACTACCAACTATAAAGCTGATGAATCCGTGTATAGCCAATGTCAGAGGGATTTTGCACAGTTCATATTTTGTATTCTGAATAAAATGTATTTTGATTTTTCAAAAAGAGATGGGGGTTGAAGCAGATACAAAAGTGATGTTTAAAAGGCTTTTAGATAAATGAACGTGAATTTGGCAGCATGTTTGGCACAGATATTTTGGGCCGAAGGGCCTGCGAGTGTGGTGCTGTTCTATGCTCTGGTTTATTTTCCACCGTCCCTTAGGGGCAGCACAGTGGCGCAGGGGTAGAGTTGCTGCCTTACATCGCCAGAGACCCTGGTTCAATCCTGACTACGGGTTATGTGTGTATGGAGTTTCGACGTTCTCCCTGTGACTGTCATATGTTGATAGAATGGAGCAGCTGGGCTTGTACACTCTGGACTGTGGAAGGATGAGAGGGGATCTTATTGAAACATATAAAATTATTCAGGGTTTGGACACGCTAAAGGCAAGAAACATGTTCCCAATGTTGAGGGAGTCCAGAACCAGGGGCCACAGTTTAAGAATAAGGGGCGAGCCATTTAGAACGGAGATGAGGAAAAACTTTTTTACACAGAGAGTTGTGAATCTGTGGAATTCTCTGCCTCAGAAGGTACTGGAGGCTGATTCTCTGGATGCTTTCAAGAGAGAGCTAGATAGAGCTCTTAAAGATAGCGGAGTCATGGGATATGGGGAGAAGGCAGGAACGGGGTACTGATTGTGGATGATCAGCCATGATCACAGTGAATGGTGGTGCTGGCTTGAAGGGCCGAATGGTCTACTCCTGCACCTATTGTCTATTGTCTATTGTCTATTGTCTATTAATCTACATGGGTTTTCTCTGGGTACTCCAGTTTCCTCCCACATTCAAAAGACATACAGGTTTGCTGGGTAATTGGCTTGGTCAAATTGTGACTTGTCCCTCGAATGTGTGGGATAGTGTTAGTGTGCGGGGGTCAGCTGGTCGGCATGGACGCGGTGGGTCATAGAGTCATAGTGTGGAAACAGGCCCTTTGGCCCAACTTACCTACACCAGCCAACATGTCCCAGCTACACTAGTCTAAGTCAAAGGGCCTGTTTCCTCACCGTATCTCTAAACTAAACTAAATCCTCTCAGTCCCTCTCATATACTTCCTCAAGGCAGCCCAGCTATATAGAGTGCGCAGAGGACTATTATGAAAGGATGGTTTCTTTTAAGGGGACGCCCGTCGGATGAGTGGTTGAAGATGCGAGAACCTTTCTGCCAGAGTCTGGCCCCTTTAATGGTGAGACTGAGAGGGAGGGACAGGTCAGGTTACGCTGCTCCAAGTTGGCATTGTTCTGAATGTCAGCCCTGAGGTGAGGACTGAACTGTTTTGTGTTAATTTCAAAGCAAAGTATCATGTTGGGACAGGTGGGAGATGACGGCCTGTCTGGGATCGTCACCTGCCCTGAAAACAACACGAAGGAGATTGTGTTCAGATATTTTGCGGAAAGCTAGAAGTTCCTATATCACGTAACTAATATCATTCCTTCATCTTTTATTAAGGCAATTTCCAAGTTTAAACGTCAGAACTGTTAACAGACGTGTTACCTCGCATTGATTGCAAGTTCAGCAAATGCCATTGTTATTTTATTATGCCGCCGGGGTGATATGTTTGCTCATTTACAGCTCTTCGCTGTTAGCCTTCCATATCATAATATCATGGCGAATGTAAAGAAAGGAATGATAAAGGATGTGCTATCCGGTATCCACTTAACCAACGCCATCCACCTGCGGCAATTGCGATGAGGTTCAGTGCTCGCTGAACTGGGAAAGATTGCTTCATCTGCACATAGACACACAAATGCTGGAGTAACTCAGCGGGTCAGGCAGCAACTCCGGAGAAAAGGAAGAGGTGACGTTTAGGTCGAGAACCCTTCTCCAGAATGAGGGTCAGGGGAAAGAGAAAGGAGAGATGTAGAGATATGGAATAAATTAATGAAAGATATGCAAAAAAGTAACGGTGATCAAGGAATCACAGAGGGGGAGCAGCGAGTGTTTTGTTTAGTTTAGGGATACAGCACCGAAACAGGCCCTTCGGCCCACCGCGCCTGCACCGACCAGCGGTCCCTGCACACTAAAGGGCCTGTCCCACCAGCATGCGACTCCACGCGGTGAGCGCGATCAAACTGGAAGCGGGGGCCGCGCGGAGGTCGGGTGACCCGTATACAGGGCCGTTCCCAACAGCATGCGCCTGCATGCGAAGCGCGCGACCAAACCGGCAGCGGGGGCCGCGCGGAGGTGGGGTGAGTGGCACGACGCGGCGCGAAGTGAGGCGAACTTGGAGCGAAGTCTGAAAGGTAAGTTCGCCAGGACAGAGAGGGACACACACAGAGGGGCACAGAAGGACACACACAGAGGGGCACAGAGGCACACACAGAGAGGGCCACGGAGGCACACACAGAGTGGGCCACGGAGCCACACACAGAGAGGGTCACGGAGGCACACACAGAGAGGGTCACGGAGGCACACACAGAGAGGGTCACAGAGGCACACACAGAGAGGGTCACGGAGGCACACACAGAGAGGGCACAGAGGCACCTACAGAGAGGGGCACGGAGCCACACACAGAGAGGGTCACGGAGGCACACACAGAGAGGGCACAGAGGCACACACAGAGAGGGTCACGGAGGCACACACAGAGAGGGGCACAGAGGCACCCACAGAGAGGGTCACGGAGCCACACACAGAGAGGGTCACGGAGGCACACACAGAGAGGGTCACGGAGGCACCTACAGAGAGGGTCACGGAGGCACGACGACGAGGCGGTGCGTAATGCGTCGAGGCGACTGCGGGCCGACAAGCCATTGCCGCGCGGAATTTTTGAACATGGTCAGTTTTTCGGAGCCCCGCGCGATGTCGGGATGAACTCCGCACAACTCCGCACGGCTCCGGCGATCAAAGTGGGACCGGCCCCGCGAGGCCGGACGGCTCAAGCGACCACGTTAGGTCGCGCTCATCGCATGGAGTCGCATGCTGGTGGGACAGGCCCTTTCACTATCCTATACACACACACTAGGGACAATTTACATTTATACCAAGCCAATTAACCTACAAACGTGTACGTCTTTGGAGTGTGGGAGGAAACCAAAGATCTCGGAGAAAACCCACGCAGGTCACGGGGAGAACGTACAAACTCCGTACGGACAGCACCCGTAGTCACGATCGAAGCCGGGTCTCTGGCGCTGTAAGCGCTGTAAGGCAGCAACTCTACCGCTGCGCCACCGTTCCGGTGCATAACTCGCGACGGAGAGAGGAGGACAACTTCTTCAAAGTAGGCACACCTTCAGGAGATTTTGCAGTGGGGCAGACAGGTTGTGTAGGAAGGAACTGCAGATGTTGGTTTACACCGAAGATAGACACACAAAGCTGGATTAACTCAGCGGGTCAGGCAGCATCTTTGGAGAAAAGGAATAGGTGAGGTTTCGGGTGGAGACCCTTCTTCACACTGAGAGCTGGGTGAGCTCAACTTAATGTAGATACAAGGAACTGCAGATGTTTGTTTACAAAAAAAGACACAAAGTGCTGGAGTAACTCAGCAGGTCATGCAGCTTCTCTGGAGAATGTGGATTGGCAATGCTTCAGGTCAGAACCCTTCTTCAATCTGACTAAAGATGTGGTTGTTCCATGTTCTCCAGAGCTGCTGCCTGACCTGCTGAGTTACTCTGGCACTTTGTGTCTTTTTTTTTAGTTCAACTTAATTGCATGCTCTTGCCTTTGTTAGAAGTCAGAGGGAGCAAAGGACAGATGAGTTCATTCAAGTAGTTTGTCCTAAGTACCATTATTATCTCTCATTCCTTTACCCCCAAATAATAATCTGAAGAAGGGTCTCAACCAGAAACATCACCTATTCCTTTTCTCTAGAGATGCTGCCTGACCCACTGAGGTACTCCAGCTTTTTGTGTCTGTCATCGGTTTAAACCAGCATCTGCAGTTCCTCCCTACATGTTAGTTCAGGCTATACTTGGCTAAAGGCTACAAGAAGAGGATTATCCTTAATGGGAACAGCATCATTTCATGGTAGATACTAAACTGACAATGGTTACCACAAATCCTGGACTAACCAAGTTTCTCATGAATAAACTCCTGAGTGATTCTTATTGACTTGAGAGCAAAAGCAGCTTCATTTTCTAAAGATAGACACAAAATGCTGGAGGAACTCAGCGGGACAGGCAGCATCTCTGGAGAGAAGGAATGGGTGGCGTTTCAGGTTGATACTCTTCCTGGGACTTTTCTTTTGAACTGCCTTGTTCGGGTCAAGACCCTTCTTCCGACTGAGAGTCGGGGGAGGGGGGATATAAAGAGATAAGGAAGTGCAAGGTGTGAGAACAAGGCATCAAAGGGGGTGGAGATCAAGGAAAATGTAGAATAGCTCATTGTGAGCTCGGAGAAGGTCTTCTTCTTGCGTATGGCGTGCACAGCCTAAAGTTGTAGGACAACTTGTTCTATTTGATCTTATTTGTTTGTGCACGCCAGGTTGATTGCATTCGTCGACGCAGGGGCGGACCACGTGAAGGTTGCAATCTCCCACCCCTAGGAGAAGGCAGCAACAAAGCAAACAGATGAAATGTAATCAGGGACGGTCAAACTGGGACGGGGAGGGATGGGGGGAGAGGGAAAGAAAGCAAGTGTTACTTGAAGTTAGAGAAGTCGATATTCAATTTTCTGAACCTTCCTATTTGGTTTCACCAATCAGAAACTGCGGTCATGTGAAAATATGTGCCCGGTTGTCAGCACATACTAGATGGGCTGAAGGGCCTGCTATCCTGCATGATTACATCAATCTATGATTCTGTGTCCATAACCTTGAAGGAAGAGAGTTTGAAAGTAACTCTCAGAGAAAAGAAAATGCTACACCTCTATTTTAAATGATGAATACCTTATTTTTAAACAGTGACTCATAATTCTAGATTTCCCCACAGGAGAAAAGACCTTCACATTCGCCCTGTTCAGCCATCTCAGGATCTAACGAAAAAAAATCCAAAATTATTTTCTTTTCTTTTGAAGTCAACTAATTAAATCTTTCACGTAATATTCAATGGTCAATATTTAATGTAATGTTCAAGAGCTGTACAGTGACACAGCTGGTGAAGCAGTTGCCTCACAACACCTGAGATTCAGTTCGATCCTGACCTCGGGTGGTGCTGTCTGCGTGGAGTTTGCACATTCTCACTGTGACCGCATGGGTTTCCTCCTTGTTCTCGTAGTTTCCTCCCACATTCCAAAGACGTGAAAGGTTTATAGGTTAATTGGCCTCTGCAAAAATCCCTCCTAGTTTGTAAGGAGTAGACGCAGAAGTGGGATAGTTAGTCCCAGCCTCAACTACCTCCTCTGGCAGCTTGATAAGGGAATGCAAGGCAGTGCAAGGTAAAGCCAGCAAAGTCCGGCCAAGGATAACGTCCGAGGGTCACCAAAGAGGTAGATAGTAGTCCAGCAATGCTGGCATTGCACTCGTCTTCCTTGCCACCGATCGGACTTGCAAATGAACTTTAATGCGAATCCTGTTTGTGTGTTTACCAGTGATTTCATTTTGCTTGCCCACACAGGTGACCTTATGCATCTGCCGCCATACCTAAGGGTGGACTTCCTGATTCACAGAGGCATTGCGGGTCCAAGCAGGGAGCTGGGGCAAGCGCATGCCTGCCTGGAGCCTCAGAGACGGGGCACCATGAAACGCACACCAGTCATGGAGCCCATCCCAATGGAGGCAGCAGGCAGGGACGTGTACCAATGGCAATCGAGCACCACATCGACATTACCTCAGAGGGAGACCGCGGAACGTGGCAAAGCTCTCAAGTTGAGCAGCTCCCAGGAATCGCTACTGGACAATCGCGGCCACTTGAAGCAAGGGAACAACCCCTACGCAAAGTCCTACACACTGGTATAACAAATGCATGGCTGTACGAGGCTGTAAATAGTTCAATTGAAAGCTACCTTTTTTACTGGTTCCAATATTTATAATCAAAAGATTTGCCAAAATATTTAAAAAAAAATTAGATATTTGCAAGGACTTTGTTGTGACATGTCTGAGCAAATGAATGTCTGTGCATTTTTTTAAAGGAGCCCTCTGGTTATCAGATATGCACAGATCGTGGTGTTTTTACTCATTTCCTATGAAATGCATGGAGGCAGAGTAGAGAGACATTGACATTAGCACAAAAAAAAATGACAGTGAGCGGAAATAAAATCATTACAAAACTTCTGTCACCTGCGAACAGAACACGTAAATAGTTTAAATACCGCACAGATAAACGAAAAGCTACATTTGTGGTTGAAACAGCGATCCCTGATTGATTGAAGAGTTTGCAAGCAAGTAACTGATGACCTTTCACTGTCAGTTAGAAGCAGAGGCTTAAAGTAACCCAGCACTGAAGGCGGCCGATTGGGTCCATTTTGCGGATGTACAGTGACACTCCCCGACTTACGCCACAGGTGACTTGCGTAAACTCACACTTACAGAAAACGCTCCGTACTCAGTCCCCAGTCCCCAGCGGAAATCAAGGCAGTTTGTCAACTCAACAATGCTGTGCGATCACTCGCATGTACATCAGAAACAAGCCAGCATGCTCACCGGCATGGTGACGCAGCAGACCCGGTTACCATCCTGACCACGGGTGCTGTCTGACCTGCGTGGGTTTTCTCCCAGATTTTCGGTTTCCTCCCACACTCCAAAGACTTACAGGGTTGTAGGTTGATTGGCTTGATGTAAATGTAAATTGTCCCTAGTGCGTGTAGGATAGTGTTAATGTGTGGAAATCCTTGGTCGGCGCGGACTCTGTGGGCCGAAGGGACTGTTTCCTCTAAACCTCTACCACTAGAAACTAAAACTAGAAGACATTGTTCCACAGAAAGTACCCTGGACGCAGCCAGACAATTAACACTTTCTGTGAGTGATTTCGGGCAAGAGATGGGGATAATCATTCTGACTTAATGGAAAATGGAACTTCAAGTTTGCATTTATTGTCACTTAACCAAGCAAGGTACAGTGAAATTTGAGTTACCATACAGCCATAGTAAGTGAAAAGAACACAATACATAAGGGTTCACAAAATGTAACCCGTACATAAGTCAGGGAGCGCCTGTACATCAATTCAAGCTTTTTTCTTCCTGATGTTCATTAGGCTAAGGATTAACATTAACAAATATATTTTGAAATATAATTATTCTATTGAAATAACTTTACACTATGAACCCACAAGGCTGGGAATCAAATAAGAATGCTTGGCATCTATGTTTCCTTGATTTGTTTGATTTACTGACCACATTTATGTATTATATATCCATTTATGTATGTGTGTTTGTATCTATCTAGTTACATACATAACACACATACATGTGGATATGGAATATGTGTGTGCGTGCGCGTGCGTGTGTGTATATGTGTGTCTACGTGTAACTGTAAATGGGTTGGAATTTATTTTAGGTAAATAAAATGAAGAAAGACAGCAAACCCAGTAATAACTAACGTTTCAGCTACATGTGTGTCTACCTCCTCAGGCTTGCATCTGGCCTCAAGCTCTAACCAAAGTTTGGTGACCTTTCTTTACTACATAGCTGTTTGTGTGTATTTTCTGATGTTAACTTTTATCACTTGCCCCCTGCACAAACTTTTCAGTCTGGTTGTTGCAATTAAAAAAAAAAAATTGAACATCAAAGACAAAACAAATATATATATATATATATATATATAATATATATATATATATATATATATATATATATGGCACTCTTTTACAAAATTGTGACTGTTGCAACTGGGTAATCGTGGCTATGAGAGTTGACCGAGAGAGTGTTACTTTAGGCTAAGATGCTTCGGGTTCTCAAGGCCACTGTAGATGGATGGGGCTATCTGTGGAACGAGATTGCGACCAAACACAATGCCACAAAGGGGAAAAAATGAGCTTGATTAATCCTGCGTTATAAACCAGCAGCAAACCATGGCACGCGATCCCCAAAGGGCTGCTCCACTGCTGTGCAAGGAAGGGCAATCTAATTTATTTGGGTATTATAAACACGATTTCTGTGCCTCTCGACCAGGCTTGATTTGGGCATCGTTTTCAGTGTCCGAAGACATGCATGTACATCAAGTTTGCTTGTGACGAGGGTAGCTCATCTGTGAAGAGAATTTGATGAACCTCACCCTTCTTATGATAGCACCCTTTCCAGGTTTAGCCTTCCAATCTGCCTCTTTGAACAGTCTTGCTATTGAAATTGAAGCAAATTGCTTCCAACGTCTGTAGATTTTTCCCCTCGTCTAAGAATAGTAATTCAATCCCCGATACCTCATCCTCCACTCTGTGTCCGGACGGGGATTGGTTTGGGAAGAAGTGGACATCCATGAAAATGTTAGCGTCACTCTAAACTCTACCCATATCATTCATGGTAACAGTTACTGCTACAGTTTAGTTTATTGCCACCTGTGCCGAGGTACAGTGAAAAGCCTTTGTTAACAAACAGCTTGGTTTTGGTATCATCCGCTTTGCAAGAACTCAAGCAAAGAGCAGTTCCAAGGTCCGAGAAGAGGAAGTTTGTATAACATTTTTATATGATAAGACTATAAAGAAGCACAATTGTTTTTTGGGAGTGTAATGGAAGGGTCAATGCTAATAGTGTTCTGATCAGGTCTGTGTCGGGAAGGTCGCTGGTTTCGGTTTCATGTTGGGCTACATGCATCATAACCAGGCCCTCTTCTGAAATTATCTGTGGATTCCTGAGGCAACAGGTCACCCTCACAACCAAAGCATCGAGCAGCTGCTTGCTGAAGCCATGCTGTTGGTTTCTCATTGCAAGGACATGCACCTCTCCAATGTAGAGGTTTAACATCATGAAAACTATCACCTTCAAAGAATGGTGTCCACAGCCATGATACACACAATATTCCTTTGGCAACACTAATGTAAAATAAAGCTATATTATATATATATATTTGACAAAAATTAAAATGTTACGATTCTCTGACTGAATCTCAGGTCACAAGGATGCCACGCAAGGCTCTGGAGGCCAGGTCAATGGATATTTTGAGATGGATAGCTTCTTGATTAGTACGGGTGTCAGGGGTTATGGGGAGAAGGCAGGAGAATGGGGTTCAGGAGAAAGATAGATCAGACATGATTGAATGGCGGAGTAGACTTGATGGGCCGAATGGCCTAATTCTGCTCCTATCAATTACGAATAAACCCTCCTTGTTTTACCAACTTTGGTTGACTTCCAGTGCACTGCATGTGGGAAGTCAACGATTTAGATGCAAAAAACTGGTGTAACTTAGTGGGACAGGCAGCATCTCTGGAGAGAAGGAAGGGGCGACGTTTTGGGTCGAGACCCTTCTTCAGACTGGCTAGGGATAAGGGAAACAAGGGATATAGATGATGCTGCAGTGAGATAAAGAACAATGAATGAAAGATATGCAAAAAGGTAACGATAATAAAGGAAACAGGCCATTGTTAGCTTTGGTGGGTGAAAACGAGAAGCTAGTGTGAGTTGCGTGTGGGAGGGATGGAGATTGAGCGAATGCTGGGGTTACTTGAAGTTAGACAAATCAATATTCATACCACTGGGTTGTAATCTGCCCAAGCGAAATATGAGATGCTGTTCCTCCAATGTGCGTTTAGCCCCACTCTGACAATGGAGGAGACCTAGGAGTAAACGGTCAGTGTGGGAATGGGAAGGTAAATTAAAGTGTTTAGCAACCGGGAATTCAGGTAGGTTCAGACGGACTGAGCAAAGGCGTTCAACGATTTATACAGATATAACAGGGCGAGAGAGCCAAGCTGATTTGGTTAGATAGGAGCTGGTGCTCACTTGTCTACCATGGGTGGCTAAGTATAAATGTAGGCACAAGGAACTGCAGATGCTGGTTTACCAAGAAAGACAAAGTACTGGAGCAAGGTTAGGGAGCTTCTCTGGAGGACACGGAGTTTCAAGTAGGGCCCCTTCTTCAGAAGTCTGGGGAAGGGTCCTGACCCGAAACATCGCCTATCCATGTCCTCCGGAGATGCTCGCTGACCTGCTGAGTTACTCCAGCACTTTGAGTCTTTTTTGACTGAATACATGGCTCTCTAACGAGAGGGTCAGCGTTTGTGCTTGTGATTCCTTTCTAAATCTTGGTGGCATCAAGTAGTGAAGATGGGATGATAAAGAACCTTCATCCTCATCTTCTCACGGGAAATCACAAGCACCATTGGAACCCAAGTGATTGGACTGGACTGGAAATATGAAAGACTTATATCCACTGGAATTTAGGAGGATGAGAGGTTATCATATAGAAACATAAAATTGTTAAGGGATTGGACAGGCTAGATGCAGGAAAAATGTTCCCCAAGTTGGGGGAGTCCAGAACAAGGGGTCATAGTTTAAGAATAAGGGGTAGGCCATTTAGGAGTTTTTTACCCAGAGAGTTGTGAATCTGTGGAATTCTCAGCCACAGAAGGCAGTGGAGGATGTATTCAAGAGAGAGTTAGATATAGCTCTTAGGGCTAACGGTATCAAGGGGTATGAGGAGAATGCAGGAACGGGGTACCGATTTTGGATGATCAGCCATGATCACATTGAATGGCGGTGCTAGCTCGAAGGGCCGAATGGCCTACTCCTACATTTATTTCCTACGTTTCTATGAAAGGAAAGTTTTTTTTTAACAAAACTTGGGAGTTGGAAAGTTATTGAGAAAAGCAATTGTATTTCCAATCAAATGCATGTCCATAAAAACGCAGGATAATGCCCTCTTGTGCCATACAAAGTGCACATATAAATGTTACCATTTATGCCATGTGTACTGTGCCTTGTATTACATATTGGCTCCCTGTCCTACACTGATTACATAGCTTTGATGCTGCGTTCTCAGCACTAATGCACCCCTTGAGACAGGTAAATAAACGCAACAGTTTCTGGATTGTTAAATGTGTACATTATTGTTTTGTCGCCATTGGATTTTTGATTCTGACTTCCGTAATCATTGCTAGGTGTCACCACTATTACCATTGTGGGTTTCCAAACTAATTACTGTAACATTTTTGATACGAGCTACTTTATAGTCAGAACTACTTCGACTGGATCTCAATTTGCACATTACAAAGACTTTTTTTCTAACGATTCTAACTTTAAAAAAAAAACTGCAAATGGCAATGTTGAATGAATTATTTTTAATAAAATGCTTAAAAGTAACTGTTGCCAACACTTCAAAGAAATCCCTGCAGATGTTCAAAAAAATCGTTCTCAACGTGGCAATTGTTCAAACTAATCGAGGGAAGGTCTTAAAAGACGAGTTTGGAAGTATTCTCAATTGGCCGAATTTTAATGACAGATTTTCCGAAAGTATGCGTTTTTGAAGATTTCCTTGTCAAAGGAAAAGGGAATGGGGATCACTATAATCATTTTCTTAACAGGGTTGTTAGAGATTAAGGCAGAGCTGGAGGACAGAGGGGTGCAACCAAGATCTTCTCTTCTCCTTAAACCATGATAAAATATTAAGACTCTAGAATTATTATTGAAATTCATCCTGAGTCCAATAAGGACATAACCAAGACTAATGCCAGTGGTAAGAGTGCATCCTGTGTTTTTAAATATATAAAGTGCATCTCTACTGGAAAACACTAAATGAAAATTAATTGAAATTCACAGACTTCAGTATTTTTAGACATAGACTACTAACGGCACTAAACACTTGAGCTTACACTTTGGTAGGTGAGGAGGAGGGGGGAGGGGAGGGGGGGGGGTGGTTGGGGGTCTCCTGAGATTATCATTGTGCAACTGCGCTTCCCTCACTGAGTCTGGTGGAGGTGGGGCAGAGAGTGACTGGGGCTCTGTCTAAACCATTAAATCGAAAATCTGTGTTGTACTTCAATTTAATAGCCCTATCTCCTCTGACCATGTGTTAATTGATTCCTTTATTGTGCCCCACAACTCTCTCACATCAGTCAGCCAGATATTGATCGCTGTTTGATTGCAAATGGTTTTTAAAAGATTTTTTCTTTACTTATTGTTTGTGGGACGTTCCACTAATAATTGTGCAATAAAACATACATTTCTGATGCACACCAACGATGAATGTGTATTTTGTTGCGGAACCGGACTCTTAAGACCTAGAAATGCAATCACCTTTGTGCATGGATTGTAGGTAACGCAGGAATGAATAAACCATCATGTGCATGCCTCCTAACGATAGGGCCGCACTGTGACACAGCGGTAGAGTTGCTGCCTTAGAGCGCCAGAGACCCGGGTTCCATCCTGACTACGGGTGCTGTCTGCACGGAGTTTGTACGTTCTCCCTGTGCCCGCGTGGGTTTTCTCCAGGAGCTCCTGTTTCCTCCCACGTTCCAAAGACGTGCAGGTTTGTAGGTTAATTGGCTCCTGTAAATTATCCCTCGTGCGTCAGACAGAACTAGCGCACGGGGTGATCGTTGGTCGGCGCGGACCCGCTGGGCCGATAGGCCCGTTTCCACACTGTATCTCGAAACTAAACCAAACGTAGCTTCAATACACAGCATAGCATTGAGCATAGAGAGCACAGGTCAATGGTGCCAAACAATTGTCCAACGCGTATTTGCTTGCAGCAGATAGACACAAAGTGCTGGAGTGTCTCGGCAGGTCAGGCAGCATCTCTGGAGAAAAAGGATAGGTGACGTTTCGGGTCGGGACCCTTCTTCAGACATCCAGCCTGGACAGCATGTCATGCAGACACTGGAGCTGAAAGGGTTAAATATTGAGGCTGGCAAGGTAACCAGCGATCGAGGGTGCAGCTATTTTGAATACTATGAAGCTTGTTAAAGTATAGTTAAGCCGCTTCCACACAGACCCAGTAAAGTTCACGAGCTAGACCTATGGATTGGCCATCTTCTGCGCTGTCTTGTGCTGGGGCAGCAGGGCAAAGGCCGCAGACGCCGATAGGATTAACAAACTCATCGGGAAGGCCGGCTCCGTCCTGGGGGCGGAGTTGGATTCATGGGAGGTGGGTCTTGGAGGGGTGGATGCTCCTCAAACCACGGAGCATCCTGGACAATACAGCTCACCCCCTCCGTGACACACTGGTCAACCTGAGGAGCACCTTCAGCAACAGACTGGTTCCACCAAGATGCAGGACAGGACGGCCACAGGAGATCCTCGTTCCATGTGTCTATCAATCTGTACAACTCCTCCCCCTTCTTTAGTGGGGTAGACTGTACTCCCTCCCCCTCCATCACCCCCCCCCCCCCCCCCCCCCCCCACCCTCCAATCTGTGCACATCCCAAATCCTTTCCACTCGTCACTTAACTTTCATGTTTCATGTATTTTGTGTAGTTCTATCTATCGTACTCCTCAGGTTGACCAGGTTGAGGACTGTTGGAAGATCAATTTCCCTCCTGGGATAAATAAAGTTCTATCGTATCGTACATAGGAGATACAGGGGCTCAATCCTGATCTGCTTTCGTAGCTGCAGTTTTCAGAAAGCTAGTCAAGCTCTGCCTGATGGTCTTTCAACCTGTTGATGGGGAGCTCAGCAATGGTGGTGAACGTCACAGGGAAATACGCCTCCTCCTTTTCTTATCTTGAGGTGGTCTTTACTTGGCACAAGCATTGCCTGATTTCTGAGGTCCAGGTGTTGTATTAACCTGGTTATGGGGTGGTCTGCCCCATTTAATAAGTGTTACAAATTCATTAGAAGTCACGCGCTAGGCTTTGGAAAATCGGCATGCTCGATCAGGTGGGCGTTACGACATTTTGAAATCTTTTGGTTCGTCTTCACTGTTCACAAGTTTCCACGTTGTTTTGAACTCAAGCTTACAACTTGTCATATTTGCATTTAGACTTTAAGACTGTGCATAAATGGGTCGTTCGGCCCACCAACGCCACGCCGATCACCCCGTACACTAACACTATCCTCTTCACGAGGGATAATTTTACAATTTTTACTGAAGCCAATTAAGCTACAAACCCGCACGTCTCTGGAGTGTGGGAGGAAACCGGAGCACCCGGAGAAAACCCACCTGGTCACAGGGAGAACGTGCAAACTCCGTCCAGGCAGCACTTGTAGTCAGGATGGAACCCGGGTCTCCGAGGCTCTGAGGCAGCAGCTCTGCCACCGCGACACTGAGTGCGTCTCGTTCCAAACCGTAGCACAACAGCGCCCGTAACTCACTTTAATTCTGCTCTCCATCTCACTCCTCGCACTGCTCCAAAGAAACTCGACACAAGCTCGGGGAACGATATCAAACCTACCAAATTGGTTTTCCAAACTCAGCAATAGCCTTTAGATATTGGGATAATCAGTAATCACAGTATTTGCCTTTGGTAATTACAGATAACGACCCTGTTTTTTACCATTTAGTCATCCTCCACATGAGCCTTTTTGATTCATTGCTTCAACCATTACTGTGCATTTTCACCCTGCATTTTTTTTTACACACTCATCCAGCTTCCTGCATTGAATTGCTTAAGGGGCTGTCCCACTGCGGCGACCTAATTGGCGAGTTTAGAAGAGTTTGCCCTCGACTCATACTCGCAGCATGGTCGACACGTGGTCCTAGGAGGTCTTTGTAACTCTCCCTCATGCTCGAGAGTAGTCCCCGCGTACTCGAGGCCTCAGCTAGGTCGCGGCCTATTTTTCAACATGCTGAAAAATGCCCGCGAGTGAATAAAGGTCGCCGTGGAAAAAATCTATATTTTATTGCTCGTGGGTTTAGTCGAAGTAGGTCATAGTAGGTCGGCACGTTATTCATAGGTAATCGAGGGTCGTCGAAGGTAATAGAAGGTAGTCGTAGATAGTCTTCAACACAGTTGAAGGGAGGCCCTCTTCACTCTCCACTATTCGGTGTCTAATTTTCCCGAAGCTAGTGGAAGCTGGTCTTCAACATAGTCGAAGGAGGTGGAAGGAGGTCTTCTACATAGTCGAAGGAGGTCTTCAACATGACATTTTTTCAAACTCCCTTAAACTCTTCTAAACTCGCCAGTTAGGTTGCCGCAGTGGGACAGCCCCGTAATCTTCAGAAAGAGCTGCCTTCTTGAACTGCTCCTGCTCCAGTCCATAAGGTGTGAGTATATCCACAATGCTGTCAAGGAGAGAGCTCCTGGCATTTCACCCAGCGATGGTGAAAACTGTGACTTATTTCCAAGTCAGGGCGGGGAATGCCTTGGGGTGGGGGGGGGGGGGAGGGGGGGCAACTTAAAGGGTAGCGGTGGGCACAAACGCTGGAGTAACTCAGCGGGTCAGGTTCACTTTCAGTTCCGTTTAGTTTATTGTCACGTGCACCGAGGAACAGTGAAAAGCTTTTGTCGCGCGCTATCCAGTCAGCAGAAAGGCAATGCATGAGTACAATTGAGCCTTTTAGTGTACCAGCTCAGTTCAGTTTTGTTTATTGTCATGTGTACTGAGGTGCAGTGCAGCATCTCTGGGATAAATAGGATGGGTGAAGTTTCGGATCGGGACCCGTCTTCGGGCTCACCAGGTATTCTGTTGTTTCTGCTGCCCTTGTCCTTCCCATTTTGCTTCAGTGTCACGTTTTCCAAGCTACAGTTCGTTCGCTCGTGTGTCAGACGACGTGTAGCTCGCTGTTGGCTTCCGTCGTCATCCAACATGTTGACAGAATTGGTCGCCCGACGCATCACAGAGTGCATCGTGTCGCCGTTCCTGGGGATCGCCACGTGGAGGCTTCTGTCATGATCCCCTAAGGCGCAGTGAAAAGCTTTTGTTGCATGTTAACGATCCAGCGTAAAGACAATACGCGATTATAATCGAACCATCTATTCACAGTGTTACAGCCGCTAGAGTCGTGCTGAGTTGCCGCACAGGGCACTCTGTAGCTGGGACAAACTGCTGCTATTGTGTTTCGGCAGTGGTGAATGAGTGAATGCAGTGACGAGCAGTCTACAACGGCCCTAAATGGAGCTATAAATGGGTCGGGTGTAATCATGTTTTGTCTTTCTGCTGACTGTTTATCATGCAACAGATGCTTTTTACTGTACCTCAGTACACGTGACAATAAGCAACACTAACTAAACTCTACCGCTATGCACTGCGGCAACCTTGATGTCACTGGGTCTGTCAACGAAGGAGGCTAGTCCTGCTGTGGTTCCGTGGGATTACTTTGGGAGTCGCCTCCAGGACCCTACACCAAGTCAGACTTCAAGCACCAACTGAAACCTCACTGATTTCTTAGGGACCTTGAGCTATCTAATTACAAGGCAAATGAAAAGATAAGGAATTTTCATTTAATTACTTTAGTTTAACGTTTTTAATCATTGAGTTTAGAGATTCTAAACGTTTTTGTGCTTGAAATAGTTTTATTTTAATCCATTTTAATTACTTTAAATAATTTGTTTCCATTTTAATATTTTGTTAAATGTGAGTTTGACGTCAGAGATGTTCGAAAAGTTTAAAATGCTCAGAAGTTTTGATAAAGGTCAAGGCTCTGCTCCCAGGTTTGGCTCCTGTGGGAAGAAAAGCTGGAGATGCTGGAAGTACTCACCAGGCCACGGCGGTACACATGCAGAGAAACGAATACTCTATTGAGCTGGGGCGGCACGGTGGCGCAGCGGTAGAGTTGCTGCCTTACAGCGCTTACAGCGCCAGAGACCCAGGTTCGATCCCGGCCACGGGTGCTGTCTGTAAGAAGCTTGTACGTTCTGCCCGTGACCACGTGGGTTTTATCCAAGATCTTTGGCTTCCTCCCACACCCAAAGACGTACAGGATTGTAGGTTAGTTGGCTTGGCATTCATGTAAATTATCCCTAGTGTACATAGGGTAGCGTTAATGCGTGCGGGGATCGCTGGTCGGTGCGGACTCGATGGGCCGAAGGGCCTGTTTCCATGCTGTATCTCTAAACTAAACTAAACTTCTGCAGCTGAACGGTAGAGAGTAACTCGAACCCAGATTACAGATCGCGGTAGACTCTGCCCGGACCATCATAGGAACTGATTCCCCCCCACCATTGTAGATAGGCGCAAAGTGCTTAGAGTTACACTGTGGGTCAAGCAGCATCTCTGATGAAAGGGAATAGGCGTTGTTTCGGGTGGAGACCGTCAGACTGAGAGTCAGGGGAAGAGGGAAACGAGAGGTAAGAAAAGGTAGAAAGAACAAATGAATAAAAGATTGAAGGAACAAATCAAAGCCAGCACCGATGCTCTATGGGAGGCACTGCCTCAAAAAGGCAGCCGATAGCATCGAAGACCCTCACCACCCTGGCCAGGCTCCCATTTTTGCTCCTACCATCGGGAAGAAGATACAGGAGCCATGAAAACATGATCACCAGGTTCAAGTGTAGCTTCTTGCCAACATCTACAGTGTCTGGCTCTTGAACACTCCACAACGTTGAGCACAAGCAACTATCTTTGGTGTCTTTGATTGTGCCACTGAGTTTGCATTAGTATTACAATTAATATTTATTGTACTATTTAAATATATAATTTTCCTGTGGGTATTGCATTTACAGTCCAATTAAGTGTCTGCAACTAAGAATTACATTGTCGGTACATATGACAATTTAGTTTATTATTTAGTTTTGAGATACAGTGCGGAAATAGGTCCTTCAGCCCACCGAGTCCGCACCGACCAGCGATCCCCGCACATTACCCTAGGGACTCGTTTTTTACATTTATACCAAGCCAATTAAGCTACAAACCTGTACGTCTTTGGAGTGTGGGAGGAGACGGACAATTTTGGAGAAAACCCACGTGGTCACCAGGAGAACGTACAAACTCCGTACAGACAAGCGCCCGTCGTTGGGATTGAACCCGGGTCTCTGGCGCTGTAAGGCAGCAGCTCTAACACTGCGCCACCAAGCTGCTCATAATTAAACATTATCTTTCTTTGAACTGCACACCTGGGGTGGGGGATTGCAACCTTCACTTGGTCCGCCCTGTTTCGACGAATGCAATCAACCTGGCGTACACAATCAAATAAGATCAAATAGAACAAGTTGTCCTCCAACTTTAAGCTGTGCCCGCCATACGCAAGAAGAAGAACTGCACATCTGAAATAAAAAGGAAAAATGCTGGAAGATCTCAGCAGGGTAGGCAGCATCTGCTTGGACTGCAGGCAGTTTGCAAAATATATATTATGTTAAGCCCCTGAAAAATCCTATAAAATAAATTATTATAAAAGGGAGGCACAAAAATGCTGTAATAACTCAGCGGGTCAGGCAGCACCTCTGGAGAAAATGGATGTTGGTGATGTTTCGGGTTGGGACCCTTCTTCTGACTGATTGTCGGTGGGGGGGGGGGGGGTGGGGGGTGAGGAACTGCAAGCAGGAAAAGATCGAAGATAGACACATATTGCTGGAGTAACTCAGCCGGACAGGCAGGGGCCACAGTTTAAGAATAAGGGTTAAGCCATTTAGAACGGAGATGAGGAAAAACTTTTTCACACAGAGGGTTGTGAATCTGTGGAATTCTCTGCCTCAGAAAGGCAGTGGCGGCCAATTCTCTGGATGCTGTCAAGAGAGAGTTAGATAGAGCACTTAAAGATAACGGAGTCAAGGGATATGGAGAGAAGGCAGGAACGGGGTACTGAATGTGGATGATCAGCCATGATCACAGTGAATGGCGGTGCTGGCTCGAAGGGCTGAATGGCCTACTCCTGCACCTATTGTTTATTGTCTATTGTCTATCTCTAGAGAGAAGGAATGGGTGACGTTCTGGGTCGAGACCCTTCTAAACACCAGGCCGAGTCAAGGCCGGGAACAGATGATCTCATGCAGGATGGTTCCCTGATAGGCCGATTGATGAGTGCCTGTGTGATCCCAAGATGGATATTATTATTATCTGGTAATTCTAGGCAATTGATCTACCTCAAAGATTACCTGCAAAAAAAAGGATTAACAATGGTTTGACGGCAGCCATCAATGGTAAACCCACTTTTCTTCTTGCGTCGCCATTGACCATGGCAGCGGTAGAGTTGCTACCGTACAGTGCCAGACACCTGGGTTAGATTCTGACTAACAGCGCTATCTGTCATGCGTTTGTACGCTCTCCCCGTGACCTGCGTGGGCTTTCTCCGTGTGCCCTGGTTTCCTCCCACACTCCAAGGACGTACAGGTTTGTAGGTTAATTGGCCTTGGAAAAAAAACGTGAATTGTCCCTAGTGTGTGTAGGATATTGTTAGTGTACGGGAATTGCTGGTCAGCGCGGACTTGGTGGGCCGAAGGGCCTGTTTCCGCGCTGTATCTCGAAACTAAACTAAACTAAACTCTCTCCCGCCGATGATTCTCCTGACACTCGCTGGCACGAGGGCTCATTTACACCAGCCAAAGAACCAACCAGCTCTGTGACCTCGTTGGTTTTCTCCGAGATCTTCGGTCTCCTCCCACACTCCAAAGACGAACAGGTTTTAGGCTCATTGGGTTGGTATGAATGTAAAATTGTCCCCAGTGGGTGTAGGGTAATGTTAATGTGCAGGGATCACTGGCGGGCATAGACTCAGTGAGCTGAAGGCCCTGTTTCTGCTCTGTATCTCTAAACTAAACTAAACTAATCTAATCCAACCCAGGTTGCAGGGGCTTGTGAGGTGGCAGCACTAACCGCTGCCCCCACCCTGCCAGCCAGCCATCAGATCCAGACCGAGGATTTCTAATCCTTAGACCTCGACAGACTTGTGAACATAATTTATATCTACTTTGCAGAGCTTCACCCACTCAACCGATTGAACTTCACGAAAGCAACCAAATAAATGACACAAACAAATTTAGATGAGCAACACTGCGCTCATTAAAATTGAATAACGAACAGTGGGGTGTCGATATAATTAGCAGTGTTTCCCGACCTAATTGCCATGGTGTCTGCTGACATTATTGAGAACTCCTTGAGTTTGTTAGCAGAGTTTCCCTCCTACCCAGAACTGCGTGGATGTTTGAAGTTCACTAATGACTGAATTTTACTAATGTCCTGGAAGTCAAGGGTCTAAGTAAAGGCACTTATCGCGCCAGAGATCCTGACTATGGGTGTTGACTGTACGGAGTTTGCACGTTCTCCCCGTGACCGCGTGGGTTTTCTCCGGGTGCTCCGGTCTCCCCCCGCATTCCAAGGACGTGCGGGTCTGTAGATTTAATGGCCAGTTCCACTTGGCGATTTTTTCTGTTGACTGCCGGCATCGTTGACTGACGTATCAGGCCAGCGAAAAAGTTGCGGCTTGACGCGGCGTGACGTGACGTGGCGTGATGACGTATTGACGCGCGGTGTACCCTCCAGTGTCGCAACCTTTTGTTTTGTCGCCACTAGATTTTGAAATGTTCAAAATCTTTCGGCGACCCTGATACGTCAGTCAATGACGCCGGCAGTCACCGAGAAAATTGCCAAGTGGGACAGGACCTTAAATGTGCAGGAGGGAACTGCAGACGCTGGTTTAAACCGAAGATAGACACAAAATGCTGGAGTAGCTCAGCGGGACAGGCAGCATCTCTGGAGAGAAGGAATGGGTGACGTTTCAGGGTCTGACGAAGGGTCTTGCCCATGAAACGTCACCCATTCCTTCTCTCCAGAGATGCTGCCTGTCCCGCTGAGTTACTCCAGCATTTTGTGTCTATCTCAGGTTTCTAGATTAAATTGGCTTCGGTGAAAATTGGAAAATTGTCCCTGGAGTGTAGGTTAGTGCTAGATTACGGGGTGTTTAAGAACACACTGAGTTTCTCCAGCATTTTTGTCCACCTTTAGTATCCGGGGTGATCGCTGGTCGGCTCGGACTCGGTGGGCCGAAGGGCCTGTTTCCGCGCTGTACCTCTAAACTAAACCAAAATCTAAACCAGAAACAATTGGAAACCAAGCTTTGCAGCACAGCCTTAGCACATGTATATGTGCAGGTATGGCCCTACCAAACGGCAGGCGATCTCAGCCTCTGAGGCCAATGTCAGAGCAATCTTCACTATCGTCAATCCATATAAAGCACCTTGCCCTGATCTTAAGGCATACCTGGCTGGTTAATAAAGACCCGTGTGGTCCATCTGGCTAGTGTGTTTGAGGACATCTTTAATTTCACGCTGCTGTGGTGTGAGGTTCCTACCTGCTTCAAAAGGGCAGCTATGGTACCAAGCATAGCACCAAGGAGAGTATGTCGACCTGCCTCAATGATGGCTGTCTGGTAGCAAGTAAGCACTTACATCCATTGTATTGAAGTGCTTGAAAAGTTTGGTTATGGTTTGAATCTACTCATACATTACCTCAAATATGACCTGGATTTGCTTCCATTAATTGTAATTAATATCAAGGTTTAAATCTCTGGAGTGGGTTACATGGTAAAAGTGTTTGAATTGAATTTATTATTTTTGAATGTTTTTTTTTGTTATTTTGTGATTTCGATGCAAACATTGAAACAGGTCTCCTGACAGAATGAGCTCAGGTGGTCGACAGAACAGCCTGGGGATGAGCGCTTTGTGTTACGCTGACCGAGGCCAACACTGCCCAACATCATTCCCTCAATCAATGGCACAACTTGCCTCACTTCTACAGAGACCCAGGATAGATCCTGACCTCAGGTGCTGTCTGTGTGGAGTCTGCACGTTCTCCCTGTAGCCGTGCGGGTTTCCTTCGGGTGCTCTGGTGTCCTCCCATGTCCCAAGGACGTGCGGGGTTGTAGGTTAATTGGCCTCTATAAGTTGTCATTAGTCAGTAGGGAGTAGATGTGAAATTGGGATAACACATAACTAGCGGGCACAAAGTGCTGGGGTTACTCAGCGGGTCGGACAGCATCTCTGATGGACGCGGAGAGGCAATGTTTCTGGTCGGGTTGGGAATCTTACTCAGACTCCGACACATCCCCGATCCATGTTCTCCAGAGATGCTGCCTGACAGGTTGAATTATCCAACACTTTGTGTTCTACATAAGATTCCAGCATTTGCATGGAACTCGTGTGAATGGATGATTGATGATGGATAGGGACTTGGTGAGCTGAAAGGCCAGTTTCCATGCTCTATCTCTAAACTAAATTGCAGGACAACATATTATTTGGCCAAAATTATGTTCTGTGACTTTAGATTGTGCAAATGTACTCCCGATATTAAAAGATTAGTGATACACCATTGGGAGAGTTGCTGCCTTTCAGCGCCAGTGACCCGGGTTTGATCGTGACTACGGGAGCTGTCCGTTCAGAGTCTGTGCGTTCCCCCTGTGACCGCGTGGGTTTTCTCCGGGTGCTCCGGCTTCCTCCCGCATTGCAAAGACGTATAGGTTTGTGGATTAATTGGCTTCCGTAAATATTTTTAAATTGTCACTAGTGTGTAGGATACTGTTAGCGTTCCGAGCTGCTTGCCGGCCGGTGGAGACTCGGAGGGCCAGAGGGCCTGATTCTACGCTGTACGTTTAAAGTGTGAAGTCTAAAGTCCAAACTGGGTATAAAGTATTCTCGCTTGGACTGAGTCTGGGAATCTCACCAACAAATCTTTTCTGTTATCGAACGTTCCTTTCCTTTCAACCTTTGTGCCATCCTATCTCTCAGCACTGCAGTTTTCTCCTGTTTTTTAATTAAGAAGGGCTATTATTCCCATACGTTCTAAAATACATTCATATATTCCTGTGTACACTGCACTGTTCAGATTTTACAGAGTGTGTAACGGTCTATTCATTATTCCCTGGCTGCCTGCTGGTATAAGATGGCCTTTTCTATCAATTTAATGTTCTATTGAAATCTTCCACAGATTCAGATGAATGCATTTGGTGTGAAATGCTGACTTGCCGATATTACAATAAGTGGCTTTAGACTTTTGAGATGCAGCATGGAAACAGGCCCTTTGAGCCCACCGACCAGCGATCACCCCCTACACTGGCACTATCCTACACACTGGGGACAATTTACAATTTTTACCCAAGCCAAATTAACCTACAAACCTGCAATGTCTTTGGAGTGTGGGAGCAAACCGGAGCACCCGGAGAAACGTGCTCAGGGAGAACGTACAAACTCCGCACAGACTGCACCCTTGGTCGGGATCGAACCTGTGTCCCTGGCGCTATGAGGCAGCAACTGTACACTGCACCACCGTGCCACCTCTATCAAGTTGCTCTTGATAACCGATAGGAGAGGAAACTCTAACAAGGGGAATTCTCCAGTGATTTGAACCCATACTTGGAACGTTCTTTAGGCTGCTGAAATGTAGTTGCAGCTCAGCTTAATGCTGTGGATGGTCCCAAATTACTTCAATTCGACGAAGATCTCAGCATCAGCTTATCCAACAAGTGAATGTGTAGCAGAATAAAAAAGGATCAATAAAGATAAACAACGGGGTTGGAGGGGAGGGGGTGGGCATTGTTTTCAGGAGCATCTGCCCCAGCTAAACATCCAGCAGGAACGTGAGTGAAAGAAACTAGAGGTACCAGGAACTGTGTAGGAAGACATCAGTCTGAAGAAGGGCCTCGACCCGAGACGTCGCCAATTCCTTCTCTCCAGAGATGCTGCCCGCCCCATTGAGTTACTCCAGCTTTTTGTGTCTATCTTCGATTTAAACCGGCATCTGCAGTTCTTTCCTACGCACTATGTTGGAAGGAACTGCAGATGCTGGTTTAATCTGAAGACAGAAACAAAAAGCTGGAGTAACTCAGCGGGACAGGCAGCATCTCTGGAGAGAAGGAATGGGTGACGTTTCGGGTCGAGACCCTTCTTCAGAAAAAATTAAGAGTCTAATGAGGGGTCTTGGCCCGAAACATCACCTATTCCTTTTCTCCAGAGACGCTGACTGACCCATATAACCATATAACCATATAACAATTACAGCACGGAGACAGGCCCTCTCGGCCCTTCCAGTCCGTGCCGACCATTTGTTTTCCCCTAGTCCCATCTACCTGCACTCAGACCATACCCCTCCATTCCCTTCACGTCCATATACCTATCCACTTTACTTTTAAATGTTAAAATCGATCCTGCCTCCACCACCTCTGCTGGAAGCTCATTCCACACAGCCACCACCCTCTGAGTAAAGAAGTTCCCCCTCACGTTACCCCTAAACTTCTGTCCCTTAATTCTCATGTCATGCCCTCTTGTTTGAATCTTCCCTACCCTCAATGGGAAAAGCTTAAAGGGAAAAGCTTACTGAGCCACTGAGTTACTCCAGCACTATGTGTCTATCCTCAGTGTAAACTGGCATCTGCAGTTCCTTCTCACACAATATGGGAAAGGGGGATCGGTGGGCTTACTCTGGGAGCTGGCACGCACTCAATGGGACTACTTTTGAGAAACTCTTCCACAGTGGTTTTCAATGAACTACTAATGGCCTCAACACCTGACATGTGATCTTCCAGAGTGAGGTATGAACCGGGCCTGCACACCCCGAGGAAGCTCAGGGTTCAATCTTCCTTCTACTGCAAAGAGACCAACACCAATAGAGACAAAAGAAACTGCCGCAGGTGCAGATGGAGGAACCTCGAGCAAAACACAAAGTGCTGAAGTAACTCTCAGCGGGTCAGGAAGCATCTGCAGAGGGAATGGACTGGCAACGTTTCGGGTCGGGACCTTGCTTCAGACTGATTGGAGTAGGAGAGAGAAAGTTGGAGAATTTAATGTTCACACCATAGTTTCCGATGGTCCTACTTCAAGTAATACATCCCTACTTCCCCTCTCTTTCCCATGCCCCCCTTCACCTCGGTGCACACACATTTCTTCCACCCCCTTTAGTCCCCCTACTCCTCCGTACACTCATCTTCTATTCCCCATTACTCCATTTCCATCTCATCCACCTTTCCCCTTCCCCACTGTCCTCTTCCACCCATATCCCTCCCTCCAGCTTTACCTTTCACTCCCGCTCATCGCTCCTTATCTGACAGCCTTTTGTCTCCTTTTCACCTTAGTGTCCTTACTCCATCATCCTGCCAAATGACCCCCACCCACCCCCACCCCCCTCCCCTCACCTGTACCAACTTATTGCTTGCCAATCTATATGGGGATGATCAGCCATGATCACATTGAATGGCGGTGCTGGCTCGAAGGGCTGAATGGCCTACTCCTGCACCTATTGACTATTGTCGATTGTCTATATCCCACCCCATCTCTCTTTTCCAGTTTTCTCCCCCCTACTGCAATCAGTCTGAGGAAGGATCCAGACCCGAAACGTCTTAGGTCCATTCCCTCCACAGATGCTGCCTGACCTGCTGAGTTGCTCCAGCACTTTGTGTTCTGCTCACACTAATCGACCAAGGAGATGGGAGATACTTTACTGACCCTGGCAACCTGGCATCTTTACACAACCTGAATCCCGGCCTGGACCAATTCTACCTGCTGCGATTAGGCTGGTTTTGGTTTAATGGAAAATTTTACACTCGATCAACATTCAGTGGGTAAGCTTGGTTGAAATCGAAAGTTAACAGCTCCTGTACGCACCAGGGTGTGAAAAATTCAACGACTCTCTCACAAAATGAAGAAACAGGCCTTTTCGGCCAACCAAGTCCACGCTGGCCAACGGTCATCCGTACTGTATATTGGTTCTATCCTAAACATTAGGGACAATTTACAGAGGCCAATTAACCTGCAAACCCGTACGCCTTTGGAATGCGTGTGGAAACCAAAGCACCCGGATGAAACCCACACAGGGAGAATGAGCAAACTATGTACAGACAGCACCCGAGGTCAGGATCGAACCTGGGTCCCTAGCACTGCAAGGCAGCAACTCTACCGATGTGCCACTGTGCTGCCCTAAAGGTTATGTGAATAGTGTTTTAATGGGACGCATTGGGTAAAACATTTCCCGTCAGCTATAAATATTGCAACCTCGCCTCAATGCCTGTCTACATTTCTCAAGAAACCCTGAAGGGACTCTTTCAAAAGGCAGTTGTAGCAAAGGCAATTTTGCCTGGTTCAAATGCCCAGCAGAAATGTCAAGGTATCTAAAAATAATCCCCCTCAGAGAGAAGAATATAAATTTATAAATGAATTCAGTGGGTAATGTTCACTCTAAAGATCATTGACAAGCAGATTTTTATAACACAATACTTTTAGATGCTCTTCAATCTATTTCTTTAGCCAAGTTTGCAGAAGGGTGCTGACTCGAAACGTCGCCCATCCTTTATCTCCAGAGATGCTGCCTGACCTGCTGAGTTATTCCAGCACTTTGTCTATCTCTATGGCCAAGAATTTTGATCACAGCCACAGAAGGCTGTGGAGACCAAGTCAATGGATATTTTTAAGGCAGGGTTAGATACATTCTTGATTGGTAGGGGTGTCAGGGGTTATGGGGGGGGGGGGGGGGAAGGCAGGAGAATGGAGTCAAGAAGGGGAAGATAGATCAGCCATGATTGAATGGCGGAGTAGCCTTGATGGGCCGAATTGCCTAATTCTGCCCCTATCACATATGAGCTTACGTGGTGGAACAGCACAAATCGAGTTTAAACATAAAAGAGAAGTATAACAGAGCAAAGATGACCGGGCAACCAGAGGATTGGGAAACTTTTAAAGTGCAACAGAAGATAACTAAAAAGGCAATATGGGGAGAAAAGATGAAGGTAAGCTAGCCAAGAATATAAAGGAGGATAGTAAAAGCTTCTTTAGGTATGTGAAGAGGAAAAAAACTAGTTAAGACAAATGTAGGTCCCTTGAAGACAGAATCAGGTGAAATTATTGTGGGGAATAGGAAAATGGCAGACAAATGGTACTTTGGATCTGTCTTCACGAAGGAAGCCACAAACAATCTCCCAGCTGTACTAGTGACCAGATGACTTAGAGTGATGGAGGAACATTAGGCAGGAAATGGTGTTGGGTAGACTGATGGGACTGATGACTGATAAATCCCCAGGGCCTGATGGTCTGCATCCCAGGGTACATAAGGAGGTGGCTCTAGAAATCGTGGACGCATTGGTGATGATCATTTTCCGATGTTCTACAGGTTCAGGATCAGTTCTTATGGATTGGAAGGTAGCCAATGTTATCCTACTTATAAGAAAGGAGAGAGAAAACAGGGAATTATAGATCAGTTAGCCTGACATCGGTAGTGGGGAAGATACTGGAGTGAATTATAACAGATGAAATTGCAGCACATTTGGATAGCAGTAACAGGATCGGTCCCAATCTGCATGGATTTACGAAGGTGAAATCATGCAGACTACTCTTATGGAATAGGATGCAACTAGGAAAATGGACAAGGGAGAGGCAGTGGATGTAGTGTACCTGGACTTTCAGAAGGCATTTGATAAGGCCCCACACAGGAGACTAGTGGGCAAAATTAGATCACATGGTATTGGATGTAGGGTGCTGACATGGATAGAAAATTGGTTGGCAGACAGGAAACAAAGAGTAGGGATTAACGGGTCCCTTTCAGAATGGCAGGCAGTGACTAGTGGGGTACCGCAAGGCTCGGTGCTGGGACCGCAGCTATTTACAATATACATCAATGATTTAGCTGAAGGGACTAAAAGTAATATTAGCAAATTTGCAGATGACACAAAGCTGGGTGATAGTGTGAACTGTGATGCTATGAGAATGCAGGGTGACTTGGACTGGTTGAGTGAGTGGGCAGACGCATGGCAGATGCAGTTTAATGTGGATAAATGTGAGGTAGCAAAAACAGGAAGGAAGATTATTATCAGAATGGTGTCAAGTTGGGAAAAGGGGAAGTACAACGAGATCTGGGGGCCCTTGTACATCAGTCACTGAAAGTAAGCATGCAGGTACAGCAGGCAGTGAAGAAAGGTAATGGCATGTTGGCCTTCATAACAAGAGGAGTTGAGTATAGGAGCAAAGAGGTCCTTCTGCAGTTGTACAGGGCCCTGGTGAGACCACACCTGGAGTATTGTGTGAAGTTTTGGTCTCCAAATTTGAGGAAGGACATTCTTGCTATTGAGGGAGTGTGGCGTAGGTTCACGAGGTTAATTCCCCGGATGCCGGGACTGTCATACGTTGAAAGAATGGAACGACTGAGTTGGTATTCACTAGAATTTTAAAGGATGAGAAGGGATCTTATAGAAACTTACAAAATTCTTAAGGGGTTGGACAGGCTAGATGCAGGAAGATTGTTCCCGATGTTGGGGAAGTCCAGGACAAGGGGTCACAGCTTAAGGATAAGGGGGAAATCCTTTAAGACCGAGATGAGAAAGAGAGTGGTGAGTCTCTGGAACTCTCTGCCACAGAGGGTAGTTGAGGCCAGTTCATTGGCTATATTTAAGAGTGAGTTGGATGTGGCCCTTGTGGCTAAGGGGATCAGAGGGTATGGAGAGAAGGCAGGTACGGGATACTGAGTTGGATGATCAGCCATGATCATATTGAATGGCGGTGCAGGCTCGAAGGGCTGAATGGCCTACTCCTGCACCTAATTTCTATGTTTCTATGTTATTGAAACATGTAAGATTATTAAGGGATTAGGCACGCTAGAGGCAGGGAACATGTTCCTGACGTTGGGGGAGTCCAGAACCAGGGGCCACAGTTTAAGAATAAGGGGTAGGCCATTTGGAATGGAGATGAGGAAAAACGTTTTCACCCAGAGAGTTGTGAATCTGTGGAATTCTCTGCCTCAGAAGGCAGTGGAGACTGATTCTCTGGATACTTTCAAGAGGCAGTTAGTTATAGCTCGTAGAGAAAACGGAGTCATGGGATATGGGGAGAAAGCAGGAACGGGGGACTGATTGTGGATTATCCACCGTGATCACAGTGAATGGCGGTGCTGGCTCAAAGGGCCGAATGGCCTACTGCTGCACCTATTGTTTATTGTCTATTGTCTATTATGTTGACCGATACCCAAGCTTTCAAATGGAACGGCTGTGGATATGAAATGTTATCAAACAGTTGGTAGACACACAAAAAAAGCCTTTTTTTTTGTCCCGCCCAATCCCCTGACTCTCAGTTCTGAAGAAGGGTCTCGAGCCGAAACGTCTCTCCAGAGATGTTGCCTGCTTTCCTTCTCTCCAGAGATGCTGCCTGCTTTCCTTCTCTCCAGAGATGCTGCCTGCTCTCCTTCTCTCCAGAGATGCTGCCTGCCCCGCTGAGTCACTCCAGCATTTTGTGTCCGCCTTCGTTATCAAACAGTTACCAGTTGCACGGTATAACGTTACACAAAACTGCCATTTCACTGCACACAAGATGGTGAGGAGGGTAGGAGGTGGAGCTAAGATCACACCAGATAAACAAACTGTTTAATTATGGATTCAGAAATACGTTAGCCTATTTTCATCTGAAGTAAATCACTTTCAGACTGTTCTCATTAAAAAAGGGGGAATTAATCAATTTCCAGCCCAGGGCTATGATGAGTTCAAACTTGGATTTAATGCATTGGGAGTGTTACCTGCTTGGTTCCTTGTCTCTTTGATGCTGTGCGGATAAATTGGCCCCCTGCGTGGCTTTTTACACAGTTAAAAATAGTCAGCCCAATCTCTGCTGCTTTCCCAGCCATCCCCCATCATCGTCCTGAGTACGGCATGGTGGCACCGGTAGAGTTGCTGCCTCACATGCGTCAGGGACCTGGGTTCAATCCTACATACGGGTGCTTGTCTGTACGGAGTGGGAAGAGCTGGGAAGAGTGCAAAGAAGATTTACAAGGATGATGCCGGAACTTGAGGGTTTGAGATAAAGATAGTGGTTGAGCAGGCCAGGACTATTCCTTGGAGCGGATGAGCGGTGCAGAAAATCAATGGATAGGGGAATGGATATGGGAGAAAACCCACGCAGGTCACAAGGAGAACGTACGAAATCTATACAGACAAGCGCCCATAGTCAGGATCGAGCCCGGGTCTCTGGCGCTGTAAGGATGTAACTCAACCGCTGCGCCACCGTGACACGATGAATAGTGAAAGGCGGAGGTCCAGGAGGAACCAAAGTCAAAGCGACATAGTTGACCACCGGCCCCTTCGACGGTCTTCCCATTGAGCCCAGTGGCGGAGCAGTGACGTGCTGGGGGAGGGGCAGAAAAGACTTTACACCCAGCCCTCAGCTTTAGAGCAGGGAGCCTTTGACTACAAATGGAAGCCCTGAATCATTCAAATCGGTTGGCGAACCTGTGAAAACAAGATGCACAAGCAACCACATGTCTGGCCTCAGAAACAATCACTCAATGAAATATTAAAGCAGATGCCCAAAAGTTCATAGGGTGCAGAATCAAGCCATTCGGCCCATCCAGTCTACTCCACCATTCAATCATGGCTGAGCTAGCTTTCCTTCTCAACCTCATTCTCCTGCCTTCTCCCCATCACCCCTGACTAATCAAGAACCTGACAATATCCGCCCTAAACATACCCATTGACTTGGCCTCCACAGCCGTCTTTGCCGCCATCTTATCCCACTCGACCTCCAGCTTCAATTATCCACCTCTACTGGACTCCATCTTGCACTAAATATTATTCCCTTTATCCTGTACACGGTGAACGGCTCGATTGTAATCATGTATCTGCTGACTGGGTAGCACGCAACAAAGAAAACATTTTCACGAAACCTCTGAGCACCTGACCATAAACTAAACTGAACGAATAAAAAAAAAAACGAAACTATAAAGTGAAACAGTTCTTGCCGCATCCTTTCCCCTCAGCTCTCTTGCCCAGCTTTCTCCCCTCTACTCCATCAGCCTGAAGAAAGACCCTGGCTGGGAACTTTGTTGAGGAAGGAACTTCAGATGCTGGTTTGCACCGAAGATGCGGACAAAATGGTGAATCTGAAGAAGGGTCCCGACCCAAAACGTCACCTATTCCTTTCCCCCCAGAGACGCTGCCTGTCCCGCCCAGTTACTCCAGCACTTTGGGGTTTTTTTGCACACAAGTTCCCAAATCAGCAGTCTCTTGTGTCAGCAGTTGAGTTAATTCACTTTATGCCACTTCACTTAATTTAGTTTAGTTATTTATTAGCTTTTAATACATTTTTAATAACATTTAATTGTCTTAATGCTTATTTAAATAATTTAAATTTTCTTGAACGGTGTGTGAATATCTTTAAAAATCTGGCATTTGCCGCTGATATCGCACGGTGGCGCAGCGGTGGAGTTGCTGCCTTGCAGCGCCGGAGACCCGGGTTCGATCCTGACTACGGGTGCTGTCTGTGCGGCGTTTGTACGTTCTCCCCGTGACCGCGTGGGTTTTCTCCGGGTGCTCCGGTCTCCTCCTACATTCCAAGTATACGCAGGTTTGTAGGTTAATTGGCTTCTGTAAATTGTCGTTAGTGTGTAGGCTAGAATTAGTATACAGGTGATCGCGGGTCGGCGCGGACTCGGTGGGCCGAAGGGCCTGTTTCCATGCTGTACCTCTAAACTAAACTAAAAGGGTCCCGATCCAAAATGCGGTCTGTCCAATTCCTCCACAGGTGCTGCCTGACCCACTGAGTTCCACCAGCACGCTGTGTTTGCCTCAACTACCTTTAACATTGCTAAACCATCAAAGGAACAGCAGGTGCTGGTTTAGCAAAAAAAAAGGACACTAAGTGTTGGTTCTGGGGGCAGGGCTTCTGGAGTGCAATACCTGAAGCAATTCATGAATTCATAAGTTCATAAGTGATAGGAGTAGAATTAGGCCGTTCGGCCCATCGAGTATACTCTGCCATTCAATCATGGCTGACCTATCTTTCCCTCTTGACCTCTCTCTCCTGCCTCCTCCCCACAACCCCGACACCCGTACTAATCAGAATCTATCTCTGCCTTGAACATATCCATTCAGAGAAGTACTTCCTGCGGCAGCTGAGGAAGCACAATCTGCCACAGGCAATGATGGTCCAATTCTACACGGCCATCGTAGAGTCTGTTCTTACCTTCTCCATCATGGTCTGGTTTGGCTCAGCCACCAAGCACGACACCTGGAGGCTGCAGCGAATCGTCCGATCAGCAGAGAAGGTTATTGGCTGCAACCTTCCCTCCATTGATGAACTGTACACTGCAAGGGCCAGGAAGCGAGCGGGCAAGATCACCTCTGACCCCTCTCACCCTGGCCACAAACTCTTTGAATCACGTCTCTCTGGAAGGCGACTCCGGACTGTCAAAGCTGCCACAGCCAGACATAAAAAGAGTTTTTATCCACGAGTAGTTGCTCTACTCAACAGCCAAAAACATTTAGCCTCCCTTTGATCTGGTATTTTGTTGGTTCACATTCTTGATCAATGGTGTTTTATCATTAATGTTTTATTATTATTAATGTTTAGTGTTTTCTGAGTCATTCGTAACTGTCACTGTATGTCATGCTGTTACTTGTGGGCGGAGCACCAAGGCAAATTCCTTGTATGTGAATACTTGGCCAATAAACTTACTTACTTATTACTTATTCACCTGGCCTCCACAGTGAAGGCTTGGTTCAGAATGGGGGATGGTGGGGGGGGGGGGGGGTGGGATGGAGAGCGGGTGATATCAGGGCATGCAGCTCCCTGCATCCACAGGAATAAAGTGAGGAGAGACGGAGAGAATAGTCAGCATCGAGTCGAGGGGGGGGGGTTAAAAATGCTAAGATGTTGTACTTCCTGCTGCCTTGCGAGATTTGCCTTGGTATTTATGAATTATGAATTCAGTTCTTCAGTTGATTGACGAGTTCGCTTGAGGTTCTCCCGAGCATCCAATCAAATGTGTTGAGTTTTGCCACTTGAAGATTTCGGTTTCATCATCAAACGAAGCTGGAAAGAGAACATTTAATTCAGATGCTAACGAATCAACCTCCACTGCCAGCATTGCAAAGCAAACAAGTTAAAACCCTCCACAAAACCGCTGACAACTCAAATAGCAGGTTTCACCGCAAGGCTATGATGTGTTTAGTTGTAGCGTTAATGTCTTGGAACATCGGCTTGCTATGTTGTTGGCTCAGCAACCCATCGTTCAGCTGGAAAAGATAGAAGTGCAATTTGTCAAGATAATAAAACCATAATGTGGGAAATGATTGCAGCAGTGGATAGTTTAAAACATCAGCGAGGTTTATTTTCAGGTGACAGTGTAATACTTCAGAAGGTTTAACAAAAAATGCATTTGGTGCCGTTCCAGAATATCAATGGATATTTTTTTAAGGCAGAGATAGATGGATTCTTGATTAGCACGGGTGTCAGGGGTTATGGGGAGAAGGCAGGAGAAAGGGGTTAGGAGGGAGAGATAGATCAGCCCTGACGCCACGGGTACCATGTAATCCCGTGCTACCTGCTCCAAGGTCGGGTAATCGGCGACTAAACCGTCTCCCCCACCTGGTTTGCCAGGTGAGGAGGGGGCTGTGGACCCCCAGCAGGACCAAAAACAAGACCTGTCAAAGGGCGGATGAGCTCCTCGCGAGCCAACGGCCATCCACACTTCAGTAGAAGTTGCGATCACTGTCGTACATAGCAATGTAAAGCCCCCTGTCCCACTTAGGAAACCTAGACGGAAACCTCTGGTGACCTTGCGTCCCCCCCAAGGCTTCCATGAGTCGCCAGAGGTTTTGGTCACTTGCCTGGAAAGCCTCGACTGAAGCGTGAGCTGCATCTACTGACCAAAGATCCTGCAGGATCGTTGCTACCGACCGCACACACACACACACACACACATCACGAAGGTGAGGGCCAGGGACAGCGGAGGAGCGCTGTCTGCGCGATGAAGAGGAAGGTAAACGGCTGCCACAGAGCACGGTAAGTCCTTTAGAGAGCGCGGGAGGGAGGGAGAGAGAAGGACAGAGAAGGACAGAGAAGGGGAGAGAGAAGGGGAGGAGAAGGGGAGAGAGAAGGGGGGAGAAGGGGAGAGAAGGGGAGAGAAGGGGGAGAGAAGGAGGGAGAAGATGAGAGAAGGGATAGGAGAAGGAGTGGAGACAGTTTCAAGAAGTTTAATAAAGTTAGCGGGCATTTTACCTACCGGCGGATCTTCTAGGTCTTGAAAACCAAAGATCCTATAGGATCTTTGCTGAAAACTCCAATGAGCCAATCAAAACGGCCGGTCAGCGAAGGAGATTGCCTTCGACTGCCTGTAAGTAAATAGCGACCCCACTCCACTGGCTTCGACCAAATGGCAACCTATTTTTAATCGAGGCCAGTTTTGAATTTGTTTAAATAATCGCAGGAACATAGAAGAAACCTTGACTATGCGGAAACCACTTTCGACCATTAGGGAGAGTGACCGGAACCTCCGGGAACCTCACGGAAACCCTGGGTGGGGTGCAGGGGCACCAGAGGTTTCCGTTCAGGTTTCCTAAGTGGGACAGGTTGATGTTTTCAACGATGATGATGATGATTTCTCCAGAGATGCTGCCTGACCCACTGAGCTACTCCAGCATTTTGTGTCTATCTCTGGTATAAACCAGCATCTGCAGTTCTTTGTTTCTACTGCTGGTGGAACTCAATGGATCACAGGGGCCGTGGAACGTTTTTGAAAGTGGGGGAGCTGAGCGATCACTGATCACCGGCCTCGGGGGTACCCGGTGAGGGAGCGGAGCGAGCAGGCGGGGGGGGGAGGGTGGCACAATTATTATTTTCTGTTGTTGCTTGACCTCCAAAAACTGGGGGATAATACAAGCCATTCCCAACTCAAAACGTGGGGGGATATATGCCCCATCTCCCCCACCCCCTCTCTCTCTCTCTCTCCCTCTCTCGGGGCCCATGGGCTCACCATCCCTCCCTCCCTCCCGCTCGGCGGCTAATCACAGCGCTTTGTTCACTGCCCCCTATCTCAACTGTGAACCGCGCTGTGATTGGCCGTTGAGCGGAGGGGAGGGAGGGTTTTGGGGGGGGCAGTCGGTTTCCGCCGCAGCTCCGCTCTCTGATCTGTGGTTTTGCCGCTTTGTTCTGTGATTCTGGATTTCGGAGGTCCTCAGAAGAAGAGTAAAATACGCCTGCGGGCCGGATAATTTTGGGTTAAGAAGCATTTCTCGCCAAACAAGTGGAGGGGCTGCAGCACCCCCAGCCCCCCCCGGTTCTGCGGCCCATGCATCAGGCAACATCTTGGAGGGATTGGACTGACAACATTTTGGATTGTGACCCTTCTTCAGACTCTGAAGTTAGGTCCCAAACCCGAAATGACATCCATCCATTCCCTGACCCACTGAGTTCCTCCAGCAGTTTGTTTTTTTCCCTCAAGATTCCAGCATCTGTAGTCTTTTGTGTCTCCATTCTGAGCTGGAGGGCAAAACAGACAGATAATTGAATGGGTATGTTTTCCCAGATTTCCACTCGATTCTGCAGATTCACTGCCAGTTATTATTAGTTAACTCGGTCGGGAGGCACAATGCTGATTCAGATTGGAATGGCTTTGCACCAAGCAGCTCCAATGAATTCTCCCATTGATAATTAATTAGTTTTTCTCACTTTCCTAGTTCTGATGTAGGGTCTCAGACCAGAAATCTTCATTGTTTATCTTTCCAGAGATGCTGCTTGGTTCAGTTTTGTTTAGTTTAGTTTAGTTTAGAGATACAGCGTGGAAACAGGTACTTCGACCCACCGAGTCCACGCAGACCAGCGACCCCCGTACAGTAGCTCTATCCTACACACTAGGGACAATACAGAAGCCGATTAACCTACAAACCTGCATGTCTTTGCAATGTGGGAGGAAACCGGAGCACCCGGAGAAAAAAACCATGTGGTCACGGGGAGAATGGACAAACATCATATGTTTGCGTGGAACTTAAAATGCTGGAGTAACTCAGCGGGGCAGGCCAGCATGTGGAGGAAAGAACTGCAGATGCCGGTTTAAATCGAAGGTAGACACAAGGTAGGACAGGCAGCATCTCTGGAGAACATGGATAGATGACGTTTTGGGTTCCAAAATATAACATCGCCTGTCCATGTCCAGAGATGCTGCCTGACCCTTTGAGTGTGTCCAGCAAGACAATAGACAATAGACAATAGGTGTAGGAGTAGGCCATTTGGCCCTTCGAGTCAGCACCGCCATTCAATGTGATCATGGCTGATCTTCCCTAATCAGTACCCCGTTCCTCCCCATATCCCCTGACCACTATCTTTAAGGGCCCTATCTAGCTCTCTCTTGAAAGTATCCAGAGAACCTGCCTCCACCGCCCTCTGAGGCAGAGAATTCCACAGACTCACAACTCTCTGTGTGAAAAAGTGTTTCCTCATCTCCGTTCTAAATGGCTTACCCTTTATTCTTAAACTGTGGCCCCTGGTTCTGGACTCCCCCAACATCAGGAACATGTTTCCTTCCTCTAGTGTGTCCAAACCCTTAATGATCTTATATGTTTCAATAAGATCCCCTCTCATCCTGAGTATACAAGCCCAGCCGCTCCATTCTCTCAGCATATGAAGGTCCCGCCATCCCAGGAATTAACCTTGTGAACCTACACTGCACTCCCTCAATAGCAAGAATGACCAAAACTGCACACAATACTCCAGGTGTGGTCTCACCAGATCCCTGTACAACTGCAGAAGGACCTCTTTGCTCTTATACTCAACTCCTCTTGTTATGAAGGCCAGCATGCCATTCGCTTTCTTCACTGCCTGCTGTACCTGCATGCTTGATTTCATTGACTGATGAACAAGGACCCCAGATCCCGTTGTACTACCACTTTTCCCAACTTGACACCATTTAGATAATAATCTTCCTTTCTGTTTTTGCTACCAAAGTGGATAACCTCACATTTATCCACATTAAACTGCATCTGCCATGCATCGGCCCATTCACCCAACCTGACCAAGTCACCCTGCATCCTCATAGCATCCTCCTCACAGTTCACACTGCCTCCCAGCTTTGTGTCATCTGCAAATTTGCTAAAGTTACTTGTAATTCCTTCATCTAAATCATTAATATATATTGGAAATAGCTGCGGTCCCAGCACCGAGCCTTGCAGTACCCCACTAGTCGCTGCCTGCCATTCTGAAAGGGATCCGTTAATCCCTACTCTTTGTTTCCTGTCCGCCAACTAATGTTCTATCCATGTCAGTACCCTACTCCCAATACCATGTGCCCTAATTTTGCCCACTAATCTCCTATGTGGGACCTTATCAAATGTGTTCTGAAAGTCCAGGTACACTACATCCACTGGCTCCCCCTTGTCCATTATCCTAGCTGCATCCTCTAAAATTTCCTGTTTTTATCACACATTTCCAGCAACTGCTGTTTTTTATAGTTTTTTTTAGTTTTTAAAGATATGTACAGTGCAGAAACAGGCCTTTGGCCCACCGAGTCCATGCCAAGCAGCGATCCCCATACACCAGCACAATCCTACACACTAGGGACAATTTACAATTTTCACCAAAGCCAATGAAACCACAAAGCGGTAGGTCTTTGGAATGTGGGAGGAAACCGGAGCATCCAGGGAAAACCCACGCGGTCGCGTTTAGTCGAACTTTAGTTTCATTTAGAGTTACAGAAACGCTGAAACAGGCCCTTCGGCCCACCGGGTACGCGCCGACCGGGCGATCTCCAAACATTAACACTATCCTACACACACCTAGGGACAATTTACGCATACACCAAGCCGATTAATCTACAAACCTGTGGAGTGTGGGAGGAAACCGAAGATCTCGGAGAAAACCCACGCAGGTCACGGGGAGAACACAGTTTGTACTGCCTGTACACACCCCATACAGACAGCACCCGTGGTCAGGATCGAATCCAGATCTCTGGCGCTGTAAGAAAGGAACTCTACCACTGCGCCACCGTGCCGCCCCACAATTTTCATTCCACCTCCGACGGCTTAAGCTGCCCTCCACGAGAGAACACGGATGGTGCGCGGCATACTTTTATTCGCAGTGGCCAAATTCCAACTAGCTGCTATCTATTTGTCCAGCTTGATCACTTCAAGTCTCACGCTGTGGCTTTGATCCTCCGCACTGCCTGCCTTGGAGTCATCCTCGGTGTTATCCAAAGCGCGCTCTCACACACGCGTTAGGTTTTGTTAGCTGGGCCCCTGAAGCTACTCAGTCATCCCAGGATCATCAATGTGACTTTCAGATGCAGAGCAGAGCGTGCAGCCTACACACTCCATCCAGTATTAGCACCGAATTGAACCCTTGCGTGGCATCTAAGATGGATCTCCTTCAGTTCCTCGCAGGTACCGTCAAAGGGGTCCATTGTAGGAAACGCCCCAGAATAGTAGCAAATATCATCAAAGACTCACTCCATCCTTGCCCATGCTCTCCTTCCACCACTACCACAACTAAACACTTAGTTCTGTCTGAAGAAGGGTCTCGACGCCTGAAAAGTCACCCATTCCCTTCTCTCCAGAGATGCTGCCTGTCCCGCTGAGTTACTCCAGCTTTTTGTGTCTATCTTCAGTTTAAACCAGCATCTGCAGTTCCTTCCGACACACTCTTAGTTCGAGTTTAGTTTAGGTTATTAATGTCATGTGTATCAAGCTGCAGTGAAAAGTTTTTTTGCTGCCTGCTATCCCGTCAGCGAAACAAATGAGAGATGCTCACAATCAAACCGTCCATAGTGTGCAGACATAGGATAAAGGTCAATTACAGTAAGGTTCAATTACAGATAGTCCGAGGGTCTCCAGTGAGGTCAGGACCGCACTCTAGTTGGTGAGAGGATGGTTCAGTTGCCCGATAACAGCTGGGAAGAAACTGTCCCTGAATCTGGAGGTGTGCATTTTCACACTTCTGCACCTCTGGCCTGATGGGAGAGAGGAGAAGAGGGAGTGGCCGGGGTGAGACTCGTCCGTGATTATGCTGGTCGCTTTGCCAAGGCAGATTGAAGTATAGATGGAGTCAGTGGAAGGGACGTTGGTTTGCGTGATAATCTGGGCTATGTCCACAACTCTTGGCTTCTGTCTTAGTTTAGTTTAGTTTAGTTCAGAGATACAGTATGGAAACAGGTCCTTCGGCTCACTGAGTCCACACTGACCAGTGATCCCGCATATTAACACTATCCTACACACACTGGGGACATTAATTTTTACATTTATACCAGGCCAATTAACCTGCAAACCTGTACGTCATTGGAGGGTGGGAGGAAACCAAGTTCTGGGAGAAAACCCATGCAGGTCACAGGGAGAACGTACAAACTCCGTACAGACAAGCACCCGTATCCAGGATCGAACCCGGGTCTCTGGCTCTGTATGTGCTGTAAGGCAGCAACTCTACCCCTACGCCACCCTTTCGGTTGGCATTTATTGACAACTATGCAATCAAGGCCATGGAATTATGGATGGCCAGTGGCACAACTAGTAGAGCCACCAACTCATTGCTCCAGCATCCTGGGTTCAATCCTGACCTCAGGTGCTGTCTGAGCGGAATTCCCAAGTACTCCCTGTGACTGCGTGGGTTTGACTAGGTGCTTCAATTTCTTCCAAAGACATGCAAGTAGGGCAGTTAAATGTCCATTATAAACTCCTCATAACATGCAGGTGAATGATGGAATTTGGGGAGGCAGAATCGAAAATGGGACGTGGATTATGACTTGGTCGATCTGATTCAATGCTATGTGACATTATTAAGGATTCAGGGAGAGATCTGCACCTGAATGGCTTGTCATGGTTTTGCTTTCCATAAACATTTATTGTTTGGGCTCTACTTCCTGGAGAGTCGGTTTGTTTGTGGTGGGCCAACCTCTCTCTGCTGTGGTGTTATGCACAAATGAAAAGCTGTGTGTGAGTGTGCAAGTGAGTGTGTGACTTTGTGAGCATGTGAGCGCGTGTATGGGTGTGCGCATGTGTGTGTGTGCGTGTGTGCGTGTGTGCGTGTGTGCGTGTGTGTATATGCATGAGTGCATGTGAGAGAGTGTGTGAGAGTGGGGTCTCTGAATGTGTTTAGGGATTGAATTATGAATTTGTTTGTGTCTGTTTGCCTATGTGTGTTTGCTTGCGTGTGTGTGTGGGTTTGTCAGTGTGTGCGGAGGGCTATGTGTGAGGGGCTTGTTTGTTTATGTTTATTGTGCGGATGTGTGCGTGCGTGTGTGAGGGCACAGGTTTTGCAGACGAGTGCCTTTCAAAATGGCAGACCTTCCTAAACGATCATTCATTGGTCTGCCAAGAACCAAACACTGAACGGGCCTTCACCAATTTCTAGACCATTGAGTTTTATGTTAAAAGCCCCATTGAAAATATTAAAATCATTGGCATGATTTTTTATTTTGCTCCTGCAAGCAGTATCCTTAAATTCCTGGAGAGTCCTGCACATTCCCCTAAAGCACAGGTGGCGCAGCCTTACAGCGCCAGAGTCCCGGGTTCGATCCCAGCTACGGGTGCTGTCTGTTCGGAGTTTGTACGTTGTCCCTGTGACCGCACGGGTTTACTCCTGGTGCTCCGGTTTCATCCCACACTCCAAAGACGTGCAGGTTTGTAGGTTCATTGGCTTTGGGAAAAATTGTAAATTGTCCTCCGTGTGTAGGATCGTGCTGGGGTACAGGGATTGCTATTCGGCGCGGACTGGGTGGGCTGAAGGGCCTGTTTCCGCGCCGTCTCTCCAAACTAAACTGAACATTAAATTTAGCTGAATGAAAGTACGGTGTGAATTCCCTAATCTCACGCCTCAAGCAAAGAAATACAGCTTTTCGGTCACAATAAGTGAACAGGGCAGCTCAACGGCGCTGCGGCAGAACTGCTGCCTCACCGTGCCAGAGACCCAGTGCTGTCTAGATGCAGAGTTCCCCGCGACCACGTGGGTTTTCTCCGGGTGCTCCAGTTTCTTGCCACATTCCAAACATGTGCAGGTTTGTCAGTTAATTGGATTCTCTAAATTGCCCCCAGTGTGTAGGACGAGAAAGTGGGATAACATGGAATGAGTCTGAAGGGGTGATCGATGTGTGGACTCGATGAGACAAAGGGCCTGTTTCCACGTTGTATCTTTAACTCAAATTAAGGGAATCTAAGTTAATCAGTCTGAATTAATCACCATTTAGAGGGTCCAGAGGAGGTTTACAGGAATGATAACAGGAATGAGTAGGTTAACCTGTGATGAGCGTTTGTCGGCACTGGGCCTGTACTCGCTGGAGTTTAGAAGAATGAGGGGGGACCTCATTGAAACATACAGAACAGTGAAAGGCTTGAATAGAGTGGATGTGGAGAGGATGTTTCCACGAGTGGGAGAACTAGAGGTCATAGCCTCAGAATTAAAGGAGGGTCTTATAGGAAGGAGATGAGGAGACATTTCTTTAGTCAGAGGGTGGTGAATCTGTGGAATTCTTTGCCACAGAAGGCTGCGGAGGCCAAAGTCAGTTGTACTTTATTCTGTAATTTTGCACTGCATTGTGCGATGAGGCTGTTGGCTATTCATGTCGGAGTGAATTGTGAGTCCCTCTTGTTTGTTGTGATAATCGGGAAGGTAGATGTTTAAACGCCAGTCCGGTCAGTACTAGCTGGCAATTTTCACTGCCACTCAGATAACCATCTTTAATTCCTCACCCCTAGTGCTCTAAATATACACAAAATATAATTGCATCCTTTCAAAGATACCTTGATAGGGGATGAAATTAACTGGTAATTAACCTCAATAAGTATATTGTTGTGTAAAAAAAACACAAATGTAGCAAATGCAGAAGATAAAGAAGGATAAAGGCATGTAGAAATGAGAAAGTGCAGATGATGGTTTACTCAAAATGCTGGAGTGACTCAGCAGAACAGGCAGCACTTCCGAAGAACATGGATAGGTGACTTGTGTAGGAAGGAGCTGCAGATGCTCTGATACGCTGAAGATAGACACAAAATGCTGAAGTATTTGGATTCTCCAGGAATTGAAGGATACTGCTTGCAGGAGGAAAATTAAATGCTGGAGTCTGAAGAAAGGTCTCGACACGAAACGTCACCCATTGCTTCTCTCCAGAGATGTTGCCTACCCTGCTGAGTTACTCCAGCATTTTGTGTCCGTCTTGAAAATGAATACAAGATAAAAACACATGTCCACTGTGATTCATTTTACCAATTGACTCAAGAGCATGTCTCCAGAGATGCTGCCTGCCCTGCTGAGTTACTCCAGCATTTGATGTCTATGTGTTATGGATAGGTGATATTTTGGGTCTGACCTCCGAGGGAAAAAGTTGCCCCTCAGTTTTCAATTAAATCTTAGATAAGATACAAAGTGCTGGAGAAAATCGATGGGTCACCAGCATCTCTGGAGAACATGGCTTCAAGAACGGTCCCGAACCAAATCATCACCTTATCCATGTTCTCCAGAGATGCTGCCTGTCCTGCTGAGTTGCTCCAGCACTTTGTGCCCTCAAGAATAAAGATATATTTGTTAGGTGTCAGGGGTTATGGGGAGAAGGTAGCAGAATGGGGTGAAGAGGGAAAGATAGATCAGCCATTATTGCATGGCGGTAGGCTAGATGGGCCGAATGGCCTAATTCTGCTATCACTTACAAACATATTATTATGGAAATGTAACACTTTATGGGGCACACACTTCTACGTGACCTGGGATGGACTATTCAAGGCTGTTTTATTCCTGGCTGGTTTTAGATCTGGGCCTTTGCGCTTGATGAAGATACGCCAATTTGTAACGAAGCAGCGTTTGGATGGAATGAAAGGGCTTTGTGTTGGAGGTTAGGGAGAAGATGTCCGTGGTCAATAGGTGGCGCTGGAGGGCACCAGAGGAAGTCGCAGAGATCTCCAGGATGTGGGGTTCAAGAGGTTGGAGGAGTCATAGAGTCACAGAGTGATACAGCAAGGAAACAGGCCCTTCGGCCCAACTTGCCCACACCGGCCAACATGTCCCACCTGCCTGCATTTGGTCCATATGCCTCCAAAATTGTCCTACTGTTTCTTAAACGTTGGGATAGTCCCAGCCTCAACTACCTGCTCTGGCAGCTTGTTCCATACACCCACCACCCTTTGTGAAATGTGTGAGTGTTTGTGTGAGAGGTGTAGGAAGGAACTGGAGATGCTGATTTACACCGAAGACAGACACAAAATGTTGGAGTAACTCAGAGGGACAGGCAGCATCTCTGGAGAGAAGGAATGGGTGATGTTTCGGGTCGAGACCCTTCTTCAGTCCCAAAACCTCACCCATTCCTTCTATCCAGAGATGTTGGAGGAGAGGTTTGAGTACAGAAGTTGGGAGGTCATGTTGCATTGATATAAGACGCTGGTGAGGCCGTATTTTGGGTATTGTGTTCAGTTTTGGCCACCGTGTTATTAGGAAAGATGTTGTCAAACTGGAAAGGGTGCAGAGAAGATTTATCAGGATGTTGCCAGGACTTGAGGGCTGAGCTATTGGGAGACATTGAGCTGGCTAGGACTATATTCCTTGGAGTGCAGGAGGATGTGGGGTGACCTTATAGAAGTGTACAAAATAATGAGAGGAATAGATCGGGTAAATGCACACAGGCTCTTGCCCAGCCACAGCTAGCTTAAGGGCCGGGCACTTTATTTAACACAACGACAATCTTGATGTCCAGATTAATTATAAAATATCATATTTCCAGTCTTTCTTTGGCCTCACCTCTCTTCCAGCTCCCCCGCTCCCCACAATCATTCTGAAGAAGGGCCCCGACCCGAAAGGTCACCCATCCATGTTCTCCTCAGATGCTGCCTGACCCGTTGAGTTACTCCAGCACTTTAAAAAAAATGTTTCCCAAAAACAAATGAAGAGGCCATTTTTCCCGTTGAGTACAGGTTAACTCTCAGAGGAATCCGGCCAGTCCCACCCCACCACTTCTTTAAGGTGGTCAGAAGTTAGTTTGACTTATCCATTGACATTTCAAATTCAGCAAATTAAGTAAATTGGATGTAAAATTAGTTTTCAATAATAGTGACTGTGAAATTAATTGTTCTTTTATTAAAAAAGGAGGGTGGCACGGTAGAGTTGCTGCCTTACAACGCCAGAGACCCAGGTTCGATCCAGTCTACGGATGCTTGTCTGTACGGAGTTTGTACGTTCTCCCCGTGACTTGCTTGGGTTTTCTCCGAGATCTTCGGTTTCTTCCCGCACTCCAAAGATGTACAGGTTTGTAGGTTAATTGGCTTGGTGTAAAGTGTAAATTGTCCCTAGTGTGTGTAGGGTGGTGTTAATGTGCGGGGATCGCAGGTCGGGGCGGACTCGATGGGCCGAAGGGCCCGTTTCTGCCCTGTATCTCTCATCTAAACTAAGCTAAAAAGAACATCTGGTTCACATATAATCTTCAGCACATGAAACTTGTCTCAAACCTGAACTGCCTCCTGAAATGGCCCTAAAGAGAGGCAATGAGGACTGAGCAATAAATACTGGCCCTGCCAGTGAAACATACCTCCCACAGCACAGCATTATCAAGGTAACCATCAACGAGATCTAATTGCATTGTGCTCAAAGCTTGGAGTGTACATGAAGGAGGTCATGAGGTTTAATGTAACGTTGCAACGTCAGTCAAGATCCTTCCACCAATTGCGCACTGAATTTGGAAATGAAAGTGCCGTGAAAAGACATGAAAGCAGAGGGTACAAATGGGTTCAAGAGATAATTAGAAGTGTTTCGGAGGGAAGGGTAGCCTGAGGGAAATAGAAGACGGATCAGAAGAAGACGGGATGAGATTAACAAAAAGGTCTGCGTTTAGATGGTGCTTCAACTTCCCACCCTGAGGTCGGCCTGCACTTTGGCAGAAATGAAATATTTTGTCCTTGAAGGTTAATTATTGAACTTCGAGATATAGAGTGATACAGTGTGGAAACAGGCCCTTCAGTCCAACTTGCCCACACCGACCAACGTGTCCCATCTACACTAGTCCCACCTGCCCCCCATTTGGCCCAAATCCCTCCAAACCTGTCCTATCCATGTACCTGACTAATTGTTTCTTAAATGCTGGGATAGTCCCAGCCTCAACTACCTCCTCTGGCAGCTCGTTCCATACACCCACCACCCTTTGTGTGAAAACCTCTGGAGGGAAACTTAATGCAAAATGCTGGAGTAACTCAACGGGTCAGGCAGCATCTGTGGAGGGAATGGAAAAGTAACGTTTTCGGCCGGGAACGTTATTCAGGCTGCATGGAGGGACCAGTCTCAGCCAGTCTAGGTACAGCAAGTCCCACCCAGGGTCTGAAGAAGGGTCTAGACCCAAAACGTCACCTCTTCTTGTTCTCCAGAGATGCTGCCTATCCCGCTGATGTACTCCAGCACTTTGTGATCTATGCTCCATGCAGTAATGCTCCATGTGATGAAATAATAGCCGAGACATCGTGTCGATTGATGCCATCCCCCCCAGCCAACAATGGAGCATTGTGGGCTCCACCTTTCCTTGATCATCGTTCCTTTTTGCATATCTTTCATTCATTTGTTCTATGCACCTTCTATATCTCTCGCATCCCTTTCCCCGACTCTCAGTTTGAAGAAAGGTCTCGGCCGAAACGTCACGTATTCCTTTTCTCCAGAGATGCTGCCCGACCCGCTTAGTTACTCCGGCATTTCATGTGCATCCGAGGAGGAGTTGATCCGGTCAGTCGACTCAAGAGAGGTAACACTCGACCCGGACTGGCCATTGGAAGAAAGTATGTACACAGCAGCTACCAACGGACATTAAAAGTGATTTGAAAGAAGAGCAGTGATTTGTTTAATAGAAACATAGAAACAAGGTCAGGAGGAGGCCATTTTGCCCTTCGAGCCAGCACCGCCATTCAATGTGATCATGGCTGATCATCCAAAATCAGTACCCCCTTCCTGCCTTCTCCCCATATCCCTTGATTCCGTTAACCCTAAGAGCTACGTACATCCAACTCTCTCTCGAATACATCCAGTGAACTGGCCTCCACTGCCTTCTGTGGCAGAGAATTCCACAGATTCACAACTCATTGGGTGAAAACGTTTGTCCTCATCTCAGTCCTAAATGGCCTAACCCCCTTATTCTTACATTGTGACCCCTGCTTCTGGACTCCCCCAACATGGGGAATGTTGTTCCTGCATCTAGCTGTCCAAGCCCTGAAGAATTTTATATGTTTCTATACGATCCCCTCTCATCATCCTAAATCCCAGTCAATACAAGCCCAGTCGACCCATTCTTTAGGTACAGAGCGGAAACAGCCCCCCCTCCGCACCGACCTACACACACTGTGGACAATTTTACATTTACACAAAGCCAATTAACCAACAAACCTGTAGGAAGCATTGATAGTGTTTGTGTAACATCCAACCCCAGGAAAGGTAATTTTGCTGAGAGAGCTGAGTCATCAGTTTTGCGGTAGTTGCAAGGTGGAACCCCTATAAATGATGCAAGGCTTCTTGCACGATGCGAAGCTTTATGGTGCTACTTAAATGGAACATTAATTGCACTCGGTGGAAGCTGGAAGCCTGAATCACCAGCTCGTATCCTCCTTCTCTCTCCTCACAATTACTCCCAGACCTGTTGAGCGCTTCCAGCATTTTCCTTATTATATTGTGCAATTCCTACCTCTCATTAGGGAGATGATCCCATGTCTTGAGGTTTCCCAGGCAACTGAACCTTCCTACCGACGGTTCAGGAACAGCTTCTTCCCTGCAGCCATCAGGCTATTAAACACAACATCAAATAAGCTCTGAACTGCAACAGACTATTATTATTATTGCACTATATTTGTTATTTATTGAGTATGTGTCCATGTGTACACACACACTGAACTTTATTTTCTCCCGTTATGTACCATGTTTACACATTCCGTTGTGCTGCAGCAAGTAAGAATTTAATTGTCCAATCTGGGACATGTGACAATAAAACGCTCTTGACTTGACTCTTGGGGTCACGTGGCGGCCCTGTTTCCACCAGTCTTCCCACCACCAGGCACAACAAGCACCAGAAGCGACAAGACCGACACCGTTGTTTGCTGATGCCGAGAAGTGTGTCCAGCTCTGGCTGAACAACTTCTCATCTTGTGTGTGGACTCGATAAGAAGAAGAGGGTTACACAAAAGGCTGGAGTAACTCAGCGGGTGCAGCAGCATCTAAGGAGCGAAGGAGATAGGCGACGTTTCGGGTCGAGACCCGTCTTCAGACCCTTCTCCTTCGATAAGAAGAAGACTTGACTCTTGACAGTCAGTCCTGAGCTACTATCTACCTCATCGGAAACCCTCCGACCATCTTTAATCAGTCTTTACTGGGCGTATCCTATTCACGTTATTCCCTTTCTCATGTACCAGCATAACCAAGGACGAGTCGCACCCCGGCCACTCCCTCTTCTCCCCTCTCCCATCGGGCAAAGGGTGTAGAAGTGTGAAAACGCACACCTCCAGATACAGGGACAGTTTGTTCCCAGCTGTTATCAGGCAACTGAACCATCCTACCAACAACTAGAGAGCAGTCCTGAATGACTGGTAGACAAAAGTGCAGGAGAAACTCAGCGGGTGCAGCAGCATCTATGGAGCGAAGGAAATAGGCAACGTTTCGGGCCGAAACACTCCTTTTGTCTACCATTGATTTTCCAGCATCTGCAGTTCCTTCTTAAACACAGTGCTGAATGACTATCTACCTCATTGGAGACCCTCAGATTATCTTTGATCGGACTTTACTGGCTGTATCTTGCATTAAATGTTATTCCCTTGATCCTGTATCTGTACGCTGAGGATGGCCCGATTGTAATCATGTATTGTCTTTCCACTGACTGGTTAGCACGCAACAAAAGCTTTTCACTGAACAACCGGTGCACGTGACAATATACTAATGACTAGGAGTAACCCCAGCAAGAGAATATGTTCATCTCCCAACCAGGCAGTTGGGAACGATTAATGTCATTTCATTAAATAATCTGAATTCAGTAGTGAGTTTTGATAATGGTGACAGTAAAAGCCATTGCCATTTACAGAAGGAAATCTGCCTTCTCTGACCAGTCTGGTTTAAATATGATTCCAGCCCCACAATAAATACAAGAGACCATCGGACCTCAATGGACAACCACGGACTGTCTATTATTGCACTTTACTGGCTTTTAGTTTAATTTACTGTCACCTGTAGCGAGGTACAGTGAAATCTGTTTGGTGCGTGCTAACTAGCCAGCAGAAAGACAGTACAGGATTACAATCGAACCATTTACAATGTATAGATACAAGAAATGTTGCAGTAAAAATGGAGATTTAGAAGTGCGGAGCGATTGTAATATGTGATGGTGGATCTGACAATAGTTGCTTGTGCTGGGCACCATCTTGGAAGCACGGAACAAAGTCTGATTAAAGATAGTCCGAGAGTCGCCAATGAGGTAGATAGTAGCTCAGGACTGCTCTCTAGTTGTTGGTAGGATGGTTCCGTTGCCTGATAACAGCTGGGAAGAAACCGTCCCTGAAACTGGGGGGGGTGTGCGTTTTGACACTTCTACACCTTTTTCCTGATGGGAGAGGGGAGAAGAGGGAGTGGTCAATGTGCGACTCGTCCTTCATATATATGCTGTTGGCCTTGCTGAGGCAGCGTGAGGTATAAATGGAGTCAATGGAAGGGAGGTTGGTTTAAGTGGTGGTCCACAATTCGCTGCAATTTCCTGCGGTCTTGGATGGAGCAGTTCCCAAACCAAGCTATGATGCATTTCAATAAAATACTTTCTATGGTGCATCTGTAGAAGCTGGTGAGGGTTGTTGGGGACATGTCAAACTTCCTTAGCCTACTTAGGAAGTAGAGTCCCTGGCGAGCTTTCATGGTTTTGGCTTCATCTTGCACTAGACGTTATTCCCTCTATCCCGTGTCTATACGCTGTGGAAGGCTTGATTGTAATTATGTACAGTCGTTTCGACGACAGGTTAGCACGCGATAAACCTCAGTGACAACATGACGATAAACTAAACTAACAATCTAACTAACTAGATGGATGGAAGTTAAGGCCATGGACGCATGCACTAAATGTGGGGAGCATGCGGATTGAAGAGAATGCAGCAGAGGTGTGGGAGTAGAGCGGTGCGCCATGAACTATTGGTTGTAAATGAGGGCCTGAAGGTAGACACAAAAAGCTGGAGTAACTCAGCGGGACAGGCAGCATCTCTGGAGAGAAGGAATGGGTGATGATCCGGGCCTGAAGGTAGTAAACCACCCAGTTACATAGAACCATAGAAACTTAGAAAATAGGTGCAGGTATATATAGGCCATTCGGCCGTTCGAGCCTGCACCGCCATTCAATATGATCATGGCTGATCATCCAAAATAGTACCCCCGTTCCTGCTTTTTCCCCATATCCCTTGATTTCTTTAGCCCTAAGGCCTAAATCTCTCTTGAAAAAATGCAGTGAAATGGCCTCCATTGCCTCCTGTGGCTACTGAGTTGTTCTGAAAGAGTCTAACTGTACTGCATGTATACATCTCTTCTTGCAGGCTGGAGAAAGAAGTTCGTGGGAAATACATTGGGTATACTGATTTTATTAATGTGTGAATAGGTTACAGGGGAATAACTAAGGGGAGTATTACAGAGGCCATTTGGGGGGATTATTATATTCAATACACACAGATACCGCAGAGTGTTTGTGACTGCATGCACCCACAGGAGAAAGCTTTGAGGGAGTTGTCTGTTTGTGTGCCGTCTTCACAGCACCCAACAGAGAGCCTAAGAAGGATCTTGTTTCTTCTTCTGAAATTTTCTGAACTGACTCTGTATAGCGACAGCAGCCTTCTCCGTCTCGGGAGCCTCCAGGTCAATGTCAAACTCCTCGGCGTCCTCCTTCGAAGCTCTGGCCGCATCTGCGAGAAGGAAAGACTGGAAGGTCAGCTCTGGCTGAATGCCGCCATTTTGTGCAGTCCGACCATCCCCCCCCCATCACCTCCTGAGGTACCTCGTCCCCTCGAGCTACCAAGCCACAATCTCATTCTCCCATAGATAGACCAACCATGATTGAATGGCGGAGTAGACTTGATGGGCCGAATGGCCTAATTCTGCTCCTTTCACTTATGACCTTATGAACAGGCCGTTCGGCCCGTTTAGGTAGGAAAGGAAGTGGCTGTGATTTAAAGTGATTGTTGATTAGATGGGAAAGGGAGATAATGATTGGGTGGGAGAGGAAGGGACAGTGACTGGAAGGGGGCAGAGTCAGTATTTGGGTAGTGAGTGGACAAAGGTAAGGAAGAGGATCAGGAGAAGGCAATTTAGTCCCTGGAGTTTGCTCTAAAATTCAATGAAATCAAAATAGTTTTTCTACCTCTATATCATTTTCTGCCCTATCCCAGAAATTAAAATTGACCAATTTTGAATGGACTCATTGACTGAGCCTCTGCTGACCTCCGGGGCTGAGAATTCCAATGATACACTTCCCTCTGAAGAGATTTCACGTTATTTCAGGCCTCAGTAGCCTGACCCCCATTTTGAGAGCCTGACCCCCAGAGGGTTGTGGGGGGAAAGGAAGGGGGGACAGGGGGAGGGGGGGAGAGTGGGGGGGGGGAGGAAGAGAGAGAGGGGAGATGAGGATGGAGAGGGGGTGGGGGAGAGGGGGATGTGGATGGAGGGGAGGGGGGAGAGGAGAGGGGGAGGGGTGGGGGGAGAGGACAGGGGGGGGGGGGGAGGGAAGGGGGGAGAGGACAGGAGGGGGAGGGGGAGAGGACAGGAGGTGGAGGGCAGGAGGGAGAGGACAGGAGGGGGAGAGGGGAGAGGACAGGAGGGGGGAGGGGAGAAAGGATAGGAGGGGGAGGGGGAGAGGAGAGGGGTTGGGGGGGGAGGAGGGGAGGGAAAATCAAGCAGTTCTGGGTGAGCCGCAACCACGGTGTTTGGCTGTATTCAAGTAAAAGTGAGTATTTCTGCACCTCCAGACTCATAAATCTAAGGTAAGCAATTCTGAAAATCTTTAAGAACTGCTGGATAAGCTGCCTACAGAGAAAAGTAGTAAATAAGATGTAGGAAGTAGATCATTCAGCACCTTGAGCTTGCTCTCCCATCCATTAAACTATGGCTGATACCTAGTTTCAATGCACATCCCTGCTCTCTCCCTGCGGGCCTCAATACAGGCCATGCTGTAGAGGCATAGAGTCTTACAGCGTGGAAACAGGCCCTTCAGCTGACCAACATGTCCCATCTACACTAGTCCCACCCGCCTACATTTGGCCAATATCCCTCTAAACCTGCCCTATCCTTGTACCTGTCTGCATGTTTCTTAAACGCTGCAATTATTTAACCGTGCCTCAACTATCTCCTCTGGGAGCTCTTTCCATACACCCAACACCCTTTGTGTGCAAAAGGTTACCCCCTTAGTTTCTTAATAAATCTTTCCCCTCTCATCTTAAACCTACGTCCTCTGGTTCTCGATTCCTCTACTCTGGGCAAGAGGCTCTGTGCAATTACCCGATCTATTCCTCTCATGATTTTGAAACACCGCTATAAGATGACCCCTCATCCTCCTGCTCCCCAAGGAATAGAATCCCAGCCTGATCAACCTCTCCCTATAGCTCAGGCCCTCTTGAAGTAAGCCATCTCAGTAGCGGCAGCTCTGGAAACAACTTCAGAGATTCTTTTCGAATAAGCTCACGTCAGGCCTGAGTAATGAATGCCCTGTTTGCATTTAGTTTAGCGGAGAGATATTGGGCGCGGAAACAGGCCCCTCAGCCCACCGACCAGCGATCCCCGCACATCAGCTCTACCCTTCGCACACCAGGGACAATTTTACTTTGTACCAAGCCAATTAACCTACAAACCTGTACGTCTTTGGGTGCGGGAGGAAACCGAAGATCTCGGAGAAAACCCACGCGGGTCACGGGGAGAACGTACAAACTCTGCACAGACAAGCACCCGTAGTCGGGAACGAACCCGGGTCTCTGGCGCTGTAAGCGCTGTAAGCCGCCCAATGTGTTAACCAATGCACATCTCATTCAGAAATCACCTCCGATGTTGAAACACTTTATTTGCATCTGAACACGGGCAGTGAATGGCTGCATTAAAAAAAAGTTATTTATAAGCAGGACACACAGTCATCTAATCCATCTCCAGCCCCTGATTCGTAGTGGCAGGCACGGCTTACATCCACATCGATCGGCTTTCGAGAAGTGCTGGCTCAGCAAATTAATCTCCATGTATTGAATAATGATCAGCAGGGAGAAACTGGATTAACTGCGTTGGCTCTGGGGTGAAGCTGCTTTAACACGCTGTGACATTTATTTTTAGAGGGCTCCTGGGATCTGCAACGGTTTTCCAATAAATAAAGCCTGTAAACTTTATTTTTTCACTTCTGCGCTCTCAGTTCCGAGAATATCCGCAATATCGTTTCACCTCTTCTTCACTGCCCCTCATCAACCTCCAGCTACTGCAGGGAATATACAGAACTGAGGTCCCGTGCCCCTTCTGCATTCCCCTTATGTTAAAACTAAGATTTATCTTTTTTATCCCCAGATCAGGATCAATACGTGGGCAGTCTTTAAAATATCTTGAATGGTGGAGAAAACAAGTAAAATTGTTTGTGGATTGCTGGCCTTTGTACAAAGGGGTGAAATTTAAATTTACGGCTAAATGAGCAATTAACACCAGGGCACTGAGAACAAGTTTAGCCACTACAGTTTAGTTTAGTTGTGTTGAGTTGAGTTTGATTTGGAGACACAACGTGGAAACAGGTCCTTTGGTCCACCGAGTCTTCGCCGACCAACAAGGATGCCACGGTGGCGCAGCGGTAGAGTTGCTGCCTTACAGCGCTTGCAGCGCCAGAGATCCGGTTCGATCCCGACTCTGGGTGCTGTCTGTACGGAGTTTGTACTCTCTCCCCGTGACCGCGTCGGTTTTCATTCCACGCTCCAAAGACGTACTGGTCTGCAGATTAATTAGCTTGGTAAATGTAAAAATTGTCCCTCAATTATGTAGGGAAGTGTTAGTGTGCGGGGGTCGGTGCGGACTCGGTGGGCCGAAGGGCCTGTTTCTGCGCTGTGTCTCTGAACTAAAGTAAACTAAAATCACCCCATACACTAGTTCTATCCGACACACTAGGGACAAGTTACAGAAGCCAATTAGCCCTCACGTCATTGGCAAGTGGGCAGAAACCGCGGCTGCCGGAGAAAACCCACGCAGTCACAGGGAGAACGTGCACACTCCAGACAGACAGCACCCATAGTAAGGATCGAACCCGGGTCCCTGCTGGTGCAAGGCAGCAACTCTACCACTCCATCTTCACTTGAAGATTTTGGTCTTCGTAGAGCATGCGGTAGAGATTTAACAGAATGATATCTCGGCTTCACGGGTTAAGTGATGAAAAGCAATTGTAAAAGGTAGGATCACTGAAATTTAGAAGCCCAAAGTTAAGGTTAAGGGGAATTTCAAATTATTAAGATGAGAAAGGCAAAATTTCAATGAAGATGTGCGGAATAAGATTTTTTACATGGAAAGTGTGAGGTGCCAGGAATGGTGGTGACGGCAAATACAATAGTGGCATTTAAGAGATTTTTACATGGGCACATGGATATGCAGGGAATAGAGGGATGAGGATCCCATGCAGGCAGTGGGGATAGGTTTAACCTGGCATCTGTTCAGCATGGAGATTGTGGGCTGAAGGGCCTGTTCCTGTGCTATTCTGTACCAAGTTGTAAGAAAGTTGGGATTAGTTTGCAGAGGTGTCACTAGAATGACCAGGGAGAAATTGTCTCTATTGATGGGAGGGATACAGATTGTCTCCAGCGGTTATGGAGAGGCGACACCAGAATGGGGTTGAGAGGAAAAGATAGATCAGCCATGATTGAGAGGCGGAGTAGACTTGATGGACTAAGTAGCCTAATTCTGCTCCAAGTACTTATGAACATTGATTGTCTCAAATTGGCTCCATTGATGGGAGCGATATGGATTGAAAACAGGTTCCACGGGGTGACATTGGTAAGATTTTCCCCAACCACTATCTACCTCATTGGTGACCCTTGGACTACCTTTGATCGGACGTTGCTGGCTTTACCTAGCACTAAACATTATTCCCTTGTCATGTATATCTATACACAGTAAACGGCTTGATCGTAATCATGTATTGTCTTTCCGCTGACTGGTTAGCACGCGACAAAAGCTTTTCACTGTACCTCGGTACACGTGACAATAAGCTAAACTCAACTAAACTTCATGCAGTTAGTCACCACAATCTGGAATTCAAAACCTAAAATAAGAGTGGGAGTGCTCGTAATAAGCACTTTCAAAAGGAAATGTTGTATATAGACAGAAATTACACCATTGAGAGGAAATAATGCGAAAATAAGATTGACTAGACTGTCCTTGCACATCTCTGGAACAGGCTCGTTGAATTGAATTGGCCTCTTTTGGAGTCTGAGCGATCACCTGAATCTATCTGACAGTGGACTGATGTCAAAACAGGAATGGTAGTCTTGCTGGCTTGAATACCAAATCCCAGTAAGAAGACAGACACAAACAGCTGGAGTAGTCTGAAGAAGGGTCTTGACCTGAAATGTCACCCATTCCTTCTCTCCAGAGATGCTGCCTGTCCCGCTGAGTTACTCCAGTTTATGTGTCTATCTTCGGTTTGAACCAGCATCTGCGGTTCCTTCTTACCCAGTAAGAAGGCAGTGCCTTCAAGGGAGAAGTAGCTGAGGGGAAAAGTTTAACTTTCAGCTGCGGGTTTGATTGGATCGAGCATCTTCTGCTCTTTAATGAAGGCAATGACTCGTGAAGTGGATGAAGTTCGTCTCGATGAGCATGAGGTTTTTCCCACATTGGAACATAGAAACATAGAAACATAGAAATTAGGTGCAGGAGTAGGCCATTCGGCCCTTCGAGCGTGCACCGCCATTCAATATGATCATGGCTGATCATCCAACTCAGTATCCCGTACCTGCCTTCTCTCCATACCCGCTGATCCCCTTAGCCACAAGGGCCACATCCAACTCCCTCTTAAATATAGCCAATGAACTGGCCTCAACTACCCTCTGTGGCAGAGAGTTCCAGAGACTCACCACTCTCTGTGTGAAAAAAGTCTTTCTCATCTCGCTCTTAAAGGATTTCCCCCTTATCCTTAAGCTGTGACCCCTTGTCCTGGACTTCCCCAACATCGGGAACAATCTTCCTGCATCTAGCCTGTCCAACCCCTTAAGAATTTTTGTAAGTTTCTATAAGATCCCTTCTCAATCTCCTAAATTCTAGAGAGTATAAACCGAGTCTATCCAGTCTTTCTTCATAAGACAGTCCTGACATCGCAGGAATCAGTCGGGTGAACCTTCTCTGCACTCCCTCTATGGCAATAATGTCCTTCCTCAGAACAGGAAAGGGATGTTAGTGGAATAGCAAGGGAAGGAACGGAAGAGTCAAGGGACAACATTGTGTTGAGGAGCATCTGTGCACTGTAGACCAGCTGTGTTTCGGTCTTCTGCCCGGGTGCACAGCGCTCAGTTCCAGCTGGAAACTGTGGGCTCCTTGTTGAACTGCCAGCAAGACAGCAACAGGAATATTTTGCCCTGAAACCCATGGTAAATATGATGATTCAGTCCGGATGGAGGCGACGGCTGCAACCGGCCTTAATGGCCAGCTGCAGTTGGGACGGCAAAATAGCGCTAAACCCTGGCGACTATTGCATTTATAATTTTGGGCACTATATCTGAGAAAGGATGTTGTGCTGGCTCTGGAGAGGGTCCAGAGGGGGTTTACAATAAGGATCCCAGGAATGAGTGGGTTAACATATGATGAGCGTTTAACGGCACTGGGCCTGTACTCGCTGGAGTTTAGAAAGATGAGGGGGAACCTCATTGAAATTTACCGAATGGTGAAAGGCTTGGCGACTCTTGCATATAGACTCAGTGAGGCTGTTTCTATGCATTAAAGCCCTGTCCCACGGTACGTGTTCATTCCAAGAGTTCTCCCGAGTTTGCCCTGATTCGAACTCGGAGATTTACGGTAATGGCCGCTCGTCGGTCCTCGGGGCTCTCGTGGACATTTTTCAACATGTTGAAAAATCTTCACGAGTCTTCCCCTGCTTACCTGCCATTAGCGAGTCTTCCCGAGTACCTGCCGTTAACGTTACGAGCCGCTAAGAGGCGTCCCCGAGCTCCGACGTACCTGCTACGTTCATTCTCCGTGCTTACCACGAGTTTGATTCTTTAATTTTGATTCGGGAGAACTCTTGGAATGAACTCGCACCGTGGGACAGGGCTATTATGTGCTCAACCAGGGGCTGTACTTCTGTATGGCAAGCATGCTGGCCTGATATACCCTTGATCACACCAGTAACACAATCATACTAACTCTTATTACTTTCAGCCAGCAGTCATTAAAACACTTCTAGATTTGTCGTGTCACAATTTACTGCTTTGACTAAGAACAAACTCCATTAACCTCGTGTCATCCACAATGTGGACTACTAACAAATTAGATGTTGCCAGGGGTGGAGAGTAACAGTTCTTGCATTTCAACATGAAGAAACTCCTGCCCTGAAATCATGTGGACTTCATCCCCTCAGACGGCTATGGAAGCCAAATCATTGGGTATTTTGCAGGTGCAGATTCTTGATTTGTAAGGGTGTCAGTGGTTATGGGGCGAAGGCAGGAGAATGGGGATGAGAGGGAAAGATAGATTAGCCACCATCGCATAGCGGAGTAGGCTTGATGGGCCGAATGGCCTAATGCTACTCTTATAACTTATAAACGTATGGACATAGGACCTCTCAGATTCCCTCATGTCCCTCCCCTGTTGTGCAAGGGTGGCACGGTGGTGCAGAGGTAGAGCTGCTCCCTCACAGCGCCAGAGACCCGTGTTCGATCCTGACCACAGGTGCTCTTTGCATGTTCTCCCTGTGACCGGGTGGGTTTTCACCGGGTGCTCCGGTTTCCTCCCACACTCCAACGACGTGCAGGTTTGTAGGTGAAGTGGTGTGTGTAAATTGCCCCATGTATGGAAGATAGAAGTAGTTTTGCTAATCATTTGTCAACATAGACTCGGGGGGGGCTGAAGGAAGGTCCTGTTTCCACGCTGTATCTCTAAACTAAACTAAAAAGTAAAGGGGAGTTAAAAATAGATATTCACCTTTGCCATCCGATGCCTTCTCTTTTCCATACTTTGCTCCAGTGTTTTTTCTCTAAAAAGAAAAGAAACCAAATGTTATGAATGTTTATGCGGCCTCCACATGCACAGATTCACCCCAAGCATTGGAGTGTCCTCATTGTTGCTGTTGTCCTTTGCCATCCATGGCATCCATGGGAAGGGCAATATGGCTCTTGCCACCTCCCCATTTGCAACAAGTCATTTTATTTTGTCATCGCATCCCCAAAATCCGAAGCAAAAGTTAGTGTGCAGCTCCACCAAGAGCACACCAACGCCTCTACTGCCTTAGAAGGCTTAGGAAGTTCGGCACGATGTCCCCCAACAACTCTCCCCAACTCCCACAGATGTGCCGTGGAAAGCATTTTATCGGGAACCATCACAACATGATTTGGGAACAGCTCGATCCAAGACCACGAGAAATTGCAGAGAATTGTGGAGGCAGCCCAGACCATCACACAAACCAACCTCCCTTCCATTGACTCAATTTAGACAATAAACAATAGGTGCAGGAGTAGGCCATTCAGCCCTTCGAGCCAGCACCGCCATTCAATGTGATCATGGCTGATCATCCCCAATCAGTACCCCGTTCCTGCCTTCTCCCCATATCCCCTGACTCCAGGAACAGTCTGTACGAACACCCGACATGGATTTGGAATACAGTGACTGATCTACACACAAGACAATGGGATGGGAGATTGCAACCTTCACATGGTCTGCCCTGTTTTTCGACGAATGCAATCGACCCAGCGTGCACAATCAAACAAGATCAACTAGAACAAGTTGTCCTACAACTTTAGGCTGTACACGCCATACACAAGAAGAAGAAGATACATGACTATAAACTAGATAGACTCAAACTCAAACTCGCCCAACAACTAGAAGGTTGTTTTCTGCCAATCATGAATGAAAATGGGTTTGGGGAATATTTGAATCCCGGTACATATGGGGGTTCAGTCAGGATGGAGCCGATGGCTGCAAAAGGCCTTTATGGCCAGCTGTAGTTGGGACAGTGAAATGATGCTAAAACCTGGTGACTACTACATGTAGAATTTTGGGGACCAGTACTGAGGAAGGATGTACTGGTTCGGGAGAAGGTCCAGAGGAGGTTTACAAGAATGATCCCAGGAATGAGTGGGTTAACATATGATAAGCGTTTGACGGCTCTGGGCCTGTACTCACTGGAGTTTAGAAGGATGAGGGGGGACCTCATTGAAACTTCCCGAATAGCGAATGGCTTGGATAGAGTGGATGTGGAGAGGATGTTTCCACTATTGAGAGAGTCTAGGACAAGACGTCTTAGTCTCAGAATTAAAGGATGTTCCTTGAGGAAGGTGATGAGGAGGAATTTCTTTAGTCAGAGGTTGAACAATCTGTGGAATTCTTTGCCACAGAAGGCTGTTGAGGCCAAGCCAGTGGATATTTTAAAGGCAGAGATAAATAGATTCTTGATTAGTATGGGTGTCAGGGGTTATGGGGAGACGGCAGGAGAATGGGGTTAGGTGGGAGACACAGATCAGCCATGATTGAATGGCGTAGTAGACTTGATGGGCCAGATGGCCTAATTCTGCTCCTATCACTTATGACCTTTTGACCCAGTGGGATGTTTCTATACATTATGTGCTTAATTGGGGGATTGTACTTATGTACATCTATAATATTACCGATTTGTATGCAAAAAAACCCCATCTCACTGTACCCTAGTACACGTAATGATAAAGGAACCGTTGAACCATTGTGCGCCCTTATTTTAATTCTGCTGACGTCCACTATTTATAGTGGAGACCGTCTTTGTACGTTTTTCATGCAGCAATCACACCCTCCCATCAGTGGTTTCAACGGAGCGTGTAATTATAAGGTGACAATTTTGCAGAAAGTTGTTTCCTTTCAGCTTTTGATCACCAGGCACTGGAAGTTGCCGGAGTCAGTTTGCATCTACAAGCCAGCTGTCAGGGATGTGTTCTCTTTTTCTTGTTATTCCCCCCAGGCAGAACATTGTTAGACGGTGGTGTGTTGTCACTGAGATCTTAACCTTTACTGAAGTTCATAGCAGAGTGTATTTGCATTGTGCACACAGTGGCGCATGATGCAGTAAAGCATGCAGGTGCAGCAGGCAGTGAAGAAAGCAAAAGGCATGCTGGCCTTCATAGCAAGAGGTTTTGAGCATAGGAGCAAGGAGGCCCTACTGCAGTTGTACAGGGCCCTGGTGAGACCGCACCTGGAGGATTGTGTGCAGTTCTGGTCTCCTAATTTGAGGAAGGACATTCTTACTATTGAGGGAGTGCAGTGCAAGTTAATTCCAGGGATAGCAGGACTGACATATGATGAAAAGAATGGATCGGCTGGTCTTGCATTCACTGGAATTTAGAAGGATGAGAGGGGATCTTATAGAAACATAAAATTCTTAAGGGATTGGACAGGCTAGATGCAAGAATAATGTTCCCGATGTTGGGGGAGTCCAGAACCAGGGGACACAGTTTAAGAAATAAGGGGTAGGCAATTTAGGACTGAGATGAGGAAAAAGAAAAAAATCACCCAGAGAGTTGTGAATCTGTGGCATTCTCTGCCACAGAAGGCAGTGGAGGCCAGTTCACTGGATGTTTTCAAGAGAGAGTTAGATATAGTTCTCAGGGCCAACAAAATCTAGGGATATAGGGAGAAAGCAGGAATGGGGTACTGATCTTGTTTGATCAGCCATGAACATATTGAATGGTGGTGCTGGCTCGAAGGGCTGAATGGCCTACTCCAGCACCTATTTGCCATGTTTCTATGATGCCTGTCATTTACATAGGTTAAATATCTGGCCAACGGTGAAGACTTGGAAACAGAATTTGAATCTTCTGCTTCAACAATCATTTGAATTTCTGTGGTAATGACTAGCTCTCTTTGTTTCCATATCCTCCAAACAATAGCACAAGTTTGACTTTTTCCACAGTTAATGCATTGGTCTTTCTGCCGTTAAAGTACCAGCTACCACCAAATGCCTCAGATGTCATATCCTACCCAGTTGCTTTCCATGGAAGCATGACCCATTGACCAGGAGAGGAAACAAAGGCAGGTGCCAAGGCAAGAGGCAACAATTATACTATTGCCCTGACAGATAATAAGCTTCCAAGCAAGGGCGTTGAGTATAAGAGGAGGGTAAAATCTGGGAGAAGCTATTTTAGTATGTGTAGGAAAGAACTGCAGATGCTGGTATAGGACTGAAGAAGGGTCTCGACCCAAAACATTACCCATTCCTTCTCTCCAGAGATGATGCCTGTCCAGAGTTCCTCCAGCATTTTGTGTCTATCTTCGATTAGAAGCCATTTTAGGCCGGGTTGATAGAACTTGAAGTGGCTGATCCGAGGGCATTTATCTTTTAGTTTAATTTTGTGGTCAGCGCCCTTGGAAAGGGGCGTCTTGCTTAACCTGGCAATGGTCCATTGTTGGCTCTGGAAAATCATCCTTGCCGACCTTGATTTGTTCTTTTCATATCTTTCGTTCGTTTGTTCTTTGCACCTTTTCATACCTCTAGTCTCCCTCTCCCCTGACTCTCAGTCTGATGAAGGGTCTCGACCCGAAACGTCACCTATTCCCGTTCTCCTGAGACGTTGCTTGACCCACTCAGTTACTCCAGCATTTCATGTCTACCGTCGGTGTAAACTAGCATCTGCAGTTCCTTCCTGCACACTATGAGGTGAGGAATCCCAGGAATTAGATCCGGTGACAATGAAAGAACGGTGATGTATTTCCAAAGCCAGATGTGGAGGGTTCTTGTGCAGCTGTTACCCATGCCCTTTGTTTTGGTTTAGTTCAGAGATACAGCGCTGAAACAGGCCCTTCGGCCCGCCAAGTCCGCGTCGACCAACGATGCCCGCACGTAAACACTACCCTAAAGACGCGGGACAATTTTGCATTTACACCAAGCCAATTAACCTACAAACCTGTACGTCTTTGGAGCGTGGGAGGAAACCGAAGATACTGGAGAAAACTCACGCAGGTCACGGGGAGAACCTGCGAACTCCGTACAGGCAAGCACCCGCAGTCAGGATCGATCCTGGGTCTCTGGCGCTGTAAGGCAGTAGCTCCACCCCTGCCCCACCGTGCAACTTGTGAGTTGTTAGCAATAGACTTCAGGCATTTGGAAGATACTGCAAAGTAGCCTTTGTGATTAACTGCAGTGCACTTGGTAGATGCTACCTGCAGTGCACCAGTGATGAAGGGAACGTTTCAAGGTGATCGATAAACTCCTCTTGTCTGGGATGCTGTTGAATTTATTTATCTGTCATGGGAGCTGTGTTCATCCAGACAGGTGGACATTGTTGAAGTAATTCTTCTCTGTCGCACGTCTGTGCCTCGTCGATGACAGGAAGACTTTAAAGAATCAGGAACCTGGAATTAACTTGCTAATCTGCAGTTTCATACCCGAGAAAATTATGTGTTTCACACACACAGACCATAATTTAAAAATCCGTTTGAGGAGTTGTTTTAGGTGCTGCAGTCAGCAAAGGGGTTACGAAGAGAACTTTATCCTGTTTGGGAACGGTGGAAGAGACTGTGATTGAGGTAACCATGCATGGAATGTGAACTGAACAGTTGCAATGACCTGCAAAGATCTTTCTCTCCTTTTGAGATACCTTATCCCAAAATAGAATCAAGCACACTGCAGAACAAAATGACTTCCAAAGAGCACAGCGGTGGATAGCTTCATGGCAACAACATGTTCTGCCACAGTGAACCACGGTTGTGCAATAGAATCCATTATCTTCTCGGTGTACCAGTATGGGGAACTTCCCGCTCGGAAGTAAAAAGGAATTGACAGAGGTAGTTAATTGGAGTGAGATGTCCTTGACCAAGAGCTGGAGTAACTGGAGGGAATGGGCAGGTTATGTTTCGGGTCTGGATTCTTCTTTAGACACCATGATTTTGGTGTATAAAATCATGAGAGGAATCGACCAGGTAGAGGCACCGAGTAGGGGAATCGAGGACCAGAGGACATACTGTTGGTTCAAGGTGACGGGGAAAAGATTTAATAGGAATCTGAGGGGGTCACATTTTCACACAAAGGGTGGTGGGTGAATGGAACGAGCTGCAAGAGGAGGTTGTTGAGGCTGGGACTATTCCAACGTTTAAGAAACAGACAGGTACATGGATAGGACAGGTTTAGGGGGATATGGACCGAGTGTAGGCAGGTGGGACTAGTGTAGCTGGGCCATGTTGGCTGGTGTGGGCAAGTTGGGCTGAAGGGCCTGTTTCTACACTGTATCACTCTATGACTCTATGACTCTATGACAGGGTCGCGGGGTTTAGCAAAGGGTCAGTGCCACACTGACATCACGGACTCTGGATTTGACACAGACCCTGAAGAGAACTGAATGTAGATTGCTCGCTCGCTTAAACCAAGCTGCAGAGATCTGTCTGTACAATGCCCAGGTTATCATTTATCCCACAACTAAAATATCCAAAACAGATAGTTTAGAGATACAGCGCCCTTCAGCCTACCGACCAGCGATCCCCGCACGCTAGCATTATGCTACACACTAGAGATAACTTACAATTTTTTCCCCAAGGCCGATCAACCTGCAAACCTGTTACTTCTTTGGAGAGTGGGCTGAAACCGGAGCTCCTGGAGAAAGCCCACGTGGTCAAGGGGAGAAGGTACAAACTCCGTACCGACAGCACCCATAGTCAGGATCGAACCTGGGTCTCTAGCGCTGTAAGGCAGCAATGCTACCACTGCGCCACTGTCCCGCCCAAAGTACAGAATGGTCACTCATTTCTGTTTGTGGGAGTTTACTGGTTGCAAACGGTCCCATTCATTCATCTATGGTAGCGACCATATGTCAAAGGAATTTAATTTGATGTGAAGAGTTTAAAAATGTCCCATAGTCATGAAAGGGATTATATAAATTCAAAGGTTTTTTGCTTTCCTTCACATGACTGTTGCAATATTAATTTAAACAAAAAGGTTTTTACCTTGCAAGGGAATTGAATTCAAAATGTGTGTGATGGTACGAGAACCAGCAATTTCTACTTCCTACCCACGATTAACTTCACAGTCCATACTTAATTTTGTGGGAATTCACAATGTGTTAGATAGGCCGCTTCTGTAATTCACAATTGATAAGGATTTAATGAGTTATGGCTGTAATAATGAAAGACCGCTGCAAACAGGCACTTAAATTCTCATTCCATTAACTTGTGTGGAATTGGATTGCTTCATCCCCTGCTGTTAAAAATGTATCTAAGTATAGAAATGATCAATGGTTCAAACCTCTTATTAGTGAGAGAGAGAGAGAGAGAGAGAGAGAGAGAGAGAGAGAGTGATAATATACTGCCATGTGTTTCTATAGAGATAGGAGTTTTTTTTTCAAAGCGCTGAGATTTTCAGTGCTTACTAGAAACTTTTATCTCCTTTGTTACTTTTTGGTTAAAAAAGAAGACACAAAGTTCTGAAGATAGTCAGAGGGAAAAGCAGCATCTGTGGAAAACATGGATGGATATTGCCTTCATCCAAGAGCATTACAGATCAGAAGATGAGCACAAAAAGCTGGAGTAACTCAGCGGGTCAGCATCTCTGGAGAAAGGGAACAGGTGCCGTTTTCGGTCGAATCCCTTCTTCAGACTGATGGATCTCGAACCGAAGCGCCACCTCATCCTTATCTCCGGAGATGCTGTCTGACCCGCTGGTTGTCCAGCTTTTTGTTTCTGTCTTTGGTTAAAACCAGCATCTGCAGTTCCTTCCTACACATTACAGATCGGGATCCTTCTTCAGACTTGTTGGCCACTTGATGTCATGCTTCAAATAGAAGTTGTATAAGGACCTCTACATTTGGATTTTCTTCTGTACTTGGATGGTACAAGGGGATGATTTGGATGTGGGGAGGGTGGGGGGCTATCATTATAAAAACACCAGTCCTCTTCCAGTGGACCACTGCAACTGGACTCTCCCTCTTTTCTCAGCCTATATCAATGATAAAATGGAGCCTTAGCAACATAGAAAATAGGTGCAGGAGTAGGCCATTCGGCCCTTTGAGCCAGCACCGCCATTCATTATGATCATGGCTGATCATCCAAAATCAGTACCCCTTTCCTGCTTTCTCCCCATAACCCTTGATTCGGTTAGACCTAAGAGCTATCTAACTCTCTCTGACATATATCCAGTGAATTGGCCTCCATTGCCTTCTGTGGCAGAGATTTCCACAGATTCACAACTCTCTGGGTGAAAAAGCCTTGAGCTCCAATGTATTTTTATTGACTGCCATTTTTCAGGTGGGCAGCCATTTTAGAGCGTCGGCCATTTTGCTGCATATCTGGAGTCGCCTGTCGGCCACACTGGGTGAGGATGACAGAATTACCTCCCTGCAGGCACAGCAATGCAGCAAATGCATCTCTACAAAAATCCAGAGGTTATTGTATATCAGCTTTACTATAACAGATTCTAGCTTTAGGTTTAACATATTATTGAAATATGTGAATTTATATTTCACTGCCGCACGATGGAACTCAAACTTGGTTTTTTTTTAGAGATACAGCGCGGAAGAAGGCCCTTCTGCCCACCGAGACCACACGACAAGGGATACCCGCAAACTAACACTATCCTACACACAGTACGGACAATTTACAATTCTTCTTATGCCCCTTTCGGTCGTGGCTGGCCATGGGTGTCTCCAGGATGCTATTCCCTGTATGTGCGTGACTTTGTTTAACGAGGGGAGACTGGTGCACAGACAGCCACCCTACGTTCCTTTACAGATCTGGGTCAGGATCCAGTGGCATGGAGTCCAAGACGACCGGAGACCCTTTTTCTGCTGCAGCCTTCATCCGCCTTCCCAGCCGTTGTGACGCTCCACTAAGGTCAGCCATCATCCTCCGCCTGTTCTACCGTTGAGGTCTTGGCTGGATTGCTCTTTGTCAGGGAGCTCCCCCTCGACCTTACCACCATGGGTGGCCCTACCAGGAGCACAGCTCCAGGCGGCATCGCTCTCAGGATCTCAGGTCCACACAAGCTTCTCCACCAAGACAAGGTGACAATCCACGGAGAATTATACAATTATACCAAGCCAATTAGCTCGCAAGCCTGTACGTCTTTGGAGTGTGGGAGGAAACCAGAGCTCCCGGAGAAAACCCACGCAGGTCATGGGGAGAACGTACAAACTCCATACAGGCAGCACCCGTAGTCAGGATCGAACCCAGGTCTCCAGCACTTCTTGCGTATGGCGTGCACAGCCTAAAGTTGTAGGTCAACTTGTTCTATTTGATCTATTTGTTTGTGCACGTCAGGTTGATTGCATTAGTCGAAACAGGGTGGACCACGTGACGGTTGCAATCTGCCACCCCCGTCTACGGCACTCTAAGACAGCAACTCTACTGCTGCACAATCCTTGAATCAAAAGTCCAGACCACTAGATTTTCGTCTAGCAATTTTGCCATCATGCAAACCTCTTCACTTCCATGCCACTGATCTCGACGAATAACAAGTTAGCATCACAAATAGAGACCATGGAACCACAGGATTGTTGTAAAAATCTCTGCTGCTTGCAAGTACTCTTCAGTGAGGGAAGCCAACTATCACACTTACTGTAGGCTAGGTGTGATCCCGGCCCTTGCAGGGTGCAGAGGTGGTTTATTCAGACCAGGTTTACAGGGTTTCAGCTACAGGAAGAGTTTGGATACTCAAACATTTTTCTCTGGAAGGTCAGAGGTTGAGGGGAGACTTGATAGAAGTATATAAAATGATGAGGGGCATATATATAGGATACACAGTCAAAACCTTTTTCCCAAGGTAGTAATGCCCAACCGCTAGAGGGCATAGCTTTAAGGAATTCTCTGCCTCAGAAGGCAGTGGAGGCCAATTCTCTGGATGCTTTCAAGAGAGAGTTAGATCGAGCTTTTAAAGAGTCAGGGGATATGGTGAGAAGGCAGGAACGGGGTACTGAATGTGGGATAATCAGCCATGATCACAGTGAATGGCGGTGCTGGCTCGAAGTGCCGAATGGCCTACTCCTGCACCTATTGTCTATTGTCTATTGAGAGGGGGAAAGATTAGCGGAGATGTGTGGGGCAAGTCTTTTTACACAGTGGGTGGTGGGGGCCTGGAACACATATGGTGGAGGCAGATACGATAGTGGCGTTTAGATAGGCACATGGAAAGCAGTGTATAGAGGGGTATGTGGGTGGAAACAAACTATGTGGTCTGAAGGACCCGTTCCTGTGGTGTAATCTGTTAAGTTCTATGTGCTACAGCGAATGGCAATTGACTGGCCTCAGAAGTGGGCCTGGCATCAAAATGGTCGCATGATGTGCGGTAAGAACTGGTCTTGATTGTGGTGCTGGCATCATTATAGTGAAACAAACGTGCGAAAAGCAGAACCACATCTGTCCAATGCAAATAATTAAACCATGAATACACGCAGGTTTTTTGCTGGCCCCTTGTGCTTTTTTTTTAATGAATTAGATTATTTCTAAAATGTTGTGACTTGCCTCACTGAAGCAAAAGCTAATAGAGTGGCACAGACATGCTGCTTCACAAACAGTTATAATATCAGGGGAAGCATTGCCTTGAGGAAGCAGTGCCAAAGTTCTCCCACACTGTTAATACAGAAGGAGGAAATAATAAACTTTGGATAAAGGGGCTCCCGAGAACCACTGGATGTAAAGAAGGCACCGTGGCCACCGGAGTAATTCCCAGGGACGGACATGCTTGTAAAGCAAGAAGTGTGGCAGCTGCTTAATGCAAATTCAGCTCCAGTGACGATTAGTGCTGATTTTAAGCTAGTTAGTTGACAATTGTGCCAGGAAGGTAGCGATAAGTTGTAGAAACAAAGAACTGCAGATGCTTGTTGCAAGAGAAGGCCGCAAAATGCTGGAGTAACTCCACGGGTCAGACAGCACCGCTGGAGAATGTGGATAGACAACGTTTCGGGTTGTGAAACCTTCCTCATTCTGACTGCAATCAGTCTGAAGGAGGGTAACTATTTGTTCCCTGCTCCTTTAGTTTAATTTAGTTTAGTTTAGAAATACCGTGCAGAAATAGGCCCTTCGGCCTACTGAGTCCGCGCCAGCAATTCATGAACACTACCACTATCCTACACGCCAGGAACAATTCACAAACTTTACCGAAGCATATTAACCTGCAAACCTGTACGTCTTTGGTGTGCGGTCACGTGGAGAACTCCGTCTGTATGGAGTTTGTACGTTTTCCCCGTGACCTGCGTGGGTTTTCTCCGGGATCTCCGGTTTCCTGCCACATTCCAAAGATGTACAGGTTTGTAGGTTAATTGCCTTGGTGAAATTGTAAATTGCCCCTAGTGTGCGTAGGGTAGTGTTAGTGTGCCGGTTGATCGCTGGCCGGCGTGGACTTGGTGGGCCGAAGGGCCTGTATCCAAACTATATCTCTAAACTAAAACTAAAACCAAAAAGAACAACAGGCTTTTCCTGCTATTCGACATCTTTTCATGAGCTGAGATGAGCTAGAGGAATTGCAAGTCAAACTCAACCAACTATGACCTAACTGAGCCCTCGGACTCCAAATTAGGTTGCATCAAGTTCAAATCTAAGGGTGAATTCACCACGTGGGAATTTAGATCTTGCCTCTGGAATGTTACTGTATTTAGCTGAAGGGAAGAAAATCTTTGATGAATCCTGTAAGTCCCCAGAGAGTCTCGTCAAGAAATGGGATGGGTGAATCCTTCGGAGTACGCAGTTTAAAGTTGTTAAGTTTGAAGTTTAAGTTACCGACTGAACGCTATTGCTGCTGCTGCTGCCGCCTCTTCCTGTTTGGCAGCGTTGCACTTGGCACAAAAAGCACTCTTTCTAAACACTGCGATAAGAATGTAGTGGAATTGGAAACGTCGGAACGAGGCACTGCAAACTCATTGCAGATTAATTTCTCAAACGTTGCTGAGCTAGTCTGCGTTCTGGATCATCGATCCAGTCCAAATCCCTTCATGGCAAGAGAGGGATTTAAATGAGTGTTTAAAAATTGAATGAAAACAGCTTGTGTCGGCAATGGTAAGCGTGAAATGGTTGGATCGTTACAAAAGTCCGCCCGGGTCGCTAATGTCTTCAGGGATGGAAATCTGCCTTCCGTAACTGCTCTGCCCATATGTGACTCCAGAGCAGCCAACGTGGTTAACTCTTAAAAGCCTTCTTATTTTAGGGGATATTAGTGAAGAACAACAAACGTGGGCACTGCCTGTGATATCAATGTGCCTTGAATTAATAATTTTAATGTAAATTGTAAGCTAATAGACCAGGTGGACGCACAAAGTCTCTTGCCCAGAGTAAATGAATCGAGGACCAGTGGACACAGGTTTAAGGTGAGAGGGGAAAAGATTTCATAGGAACCTTTAGGGGTACCTTTTTCACACAAAGAGTGGTGGGTGTATGGAACGTGCTGCCGGAGGAGGTAGTTGAGGCAGGTAGAATCGCAACGGTTAAGAAACATTTAGGCAGATACATGGATTAGGGCAGGTTTAGAGGAATATGGGCCAAATGTGGTGGGTCTAATGTGCATGGGACATGTTGGTCGGTGTGGGCAGGTTGGGCCGATGGGCCTGTTTCCTCACTGTATGACTCTATGACTCTGTGACACACATGGCTTGGGTTTAAATGTGAAGAGCTGAAGGTGGAGCAGTCCATTGATATTTTAATGGTAAATTGGGGACAGTTGTGTGGTCGGGGTTAGCACTGATGGGAAAATGGGGGTTTGACACTCAACAGTGATCCAACCCAACTTGTAGTAGATGGACAGCAGAGAGTGAACCTCAATCGCAGCTTGCATTAAAACTGGAGGCTCTTTTCAATGCAGTATCACCGCTAAACAGAAATATAAATATATATATTTATTATTATGAGAAGGTTGAACAAGATAGTAAGATGTAGAAACAAGGAACTGCAAGTGCTGGTTTACACAAAAGGACACAGCATGTGGAGTAACTCAGCGGGTCAGGCAGCATCTCTGGAGAGGTGACACATTTGGGTCGGGTCTGAAGAAGGGTCCTGAGCCTGAAATGTCAACCATCCAAGTTCTCCAGAGATGCTGCCTGACCCACTGAGTTACTCCACATGTTGTGTCCTTAAGATAGAAAGGTGCTTTGGTTTGAAAAGTCAAGTGCATAGTACAATTTTATGTTCCAAGTGGCTGATGTGAAGAGTAAAATTAATTGCAAAATGTGATCAATGCGCAACATTTATCAGTTTCAGGCGGTTCTGTGCACATGGCATTTGTACATGGAGAGGTCACTAGGCATGTATTAGGGATCTCTAATTAAAAGCACGTCGCAAACCACTGATGTCACAGCTAGAACTTTGAAACGTGGACACGTGAATGGGATAGATCTGGTTATAGAATGCCGCAGTGTGGGCAACAGACCCTTCGGCCCAAGGTGCCAACACCGGCCAACATGTCCCAGCTACACTATTCCTGCCAGCATTTGGTCCATATCCCTCCAAACCTGTCCTATCCATGTGCCTGTCTAACTGCTTCTTGAAATGTTGGGATAGTCCCTGCCTCAACTTCCTCCTCTGGCAGTTTGTTCCGTACATCCACCATCCCAGATAGACACAAAAAGCTACAGAAGGGTCTCGACCCGAAACGTCATGCATTCCTTTTCTCCAGAGATGCTGCCTGTCCCGCTGAGTTACTCCAGCTTTTTACGTCTATCTTCGGTTTAAACCAGCATCTGCAGTTCCTTATTACACATTTCATCCACCATCAAAGGATGGCCTTAGGGTGTAACTTAATGGAAGAAAGAAGCCATTTAGGGAAGTCCTTAAAGTGACAGGCTTTACCTGTGCAGGTGATATACTACATTGAATTTTACAATTTCAGGTAACGCAGAAACCTCATGTTCCCTTCCTGCTCCACCTCGTCCGCCAGGTTCTCTCTCTCTCTCTCTCTCTCTCTCTCTCTCTCTCTCTCTCTCTCTCTCTCTCTCTGTTTTCCACCCTGTGCCTCCCCATCTTACAGCCCCCACCCAGTTCCATCTGCAAACTCTGTACTGACAGCACCCGCAGTCAGAGATGATGTGATGAATGTGAGACAAAGAGTTCCAACGAGGAGATATGGGGGAAACGCCTCTTACACAGAGAGTGGCTGATGTGTGGAAATCACTGCCAGGGGAGGTGGTGGAGTCAGATATAATCACTGCAATTACGGGACATTTAAAGAGGCGTTTACATAAGTAAGATATAGAAGGGTACAGACCTAATGTGGGCAAACAGGATTAGTTACTGTGTAGGTGGGCAGATGGGTTGGCGGGGACACCATAAGGTCATAAGTGATAGGAGTAGAATTAGATCATTCAGTCTACTATAGATTAATAGTACTACTATATCATTAGACCATTCAGTCTACTATTAGAATTAGACCCATCAAGTCTACTACGCCATATAATCACAGCTGATCTATCTCCCCCTCTTAACCCCGTTTTCTTGCCTTCTCCCCCTAACCTCTGACACCCATTTTAATCAAGAATCCACCTATTTCTGCCCTAAATTTATCCACTGACTTTGCCTCCACAGCCTTGTGTGGCAAAGAATTCCGCAGATTCAGATTGGTGGTGGGCCAAAATACACAGCCCGGCCAGCTCAGTCGTACTCTCCGGGTCGTGGGACAAGCCCAATACATGGCGACAAGTGCAAGGATTTCACATGTATGTGGGCAAGAAGGAACCATTGGCTCAGTTGAATCAGCTTCGGTGCTGTAAAACATTGATTCTGACTCGAGGGATTTTTAGTTCGGTATAGTTCAGAGATACAGTGCAGAAACAGGCCCTTCGGCCCAACGAGTCTGCGCTGACCAGTGATCCCCGCACAGTAACACTATCCTACGCACACCGGGGACAATTTACATTTATACCAATCCAATTAACATACAAACCTGTACGTCTTTGGAGTGTGGGAGGAAACCAAAGATCTTGGAGCCAACCCACGCAGGTCACAGGGAGAACGTACAAACCCCGTACAGACAGCGCCCGTAGTCCGGAACAAACCCGGGTCTCCGGCGCTGTAAGGCAGCAACTCTACCCCACATTCTATGAGTAGGGTTTTGGGTCCCGCATCAAATTAACCTAGCGTTGGATTTCTGAGCAGATTCTCCGGCACAGGAACTGGGTAACGTTCATAAGTTCATGTTCATACATCCGTACTCCATGTGGAGGAAGGATTAACTAATTGACATCAGTCTACAAGTTTGGGGCATCTATGTTTGGCTCTGTGCGCGCCAAGTTTCAAACCAGTTGACATTCAAAACAGGATAAATGTCAGCAAATCAACACGGGATTACCACTTGGCTCAATAAGCATAAATCCTTGTTAAATAGGCACAGGTTTACTTGTTTTTAAGTTTGGTTTAGTTTTTAAGATACAGCGAGAAAAGAGGCCCTTCAGCCCACCAATTCCACGCCAACCAGCGACCACCCGCACACTAACACTATCCTACACACTTGAGACGAGTTACAATTTTTACCGAAGACTATTAATCTGTGGAGTGTGGGAGGAAACCAGGGTACCCGGAGAAAACCCACGCGGTCACTGGGAGAAGGTACAAACTCCGTTCAGACGGCAGCCACAGTCAGGATCGAACTTCTAGACTGGTTTATTGCCGCAGAATCATATTTCCATTTTACAGACGAAGGCAATCATATTCATACAACAGCTCTATAAAGCAGACTAATCAGTCTACGGGGCTCACGTTGTCGACCTCCCCGTGGTGAGCCCCTGTCAACTGACCTCTGTCAGGCGAAGGACAACAAACAGAGACAGCAGCAGTGCCTCAGCTTGGCGCCAACCCGGAGCATGCGCCCTCGTTAGGGCGGGCAGCTACGGATGTCGAACCGGATGGCGTCACCCTGCTGTAGGCTTCTGCTGCCTCAAACGCAATAAGAAGATCAGTCTATAACTTACCGCTTTGCCACCTTCTTAAGCAAAAAATATATATTTGTGTTTGATATTGCAGAAAGTTGATTTTTATATATTTTTGTTATATTATATTATATTAGATTAGATTAGATTAGATTAGATTAGATTTAACATGGCATGTTACAGCGGACTTCTACAGGGACATAAACACTGAAAAATTAGAATTTGGCTACAAAATTGTGTAAGGATATCATTCCTTCGAAGGTGTGAATTAGGACATCGGAATTAATGAAAACCTATTACACGCATCATCAGCAACCAGTTCATTTCATGCACCATTGATTGGATGCATGGTTATTTGAGGCATGTTTATTTGTGGAGCTTGGTTTGAGGCTTGATACGCACAATGTACAATTGTACCCAACACAATCACTGTCATGCCAAGATACGTAGATATCTTGACGGCCAACGCAAAAAGCTGGACGAACTCAGCGGGACAGGCAGCATCTCTCGAGAGAGAAGGAATGGATGGCGCTTCGGGTCGAGACCCTTCTTCAGACAATTGTACCTCCAGAGGTATTCATTGTTGGGAAATTGCCCATGATGTGCCCCCTGGAAAACCGGCGAATGAATATAGGAGCGGCACGTTGGCTCTGCGGTAGAGCTACTGCCTTACAGCGCCAGAGACCCGGGTTGGATCCCGACTAATGGGGCTTGTCTGAACGTAGTGTGTACGTTCTCCCTGTGACCTGCGTGGGTTTTTGTCCGAGATCTTCGTTTTCCTCCCACACTCCAAAGACGTACACGTCTGTAGGTTAATTGGCTTGGTATAACAAATTAAAACATGTAAAATTGTCCCTAGGGTGTGCAGGATAGTGTTGGTGTGCGGGTCGGCGCGGACAAGGTGGGTCGACAGGCCTGTTTCCGTGCTGTATCTCTAAACTAAACCGAACTAAACATACTCTTGTGCTTGCAAGCTGAAGGCCTTGCATTTATACAGTGCTTTTCCTGATGCCACGATGTCGTATACTGTTTGCATCCATAGAAGTGTGTTTTTACCAACTAACCTCAGCTTTGTAAAGTAAAAAAATATGGCTTATGATTCCATAACCTGCTATACCTTGCCCATTCAAGTCCATGTCCAGAATTGTTTTAATTGTTGCTACTGTTCCTGCCTTCACCACCTCAGTTTCAGTCAGAATCGTTGATTGTCACGTGTGTAACCCAGGTGCAGTGAAAAGCATTTGTTGCGCGTTATCCAGTCAGCGGATAGACATACATGATTACAATCGAGCCATTACAGTCTATAGATACATGACAAGGCCCTCTCTGGCAGCCCATTCCAAATACCATCAACTCTTTTTTGTGACAGAAATGGGGTGGGAGATTGCAACTTTCGTGTGGTCCGCCCTGTTTTGACGAATGCAATCAACCTGGCGTGCACAATCAAATAAGATCAAATAGAACAAGTTGGCCTACAACTTTAGGCTGTGCCCGCCACACGCAAAAAGAAGCAGGTGACAAAAATGACCTCGTGCATCCACTTTCATCCTCCTCTCTGTCACCTTAAACCAATGCTCTCTCTTGTTTTAGATATTTCTGCCATGGGAAACTGTCTTTGTAGAAATAATGAGCTGCAGATGCTGGTTTACAAGAAAAGACACAAAGTGCTGGAGTAACTCAACAGACAGGCAGCATCCCTGTAGAACATGGATAGGTGATATTTTGGGACAGGATTCGTCTTTAGTGGGGGGGGGGGGGGGGGGCTGTCAGGGCAGCACGGTGGCTCAGTGGTAGAGTTGCTGACATAGCGCCAGAGACCTGGGTTTAATCCTGACCACGGGTGCCGTCTGTATGAAGTTTGTACCTTCTCCCCATGGCCACATGGGTTCTCGCAGGGTGCTCCGGTTTCCTCCCACACTCCAAAGACATACAGGGTTAGTAGGTTACTTGGGTTCTGAAAATTGGTCCTTGTGTGCAGGGATATGTTGGTGTGCAGGGTAATCACTGGTCAGCGCGGACTCAGTGTGCCAAAGGGCCTGTTTCGACGCTATATCTCTAAAAAATGAAAGGTGGTAGTAAACAGGAAGAGGGGCGGGGCAGGACAAAGCCCAGCAAGTAACTGGTGGATAAAAGTGAGAGTGGGAGAGTTGATGGGCCGATGTTTGAACAGAGATGAAAAGGCAGAAGGTGTGAGGCAAATGGATTGAAGAGTTGCGAGTTGTGAAGCTAGAAGAGGGAATACATATACAATTCTTGAGAGATTGGACAGGCCTACTCCTGCACCTATTTTCTATGTTTCCAATATAGGTGGCATTCAACCTGCAGCATTCTGGATAAAACAATCCAAGTGTCAACTTCTACTTGTAGCTAATTCCCCCCTAATCCAGACAGCTCTCTGGTAAACCCCTTCTACAAAGCCTCCAACCTTTCCTATAATGGGCTGAACAGAACTGAAAGGGGTTGGAAGGTTTTCTATACACTTTGACTTGTTAAGGCCAAGAATCGAAGAATCTACAGCCTGAGGAGGCAGAGAAAGGAGTTTGAATGTTTGTTTGGCTTTCAAAAAGAATTGGATGTATGCTTGAACATAAAAATACACAATGGTGAAGAACAGGATAACAGTCCAACGGGGAAATATAATTATATCTGTTTAAAATTAATGTGCTGCGTCACTTATAGGCATGAAAATGGAGATAGTGCAGGGAAGGGAGGGTATGCCAAAGGAGGAACAGCCATCAGAGGGAAGAGGGCAGATGATACCAGGGAATAGATTGGAAGTTTTAACCAGGGAATAGATTGGAAGGTGAAGAACAGGGAAATAGTCCCACCAACCGGGGCGGCACGGTGGCGCAGAGGTGGAGTTGCTGCCTTGCAGCCTTTGCCGGAGACCAGGGTTCGATCCTGACTTTGGGTACTTGCCTGTACGTTCTCCCCGTGACCTGCGTGGGATTTCTCCAAGATCTCTGGTTTCCTCCCGCACTCCAAAGATGTACAGGTTTGTGGGTTAATTGGCTTGGTACAAAAGTACATTGTCACCAGTCTGTGAAGGATAGTGTTGATTTTCAGAGATCACTGGTTGGCTTGGACGCGGTGGGGCGAAGGGCCTGTTTCCACGCTGTATCTCTAAACTAAGCTAAAGTCCCACCTTCTCAATCTCCCCAGCCGCTTTCAGGCTGGACCCGCCGACAGTCTTCAATAGGATCCCACACAAAACATCGCCTGCCCTTGTCCTCCAAATATGCTGAGCACGACCCACTGAAGGGATGTAATGCTGAGGCTCTATAAGGTGCTGGTCAGGCCGCATTACTTTGGGCACCATATCTGAGGAAGGATGTGCTGGTTCTGGAGAGTGTCCAGAGGAGGTTTTTCAAGAGTGATCCCTGGAATTACTGGGTTTGTCAGCACTAGGCCTGTACTCGCTGGAGTTTAGAAGGATGAGCGGGATCTCATTGTAACATATCGAATAGTGAAAGGCTTGAGTAGAGTGGATGTGGAGAGGATATTTCCACTAGTGGGAGATCTAGGACTAGAGGTCATAGCCACAGAATTAAAGGACGTTCTTTTAGGAAGGGGATGAGGAGAAATGTCTTTAGTCAGAGGGTGGAGAATCTGTGGGAATTCTTTGCCACAGAAGGCTGTGGAGGCCAAGTCAGTGGATATTTTTAAGGCAAATTAGGACAGGTGACAGAAGTTATGGGGAGAAGGCAGGAGAATGGGGTTAGGAGGGAGAGATAGATCAGCCAATGATTGAATGGCGGAGTAGACTTGATGGGCCCAATGGCCTAATGCTACTCCTATCGCTTGTGACCTCATGAGTTACTCCAGTCCCTTGTGTCCTTCGCTCAGGGAAAATGGAAGTGCTGGACTGACTTCCTGAGAGCTGGTTCAAACACGGAGGGCTGAACACCTGCCTTGCTTGTGCCCTTTAATTCAAAGGTCATTATCCTGCTGATCCTCCATGGTTTACACACAAAAAAAATAAAACTCCCTTCCCAAAGACAGAGAGCATGAATAATGTATGCCAAGAGGTGTTTTCACAGTGCCTGTGACCTTCAATAGTCGGGCATAATTGGAAAGCAAGAAAAGGATTACATAGCTCAATCCTCCATGAAATTAACCGTAGGAGAGAATATTCCCCTTAAGAGGGCTGTGTGCTCAAATCCAACAGCCCATTTAATTTAATGCACCCATTAAAATAGTGTTACAATGAAGAGGAAACACGTTCGAGAGGGTGTTCTATTTAAAGCCCTGGTCAAAAACCCTCTAAAACACTATAAAAGGCGTACATCAGTTCCGCAAAGAGGAATGTGGGACATGCAAGTGGGTGTTATTAACAGGAAATATTAATCCATCCAGTTTCAATTAAAATCTGTGCCAAAGGAATGGCTCCAATCTCAACTCTTCTTGTAAACCAGGGTCATTTTGTACCACATAATGAGGAGAGCACTGGACTACTAAATTAAGAATATTTCCAGTTCCTTGACGCGTTGATTACAATGAAGGGACAGCCATCCTGAATTAATGAGATGAACTATTTAAAGAGAACATCACACACACATCACATACACACCAGAGGATCTGTGCTATTTTCAGGTCTTCGTGAATTCAACAAGGTAACGTTCTAATAAAAAAGGATGAAAGTATAATTGAGCGGGTGAAGACTGTTACCAACGGCATATTTAGTGTCGTTCCTCTGAAGTCAGCGCTTTGTTGGGTGTCAAACCAGTATTTAGTTATTCCAGCCCGCAGACTGGGACTTTGGTTTAAGGTGAGGGGGGGGGAAAGATTTAATAGGAACTAACGAGGGGTAACTTTTTCACACAAAGGGTGGTGAGTGTATGGAACGAGCTGCCGGAGGAGGTAGTTGTGGCAGGGACTATCGCAACATTTAAGAAACAGTTAGACAGGTACGTGGATAGGACAGGTTTGGAGGGATATGGACCAACTGGGACTAGTGTAGATAGGACATGTTGGCCAGTGAGGCAAGTTGGGCAAAGACTCTATGACATAGAAACATAGAAACATAGAAAATAGGTGCAGGAGTAGGCCATTTGGCCCTTCGAGCCTGCACCGCCATTCAATGTGATCATGGCTGATCATCCAACTCAGTATCCTGTACCTGCCTTCTCTCTATACCCCCTGATCCCTTTAGCCACAAGGGCCACATCGAACTCCCTCTTAAATATAGCCAATGAACTGGCCTCAACTACCTTCTGTGGCACCTAGTTAATTCCACATTGAAGAAAGGTCATCAAAACAATCCAGTGTGATACCTACTAGTAGTATTGTTCTTCACTACACCACCATGATCATTTTGGAAGCACCTCACAATGGAAAGAGATCAAACTGAATTTTTGTTTCACAATAACCATTGCAAGAATATTATTGGGTGGAATAATCAAGACACATAGAAACAAAGAAAATAGGTGCAGGAGGAGGCCATTCGGCCCTTCGAGCCAGCACCGCCATTCGTTGTGATCATGACTGATCATCCACAATCAGTAACCCGTGCCTGCCTTCTCCCCATATCCCTTGATTCTGCTAGCCTCAAGAGCTCTATCTAACTCTCTTTTAAATTCAACCAGTGAACTGGCCCCACTGCCTTCTGCGGCAGAGAATTCCACAAATTCACAACTCTGGGTGAAAAAGTTTTCTCTCATCTCAGTTTTAAATGGCCTCCCCTTTCAGTAAGTAAGTAAGTAAGTTTATTGGCCAAGTATTCACATACAAGGAATTTGCCTTGGTGCTCCGTCCACAAGTAACAACATGACATACAGTGACAGTTATGAATGACTCAGAAAACACTAAACATTAATAATAATAAAACATTAATGATAAAACACCATTGATCAAGCATGTGAACCAACAAAATACCAGATCAAAGGGAGGCTACAGATTTTTGGCTGTTGAGTAGAGCAACTACTCGTGGATAAAAACTGTTTTTATGTCTGGCTGTGGCAGCTTTGACAGTCCGGAGTCGCCTTCCAGAGGGAAGTGATTCAAAGAGTTTGTGGCCAGGGTGAGAGGGGTCAGAGATGATCTTGCCCGCTCGCTTCCTGGCCCTTGCAGTGTGCAGTTCATCAATGGAGGGAAGGTTGCAGCCAATAACCTTCTCAGCTGATCGGACGATTCGCTGCAGCCTCCGGATGTCGTGCTTGGTGGCTGAGCCCAACCAGACCATGATGGAGAAGGTGAGAACAGACTCTACGAAGGCCGTGTAGAATTGGACCATCATTGCCTGTGGCAGATTGTGCTTCCTCAGCTGCCGCAGGAAGTACATCCTCTGCTGTGCCTTTTTGACTGTGGAGTCGATGGTAGCCCCCCACGTAAGGTCCTTGGACGAGGGCGGCCACGGTGTACTGCTCCTTGCTGTTTTGTATGTGTTTGTTCATTTGTGTCGTCTGTGAAAACCCTACAAAGATTACTTTCACGAGAGAGGTACTCACTAACATCGGACATACGGTACCTCCAAACATCGTTCTGGATTTCTCTCACTCGCTGGATTATTTGGACATACTCGTTGGCGGGACTGTGGCTGCGTTCAAGGTCTTGAGACGGAGGAGGACCCGTGGGAAGCGATCTGGAGCACCCGCCCGACTCCGGCAATGAGAATCATGCATACCACTCTCGAGCATATTCCTGGCAAACGTACGTACGCTCTCTCATTTTACTTGTCACATCCTCAAAAAATTCCGGAAGATTAGTCAAGCAAGATTTCTACTTCATAAACCCATGCTGACTTGGACCAATCCTTTCACTGCTATCCAAATGTGCCATTATTACTTCTTTAATAATTGACTCCAGCATCTTCCCCACCACCGATGTCAGGCTAACTGGTCTATAATTCCCCGTTTTCTCTCTCGCTCCTTTCTTGAAAAGTGGGATAGCATTCGCTACCCTCCAGTCCACAGGAACTGATCCTGAGTCTATAGTACATTGGAAAATGATCACCAATGCATCCACGATTTCTAATGTCACCTCCTTGAGTACCCTGCGATGCAGACCATCAGGCCCTGGGGATTGATCAGCCTTCAGTCCTATCAGTCTACCCAATTTCTTGCCTAATGCAAATTTCTTTCAGTTCATCTGTCTCCCTAGATCCTCTGCCCTGTACTACATCTGGGAGATTGTTTGTGTCTTCCTTAGTAAAGACAGAACCAAAGAACCTGTTCAACTCTTTCATTCCGTCCCTAACATCTCTTGTGAGAATAACGATATACAATACAATCTTCTGGATTATGACCAGAAATCCCTGTCAATGCTATTCCACCATAATTCCTGCTAGGATCCTTTTCCAGTTGACCTTGGCCAGCTCCTCTCTCATGCCTCAATAGCCCCCTTTGTTCAACTGCAACACTGATACCTCTGATTTAACCTTCTCCCTCGCAAATTGCAGATTAAAACTTATCATATTATGGTCGCTACCTCCAAGCGATTCCTTTACCTTGAGTTCCCTTTATAAAATCTGGTTCATTAGACAACACTAAATCCCGAACTGCCTTCATTCTGGTAGGCTCCAATACAAGCTGCTTTAAGAATCCATCTCGGAGGCGCTCTACAATCTCCCTTTCTTGGGGTCCAGAACCAACCTGATTTTCCAAGTCTACCTGCATTTTAAAATCTCCCATAATTTCAAGAGTCCAGTTGATAACTGTATGATTAGTCAAATGTGTGCATATGTCCATGTGATGGGTTGATACTTTATTATCTCAATTTCATAAGTTATAGGAGTAGAATTAGGCCATTCGGCCCATCGTATATACTCCATCATTCAATCATGGCTGATCTCTGCCTCCTAATCCCATTTTCCTGCCTTCTCCCCATAACCCTTGACACCCGTTGTAATGAAGAATTTGCCTATCTCTGCCTTGAAAATATCCACTGACTTGGCCTCCACAGCCCTCCGTGGCAATGAGTTCCACAGATTACATGTAACTACATTTGATCACATGGAACTAACTTTCTCTTCATGTGACATGTCACAGTGAAATTCTTTGTTTTGCATCCCACACACAAGGTATGCAAAGAGTCGCTACGTATAGGGCACTGACAAAGCTACAAAGTATTCATTACAGTCCCCGATGGTCCCTCTGTGTTCTCGGCCCCCCCACGCCAGGTCCCTCTTTGTTCTCTGCGCCCCCCCCCCAGTGTGCATGTCTATGTGTAGTTAAGAAAGCAAGCATAAATTGTCTTGTCAACATTGATTGGTGGTGCGGTGACATTCCTTCAATTGATTTTGGGTCACCTTCACGAGTGTGATATTTATTTCGGCTATGAGAAGCAAGGCTTGAACTAATGCAGCATAATCATGTTAACATGTCAATGTAATATTTCATGTTTATCATGCAACATTTTTCTCTTCAAAGACTGGTTATATCTCCACAGATAAATAACAAACATGCCAATAATCACCAGAGTAGCGTGCGCCTACAGAAGCAAGAAATTGTATTTAGCCAGCACCTTTCCTGACCCTTTCAGAATCTCCCAAAATATATTGAAGTCTGTGAAATGCAATCACGGCTGTGTTATGTGCAGAAGAAGTTGCCCCCAACAGACTCCCGTGAACAGCAATGAGATAAAAGCGATGTAACAGTCCAGAAATTGGATTCCTTTCCCGATGCAGCAACATGTTCCCAATGTTGGGGGAGTCCAGAACCAGGGGTCACAGTCCAAGAATAAAGGGGAGGCCATTTAAAACTGAGATGAGAAAAAAAAAATTCACCCAGAGAGTTGTGAATTTGTGGAATTCTCTGCCACAGAAGGCAGTGGGGGGCCAATTCACTGGTTGAATTTAAAAGAGTATTGCTCCATCAAATCCTTATCCCAAGTCGAGTCCTCTGCAATAAAACCTGAATTTGATCAAAGACATGTGTATAACAACCTTCGAGAGTTTTACACCGCATGGAAAGTGATCAGAAACAATTCCTCACAGCCACCATTGGGACCAGATTCAATTCAACACACCTGCCACATTCAGAGAAAAAAAATCGTCAGCCCTTAGGCACATTTACCATATCAGGTCTCATAGAAAACTCATCCTTAAAAGTCACATTCCCGCCCGACACAAAATGCTGGAGTAACTCAGCGGGTGAGGCAGCATCTCTTGAGAGAAGGAATGGGTGACGTTTCAGGTCGAGACCCTTCTTCAGACTGATGTCATGGGAGGGGGTGGGACAAAGAAAGAATGTAGGTGGAGACAGTGGGACTAGCGGGAGAACTGGGAAAAGGGGGGCGGGGGGGTGGTGAATGAAGAGAGAAAGCAAGGGCTGCCTGAAGTTAGAGAAGTCAATGTCCATACCGCTGGGATGTAAACTACCCAAGCGAAATATGAGGTGCTACTGACCTCACGACCTGCTGCTCTCTCCACATCCACTCTATCCAGGCTTTTCACTATTCGGTAAGTTTTCAATGAGGTCCCCTCTCACCCTTCTAAACTCCAGCGAGTAGAGGTCCAGTGCTGTCAAACGCTCATCTTATGTTAACCCGCTCATTCCTGGGATCATTCTCTTCAACCTCGTAAATCTCCCCTGAAGCCTCTCCCTTCAGGAAAGGGAAAGGCCCTTTAATTCTGAAGCTATGACCTCTAGTCCTAGACTGTCCCACTAGTGGAAACATCCTCTCCACATCCACTCTATCCAAGCCTTTCACAGCCTCCAAGCCTGAAGAAAGGGACTAGAGTATATGGGACATGTTGGGTTGGTGTGGGCAAGTTGGGCCGAAGGGCCTGTTTCAACGTTGTATGTCTCTATGACTATAACTGAAGCATCGTCTATCCATGTTCTCCTGAGATGCTGCTTGACCAGCTGATTTATTCCAGCACTTTATGTCTAATTACCAGGGAAATATGTTTTAGTGATGTTAATTAAGGGGTAAATATTGTTCAGGACATTCGGATTTAATATCATGCTCCTTGAAATAATCCTTTGGGACTATTCACATCAATCTAAAGAACAAATTAATGTAAAAGACAGCACCTTTAACTGTGCACCACATCCCCAGCACTCCATAAAGGGGATGGGATGCTAATGTCATTTAATAGCTATTCGCAGGATGGGTATTAATTCATTCTAAAGGGCCTGCCCCACTTGGCTGTCATTCGCGCGCCATTTACGCGACCTGCTAGCGTGTGGGTAGCGTGTGGGTAGCGTGGGACTGGCGCATGGAGTGGGGTGGAGGAGTGTAGAGTGGCGTGGAGGAGTGTGGACTTTGTCCTGAACGAAATCTTCGCGCAACACCGGCCTGTCGCGTAACTGACAGCCAAAATGGGACAGGCCCAAGACCCTGGCGCGGCACAACGTCTCACCTCCAACAGCAGCAGAAACAGGCAAGCGATCGCCAAGCTCGGCGAGCTCCGGCTCACGGCCATTGTGAATCCGGATCTGTCCCCACTCCTACTCCCAGAGCGGGGCCAAGACGATTGGAGAGAGACACAAAATGCTGGAGTAACTCAGCGGGACTGGCAGCATCTCTGGAGTGAAGCAATGGGTGACGTTTCGGGTCCAGACCCTTCTTCAGACTGAAGAAGAGTCTCGACCCGAAACATCATCCATCCCTTCTCTCCACAGATGCTGCCGGTCCCGCTGAGTTACCCCTGCATTTTGTGTCCATCTTCAAATGACGTCACACGCTCCAGACGGCTGTGCGGACGCATGACGACACGCGCGACCGTCGCGTGTCAGTCACTACCAGTCTGTCGCGTAAATGACGGCCCAAGTGGGACAGACCCTCAAGTTTAAATAGTCAGCTATTCAACATGATTGCAGCTGAGAATGAATCAGTTCTTGACCAGTATGTACATGTACACATTTAACGGTCAGACAAAAATGGGGCAGCATGGTGGAGCAGCGGTAGAGCTGCTGTTTTACAGCGCCAGAGGCCCGGGTTTGATCATGACTGCAGGTGCTGTCTGCACGGAGTTTGTACGTTCTTCCCGTGACTGCGTGGGTTTCTCCCGGGTGCTCTGGTTTCCTCCCACACTCCAAACACACACAGGTTTACTGTCGCTAAAGATTGAAAATTGTCACACCTCTGAAACAGATTGTCCGGTCTTTAATCCTTTTGCTGTTCTCAGAGTCGCACGATGGTGCAGCAGGTAGAACTGCTGTCTCCCAGCGCCAAAGACGGGATTCGGTCCCGACCTGGGGTGCTGCCTGCGTGGAGTTTGCACGTTATCCTGTGATCGCGTGGATTTCCTCCGGGTGCTCCGGTTTCCTCCCACGTCCCAAAGACGTGTAGGGCTTGTAGGTTAATTGCCTTCTGTAAATTCCCCCTTACTGTGCAGGGAGTGGATGTAAAAGTGTGAATGGGTGATCGATGGGCCGAACGGCCTGTTTCCATGCTGTGTCTCTAAACTAAAATGACACTGTTGTTTACCATTGTGCTTTGCTAAATGTAGAATTTCAGCAGGTGGATTTGAAAATGATTTCATCGGTTCTATAGCTCCATGGGACAGCCTCAAATTATGAAAGGTGTTACACAAATATGACTGATTCTTTACTCCTTCATATGTCAGTATCGCTCAGTGGATGCAATGAATCATTCTGCCTATCTGTGCTGCCAGCATTTTCAATTCATGCCACACTGATACAAGACAGTGAATCAACTTCCCTTGACACAGTTATCCAATGCAATTGCACAGCACCGATCATTAAAGCTCATTTTTAAATGAGTGCCAGGCACATCTTTTATAATAAAAATTATAATGTTGTGCAAATCCAACAAAGAGGAATCACAAACCGCATTCATCTTGAAGAAAAATCGGCCAAATCTTATTAAAGACAGTCCTCCCTAATCTGTAAAACAATATTGAATCTATTTTTAGATGCTGGAATTTACTGTGCATCATATTATTTTAACTCCCAGCTGCAGCAGTGCAAATTGTCTTTCTCAAATGGTTATTGGTTCTCGCACAGTTCCATAAATAAACCTAACCAAAACCCTCATCTCCTGATCCATTGGACTAATCACGGAGGAAGCTTAAACTGCAGAGGCTGTTCAGCTAACAATATAATTTATTAAATTATTGTACAGGTTGTGAGCCAGGCAAGTACTGCACATTCTTAATGACTTTGGGCAGCACAGCGACAGAGACCCGGGTTCGATCCTGACCACGGGTGCTGTCTGTACGGAGTTTGTACGTTCTCCCCGTGACCTGTATGGGTTTTCTGCGGGTGCTCCGGTTTCCTCCCACGCTCCAAAGGCTAATTTGTAGGCTAATTTGGCTTCAGTAAAAATCGTAAATTGTCCCTCGTGTGTAGGATAGTGTTAGTGTACGGGGTGATCGCTAGAGAGCACGGACTTGGTGGGCCAAAGGGTCTGTTTCCGCTCTATTTATCTAAGCTAAACTAAACTAAGACTCTTGTGAGAACTGTCAAGAGAAGATTCAACAAAGTTTCAATGGATATGAAACCATGTTTCAAAGAATCGTAAAATAGTTATGATACAGAAGGCCATTTATGTGTGTGTTGGCAACAATGTACGACAACTTTATCTGTCCCAATCTTCCGGTCTCCCTCAGGGCCTTCCTTTACTGATTTCCTTTTTATTGTAACTGCACAAAATAATAATTTTTATTATAAAAGTGAAAATGGTGGGTTTCCTTCCCTTGACCTTTGGTGACCCAGGTATGTTTTTACAATTTATGGAGTTAGGTCGGAAGAAGGATCCCGACCCAAAAAGTCACCTATCCATGTTCTCCCGGGATGCTGCCTGACCTGCTGAGTTACTCCAGCACTTGAAGTTACATTTAGCTTATTGTCATGTGCAGTGAAGTACAGCCAAAAGCTTTTGTTGCGTGCCATCCAGGACTTTGTGGACCGGTGGACAAGAACAAGCCAGGAGCCCAATGACTTGCAAATACGAATGTGGAGTTGGATTGGACACACCCTCAGGAAACCTGCCACAAACATCACCCAGCAAGCCCTGAAATGGAACCCCCAAGGAAAAAGGATAAGAGGTCGCCCCAGGAACAGCTGGAGAAGATGCGTCCAGACAGAAATGTCTGAGAGAGTGAAACTTCCATTCATTGTTAAGTTGTATTCCTTAAATTATTTTTATTTTTATTTTTTTTTTTATTTAATTTTTTTTCTTAGAAACATAGAAACATAGAAACATAGAAATTAGGTGCAGGAGTAGGCCATTCAGCCCTTCGAGCCTGCACCGCCATTCAATATGATCATGGCTGATCATCCAACTCAGTATCCCGTACCTGCCTTCTCTCCATACCCTCTGATCCCCTTAGCCACAAGGGCCACATCCAACTCACTCTTAAATATAGCCAATGAACTGGCCTCAACTACCCTCTGTGGCAGAGAGTTCCAGAGACTCACCACTCTCTGTGTGAAGAAAGTCTTTCTCATCTCGGTCTTAAAGGATTTGCCCCTTATCCTTAAGCTGTGACCCCTTGTCCTGGACTTCCCCAACATCGGGAACAATCTTCCTGCATCTAGCCTGTCCAACCCTTAAGAATTTTGTAAGTTTCTATAAGATCCCCTCTTAATCTCCTAAATTCCAGAGAGTATAAACCGAGTCTATCCAGTCTTTCTTCATAAGACAGTCCTGACATCCCAGGAATCAGTCTGGTGAACCTTCTCTGCACTCTCTCTATGGCAATAATGTCCTTCCTCAGATTTGGAGACCAAAACTGCACGCAATACTCCAGGTGTGGTCTCACCAAGACCCTGTACAACTGAAGTAGAACCTCCCTGCTCCTGTACTCAAATCCTTTTGCTATGAAAGCCAACATACCATTCGCTTTTTTCACTGCCTGCTGCACCTGCATGCCTACTTTCAATGACTGGTGTACCATGACACCCATTCTTATATAATAATTGTTTTTATTTTTTTATTTGTTTATCTTTACTCTTTTTTATTTTTTTATTTTTTCTTATATAATCATTATTATTTAATCACCACTTCTTGATTATCGATTTATACTTTTACTTTTACTATTTTTACCTTACCTTCCCAAAAAAAACCAAAAAAAAACAGTAGCATATATAAATTATCCCGTAACATCTGCACAACTTTTGTGACAAGTCTAATTGTATTTGAAGTACTGTTGTACCTTAGATAATATGCAATGCTTCTAATAAAAATATTTAAAAAAAAAAAGAAATGTCTGCGAGTGGGCTCAACTGGGGAGATCACGAAAGAACTGCCAAAGAACTGCCACCTCCTGGTTCGGGAGCTGCAAGGCGTACGAACGGCACCAACTGGACAGGATTGTGAAGACCGCCAGCAGGATTATTGGTGCTCCACTCCCTTTATTGCTGGACATATACAGGAAGAGATGTATTAGCAGAGCCATCTCCATCATCAAAGACCCCTACCACCCATCGCATCACATATTCTCCATCCATCTGGGAAGAGGTACGGGAGCATCAGCTGCAAAACCAGCAGGATGCTCCTCAGCTTCTTCCCACAGGCAATTAGACTGATAAACGGACTTTGCCCCCTGCCAAAGAATTGCGCACCAACCACCAACCTGGACACACTGAAGCAGAGCCATTGTCGTGCCACTGCCGATCGGAACTCGTGATATATGTACTTTTATTCTTTATTTCTATTTATTTTTTACCACACACTGAATGGACACTGGTTGAGAAACGCTTTTTCGTTTTCCTCTGGGTATGTAAGTACTCAGAAAAATGATAATAAAGATATACAACAACCGAGTGAGGTGGAGGACATTTGTCAATGGCCTAAATGCTACCTAGTGGAACAAAGGGCTTAAGAAGAAGAAGAACCAGGACTTTTAGTCCTTAAGGTAGAAAGATCCTGTGGTTTGAAAAATCAAGTTCACAGTTCGCTTTGTGTTTAGGTTTTTTACAATTCACTTGTTACGGAGTCACCATCATTGAGCCCAGCTCCTGCATCCCAGATTTGAACAGAATTTAAATCCCTTAGCAGGATTTGGACTCAAACTAATCCAGGCCTCTGACTTCTAATCTTTCAACATAACCAGTTATCTTGTTGGAAAGATAAAACAGAAGTCTATTACTTACAGTATTTTGTCTCACAGATGGGCCTCTGTTGTGACATAATCCATTCTCTCGCCAAAATCAGGCACAGCTGCTTCCACCAACCAATATTTACTCTTGTGAAGATATGCAGCAATATACTCAAAGTTCGAGCCATCAAAGCGCACCACAGTAGCAAATTATTTATGCACTGGAATGTTCTGTTGTTAAGTCGGGTGTGAATGTGTGACTGCATCGCGCTGAAGCTATGTAGATAGGCCCATTGGGCCAGGACTACAGGGTTTGAGCAATAGGGAGAGAGAGAGGTTGAGTAGGCTGGGACTCTATTCCTTGGAGCACAGGAGGATGAGTGCTGATCTTCTGGAGGTGTATAAAAACATGAGAGGAATAGATCGGGTAGACGCACAGAATCTCTTGCGCATAGTAGGTGAATCAAGGACCAGAGGACATAGGTTTAAGGTGAAGGGGAAAAGATCCGAGGGGTATCTTTTTCACACAAAGTGAGGTGGGTGTATGGAACAAGAAGGTAGTTGAGGCTGGGAGTATCCCAATGTTTAAGAAACAGCTAGACAGGTACATGGATAGGACAGGCTTGGAGGGATATGGGCAGGTGGGACTAGTGTAGCTGGGACATATTGGGCCAAAGGGCTTGTTTCCACACTGTATCACTCTATGACTTTATGAGTAACCTCAGTCACCACACTCAGTTACAACTGGAGACTACAGAGAGTATTCACCACCTGGATAGACACGAAATGCTGGAGTAACTCAGCAGGGCAGGCAGTATCTCTGGATAAAAGGATACCAACCAGGTCAAAACCTTTCTTCAGTCTGAAGAGTCTCGTCCCGAAACGTCACCCATTCCTTCTCTCCAGACCTGCTGCCTGTCCCGCTGAGTTACTCCAGCATTGTGTGTCTATCTTCGGTTTAAACCAGCATCTGAAGTTACTTCCTACACTTCACCAGCTGGAAGCAGCATCGAGAAGGTTGCTGGCATCGATCCCATTTTCAGAAGGCTGGGTTCTGGAACAATGATCAAAATTAATTAAACCTTTTCAGCCCTAAAAGAAAGACAGTGAGAGGTGACTGTTACCCTTTACACCCGGAGAGTTGTGAATCTGTGGCATTCTCTGCCACAGAGGGCTGTGGAGGCCAATTCACTGGATGTTTTCAAGAGAGAGTTAGATTTAGCTCTTAGGGCTAACGGAATCAAGGGAGGGATATGGGCAAAAAGCAGGAATGGGGTACTGATTTCAGATGATCAGCCATGATCATATTGAATGGACGTGCTGGCTCGAAGGGCCGAATAGCCATCTCCTATACCTATTTTTCTATGTTTCTATGTTGGTTAATAGATTTTGTCCAAGTAACTGTGGTCCTTAATGTTTATCGGTTCATGTGGCCTGGATTATTTTAGTTTAGTTTAGTTTAGTTTAGTTTAGTTTAATTTATTTTAGAGATACATTCGTGGAAACAGGCCCTTCGGCCCACCGAGTCTGCGCCTACTAGTGATCGCCCCGTACACTCGCACACACTACACTAGGGACAATTTACAATTCTTACCGAAGCCAATTAACCTAATTGAAAGCAAACAGATTATTTTATCATCCAATTGAAACAGCCATCTTAAACTGGTGGCGTCTACCTAAAATCTAATCGTTTTATAACCAGTAAAAGTCACCAAGGAAAAACCGCAGAACAAGTTTAGAAAGTATGACAGCATTCCTCATTCATGAAGAAGACGTCCCTGGGGTCAAGAAAATGTGACAATGGAACTCAGTTGGCAGTTCACCTCAGCTGTCGGGCACAGATGTATAAACAGGAACAATAATGCTCATGCAAAAGACTGTAGAACTAGGAAGAGAAAAGAAAAATGACTTTGATTAGATGTTGAACGTAGCAAACCATTTTCCCCTTATCTGTCCCCCTTTCATACATTGTCTCAGCCTCACCAGAATATTAATCTTACTTAACCACCGCTTACGTTGAGCGTGCACACTCTGGAGCTCATTCCCATTGGAAGTGGGTTCATTAAAGAAGAATAAGGAATTTGCTCTGCATTCAGTGCGATGGTGAATTGTGCATCTGAGCATAACTGACGTGCTGCAGAGATGGGAGAATACAATTACTTTGCTGACAGCGGTTCATTGCGAGTAGAATGGAGAATTTTGTTTAATTGGAACGGCACAATTATAGTCTCAAAAGGCTTACGGAGGAGCACAGCAGTCAGAGCCAAGCGCTCAAGTGACCAATGTATTGAGTCAAAGCTCGGCAGCCCTGTTACATCCACTCGCTAACAATGACCAGCAAACTGCAGTGACAATGATGGGGAAATCAACCCCTTGAGCAAACCCTTCCTCAGTGTTGGCTGAGTGCAGAGATGTAAGAAACATAGAAACATAGAAAAATACGTACAGGAGTAGGCCATTCGGCCCTTCGAGCCAGCACCGCCATTCAATACGATCATGGCTGATCATCTGAAATCAGTAGCCCGTTCCTGCTGTTTCCCCATATCCCTTGATTCCGTTAGCCCTAAGAGCGAAATCTAACTCTCTCTTGAAAACATCCAGTGAATTGGCCTCCACTTCCTGCGGAGGTTTAACATCAAGGCCTGGTAATGACCGATTTTCACTCCATCCGTTTTCCCCAAACCTCCCATCCCACCGAGATTTTGGCAATATGCCTTTCCTTACTTGAAGACAAATCATTTAATGTTTCAACTGTTAACTATTAGCAGCACGGTGGCGCAGCGGCAGAGTTGCTGCCTTACAGCGCCAGAGACCCGGGTTCGAACAATGGAGGGCCCGGCGTGGGGGAACAACCGTGAGGGAGGGGGCGGGGGGAAGAACAATGGAGGGGCCGACAGGGGTACTTTGTGGCTTCGTCAGAGCCGTTTATGTGGCGACTGCTTGCATTCCTTGGGTATGCAAGCTAAGAATTCCACTCTGCCTTGTCCCATGTGACAATAAAATATTCCGTTCTATCCCGACCATGGTGCTGTCTGTACGGAGTTTGCTAGTTCGACTGTGTGGGTTTGCTCCGGTTTCATCCTACACTCCAAAGACATACAGGTTCGCAGGTTAATGGGCTTCAGTGAAATCAAATTGTAACTTGTTCCTGGAGTGTAGGATAGCGTTAGCGTGCGGAGAACGTTGGTCGGCGCAGACTCGGTGGGCCAAAGGGCCTGTTTCCGCATTGTATCTCTAAAACAAAAACTATACCTGCAGCTTCTAAGCAGAGATACATTTCATATCCCATTCAGCCCCAACCTATGCCTTACTATCCTCTCATGATGTACATGCCTCGAAAACAATTGGATTCTGCATCCTCATGCTATCTTTATTCAACCACCTTCCTTTTACAAGTCCCTTCCCAGTTTAAGGTTTTCAACCTGGTGTACACTAGAATTATTCACATATGATGCACCATGCTCCATACCTTCCTTTACGTGTTTAATTATCCGAAGGGCCTGTTTCCCGCACTGTATCTCTAAACTAAAAGACCGGCCAGACAACTGCAAACCAGGGAAATGCACCTCAGTTGTGAGAAAGATTTCAGAAACTCTGGTCGGGTAATATATTAACAGACACTTGGAGAGGTTTGAACTGACAAAGGACAACCAACATTTAAAAAAAAATCTAATCAACTTCGAATAACCTGACAGCACCTAATCAAATAATTCAGAGAGGTTTGATGAAAAAATGCAGTAAACATCATTTACATGGATTTTTCAAAAGCGTTTGCAGTTCCACATAAAAAGATGGTCAATATATTTCAGGTGACGTTTCAAGTCGAAATCCTTCTTCAGAGTGAAATATAGAGATGAGGGGAAGGGGGGGGGGGGGGGGGGGGGGGGAGGCCCAATGAAGGCCCATTCGGTTGTGGGCTGGGAAGATGCCCAATATGGACTCCACCCTTCCTGAGGTCATCTGTTGCTGGCCCTGATTTGTTCTGGCCTTTTCTTGCCTCTAGTTTCCCTGGTTCAATGTGTATTGAACATTTGGATGTTGAATGTTTCAAGGTTTCCAGGTCAGTTTATTGTCACATGTACCAATTAAGGTACAGTGAAACACGGATTGCCATACATCCACACTAAAAAAAAAAGAAACAAGACTCACAACTACATGAAAGTTAACATCCACAACTAACATAAAAATGTAGACCTCGCGTTCCTCACTGTGATGTAATGTGCCAGGTAAGATTTCAAATTTGCAGATATCATGGTGCTTAGAAGAGAGAGGGGCAGTAATAGGCTGCAAGGTAGTCCAGAAAGTGGATATATAGGTGGCAGATGAAATTCAATATAGAGAATATATAGCGTTGGCACAATGGCATAGTGGTAGAGTTGCTGCCTTCCAGTGCCAGAGACCCGGATTCGAACCTGACTACAGGTGCTGTCTGACCATTGTGGGTTTTCCCGGGTGCACCGGTTTCCTCCCATACACCAAAGACAATCAGGTTTGTAGGTTAATTAGCTTCGGTAAAATCGCAGATTGTTCCAAGTGTGTAGAGCAGCGCTAATGCATGGGGTGATCGCTGGTCGGCGAGGACTCGGTGGGCCGAAGGGCCTGTTTCCGCGCTGTATGTCTAGAGTCTAAAGATGTGTGGTTGACACTGGCAGGAAGATTAAGGAGATACAAGGCAGATTAAATGGCACGATTCTAAATAGCTTGGAGGATGGATGGATGGTGAGAGATTAGCAAGTGCATAAATCCTTGAATGGAGTAGAACATATTGAGAGAGTGGGCAACAAAGTGTATGGGATCCTAGAAGTCATGAATGGACATGTGGAATACCAAATAAGCAGAGTTATTTGAAACTGTACACACCAGTTCCGGTCACCAGTAATTTGATTCAAAGTTTTTGGAGAGGGTTTGTAAAAAGATTTATTAGAATGGTTCCAGGGACGAAGGATTCCATATACGAGGTGAGATTGGAAATACCGAGATTGTTCTCCTTGGAGTGCAGATGGTAGAGAGCTTTGAGATAGGTAGACAGGGCATTGATTGATCAGATCAGATGAACGAGTGGGAAACTGTTCCCATTAGTGGATGGATGAAGACCAAGTGAAACTCTAAAGTTTAAAATGCGGGATGTGTGATGAAAAAGTTTTCTGCTCAGAGTGAGCCGCGGCTCTGTTTGTAAATACGGAGGAAACAAAATCAATCAAGCGCTTTCAAATAAAATAAGAATAAGAATACTTTATTGTCACAAGTGACTAGGCACAGTGAGATTCTTTGCTTGCATACCCAGTGTATACAAATAGCGGCCTCCTATGGCACTGACAAAGTTACAAAGCATGCCGGATCCCCCTTTTGTTCTCTACCCCCCACCCAACAGTTGCCCCCTCGTCCATTGTCCATTGTTCTTCCCCCCCCCCCCCCCCCCGCTCACGGCGGTCCTCCACACCGTCATCAGCCGCGAGGCTTCACCAGCGACAAGGCCCCATCGTCGCGAGGCTTCACCGCTGACGCCGTTTCACCGTCGCCGCCAAATAGAATAGGGCACGTACTTAGAGTCGTAAAGTCACACAGCACGGAAACAGGCCCTTCGGCCCAACTCATCCATGCTGATTACGACCCATCTAATCGAGTTCTACCTGCCCAATCTTGGCACTTATCCCTCAAATCAATGTACTTGGCCAAGTGTCTGTTAAATGCTGTTATAGTACCTGCCTCATTTACCTCCTCATGCAGCTTGTTCCCTGAGTGAAAAAGTTGCCCCCCTCAGCTTTCTATTAAATCTTGCCTTTCTCACTTTTAAACCTTAAACCAATGAGCCTTGGTTCGTGTTTCCATACCCTGGGTAAAAGACTCGGGGCATTCACCTTTTCTATTCACCTCATGATTTTATACACCTCTAAATAATCACCCCTCAGTCTCCGACTCACCAAGGATTGAATTCTGAGCCTGCCCAAACTCTCCCTACAGCTCAGGCCCTTGTGTCCTCACAACATCCTCGTAACTCTTCTCTGCATTCTTTACACTTAATGGCATGAAGAGGGAGAATAAATTGCAGGACTTATGTAGAAAACACTGCGATTTGAACAGATAGAATCAGTCGCCTAAAATCTGGAAGAGAATTGATGGACTGAATAGCCTATTTCTGTACCGTCCTGTACTGCAACAATGCAATGATTCTACAATTTTAATAGCTGTAATTTTGCTGAAGGTTGGAGCAGACTTGAGGGTTGGCATGCCGAGTTTTACTCTTAAATCTTTTATTTTTTTATTTTTTGTTGTTTTAATTTTGGAGATGCAGCACAGAAACAGTGCCCATCGAGTCCGTGCCGACCAGCGATCACCCCGTACACTAACTAACACTCTCCTTCACACACTAGGGGTAATAAAAACATTCACCAAGCAAATTAACCTACGCCTTTGGAGTGTGGGAGAAAACCGGAGCTCCCAGAGAAAACTCACGCAGTTCATGAGGAGAACTTACAAACTTTGTACAGATAGCACCCTTAGCCAGGATTGAACCTGGGTCTCTGGGGCTGCTAGACATCGTCTCTACTGCTGAGCCACTTTGTTCCTGTGTTCTAAAAATCTTTCAACCTCTATATTGAAGATACTCAATGAGTGAGCCTTCACAACCCTCTCTGATAGAGAATGCAAAAGCTTTCAAGAATTCTGTTTGCATTATAATTTCTCCCCCATTTTTAATGGAAAACTTCGTAGAGCAGATCCAAGCTGTGCACCCTTCCCAAGTAGATCCCTTCTATTGTATCTCTTAACCTATCTGTTTCCCTTGGGTCACAACCAGGTTAGATCCTTCAGTTCAGGGACACCCAAGGCTGCTGCCTAAAAATAAAGCTCGGGACAAATTTACCAATGGCCTTCAATGGAAATAGACTCAAAATGCTGGAGTGATCCAGCAGGACAGGCATCATCTCTGGAGAGAAGGAATGGGTGACATTTCGGGTCGAGACCCTTCTTCAGACGTCTTGACACAAAACGTCAGCCATTCCTTCTCTCCTGAGATGCCACCTGTCCTGCTGAGTTACTCCAACGTTTTGTGTCTATCTTCGGTGTAAACCAGCATCTGCCGTTCCTTTCTACACCTTCAAAGGAAAACCAGATTGGACGTCAGCTGTAACACATCTGCAGTCAACGTTGCAGTATCTCCAAACTTCCCTTGTCCTGAAACTATTCCTCTAGTTAGATCTACGCTATCTACAGAGTGGAAACAGTCTCTTATCAATCCATCTGTATCTTGGATGCCTTAATGAGATTACCAGTTCTTCTAACCTCAGGTCAACCTTACTCAGTTTTCCAACAAAAGACAGATGCCCCCATCCTCTGAGTGTTTTGGTTATTGAGATATTATTATTATTGTTTTCCGCCCTGTAACCTAAGTGCTGAGATGTTATCCCAAAAAGCCCAGGAGCCTTTATTTTCTCTTATCTATACTATTCATGAAGATTAGCATCTAGAACTCTTTCACTTCCCTTAATTTGGCAACAATTCATCTTTCTTACTCATTTTATCCATTTAAAGGCTGTCTAGTCAAATAATCCTAAATGCAATCAAATTATAGAACTATGTGAAAATATCTTCCTTCCATCTTAACCATATAACCATATAACCATATAACAATTACAGCACAGAAACAGGCCCTCTCGGCCCTTCCAGTCCGTGCCGACCATTTGTTTTCCCCTAGTCCCATCTACCTGCACTCAGACCATACCCCTCCATTCCCTTCACGTCCATATACCTATCCACTTTACTTTTAAATGTTAAAATCGATCCTACCTCCACCACTTCTGCTGGAAGCTCATTCCACACAGCCACCACCCTCTGAGTAAAGAAGTTCCCCCTCACGTTACCCCGAAACTTCTGTCCCTTAATTCTCATGTCATGCCCTCTTGTTTGAATCTTCCCTGCCCTCAATGGGAAAAACGTACCCACGTCAACTCCGTCTATCCCTTTCATCATTTTAAAGACCTCAATCAAGTCCCCCCTTAACCTTCTGCGCTCCAAAGAATAAAGACCTAACTTGTTCAACCTTTCTCTGTAACATAGTTGCTGGAGCCCTGGCAACATTCTTACACTGCTTCGCCGGCCGTTTCACTCCAGTTATTGAGTCAGATGTTTCCCACCCCATCTTAGGACTTAAGACTTTAGACTTCAGAGATACAGTACAAAAACAGGCCCATCGGCCTACCGAGTCCGCACCGACCAACAGTCGCCCCGTTCACTAGCACTATCCTACACACTAAAGATGATTTTCACCGAAGCCAATTAATCTGTAAACCTGTACACCTACCCTACATACACTAAGGATAATTTACAATTTTAGTTGTGGTGTGTAGGATATATAGTGAGCGCTGGTCAGCATGGACTCAGTGAGCTGGAGGGCCTGTTTCCATGCTGTATCACTGACCTAAACCTAAAATAAAGGTGAGAGTTAGGTAGACTGCTCTTTGAAACTCATTTGCCCAATTATCTATTTGATAATGCTCATCATAAGATCATGAGGTCATAATCCCCCTGTCCCAGTTATGCCCCTGTCCCACTTAGGAAACATGAACGGAAACCTCTGGAGACTTTGCGCCCCACCCAAGGTTTCTGTGCGGCTCCCGGAGGTTTTTGTCAGTCTCCCTAATGGTCGAAAGTGGTTTCCGTTTTAAAAATCGGTAATTTTTTAGTCGAAGCCGGTTGCGATGCTAGTTGAAGGCGGTTGCTGGAGGACAAACACCTCCGGGAACCGCACGGAAACCTTGGGTGGGGCGCAAAGTCTCCAGAGGTTTCCGTTCAGGTTTCCTAAGTGGGACAGGGGCATAAGTGATAGGAGCAGAATTAGGCCTTTCGACCCATCGTCTACTCCACCATTCAATCATGGATGATCTATCTCTCCTTCCTAACCCCATTCTCCTGCCTTCTCCCCATAACCTCTGACATCCGTACTAATCAAATGATTATGATTTGATTGCTCGTTTGACTGAATCTCTTATTATCACGTGTACAGCTTCTTCCCCACAACCATCAGGTTATTAAACACACAGCAAACAAGCTCTGAACTATAACAGATTATTATTATTATTATTATTATCGCACTACATTTGTTTATTTATTAAGTATGTGTGAATGTGTATATATACACACTGAACTTTTTTTTCTCCCGTTATGTACTATGTTTGCATATTCTGTTGTGCTGCAGCAAGCAAGAATGTCATTGTCCTATCCGGGACATATGACAATAAAACACTCTTGACTTGACTTGACTTGGTACAGTGAGATTCTTTGTTTGCATTCAGCAGAAGTATGCAAGAGTCACCACGCAAAGGGCGCCGACAAAGGTACAGAAGTATTCTGTAACCCCTCAGCATGGCACATCCTCCACCGATCACCGGGAACGCACGCGTGCTTACGTGAAGCACATTGAATGCTCTGCTGTGCTGAAGGCACCATACTAACGCAGAACGCTGCAGTAACGATTTATTACCCATCCAGGAAGCCCCACACTGGGTTAAACTCCGCAGACAGCACGCTATTGATCGGGCAGCGAGCAGCACCGATATTACTTCAGTGCCGAGGGCATTGCTCGTCCAATCACTGGAACACCTCCTTTATTCCATTTTGAGGTCTCAAATTATCTCTTTTTTTAATTGCTAACCGTAGCAAGTGGTGAGGTTAATGAAGGGAAAGAGGTTTGGGAGCAGATGGGAAAAGTAGCGATGAAATTCAATTCCGAGATGATGGAGTGAATGACTACTGTGCCACGGTGACTGGTTTTATAAAGATTTAATGATGGTAAAAATAAACTTTTACCAAAAACATAATGAAAAAGCACTTGTCTTCCCTTCACTAAAATTTATGCTGTATAAAAAATGATAAGCCCTTTGCTCAGTACATTGACTAATGGAAAAACCTTTTAGCTTTCAAACAAATTATCTGCTTCCATTCATAAATGCTTCTTTCATGAAGGATGACCTGCTTGCGCTTATATTTAACACCTATCAGATGCTACATGACTTGTAGATTAGAAAGAGAGCTCTCATACATTTTGCAGTATTTTCCCCTGCATTATTTACCATGGATATTTCCACATCTATATTTGCACTTCCCCCCTTTTTTGATGCTGCATCTTTGAATCTGGAAGTGGACATTTGATTTTATTTCCTTACACTGTGGCTGGAGAGGAATTCAGTTACCAGTCCCACCCGTACTAGAAACCTTCTCGGCGAGACTCTGCACCTGTGCTTAGATAGTGGGATGGTTCATGATATGTTTCATTGGCTATCATGGTCTCAGTCATGCGCTCACACACAAATGCATGCACGCACGAACACACTCACACAAACACACGCACACACACTCACACATACACAGATGCACACACACACACACTCTCACACGCACGTGTACACACTCACACACACACACATACGCGCACACCCCCTCTAAAACACACACACGCACACACACGCGCACACACACACACAAACACACAAACACACACACACACACACACACACACCATTCTCGGCTGTGGCTCCTGGTAAGATTACCTATTTGGTTATATTCTAGATTCACAAGGCACAAACTGAATATTTCATGCAAAGCAACAGGGTGCTATTTAGACTCCTAAATGAATAATGATTTGAATAAGATTTCCCTGCTTTGCTTCTGACCTTTCAATACAAATTACATCACAATCCAGTTAAAATAATAAGGCCATTTACTCCTTAGCCTGCCTTAGCCAGTTAATGATATTTTAATAGATATAATACATGCGCGTGAGATTTATGGGATGATTTTCTTCATCCCCGTGCATGGATTTATAACTGTATCCGTAAGCAATGCTTTATAAGCCACATGAAACATTCATTCCAGAATTGTTGGCAGTAAATGTGCACTTACTCTCTTCTGAAATTCATTTTCCACCGACTTCAATAGAACTGATTTTGAGATGCATTGCATAAAATACATACATCTCCATCACCAGATATTTGAATAGCATAATTTTTTTTTTTCCTCTCCAGCGCTGATTGAGAGAAAACTAAGGATAAATTGTCTTGTCATTATAAATGTGCGTCTTGTCACTTCTAGGCTTTACTGTGTTGGCGTCAATCGCAGATTTTGCTGGGCGTTTGCAGTCTTTGCCTCTGCTTGTTTGTCTATCAGGTAACCCCAGGGCTTCAGCCGTTGCCCAGCGCATATTTGCCAATTGTGCCAACATGAATCAGAGTGCCCAGGTACACAAAGTGCCCGTTGTCTCATAGACACTAGAAAGCCTGCTGTGTTCCTCCACCAGTTTGATTTTTTATTTTAGCAACTACCCTCCGTTTCAAAGGCCATTTGGATAGGAATTGCGCAAAAATAGACACAGAGGGTCAGGCAGAAGGGAAGAACCTGACCCCGAATCTGGAGGATTGCATTTCATAGAAACATAGAAATTAGGTGCAGGAGCAGGCCATTCGGCCCTTCGAGCCTGCACCGCCATTTAATATGATCATGGCTGATCATCCAACTCAGTATCCTGTACCTGCCTTCTCTCCATACCCCCTGATCCCTTCAGCCACAAGGGCCACATCCAACTCCCTCTTAAATATGGCCAACGAACTGGCCTCAACTACCTTCTGTGGCAGAGAATTCCACAGATTCACCACTCTCTGTGTGAAAAACGTGTTTCGTTGTCTGTGATGCACCTTGAAAGTTCTTAAAGGGATGTGAAAGTGCAGCTGGAGGTAGAGGTCATAGCGCCAAAGACCCGGGTTCAATCCTGACCTCGGGTGCTGTCAGTGTGGAGTTGCATGTTCTCCCCGTGGCCGCATGGGTTTTCCTCTGATTTTGTCCTACATCCTGAAGACATGCGGGTTTGTAGGTTACCTGGCCTCTGCAGATTTCCCCGGGTTTGTAGGGAGTGGATGAGAAAGTGGAATAACATAGAACTGCTGTAATCGGATGATCGCTGGTCAGCATGGACTCTGGGCGAGGGGCCTGTTTCCATGCTGTATCTCTCCAAAGTAAACCGTATAGTTGCAAGGTTGATTTTCCTACAATGTCAAGGGAATTAAATTTGAGAACTGGGACAAGAGCCACTGCAAAGTTGCACAGTAATTTGCATGCCAAGGACACGTAAGTGGGACAGGCCCTTACATCCGGCGACCAGAGGACCAGAACTACTACCCATCAGGTACAATCACGCCACTCTTTTAAATCACTTTTCCACTCATACATCTCTCACTATTTAACGCTTTACTAACAATATTCTCTTTGATCTTCCTTAAAATCTGGAACTATATTCTGCACTCTGGTATTTTTCTCTCTGCTCTATCTTTTGTACTTGATTTTTATTCATGTTTAGCATGAGCTGAATTGTTTGCATAGCACACTAACAATGTTTTTCACTGTCCATGTGAAAATTAATAAACCTAAACCCAAACCAAAAGTCTCCTAATTTGAGGAAGGACATCCTTGTGATTGAGGCAGTGCAGCGTAGGTTCACGAGATTGATCCCTGGGATTGTGAGTGTCATATGAGGAAAGATTGAAAAGACTGGGTTTGTATTCACTGGAGTTTAGAAGGATGAGGGGGGCATCTTATAGAAACATATAAAATTATAAAAGGACTGGACAAGCTGGATGCAGGAAAAATGTTCCCAATGTTGGGCGAGTCCAGAAGCAGGGGCCACAGTCTTAGAATAAAGGGGAAGCCATTTAAGACTGAGGTGAGAAAAAAACGTTTTCACCCAGAGAGTTGCGAATTTGTGGAATTCCCTGCCACAGAGGGCAGTGGAGGCCCAGTCACTGTATGGATTTAAGAGAGAGTTAGAGAGAGCTCTGGGGCTAGTGGAGTCAAGGGATATGGGGAGAAGGCAGGCACGGGATATTGATTGGGGATGATCAGCCATGATCACAATGAATGGCGGCGTTGGCTCGAAGGGCCGAATGGCCTCCTCCTGCACCCTATTTCTAATGACTGGCGACACATTTTTTTCCCCGGAATCCAGAACCGGTTTATTTTTTAAACATCACCAGCGTCACTATCCCACACACTAATGGCAATTTTACAACTTACCAAAGCCAATTAACCTACAGACCTGCACGTCTTTGGAGTGTGGGAGGAAACCGGAGTACCCTGAGGAAACTCATGCGGTCACAGGGAGAATGTACAAACTCCGGACAGACAGCACCCGCAGTTAGGATCGAACCCGGGTCTCTGGTGCTGTGAGGCAGCAAGTCTACCGCTCCGCACCGTGCCATTGTGTTCTCATCATCCCTCAATGTCCCTCCTAGATAAGAACCTGCAACACTTATGACATTACCCAGTTCCGATAAAAAGCCACTCACCTGAAACATAACTCGTTTTCTCATTCCACAGATGCTGCCTGACCTGCCGAGTATTTCCAAGAATTTCTGGCGTTTTTTATTTTGTTGCAAAAATGTATCGTTTATGCATAGGCATGAAATTGTACAGTGCAATAAAATCTTGGCACTGCTACAATTCCTTGATTACAGCTTGTGTTATGAATCTATAGTGTAAAGAATATAAAGTACATCGGACTTGAATGGTCTGAGGATTTTCTTCCCAGATGGCATCTTACAAAGACTGAAAGGAAAGCTGGAACAGAACCAACTTCAGGGCAATTTGCTGCAATCTCCACAACCCCTGTGAATTCAAGGCTGCGCTGAGCTCAGTCCCAGATGCTGCAGCTGTTGAGAAGTTTCACAATACATTTTTCTTTCAGGTAATATAGGAAAAATAAATTTAAAACGGTTATGCATCTTAATGCCAATTTAATTTCCGTCCTCAGGCATGAACTATTTTGAAATTCGAAGCTTCAGAGGTAGACAATAATAACAGAAGCTCTGATATCTTAAGTGAAGTAAAACATTGCAGTGTGCTTCACAGCAGCAGTGTCGCCCCACGTTGGAAAATATTCCGATAGATGATCAAGACTTTAATAAAGAGGTGGTGAGGGGCACCTTTATGTAGACAGGTGTGGCACGGTGGCGCAGTGGTCGAGACCCCGGTTCGATCCTGACTACGAGTGTTGCCTGTATGGAGTTTGTACGTTCCCCCGTGACCACGTGGGTTTTCTCCGGGTGCTCCGGTTTCCCCCCACCCTCCAAATACATACAGGTTTGTAGGTTAATTGTCTTTGGTAAAAATTGTAAACTGTCCTTAATGTGTAGGATAGTGCTAGTGTATAGGGATCACTGGTCGGTGTGGACTCCGTGGGCTGAAGGACCAGTTTCCACTAAAGCTGCATCTCTAAAGCAAACTAAATTAAAATGCAGATTAGAGACTGTGAGGTAGAGGTGGCACTGTGGCAAAGCCTTACAGCACCAGAAATCCCAATTCAGTCCTGCCCTCTGGTTCTGTCTGTGTGGGGTTTGCATGTTCTCCCTGTGACTGCGTGCATTTTTACCAGGTATTTCCTCTCACTTCCCAGAATGTGTGGGTGGGTAGACTAAGTGTAAGTGGCCTCTGATGTGTTGGAACTGGAATGGGAGTCGCTGGTAATGATGGGAAAACTAGCACGGGATTTGGATTGCTCAGGAGCTGGCATGGACTCAATGGGCCAAACGGCCTCCTTCTGTGCCATAAGGAAATATTGGAACATGAACTATGGAATACCGCATCACAATGGCCCATGAACCCGATGAAATGTGTAGGAATGAACTGCAGATGCTGGTTTAAATTGAAGGTAGACACAAAATGCTGGAGTAACTCAGCGGGACAGCCAGCATCCCTGGAGAGAAGGAATGGGTGAGGTTTTGGGTCCAGACCCTTAACGTCAGCCATTCCTTCTCTCCAGAGATGCTGCCTGTCTCGCTGAGTTACTCCAACATTTTGTGTCTAACCAGATGAAATGTTCATCCGTCAGTATAGATTCACGTTGCTATTTTATCGCTCCCTTTTAAATTAATATTGTATGTTAGGTGAAAAAATAAGTTTTAATTAATTATAGACCAATCCCACATTACAGCCATTTGGGTTACGTTTTTTTTTTGTCCAGGGGTGCGTCTGGTTGTTGGCAGGGACTTTAATGATGGCATTGCTGTTGATTGTCAGTATAGTTTAGTTTAGTTTATTGACACAGCGCGGAAACAGGCCCTTTGGCCCGCCGCACCAACCAGCGATCCCCGCACGTTAACACTACCCTACACACACTAGGGACATTTTTTACATTTACATCAAGCCAATTAACCTGCAAACCTGTACCTGTTTGGAGTTGGGAGGAAACCGAAGATCTCGGATAAAACCCACACAGGTCACAGGGAGATCGTACAAACACCTTACAGACAAGCACCTGTAGTCAGGATTGAACCCGGGTCTCTGGTGCTATAAGGCTGTGCCACCGTGTTGCCCCTAAAGTTGATGGTTAAGATGGGAAAACTAGTGATGAATGTGATTGATCTGGAGCTGGCATGGACACAATGGGCCAAATAGCCTCCTTCTGTGTGGTGATGGAGTAACAGAACATGAACTACGGTATTCAGTAGTCAGGCACCAACACTACCCGCTGCGCCCATGTGCCACCCTAATTAATTAAACAATTCCAATTACATCTTTGGAGCGTGGGAGGAAACTGGAGCACCCAGAGAAAACCCACGTGGGAGAACGTGCAAACTCCGTACAGACAGTACCTATAGTCAGGATCGAACCCGGGTCTCTGGCACTGTAGGCAGCAACTCTACTGCTGCGCCACCACGCTGCACCTGTCCACATAAAGATGCCCCTTATCATCTCTTGATCTAAGTCTTCGTAACATCATAAGAATCAAGGGATATGGGGGAAAAAGCAGGAAGGGGGTACTGGTTTTGGATGATCAGCCATGATCATGTTGAATGGCAGGTGCTGGCTCGAAGGGTTGAATGGCCTACTCCCGCACCTATTTTCTATGTTTCTACAAGTGATAGTAGAATTAGGGGTACCTCTGGCTGCTGGCAGCAAATTTACTGATGGCATTGCTGTCACTTTGTCAGGAGAGGTAAAACTCTATTCTAGTTGGAGATGGGCATTTCTTGGCAGTTCTGTGGTGCAAATGTTACTCATCAGTCCCTGCAGAATGCTGTACCTTCTAGCCAAATGCAGGCAGCAACTGATTCACTAATCCCACTGACAGATTTGGCAGTAGTCAAAACTGCATGGTCTTTATAAATGTTGTGGAATCATAGAAGCATAGAATGTTAGAGCGGAGAAACGGGCCCATTCAACCCACCTCATCCATGCTGTCCCTGATGCCCATTTATGTTAATCACTATTCAGTTTAGTTTAGTATATTTAGTGCAAGGGGGAGGGATTCAAATTTCTCAGGCATTGGAACCAGTTCTGGGGGAGGTGGGACCAGTACAAACAGGACGGTCTGCACCTGGGCTTGAAGGGAACCAATGTCCTTGGGGGAGTGTTTGCTAGTGCTGTCAGGGAGGATTTAAACTAATGTGGCAGGGGGATGGGAGCATGAGCAGAGAGACAGATGGATGTAAAATGAGGGTAGAAGCAATAGGTAGCAAGGTGAAAAGTAAAAGTGGCAGGCAGAAAAATCTAGGGCAAAAATCAAAAGGGCCACTTTTCAACATAATTGTATAAGGGGTAAGAGTGTTGTAAAAACGAGCCTGAAGGCTTTGTGTCTCAATGCAAGGCGCATTAGTAATAAGGTGGATGAGTTGAATGTGCAGATAGTTATTAATGAATATGATATAGTTGGGATCACGGAGACATGGCACCAGGGTGACCAAGGCTGGGAGCTGAACATCCAGGGATATTCAATATTCAGGTGGGATAGACAGAAAGGAAAAGGAGGTGGAGTAGCGTTGCTGGTTAGAGAGGAGATTACCGCAATAGAAAGGAAGGACATTAGCTTGGAGGATGTTGGAATCGATATGGGTAGAGCTGCGAAACACTAAGGGGCAGAAAACGCTAGTGGGAGTTGTGTACAGGCCACCTAACAATAGTAGTGGAGTTGGGGATGGCATCAAACATGAAATTAGAAATGCGTGCAACAAGGGTAAAACAGTTATAATGGGTGACTTCAATCTACATATAGATTGGGTGAATCAAATTGGCAGGGGTGCTGAGGAAGATGATTTCTTGGAATGTATGCGGGATAGTTTTCTAAACCAACATGTAGAGGAACCAACAAGAGAGCAGGCTATTCTAGACTGGGTACTGAGTAATGAGGAAGGGTTAGTTAGCAGTCTTGTTGTGCGTGGCCCCTTGGGCAAGAGTGACCATAATATGGTTGAGTTCTTCATTAGGATGGAGAGTGACATTGTTAATTCAGAAACAAGGGTTCTGAACTTAAAGAAAGGTAACTTTGAGGGTATGAGAAGTGAATTGGCCAAGATAGACTGGCAAGTGATTCTTAAAGGGTTAACGGTGGATATGCAATGAAAGGCATTTAAAGACTGCATGGACTGGAAGGGCTGAGAGGGCCTGTTTCCGTGCTGTAATTGTTATATGGTTATATGGTTATAACTACAACAATTGTTCATCCCAGTTTGGCAAAAGAATAAATCAGGGAAGGTAGTGCATCCGTGGATAACAAGGGAAATCAGGGATAGTATCAAAACTAAAGATGAAGCATACAAATTAGCCAGAAAAAGCAGCCTCCCAGAGGACTGGGAGAAATTCAGAGATTATGAAAGAAAATTGGCACGGAACATAACAACGGACTGCAAAAGATTTTATAGATATGTGAAGAGAAAAAGGTTAGTTAAAACAAATGTAGGGCCCTTGCAGTCAGAAACTGGTGAATTGATCATGGGGAACAAGGACATGGCAGACCAATTAAATAACTACTTTTATTCTGTCTTCACTAAGGAAGACATAATAATCTGCCGGAAATAGCAGGGGACCGGGGGTCAAATGAGATGGAGGAACTGAGTAAAATCAAGGTTAGCCGGGGAGTGGTGTTAGGTAAATTGAAAGGATTAAAGGCCGATAAATCCCCAGGGCCAGATAGGCTGCATCCCAGAGTACTTAAGGAAGTAGCCCCAGAAATAATGGATGCATTAATGATAATTTTTTCAAAACTCTTTAGATTCTGGAGTAGTTCCTGAGGATTGGAGGGTAGCTAATGTAACCCCACTTTTTAAAAAGGGAGGGAGAGAGAAAACGGGGAATTACAGACCAGTTAGTCTAACATCTATTGTGGGGGAAATGCTAGAGTCAGTTATTAAAGATGGGATAGCAGCACATTTGGAAAGCGGTGAAATCATTGAACAAAGTCAGCATGGATTTATGAAAGGTAAATCATGTCTGACGAATCTTATAGAATTTTTTGAGGATGTAACTAGTAGAGTGGATAAGGGCTGCAACAAGATGGCAAAATATGTTGAACATCCCTGCTCGTGCATCCTAAACCCCCCCCCCGCAGCATAAATAAACTGTGTGTCTATGAGGCAACGACAACAGCGGGGAGTTTGAGTGCAGCACGGCTGGTTTGTCTTCTCGGAGATCCAGAGGTCACTGCGTGTGGCTGTGGCAGAATTAGAGGCAACATTGCTCTGAATCTAATTAAATTAAAGATCACCTCAATAGGATAGAACCCATAAGTTTATGAGTGTCTATATATGGAGTAAAAAGTCTCTGTATCAGCCTCATAGGTCAGAATAGTGACAGGAATTCATTTAGGACATACCCTGCCCCTTTTATCCTCCTGGTTATGTGAACCAAACAATATAATAGAAGGATAGTGAACAAACAACATTAATATGGATAGCTGTGTTTGCAAAAGTCATAAACTATGTATGAACTAGAAAGCTTCATAAAGAAACTTTAAATTAATCTCTGGCAAGCCTTCTCTGTATGCTTTCCACTGCTATGTCCAAAGATGCTTCCTGACCCGCTGAGTTACTCCAGCATTTTATGTCTATATTTGGAATAAACCAGCATCTGCAGTTCCTTTTTATTAAATATGTTAATAAATCCAACTCTTTGCCCAATTAACGTCAGTTATTTAATCCCCATTTTTTAATTGATGCCACTTTCTATGATGTTACTTGGTCAAGTCTTATTAACAATGAACATTTGGGACATTTACCATTATATTAAAAAATCAAGATATTAGCAATCAAAGTCTATTATGATCATATCCGTATCATAAGAAATAAGAAGTTAAATGAAAGATACAAGGAGCTCATCCCCACTCTCTGTAAGCGGGATTTCTGCTTGGAACTGAATCCTGCTGTATAAAGTCAGGACATCTCAGCATATAAACACATTCAATATAAGTGGACTATGTTATTTCTATTCATCTATTTTTGGCTTTAGCAGAACTCAGTGGGTGGAGGTGGAAAAAGCAAGTTTTTTTTCATTTTGCAGTTTGTCATGCTATACGGTGCAATATGTCACACTTGCACATCAAAGCTGACTCGCTAAAACTACTTTGATGTCCCCGATCCGCTTCTATAGTGCATAGGTATAAAATATGCAAAACTCTCTTTATTTTTCTCCTTCTCAATGACCTTGGAAAAGGTTTAGTGGAACGCATTCTTGCCTCTTGAGTCAGATGGTCATCCAAAGACTTGAGCACAAGACACTCAAGTTGACACTCCAGACTGAGGGGTTGGCTGGATTTCTCTAATTTCAAGTAATCCTCATATTCCCCCTCTCTCCGCCCCTCCCTCAACCCAGTCGTCCAGTTAGTTCCACTGTTCGCATCCATACATCCTTTCATTATCACCTCTTCCACAGCCAACAATGGACCATTGTGGGCTCCACCTTTCCTTGGTGAGCGGTGCCGGCTCTGATTTGTTCTGAACCTTTTCATACCGTCGAATTTCCCTCCCCCCTGACTCTCAGTCTGAAGAAGGGTCTCGATCCGAAACGTCACCTATTCCTTTTCTCTAGAGATGCTGCCTGACCCATTGAATTACTCCAGCATTTTGCATCTGACGGGGTGTAGCCTTGCTAGCAGCGGTAAATTTCAACTGAGTCATTAAGCTGAAGACTCAATTGCTCCTGAGTGAATATAAAACATTGCACTCCCATAAACCGTGGAGCAGGAGAGTCATCCCTTATTTTCCATTAATATTTATTGTCATCGCATGTTTTAAGCAGTTTATGTGATCATTTACACGGTGCTGATTTACTCAATCTTGACGCTTCAATAAATAAATAAAAGAACAAATAAAACACTTTATTTTATACTTTAGAACATTGGGAAAGGAGCAATATAGTGACAAAACCCTTTTCCGTTGAATGACCATCTAAGAAATTAGTTGGAATACTATCAAAATCCCTACTTTTGTCACAGGGTGATTCACATTTATCAATGAGACTCCCATTGGAGTCCAATAGTTTAGTTTAGTTTAGTGCCGTTTATTATTTTCATGTGTACCGAGATACAGTGAAAAGCTTGTGTTCGCTTGCTATCCACTCACTGAAAAGTCGCTACATGATTACAGTCAAGCAGTGCACAGATCAAGGATAAAGGGTACTATATTTATCTTTCTTGAAGACTTGAAGCTTTCAACCATCTCTACTTCAGCATCAATGTACACCAGGGGTATGTGTGCTACCTTGCTTCTTGAAGTCAATCTCAATCTCCTTTGTCTTGCTGTGATTGAGGCAAAGGTTGTTGATATGGCACCATGGTTGCGAGGTTCTCAATTTCCTTCCTGCACTCCGTCCCGTCATTCTTTGATATCCGGCCCACCACGGTGGTGTCCTCTGCGAATTTGTACGTTTTGTGTTGAATTGGAATTTGGCCGCAGAATCGTGGGTGTATAAGGAGTACAGAAGGGTTCTGAGAACGCATCCTTGGGAGAGCACCAGTGTTGAGGATTATCGTCGAGGACGTTTTGTCCCCTATCCTCACTGATTGTGGTCTGTTCGCCAGGAAGTCGGGGATCCAGTTGCAGAGGTGAGTGCCGACGCCAAGATCCACGAGTGTGGAGATGAGCTTGGGTGGGATAATGGCCATGAAAGCGGAGCTGTAGCCTCTGAATAGAAATCTGATGTAGATTTCTTTCCTATCTAGGTGTTCCAGGGATGAGTGTAGGGGCAGAGAGATGGCATCAACCATCTTCCACTGACACATTGTTAAATACTGAGATGGCAGGAGCTGGTCTGAGGGATCTGCAGCCACCCGTTCATTATCTCTTACTTAAGTACATTTAAAAGTTCCATCCTGAGAGTTGGTCAATTGAATTTGGTGCACAGTCTAGTTTATTGCCACGTGTGTCGAAGTACAGTGAAAAGCTTTTTGTTGCATGCGATCCAATCAGCGGAAAGACAATAAGGGGCGCCGGAGGAGGGAGATGGCAGCCCTGCCGGCAGTCTGTTCGTTTTTCCATCCTTTTTGTTATTTTTAGCGTTTGTTTAAAGTTTGTTTTAATGTTCTTCTCTTTGTTTTATGTGGGGGGAGGGGGAAACTTTTTTTTTCATGTTCTTACCTTCCCGGAGAGGTGATCAATTTTCGGATCACATTCTCCGGGATCTGCGGCCTACCATCGCTGGAGCAGGAAGCCGCCTCGGACTGTCGTGAGCCCCACCGCGGGGCGCGTACTTAACATCGGAGCGCATCCCTTGCCTGGGATCACTCCCACCGCGGCCTGCGGACTTACCATCAAGGGCTCGCAGTCTCGGGAGAGGCAAGTCGGGAGCTCCAACACCGTGGAAGGCTTGTCCAGCCCCGACGCGAGGTTCGATCGCCTGGTGCGGGGGAGCTGACAACACCCCCGATGCGGGAGCTGAACGCCTCGATGCGGATGGCCCGAACGCTGCCGGTTACGGGACTCAAGACCGTCCCATCAACGGGGGGCTCGAGGCCCCCGACTTAGGAAGAACAACAAGGGAAGGACTTGAACTTTATTTTCGCCTTCCATTACAGCGAGGAACGTGTCGGAGTCACTGTGATGGATGTTTATGTTAAAATGTGTTTTTGAGTCTGTTGCTTTTTTAAATTGTATGACTGACCTGGCCAGTGAATTTCACTACACCAATTGGTGTATGTGATAATAAATGAACCTTATGAACATGAACTAATGAACAATACATGATTACAATCAAGCCATTTACAATGTATAGATACATGATAAGGGAGTAACGTTTAGTGCAAGGTAAAGCCAGCAAAGGCTGATCAAGATAGACACAAAATGCTGGAGTAGCTCAGCGGGACAGGTAGCATCTCTGGAGAGAAGGAATGGGTGACGTTTCGGGTCGAAACCCTTCCTCAGTCTCAAGAAGAGTCTCGAACCAAAACGTCACTCATTCCTTCTGAAGAAGGGTCTCAACCCAAAACGTCACCAATTCCTTCTCTCCAGAGATGCTGCCTGCCAAGTTAATCCAGCATTTTGTGTCTTTCTTTGATTTAAACCAGCATCTGCAGTTCCTTCGTACACATAATGTCCTATGAAGGATAGTCCGAGGGTGTACAACGAGGTAGATAGTAGTTCAGGACTGCTCTCTGGTTGTGGTTGGATGATTAAGTCGCCTGATAAGGTTCAGGTTGACGTCCCAGTTAATTTTGTCTGTCAGATCATTCATGGACACTTGTGCCCTGTTAGTCAGTCATGTCCTGGGCCTCCTCCACTGTCAGCATGAGGCCAAACGCAAATTAGCGGAAGAACACCTCATATTTCGCGCGGGCAGCTTACAACCCAGCGATATGCACATTGATTTCTCTACTTTCAAGTAGCCCTTGCATGCCTTCCCTCTCCGTCTCTCCCCCACCCTGGTCGTCCTGCTAGTTCCACTCTTACATGTATATCCCCTTGTTGTCACCTTTTCCACAGCCAACAATGAACCATTGTGGGCTCCAACTTTCTGAAGTTGTCAATGCTGTCCTGTACCTTTTCATAACTCTAGTTTCCCTCTTCCCCCGACTCTCGGCCTTAGGGAGGGTCTCGCACCCGAAACATCACCTATTCCTTTCCTCCAGAGATGCTGCCTGACCCACTGGGTTACTCCGGCATTTTTGTGTCTATCGTCTGTGTAAATGTACCAATGCCCTGCCTAAAACTCAAAGCAAGTCGCAAACCAGGCCCGGCTGCTTCTTGGTGCTACTCCAAACAGTCTGTTTGTGCATTGACGATGTCAGTGGAACTCCCAGGTAACGTGAAAAAAACCAAGATCAATTGAAGAATCAGGGAGACATTTCCAGGAGACTGCACTTTGATTACAGATATCCATCAAAGGCATGAATCATTTTCCCATTCACACACACAGCAACAATGAAATGATTCCTGTTCCTGATGGTAATTTGAGGCTCGGTGTTCTTAAGCAAGTAGTCCCAGTTGTGCAAAGATAATGTGCTTTATATTAACGTTCTAGCCTGAGATGTGTTTAGGTTTGTTTTAGTTGAGTCTAGAGATACAGTGCGGAAACAAACCCTTCGGCCCACCGAGTCCATACCGACCAGCGATCCCCGTACACTAACACTATCCTATACACACAGTGAGGACAATTTTACTACGTTACCATGGCAAGTAATCCACAAACCTGTACGTCTTTGGAATGTGGGAGGAAGCCGGAGCACCCGGAGAAACCCACGCAGGTCACGGGGAGAACGTACAAACCCCGTACAGACAAGCACCCAAAGTCAGGATGGAACCCGGGACCCTGGCGCTGTAAGGCAGCAACTCTACCGCTGCGCCACCATGCCCTCGTATGTGTACTTGCTTGCAGAGATGGTTCTGCAGTTGGTGGTGTGAAACAACGGCGGCTAGAAGCATATTATAGAGATTGAGAGCTCAGTACCTGGGATTTGTCTCTCGATAAAGGAAGGACTAACAATGGCTGTGCACCTATGATTTATTTACCTATTACAATACAGAAAGAGGCCATTCAACCCACCCAGTACAGAAGAGAAATCCCATCAATTCCTTATTTATCTGCATCCCTGCAACTTGTTCTCTCTCACATTGCCACCAATTCCCATTTAATTCTTACCTATACTAAGGGATAATTTATAGTAGACAATCAACTTCAAAATGTCTTTGGGATGTAGGGATTCACCAGACAAGCTGGTGTCTTCTCTAACTTCAAATAACCCTCTCTCCATCCCTCCCCCACCAAAGTATTTTCTAGTTTCAGTCATCTTGTTGAGTCTCATTGTCTGTAACTTGTTTTCACCTATCCCACTGCTAATAATGGCTTATTTGCTTTATTTGCATTACTTTCTTGTATTTCTTTCATTCAGGTACTATATCTCTCTATATCACCGTCTGTATCTCTCGTTTGCCTTTTCCCCTGATTCTCAGTTTGAAGAAGAGTCTTGACCCGTAACGTCACCTATTCCTTTTCTCCAGAGATGCTGTCTGACCCGCTGAGTTACTCCAGCTTTCTGTGTCTGTCTATGGCTTAAACCAGCATCTGCAGTTCCTTCCTGCAAAAGCTGTTGACAACCTGTGGGAAAAACGTGCAGACTCTACACAGACAGCACCCATGATCAGGTTCAAACCCAGGTCCCTGCACCACCTGGCTGTCACACCAAACTTTACGCAAAGACTGTGTAGGAAGGAGCTGCAGATGCTGATTTATACGGAAGATTGATGTGAAATGCTGGAGTAACACAGCAGGTCAGGCATCATCTCAGGAGAAAAAGGTATAGGTGACATTTTGGGTCGAGACCCTTCTTCAGGCCTTAGATTCAGATCCTGCATCTCAGTCTGATGAAAGGTCTCGACCCAAAACGTCACCTATTCCTTCTCACCAGAGATGCTGCCTGACCCGCTGCGTTACGGGCCTGTCCCACTTGAGCATCATTTGCGTGTCATTTACGCGGCATCATTTACGCGTCACGATGCATGACGCGCGCGTCTATTTGATAACAAGGCTCAGTGGTACCAAGCTGGCGCTGTGGTAGAGTTGCTGCCCCACAGTGCCTGACACCCGGCTTCAATCCTGACTGTCTGTACGGAGTGTGTACGTTCTCCCCGTGATCAGCGTGGCCTTTCTCTGGGATCTCCGGTTTCCTTCCACATGCACAGGTCTTTAGGCTAATTGGCTTGGATAGTAGTGTGCGGGGAACGCTGGTCGGCACGGACTCGATGGGCCGAAGGGCCTGTTTCCACGCTGTGGAATTCGGTTTGGCGGCGCCTTGTGGCAGCGGCTCGACTGCAGTCCGTCTGTCTTTTTCTTTTTTTTGCCCTGTTAGGTGTATGTTTTTTGGTTTTAGTTTTACTTTATTTTTAGCTGTGGGTATGTGGGGGGGGGGGGAAGCTTTTTAATCTCTTCCCTGAACGGGGGCGCGACCTTTTCCCTGTCGAGTCTCCGTTGTCGTTGGGGCTTAACATCGTGGAGCTGGCGGCCTCCAATCGGAATCGACCTGGGGCTCGAGTCGCAGAGCCTGCGGACTCACCATCGCGGAGCTGGCTGACTTCGGAGCTTCGGAGGCTTCAGCTGCGGGCCCTGTGGACGGTAACATCGGGAGCTCGCGGGTCCCTGGTGGGAGAACGCTTTTCGGAGCTCCCGCAACGGCAACTTCTCCCGCTGGAATCGCGGGGTTTAAATGACTCAGAGCAGGGGCTTACATCGCCCGGCGCGGCTTAAACGGCCGCGGGACTTACCATCGCCCGCCGGGGGCTCTAACATCAAGAGCCTCGATCAGCTCGATGCAACAATTCGACTGCTTGACTGCAGGAGAAGAATAAAGAACAGAGAACAGGGAAGAGATAAGACTTTTGCCTTCCATCACAGTGAGGAGGTGTTTGGAGATTCACTGTGATGGATGTTTGTGTGGAATTGTGTTAATTGTGTGTTTTGGTTTTTTGCTGTTATGACTGCAGAAACAAAATTTCGTTTGAACCTTGTATGTTTAAATGACAATAAATATCATTCTATTCTATTCTATTCTATGTATCTTTAAACTAAACTAAATTAAACTAAACCCTTCGTCAGACTGAAGAAGTGTCCTGGCCCGAGACATTGTCTGTCCATGTCCTCCCCCCCTCTGCCCCACCCACAGATGCTGCCTGACCCACTGAGTTCTTCCAGTGGTTTGTTTTCCTGCATCGGCAGTCTTCTGTGTCTCCGCTCTATAATTAATGTGCCCAGAAATCGAACGCAGGCCAGGAATTGTGAGTCGCATCAAGTGGTAGCTGGCTATTACCTTTGCTCTGCCATTAACCTCCTGAGAACATCTCCACTTCTCCAGGATGTTCATGGAATCACCACATTTGCCTCCTAATTACTAACTCAATTTGCTATGGAATGTTAAGTCCAATAATCGACAGAGTAAGTATCTCTCTAACAGTGCACTTATTGCTAATGACTGCCAATCAGTCTTTTTTTACCAAGGCAGTGAACAGTTATTACTGTGATATCTTATTCTGCCAAGTTGGGAATTGTTTCACGATATCTTTACGATGTCAACTTTTCATCTTTACATTCCCTTTGTTTCCTCCATCGCAAACATTTATCTTTCCTTCTGCACTTGACCTGACATTGAATTCACCCACTTTAACTCACTTTCTTCCTTCATCAGTCTTGTTCATTTCCCAATCCATAAATCACAATCGTTCTGAAGACATGCTGTTTCTCCCTTTTACCTTCAATGCACCTCTATAGGTTTGTGCTTCATGCAATACTGTGGCCGGTTGTTCCAAAATCTCGGCACGCGCGGGCAAATCTAGCGGATAGGCCTGGCCCATGATAGTGTTTCCTAAATGTGGTGTTGACGTCTCCAAATAGACAGTGAACATTTCACCCATATTGATCCAGCAATTGTACAGGTCTACTGCTGTTGATTACACTGAATCATAGTCATAGAGTGATACAGTGACTGTCGTCCCAACTTGCCCACACTGGCCAACATGTCCCAGCTACTACACTAGTCCCACCTGCCTGCGCTTGGTCCATATCCCTCCAAACCTGTCCCATCCATGTACCTGTCTAACTGTTTCTTAAACGATGGGATAGTCCCAGCCTCAACTACCCCCTCCGGCAGCTTGTTCCATGCACCCACCACCCTTTGCGTGAAAAAAGTTACTCCCAGATTCCTATTAAATCTTCCTATTAAGTCAGGGAGTATACTTTTCCTTGGTGTGGCTCTCCTGTAAATACCAACGGCAAATTCCAGCCAAACTAGAAATACCTCATACAGAGGTTTCTCAACCTCGACCCACTTCCATTCCTGCTTAGCAAGGCCTTTACATAGGGGGCAGGTCCACTCTGTGCCTCCTTAGTACATTATCTCTCCTCATCTTTATTTTCCTCCTGACGTTGCGTGCTGGAAATTGTAAGTGTTGAGTGAGCACATCGTTTTATTTGTGGCAATCTGAGACGTCAAGTCAAGAGAGTTTATTGTTGTGTGTCCCAGATGGGACAATGACATTCTTGCTTACTGCAGCACAACAGAGTATTGTAGGCATAAATACAGAATAGACCAGTGTGTCCATATACCATAGAATATATATATATATACACATATAAATAAACAGATAAAGTGCAATAGGTTGTTATAGCTCAGAGTTTGTTTAATAGTCGGTGTTTTATAGTCTTATTGCTGTGGGGATGAAGCTGCAGCAACAGAATATTAATAAAGCATAAGCTTTTTGCACAAGCCGGCTGATAAAGAATAACAGTGAAGAACAATAAAGGAAAAAAACAGTGATCTGTTTAGTTTAGTTTAGTTTAGAGATACAGGCCCTTCAGCCCATCGATTCTGCACCGACCAGCGATCCCTGATTAACACTATCCAACAATTTTCACATATATACCAAGCCAATTAACCGACAAGCCCGTACATCTTTGGAGTGTGTGGGGAAACCAAAGTTCTCGGAGAAAACCCACGCGGTCAGGGGGAGAATGTGCAAACTCCGTGCAGAAAAGCAGCCGTAGCCAGGATCGAACCCGGGTCTCTGGTGCCGCAGGCGCTGTGAAAGCAGCGACTCTACCGCTGCGCCATTCTGCCGCCCAGTCGTGGACCACCCGCACTGAAGTGACAGCCTAGAAAGCACGCCCACACCTCCACCTCCTGAGAAAGCGGAGGAAATTCTGGCGTGCCCCCAGCGACTCTCTCCAACTCCTACAGAAGCACCACACAACGCATACAGTCGGGTTGCATCACACCTTGGTTTGGGAGCAGCCCAAGTGCGCGAGAAGTTGCAGGAAGCTGTAGCCAGTCCAGCACACAGACCAGCCTTCCCACCATTAACTCCGTCTACACTTCACGCTGCCTAGGAAAAGCAGCCAACATAATCAAAGACCTGCCCACCCTGGTCATTCCTTCTTCTGCCTGCTCCCATTGGGCAGAAGGTGCAGAAGCTTGAAAGCACGCACCACCAGACTCAGCTATCAGGCTTCTGAACAATCCTTCCATAAGCTAAGGTATTGTACAATTCACCTCGACCCCACTGCAGACAATGGACGTTGTCTATAGAACTGATGCACTACAACTCTGGGAATCACATTCTGAATCTTCCCCTTCGCTCTATCTAGTGTACTCGATTGTATTTATGTGTGGCATATCTGATCTGTTTGGAAAGCATGCAAAACAAGGTTTTTCATTGTACCTCGGAACACATGACAATATTAAACCGACACCTATGTAAACATAAGACCAAACCCAACTACTGGACACCTTGAGTTTCATTCTTAACACACTTTTCTATTGTTTGTGAAGGATGGCAAACAATATGTCTGCCAAGCCTAAATATCAGGCTGATGCTTTGTAATAATATTCAAAGATGGAAGCATGTCGTCTACGGGCTGCGATGTATTTAAGGAGAAACTGGGCAGCGTGAAAATTTACGGAACAAAAGTTTGTACTGATAAACTTAAAATTGGAGGCAGCTGGAAAGTAGTATAAATGCCAGTGTGGGCATCAGTTTAGTTTCGAGATACGGGAAACAGGCTCTTCGGCCCACTGTGTCCCCGCCAATCAGCGATCTCCATACACTATACACAATAGGCGGCACAGAGGCTTAGCGGCGGAGTAATAATGCCTTGCGGTGCCAGAGACCCGGGTTCGATCCCGACTACAGGTGTTGTCTGTACATTTTCACCGTGACCTGCGTGGGTTTTCTCCGAGATCTTCGGTTTCCTCCCACACTCCAATGACGTACAGGTTTGTAGGTGAATTGGCTTGGTATAATTGGAAATTGTCCCAAGTGTGTGTAGGATAGTGTTAACGTGCAGGGATCGCTGGTCGGTGTGCCGAAGTGCATGTTTCCTCGCTGCATCTCAAAACTCAACTAAACTAAACTAAACTAGGGACAATTAACAATGATACCAAACCAATAAACCCACAAACTCCTGGGGAAAACCTACACAGGTCACGGGGAGAACATACAAACTCCACACAGACAGCAGCCGTGGTCAGGATTGAACCCGGGACTCTGGCACTGGAAGGCAGCAGCTTTACCTCTGCGCCACCATGCCGCCCTAACTTATTGAGCTAAAATTTTCAAAACAGATCAATGAAACAAATCAATGAAGTCAAGTCCACGGTCAGGACCGAACCCAGGTCTCTAGCACAGTGAGGCAGCAGCTCGATCAGCTGCACCACTTGAAAAACAATTCTCCCCAGATTCTACACACAAGGACCAGTTTACAATGTCCAATTAACCTGTCAATGCGATGTGGGTGAAGACTGAAAAAAAAAACCCGCACAGTCACAAAGCAAACTTGCAAATTCCACACAGACAGCACCCAAGGTCAGGATGGAATCTGTGTTTCTGGCACAGCTTCACTAGTTGGGCTCAACCAGTCCATTTAATATTTAAATAGTCAAAATCCCTGTGCATTCAGTTGGCTTGGTACCAGTACTAACTCTTAGAAAATACTTCATTATAACAGTAAAGAGATACCATTGATCATGTCCTTATGCTACTTAATGTGGTTGGAGATGGTATCCAGTTGCATCTTCACCCAAGGGAGGTGATAGAGGAGAGAACCAGGCAGCATCCTTGTTTGGCTTCGAAGACTGTGGTTGCAGACTACACTGCAAGGTGACAGCCTATGCTCCAGCTGGCTCCGCGAGGCTGCTACACCATCAAAGATGATAATGCCTTGGTAACGAGACTCAAAGGATTCTACTGCAAGGAATTAAATGTGAGCAGGAATTTCTCCTGGAATCGTGGCCAAGATTCATCTCTCAACTGGACCTACCAAAAATAAGTGACCTGGATATTCATCAACAGGAAGCCTGGATCTGACCCGAATGACTATGATTCTAGAAAGAAACACGATCTTAAAACGAGATCCAGGCCATTTCTCTCACCAGAAAGCTGCCTGGATTAGTAGGTTTCAGCTACAGAGAGAGGATGCACAGCCTTGGATTGTTTTCTCTGGAATATCAGGGATTGAGGGGAGACTTGATAAAGCACATAAATTTATTACATCCCAAAGACGTGCAGGTTTGCAAGCTAATTGGTTACAGTAAATTATCTTTAGTGTGAAGGATAGAGCTTGTGTACTGGGGAACACTGGTCGGCGCGGACTCGGTGGGCCGAATGGCCTGTTTCAACGCCGTATCTCTAAAGTAAATGAAAATGAGAGGCATAGATAGCGTACGTAGACAGTCCGAACCTTTTCCCCCAGGGTGGAAACTTCCAACACTAGAGGGCATCGCTAATAGGTAAGAGGGGGAAAGTTTAATGGAAGTGTGTGGGACAAGCTTTTTTACACAGAGAGTGGTGGGGGCCTGGAACGCATTGCCAGGGGTGGTGGTGGAGGGAGATACGATAGTGGCGTTTAAGAGGCTTTTAGAAAGGCACCTGAAAGTGCAAAGTATAGAGGGATATGGATAGTGCTCGGAAAATCTTTTCCCTGTACGGAGGACCCGACCTTTTCTCTGTCGGGTCTCCTTTGTCGTTGGGGCCTGGCACTGTGGATCGGCCTCCAACCGGACCTGGGGCTCCAGTCGCAGAGCTGCGGACTACTTATCATCGTGGAGCTGGCCGAGTTAGGAACGGGAGGAGCTGTGGTGGCGCGCTGCTGCGACCCGACCCCGGAGATTCGGAGGCTCCAGCCGCCGGCCAGTGGACGGTGACACCGGGAGCTCCCGGTTCCCTGGTGGGAGACCGCTTTTCGGAGCTCCCGCGGCGGCAACTTCTCCCGCCCGAGTTGCGGGGTTGAAAATGACCTGGAGCGGGCCCTTACATCGACCGGCGCGGCTTTAATGGCCGCGGGACTTGCTAGCGCCGGCCGGGGGCTCCAACATCAAGACCCCGAGCGCGGCTTTGCATCGCCCGGCGCAGCCTGAATGGCCGCAGGACTTATTTACCATCGCCTGCCGGGGGGCTTTGACTCTGACATCAGGAGGAGAATGGGGAGTGCAGGAGGAGAGATAAGACTTTACCTTCCATCACAGTGAGGAGGAGATTCTCTGTGATGGATATTTGTGTAAATTGTTTTGGGTCTTGGTTCTTTTCTTGTTTGTATGACTGCAGAAACCAAATTTTGTTTGAACCTCTATGAGATTCAAATGACAATAAACGGTATTGTATTGTATTGTATTGTTAATTCCAGGGGTGGCGGGACTGTCATATGCTGAGAGAATGGAGCGACTGGGTTTGTATACTCTGGAATTTAGAAGGATGAGAGGGGATTTTATTGAAACATATAAGATTATTAAGGGATTGGGGATCATGACAGAAGCCTCCTCGTGGCGATCCCCGGAAACGAAGACACGATGCACTCTGTGACGTGTCGGGCGACCAATTCTGTCAACATGTTGGATGACGACAGAAGCCAACAGCGAGCTACCCGTCGTCTGACACACGAGTGAACAATTAAGGGCTTGGACACGCTAGAGGCAGGAAACATGTTCCCGATGTTGGGGGAGTTCAGAACCAGGGGCCACAGTTTAAGAATAAGGGGTAGAACGGAGATGAGGAAAAACTTTTTCACCCAGAGAGTTGTGAATCTGTGGAATTCTCTGCCTCAGAAGACAGTGGAGGCCAATTCTCTGGACGCTTTCAAGAGAGAGTTAGATAGAGCTCTTAAAGATAGCGGAGTCAGGGGATATGGCGAGAAAGCAGGAACGGGGTACTGATTGTGGATGATCAGCCATGATCATATTGAATGGCGGTACTGGGTCTAAGGGCTGAATGGCCTACTCCTGCACATATTGTCTATTGTCTATTGTACAGGCTGATCAGATCAGTTTCACTTGGCATCATGTTTAGCACAAATAATGTGGGCCGAAGGGCCTGTTCCTGTGCTGTACTGTTCTATGTTCTATGCTCTATATTCACAATGCTGCTTCACACAAAAAGGGTGGTGGACATTGGGAACTCACTCCACACCAACAAAGAACTGTTTAGACTGAAAATATCAAAACTGGGATTGAGAGATCTGTGTTTGGTAAATGTAGCAGGAGTTATGAGTCAAGAGTGTTTAATTGTTATACGTACCGACACATGCAATAATGACATTCGAACATGCAGCATTTTAACGGGCCCTTAAACTCAAGACACAGGGATCAATACAATAATCAAAAAAAGGATTTAAAAAAATTAATAACCATAATACTCGTGCAAAACATTCTGGTCCACAACACGATGAAAGAGAGTCCATAGAAGATGATGTTGCTGATGTGGTGTTGTGCAGCATTCAAGAGCCTGATGGTTGCTGGCACCAAGCTATTCTTTAACCTGGTGGTAATAGGTTTTAGACTCCTGCACCTTCTTCCCATGGGACAGACAACGATGAGAATGGGGCCAGCGTGAAGATATTGGGCTAATTTATTGCCTCCTCTAGATCCCTTCAATGGTGAGGAAGTTAGTGCAGATAATCACTCCCTGAAATCTCCTCCGTTCCTGGCCTTTATGGAGAGTCAAGGCAAGTAGATGGAGTTTATCAGCCATGATTTCATTGAATTGAATTTAATTTAATTGAAGGATTCAGTGGTGCAGCGGAAGAGTTGCTGCCTGACAGCGCCACAGCCCTGGGTTTGTTCTTTACTACGGGTGCTGTCTGTATGGAGTTTGTACGTTCTCCCCATGACTGCCTGGCTTTTCTCCAGCTGCTCCATTTTCTCCCACACTCCACAGGTGTGCAGTTTGTAGGTTAACTGGCTTCTGTAAATTGTCCCTGGTGTGCTCGATAGGTCCAGTGCAAGGGTGATCGCTGGTCAGCGCGGACTCAGTGGGCCGAAGGGTCTGTTTCCACGCCGTATCTCTAAACTATACTAATGCAACATGGAAACAAGCCCTTCGGCCCACCAAGTCCAAACCAGCCACCGATCACCTGTTCACGCTGTTTCTATGTTGGACCCACTTTCGCATTCACCTCCGACACACTAGGGGCCATTTTGCAGAGGCCAATTAACCTACAAACCCACGCCTATTGGACTGTGGGAGGAAACCGGAGCACCCAGAGGAAACCCACGTGGTCACAGGGAGAACGGACAAAATCTGTACAGACATCCCTCGAGGTCAGCATCGAACCTGAGCCTCTGCCACCGCGAGGCAGCGACTCCACCAGCTGCGCTACCATGCTGCACAAATTGAATTGAGTGGCAGAATTGGCCAGAGGCCCTGTACAATCAACATCTGTCCATGTTCTTATTCACATGTTGTTTCCAAACCAAATTGGCTTCTTATTTCATTAGAAATATTATAAACTTTACTTCAAGAATAAGTCATGACATGGGGTGCCCTGAGAATATGAATCTATATTATGCACAAGCAATCCTAATTGCTTTTAAATCATCTAGATTTCGACCTTAAACTGTGCTGTGGTTTGACACCAATTTATTTATGTTATTGTCCTCCCACAACTGCCCTGAAATCCTGTCTTCGCTTCTCGCGCACAATGTAATTATCCTTGCCTCGTGATTCATTTTGGAGGCTTTAAGGTGCGCTGGCTGTTGAAAAGTCACAATAAAACTTGATACTTAATGTGCGTGTCTGCCTTTAACACGACGGGTTGCTGTCTCGCTTGTGGGCTCAAAGTTCCACTCCAGAGACCCGATGAAGGTGCTACAGGTTAACACTTCAACGCAGTAATGTCAAGGGTGGCATCTCACAGAGGAGGCGCTGAAACAAGTCCCCATCTGCTCTCTCAGGCGGTTGCATCCGGAGAGGAGAGCCAAGTAAGTAAGTTTATTGGCCAAGTATTCACATACAAGGAATTTGCCTTGGTGCTCCGCCCACAAGTAACAACATGACATGCAGTGACAGTCACGAATGACTCAGAAAACACTAAACGTTAAGGCAGGAGAAGGCAAGGAGAATTCCCGGAACAAGTGGGTTAGCATACAGTAGAGCATACAGTGCGCTTGACGGCACTGGGCCTCTACTCACTGGAGTTTAGAAGGTTGAGGGGGGAACCTCATTGCAACTTACAGAATAATCAAAGGTATAGATAGGGTGGATGTTGAAAGGATGATTCCGCTGGTGGGAGAGTCTAGGACCAGAGGTCATAGCCTCAGTATTAAAGAGCACTCTTTCAGAAAGGAGGTGAGGAGGAGTGTCTTTAGTCAGAGGGTAGTTAATCTGTGGGAAGTCATTGCCACAGAGGGCTGTGGAGGCCAAGTCAGTGGATAATTTTAAGGCAGAGATAGATTAGAATGGGGGTCAAGGGTTATGGGGAGAAGGCAGAAAAATTGGATTAGGAGGCAGAGATCAGCCATGATTGAATGGCAGAGTAGGCACGATGGGCCGAATGGCCTAATTCTACTCCTATAACTTGTGAACTTGTGAAACACCCTGGAGAATCAGAATGGGAACAAGCCGAAGGCAAGGTGTGCAAGTACGCGGCCAAGTTCAGTATCATTATTTCCACGTTGTTTGCAATTGGTAGCACAAGCTGCAATTGCAAATTACATTACCAATTTAGTGGTGTAGCATCTGAAAGCGCATTGGATTTGTCTTATTGTATCAAAGCATTATAAACTAGACTTGGCATATTACTAGATTATCCTTAATAATGAATTACTGGTGGCTTGTCTGTGTTACGCTGCAGTGCCTGTCATATGCTCAGGAATGGCCTTGAGGCCTTCGTTCAATGTCATTAATGTTCGCAATGCCACTGGTAACCTAGTTACTTTCTTCTCTCTTCCCAAATCCTCCAGGCAGTTTATATTAGATTTTTATAGCTTTGTGCTGTTTTCCGGGCAGCTTTCCTTTAGCATTTACAGCTAAAAATTCTCCCCGTTCGATTTATGTGAAGCGTTGCGAGCTTCCATTCAATCCCTCAGAGTGTATTCGCGGAGTATTATTGGGATTCGTGCAATTGCTGATTCTCGCTCGGATCTTTTCTGACATTTTGTCTTTTTCCTGATGTGTGAAAGGAAAAAGATACTTTGCCTTTTGGAATCTTGTAAAGTAGCTGAGCAAATGTAACCAAAGAGCCTCCGTTTACATCAGCCCATCAGGGCATGGAACGTCTCAAAAAAGTAACCTTGCATGTTGAGTAATTGTCATCATTCAGTTTTAGTTGAGTTTAGAGATACAGCGCTGAGACAGGCCCTTTGGCCCACCCTGTCCACACCGGCCAGCAAACCCCGCACATTGACACTAATCTACACACACTAGAGACAATTCACAATTATACCAGGCCAGTTAACCTACAAACCTGTATCTCTTTGGTATGTGGGAGAAAACCGGTGCTCCCGGAGAAAACCCACGCAGATCGCGGGGAGAATGTACAAACTCCATACGGACAGCACCAATAGTCAGGATCAACCCCGGGTCTCTGGTGCTATAGTGCAACAACTCTCCTGCTGCGCCACCGTGCTGCCAGTAATGCCAGGAACACAGCAACCAATTTATACATTATATACTCTCAAAAATGGCAAAGGTACTGATATTGGATTATTATTGCCACGTGTACCAAGATACAATGAAACGCTTTGTTTTGCGTGCTATCCAGGCAAACTATGTTAGTGCAAAAGAGAAAATAATCACTGTAGAATACTGTGTTACAGCTACAGGGAAAGTGCAGATTGAAAAAGTGCAAGAGCCACAATGAGGTAGATTGGGAGATTGGGAATTCTTCGCCTATGAAAGGTCCATGAAGAGCTTGATAACAGTGGGGAAGAAGCTGTTGTTCAACTTGGTGGTCCTTGCTTTCAAACCATTGTATCTTCTTCCTGACTGGTAGGAGAGAAGAGAGGTGTGGGTGGCCATTGACTATGTTGCCTGCCTTCCTTAGTGTGAGCAAAGTATAGATAGATCGAAGGCTGCTTTGTGAGATCAACTGGGCTGCGTTCACAGCTCTCCGCAATCTCTTGCAGTCTTGGGCAGAATAGTTGCCATACCAAGCTCTGATGCATCCTACTAATCACACAGAGCCTCTTTCCCCAAGTAGGGAAATCGAGGACCAGAGGACATAGGTTTAAGATGAGGGGGGATAGATTTAATATGAATCTGAGGGGTAGCTTTTTCACGCAAAGGGTGGTGGGTGTATGGAACGAGCTGCCAGAGGAGGTAGTTGAGGCTGGGACTATCACACCTCCCTCAGAAACATTGAGACAGGCACATGTATAGGACAGGTTTAGAGGGATATGGGCCAAATGCAGGCAGGTGGGACTAGTGTAGATTGGACATGTTGGCCAGTATGGGCAAAGGGGGCTGAAGGGCCTGTTCCCACGCTGTAAGACTCTCTGACTCTAATAGGATGCTTTTTGCGGTGCTTCTACACAAACTGGTAAGAGTCCCTGCAGACATGCGGTATTTCCACAGAGAGATCACGTTTCCTGAGAGAGTATTGTGTATAGGGGTTGGGAGGTCATGTTGCAGTTATATAAGATGTTGGTGAGGCCACATTTAGAGTATTGTGTTCCAATTTGGGAACCATGTTTCAGGAAAGATGTTGTCAAGCTGGAAAGGGTGCAGAGAGGATTTACGAGGATATTGCCTGGGCTCAAAGTCCTGAGCTAAAGGGAGAGGTTGAGCAGGCTAAGACTTTATTCCTTGGAGCGCAGGGGGATGAGGGGTGATCTTATAGAGGTGTACAAAATCAGGAGAGGAATAGATCGGGGAGACGCACAGAGTCTCTTGCCCAGAGTCGGTGAATCGATAGCCAGAGGCCATAGGTTTAAGGTGAGGGGAGAAAGATTTACTAGGAACCTGAAGGGTGACTTTTTCACACAAAGGGTGGTGGGCGTATGGAACGAGCTTCCGGAGGAGGTAGTTGAGCCAGGTACAATTGCAATGTTTAAGAAACATTTAAACAGGTACATGGATAGAATCGGTTTAGAGGATTCTGGGCCAAACGCAGGCAGATGGGACTAGTGTAGATGGGACATGTAGGCCGGCGTTGGCAAGTTATATGACTCTATGAATCTAACCTACATCCTGAGCCAACAGCAGTTTCAGCCTTCAGGAGACAATATTGAATTAAAAAACTTCAAATAACCAGCTTTTCCAGTTTGTATCAGAAAGGGCATAAAAATGCACATTTTTTTCTTTCGTCACAGAAGCCATCTGATTAGTTTAGTTTAGAGATACAGCGCGGAAACAGGCCCTTTGGCCAACCGAGTCCGCGCTGACCAGCGATCCCCGCACAGTAACACTGTCCTACACATAGTGGGGACAGTTTACACTTATACCAAGCCAATTTACCTACTTGTCTGTACGTCTTTGGATTGTGGGAGGAAACCGAAGATCTCAGAGAAAACCCACGCGGTCACCGGAAGAATGTACAAACTCCGTACAGACGGCACCCGTAGTCGGGATCAAACCCGGGTCTCCGGGCGCTGCAAGCGCTGTAAGGCAGCAACACTACCCGCTGCGCCACTGTGCCATACTCACCTGAGTATTCCCAGCATTCTCTTTGGTCTCAGATCTGCAGTAAATGCCGCGTACTGCCTCTCACAGGTCCAGCGTTATTTTATTATTAGCGTGAAACAGAGTCATAAAGTCTTACAGCATGGAAACAGGCCCTTTGTTCCAATTTTCCCACACCGGCCAACATGTCCCATCTACACTTGTCCCACCTGCCTGTATTTGGCCCATATCCCTCTAAACCTGCCCTAACCATGTACCTGTCTAAATGTTTCTTAAACCTTGCGATTGTCCCTGCCTCAACTACCTTTTTCGGCAGCTTGTACCAAAAAGTTACCCCTCAGGTTCCTATTAAATCTTTCCCCCCCTCACCTTAAACCTATGTCCTCTGATTCTCGATTCCCCTATTCTGGGCAAGAGACTCTGTGCGTCCACCAGATCTGTTCCTCCCGAGATTTTGTAAAGATGCTAACTTTGTTTCTTTCTCCACAGATGTCACCTGCCAAGTAGTTACAACATTTTCTATTTTTATTTTTTTCATAACCAGACACAATCCATCAGTTATTTCATTGATCTGCAGAGTTTGCTGTACACAAATAAGTTGTTCCATTCCTTTCCTTACAGCAGGTTTAATTAACAATATGGATTTTCGTTTCCTCCGTTCAACTCCGTGAACGAAGAGTCAATTTAAAGTCTTAATCAAAAAGCATCACCTCCCTCGGTCGTACACTGGAATGTCACCCTGGACTTTGTACTCTCAACTTTATAGACAAATTTGAAATCAGAGTTACCAAAACCAAAAAGACTCAAAACTAAGATACAGCGGACAAGAAGTCCAATAGGGTCTCTTTAAAATCTAAGTACTGCAGGAACTCAGCGGGTCAGGCAACTGAATCATCCCACCACAACCAGAGAGCAGTGCTGAACTACTATCGAACTCAATGATGACCCTCGGACTATCCTTGAGTGGACCTTGTTGGCTTAACCTTGCACTAAACATTATTCCCTCATCGTATATCTGTACATTGTAAATGTCTCGATGGTAATTGTGTATTATCTTTCAGCAAAAAGATTTCACTGTATCTCACTACATGTGACAATAAACTGAACAGGACATCTGTGGGGGTAATGGACGCCAGGCCCTTTGGGGTTCCTCCAGCACTTTGTGTCTTACTCAAGATTCCAGCATTAGCAGTTCCTTGTGCCTCCTTTTATAATCTATTCCAATGTATTTACCGTCAACATCACTGTTTGTACAATCGGCGGGCTATACCTGTTTTGGCAGCCAAACCTCCCTCCAATCGGCGGCCTACTTCCCAGGAATTAAGGAAGCACTTATTTAAGGTAGTATTGAATAAATTCAATCTAGCCTCCTTTCTTCACAAATTACAGACACCACCATTGTAAGTATTACTGTGAACATCTAACTGCAGTCAAAGCCCTCGGTTGACCATGCCTTGCACATGTTTGATCAAGTTCAGCCAAGATGTCAGTGAACGGTAGTCGCAAAGTGCTGGAGTACACATAGAAACATAGACAATAGGTGCAGGAGTAGGCCATTCGGCCCTTCGAGCCTGCACTGCCATTCAATATGATCATGGCTGATCATCCAACTCAGTATCCCTGTACCTGCCTGCTCTCCATACCCCCTGATCCCTTTAGCCACAAGGGCCACATCTAACTCCCTCTTAACTATAGCCAATTAACTGGCCTCAACTACCTTCTGTGGCAGAGAATTCCACAGGTTCACCTCTCTCTGGGCCTGTCCCACTTTCACGACCTCTGCCGAGTTTGCCCTTGACCCATACACGCAGCATGGTCCTCACGAGGTCCTAGGAGGTCGTAGGAAGGCCGTGATGCTAGTCGTAGGTACTTGTGGTATCAAGTAGGTCGGGGCGTTTTTCTAGCCTGATGAAAAATGTCCACGAGTTATAAAGGTCGTGAATTAGGTCGTGAAAGTGGGACAGGCCCTTAACTCAGCGGGTCAGGCAGCATCTGTGGAGGAAAGGAATAGGTGACGTTTCGGGTCGGAAACCTCTTCAGACTGAAGGGTTCCATCCAAAAAGGTCACCTATTCCAGATGCTGCCTGGCCCGATGAGTTACTCCAGCACTTTGTGTCTATCTTCGGTATAAACCAGCATCTGCAGTTCCTTCCAGCGCACAGGTCTCTGAATGATAATCGACCTAAAATAAAACAAATACAAAGGGCAGCTAATAACCCCCCCCCCCCCCCCCCCCTCCAAAGATTTCCCCATCAAAAAAATAAATGGGAAGCCAAGAAAATATTGTCAACAAAAAAATCTATCTTGTTCATCATTTCTCTTTACAAAATAGAATCTGCCAATGTCATCTGATCTAGGCTATATTGGATAATGGTCCCACCAATGTGGTCAACCATCAACTGTATTTTCAGATCGGGGCCAATTGGAGATGGATTACACGTGTTAGCTGTGTCAGAGATATCCACATAGTAACTGAAAGAAAAATATCTTATGCTCTCTTTGGGCTATGTTTGGAGTATCATTTAAATTTTAGCATGACACAAAATCTGCTGGAGTAACTCAGCGGGTTAGGCAGCATCTCTGGAGAGAAGCAATAGGTGTTGTTTCAGGTCAGGACCCTTCTTCAGACCAGAATTTTAGTATGTCCAGCTCCACGTCCAGGAAACAAAGGAAGGAAATGTCATTAATTCATAAGTCGTAGGAGCAGAATTAGGCCATTCGGCCCATCAAGTCTACTCTGCCATTCAATCAGTGCTGATCTATCTTTCCCTCTCAACCTTATTCTCCTGCCTACTCCCCATAACCCCTGACACAAAGGACAAAGGACATTTATTATCACATACACCAATTGCTGAAGTGAAATTTGATTTGCAGCACACCAATAAAAATACGACACAACACTAAAGAATTTGACAATAAAGATTAAAAACACCCGTACTAATCAAGAATCTATCAAATTTCACGCTAAGAATACATTGACTTGGACCTCCACCACCTTCTGAGGCAATGAATTCCATAGATTCACTACCCTCTGACTAAAGAAATTCCTCCTCATCTCCTTTCTAAAGGTATGTCCTTTATTTGTCTTTCTTCCCCAGATATATGACTCTGGACACAACAATGTGGTCGATACAGGGATTAAGGGGAAATTAAGGTTTAAATATATCCAGGCCTTTCCAAGAAAAAACGATTGTTTATGAAAGATTTACTATTAGAAGGGAACAAATGGATTGTGTGTGATTTGTCATTGGAGTCCAGCCTGCATAAACAATGTGTAGGAAGTAACTGCAAATGCTGGTTTATACCGAAGATCTGAAGAAGGGTTCAGACCCAAAATGTCACCTATTTATTTTCTCCAGAGATGCTGCCGGACCCTCCAGTATTTTGTGTCTATGGTGGGGTGGCACGGTGGCACAGCGGTAGAGTTGCGCCGGAGACCAGGGTTCGATCCCAGCTACGGGTGCTTATCTGTACGGAGTTTGTACATTCTCCCCGTGACCGGGTGGGTTTTCTCCGAGATCTTTGGTTTCCTCCCACATTCAAAAGGTGTACAGGTTTGTAGGTTAATTGGCTTGGTATAAATGTAAAATTGTCCCTAGTTTGTGCGTGTAGGATATTGCGCGGGGATCGCTGGTCGGTGTGGACTCAGTGGGCCGAAGGGACTGTTTCCACACTGTATCTCTAAACTAAACAAAACTAAACTATCTTCTGCACACACAATGAATAGATATCTGTTCCTGCTCTATATGGGTCTAATGTGGCATAAGTATAAGGTCGTGCCGACCAATTCCAAATGTGCCCTTCCTTCATTTATTACAAACCACATAGATAGCTGATTTGGCTGTGCCAAGGGCAAGTGGAACAATGGAAGAATTGTGCTATCTGTCTCTGCGGTGCTGTGGAAACGACATGCGAACTTAAATCCACATACTTACTAATTTCCCCTTGCTACAATGCAGAGTGTGCAAGCCTTTAAATGTTAGTACTGATTGATATATTCAAGAGAGAGTTAGATATAGCTCTTAGGGCTAACGGAATCAAGGGATATGGGGAAAAAGCAGGAACAGGGTGCTGATTTGGGATGATCAGCCACGATCATGTTGAATGGTGGTGCTGGCTCGAAGGGCCGTTGGCCTACCTCGGCAACTGGTTTCTATGTTTTTTCCATGTTTCTAACAGGTCAAAACCTCCATTCTCTTCCTTCTCCTCTCTCTGTCTCTTTCTATCTCCCTCTCTCTCTCTCTCTCTCTCTCTCTTCTCTCTCAGTCATTTGCAACAAAGGCAACACTTTCAACTTGGAAGCTAATGTGCGTGAATCCACCTGCTAATTAATCTTCATCCTAACCAAATTTTGTAATCTAGTTCAGCAGGAATGCAGAATTGGCTGGTGTACAAATTGGAAATGCCGTACTGGTTTAGCAGGAAATGCCTTCAGAGACCAAAAGGAGATTCATTCACAGGAGACAACGATGCCTTCTGTTGATGAGGAAAATTAAAATAACATTCTTTTTTTTGTAAAATATTTTTATTAGAATTACATATTAAGAAATAATATAAGATCAAAGAAAAAGAAAATATTATCGTAATTATCGTAAATATTTCATAACAGTGGGAAATAGAGATAGGTAATAAAGAGAAAAGGAAATAAAAAAGATAAATTAAATGAGTGGAGTATTAAACAAGATATTCTACGTATGTTTAGCATTTTGCTGTATGGATTACGTGAGAGCAGATGAGACTAGTTTATTCAGGCATTATGTTGGGTAATGACACTGTGAGCTGTAGGGCCTGATTCCATTACTGTATTCTATGTTCTAGGGTGAATACACATAGTATTTTTACCCTGAGCAGGGGCATCACGAGTAGGTTTAAAGTGAGTGGGAAAATATTTAATAGGAACCTAATGGGCATCTTTTTCACACAGAGGGTGATAAGTATATATGGAACAGAGGAAGTACTTGAGGCAGGTACTATAGCAACATTTAAAATATATTTGCACAGATACATGGATCGGAAAGGTTTAGAGGGATATAGGCCAAAATGGTGGGCAAATGAGACTAGCTTAAATGGGGCATCTTGGTCAGCATGGTTAGGTTGGGACGAAGGACCTGTTTCCGAGCTGTATGACTCTGACTAGATTTTTTCTGATATTAGCCAGAAAACCACCATTTCATGTTTTTTATGCTGAAATGGGGCAACATGGTGACACAGCGATAGAGTTGTCGCTTTAAAGCGCCGGGGGACCCGGGTTCGATCCTGACTACGGGTGCTGTCTGTACGGAGTTTGTGCGTTCTCCCCGTGACCTGCTTGGGTTTTCTCCAGGATCTCCGGTTTCCTCCCACACTCCAAAGGCCTACAGGTTGGCAGTGTATAGAATAGTGCTGGTGTGCGGCGATCGCTGGTCGGCACGGACTCGGTGGGCCGAAGGGCCTGTTTCCGCGCTGAATCTCTAAACTAAACTAAACTCAATGAAACATTATTTTTTATGATCTCTTCCTTTTTACTATTTTGAGAGACACTAAATCCCAAGGAAGATAAATAGGTTGCAAACTCCTCAGCTAATAGCTGCAAATGATTTCTAGGTCATCAAGCGTAAAAATGTTCCATTTCAACATTGGGATCATGACCCACGAGTACAAAAATGCTAATCTAAAATAAGATTAATTATCATATCAAGGCATGCATTCGACATTATAATCCAATCTCAGAGTTCAATTGCTAATTTCACTGCACATGCTGTCATCTTGATCAGATCCCAATTTGAGGGAAATATCTGTTTGACGTTTCAGTGCAGCACTGGGAGAGGGCTGAACAACTGCAGGCAGTGCACATTAGACAGGCATTAAAGCACAGGGCGGCCCCCATCCCAGACATGTAAAAGAACCCCTGACTAGATGAATGGATAGGAAATGTTTTGAGGGACATGGGCCAAATGCAGATGAATGTGACTAGTTTAGATGGGGCATCTTGGTCAGCATGGATGTTTTCAAGAGAGAGCTAGATTTAGCTCTTAGGGCGAAAGGAATCAAGGGATATGGGGAAAAAGCAGAAACGGGTTACTGATTCTGGATGATCAGCTGTGATCATACTGAATGGCCGTGCTGGCTCGAAGGGCCGAATGACCTGCTCCTGCACCTATTTTTCTATGTTTCTATGTACCAGTTGGGCCGAAGGACCCGTTTCAAAAGAGATCAGGAGTTCCCTCTCATCAGGGACAGTTTCTTCCCAGCTTGTTTCAGGCAACCCAACCATCGAAACGACAGCTCAGAGAGCAGTCCTGAGCTACTGTCTACCTCACTGGTGACCCTCGGACTATCTTTGATCAGACTTTAGACAAAATTGCTGGAGAAACTCAGCGGGTGCGGCAACATAGAATCATAGAATCATATAAAATAGGTGCAGGAGAAGGCCATTCGGCCCTTCGAGCCTGCACCGCCATTCAATATGATCACGGCTGATCATCCAACTCAGTATCCTGTACCTGCCTTCTCTCCATACCCCCTGATCCCTTTAGCCACAAGGGCCACATCTAACTCCCTCTTAAATATAGCCAATGGCCTCAACTACCTTCTGTGGCAGAGAATTCCACAGACTCACCACTCTCTGTGTGAAAAAAGATCTTCTCATCTCAGTCCTAAAAGACTTCCCCCTTATCCTTAAACTGTGACCCCTTGTTCTGGAGTTTCCCAACATCGGGAACAATCTTCCTGCATCTAGCCTGTCCAACCCCTTAAGAATTTTGTAAGCCTCTATAAGATCCCCCCTCAATCTCCTAAATTCCAGCGAGTACAAGCCGAGTCTATCCAGTCTTTCTTCATATGGAAGTCGTGTCATCCCAGGAATCAGTCTGGTGAACCTTCTCTATACTCCCTCTATGGCAAGAATGTCTTTCCTCAGATTAGGAGACCAAAACTGTACGCAATACTCCAGGTGTGGCCTCACCAAGACCCTGTACAACTGCAGTAGAACCTCCCTGCTCTTGTACTCAAATCCTTTTGCTATGAATGCCAACATACCATTCACTTTCTTCACAGCCTGCTGCACCTGCATGCCCACTTTCAATGACTGGTGTACCATGACACCCAGGTCTCGTTGCATCTCTCCTTTTCCTAATCGGCCACCATTCAGATAATAATCTACCCTCCTGTTTTTGCCACCAAAGTGGATAACCTCACATTTATCCACATTATACAGCATCTGCCATGCATTTGCCCACTCACCCAACCTATCCAAGTCACCTTGCAGCCTCCTAGCATCCTCCTCACACCTAACACTGCCCCCCAGCTTCGTGTCATCCGCAAACTTGGAGATGTTGCATTCAATTCCCTCATCCAGATCATTAATATGTATTGTAAATAGCTGGGGACCCAGCACTGAGCCTTGCGGTACCCCACTAGTGCTTTAAGTTTGTATGCTAATCTCTTATGTGGGACCTTGTCGAAAGCCTTCTGAAAGTCTAGATATAACACATCCACAGGTTCTCCCTTATCCACTCTATTAGTTACATCCTCAAATAATTCTATAAGATTCGTCAGACATGATTTACCTTTCATAAATCCATGCTGACTTTGTCCAATGATTTCACCGCTTTCCAAATGTGCTGCTATCCCATCCTTAATAACATCTATGGAGCGAAGGAAATGGGCAACGTTTTGGGCCGTAAACCTTCTTCAGACCGAAACGTTGCCTATTTCCTTCGCTCCATAGATGCTGCCGCACCCGCTGAGTTTCTCCAGCAATTTTGTCTACCTTCGATTTTCCAGCATCTGCAGTTCCTTCTTGAACATTTGATCAGACTTCACTGGCTTTATCTTTTACTAAACATCAGCCCCTAATCACCTATTTGTACACTGTGAACGGCTCGATTGTAATCATGTATTGTCTTTCTGCTGACTGGTTAGCACGCAACAAAAGCTTTTCACTGTACCTCAGTACACGTGGCAAAACACTGAACTGAACTAAACCGAACATAGTATCTTCATTAATGTTTATTCCCTGGATAAACATCACGAGAAAGAGTACTGCACCCATCATCGCAATCTTTTTGGAAGCTTCCTGTACATAATTGTTTTCCCACATTATTCGTGAAATACATTGGTTCTAAAGAAATTTAGAATTTAGTTTCTGGGGTTATAAAGTAAATGTACGTAAATTCTACATTTCCACTCTTCCTTTTGTTTACTTTCCACTTAAATAGCCTCCTAATGCCCCCCCCCCTTTCTTATCTAAACATAAATAATTTATAGATTCATAGCTAAGTTTGTGATTTTGAGTTTAGTTTATTGTCACGTGTGCCGAGGTACAGTGAAAAGCCTTCGTCGTGCGCTAACCAGTCAGCGGAAAGACAGTACATGATTACAATTGAGTCGTCCACAGTGTACAGACACATGGTGAATGAAATATCGTGAGAAACGTCCGTGCCCAGGTGTCCCTGGGGACCCTCCCCCCTCCCCTACTCTCCCACAATCAGTCTGAAGAAGGGTCCCGACCCAAAGAATCGCTTCTCCATGTTCTCCAGAGATACTGCCTGACTCGTTGAGTTACTCCAGAACTGTGTGTCTTTGTATAAGTCACAACGTAACTTCTTGACCCCCCCCCCAAACCATGGTTTTGAGCAAGTAGCAATGGAGCACACTGGTACTTAGTTTAGTTTTCGCTTTAGAGATACAGCGCGGAAACAGGCCCTCTGGCCCACCGAGTCCGCGCCGACCAGCGATTCCTGCACATTAACACTATCCTACACACACCAGGGGCAATTTACACAAACACCAAGCCAATTAACCTACAAACCTGCATGCCTTTGGAGAATGGGAGGAAACCGAAGATCTCGGAGAAAACCCACGCAGTCACGGGGGAGAACGTACAAACTCCGTACAGACAGCACCTGTAGTCTCTGCCAGGTCTCTGCCACTGCAAGCTCTGTAAGCCAGCAAACCTACCGCTGAGCCGTCGTGCCACCCAACTGAAGCAAGACAGAATTGATTGAATTAATCTCTTCGAATTTTATGATAAACCAAATATCACAGTGGTTCCGACCTTTAAAGATCCAATTTCTTCATTCATAAGCGAGTATTTTTCCCAGATAAAATATCTAGATCAAAAACAGCTTATTCTTTCATCTCACAGCTGCCTCTGTGTGAATGAGTAAGAAGGAACCAGCAGATGCTGGTTTACACAAAAGGCTGGAGTAACTCAGCGGGACAGGCAGCATCTCTGGAGAGAAGGAATGGGTGACCTTTTGGGTCGAGACCCTTCTACTATGGGACATTTGGTTAGGAAAGATTATTAGTAGTTCCAATTTGATTAGTCTGAAGAACAGTACCGACCCAAAACGTCACCTATCCATGTTCTCCAGAGATGCTGGCTAACCCGCTGAGTTACTCCATCCTTTCCTCACGCTTTTAGTGAAACTATTCATTTTCTAATCCAACCCCATCTTTGAGGCCCTATTCTCCAGAATTCTTTTTTTTTAGTAGTACAGCATGGAAATAGGCCCTTCGGCCCACTGAGTCCAGACCGACCAGCGATCACCTGTACACTACGTTCTGTTCTATACACCAGGGACAATTTACAGTAGCCAATTAACCTACAGACTTGCACGTCTTTGGAATGTGGGTGGAAATCGGAGCATCCTTGTGTAAAATCATGGGAGGAATATATCGGGTAGATGCAGACTCTCTTGCCCAGAGTAGGTGAATTGAGGACCAGAGGACATAAGTTTAAGGAGAAGGGAAAAAGATTTAATAGTAATCTGAGGGTTACGTTCCACACAAGGGGTAGTGGGTGTATGGAACAAGCTGCCAGTGGATGTAGTTGAGGCAGGGACTATCCCAGCATTTAAGAAACAGACAGGGACATGGATAGGGTGGGCTTGGAGGGATATGGACCAAACGCCGGCTAGTGTAGCTGGGACAGGTTGGCCGGTGAGGGCAAGTTGGGTTGAGGGGCCTGTTTCCACACTCCATGACACCCGGAGAAAAATGCCACCCGATCCCAGACAGCGCCCATAGGCAAGATCAGACCCGGGTCTCCGGCACTATAAGGCAGCAACTCCACTACTACCCCACCCTGCCGCCTTTTCATAAAACACCCCAACTCTCTCCCGTTTAAGACCCGTAATGGAAAATCTATCAGCCACGTGCTGTAATAACTCATGCGTCGGCAAGGATAAGTTGGGCCGAATGGCCTGTTTCAATGCTGTAACTCCTTGTGTGACTTTAAGGTAAATTCTGTTTGACAAAGCTGCTGCGAAGTGCCTTGGGACATTTTAATATCTTCAAGGTGCTTTGGAGATGTAAATTACTAATGCTATATTTACATTTATGGAACAGGCATCAGCTCTTCTGGGAAAGTCGGTTGAATCGGGTTATTTGAATGTAGTCGTGCCGTATGACTCATGGTGTCACACTGCGCGGAAACAGGTTCTTCAGCCCAACGAGTCCGCACTGACCTTCAAGCATCCATTTTACACTCATCCCATTTTATTTCCCCTTCATTCCCCTCAACTCTTTACAGATTATATCACTCACCTACAAGCACAGTAAATTAAAAGTGGGCTATTAATCTGCCAAGATGAACATCTTTGGGATGCAGAAGGAAATTGCAAGAAAATCAAAGTTCTTTCACCAGAGGGCAGAGGTTTAAGGTGAGAGGGGACAGATTTAATAGTGAACCTGAGGAGCAGTTATTTGGTGCGTATCAGGAATGAGCTGCCTGAGGAGGTCGTTGAGGCAGCTGCAATAACAACATTTAAAAGATACCTGGAGAGGTACATGGCTAGGAAAGGTTTAGAGGGATACGGGTCAAATGCAAGCAAATGGGGGGCACGGTGGTGCAGCGGTTGTTGCTGCCTTACATTGCTTACAGTATCAGAGACCCAGGTTCGATCCCGACCACGGGTGCTGTCTGTATGAAATTTGTGCGTTCTCCCCGTGACCTGCGTGGGATTTCCCCGAGATCTTCGGTTTCATCCCACACTCCAAAGACGTACAGGTTTGTAGGTTAATTGGCCTGATAGATCTCGCAGAAAACCTGATATTATCAGTAATGCCCCTGTCCCACTTAGGAAACCTGAACGGAAACCTCTGGAGACTTTGTGCTCCACCCTAGGTTTCCGTGCGGTTCCCGGAGGTTTTTGTCAGTTTCGACCATTAGGGAGACTGACAAAAACCTCAGGGAACCTCCAGGAACGGCACGGAAACCTTGGGTGGGGCGCAAAGTCTCCAGAGGTTTCTGTTCAGGTTTCTTAAGTGGGACAGGGGCATAAGTGTAAATTATCCCTACTGTACGTAGGATAGTGTTAAAGTGCGGGGATTGCTGGTCAGTGAGTACTCGGTGGGCAGAAGGTCCTGTTTCCGCGCTGTATCTCTAAGCAAAAGTAAACTAAACTACAATGAGTGTGTAAGAAGGAACTGCAGATGCTGGTTTAAACTGAAGATTGACACAAAAAGCTGGAGTAACTCAGCGGGACAGGCAGCATCTCTGGAGAGAAGGAATGGGTGACGTTTCAGGTCGAGACCCTCCTCCAGACTGGCTATGGATCAGGTAAACTAAAATGGGACTAATTTAGATGAGGCATCTTGGTCGGCACGGTTAAGTTGGGCCGAATGGCCTGTTTCAATGTTGTATGACTCTATCTGTATCCCTCGCTATCACGCAGTTGCAGGCAGAACATGCAAACTCCACACAGACTGCACCTGAGTCCGGTTTGAGCCCAAGTCACAGAAGCAATGAGACATCAGCTCTCCTCGCTGTGCTACTGTGCCATCTTGTGTACATGGAAATTACCAATGTAAAAAAATATTTTTGCATTTAAATGAAATATTTCTGTCATAGAAAAGTCCCGAGATGTGACTGTGTTAGCAGAGAAACCTGGCACTGAGCCACAGAAGGAGATACTGGAACGGGCAACCAAAAACTTGTTTCATTTTTAGTTTAGAGATACAGCACTGAATCAGGTCCTTCGGCCCACCGAGTCCGCACCGACCTGCTATCTCCATACATTAACACTATCCTACACACAATAGGGCCAATTTTACATTGACACCAAGCCAACGAACCTACAAACCTGCTCGCCTTTGGAGTGTGTGAGGAAACTGAAGATCTTGCAGAAAACCCACGTGGTCACGGGGGGAACGTACAAACTCGACACAGACAAGCATCCATAGTCAGGATCGAACCGGTGTCTCTGGCGCTGTAAGTCAGCAACTCTACCGCTGCGCCACCGTGCCACCCCGCGTTGTAAAATGTTCGTTTTAATGAGCATCTTAAAGGAGGAACACGGGCGAGGAAAGTTAAGAGGTTCATGAATGGAATTCCAGAGAAGGCAATGAAAGGGGTTGTCCCACTTGGGCGACCTAATTGGCGTGTTTATAAGAGTTTAGGAGAGTTTTGAAAAATGTCATGTTGAAGACCTCCTTCGACTATGTGGAAGACTTCCTCCGACGTTGTTGAAGATTAGCTTCGACTAGCTATGACTAACTTCGAGAAAATTGGACACCGAATAGTGGAGAGTGAAAACGACCTCCTTTCTTCTCCTTCGATCTCCTTCGACTATGATGAAGACTATCTACGACCACCTTCAACTACCCTCGATTACCTACGACTAACATGCTGACCTACTTCGACTAAACCTACGAGTAAAAAAAGTATCGATTATTTCCATGGCAATCTTTTTTTACTCGCGGGCATTTCTTAACATGTTGAAAAATACGGCGCAACCTAGCTGAGGCCTCGAGTACATGGGGACTACTCTCGAGAACGAAGGAGAGTTACGAAGACCTCCTACGACCTCGTGCCCCCCATGCTGCGAGTCGAGGGCAAACTCGCCAGAACTTACCAGGAATGTACTATCGTAATTTAGGTATATGGACGTGAAGGAGGTAGATGGGACTAGGGGAAAACAAATGGTCGGCACGGACTGGAAGGGCCGAGAGGGCCTGTTTCCGTGCTGTAATTGTTATATGGTTATATGGTTATATGGTAATCTTTAAGAAACATTTAGGCAGGTAAATGGATAGGGTGGGTTGAGAGAACTGCTGGCCAAAAGCAGGCAGGTGTGACTAGGGTAAACGGGGCATGTTGGTTAGCATGGGCAAGTTGGGCCAAAGGGCCTGTTTCAACACTGTATGGCTCTATGACTCCCTACCTACCCTGTTATGCCTAGATCGCCTTTGGAATGGTACGAATCACCCCCACTGATAAAGACGTGATGTCAGGCAGATGAGACTAGATTATCTCGGCGCAATGTTTGGTGCAGGTGTTGTGGGCCGAAGGGCCTGTTCCTGTGCTGTACGTGTCGATGTTCTGCGTTGTATAACTCTATGAATCTAGAGTTTCTGCCGTCTCATCTCACCCCCGCTGCAATCACACCCGTCTCACACCAGGAGATCCCGTTACTTCTCCCCACTGGATAACCAACGGCACTGAGGCTCAATTGCTTTCGTTGCGACGTTACGGGGGATGTGAGAGAACCATAAATGCATTTTTTTTAAAAACACAATCTCCTTAATGTGGCCTGTCATCACCAGTGACAGCTGCCTTGAACCATATCACATTTAAACTAAACCCTGAGGCAGACGGCAAACAGCAAGACCTATCCAAACTGAGTCGCAACTAAAGCAAACAATAATAAACAGTTTCCCCCTCCCCTGACTCTCAGTCTGATGAAGGGTCTCGACCCCGAGACCTCACCTATTCCTTTTTTTCTCCAGGGATGCTGCCTGACCCGCTGAGTTAATGCAGCGTTTAAGATGGAACTGCAGATGCTGGAAAATCGAAGGTAGACAAAAGTGCTGGAGAAACTCAGCGGGTGCAGCAGCATCTATGGAGCGAAGGAAATAGGCAACGTTTTGGGACGAAACCCATCTTCAGACTGATGTAGGGTGGGGGGGTGGGGGCGGGGAGAAGAAAGGAGAAAGGAAGAGGAGGAGCCCGAGGGCTGAGGGAGAGCTGAGGAGGGGAGGAGACAGCAAGGGCTACCGGAAATTGGAGAAGTCAATGTTTATGCCGCTGGGGTGCAGACTGCCCAAGCGGAATGTGAGGTGCTGCTCCTCCAATTTCCAGTGGTGCTCACTCTGGCCAAGGAGGAGGCCCAGGGCAGAAAGGTTGGATTCTGAATGGGAGGGGTGACTGTCTTCGGTATAACCCAGCATCTGCAGTTTCTACCTGCGCGAATGATGGGCCGACAGCAGGAATAAAACTGCAGTCACCTCAAGCGTTACCCGGCTGAATGATTGCAGGATATGTTCAGTACTTTCTAAACTGATTGGTAACATCCTGCACCCTCCTCTCAGCCCGGTCCTTCAAAGTACAGTTATAACAAACGGAGAGACACTTCTTGAAGGGTCCCGACCCGAAACGTCACCTAACCATGTTCTCTAGGGATGCTGCCTGACCCGCAGAGTTGGTCCAGCATTTTGCTTCTTACCTTGGTAAACCAGCATCTGCAGTTCCTTGTAATACATTTATAATAATGGTTGTCCAATCACTTACTGCAAGGTTTCTTCTCTTTCATGGGGCGGCGCAGGGGAACAGCAGTGGAGTTGCTGCCTTATTGCACCAGATTCAATCCTGACTATGGGTGCTGTCTATGTGGAGTTTGTCCGTTCTCCCTGTGACCACGTGGGTTTCCCCAGGTGCTCTGAGGTTTCCTTCCACACTCCAAAGATGTGCAGGTAGGTCACTGGCTCCTGTAAATTCCCCCCTGGTATGTAGGATGCGAAACTGGGATAACATGGAACTAGCGCATTGGTGATCCGTGGGCCGAAGGGCCTGTTTCCATGCTGTATCTCTAAACTAAGCTAAACTAAAAATACCACTGTGACTAAAGCTTTTCTATCCTTCTGTTGCCCACTGCTGCCCATATCTACCCAACTGCAATATTGCCAATAGTCCTCTGTGGCTCAATTGGCAGTAATCTTGCCGTGAATCCAAACGTCGTTGGTTCAAATCTCACTCCAGAGACAAGCAAAAGGAAAAAAATCTAAGATGATATTAAGAGAGCCCTCGTACTGTCAGAGATGCCAAAAGTTGGTGACTTTTGTCCCATTTGCTCCCTCAAATGGGACTTTTCCCTCAACGAATGGGGCAGTCAACCAGGATATAGAATAGGGAACAGAACAGCAGGGGAACAGGCCCTTCGGCCCGCAATGTCCATGCCGAACATGATGGCAGGTTCAGCGAATCTCCTCTGCCTGCACAGGCTCCATGTCCCTCAACTTCCTGCATATCCATGTGCCTATCTGAAAGCTGCTTAAATGCCACTATTGTATCTTTTTCCCTACCATCCCTGGTAGCTCATTCCAGACACCATGAGTAAAAAAACTTGGCCCTCACATCTGCTTTAAACTTTTCCCCCTCACACCTTAAAGCTGTGCTCATCCTTCATTGAAGTTTCCACCCTGGGACAAAGATTCTGACTGTCTGCCTTATCTATGCCTCTCATAATTTTATCTACTTCTACCAGGTCCCCTCCCCGCCTCCAACAATCCGTATAAAAGAATTGGATATTGTCCAACCTCTATAGCTAATGTCCTCTAATCTAGGCTGCATTCCCCCTAGCCTGGATAGACACAAAATGCAGGAGTAACTCAGCAGGTCAGACAGCATCTGTGGAGAAAAGGAACAGGTGACCTTTCATGAAGGGTCTCGACCCGAAACGTCACCTGTTCCTTTTCTCCACAGATGCTGCCTGACCCGCTGAGTTACTCCAGCGTTTCTTTGGTGTAAGCCAGCATCTGCAGTTCCTTCTTACGCATTTTTCCCAGCTTATCTTTGTTTACAGCCATCCGTCATCAACAGACTTGTCTAAAGCTGGTAGTTTGGGGATTTGGCCCTGCGAAAAAAAAATAGCCCGCATGTTTCCTACATTACGGGTTAAAGGCACTTGGAATTTGTGGAGATTTTAATTTAACTTCATGGAACGTTTTATTGATATGGCACCCTGTTTTCTGGAGCTGCAAGGAAGAGGCAGTGACAGATAGGAAAGGTTTAGAGGGATATGGGACAAATCCAGGCAAGTGGCACTAGTGTGGTCGGGGCATCTTGCTCGGCATGGGTAAGGTGGGCTGAAGAGCCCGTTTCCTTGCTGCATAATTTTATGACTCGATGGAATTCATCGATGGACACTGTCGCAAAGCCAGCAGACCCCATGAGAAATAGAAAGGCTTGGTTATTCTTCACTTCAGGCACCTTCTGGTAGACAAAACCAGTTCAAAATTCCACGATCGTGTATCCCAAACACTGTAAATGGCTCGATTGTAGTCATGCATTGTATTTCCGCTGGCTAGTTTGCACGCAACAAACGCTTTTCGCTGTACCTCGGTACACGTGACCATACACTAAACTGCAAACTGTCGACATATTTGTTCTGCACCAACTGCCCATGTTCTTTGACAGGGCGAGAAAGAGGACCACGGTACAATGTTCTGTTGGCATCATCTATTCTGGTGGGATCAGGAACATCAACTCCCCTGGGTGCAGAGCGATTATTACATCAGGCATGGGTTTGGTGGCCAAGTAATCCCAAGGTACTTCATGCCTCTCAATGTACAACGTCCAAAATGTCTAATTCAAGGCAGGCCATGCTAATAGGAGACTGCTGGGATTGCGATGGACAAAAGGGAGGGAGGAAGAGGGGAGGGAAGGTGGGGAGAGGGGAGGAGAAGCAAGGAGAGGGGAAGAGGGGTGGGGAGCGGAGGAGAGAGGAAGAGAGGAGAGGAGTGAGAGGAAGAAAAGAGAGGAGAGGAGGAGGGAAGAGGACAATAGAAATTGGTTCTCCACTCCTCCTCACCTCTCTTCCTCTGCACCCCTCTCTCCTCCTCTCCTCTCCCCTTTCCTCCTCTCCTCTCTTCCTCTCCTCTCACTCCCCTCCTCTTCTCTCACCCCTCTCACCTCCTGATCTTTCTTCCCCCCCCCCACCACCCTTCTCCTCTCCTCGGAGGAGAGGAGAGAAGAGGAGTGGAGAGGGGAAAGAAGGAGAGTGGAGAGGGGAAAGGAGAGGAGGGGAGAGGAGAGGGGAAAAGAGAGGAGAGGAGATGAGAGGAGAGGGGAAGGGAAGGAAGTGGTGGGGAGAGGAAGAGAGATGAGGAGTGGAGACGGGAGAGAGAAGAGGATGGGAGGGAGAGGAGAGAAACAGAGGAGAGAAGAGGAGTGGAGGGGGAGGAGAGGAGAGGGAGTGGTGGGGAGGAGAAGAGAGATGAGTAGGGGAGAGGGGTCAGAGAACGGGGGAGAGGAGAGAGAGAGTGATAACTACACTATCATGTGACTCTGACCAGAAGTAATCAAAATGCCTCTGGACTTGGCTTGAATGCCTGTAGGAGGCCTCAGAGCTGAGACTGCATCTGCCTAACATTGCATGGAGCATCAGTGGGGGAATTCCTGCTGATGTCAATCAACCCAACACAGACCCTGTGTCAATTCCTGCACATTCCAGCTTATTTTGTTAAGTATTATAGCACATTGGCGCAGCAGTAGAGCTACAGGCTTACAGCACCAGAGACCCGGGTTCGATCCTGACCATGGGTGCTTGTCTGTACAGAGTTCATACGTTCTCCCCGTGACATGTGAGGGTTTTCTCCGAGATCTTCGCTTTCCTCCCTCACTCCAAAGACGTACAGGTTTGTAGGTTAATTGGCGTGGTGTAAATGTAAAACTGTCCCTAGTGTGTGTAGGGTAGTGTTAGTGTGCAAGGATGGCTGGTCAGTGTGGGCCGAATGGCCTGTTTCCACGCTGTATCTCTAAACTAAGCTAAACTAAAAATACCACTGTGACTAAAGCTTTTCTATCCTTTCCCACTGCTGCCCATATCTACCCAACTGCAATATTGCCAATAGTCCTCTGTGGCTCAGACATAGAATATTATAGTGTGTGGGTGGGTGGGGCGACCGGGCTTGTATTCACTGAAATTTAGAAGGATGAGAGGGGATCTTATAGAAACATATAAAATTCTTAAGGGATTGGACAGGCGCGATGCAGGGAGAAATATGTTCCCCATGTTGGGGGAGTTGAGAAGCAGGGGTCACAGTTTAAGAATAAGGGGTAGGTCATTTAGGACTGAGATGAGTAAAAACTTTTTCAGCCAAAAATAGACAATAGACAACAGACAATATGTGCAGGAGTAGGCCATTCGGCCCTTCGAGCTAGCACCGCCATTCAATGTGATTATGGCTGAAGAAGTTGCGAATCTGTGGAATTCTCGGCCACAGAAAGCAGTGGGGGCCAATCCACTGGATGTGTCCATGGGAGAGTTAGATACAGCTCTTCGGACCAAAGGGATCAAGGAGTGTGGGGGAGAAAGGAGGAACAGGGTACTGATTCTGGATGATCAGCCATGGTCAGAATGAATGGCGTTGCTGGCTCGAAGGGCCGAATGGCCTACTCCTGCAACGTATTTTCTATGTTTCTCTGTAATCAATAGTTAATGTTTGAAATATCAAGACCAGAGGACTGACATCCATCAGAGGGCTCATTTGCATCGTATTCCCAATCCCTCGATTCATTAGAAACCTTCCGGCTCCCTCTCATTATTCTCCGAATCTATCTTTTGCCCTGGCAGCGAATATTATTCCCTGTTCTTTTCTACTAAACACTAATTAAGCAACAATTCTCTGATATCCTGCAGTGTCCTGCAACAACTGAAATATTTACAGATTATAAATGTTTAATTTCTGTGACCATCTGTTGGATATGTTTAGAGACGCTGCATTTTGCACGCACTGGTTTTCTGTAGATCTCCCTCTCATGCCTGCCTGCTCTTTTTCCTCTCCCTTTCTCTCTGTTTTGTACTTATTCTTCTTACCCTCCCCTCCTTCTCTCCTCTTTAACTGCGTGACCCCTCACTTCAGCTTCAATCTTCTCCCCCCCCCCCCCCCCCATCCCTTCCCAATCCCCCACCACGTCCCATGCTTTCTTGACTCATAGAGTCTTAGAGTCATACAGTGTGGAAACAGGCCCCTCGGCCCAACCTGCCCACACCGACCAACAGGTCCCATCTACACTCGTCCCACCTGCCTGCGTTTGGCCCATACCCTGCCAAACCCGTGCTATCCATGTACCTGTCCAATTGTTTCCTAAGCTTTGCAATAGTCCCAGCCTCAACTGCCTCGTCTGGCAGCTCGTTCCATTCACCCACCACCCTTTGTGTGAAAATGTTACCCCTCACATTCCTATTAAATCTTTCCCCCTCCACCTTAAACCCGTGTCTTCTGGTTCTCGATTCCCCTACTCTGGGCAAGAGACTCCGTGCGTCCACCAGAACGATTCCTCTCTTGAGTCCCGTGACACGGTGGTGCAGCGGTAGACCTACTGCCTTACAGCGCCATTGACCCGGGTTGAATTCTGACTACGGGTGCCTGTCTGTAGGGAGTTTGTGCGTTCTCCCTGTGACCTGCGTGGGTTTTCTCCGGGATCTCCGTTTTCCTCCCGCACTCCAAAGACGTACAGGCTTGTAGGTTAATTGGCTTGGTATAAATGTAAATTGTTCCTAGTGTGTGTAGGATAGCATTAGTGTGCGGAGATTGTTGGGCAGCACGGACCCGGTGGGCCGAAGGGCCTGTTTTCACGCTGTATCTCTAAACAAAAAAGAATGAAAGGTAGCCCTCTGTACCATGGAACCACATTGATGTTTTAAATATAAAGCAATAAAGGGACTAATCTGAAGAAGGGTCTCGACCCAAAACATCACCCATTCCTTCTCCTCAGAGATGCTGCCTGTCCCGCTGAGTTACTCCAGCATTTTGTGTCTCTCTGAAGCAATAAAGGACATTGGGTTAGATCACATCCTCTATCCAACTGACATGGGGTTCAGCTGTGAAATTCTGCACTTCTCTTCCACTCTACTTTGGCCACCTCTGGTTACAAACCTTCCCCCCTTTGACTAAGTCTAGTTGCTGATGCAAAAGTGAGTGGTTTTGCAGGTGGTGAAGATGGTTGGGGAAAATTGCAGCAGGATCTTGATCGATTGGCCAGGTGGGCTGAGGAACGGTTGATGGAATTTAATACAGAGAAATGTGAGGTGTTGCAATTTGGGATGTCTACCAAGGACATCTAATTAATACATTCAGCCCTACACAGTGAATGGCAGGCCTCCGGGGGAGTGTTGTAGAGCAGAGGGATCCAGGAGTGCAGGTACATGGTTCCTTGAAGGTCAAGTCGCAGGTAGATAAGGTGGTCAAAAAGGCTTTTGGCACTTGGGCCTTCATCAGTCTGAGTATTGTGTATTGAGGATAGGACGTTTGGAGGGGTATGGACCAAACGCAGGCAGGTGGGACTAGTTGGCCGGTGTGGGCAAGTTGGGCTGAAGGGCCTGTTTCCACACTGTATCACTTGATGACTAAGTCCTTGGTCGCTGTTCCTAATGAATGTGAAAAATGCACTCGAGTTTAAGTTAAAGTTGAGTTTATTTCTCAAGTGTACTGAGGTACAGCAAAAAGCTTTTGTTGCATGTTAACCTCGAGCCAGCCACAGTGTGCAGATACATGATAAAGGGAATAACGTGAATAGTGCAAGATAAAGCCAGTAAAGTCCGATCAAAGATAGTCCCATGGTCTCCCATGAGGTAGATAGTAGTTCAGGACGGCTCCCCAGTTGTTGGTGGGATGGTTCAGTTGCCTGATAACTGCTGGGAAGAAACTAGTTATCAGGCAACTGAACCATACTACCGACTGGGCCAGTCTTTTACATCTCGATCAAGCTTTATCATCTATAAAGTGCCCCAGAATTATGGCTTGTCATGAACCCCATCCACCAATTTGGCTCCTCCAATCCTCCCCCACCCAATCCATCCATAATTTTCCGGTCACAAACTCTCATATCGACAAGTTAGAAACCTAGAAAGTAAGTGCAGTAGGCCATTCAATACTGGCTGATGGCTGATCATCCAGAATAAGTACCCCGTTCCTGGATTTCCCTGTAAGAACCTCCGTGTGGAGACACAAGAGACTGCAGATGCTGAAATCCTGAGTGAAACAAAAACTGCCGGAGTTACTCGGTGAACCTTCTGAACCTTCTGAATTTAGTAGTCTGCATATCGCCAACGGACAATTTCACATTTTTTACCAAGCCAATTAACCTATAAACCTGTACGTCTTCGGAGTGTGGGAGGAAACCGAAGATCGCGGAGAAAACCGACGCAGATCACGGGGAGAACGTACACACTCCGTACAGACAGCGCCCGTAGTCGGGATCGAACCCGGGTCTCTGGCGCTGCATTTTACTGTAAGGCGGCAACCTTGGCTACCGCTGCCCCACCGTGACGGGGAAATCAGGCAGCATCTGTGGAGGTAAATGGATGGATGGCCTTCAGTCCGGGCGTACTAGGAGGAGATTGTATAGTGGAGCACTCCAGAGATCTTGAGAAGAAGAAAAATCTTGAGAAGATCTGAAGAAGGGTTTCGGCCCGAAACGTCGCCCTATCTCCTTCTGCTGCTGCACCCGCTGAGTTTCTCCAGCATTTTGTGTACCCTCGATTTTCCAGCAGCTGCAGTTCCTTCTTTAACACTCAAGAGATCTTCATGCATTAAGTAAAAGGCTCTTGCCTGGATCGGGCAGCACTCATGCGGGCTACTCCTGTACACTCTGCTAAGCGTGGATGTGTTCAGTAGGCACGACAATACTTTACTGGGCTGTGTGTAAGGAAATAATCTCACAATAAGTGTTAAAGAAGGAACTGCAGATGCTGGAGAATCGAGGGTACACAAAAGGCTGGAGAAACTCAGCGGGTGCAGCAGCATCTAAGGAGCGAAGGAGATAGGCGACGTTTCGGGTCGAGACCCTTCTTCTCACAATAAGGGTCACTTAAGGGTCTGAATGAGGGTCCCGGCCTGAAATGTCGCTTGTCCATTCATCACCCTCCAGAGCTGCTGCCTGACCCACTGAGTGCATATGTTCATTTGCTCATCGCTACATCCCCCCCGTTCTCTCCTGCGTGGGTTTTCTCCGAGATCTTCGGTTTCCTCCCACACTCCGTACGGGTTTGTAGGTTCATTGTCTCGGTATGAATGTAAACGTGTCCCTCGTGTGTGTGTGTGTGTGTGTGGGGTACTGTTTATGTGCGGGGGTGGGGGGGGGGGGGGGTGGCTGGTCAGTTTCCACGCTGTTACCTCTAAACCAAACGAAACTAAGGCCGTTCGGCCCATTCCGCCATTCAATCATGGCTGGTCTATCTCTCCCTCCTAGCCCCATTCCCCTGCCTTCTCCCCATCTACCCCTGACACCCGTACTAGTCAGTTCCTCCGGCTGTTTGCTGTTTTCTTTTCCGCTGAGGAACCCCAGAGCTGGAATGACATTGTTAACTTTGGTGAATCCCGTCTAAGTCGACCCCCCCCCCCCCCTTCATCTCAAACAGTGAATGATCGCGAACCTCGTTTTTTTTTTTTGTTAACTGGATTTGTTTGGAGTCGGATGAAAGAAAGGGAAGCCACCACCAATCTAGGCTATAGTGATCTATTATTCATCACAGATTCATCATCACAGCAAGGCATTAACTCCGCTGCTTCAGCGGCCGGCAGACACAAGCTGACAGTGCATGGAGTGAAGAGAAAGCACATTTCAAACGATGAGAAATCAAGATTCACACACAGCTTGTCTCCAGCACTACAAGTGTAGGGGGTGGGGGGGGGGGGGGGGGGGGGGGGGGGAGAAACTGTACCACTCAAAGAGCAGACAGCTTTTCTTCATCAAGGCTGCGTCTTATGGAAGCTTGATGGATGTCTGTTTTTTTTATTTCTCTAAGTTCAGCGAACAGAAATAGAAACGAAATGACAGAGAGCAGAATTCATTGTAAGCAAAGCATTGTTCGAATCATTCTGAGCATCCACATTTCTGATCCGCTGCCAGCATTTCTGAGCACACTGGGTCCTGGATAGAGATTTTTTTTACTAGTGCAGTCGACTCTATTTACTGTACATATATGGTCCTCCTCCTGTTTGTGGGCATTTCTACCCTCTTAATGCCAGTTTTCATGTTCTCTGTCTATTTGACCTTGCGCTGCATCAACGTTATGCATTGCGCCCGTGTTGGTCTCCTTCCTTGCTTTTGAAGCTATAAGCTTGTATGTCAGTGCTTCTCTCCTCTGTATTTTCCCACTGCTTCTCTCCACACCCACCACCCCCCACCCCATACACACACACACACACGTTCTCCTCACTCTCTCCCATGCTGAGAGTATCCTCTCTGCGATTCTCTCCATCTCAGCCCCTCTCTGCTTTTTCTTCCTCTCGTCCCTTCATCCCACCTTCCTATTTCTTTCCATCGCTCCTCCGTCCCCTTCTGTCTCTCGCACGCTTTCTCCTCGCTCGATCCCCCATCCAGTGCCCGCAGCCCAAACCCCTCTCTCCTCTGCTCAATCCCCTTTCTTGCAACTAGACTCGAGCTCAGTCCGCCAAATGTGCTTCGCCCTCCTCTTAAAAGACACGGACTTCCGCATTAAAAAAACTCCACCGAGTAAAATTCCTCACAATCCCCTTCACCGAGTGACCACAGTCATTAACACTTTAACGCCCTGGTAATATAAAAAAAAAACCGAAGTCACGGTACAGTTTGAACATGAACCAGAAAGGAAGTAGGCGAACAATTAAATTAACCCATGCAAACTAAAATGAAAGCTAAGAACAAACTTAAAATTAGCAACAGGTCCCTCTGAGTGTATGAGAGGGGGTGAAGTTCAAACATTTTCTCTCACCCAACTGGGCTCTCAGCTTCGAAACTAAAGCCTTATTTATTGTTTACCCTTTATTTGAAAGGTGGCAGACCACATTTCACTCCTTCGAAAACACTTTAATTATTCACATTTTTAAAAAAAAATTAAAAATCATGAGTGGAAACACCATTCAGTCCAAATCTAACCCGCGCAGAGAGAACTTAGCAGCTGCGAAAGGAGTTGAAGGCACAATTAAATAAGCTATTCATGCACAGAAAATTAAAACAGCCTCTCGTCGTTTTACTTCAAAGCCTCACCTCGCTCATGATGAGTCTGCCAATGTCTCTCTCTGTGATGTGCTTTTTATTTGGTTGCTTTCTCTCTTCGGGGGAGTCTGTCGGTCACCGGCTGCTCAGCAACCCGGCTCTCTGCACTGCCGATCTCTGTGAGAAGATCCTTTTAAACTCAGGCAGGACCTAATGTCATCACACTTTGTGGGGGAGCCAATGGAAGCCGCCGCTCTAAACTTCAGCAGCCTTGTCTGGCACACACTCTCATGCCACCCAGTGTTTCAAATATTAATGCAACCCTTCGCGCCGCTAACTCCAGCTCCCCCTCCCTCCTGCGCTCGCTGCTTTCGGAAAGGGAGGCAAGCCCCTGCGATGCATTTGACAGGGAAGCACGGCGGCCTGGGTTGGGAACAGCTCCATCCGAGACATTGCAGCGAATTGCGGGAGCCGGCCCAGGCCACCACGCAAAACCAACCTCCCTCCCTTCCGATGGCTCCATCTCACGCTGCCTCAAGGATGGGTCGCACCCCGGCCACTCCCTCTTCTCCCCTCTCCCATCAGGCATAAGGTACAGAGGTGTGAAAACGCACACCTCCTCCCCAGATTCAGGGACAGTTTCTTCCCAGCTGTTATCGGGCCACGGAACCATCCTACTGCAAGTTAAGAAGCAGTCCTGAACTATTATCTGACTAAGTGTTAATTTTTCTAACTCCGCTAGGCGGAGGAGGGTGTCAGTGGACGGGTATGGGTTGCTCCTCTGGTCGAGGAAGAACCGGAGGGCTTTGAGACCGTCCTGGTGGGGGATGGAGGGTCTCCACCCGAAACGTCGCCTATCTCCTTCGCTCCTTAGATGCTGCTGCACCCGCTGAGTTTCTCCAGCCTTTTTGTGTACCCCCTATTATCTGACTATCTTTGATTGGACTTTGCTGGCTTTACCTTGCACCAAAACGTTATTCCCTAATCATGCTTCTGCGCACGGTGAACGGCTCGATTGTGCTCGTGTATTGTCTTACCCTGTACCTCGGAACACGCAACAATAAACCAAAATGAACAATTAAACTGAACATGTTTAAGAAGGAACTGTAGATGCTGGAAAATCGAAGGTAGACAAAAGTGCTGGAGAAACTCAGCGGGTTCAGCAGCATCTATGGAGCGAAGGAAATAGGCAATGTTTTGGGCCAAAACTCTTCTTCAGACTGATGGGTTGGGGGGGGGGGGGGGGGGGGGGGGGTGGAGAAGAAAGGAAAAAGGAAGAGTAGGAGCCCGAGGGCTGAGGGAGAGCTGAGAAGGGGAGGAGACAGCAAAGGCTACCGGAAATTGGAGAATTCAATGTTTATGCCGCTCGGGTGCAGACTGCCCAAGCGGAATATGAGGTGCTGCTCCTCCAATTTCTAGTGCACTCTGGCCATGGAGGAGGCCCAGGACAGCAGGTCAGATTCGGAATTGGGGGGGGGGGGAGTTGAAATGCTGAGCCACCGGGAGGTCGGGTTGGTTAATGCGGACCGAGCATTAATGCGGAGGTGTTCGGCAAAACGATCGGCAAGCAATTACTTTGAAAGAGTTTTGAAAAGCCTCACCTTGCTGCACTCTGACCCCTTAAGCATGGCGAACAGGCATCCAGATGGATTTTGATTCACACACCTCGCCCTCTCTGAGCTCACCCCTTATTTCCACAGTGGCCTCTCACGTTTTTTCATCGAATGGGAGGACCAGTTGGCTATCTGCTTCACCCCATGTGTTACGGCCGCTTGTGGGTCAAGATGGGCTAAATCACTCGCCTTGTGTAGTGATGCTGGTTTAAACTGAAGATAAACTCAAAATGCTGGAGTAACTCCACAAGTCAGGCAACATCTCTGGAGAAAAGGAATAGGTGACGTTTCGGGTCGAGGCCCTTCTTCAGGTGTCACTCGCCTGAAGAGTCTCGACATAAAAACATCGCCCATTCCTTCTCTCCAGAGATGCTGCCTGTCACACTGTATTACTCCAGCTTTTTGTGTCTATCTTTGGTTTAAACCAGCATCTGCAGTTGATTCCTAAACATTGTTCAATGCCATGTCAGCTCATTTTAGTTGGAGGTTCCAAGCTGACCACACTCAGTGGGCTGAAGGGCATGTTTCCATGCTGTACCTTTCAGACTCTAAAGCTTAAAAAAATATGTACAAAATGCATTTACCATAAATGCGCCATGGAAAGCATTTTATCGGGATGCATCACAGCATGGTTTGGGAACAGCTCCATCCAAGACCACAAGAAATTGCAGAGAGATGTGGACACAGCCCAGACCATCACACAAACCAACCTCCCTTCCATCGACTCCAACTACACTTCACGCTGCCTCGGCAAGGCCACCAGCACAATCAAGGACCAGTCTCACATCGGCCCCTCCCTCTTCCCCTCTCTCCCATCAGGAAACAGGTACAGAAGCTTGAAAACACACACCTCTTCTTTCGTGTGGCGTGCACAGTCTAATGTTGTTGGACAACTTGTTCTATTTGATCTTCCGTTTGTGCACGTCGAGTTGATTGCATTAGTCGAAACGGGGCGGCCCACGTGAAGGTTGCAATCTTCCACCCCACACACACCTCCAGATTCAGGGACTGTTTCTTCCCAGCTGTTATCAGGCAACTGAATTGTCCTTTCACTAACCAGAGAGCAGTCCTGACCTCCCATCTACCTAAATGGAAACCTTTGAACCATCTTTAATTTATCTTTTATTTGCCTTACACTAAAGATGATACGCTTTATCCTTTACAGTGTGGACGGCCTGAATGTGATCATGTTCGCTGACTGGATCGCACGCAACACGTCGGTACGTGATAATGATAATAATAATAACCTAAACTAAGCTAAACTCCAATAATTTAAACCAGGAGAACTGTCCAGCAAGCCATGAACTGTAGTTAAAGCAAAGTTAAATGTAAGTGAGTTGCTATCTTCTCTCAATATTGGACAAGGGCATGTAGTTGGGGATTTGCAGAACCTGGAGCTGACCTGAAGAAGTAGCGGCAGTAGAGTTGCTGCCTCACAGTGTTTACAGTGCCAAAGACCCGGCTTCCATCCCGACTATGGGTGCTGTCTGTACGAAGTTTGCACGTTTAGTTTTGGTTTAGTTTAGTTTAGAGATCCAGCGCGGATCTCCAGCTCGGCCCACCGAGCTCCCACCGACCAGTGATCCTCGCACATTTTGATTTTGATTTGATTTGATTTAATTTATTGTCATTGTCTTCAGTGAAGAGGCGACAAAATTATGTTTCCCTTACAGTCATACAAAAAACACAAAACACAGAACACAGTAGTCCACAACACAAACCTCCCCACAGCAGCACCAAAGTTCCCCACTGTGAGGGAAGGAACCAAAGACCAGTCACCTCCTCGCCGATGTTCCCCAATGTTCACGCGTGGTCGGGGCCTCCCGTGCACCCCGTAGTCGCCGCTACGGGCGGCCCGATGTTCAGGCCCTCTCGCCGGGAACCTCTCGTCGGCCACCTTCGACCGGAGTCCGCGGCTCCCGATGTCCACAGGCCGCGCTGGGCGGTGATTCGCGCTGGCGACCCCCGGCAAAGGGTCCCAGGACTCCGCGATGTTAAAGTCAGCGCCGCCCGCGTGAGGAGCTCCGCACCCACAGCTCCGCGATGGTGGAGCAGCGGCCCAGCACTCCGGAGCTCCCAGGAAGGCCTCGCCCGCTCCACGATGTTTCCAGCGCCAATCGCCGCAGCTGCTGAAGCTCTGGTTCGGTCCCGGCAGGAAAGGCCGCGCCAATCCAGCTTGTAGGCCGCGAGGGGGAGGGGGGAGGGCGAGGACGCAACTTGGATAATAGCCACATCCTCGCCAGGAAGCGACTAAAGGATGGTTTCCCCTTACCCTACCTGCTTCCCCCCACATAAAATACCGAAAAAACACAAAAAAAAGAAAAAAACACACTCTAAACATATAACCATATAACCATATAACCATATAACAATTACAGCACGGAAACAGGCCCTCTCGGTCCGTGCTGACCATTTGTTTTCCCCTAGTCCCATCTACCTGCACTCAGACCATACCCCTCCATTCCCTTCACGTCCATATACCTATCCACTTTACTCTTAAATGTTAAAATCGATCCTGCCTCCACCACCTCTGCTGGAAGCTCATTCCACACAGCCACCACCCTCTGAGTAAAGAAGTTCCCCCTCACGTTACCCCTAAACTTCTGTCCCTTAATAATGTCCCATAACAAAATAAAAAAAGACATCCTGACCGTGGGTGGAGGCAGCTAGCAACAGTGCCACCGGATGTCCAGATTAACACTATCTTACACACATTAGGGACAATTTACATTTATATCAAGCCAATTCACCTCCAAACCTGTACGTCTTGGGAGTGTAGGCAGAAAGCGAAGATCTAGGAGAAAGACCACACAGGTCATGGGGAGAACGTACAAACTCCGTACAGACAAGCACCCGTAGTCAGGATCGAACCCGGGTCCCTGGCGCTGCAAACGCTGTAAAGCAGCAACTCTACCGCTGCGCCACCGTGTCGCCCCTTCCGTTCTCCCCGTGACCACATGGCCTTTCGCCGAGATCTTCAGGTGCATGGATGGATAGGAAAGGTTTGGAGGGATATGGGCTAAACCCAGGCCGTGGGACTAGCCCAAGAAGCCACCTTGGTTGACACGGGCAAGTTGGGCTGAACGGCCTGTTTTCCGCGCCGTGTTACTCTGTGACTCTATTACATGCAGCTACATGACCCAGATGGATGGAGTGCAGCTTGCCAAGTCATTTGCAATGCATCTTTCTCCCATTCACCTTCTGTCCTCTTCCTTAGAAGTGGTGGAGGTTACAGGTTTGGGAGACGCGGTCAAGGAAAATTATAACAGCCGCTCTTGGAGCTGGCACTCGCTATTTCCCTGAAGAAGGACGGTGTGGTTTTTACCTGCCAATTTATTTTTGCAGCACGCAGCTCATTTTTGGTCCTAATTGTATACGAGGCTGTTGGGGATCTATTTCCAGCTAATTTAATTTGATTTATTTTGCCATACATTAAAAAAGGGTTCACCATAAATTCGCAAAGTTGATCTCAATTAAGCATGTTCTGTGTCTGTCTTATCACTGGGGGCTCAAAGTGGGAATGCCATTCGGCCCATCATGCACGCTCCTCCATTTAATGTTCATGGCTGATATTGTTAACCCAGCATCATTTTCCTGCTCTCTCTCCCTTGTCTCCCTTAAGCTGAACGACGTCTTTACCAGCCATCCCCACTGCAAAGTAATGTAGAGAGAGATAGATGGATAAATAGAGAGAGAAAGAGAGAGAGAGAGCGATAGAGGGAGAGAGAGAGAGAGGGAGAGAGAGAGAGAGAGAGAGAGAGAGAGGAGAGAGAGAGAGAGAGAGAGAGAGAGAGAGAGAGAGAGAGAGAGAAAGAGAGAGGTGAGGGAGAGAGAGAGTGGGGGGAGGGTTGAGAGGGAGAGAGAGTGGAGGAGGGGGAATGGGAGGGAGGAGGAGAGGGAGGGAGATAATGAGAGTGAGATAGAGAGAAAGAGAAGCAGAGAAAGAGAGAGAGCGAGATGAAGGAGGGAGAGATAAAGTGATAGAGCGAGATGGAGAGAAAGAGAGGAAGAGGTAGGGAGGAAGGGGAGGGAGGGGAGGGAGGGGGAGGGATGATAAAAGAGGGAAGGAGAGTGCAAAATAAATAATATACTGAAAGCAAGGCAAAGTGTCTCAAAAATAATGAAAGCAAACAAAAGAAAAACGTGGGGATAAAATGAATACCAGATATTATGGAACATTGAGGAAATGTAAGAAACCAGAAGCATGGACAATGGAGACAAATTGCTGAAATAAAACCCATGTCCCACGGTGCAAGTTCATTCCAAGAGCTCTCCCGAGTTTGCCCTGATTCGAACTCGGAGATTTACGGTAATGGCCAGTCGTCGGTACTCGGGGCTCTCGTGGACATTTTTCATCATGTTGAAAAATCTTCACGAGTCTTTCCGTGCTTACCTGCCATTAGCAAGTCTTCCCGAGTACCTGCCGTTAGCGTTAAGAGCCGCTAAGAGACGTCCCCGAGCTCTGACGTACCCGCTACGTTCATTCTCCGTGCTTATCACGAGTTTGATTTTTTTTTAACTCTGGAGAGCTCTTGGAATGAACTCGTACCGTGGGACAGGGCTTTAACTCAACAGGACAGGCAGCATCTCTGGAGTTGAGGAATGGGTGATGTCTTGGGTCGAGACCCTTCTTCAGACTGAGAGTCAGGCGAGAGAGAGACATAGAGATAATGAATATAGGGTGTGAAAATGTAGAATAGACCATTGTTAGTTAGAGGAAGGTGCCAATGAAGCAGATAAAGATAAAAATCAAGGGGCAGTAGCATCATATTTATCTTCTGTCTGGACCTTGACAAAATTCTACTTTTCCTCAAGACCACTCATCGAATCAGGACAGTGATTAGTACAGGTGTAAGAGGTTACGGGGAGAAGGCAGGAGAATGGAGTTGGGAGGGGGAGATAGATCAGCCATGATTGAACGGGGGAGTAGACGTGATGGGCTGAATGGCCTAATTTTACTCCTATTCCTTATCACCTTATGATAAAAAGTGAGCATGGGACATAAGCATGGGCATTAACTTCCCAGTAATCATATGTAAAGATTAAGGTGAAGTTATGACGCAGATACCGCCCCTGTCCCCATAACATTAAGGATAGGCCTTAAATGGGCTAGTCCTATAACCTGTGTTTGGCCCATATCTCCCTAAACCGTTCCTATCCACGTACCTGTCTAAATGTATTTCACATACAACTACCAGCCACTGTCTGTCTGTCTGTCTATCTATCTATCTATCTATCTATCTATCTATCTATCTATCTATCTATCTATCTATCTATCTATCTATCTATCTATCTATCTATCTATCTATCTATCTATCTATCTATCTATCTATCTATCTATCTATCTATCTGTTTGTTTGTTTGCCTGCCGATTGTTTATTTATTTATTTATTTGCTCATTTATTTGTATTTTTCTTCCCCCGCTCTTCCCTGTGCCCATCTGTATTCAGACACATTTCTCCTCTCCCCCCTCTTCCCATCCCCTCCCACCTTTATTGCTTCATCAGGCTTCACAATTTGCACCTCTTCTATCTTTATCTTCACACCTTTTGTCCTTGCACCTCTGGCCTTTGTCCAACCATCTGCCAATCAGAAAACTCCCCCCACCTCGCCTGCATCCACCTGTCACTCTCCAGGCTTTGTCCTGCCCCCACCTCTCTTCCAGCTCTCTCCGCCCCCAACTTGAATCAGGCTAAAGAAGCCCCTGACCCAAAAGATCACCTTTCCATGTTCCCCAGAGATGCTGCCTGACCTGTAGAGTTACTCCAGCACTTTGTGTCTTTTTTTTTTGTATAAACCAGCAACTGCAGTTCATTGTGTGTCCCATTGAGCACATTCAGTCTCTTGGAAAGGAACATTGAGGGCAGCCATGCAAAGCTATGCCTGTATTGAGTGAATTAATTCTAGTAAGTATTCAGAACTTCTACTAAGTTTTCATTGTAAACCACACTAGGCATATATTGAAAAGCCAAGCCATGACTGAAGGAGTACAGCAGTACTCGAGGGCCTGAGCTATCGGGAGAGGTTGAGTAGACTGGGACTCTGTTCCTTGGAGTGCTTTAGGGAGAGGGGTGATCTTGTGGAAGTATATAAAATCATGAGAGGAATAGATCGGGTAGACACACAGAGTCTCTGTGCCCAGAGTAGGGGAATGGACAACCAGAGGACATAAGTTTAATGTCAAGTGGAAAAGATTTAATAAGTATCTGAGGGGTAACTTTTTCACACAAAGGGTGGTGGGTGTACGGAACCAGCTGCCGGAGGTGGTAGTTGAGACTGGGACTATCTCAACATTTAAGAAACAGTTAGACAGGTACATGGATAGGACAGGTTTAGGGACAGGTAGAGGGATATGGGCCAAATGCAGGCAGGTGGGATTAGAGTAGATGGGACATGTTGGTCGGTGTGGGCAAGTTGGGCTGAAGGGCCTGTTTCGTCACCGAATGACTCTATGACTGTATGGCATTACTATACACTCAGGATGACTTACAGGAGATAAGAATAAATTATGACTGCAATTGCAACCAAGGGGTAAAAAAAAAAAACCCCTATGCCAAAAGATGTTCATTTTAATTAGTTATCAGCACGCAACACAAAATTAGAACCTGTAAAAATAGAAAGCTGCCTGGGAAACTGATGAATGCAGGGTTACGTGGAAGCCGATTAAGTGACAGGTACAACACGCAGATAACAGAAAACAAGGGAGACTTCTATTTACTTCCTTCCATTGTCAGGGTGAGGCTAAATGCAAATTGGAGGAGCAGCATCTCATATTTCACTTGTGCAGCTTACAACCGAGTGGTATGACTTTTGATTTCTGTAACTTCAAGTAACCCTTGCATTCCCCTCTCTCTTCATCCCTCCCCCACCCGAGTCGCACCAGCTTCTCGTTCTCACCCAGCAAACAGCGAACAATGGCCTGTTTCCTTTATCATCGTTGCTTTTTTGCATATATTTCATTCATTTGTTCTAGATAGACACAAAAAGATAGATAGATTGATAGATATTTTATTAATCCCCTTTTCAGCACACTAATAAAAATACAACATAACATTAAAGAAGAAATTTAACATTAAAACATAAAAAAACATTAAAAACATCCCCCCACAATGGTTCCCACTGTGGGGGAAGACACAAAGTCCAGTCCCCATCCCCATGTCCACCCATGGTCGGGCCTATTGAGGCCTCCACAGTCGCCGCTACGGAGGCCCGATGTTTCAGGCTCTCTCGCCGGGTGATGGTGCTCCGGCGTCGAGAGAACCCTCTCAGCGCCTTGGGATGCCCGGAACGGCCGCTTCCTGGAGTAACTCAGGCAGCATCTGTAGCGAGCAGGAATGGGTGACGTTTCGGGTGGAGAGACCCTTCTTCAGACTGGTTTCATTTGTTCTACACCTCTCTACATCACCGTCTATACCTCTCGTTTCCCTTTCCACTGACTCTCGTCTGACGAAGGGTCTCAACCAAAAACATCACCCATTCTTTCTCTCCAGAGATGCTGCCTGTCCTGCTGAGTTACTCCAGCATTTTGTGTCTATCTTCAGTTTAAACCAGCATCCACAGTTTCTTTCTACACACTTTAATTTTTCTAATGCTTTTCAGAATATCTATCCTATGGGATAGTCATTCACTGCGCAACATGTTTCCACTTGTAACAGCTGAGTAAAAAGAGACACAAAGTGCCAAAATGACTCAGCGGGTCAGGCAGCATCTCTGGAGAACATGGATAGGTGGTGTACCTGTCTGAAGTAGGCTCCCAACCCTAAACGTCACCTATCCATGTTCTCCACAGATGCTGCCTGACCCGCTGAGTTACTCCAGCCCTTTGTGTTTAATGTAGTTTAGTTTCGAGATACAGCACTGAACCAGGCCCTTTGGCCCACCGGGTCCGCACTGACCAGCGATCCCCACGCATTAACATTATTCTACACGCACTAGGGACAAATACATTTATACCTCCCCAATTAAACTACAAACCTGTACATCTTTGAAGTGTGGGAGGAAACCGAAGAAATCGGAGAAAACCCACGCGGTCACGGGGAGAACGTACAAACTGTGTTCAGACAGCACCCGTAGACTTGATTGAACCCGGGTCTCTGGCACTGTAAGCGTGGTAAAGGCAGCAACTCTACCAGCAACTGCGCCAACGTGCCGATTTTCTAATCTAAACTAGCATCTGTATTTCCTTGTGCCTTTAGCAGATACACTATAATTGATTTTAGATATTTCTTCATAGATAAGGTATCTACTCATGTCCAATCTTTGTATTCATGTACAGTCTTTTCTTCGAATGGATAACAAACAAACTGAATCTTGGTGCACGTGCCGATAATAATCTAAATTAAACTAAAAATAAACTTCAGGGCAACTTCATATTAACCTACCCATGAATGACAAAAAAAAGAGAGAAATTCAAGCCCACTAAATGGGACTGTACAAAATCAGAGCCTGTTACTGTTCAATTTTGGAGCATATGACAATAAAATACTCCTGACTTGACACTAAACCAGCATCTGCAGTTCCTTCCTACACTCTTGACTCTCAATGTGTTCTTGGGCTCCTGTATACAGATATATTTTGTACCACACTTTATGGTACCATCTGTCTCTGTACCACTCCAGGGGATGCAGATGACTATCGTTTATCAGCCATCTTAAGAAATATAATTAACCTCAACGTCTTCAGACACCATCGACCTGTGAGTGAACTGTGCGGGGTCACCCTGATTCAGTTTCCCTGCAATCTGGTGGAAAATGCCAAAGTGAATGCATAGAAACTTTTAGGGTATTTTACTGGCTTTGTTGAGTTTTAGTTTAGTTTAGAGATACAGCGCGGAAACAGGCCCTTCACCCCACCGAGTCCGCACCAACCAGCGGGCTTGGGTCTTCAGACCCAAACCAGAACTTTGGGTCTGAAGAAGGACATTCTTCCCATTGAGGGAGCGCAACGTAGGCTCACAAGGTTAATCCCTGGGATGGTGGGACTGTCATATGAGGAAAGATTGGAAAGACTGGGCTTGTTTTCACTGGAATTTAGAAGGGTGAGTGGGGATCTTATAGAAACATATAAAATTATAAAAGGACTGGACAAGCTAGATGCAGGAAAAATGGTTCCAATGTTCGGCCCACCAGGTCCGCACCAACCAGCAATCCCACATATTAACATTATCCTACAAACTCTAGGATCAATTTTACATTTACACCAAGCCAATTAATCTACAAACCTGTACGTCTATAGGTTGTGGGAGGAAAGCGAAGATCTCGGAGAAAACCCACACAGGTCACGGGGAGAACGTACAAACTCCGTACAGACAGCACCAGTAGTCAGGATCGAACCCGGGTCCCTGGCGCTGTAAGCGCTGTAAGGCAGCAACTCTACCGCTGCGCCACCGTGCCGCTGTGACGCCCAAAAATGGCAATGGAAAGAATCTTTAAGAAAGAACTGCAGGTGCTGGAAAAATCAAAGGTAAACAAAAATGCTGGAGAATCTCTCAGTTTGTTTCTAATGTAAGTCATAGGGATGCCGAGAGCAGATCGTTTTGCATGAGGCAGAGTGGTTTGTGGTCATGTTGCCTCGGTTATAAATATAGGGAGTTTCTTTGATGTTTCTGGTTCTCCACTGACAGTATTTTTACTGCTATACTTGCGATGTGGTTTCAGGTGGAAATATTAGGCACGGAACATCCTGCTGAACCAGGAATCTTCAATGTTCATCAGCAAGATTAAGAGGCCTTTGTGTAAAATCTCGTCTGCATAACATCACTTGCGATAATGCAAATTTGGATTTAATCTCCAGCAATTGAGTTCCCACCCACCCTGAAAGGAAAACATTTGCTGGTGAAGAGGAGAGGCTGGGGAAGTGGATCTACCGGGAGTGGACCTGATGAGAAAAGTGGCTCATTTTCATGTCGTACCTATTCTGTGATTACCATCAATATATTTTGGTTGATAAAAGATTAAATGATCTAAATAGTGCGAATATTTTAACAAGGAGCTGCAATTGCTGGTTTATACCAAAGATAGACACACAATGCTGAACTAACTCAATGGGTAGGCAGCATCTCTGCAGAAGATGGATTGCTGACACTTTGGGTCTGAGGAAGGACATCCTTGCTATTGAGGGAGTGCAGCATAGGTTCACAAGGTTAATCCCCAGGATGGTGGGACTGCCATATGCGGAAAGGTTGGAAAGACTGGGTTTGTATTCACTGGAATTTAGAAGGATGAGAGGGGATCTTATAGAAACATATACAATTATAAAAGGACTGGACAAGCTAGATTCAGGAAAAATAGTCCCAATGTTGGGGGAGTCCAGAACCAGGGGCCACACTCAGAATAAAGGAGAGGTCATTTAAAACTGAGATGAGAAAACACTTTTTCACCGAGAGTTGTGAATTTGTGGAATTCGCTGCCACAGAAGGCGGTGGAGGCCAATTCACTAAATTAATTTAGAAACATAGAAACATAAAAACATAGAAAATAGGTGCAGGAAGAGGCGATTCGGCCCTTCGAGCCAGCACCGCCATTCATTGTGATCATGGCTGATTGTCCGCTATCAATAACCCATGCCTGCCTTCCCCCATATCCCTTGACTCCACTAGCCCCAAGAGCTCTATCCAACTCTCTCTTAAATCCATCCTATGATTTGGTCTCCACTGCCCTCTGTGGCAGGGAATTCCATAAATTCACAACTCTCTGGGTAAAAAAGTTTTTTCTCACCTCAGTCTTAAATGACCTTCCCTTTATTCTAAGACTGTGGCCCCTGGTTCTGGACTTTAAAAGAGAGTTAGATGGAGCTCTTGGGACCAGCCAAATCAAGGGGTATGGAGAGAAGGCAGGCACGGGATGATCAGCCACGATCACAATGAATGGCAGTGCTGGCTCCAAGAGCCAAATGTCCTCCCCCTGCACTTATTTTCTATGTTTTTATGTTTCTAAGGGTCCTGACCCAAAATACTCACCAATCCTTATTTACCCAGAGATGCCGCCTGACCTGTTGAGTTACTCTAGAACTTAGTGTCTACCTTAGAGAGAACGCTTCATTTAGTACATTGGGAAATATTCCAAATATTCCAAATATAAAGAACTGCAGATGCCAAAGATAGACACAACATGTTGCAGTAACTCAACAGGTCAGGTAGCTTTGGAAAAAATGGATAGGTGACGTTTTGGATCAGAAGAAGAGTCCCGACCCCATATGTCACCTATCCATTCTCTCCAGAGATGTTACCTGACCTGCTGGGTTACTCCAGCACATTGCATGCATCTTAGAGTGAATGTTTTCATATTCTATATTGGGAAATATTCCAAACAAAAGGGATGTTATATTAAAATTTGACATTCAGGAATGAATTTCGGAAACACGTTTTACGTGCATTTAAGTCAGTGGCAATTTCAAACTTTCTCTTCCTCAGAAGATTGCCGATTCAGAATAGATTAATTTTATCGGGTTAGTGATTGACAAACTCATACTGCTAGCGATACAAATGGAAGAAGATCAGAAATAATTAAGTGGAATTGAGGTGCATATCAACCAAATGAACCGGCTCCTGTCAGCATGTTCCATTCAGGCCTTCCATCACGAAGATCAGTCACGGATCGCTAAACAAAACTTCCTAGAGGGAGTGGAGTTGATGATTTCTGTCAACTACTTCATAAAGAGAGTCCTAAGTGTTTATTATTTACTTCAAGTGTGAAATACACTCCTGTGTGACTGCATCATTTTCTTCTGTTAAAAAAAAAAGGGTGGCGCAGCGGTAGATTTGCTGCCTCACAGCGCCAGAGACCCAGGTTCGATCCCGAACACGGGTGCTGTCTGTCTGTGTGGGTTTTCTCCAGGCGCTCCGGTTTCCTCCCACTCTCCAAAGTCGCGCAGGTTTGTAGGTTAATTGTCTTCGGTAAACTTGTAGGTTGTCCCTAGTGGGTGTGCGATAGTGTTAGTGTGCGGGAATCGCTGGTCGGCGCGAAGTCAGTGGGCCAAAGGGCCAGTCTCCGCACTGTATCTCTAAACTAAAGCAAGAGCCTCAAAGCTTGCTCAGAATATTTCACACAATGGGTGGTGGGTGCATGGAACGAGCCGCCGGAGAAGGTAGTTGAGGCAGGGACTATCGCAACGTTTAAGAAACATTTAGACAGGTACATGGATAGGACAAGTTTGGAGTGATATGGGCCAAATGCAGGCAGGTGGGACTGGTGTAGAAGGGACGTGTTGGCCGTTTTGGGCAAGGTGGGCCGAGGGGCCTGTTTCCATGCAGCAAGATGAGAGCATGGGAGATGGCTATGACTTTATAATAAATTGCACTCATTTCATATTCAGCAGGGCAATGTTAATTATACAGCAAAATATATTTTGCACGGCAATTGTTTGTGTGATTTTTTTTTGTAAGTGATGGGATGACGATTGATGTGTGTTCTCTGACTCTTGTCATTAACAAATTACTTACCACAGCACTAATTGGAGAAATACAATGGTCTGCTGGGAGATCATTTATTTAATGAATGAAGCATTAATTAATGTGTTTGGTTGTTTTCCTATTTTCTCTCTTGGGTTTGAACAGACAGGGCTGTACGTGACTCTTGATGGCCTCACGGGGAGATTCATTCAAACCTTCAAAGAGAACAAACTTCATTGATTTCTCTAACTTCGAGTAACGCTTGCATCCCCTCTCTCGCCATCCCCCCCCCCCCCCCCCCCCCCCCCCCCCCCCCCCCCCCCCCCCCCCCCCCCCCCCCCCCCCCCCCCCCCCCCCCCCCCCCCCCCCCCCCCCAAGTCGTTGCACTAGCTTCCTAGTTGACTTGTTGAGTTTCATTGTCTGCAACTTGTTTTCACCTAGCCCACAGCTAACAATGGCCCATTTCCTTTATCATCGTTACTTTTTTGCATATCCTTAATTCATTTGTTCTATATTCCTCTACATCACCGTCTATATCTCTTGTGTCCCTTTCCCCTGACTCTTAGTCTGAAGAAGGGTCCCGACCCGAAACATCACCTATTCCTTTTCTTTAAAGATGCTGTCTGACCCGTTGAGTTACTCCAGCTTTTTGTGTCTATCTTCAGTTTAAACCAGCATCTGCGGTTCCTTCCTACAAAATCCTCTTATGATTTGTATGTACAAATGTAAGAGTGACATTTAGACAAATATTACAGCATCCCAAAACACATTTCCATCAGTCTGAAGAAACGTTGCCTATTTCCTTCACTCCATAGATGCTGCTGCACCCGCTGAGTTTCTCCAGCATTTTTGTGTACCTCACATTTCCAACGAACCCAGTCATACCTTGCACTCCCTGAAATGCTAGTGTGCTTCCTGAGGCTTGTAGACCATGCCGGCAAGGACAGACTTCATAGGGTCACAGAGAGGTACAGCACAGAAACAGGCCCTTCAGCCCAAAAGGTCCATGCCAAACTTCAACCTTTCATTGAACTAATCCTGCATTCCCGTCAACTCCCCCAGATTCTACCCCTTACTCACACACTAATAACGATTTGCAGCAGCCAATTAACCTAACAACCCACACAACTTTGGGATGTGGGAGGAAACCGGAGCACCCAAAGGAAACCCAAGCAAACTCCACTCTACTGAACGTGCAAACTCCACTCAGACAGCACCCGAGGACAAGATTGAGCCCGGGTCCCTGGCGACGTGAGGCAGTGGCTCCACCAGCTGTGCATCACGGTGTTGTCCCTTACCCATCCTTAGCTACTCTGAAGGGGTGGTTTTACTTCGGAGTCACGTGAGTGATTCCGTGAAGAAGGCCCGCCAGGACGCCTGCGCAGCATTACGTCAGCCGCATTGGCGCAAGCACCGGTCAGGCAGGACTGAGCTCCTGCCGGTGGTAAGTTAAACTTAAAGGTAAGTTTATTTTTACTTACCAGGGGTTTTAGGCAGGAGCCTCTTTTTACAGAGGTTTACTGCCAGTTCTGCAGCCCGACAACTTGCCGGTTATGGACCGTGGTGAAATTTCAGTCCGACCGCAAATGCGGAAAAACCGGCAAAATTGATCGGGTCGCGAGATAAGGAGCTGCTAACAGTGCAGTTAGCGGCTCCCCAGCTGCAGGGATGCCGTAAAAACGGCAAGAAATAAAGTAGAGTCTCTGACAGAGGGGTCAGCGGCCCCCCAGCCTGCAGGGATGCTGTGGGAATGGCAAGGAATATTAAACTGAGTCGCTGACAGGGGGGTCAGCGGCTCCAAGCCTGTGGTATGCCGTTGAACGGCAAAGAAGCAACGCTGGAGCCACTGACAGTGGGGTCAGTGGCTCACAGACGTTGGACCCCAGTCAAAAAATCACTGGGACTAATTCAGCCCTCAGGTGAGTTGGGATATAAGGATTCTCCTTATAATTAAAAGTATGTATTTTATTGTGTTTTTTCTTTGAGTAAAAAACTAAAGGAAAGTAACAAGTTATTGTTATATGATATTGTTCTGACAATGTTATTATTGTTTAGTACAGGTTGCTATGATTTATATTTTCACAGGTAAAGCTGCACAATAAATGTTGATTTAGTGAGCTTACACAGCAATAGCGCAGGCCTATGGGACAGGCCACGCCAGCAGTGCCTGACAGGGCTGCTTCATGTGTAAAATGTGCGGGCCTATGGGACAGGCCACGCCAGCAGCGCCTGACAGGGCTGCTTCATGTGCAAAATGTGCGGGCCTATGGGACAGGCCGCACCAGCAGCGCCGGACAGGGCTGCTTCATATATGAAAGTGCCGGCCTACGGGAGAGCCGTGCCAGCAGCGCCTGATACAGGGCTGCTTCATATATGAAAGTGCCGGCCTACGGGAGAGCCGTGCCAGCAGCACCTGATACAGGGCTGTTTCATTTGTGACATTACCGGCCTATGGGAGAGCCGTGCCAGCAGCGCCTGACAGGGCTGCTTCATGTGTGAAGTGCCGGCATACGGGAGAGCCGTGCCAACAGCGCCTGATGCAAGGCTATTCATGACAAAAGCGCCGGCCTTTATGAAAGGCGGTGCCAGCAATGCCTGGCAGAGGGTTGCTCAAATTCACACATATCTGCTCGCCCACGGAGTCGGGACATGATTCTCCACCGGGGCTAGAGAGCAAGGACCACGGAGTCAGGGGATGAATTCCTCACCGTGGGTGGATAGTGCGTTGAAACGACTATCCTTATACAGCAACTGTTGTATACAGTGCTGCAAAGGTCTCCCTCTCGGAGGCAGAGATCAAGATGGGTCAGTATCCTGCTGACACCGAGTCTCAGGGTATGGCCGTGGGGCATACCCAAAGGGATGAAAGGCATGTGTCAGAGGTACCTTTCCTGACAATAAGTTGCCATCCCAGTAAAATATTCTATTGGGGTTAGGCCAATGGGTTCATATCAGTATTGTACCCTACGGCCTGCGGTAGCGCCTGTTAGAGTTGCCTACGAAACACCCTTCTGAGAAGGGAAGAGCAAAAGATCAAGATGACTCCGGGCTCTTAAGATGTCAATAGAACATACTCAAGCACATATGTGCCGGCAGTGAACAATGGCAACAGGGGGATGTGAGAGCCAGCCGCTGAATCGGTTATTCAGGTAGGTCTATTCTACAGGGGAAGAAGCCTGGCAGATGAATTAATTCGGCCATGAACGGGCAGAAGTCATCATTCAGAAACACACCCCAGGCGCTCATTGGCAGTAGCGGTTCACTGGAGCTGGGGGCAGCATGATAGCTCAGAAATTCCATGCACCTTCCGATCATGCTCAACTAAATGGGTCTAGCACTTCCAAAATTTGGGTAGTGCATCATTCACAAGTTGTAATATTTATATTTGTTTATACAACACACAAGGGGTAAAATATTTGATTTGAAGCACAGCCAGAGCATTCCAAGCAAGTTGGATTAAGGCCAGGGTTTGGAAATTGGGCAGAAGTTCTCATGCAAACCACCCATGCATAAGGCAAGATTGGCATCTTATTATGAACAATGATGAGTATCTGGCATATGAACTTCTGTATGTAAAAAAATTATTCCTGACTTCAACAAGTTCATGAGGTAAGAGATTCATGTTATACAAATCCCATTACAAAGGTTATCAAAGACAATATAACTGTACAATAACAGTAAGCTTTGCAGTATGGGATAAACTGCTGTTGGTCATTGGGATTTACCTGTAATTATTATTAGCCTTATCTCCACCTTGTGGCAAGAGATTGGGGTGATACAAATCTGTTACTAAACTGATTAAAGTAATTGGCAATATAGCAGCTGGGTTGCAGCTGAGCTAATCAAGGAACTGATATTGTGTAAGTAGCCATTAGATCATTGCTAACAACATTGTGCTATTGTCAGCTGAGGCTACTTCAACCACAATGATGAAGTAACAGTATTCAGCATCGCTGAACATGACAATACTCATTGAACTTGAACTTGAAACTCGCTACAATAGTGTGGTCGGTTGAATTCAGTTATTATGAACTGATGTTAGAACTCTAAGATGAGAAGTTCCAAATACCATCACCTACTCAAAGGTAGTGGAGATTGTATGAGTACCAATTCTTCAGTTGTTGGTATCAACTAAATATATACACTTAATGCACCGTTGAGTAAGGTTTTGAGTAAATATACATATTCTTCATGCACAAAGTTAAGTTGCTGCTCTACAATGGTGACATATGTTGGTCTCATGGTAATTAGGAAGAATATCCTGTAATTAATCTCCTTGCCACTGGTGTATCGTCCAGTTTAGATTGATGATAACACAGAATAAATGTTAGATCTCAAAGTATGATGAAAGCATGATTCAATACTTTATCAAATGTTTGTCATGTTTATGCATGTTCACTGTTTGCAAAAATATGTGACACAACAGTGTGGAGAAATATATTCTCATTTCAATAGGAGGAATGGACTTTATGTCTTCCTCATTAGCTGGGTCTTAAAACAGTCAGCAAGACCTCGTTTGGATTCGTACTATCAGACTGGCCAAGCGTCCATGTTGCCTGCTTCATCAGGCATTATGGCACAACGGTATTCAGTTATGCCAAAAAGCAAGAACTTGCTGTTTTAAATTGTGGCTCAGGAGACTGGTCTTTGCACAGTAAACGATTATTGACTTACACATTTTCAATGGTTTAACTTATGCCTCATGTTGTCACATTTAGCCATGAGGATGTTCACTGCAGTATGCATGGATAGCATCCAAAAAAGCAGTACATCTCTATTGAGGGGATCAGGAATATTGTTAAATATTATGATACATTTGATATGATACAAATTACTGACATTTCCAGTTCATTTTAAGTGATATTGACAATAGTTCAGTTATAGAGAAATTACAGCTGTAACATAAGGGAACTACATTGTCGGGTCCAACCCGGATATCAAGCTGTTAAAAAGATCTTGATACAAGTACTCGCATCACAAGATTATGCAGTTGGTTATTGTAAATGTGTAAACATTATTTCACCAAGGGGTTCCAGCTACATCCTTATGCATGACTTATATCAGCACAACAACGGCAAAACTTTGCAAACGCTGTGGCTGGACAGGATGGAATTGGATGTTCATGCCATTACATTTTACATTCTGGTCTACACTAGCAGAGCAGACCAGGGCTGGCATGATTTTTAAGATCATTTGAATACCCCACTGTCTCAATTTATGTTATTAAGGCCACCAGAATTCTTAGAAGTATGGATTCAGCACTGTGTATTCGTTAATAAACAATTATACAAGAAAAGGTCGGTTCAGACTATTTCATGGTGGATGCAACAGGTATTAACATTGACGATTGTATGTCTCATTCCACCAGGTCAGCATCAACGTCAGTATATCATTTAGAGAGTGTGTTTACATCTCATTATACTCGGGCAGCAGCTATATTGGCGGTCAAATGGAGGGATGTGTCCTTCGACCAAATTTTAGTGGCCGTCGGATGGGCAAATGAGCTGATGTTTCAGAAATGTATCATCAGCCAATTGTCAATCCAGGGCTGTTTGCCAATGTAATTTTAAGTACCTAAATTTTAGGGGTGCTGTTGTTTGTTTACATTGTTAAATAAACCCTATAACCATATAACCATATAACAATTACAGCACGGAAACAGGCCCTCTCGGCCCTTCCAGTCCGTGCCGACCATTTGTTTTCCCCTAGTCCCATCTACCTGCACTCAGACCATACCCCTCCATTCCCTTCACGTCCATATACCTATCCACTTTACTCTTAAATGTTAAAATCGATCCTGCCTCCACCACTTCTGCTGGAAGCTCATTCCACACAGCCACCACCCTCTGAGTAAAGAAGTTCCCCCTCACGTTACCCCGAAACCTCTGTCCCTTAATTCTCATGTCATGCCCTCTTGTTTGAATCTTCCCTACCCTCAATGGGAAAAACGTATCCACGTCAACTCTGTCTATCCCTTTCATCATTTTAAAGACCTCAATCAAGTTCCCCCTTAACCTTCTGCGCTCCAAAGAATAAAGACCTAACTTGTTCAATCTTTCTCTGTAACATAGTTGCTGGAACCCTGGCAACATTCTAGTAAATCTCCTCTGTACTCTCTCTATTTTGTTGACATCCTTCCTATAACTAGGTGACCAAAATTGTACACCATACACCAGAATTGGTCTTACCAATGCCTTGTACAATTTTAACATTACTTCCCTACTTCTATATTCAATGCTCTGATTTATAAAGGCCAGCACACCAAAGGCTTTCTTTACCACCCTATCTACATGCGATTCCACCTTCAGGGAACTATGCACAGTTATTCCTAGATCCCTCTGTTCCACAGCATTCCTCAATTCCCTACCATTTACCATGTACGTCCTATTTTGATTTGTCCTGCCAAGATGTAGCACTTCACACTTATCAGCATTAAACTCCATCTGCCATCTTTCAGCCCACTTTTCCAAATGGCCCAAATCTCTCTGTAGACTTTGAAAATCTACTTCATTATCCACACCACCACCTATCTTAGTATCATCTGCATACTTACTTATCCAATTTTCCACCCCATCATCCAGATCATTGATGTACATGACAAACAACAGTGGACCCAACACAGATCCCTGAGGCACCCCACTGGTCACCGGCTTCCAACCTGACAAACAGCCATCCACCATTACTCTCTGACATCTCCCATTCAGCCACTGTTGAATCCATCTTGCTACTCCGCCATTAACACCCAAAGATTGAACCTTCTTAACCAACCTTCCATGGGGAACCTTGTCAAAGGCCTTACTGAAATCCATATAGACAACATCCACTGCTTTACCCTCATCAATTTCCCTAGTTACCGCTTCAAAAAATTCAAGAAGGTTTGTCAAACATGACCTTCCAGGCACAAATCCATGTTGACTGTTCCTGATCAGACCCTGTTTATCCAGATGCTTATATATATTATCTCTAAGTATCCTTTCCATTAATTTGCCCACCACTGACGTCAAACTAATAGGTCTATAATTGCTAGGTTTATTCTTTGAACCATTTTTAAACATGCGCAGTACGCCAATCCTCCGGCACTATTCCCGTTTCTAATGACATTTGAAATATTTCTGTCATAGCTCCTGCTATTTCTACACTAACTTCCCTCAATGTCCTAGGGAATATCCTGTCAGGACCTGGAGACTTATCCACTTTTATATTTTTCAAAAGTGTCAGTACTTCCTCCTCTTTGGATCTCATAGTTTCCATAGCTACTCTACTCTTTCCCCTTAACTCACCGAGTTCAATATCCTTCTCCTTGGTGAATACCGAAGAAAAGAAATTTTTCAATATTTCCCCCATCTCTTTTGGCTCTGCAGATAGCTGTCCATTCTGGTTCTCTAATGGTCCAATTTTATCCCTTGTTATCCTTTTGCTATTAATATAGCTGTAGAAACCCTTTGGGTTTACTTTCACCTTTCTTGCCAAAGCAACCTCATATCTTCTTTTAGCCTTCCTAATTTCTTTCTTAAGATTCTTTTTACATTCTTTATACTCCTCTAGCACCTCATTTACTCCATGCTTCCTATAATTATTGTAGATATCTCTCTTTTTTCGAAACAAGTGTCCAATTTCCCTTGAAAACCATGGCTCTTTCCAATTTTTACTATTTCCTTTCAACCTAACAGGGACATAAAGATTCTGTACTCTTACAATTTCCCCTTTAAATGTCCTCCATTTCTCTTCTACATCCTTCCCATGAAACAAAGTGTCCCAATTCACTCCTTTAACCCTATCATTACATTGAATACAATGTTAATACTAATGCATGTATTTCTCTTTCGAGTCAATCAAATGCAGTGGGATGCCGAGATTGTAATCTGTGGCATGAAATCACAAAGCTTTGAACTCTTCACGGAATCACTCACGTGACTCCGAAGTAAAATAGTAAGATTAAATGAGAACTTACCAGTTTGAAGTTTGATCTTGATTTTATGAGGAGGAACGTTGGTGACTACGTGCCCGCCACGCCCAACCCTCTCTTATAAAAGATCATCTGGTAGGTCTCGAGTCACTGATCTTACTGTTTACCTCGGTGTTGTTTATTTGTGATTTCATACCGCTGCTTTGAAGTTTGCTGCGCAGGCGTCCTGGCGGGCCTTCTTCACGTAATCACCAACGTTGCTCCTCATAAAATCAAGATCATACTTCAAACAGGCAAGTTCTCATTTAATCTTACTATTTTAGATATTTCCTTGAAGTTGCATTGCCCTTTGGTGATGGCCATGTCCAGATGTACAGATGTGGAGAGTAAAGACCAGCAATTGACTCAAATTCCTTGCCATCTCTTGGAAACTCAAGGACTAGTCTCACTCCCTCTCCCCACCCCCCCCCCTCCACCATCAAGCAAGAGCTATAGAAGTTTGCAAACGCACACCTCCAGATTCAGGGACAGTTTCTTCCCAGATATCAAGCAGCTAAACCGTCTCCCCCACCTGGATTGCCAGGTGAGGAGGGGGCTGTGGACCCCCAGCAGGACCAAAATCAAGACCTGTCAAAGGGCGGATGAGCTTCTAGCGAGCCAACGGCCACCCACGCTTCAGTAGAAGTTGCGATCACTGTCGTACATAGCATTGTAAGGAATGATGATAAAGCACACAGGCCAAAATGCTATACTTCCAGCGGCGGAAGTCCGCAGGAACTGGAGGACAGAGATGTGTGGTGCATCCGTCACCGTTCCCGTCGGAAACCAGCACCACTGCGTCACTAATGTTATCAACGATGATGAATGAATGAAACTGAACCATCCTCTCACCAGAGAGAGGTCCTGACTGACCTCCCATCTACTTCATTGGAGACCTTTGAACTATCTTAAATCGGAATTTACTGGACTTTATCCTGCAGTATACGTTCTTCCCTTTATCCTGTTTCTGTACACTGTGGACGGATCAAATGTAATTCATGCATCGTCTTTCCGCTAACTGGTTAGCACGCAACAAGAAAGATTTCCACTGTACCTCGGTTCAGGTGACAACAATAAACTAACGAATTCTGTACCATAACCACTCTCTCACATCCCCAGCTTTCTCACCATGGACCAAGTACTGAAGAAGACTACACCTGGCACATTAGCGGGCCGATTTCAGCCAAGTCGAATGCACATCTCTGGTTATTTTCTTGGCATTTTGTTCCCGTATACAATTTTCATATTTTCCCGATGCTTATTCTTTGATTGATCCTCTGTTCACACTCTGCCGGCCCTGACGTGCCCAATCAACATCTTGACATGGCATAATTAGATTAACCCTGGAACTAAACGCTGCGCACCTGCCTGATTTGCAAATCAAAGCAGCCGACCAGTATTCTGCAAAGCTTGTGCATTTTCCTGGCTCGTGCCAACATTGAGTTCCGCCTGTGTATGCAAACCCAATCTCTGTTGCCTGCCAGGCAGCAGCTTCAGTTAAAAATAGCACAGTTATGGCCCCCTGAAGAATCCATATTCAATCAATTGTTGTGCCAAAGTCCCACAGGTCAAACACAGGAGCGTTCAAAGGCAGGAGATCACTGCATTGAAATTTGATGTCCTAAACAGTAAATGGATGAAGCCTGCAAGGGAATGCTGCTGACTGGTGCATTCCTGGGGGCCGGAGTGTGTGCTGAGTGATGCACTGCAGTTTGGTGCAATTACTGCAATGGATCTGCACGGAAGAACCACAGTCAAGGGTCCTACTGCAGTGCACATTGAGGGGCTGAGACAGCCTTCTGAACACTGCACAAATGCATTGTTTTAAAGAGTAAACGTGAGTGCCGTTGAAACATTATAGGAAAAGTGTATTGAATTGATGTTGTACTGAACGCAGAAAATGGTAGATCCCCATTGTATTTTACTCTCTGCGTTATGAATAAAATATATTCTTGAAAAATACATCATTCAATCTGTGCTTTTTAAATTCTGAATAAAACAGAACCAAACATGCAGACAGAAAGAATGAACCCCCTTCTGGGAAGCAGAAAAGCCAAATCAGTTTAGATTTTCCACAGAGAGACACAAAAAGCTGGAGTAACTCAGCGGGTCAGACAGCATCTCTGGAGAATAGGAATAGGTGACATTTCGGGTCGAGACCCTTCTTCAGAAGAACTTACAGAAGAAGGGTCTCGACCTGAAACGTCGCCTATTCCTTTTCTCCAGAGATGGCTGTCTGACCCGCTGAGTTCCTCCAGCTTTTTGTGTCTATCGTCGGTTTAAACCAGCATCTGCAGTTCCTTCCTACACATTAGATGTTCCAGATCCCCCTCGCAAAAAGGACACTAGAATCATCGCTGGAAAAGTCAACCATCCATTCCCGAAACTGATGTTGCCTGACCCGTTAAGTTGCTCCAGCACTTGGTGAATTTGCAAAGCGATGTGCAGCTGGCAGCGTAGAGTTCATTCCTCACCTTTGGTGTTCCCTTGGATCACAATTAGTCAATACCACAACTTGAATGATTTAAATCAGGGTGATGTGCTGACACAGAAATGGAAGGACCGATCAACCTAAATCAAATAAGTTGTGAGGTACTACAGCTGATGTCACTTTAGTTTAGAGGGTCAAAGTAAAAAAAAGTCAAAAGAGTTTATTGTAATGTGTCCCTGACAGGACAATGAAATTCTTCTGAAGTTGTGTCTCAACCCGAAAGGTCAGCTATTCCTTTTCACCAGAGATGCTGCCTGACCCGTTGAGTTACTCCAGCCGTTTGGGGACTTTGGTTTAGTTTAGTTTAGTTTAGTTTAAAGGTTTCAAAGGTTTCAAAGGTCTTTTATTGTCACATGTACCAATTAAGGTACTGTAATATGCAAATTACCATACAGCCATGCGGAAAAAAAGCAACAAGACACACACGCATATGTAAAAGTTAACATAAACATCCACCACAGCCGATTCCCCACATTCCTCACTGTGATGGAAGGCAAAAAACTCCAATCTTCTTCCTCTTTATTCTCCAGCGTTCGGGGCAGTTGAACCATCCGTCGGGGCGATCGAAGCTCCCGCAGCCGGAGTCGAAGCCCCCATGTCGGGGCAATCAAAGCTCCCGCATCTGGGCGATCTCCCGACGCTTGGAGTTCTCAAAGTCAGTCTCTTTCCAGAGACCGCGGGCTCTGTGATGTTAAGTCCGCAAGCACCCACGGTTGGAGCTTCAAGTTCGATCCCTGGCAAAGGGATTGCGGGCTCCACCATGTTAAAGTCCCGTAAGCACCCGCGGTGGAGCTCCCAAAATCGGTCTCCAGCAAAGACCACCAACTCCTGGATGTTAGGCCGCAGTGCGGACGGCGATACGATATGGAAAAATATCGCATCTCCTTCGAGGTAAGAGATTAGAAAAAGTTTCCCCCTAATCCCCATCCCCCCCCCCCCCCCCCACACACACACATAAAACAAGCTAAAGAACACTAAAAACGTACAATTAACACGTATAATTAAAACACAAAGAAGGAAAGGACGGACAGACTGTTGGTGAGGCAGCCATTGCTGGCGTCACCCAGAGATACAGCACGGAAATAGGCTCTTCGGCTCACCTAGTCCGCGCCGACCAATGTTCGCCCGTACACGAGTTCTATGTTATCTCACTTTCACATCCAGTCCCTCCACACTAGGAGCAATTTCCAGAAGCCAATTAACCTACAATCCTGCACGGCTTTGGAATGTGGGAAGAAAGCGGAGCACCTGCAGAAAACCCACGCAGTCACAGGGTGACCGTGCAAACTTTGCACCGACAGCACCCGAGGTCAGGATTGAACCCGGGAACGGTGGCGCAGCGGTAGAGTTGCTGCCTTACAGCGGCACAGACCCTGGATTCGATCCTGGCTACGGGCGTTGCCTAGATGGAGTTTGTACGTTGTCCCTGTGACCGCATGCATGGGTTTTCTCTGGTTGCTCCGGTTTCCTTCCACACTGCAAAGACATTCAGGTTTGCAGGTTAATTAGCTTTAGCAAAACTGTAAATTGTCCCTAGTGTGTAGTAGGATAGTGTTAGTGTACGGGGTGATGGCTGGTTGCCGAGAACTCGGTGGGTCGAACGGCCTGTTTCCATGCTGTATCTTTAAAACCTCTGGCGTTGTGGGGCAGCAGCTCTGCCCGCTGTGACACTCTGCCTCTCTCTGTCTCTGCTCTTTGCCCATAACGTGACTCTTTGTGACACAGCTGCTGAAATGGAAGCATCTGAGGACCAGTCATTTCTCTGAACCCTCATTCAATACAGAATGTTTTTCTACAAATGTCAGAAAAGAAGTAATGAAGGAAAATGCTGAATATATGGGTCATAATCAAATAAAACAAATTTTAACGAACCTAACATAATGGTGAGAACCAAGAAGAACTTGTTACATGACAACAATAAAAAGATCTATCGTTTTACAGGAAGATGCCTCCGCTAATGACAAAGGGTCCATCCTAGTATAAAATAACTATATAAGCCGATTATATTGTAGCCAAAGCAGAAACAAGTTGCACCAACATAAAAAAACAGAACCATTTTGATTAGCTGTCAGATATGGATGAGAAAAGTTGAACTACTGCTACTGAAGAAAATCTATAGTAGAAAATTATCACTGACTCCCAAGAGCAAATCTACAAGAACATGTGTCAATGCTGCATTTATTTGAGGGTTCAGGGAAGAATCAAGGACAAGTCACACACTGGCCACTCCCTCTTCTCGCCTCTCCCCTCGGGGACAAGAAGTGTGAAAACGCACACATCCAGATTCAGGGAAAAGTTTCTTCCCAGCTATTATCGGGTAACTGAGCCATCCTACCACAACTAGAGGGCAAGTCCTGAACTATTATCCACCCCATTGGTGACCCTTGGACTATCTTTGATCGGACTTTGCTGTCTTTCCCTTGAACTAAACGCGATTCCCTTATCCTGTATATCCATACACTGCAAGTGGCTCGATTGTAATCATGTGTTGTCTTTCCGCTGACTGGTTAGCACGCAACAATAGCTTTTCACTGTATCTCGACACTCGTGACGATAAAACTAAACTGAACTGACTTCTCTCTGAAATACAAAGAAATGATTCTCAGGGAAGCATGAGGAGCATTAGTTGAGAGTTGCAGGCGTGGATGTGTAATGGAACTCCAGAGAAAGTGGGTGAAACCAGAGATAAGAGAAGAACTCATGGGTCACGCAGCATCTGTGGAGGCAAAAGATGGGTCAATATTCCGGGTTGCGACCCTACATCAGGAGTGAGAGGAAAGAGATTAGATGTCAGTGTACTGCAGTATGGGATGAGAGGTGCAACTGTGGAAGGTGCTAAGTGGTTGTTTGAACCAGACCGCGACAGAGGGGACCCATGTTTCAGGAAGAAAAGAGGACATTCCAGAAGCCCTAGGGTGGAAGGCCTCACCTTGAGAACAGATCTGGCAGACGCAGAGAACCGGAGAAAAGGGGATTGTATCCCCACAGGAGGCTGGGTGGGAGGAGGTACAGTGCTGACAAAAGCAAATGAATTGCAGGCTCTTTCTCAGCAAGTGGGCTCAAGGAAATGAGGAAAACAGCCACAAAAGAGGATATTAGTCGGTCAGAGTTGACGGGTTCTCCGTAAAGTGGCATATCTGCAAAAATAACAGGCTAGATCTGGAATTGTGCCACTTTCAAGGAAAATGTATTCTCGTAGATTCATGGTGGCCACTTTGTCATGGAGAAATACAAAGGGGGTTAGACAATGATTTTGTTATTGTCAGCTGTACCAGGTACGCGTGGTACTTGCAGACAGCTCAGCAAGACTATCTCCTGCACATAAGCACAATCTCCCTGGTTAGTACAGTATGTACGGAACAGCCCACCGCGTGCACGTGCAAGTAGCGCCATCTTTGCGCCGTTTTACAGTCCCAGCTGCAGCTGGCCACAAAGGCCCGTCTCCTCCCCCATTCCAGTCGTCCCGCAAACCGTCGCCCCTCTCCACGCCTGGCCCTCTCCAGCCCTCGTTCCCCCAGCGAGGGAGCACCTCCCACAGCCGACATCGAGGGCACGGAGGTTTAGACTCCACCCCCCCGGTTCCTCTCACCGGGCCCCTTGTCCAGCATCCACCACCATCACATTCCACCCCCTCTCTGATTCCCGACCGGTTATGTATTGGATTGACTTTCTTTAAGTTTAGTTTAGTTTAGTTTAGAGATACAGTGCGGAAACAGGCCCTTCGGCCCACCGAGTCCGCGCTGACTAGCGATCCCCGCACATTAACACTATCCTACACACACTAGGGACAATTTCTTACACATACACCAAGCCAATTAACTTACTTCTATATGGAGGGATACTGTTAACATGCTGTGTGCAACAGAGATACAGGAAAACTCATCGGAAACTGATGATGGCTGCCGAGATGTGATCTAGGCCTCAGCATCTTGGAGAAAGACTAATTGTTTACGCATAAAACCGCCTTATAGTTAACTGCTCGTTCAGGTTTTCAATCAATGGAAGGATGAAAGAGTTCAAAGCCACAATGGTTACCATAGCAATTTGAATGCTGCTTTCAGCACAAGGGCTTCCTGAAAAATTGATTCATGACAACAGAACATAATTCATCTTCAACTTACTTAAAGAGCTTGTAAAACAGGGCGACACAGTGGCTCAACGGTTTAGGCGTTACCTCACAGCGCCAGATTCGAGCCGAACGAGGGGTGCTGTCTGTGCGGCGTTTGTACATTCTCCCCGTGACCGCGTGGGTTTTCCCTGGGTGCTCCGTTTCCTCCCCCATTCCAAAAACGTGCAGATTTGTAGGTTAATTGGCTTCTGTAAAATTGACCCGCGTGTGTGGGATAATGAGTGGGAAAGTGGGATAATGTAGAACTAGTGTATGGGTGATCGATGGCCGGTGTGGAGTCACTGAGCAGAAGTGCTTCTTTCCATGCTGCATTTCGGAATTAATCTTTGGCAGTTCACCCCATTTTGACCTCATCCCCATGTCATCTGAATCGACTTGGTCACAAGTTATACGAGTAGAATTAGGCCGTTCGGCCCATCGTGTCCACTCCGCCATTGCTGATCTCCGCCTCCTGATTCCCATTTTCCTGCTTTCTCCCGAACTCCCTTGACATCCGTTCTAATCAACAATTCGTCGATCCCTGCCGTAAAAATATCCACTGACTTGGCCTCCACAGCCCTCCGTGGCAACGAGTTCCACAGATTAACTACCCTCTGACTAAAGAAGTTTCTCCTCACCTCCTTTCTAAAAGTGCGCCCTTTAATTCTGAGGCTCCAGTGGAAACATCCTTTCCACATCCACTCTATCTTTGCCTTTCATTATTCTGTAAGTTCCAATGAGGTCCCCCGTCAACCTTCTAAACTCCAGCGAGTAGAGGCCCAGTGCTGTTAAACGCTCATCATATGCCGACCTATCAAAGTTACAGGAACATCCAAATGTTGCCTTATTGTCATTCCAGATAGTAGCTCTTAAAATGTACATGAAAGCAGCAACCAAACTATTGAATGGAAAAGGCACGAGGTACATTTGCCATGCAAATAAAATGCTCCACCTGACCAGGATGTAACACAATGTAGACACAAAAGATTATGGATGCTGGAGTATTATCTTGAGTATAAAGCAAACGGCTGGTGGAACTCAATGGGTCCGACAGCATCTATGAGGGGAAATAGACAAACAATGCTTTGGGTCGGAACCCTTTCCCCCTGGAATTTTCTCTCTAAACCTCTTCACTGTTCTGCCTCTCTTTCCTCCTTTAACATGATCCTTGAAAACCAACCCCTCCTCCTTTCTTTGCTCATCAATTCTAAAATCTCTCGGTTGCTAAACACTTTAACTCACCCCTCCTATTGAAGTTGATACACTGACATGAAAATCCATCTCTGACCTGTACCAGATGACCTGTTTTTGTTTTTTTTTTTTTTCTTTTTTACAAATATAAAGATTGTGGAGATAGACCGGGAGATAGTTGTTCATCCAACCCTAAACTCAAGTTGTGACTTTAATTTTGTGTTAAACCAATTTACTTTTTAAAACATTCAATAAATGGAGACCATATTTTTTTTAATTGTTCTGGTTTGTCAATTAAGACATATCTTATTTTTTCCAAATGCAAGGTCTCGGTCATTTCCGTCATCCACATTTTAATTGTGGTGGGTTGTTGGTTTTTTCCAAAATTTAAGTATTAATTTTTTCGTAGTTATTAAACTTTAATCAAGAAAGTGTGTCTCGCTTATCGTACCAGATGACCTGTTGACACAGAATGTATTAGGATCAGCATCGATTGCAACAGCAGCACAAGTCACACATCTCTTATCACATTCATTTTGCAAATGTTTAAATGTGCTTTCACCCATTTAAGTTCCGAAATTGGACCAAGGCTTTCCAAGGTCAACCTTTTCCAACATCAATGATGCATCGATAATGTGATCAATGTCCACAGAACTCATCCTGGCCTTACCGTCAGAAAAAAGGACCAATAATTGAACTTACAAAATGGAGCAAATCGCAGCATCTTCACTCAGCCGTGAATGAAAATGTCCTGACTAGGTCATGGATATTTTGCTCTCTGGAACGTTTTCACTGTTATTGGGCAGGATTTCAACTGAAAATTGGTGCAAACACATTTAAACATGTGTAAAAAATAAACGTAATCTGTGATTCATGCATTAAAAGTGGATGTTATGCCATCCAATTAAACTGATGCAACACAGACTTTATTACTCCCATCAATGCCAAGGCATCGTAAATATAAATAGTTTCTAATAACACAGAAAACTAGACTGTGGGACCCGTTGGGTCCCTGTCACACAGGAGGCTTGGTTCCTCAACGCAATATTCCACCACTCACCCATAGCCCCCAACTGCACAGGCGCAGCTCATTTCCCCTCATCCCTAGCACTCTCTCCCCCTCCTCTTCACCACCCTCTTCTTTCCTCTCTCCTCCTCCCCAATCCCTCCCTCACCTCTCCTCACTCAGAATTTTCGGAGGGACCGGAAGTGGCCTGGCCTGGCGCAGAGTCGGAGTTGTCGCCAAACGGAAAGCGGAGATTCTGATCCCGGCGGAGGAGAGCGTTACTCTCCTCAGTCACTCCTTCCCTCCATAGCTCCTCTCCATGCCCTACTCCCCTCCTCTCCCTCTATCCACTCTCCTCCACCACACTCCCTCCTACCTCCCTCCCTCCCACCATAACTCCTCTCCCTTCTTGCGTGCCCCGGAGGAGCATCAGCCATCGGTGCCCGTAGAGCCAGGTCTCGGATCTTCGGCTCGGCCTGGAAGCAACAGCAGCTACGTCAGCGTGTGGGCGGGGGGGAAAAGATGGGGAAGAGCCACGGGGAGAGGGGGGTATCACGGGGAGGGGTGCAGGAGCCAGTGAGGGGAACCAGAGGGGAAGGGGCTGGAGCTGCGGGGCGTTGCGATGGCGGAGCGTTTGGGACTCACAGCGGACGTTGGACGCTCTCCTCCGCCAGGATCAGACTCTCCGCTTTCTGTTTGGCGACATCTCCGACTCCGCCCCGGGCCGGGCCAGGCCACTTCCAGTCCCTCCGAAAATTGTGTCCAGTTGGAGACTTCCACTGGCCACCTAGAGCGTCCCTCAGCTCCAGTAAAGACACGATGGCGCAGGAAGGGGCGGACCATCCCGGGGAGTGACAGGAGAAGCGACCAATCCGTGCGGCGCTGACTGGCAGGAGAGGAGATCGATCTGTGCGCGCGCGGTTTTTGCAATTTTTAAACCTCGCTAAATTTTACAAGATACTACCGATCAGAACGAAACTTTGTGCACTCGCAGCACAGGAGAACGGCGAGCGAGCTGACAAAAATCGTAGCGCTATCACGTACCGTTTTTGAGCAAATAGAAAAAACACGCAAACCGGAAGATCAGAGTTTTAGAGACAGACAGACAGACAGACAGACAGACAGACAGACAGACAGACAGACAGACAGACAGACAGACAGACAGACACGAAAATGCTGGAGTAACACAGGAAATCTCCAGGATAGAAGGAATGGGTGACGTTTCGGGTCGAGACCCTTCTTCAGACTGAGAGTCAGTGGAGAGGGAGCCTAGAGATATTGAAGGGTAAGGTGTGAAAATGACAGATCAAAGCAGATGTTGATAAGGAAATGTAGAATGGTTTATTGTCAGCTGAGGGGAAGATGAGAAGGAGGCATGCAATCAATAAAATTAATCAGGACAGTGAAACTTGTCAGAGAATGAGGGTGGGGGAGGAACAGTGAGCAGATCCTGATCCTGAGCATGAAGGATCTTAAATCTGTAATGTTAACTGTTTCTCATTCCACAATTGCTTCCTGATTTGTTGTGTTTTTCCTGGCATTTTCTCTTTTTGTTTCAGATTTCCAGCATCTGCAGTATTTTCCATTTTCATTTAGATCCTAGCAATTGTCATTATGGAGATAATATAGACATAATGAATATAATAGCAGCATACATAAATGTTGCATGTAAATTAGACTAAATGTGGACTATCTCTGTCTCTGTAGACCAAGTCACCAAGAAGTCCCTTTGAACTAACACAAGGTTTTACACTTCTCCCCTTACCTGACCTGAGTGAGATTTTGATTAGTTTACTTTCGTTTCGTGTAGTTTAGAGATATTCAGCACGGAATCAGGCCTTCGACCAACCGAGTCCGCACCCGCCAGCGATACCCGCACACTAACACTATTCTACACACACTGGAGACAATTTACAATTATACCATGCCAATTAACCTACAAACCTGTATGTCTTTGGAGTGTGGGAAGAAAATGGAGATCTGGGAGAAAACCCACGCAGGTCACGGGGAGAACGTACAAACTCCGTACAGACAGCACCCGTGGTCGGGATCGAACCCGGATCTCTGCGTGGTTACGGCAGCAACTCTACCGCTGCGCCACCGTGCCGCTCCATTTCCATCCAAGCTACTTCCACCGCAACTACCCCTGCTTGCCCCCTGGAATTTCCTCCCGAAACCTCTTCACATTCTGCCTCTCTTTCCTCCTTAACATGCTCCTTGATACCCAACCCCTTCTCCTTTCTTTGATCATCATTGCTAATATCTCCCAGAGGCTAAACACTTTAACTCCCCCTTCCAATTCCCACACCGATCCTTCTGTCCGTTGTCACAGTGATGCCAAATATAAATTGGAGGAACAACACCTCATATTTCACTGGGCAGCTTACAACCCAGCGTGTATGAATATTGATTTCTCTAACTTCGAGTAAAACTTGCTTCCCTCTCTCTCTCCATCCCTCCCCACCCTAGTTCTCCAACTAGTTTCACTCTCCTCCTGATTCATTTTACTGTGTGTATGCTTCGCTGTCACCTTCCCCTCAACCAGCAATGAACCATTCTACATTTCCTCGATCACCATCTGCTTTAATCTGTCCTTTTCACACCTTACATTACATTCGATATAACCATATATAAACCATATAACCAATTACGCACGGAAAACAGGCCCTCTCAGGCCCTTCCAGTTCGTGCTAGACCATCATCCCATCTACCTGCACTCAGACCATACCCCGCCCATTCCCTTCACGTCCATATACCTGTTAAAATCGATCCTGCCTCCACCACTTCTGCTGGAAGCATTCCTCTGAGTAAAAAGGTTCCCCCTTCACGTTACCCCGAAACTTCTGTCCCTTAATTCTCATGTCATGTCTTGTTTGAATCTTCCTACCCTCAATTATCCACGTGTCTATCCCTTTCATCATTTTAAAGACCTCAATCAAGTCCCCCCTGCGCTCCAAAGAATAAAGACCTAACTTGTTCAACCTTTCTCTGTAACATAGTTGCTGGAACCCTGGCAACATTCTAGAAATCTCCTCTGTTACTCTCTCTATTTTGTTGACATCCCTTCCTATAACTAGGCGACCAAAATGTACACCATACTCCAGAATTGGTCTTACCAATGCCTTGTACCAATTTTTAACATTACTTCCCTACTGCCTATATTCAATGCTCTGATTTATAAAGGCCCACACCAAGACCCCTAACCTATCTACATGCGATTTCCACCTTCAGGGAACTATGCACAGTGATCCCTCTGTTCCACAGCATTGTAATTTTGATTTGTCATTCACACTTACAGCATCTCCATCTGCCATCTTTCAGCCACTCCAAATGGCCCAAATCTCTCTGTCGACTTTGAAAATGTACTTCATGTATCATCTGCATACTTACTTATCCAATTTTCCACCCCTCATCCAGATCATTGATATACATGACAAACAACAGTGGACCCAAGGACAGATCCTGAGGCACCCCACTGGTCACGGCTTCCAACCTGACAAACAGCCATCCACCATTACTCTCTGACATCTCCCATTCAGCCACTGTTGAATCCATCTTGCTACTCCGCCATTAACACCCAAAGATGAACTTTCTTAACCATCCTTCCATGGGGAACCTTGTCAAAGGCCTTATTGAAATCCATATAGACAAATCCACTGCTTTACCCTCATCAATTTCCCTAGTTACCGCTTCAAAAAAATCAAGAAGGTTTGTCAAACATGACCTTCCAGGCACAAATCCTGTTGGACTGTTCCTGATCAGACATCCAGATGCTTATATATATTATCTCTAAGTATCCTTTCCATTATTTGCCCACCACTGACGTCAAACTAATAGGTTTATAATTGCTAGGTTTATTCTTTGAACCCTTTTTAAACAATGGAAAACATGCGCAGTACGCCAATCCTTCGGCACTATTCCGTTTCTAATGACATTTGAAATATTTTGTCATAGCTCTGCTATTTTACACTAACTTCCTCAATGTCCTAGGGAATATCCTGTCTGGACCTGGAGACTTATCCACTTTTATATTTTTCAAAAGTGTCAGTACTTCCTCCTCTTTGAATCTCATAGTTTCCATAGCTACTCTACTTTTTCCCCTTAACTCACAGAGTTCAATTATCCTTCTCCTTGGTGAATACCGAAGAAAAGAATTGTTCAATATCTTCCCCCATCTCTTTTGGCTCTGCAGATAGCTGTCCATTCTGGTTCTCTAATGGTCCAATTTTATCCCTCGTTATCCTTTTGCTATTAATATTTTCCAGAATCCAGGCTCTAAGTTCATCCACCTTGCTTACGATGCTCCTAGCTTAAAATATACACATTTTAGAAACCCACATCCCTTATTCTCTGTCTATTATATTTTTCATCTTTCTCGCCTACATTTTGGATCCGAGTGCTTCCCTTCTCTGCCTCTTGCCCCACACCCTGACCCCTAGCCCCTCTACCCAGTCCCCTCCCCCCCCATATATCTTTGTCCATACTGTATCTCTAGTTTCCCTGTCCCCTGACTCGCAGCCTGAAGAAAGAAGGGTCTCGACCCAAAACGTCACCCATTCCTTCTCTCCTGAGATGCTGCCTGTCCCGCTGAATCACTCCACCATTTTTGTGTCTGGCTTCGGTGTAAATCAGCATCTGCAGTTCCTTCCTACACTAATAATTCTTGATTTGATTAGGCTTAATTCTTATTTGATACCTTTCCTCCTCAGCAGCTTAGCATCCTTCAGCAAAGTTAGACCTGTATTATAAATGGAACACTGCTGTAAATGTGAGGCACATTGGACATCTTGCTAAAAGTGCTCTGCAAGCTATCAACTAAACTGATCCAGAAACCACAAACGTTTAGTATAGTTTAGAGATACTGCGCAGAAACAGGCCCTTCGGCCCACCGATCCCCGCACACTAACACTATCCCACACGCACTAGGGAGAATTTTACAATTATACCAAGCCAATTAACCTACAAACCAGTCCGTCTTTGGAGTGTGGGAGGAAACCGAAGATCTAGGAGAAAACCCACGCAGTCACGGGGAGAGCGTACAAACTCCGTACGGACAGCACCCGTAATCAGGGTTGAACCCGGGTCCATGGAGCTGCAAAGTAGTAGATCTACCGCTGCACCACTGTGTCACAAATGGGCTTGAATTGAATGGACAGTATTCACCATTTAAATCAAAGTGGTGACCCATTCAGGATAATAAGGAGCTCGATGATATACTTAGACAAAGGCATTTCACACCGGCATGTCATGTTTAATGCTTTTAATATTTCATGCAATCATATTAAGACCATTCTATTTTTATTGTGTTTGACATTATGCTGCGAACCATCATTTAGAAACGGCATCACTCTCAAAGTAATAAAGAAGGAACTTGCATTAATATAGCCATTTCCATAACCTTGAAATGCCACACTGATTGTACTAGCTAATTCATCAAGGCTCTTGCTCGAGAGATGAGTGGAAAAATGTAAGTCACCACCAGATGAGGGGCTAAGGCAAGTAATGGCAGGGCAGACTAGTTGTAATAGTACTCAAGTAAAATAGCAGGGGCATAATGGTGGTCTGCTTCCTCTGTTGATTGCCTTTGGTTAGTGGAGAAAGAGGGGCAAGGGGGATTGAGAGATGACTTTAAGAGATGATTTTTTCATCATTGATATCTGGAAGGAAGAGGTTTAGTTTGAAGAAGATTCTTGACACAAAACATCACCCATTCCTTCTCTCCAGAGATGTTGCCTGTCTGCTGAGTTACTCCAGCATTTGGTGTCTATCTTTGGTTTAAACCAGCATCTGGTATTCCTTCATACAGGTTTGTTCAGTTTAGCGATACAGCACGGAAACAGGCCCTATAGCCCACCGAGTCCACGCCGACTAGCGATCACCCCGTGCACTAGCACTATCTTACATACGAAGCCACTTAACCTACAAACCTGGACATCCTTGCAATGTGGGAGGAAAAACCGCAGCACTCGGAGAAAACCCACACGGGCACAGGGAGAACGTGCAAACTCTGTGCAGACAGCACCCATAGTCGGGATGGAACCCGGGTCTCTGGCGCTGCAAGACAGTGACTCTACCACTGGGCCACCGTGCTCCCTTACATCTCCTACAGCAGTGACTGCGTTTTTAAAATGTGCTTCCTTGTTGTGTATATTTCTTCGAGACCTCCTGTAGCTGTGAAAAGTGCTATGCAAATGCACGTTATTTAAAGCAAAAATGCTGATGTGTATTTCAAATAAACAAAATGTTGGTGAATGCACTAACGGACTTTGGTGGTGATGTGGGAGAACTTCATGCCATTTGTTTATAAATGTTCATCACTGATGCTGAGTGGTTGGAAATTGGTTTGGAGGGAGTGCAGATTTAAGGTCACAGTCATATCAGTCACAATCTTATTGAATGGCAGGGCCATCCAAGGGCTGATTAAACTATGCCTGCTCCATACCAACATGGAGATATGCACTAAATGCTGGAGTTACTCAGAGGGACAGGCAACATCTCTGGAGAGCTGGAATGGGTGACGTTTTAGGCCGAGACCCTTCTTCTGATTAAAATGGAGGCATGGATTCAAATTCCACTTTGGTCACTGGTGTAACTATATATATATATATAATGCGTAGGAAATGGGTGATGTTTCAGGTCGAGACCCTTCTTCAGACATTCATTCTCTCCAGAGATGCTGCCAGGCCCGCAGAATCTGCAGTTCCGTACTAATATGGCTTTGAAATGACCGAATGGCCTACTCCTGCACTTATAGTCTATTGAAATATATATAAAATATTATATATAAATTCCACTTTTTCCTATACTTTATATATATATATAAACAGGCCATTCTATGGCCTATTTCTATATATAAGACCTCCCTGGTGGAATAAAACTGGGTGAAAAAAAAAGTCTTACCTTCCACTACCTGCAACCTCCGGCAACCACCTTCAACTAGCATCGCAACCGGCTTCGACTAAAAAATTACCGATTTTTAAAAAAGCAACCTATTTTTAGTCGCAGCCGGTTTCAAATTTTTTTAAATAATCGCCGGAACATAGAAGAAGAGGAAACCACTGTCGACCATTAGGGAGACTGACAAAAACCTCCAGGAACCGCACGGAAACCTTAGGTGGGGCGCAAAGTCTCCAGAGGTTTCCATTCAGGTTTCCTAAGTGGGACAGGAGCATTAGAAAAATCAATAATCTGTCAATCTCCGCTTTAAAAATACCCAATGACTTGGCCTTGTCAGCCATCTGTGGCATGAATTTCATAGATTCTGATAATTGGCTTCGGTAAAGATTGTAAATTATCCCCAGTGTGAAGGATTGTTCTAGTGTCCGGGGATCTCTGGTCGGCGTGGATTTGGTGGGACAAAGGGCCTGTTTCTGCACTGTATCTCAAAAACTAAACTATCAAAAGCTAATGCCTCAAGTGGGGATATCTGGTCTGCCACATGTACTTTTAGCTTTGAGATACATTGCGGAAACAGGCCATTCAGCCCACCTGGTCCGCACCAACCAATGATCCTTGCACATTAACAATATCCCACGCACATAAGGGCCAATTTACACTTATATACCAAGCCAATTAACCCACACACCTGTACGTCTTTGAAGAGTGGGAGGAAACCGAAGATCTCGGAAAAAACCCACACTGGTCACAGGTGGAACGTAGAAACTTCGTGCAGACTGCACCCGCAGTCGGGATCGAACCCGGGTGTCTGGCGCTGCCAGCGCTGTAAGGCGGCAACTCTCCTGCTGCGCCACCGGGCCGCCCACTTCTGATACAACAATGTAACGCATCATTAAAATATTGAAACCAACCACAAAGCAAAACCTGAAACAAACCAATTATGAACCGACAGAAACACAACTAAATTGGGCAGGGTGTAGATAATCCATTCAGAGCAAGGTACTTGGCTGCTCTGCAGCAGCCTTCGGGCATTTTTAGTTCTAAGCTGTTCATTTGTTTCGGGAACCTTAATCCATTGCAACGCTGTAATTTAGGCTTAATTAGGTCATGCAGGTATTTTGAGCAGATTGCCTGCAGAATGATTTCAATTAATTCACAGATCTAATTAAGTAGTTCAGATCAGAGGGCTGGGTATCAGCATTTATGCAAAAGCTTCCATCTGTAGATGGCAATGTGGGGCAACGGTCCTACCTGACTGATTACTAAGCGAAGACTGCCATAGGCACTACCTTTCTGGAGTAAGGGTCTAAGATGGGAATGGATAATTGATCCTGTGCTTTGATAAGTAACAACAATAATTAAAGCGTTGGCCTTTGTTGTAAGAGATGGAGACACAAGAGTTAATTAGCTAGTTTAGTTTATTCTCATGTGTACCGAGGTACAGTGAAAAGCTCTTGTTGCATGCCATCCAGTTAGTGGAAAGACAATACATGATTACAATCGTCATCCACCGTAATAGGGAATAAAATGGAATAACGGTCAGTGCAAGATGAAGCCAGTAAAGTCCGATCAAAGACAGTCTCCAATGAGGTATTTCAGGACTGCTCTCTAGTTGTGGGAGGGTGCTTCAGTTCAAGTGTAAGTCTTGCCATATTAGAGTGACAGAGTCATGCTGCATGGAAACAGGCCCTTCGGTCATACTTTCTCATGCCAACCAACTTGCCCCATCGACACTAGTCCCACCTGCCTGCGTTTGGCCCATATCGCTTCAAACCTGATGTTTTCAAGAGTTAGATTTTGCTCTTAGGGCTAAAGGAAACAAGGGATTTGGGGAGAAAATAGGAACGGGGCACTGATTTTAGATGGTCAGCCATGATCATATTGAATAGCGGCGCTGGCTTGAAGGGCTGAATGGCCTACACCTGCACCTATGTTTCTATATTTCTAAGTTTCTATCCATGTATTTGTCTAAATGTTTCTTAAACGTTGTAATACAGAGCTTAGATGAAGCTACATTTGGTGTACTGTAAGCAATTTCGGCCTTGATTACCAAAAAGGCAAGTATTAACTTGGAATCAGGACAGCATTGACTAGTGGGGAGACAATGTTGTTCATGGAGGAGAGAGTCTTCATTCAGTTGGATGGCACACTGAGGGGTGAAGCTGACAGTAGAGTTGCTGCCTCACAACGCCAGAGACCCAGGTTTGATTCTGACGACGGGAGTTTGTACGTTCTCCCTGTGACCATGTTGGTTTTCTCCAGGTGCTCCAGTTTTCTCCCACACTCCAAAGACATACAGATTTGCATGTTAATTGGATTGGGTAAAATTGTAATTTCTTTTCCATAGTGTGTAGGACAGGGCTGGTATACGGGGATCGCTGGTCGGCATGCACTCAGTGGGCCTGTTTGCGTCAAAGCTGCCTCCTCCATCATTAATCCAGTCTGAGTGGGAAGTCCTGATCTTAATCCTTGCCGTTGAACACTAACGAGGTGTGCAAGGAATTAAGATGGCAATGCATACCTACGCTCCCAATAAATTAGTACCTCACAGCGCCAGGGTCCTGGGTTCGATCCTGACTACGAGTGCTTGTCCGAACGGAGTTTGAACGTTCTCCCCGTGACCACGTGGGTTTTCTCCGAAATCTGCAGTTTCCTGCCACACTTCAAAGACGTACAGGTTTGTAGGTTAATTGGCTTGGTATAAATGTAAAATTGCTCCTAGTGTGTGTAAGGTGGTGTTAATGTGCGGGGATCGCTGGTCAGTGTGGCCTCGGTGGGCCGAAGGGTCTGCTTCTGCACTGTATCTCTAAACTAAACTAACTAATTCACAACTTGTTGCTAATACCATCCCACTAGCCCGTTTGGACTTGTACTCAAAGACTCCAGTGTACGGGGTGATTGTTGGTCAGCTTGGGACTCGATGAGCTGAAGCGCCTGTTTCCACATTGTATCTCTAAAGACTAAAGATCTCAGAGTTGCTGGAGCCCAAATTAAATGATGATATCAAGACTTGTTTCATGCCAATGTACACTTAAAGTGGCTACAATGGCAAGTACAATCCTGCTCGTCGGATAGTCATGTAAACTTATTTATTTAAGAAGAAGTAGTTGAGGCTGGGACTATCCCAATGTTTAAGAAATAGTTGGACAGGTACATGGATAGGCCACATTTGGAGGGATATGGACCAAATGCAGGCAGGCGGGACTAGTGTAGCTGGGACATGTTGGCCGGTGTGTGCAATCTGGGCCAAAGGGCCTATTTCCACACTGTATCATTCTATGACTCTATCTACTATTCAAAGGTTATTTACAGATCTGATCTGAAGGACTGCATTCAGTTTTGGGCCCATATTCAAGGATGTACTGATCTTCAAAAGGGTCGAGGATCCTTTTGGAGAAACAAAAGGATCGAACTGTGAAGAGGCTGTTAGGAGGTTGCAGAGTGACCTGGACAGGTTGAGTGGGTGGGCAGATGCTGTATAATATAGATCAATGTGAGGTTATCCACTTTGGCGGCAAAAACAAGGGGGCAGATTATTATCTCAGTGGGGTTAGGTTAGGTAAGGGGAAGGTGCAGCGAGACCTGGGTGTCCTTGTACACTGGTCACTGAAAGTTGGCTTACAGGTACAGCAGGCAGTGAAGAAAGCTAATGGAATGTTGGCCTTCATAACAAGAGGATTTCAGTATAGGAGTAAAGAGATTCTTCTGCAGTTGTATAGGGCTCTGGTGTATTGTGTGCAGTTTTGGTCTCCTAATTTGAGGAAGGACATCCTTGTGATTGAGGCAGTGCAGCGAAGGTTCACAAGATTGATCCCTGGGACAGCAGGACAGTCATATGAGGAAAGATTGAAAAGACTAGGCTTGTATTCACTGGAGTTTAGACTGGACAAGCTAGATGCAGGAAAAATGTTCCCAATGTTGGGCGAGTCCAGAACCAGGGGGCCACCGTCTTAGAATACAGAGGAGGTCATTTAAGACTGAGGTGAGAACTTTTTCACCCAGAGAGTTGTGAATTTATGGAATTCCCTGCCACAGAGGATGGATTTAAAGAGATAGTTAGATAGAGCTCTAAGGGCTAGTGGAGTCAAGGGTCATGGGGAGAAGGCAGGCACGGGTTATTGATAGGGGAAGATCAGCCATGATCACAATGAATGGTGGTGCTGGCTCGAAGGGCCGAATGACCTCCTCCTGTTCCTATTTTCTATGTTTCTATGTTTCTATGTTTCTAGGTGCAGATTCATTGGATTAGTATCATAGATTAAAAGCTAAATTTAAGGGGACTGATTTGCAATCAATATACATTCTGTTACTGCTGAGGGATGAGCTGCCTGAACAATGGTGGAATGTGGGGAGGAGTGTGTTCCCACCAAAAGCATCTTAGTTTAGTTTAGTTTAGAGATACAGCGTGGAAATAGGCCCTTCAGCCCACGCCGACCAGCGATCCCTGCACATTAACACTATCCTACACGCACAGGGGACAATTTTTACATTTACTAAGCCAATTAACCTGCAAACCTGTATGTCTTTGGAAACTGAAGATCTTGGAGAATTCCCACACGGGTCGCAGGGAGAACGTACAAACTCCGCACAGACAGCACCCGCAGTCGGGATCAAAAACCAAGTCTCCGACGTTGCTGGCGCTGTAAGGCAGCGACTCTACCACAGCGCCTCCTTGCCGCCCTCCGTGCCTCTCTATGTTCCCCTACCAGACGCCTTGGATGACCTCATCGAAACGTACAGAATAATGAAAGGCTTGGATAGAGTGGATGAGGAGAGGATGTTTCCACTGGTGGGAGAGTCTAGGACTAGAGGTCATGGCCTCAGAATTATAGGACGTTCTTTTAGGAAGGAGATGAGGAGGAATTTCTTTAGAGGATGGTGAATCTGTGGAATTCTTTGCCACAGATGGCTGTGGAGGCCAATTCAGTGGATATATTTAAGGCAGATAGAGAGATTCTTGATTAGTACAGGTGTCAGGGGTTATGGGGAGAAGGCAGGAGAATGGGGTTGGGAGAGAGAGATAGATCAGCCATGATTGGATGGCGGAGTAGACGTGATGGGCCGAATGGCATAATTCTACTCCTATCCCTTATGACCTTGCACTTCGTCACTGCCTAGAAGGCAAAATCACGTGGTAGCACAAGCGACAGACAGTGAAGCATCACTCCCAGACCAGCTCAATGCGCTCTATGCATGCTTTGAAAGGGAGAACACATTGATGAGCCTTCGCGGGCCCCCATAGCCCCCAAAGGCATTGCAATCTCGGACACCGAGGCCAAAGTTAGAAGACCCTTCATGAGGGTAAATCCAAGGGAAGCATCCGGATCCGAGGGTGCACCTGGTATGTTCTTAAAACCTGTGTGGACCAGTTGGCCTGCGGACATCTTGAACATCTCATTGCTGATGTCTGAGGATGCCACCTGCTTTAAAAATACAGGCGTGATGCTGGTGCCCAAGCAGAGTAAGTGTCGTGCCTCAATGACCAAGGCCGGTGGCACTAATGTCCATGGTGATGAAGTGCTTTGAGAGGTTGATTATTACACATACAGTATTAACTCCTGCCTTGGCAAGAACTTGGACCCACTACAACTTGACCACTGCCACAATAGATCAACGGGGACACGATCTTGTTGCCTCTCCACTCTGCACTGGACCACTTGGACAATAAGAAAACATAAGATGGACACAAAGTGCTGGAGTAACTCAGCGGGGCAGGCAGCATCTCTGGATAGAAGGAAATATGAAAACGTATGTCCGGCTGTCGTTCATCGAATGCAGCTCGGCGTTCAACACAAATCATCCCCTCCAAACTCGTTACCACGTTCAGGGAACTGGGGCTCTGCGCATCGCTTTGCAACTGGATCCTCGACTTCCTCATCGACAGACCACGTCTGGTATGAATTGGCAACAATGCTTTCTCCTCCACGGGAGCACATGAAGCTGAAGCCTTCATGAAAACTAGAAATGTACCGGTCTTCATAACTCAAGAGAAGGAGGAGAGCGTGTAAGGTTTTTCCACACATCTGAGTCTGAAGAAAGAGTCCCGATCCGAAACATCACCTACCCATGTTCTCCAGGGATGATGCCTGATCCACAGAATTACTTCAGCACTTTGTGTCTTTTTTTTTTGTTGAAAAACCAGCATCTGCAGTTCCTTGAGTGTTTGCAATATTAATTGCCCATGGGTTGAGCTTGCTGTGTGCAAACGAGTTGTGGCGCTTCCACACATCAGAACCAACTGCACTTTTAAATTACATTACTCTTTCAGGAGCGAGATAAACTCTTTCTTTAAGTCCCAGAGGTGCTCCAAAAGGAGGCAACGATTGCTAAATAAGTCTTAGTTTGGGCTGTTGACAGGTGAGTGATGGATTGCAGAGAGGAGACGAGGGGTCAGGTTACAACTCTGGATCAAAGATTCCCGCTGATACCAGTAATTGCATTTTATATTGATGTTCCGACACTTTCGATCCCTCTTCATCAGTTTGCAATTGCATGTGTTCACAATTTGATCCTGTGACCAGCACCCACTGAAATCTCCTCTTAGTTACTAAGATCCAGTAACTGAATAAGTTACTCGATCTCCTTCATGTTCATAAGTTCTAGGGGCAGAATTAGGCTATTCGGCCCATCAAGTCCACTCTGCCATTCAATCATGGCTGACCTGTCTTTTCCTCTCAACCCCATTCTCCCGCCTTCTCTCCATAACCCCCTGACACCTGTGCTACTCAAGAATCTATCTATTTCTGATATTTCTGATCTTAAAAATATCCACTGACTTGGCCTGAACAGCCATCTGTGGCGATGAACTCCACAGATTCACCACCGTCCGCATGGATTTTGCCCGTGTGCTCCGGTTTCCTCCCGCACTCCAAAGAACTACAGGTTTGTAGATTAATTGGCTTTGGTGAAGATTGTAAATATTCCCTAGTGTGTAGGATAGTGCTAGTGTACGGGGCGATCACTGGTCGGCGCAGACACGGTGGGTCGAAGGGCCCGTTTCCGCGCTGTATGTCTATACGAAACTAAACTAAACTAAAATATCTCATTTGAAAGTTGCTCTGGCCAACATACGGCTGTTTATGGGAGCTGGCTATGCAAAATTTTACTGTTGTGCTTCTCATTACAGTGACTGTTTTTCAGAACTCCTTCATTTACTATAATCCTTTTGGAACACACTAGGGGCACAAAGCATGCCTTAAAAATGCAGCGCAGGCCACCGTGCTTCCCACTCACCCCCAACTCAAGAGGAAATTGTTGCCAGCAGAATAATGAGGCAATAATTAATTTTCCTTGAATCACTCGATCAAGGCAAATTGAAAGTCACTGAACTCACTTCTGAAGTCCGAAGCAGTGTCTCTGACCCGTCGAATTGCTCCAGCATTTTGAGTCTGTCTTCGGTGTGTGAACCAGCATCTGCATTTCCTTCCTCCTCACTTTAATGCGGGCAAGGGTTTTAACATATGCCAGTCCAAAGTACTGATCGGGGGAAGCAGACACTGTAAATTTTTCATCTCAATCTGGCGAAAAATACTCAAGCAAAATGTTGGGCCAGAGAAGCCAACTTGTAAACTCAGAGTTGATGGAGGGGAAGCCTCTTCATTTTCCCTCTTCACCGACTCAAAAAGGGGAACAGTAATTCCCCATGATGAGGTCTTCCTATCTACATTCAAAATTGTAAATGCCTAAAATTACAGATTATAGTGAGGGACTATGAACAGAAGTGTAAACGGGCAATATAAAGCAAATTTCTTTTATATCTTCAACATAATTGTCTTTTGAAAAGGACAGGTGTGTTCAGATACTATAGTGGTGTGTAAGAAGCTTTTAGATAGGTACATGGATATGCAGGGAATGGATTATATGCGTTAAGTGATGATGAATCTGTGGAACTCATTGCCCCTGATGGCGGTGGAGGCCAATGCATTGGGTATTTTAAAGCGGAGATTGAAACTTTTTTGATTAGTAAGACTGTCAAAGGTTACAATAAGGGTTGGGAGATTGCAACCTTCACGTGGTCCGCCCTGTTTCGACGAATGCAATCAACCTGGCCTGCACAATCAAGTAAGGTCAAATAGAACAAGTTGTCCTACAACTTTAGCCTGTGCAGGCCATACGCAAGAAGAAGAGGGTTACAATGAGAAAGCAAGAGAATGAGGTTGGGAGTGAAAAATAGATCAGCCATGATCAAATGATGGGGCAGACTTGATGGGCCGAATGGACTAATTCTGCTCCTGTGCCTTATGGTCTTACAGTGGGCCACATGACCTGTTCCCACGCTGTACTTTTCTAGGTTCTACATTCCTAAGCTCATTCTACTTGAAAATGTCCAATCGAAAGGTCAATTACCTCATTCCATTGGCATTGGTAACTCTTTAGCTAACTCTTAGCGTTCCAAGCTATTACAGTAGCTTTGCCTTCTGAACTTTCCCAGCCTGGATCCCATGTACTGAGCAAGATTACACACTCTGCACCCTGCACTTTACATAGTCCTAACCATTTAGTTTAGTTTAGTTCAGCTTAGTTTAGAGATACTGCCCACCAGGTCCGGGCAGATCAGCGATCACCCATACACTAGTTATATCCTACATGCTGAAGACAATTGACAGAAGCCAATTAACCTACAAACCTGCGCGCCTTTGGAATGCGGGAGACAATAGACAATAGGTATAGGAGTGGCCCTTCGAGCCAGCATGGCCATTCAATGTGATCATGGCTGATCATCCCCAATCAGTATCCCGTTCCTGCCTTCTGCCCATATCCCCTGACTCTACTATTTTTAAGAGCCCTATCGAGCTCTCTCTTGAAAGCATCCAGAGAACCTGCCTCCACCGCCCTATGAGGCAGAGAATTCCACAGACTCACCACGCTCTGTGAGAAAAAGTGTTTCCTCGTCCATTCTAAATGGGTTACTCCTTGTTCTTAAACCGTGGCCCCTGGTTCTGGACTCCCCCAACATCGGGAACATGTTTCCTGCCTCTAGTGTGTCCAAGCCCTTAACAATCTTATATGTTTCAATGAGATTCTCTCTCATCCTTCTAAACTCCAGGGTGTACAAGCCCAGCTGCTCCATTCTCTCAGCATATAACAGTCCCGCCATCCCGGGAATTAACCTGGTGAACCTACGCTGCACTCCCTCAATAGCAAGGAAATAGGGAGGAAACAACAGCACCCGGAGAAATTCCACATGATCACAAGGAGAATGTACGAACTCCGTACAGACAACACATGAAGTCATGAAACCCAGGTCTCTAGCGCTGTAAGGCAACATCTCTACCGCTGTGCCACCAAGCCACCTTGTAGTTTTCTGTAGTGTGAAGTTACCAAGAACACAGATAACAATTCATCAAGAGGAAGATTTCCTGAAACCATTTACGATTTCATTGTATATCTCAACAATGGACTAAACAAAAAAACATGAAATATCAAGGCTTAAAAAGATGCCTTTGTTGTCAGGGCAGAGTTGATGTTTTTGGAAAGCCAACGTACACGTTCTTTCTGTAAGAAGGAACTGCAGATGCTGGTTTACGCTGAAAATGCTGGAGTAACTCAGCGAGTCAGGTAGCATCTCTGGAGAAAAGGAATAGATGACGTTTTGGGTCGAGACCCTCCATCAGACCCGAATATACATTCTTTATTCCAGGGACTGCTAAAGCCATGAAATCCTTGCAAAATGGTGTTGACGTAACCAAAGGAGTCTTAGGCTAAAGGTAATGATCTCATGAGCTACCGTCAATACGGACTGAGCCCTATCATTAATTATTTCTTGCTGACTTCAATCCAATAATTGAATGGTAATTCTAGTGTGGGTCGAAAATAGCTGAGATAGGGGTTGGAAAGAATATCTTACATACTGCAGGGTTCAGTTTTCTTCCAACACTTGCATCTGATGCAACACAACACCTGAGACGATATAGTGCGTATCAGAAATGGTGGAAATTAATCAATTACTTGAGCAAAAAAAAAGACATATATTTACTCTTCCCCTGAAAGTTTATTTCATTGCCTTCAATGGAACTGTGTTTTGGCAATGGACTCAATACACATTAATTTCTGTGCCTGCGTAATCAGATCGAGAGGCTGAGGACAAATTCCTATTACTGAGAGTAATATCGGCAGATTAAATCACAACTCATGATGTAGTTTCTTTACTCGACTGAGGTAAAGCATTTATTTTAAATATTTTATTAATCCTTCAATTACATTGTTGTACAGGGGAGCAATAAACAAATATATTAAATGTTCCTTTGCTGGAATTATCCAGAGGAAATTCTGGCCCTATTTCTTGTTAGGCTCCCTTATTGTCTCCTCGCCTTCTCAGCTCTCCCTCAGCCCTCTGGCTCCTCCTCTTCTTTCTTCTTCTGCTCCTGCTCTCCTTTCTTCTTCCCGCTCCCCTCCCCCCCACCCTACATCAGTCTGAAGAAGGGTTTCGGCCAGAAACGGTGCCTATTTCCTTCGCTCCATAGATGCTGCCGCACCCGCTGAGTTTCTCCAGCACTTTTGTCTACCTCTTGTTAGGCTCAATTCCTTTGGTCTCCAGTAAACCTTCACTTAAATGGCGCCTGGTCAACTTCTCCAATCAGTGCATTTCCGAGATAAAGTGGTTCAGTACAACAGTAGGTAAAGCATATGGTGTGATGTACCACACAACTAGGGGGATCAACAGTACAATGTCACGCTAATAAATCCGGAATGTAACTGCTTAAGCAAAACGTTCTGAGTACTTGAATGGTAATTCTAGTGTGGATAGAGCTACAGCCTTACAGCACCACATACCCCAGTTTGATCCTGTCTACAGGCACCGTCTGTATGGAGTTTGTACTGTACATTCTCCTTGTGACCTCGTGGGTTTTCTCCAGGTGCATAGGTTTCCTGCCACACTCCAAAGACGTACATGTTTGCAGGTTAATTGGCTTCGGTAAAATTGTAAACTGTCCCTAGTGTGTGTAGGCTAGTGCTAGTGTACGGGGTGATCGCTGGTCGGTGGGGTGAAGGGCCTGTTTGCACACTCTATCGCTAAAGTCTAAAGTACAATGATACGCATATAAATCTGGGATGTAACCAGTCAAGAGTCGAGAGTGGTTTATTGTCATACGTCCCAGATAGAACTTACATGCAGAACTACATGATCAAAACACTTGTCTGAAATGCCACAGATTCTTAAACTTTCACAGTTTGAAAGGTAATAACTGAAACCCCCACGACTTAAAAAAAAAAGAGGCAAAAGGAAAATTAGAATTGGATTCAAAATGGTCATCCAAACAGGAGACGGAGGGTGATGGTGCAGGATTGCTTTGTGTTTAGATGCCTGTGACCACAGGCATACCATGTGGATTGGTGCTGGGACCCTCTTTGTTGGAAATATACATAACCATATAACCATATAACAATTACAGCACGGAAACAGGCCCTCTCGGCCCTTCCAGTCCGTGCCGACCATTTGTTTTCCCCTAGTCCCATCTACCTGCATTCAGACCATACCCCTCCATTCCCTTCACGTCCATATACCTATCCACTTTACTTTTAAATGTTAAAATCGATCCTGCCTCCACCACTTCTGCTGGAAGCTCATTCCACACAGCCACCACCCTCTGAGTAAAGAAGTTCCCCCTCACGTTACCCCTAAACTTCTGTCCCTTAATTCTCATGTCATGCCCTCTTGTTTGAATCTTCCCTACCCTCAATTTTTCGAGGATGTAACTAGTAGCGTGGATAAGGGAGAACCAGTGGATGTGGTATATCTGGACTTCCAGAAGGCTTTCGACAAGGTCCCACATAAGAGATTAGTATACAAACTTAAAGCATACGGTATTAGGGGTTCAGTATTGATGTGGATAGAGAACTGGCTGGCAAACAGGAAGCAAAGAGTAGGAGTAAACGGGTCCTTTTCACAATGGCAGGCAGTAACTAGTGGGGTACCGCAGGGCTCAGTGCTGGGACCCCAGCTATTTACAATATATATTAATGATCTGGATGAGGGAATTGAAGGCAATATCTCCAAGTTTGCGGATGACACTAAGCTGGGGGGCAGTGTTCGCTGTGAGGAGGATGCTAGGAGACTGCAAGGTGACTTGGATAGGCTGGGTGAGTGGGCAAATGTTTGGCAGATGCAGTATAATGTGGATAAATGTGAGGTTATCCACTTTGGTGGCAAAAACAGGAAAGCAGAATATTATTTAAATGGTGGCCGATTAGGAAAAGGGGAGATGCAGCGAGACCTGGGTGTCATGGTACACCAGTCATTGAAAGTAGGCATGCAGGTGCAGCAGGCAGTGAAAAAAGCGAATGGTATGTTAGCTTTCATAGCAAAAGGATTTGAGTACAGGAGCAGGGAGGTTCTACTTCAGTTGTACAGGGTCTTGGTGAGACCACACCTGGAGTATTGCGTGCAGTTTTGGTCTCCAAATCTGAGGAAGGACATTATTGCCATAGAGGGAGTGCAGAGAAGGTTCACCAGACTGATTCCTGGGATGTCAGGACTGTCTTATGAAGAAAGACTGGATAGACTTGGTTTATACTCTCTGGAATTTAGGAGATTAAGAGGGGATCTTATAGAAACTTACAAAATTCTTAAGGGGTTGGACAGGCTAGATGCAGGAAGATTGTTCCCGATGTTGGGGAAGTCCAGGACAAGGGGTCACAGCTTAAGGATAAGGGGGAAATCCTTTAAGACCGAGATGAGAAAGACTTTCTTCACACAGAGAGTGGTGAGTCTCTGGAACTCTCTGCCACAGAGGGTAGTTGAGGCCAGTTCATTGGCTATATTTAAGAGTGAGTTGGATGTGGCCCTTGTGGCTAAGGGGATCAGAGGGTATGGAGAGAAGGCAGGTACGGGATACTGAGTTGGATGATCAGCCATGATCATATTGAATGGCGGTGCAGGCTCGAAGGGCTGAATGGCCTACTCCTGCACCTAATTTCTATGTTTCTATGTTTCAATGGAAAAACGTATCCACGTCAACTCTCTTAACAATTTGGATATGAATGTCAGAGGGATGATTAGTAAATTCAAGGATGATAAGTAGTCATATTTTTAACCATGAGCCGGAAAGTCAGGCTACAAGACGACCCTCCACTGTCAGAGTTGGGGCCAACGCAAATTGGAGGAACAGAACCTCATAATTCGCTTTGGCAGCTTACAACCCAGTGGTATGATTATTGACCTCTAACTTCTTTTTCTTCTTTCGTGTGGCATGCACAGCCTAAAGTTGTTGGACAACTCGTTCTATTTGATCTTCCGTTTGTGCACGTCGAGTTGATTGCATTAGTCAAAACAGGGCGGCCCACGTGAAGGTTGCAATCTTCCACCCCACTTCTCTAACTTCAAGTCACCCTTGTGGCGGCGCTGCCCTAGCAGAGCTTCAGCAGTGTGTGTTCTTTTTATCAACTGTATCGCTGCATGGCAAATTCATTTCACTGTACTGTTGGTTGGTGCATGTGACGAATAAATTTGACTTTAACTTTGACCCACTTTCGTTGTTGAGGTAAAGTTTCTGGTCAATGGTGAATCCCAAGATGTTGATGGTAATAGTCAAAGTCAAAAGTCAAAAGAGTTTATTGTCATGTGTCCCTGACAGGACAATGATATTCTTTCTTTGCTGAGCACAACAGAACATAGTAGGCATTGACTACAGACTAGACATTGAAAACAGATCAGTGTATCCATATATCATTATATACATAAATACACACATGAATAAATAAATTGATAAAGTGCAAATAACAGATGGAGGGGTATTAATGTTCAGAGTTTTGTCCGAGCCAAGTTTAATAGCCTGAAGGCTATGGGGAAGTAGCTATTCCTGAACCTGGTCGTTGCAGTCCTCAGGCTCCTGTACCTTCTACCTGAAGGTAGCAGGGAGATGAGTGTGTGGCCAGGGTGGTGTGGGTCCTTGATGATGCTGCCAGCCTTTTTGAGGCAGCGACTGTGGTAGATCCCCTCGATGGAAGGAAGGTCAGAGCCGATGATGGACTGGGCAGTGTTTACTACTTTTTGTAGTCTTTTCCTTACAGGGCGCTCAAGTTGCCGAACCAAGCCATGATGCAACCTGTCAGCAAGCTCTCTACTGTGCACCTGTAGAAGTTAGAGAGAGCCCTCCTTGACAGACCGACTCTCCGTAATCTTCTCAGGAAGTAGAGGCGCTGATGAGCTTGCTTAATAATTGCATCTGTGTTCTCGGACCAGGAAAGATGTTCAGAGATGCGCGTGCCCAGGAATTTGAAGCTCTTGACACTTTCAACCATCGACCCGTTGATATAAACAGGACTGTGGGTCCCCATCCTACTCCTTCCAAAGTCCACAATCAGTTCCTTGGTTTTGCTGGTGTTGAGGGTCAGGTTATTGTGCTGGCACCATAAGGACAGTCGCTCGATCTCTCTTCTGTACTCCGACTCATCCCCATCAGTGATACGTCCCACAACAGTGGTGTTGTCAGCGAACTTGATGATGAAGTTCGCACTATGACCAGCTACGCAGTCCATATAACCATATAACCATATAACCATATAACAATTACAGCACGGAAACAGGCCCTCTCGGCCCTTCCAGTCCGTGCCGGACCATTTGTTTTCCCCTAGTCCCATCTACCTGCACTCAGACCATACTCCTCCATTTCCCTTCACGTCCATATACATATCCACTTTACTCTTAAATGTTAAAATCGATCCTGCCTCCACCACTTCTGCTGGAAGCTCATTCCACACAGCCACCACCATCTGAGTAAAGAAGTTCCCCCTCACGTTACCCCTAAAACTTCTGTCCCTTAATTCTCATGTCATGCCCTCTTGTTTGAATCTTCCCTACCCTCAATGGAAAAACGTATCCACGTCAACTCTCTTAACAATTTGGATATGAATGTCAGAGGGATGATTAGTAAATTCAAGGATGATAAGTAGTCATATTTTTAACCATGAGCCGGAAAGTCAGGCTACAAGACGACCCTCCACTGTCAGAGTTGGGGCCAACGCAAATTGGAGGAACAGAACCTCATAATTCGCTTTGGCAGCTTACAACCCAGTGGTATGATTATTGACCTCTAACTTCTTTTTCTTCTTTCGTGTGGCATGCACAGCCTAAAGTTGTTGGACAACTCGTTCTATTTGATCTTCCGTTTGTGCACGTCGAGTTGATTGCATTAGTCAAAACAGGGCGGCCCACGTGAAGGTTGCAATCTTCCACCCCACTTCTCTAACTTCAAGTCACCCTTGTGGCGGCGCTGCCCTAGCAGAGCTTCAGCAGTGTGTTCTTTTTATCAACTGTATCGCTGCATGGCAAATTCATTTCACTGTACTGTTGGTTGGTGCATGTGACGAATAAATTTGACTTTAACTTTGACCCACTTTCGTTGTTGAGGTAAAGTTTCTGGTCAATGGTGAATCCCAAGATGTTGATGGTAATAGTCAAAAGTCAAAAGTCAAAAGAGTTTATTGTCATGTGTCCCTGACAGGACAATGATATTCTTTCTTTGCTGAGCACAACAGAACATAGTAGGCATTGACTACAGACTAGACATTGAAAACAGATCAGTGTATCCATATATCATTATATACATAAATACACACATGAATAAATAAATTGATAAAGTGCAAATAACAGATGGAGGGGTATTAATGTTCAGAGTTTTGTCCGAGCCAAGTTTAATAGCCTGAAGGCTATGGGAAGTAGCTATTCCTGAACCTGGTCGTTGCAGTCCTCAGGCTCCTGTACCTTCTACCTGAAGGTAGCAGGGAGATGAGTGTGTGGCCAGGGTGGTGTGGGTCCTTGATGATGCTGCCAGCCTTTTTGAGGCAGCGACTGTGGTAGATCCCCTCGATGGAAGGAAGGTCAGAGCCGATGATGGACTGGGCAGTGTTTACTACTTTTTGTAGTCTTTTCCTCTACAGGGCGCTCAAGTTGCCGAACCAAGCCATGATGCAACCTGTCAGCAAGCTCTCTACTGTGCACCTGTAGAAGTTAGAGAGAGCCCTCCTTGACAGACCGACTCTCCGTAATCTTCTCAGGAAGTAGAGGCGCTGATGAGCTTGCTTAATAATTGCATCTGTGTTCTCGGACCAGGAAAGATGTTCAGAGATGCGCGTGCCCAGGAATTTGAAGCTCTTGACACTTTCAACCATCGACCCGTTGATATAAACAGGACTGTGGGTCCCCATCCTACTCCTTCCAAAGTCCACAATCAGTTCCTTGGTTTTGCTGGTGTTGAGGGTCAGGTTATTGTGCTGGCACCATAAGGACAGTCACTCGATCTCTCTTCTGTACTCCGACTCATCCCCATCAGTGATACGTCCCACAACAGTGGTGTTGTCAGCGAACTTGATGATGAAGTTCGCACTATGACCAGCTACGCAGTCCATATAACCATATAACCATATAACCATATAACAATTACAGCACGGAAACAGGCCCTCTCGGCCCTTCCAGTCCGTGCCGACCATTTGTTTTCCCCTAGTCCCATCTACCTGCACTCAGACCATACTCCTCCATTCCCTTCACGTCCATATACATATCCACTTTACTCTTAAATGTTAAAATCGATCCTGCCTCCACCACTTCTGCTGGAAGCTCATTCCACACAGCCACCACCATCTGAGTAAAGAAGTTCCCCCTCACGTTACCCCTAAACTTCTGTCCCTTAATTCTCATGTCATGCCCTCTTGTTTGAATCTTCCCTACCCTCAATGGAAAAAAACGTATCCACGTAACTCTCTTAACAATTTGGATATGAATGTCAGAGGGATGATTAGTAAATTCAAGGATGATAAGTAGTCATATTTTTAACCATGAGCCGGAAAGTCAGGCTACAAGACGACCCTCCACTGTCAGAGTTGGGGCCAACGCAAATTGGAGGAACAGAACCTCATAATTCGCTTTGGCAGCTTACAACCCAGTGGTATGATTATTGACCTCTAACTTCTTCTTCTTCTTTCGTGTGGCATGCACAGCCTAAAGTTGTTGGACAACTCGTTCTATTTGATCTTCCGTTTGTGCACGTCGAGTTGATTGCATTAGTCAAAACAGGGCGGCCCACGTGAAGGTTGCAATCTTCCACCCCACTTCTCTAACTTCAAGTCACCCTTGTGGCGGCGCTGCCCTAGCAGAGCTTCAGCAGTGTGTGTTCTTTTTATCAACTGTATCGCTGCATGGCAAATTCATTTCACTGTACTGTTGGTTGGTGCATGTGACGAATAAATTTGACTTTAACTTTGACCCACTTTCGTTGTTGAGGTAAAGTTTCTGGTCAATGGTGAATCCCAAGATGTTGATGGTAATAGTCAAAGTCAAAAGTCAAAAGAGTTTATTGTCATGTGTCCCTGACAGGAAAATGATATTCTTTCTTTGCTGAGCACAACAGAACATAGTAGGCATTGACTACAGACTAGACATTGAAAACAGATCAGTGTATCTATATATCATTATATACATAAATACACACATGAATAAATAAATTGATAAAGTGCAAATAACAGATGGAGGGGTATTAATGTTCAGAGTTTTGTCCGAGCCAAGTTTAATAGCCTGAAGGCTATGGGGAAGTAGCTATTCCTGAACCTGGTCGTTGCAGTCCTCAGGCTCCTGTACCTTCTACCTGAAGGTAGCAGGGAGATGAGTGTGTGGCCAGGGTGGTGTGGGTCCTTGATGATGCTGCCAGCCTTTTTGAGGCAGCGACTGTGGTAGATCCCCTCGATGGAAGGAAGGTCAGAGCCGATGATGGACTGGGCAGTGTTTACTACTTTTTGTAGTCTTTTCCTCTACAGGGCGCTCAAGTTGCCGAACCAAGCCATGATGCAACCTGTCAGCAAGCTCTCTACTGTGCACCTGTAGAAGTTAGAGAGAGCCCTCCTTGACAGACCGACTCTCCGTAATCTTCTCAGGAAGTAGAGGCGCTGATGAGCTTGCTTAATAATTGCATCTGTGTTCTCGGACCAGGAAAGATGTTCAGAGATGCGCGTGCCCAGGAATTTGAAGCTCTTGACACTTTCAACCATCGACCCGTTGATATAAACAGGACTGTGGGTCCCCATCCTACTCCTTCCAAAGTCCACAATCAGTTCCTTGGTTTTGCTGGTGTTGAGGGTCAGGTTATTGTGCTGGCACCATAAGGACAGTCACTCGATCTCTCTTCTGTACTCCGACTCATCCCCATCAGTGATACGTCCCACAACAGTGGTGTTGTCAGCGAACTTGATGATGAAGTTCGCACTATGACCAGCTACGCAGTCCATATAAACCATATAACCATATAACCATATAACAATTACAGCACGGAAACAGGCCCTCTCGGCCCTTCCAGTCCGTGCCGACCATTTGTTTTCCCCTAGTCCCATCTACCTGCACTCAGACCATACTCCTCCATTCCCTTCACGTCCATATACATATCCACTTTACTCTTAAATGTTAAAATCGATCCTGCCTCCACCACTTCTGCTGGAAGCTCATTCCACACAGCCACCACCATCTGAGTAAAGAAGTTCCCCCTCACGTTACCCCTAAACTTCTGTCCCTTAATTCTCATGTCATGCCCTCTTGTTTGAATCTTCCCTACCCTCAATGGAAAAACGTATCCACGTCAACTCTCTTAACAATTTGGATATGAATGTCAGAGGGATGATTAGTAAATTCAAGGATGATAAGTAGTCATATTTTTAACCATGAGCCGGAAAGTCAGGCTACAAGACGACCCTCCACTGTCAGAGTTGGGGCCAACGCAAATTGGAGGAACAGAACCTCATAATTCGCTTTGGCAGCTTACAACCCAGTGGTATGATTATTGACCTCTAACTTCTTCTTCTTCTTTCGTGTGGCATGCACAGCCTAAAGTTGTTGGACAACTCGTTCTATTTGATCTTCCGTTTGTGCACGTCGAGTTGATTGCATTAGTCAAAACAGGGCGGCCCACGTGAAGGTTGCAATCTTCCACCCCACTTCTCTAACTTCAAGTCACCCTTGTGGCGGCGCTGCCCTAGCAGAGCTTCAGCAGTGTGTGTTCTTTTTATCAACTGTATCGCTGCATGGCAAATTCATTTCACTGTACTGTTGGTTGGTGCATGTGACGAATAAATTTGACTTTAACTTTGACCCACTTTCGTTGTTGAGGTAAAGTTTCTGGTCAATGGTGAATCCCAAGATGTTGATGGTAATAGTCAAAGTCAAAAGTCAAAAGAGTTTATTGTCATGTGTCCCTGACAGGACAATGATATTCTTTCTTTGCTGAGCACAACAGAACATAGTAGGCATTGACTACAGACTAGACATTGAAAACAGATCAGTGTATCCATATATCATTATATACATAAATACACACATGAATAAATAAATTGATAAAGTGCAAATAACAGATGGAGGGGTATTAATGTTCAGAGTTTTGTCCGAGCCAAGTTTAATAGCCTGAAGGCTATGGGGAAGTAGCTATTCCTGAACCTGGTCGTTGCAGTCCTCAGGCTCCTGTACCTTCTACCTGAAGGTAGCAGGGAGATGAGTGTGTGGCCAGGGTGGTGTGGGTCCTTGATGATGCTGCCAGCCTTTTTGAGGCAGCGACTGTGGTAGATCCCCTCGATGGAAGGAAGGTCAGAGCCGATGATGGACTGGGCAGTGTTTACTACTTTTTGTAGTCTTTTCCTCTACAGGGCGCTCAAGTTGCCGAACCAAGCCATGATGCAACCTGTCAGCAAGCTCTCTACTGTGCACCTGTAGAAGTTAGAGAGAGCCCTCCTTGACAGACCGACTCTCCGTAATCTTCTCAGGAAGTAGAGGCGCTGATGAGCTTGCTTAATAATTGCATCTGTGTTCTCGGACCAGGAAAGATGTTCAGAGATGCGCGTGCCCAGGAATTTGAAGCTCTTGACACTTTCAACCATCGACCCGTTGATATAAACAGGACTGTGGGTCCCCATCCTACTCCTTCCAAAGTCCACAATCAGTTCCTTGGTTTTGCTGGTGTTGAGGGTCAGGTTATTGTGCTGGCACCATAAGGACAGTCACTCGATCTCTCTTCTGTACTCCGACTCATCCCCATCAGTGATACGTCCCACAACAGTGGTGTTGTCAGCGAACTTGATGATGAAGTTCGCACTATGACCAGCTACGCAGTCCATATAACCATATAACCATATAACCATATAACAATTACAGCACGGAAACAGGCCCTCTCGGCCCTTCCAGTCCGTGCCGACCATTTGTTTTCCCCTAGTCCCATCTACCTGCACTCAGACCATACTCCTCCATTCCCTTCACGTCCATATACATATCCACTTTACTCTTAAATGTTAAAATCGATTCCTGCCTCCACCACTTCTGCTGGAAGCTCATTCCACACAGCCACCACCATCTGAGTAAAGAAGTTCCCCCTCACGTTACCCCTAAACTTCTGTCCCTTAATTCTCATGTCATGCCCTCTTGTTTGAATCTTCCCTACCCTCAATGGAAAAACGTATCCACGTCAACTCTCTTAACAATTTGGATATGAATGTCAGAGGGATGATTAGTAAATTCAAGGATGATAAGTAGTCATATTTTTAACCATGAGCCGGAAAGTCAGGCTACAAGACGACCCTCCACTGTCAGAGTTGGGGCCAACGCAAATTGGAGGAACAGAACCTCATAATTCGCTTTGGCAGCTTACAACCCAGTGGTATGATTATTGACCTCTAACTTCTTCTTCTTCTTTTCGTGTGGCATGCACAGCCTAAAGTTGTTGGACAACTCGTTCTATTTGATCTTCCGTTTGTGCACGTCGAGTTGATTGCATTAGTCAAAACAGGGCGGCCCACGTGAAGGTTGCAATCTTCCACCCCACTTCTCTAACTTCAAGTCACCCTTGTGGCGGCGCTGCCCTAGCAGAGCTTCAGCAGTGTGTGTTCTTTTTATCAACTGTATCGCTGCATGGCAAATTCATTTCACTGTACTGTTGGTTGGTGCATGTGACGAATAAATTTGACTTTAACTTTGACCCACTTTCGTTGTTGAGGTAAAGTTTCTGGTCAATGGTGAATCCCAAGATGTTGATGGTAATAGTCAAAGTCAAAAGTCAAAAGAGTTTTATTGTCATGTGTCCCTGACAGGACAATGATATTCTTTCTTTGCTGAGCACAACAGAACATAGTAGGCATTGACTACAGACTAGACATTGAAAACAGATCAGTGTATCTATATATCATTATATACATAAATACACACATGAATAAATAAATTGATAAAGTGCAAATAACAGATGGAGGGGTATTAATGTTCAGAGTTTTGTCCGAGCCAAGTTTAATAGCCTGAAGGCTATGGGGAAGTAGCTATTCCTGAACCTGGTCGTTGCAGTCCTCAGGCTCCTGTACCTTCTACCTGAAGGTAGCAGGGAGATGAGTGTGTGGCCAGGGTGGTGTGGGTCCTTGATGATGCTGCCAGCCTTTTTGAGGCAGCGACTGTGGTAGATCCCCTCGATGGAAGGAAGGTCAGAGCCGATGATGGACTGGGCAGTGTTTACTACTTTTTGTAGTCTTTTCCTCTACAGGGCGCTCAAGTTGCCGAACCAAGCCATGATGCAACCTGTCAGCAAGCTCTCTACTGTGCACCTGTAGAAGTTAGAGAGAGCCCTCCTTGACAGACCGACTCTCCGTAATCTTCTCAGGAAGTAGAGGCGCTGATGAGCTTGCTTAATAATTGCATCTGTGTTCTCGGACCAGGAAAGATGTTCAGAGATTGCGCGTGCCCAGGAATTTGAAGCTCTTGACACTTTCAACCATCGACCCGTTGATATAAACAGGACTGTGGGTCCCCATCCTACTCCTTCCAAAGTCCACAATCAGTTCCTTGGTTTTGCTGGTGTTGAGGGTCAGGTTATTGTGCTGGCACCATAAGGACAGTCACTCGATCTCTCTTCTGTACTCCGACTCATCCCCATCAGTGATACGTCCCACAACAGTGGTGTTGTCAGCGAACTTGATGATGAAGTTCGCACTATGACCAGCTACGCAGTCCATATAACCATATAACCATATAACCCATATAACAATTACAGCACGGAAACAGGCCCTCTCGGCCCTTCCAGTCCGTGCCGACCATTTGTTTTCCCTAGTCCCATCTACCTGCACTCAGACCATACTCCTCCATTCCCTTCACGTCCATATACCTATCCACTTTACTTTTAAATGTTAAAATCGATCCTGCCTCCACCACTTCTGCTGGAAGCTCATTCCACCACAGCCACCACCATCTGAGTAAAGAAGTTCCCCCTCACGTTACCCCTAAACTTCTGTCCCTTAATTCTCATGTCATGCCCTCTTGTTTGAATCTTCCCTACCCTCAATGGGAAAAACGTATCCACGTCAACTCTGTTAACAATTTGGATATGAATGTCAGGGGGATGATTAGTAAATTCAAGGATGATAAGTAGTCATATTTTAAAACCATGAGCCGGAAAGTCAGGCTACAAGACGACCCTCCACTGTCAGAGTTGGGGCCAACGCAAATTGGAGGAACAGAACCTCATAATTCGCTTTGGCAGCTTACAACCCAGTGGTATGATTATTGACCTCTAACTTCTTCTTCTTCTTTCGTGTGGCGTGCACAGCCTAAAGTTGTTGGACAACTCGTTCTATTTGATCTTCCGTTTTGTGCACGTCGAGTTGATTGCATTAGTCAAAACAGGGCGGCCCACGTGAAGGTTGCAATCTTCCACCCCACTTCTCTAACTTCAAGTCACCCTTGTGGCGGCGCTGCCCTAGCAGAGCTTCAGCAGTGTGTGTTCTTTTTATCAACTGTATCGCTGCATGGCAAATTCATTTCACTGTACTGTTGGTTGGTGCATGTGACGAATAAATTTGACTTTAACTTTGACCCACTTTCGTTGTTGAGGTAAAGTTTCTGGTCAATGGTGAATCCCAAGATGTTGATGGTAATAGTCAAAGTCAAAAGTCAAAAGAGTTTATTGTCATGTGTCCCTGACAGGACAATGATATTCTTTCTTTGCTGAGCACAACAGAACATAGTAGGCATTGACTACAGACTAGACATTGAAAACAGATCAGTGTATCCATATATCATTATATACATAAATACACACATGAATAAATAAATTGATAAAGTGCAAATAACAGATGGAGGGGTATTAATGTTCAGAGTTTTGTCCGAGCCAAGTTTAATAGCCTGAAGGCTATGGGGAAGTAGCTATTCCTGAACCTGGTCGTTGCAGTCCTCAGGCTCCTGTACCTTCTACCTGAAGGTAGCAGGGAGATGAGTGTGTGGCCAGGGTGGTGTGGGTCCTTGATGATGCTGCCAGCCTTTTTGAGGCAGCGACTGTGGTAGATCCCCTCGATGGAAGGAAGGTCAGAGCCGATGATGGACTGGGCAGTGTTTACTACTTTTTGTAGTCTTTTCCTCTACAGGGCGCTCAAGTTGCCGAACCAAGCCATGATGCAACCTGTCAGCAAGCTCTCTACTGTGCACCTGTAGAAGTTAGAGAGAGCCCTCCTTGACAGACCGACTCTCCGTAATCTTCTCAGGAAGTAGAGGCGCTGATGAGCTTGCTTAATAATTGCATCTGTGTTCTCGGACCAGGAAAGATGTTCAGAGATGCGCGTGCCCAGGAATTTGAAGCTCTTGACACTTTCAACCATCGACCCGTTGATATAAACAGGACTGTGGGTCCCCATCCTACTCCTTCCAAAGTCCACAATCAGTTCCTTGGTTTTGCTGGTGTTGAGGGTCAGGTTATTGTGCTGGCACCATAAGGACAGTCACTCGATCTCTCTTCTGTACTCCGACTCATCCCCATCAGTGATACGTCCCACAACAGTGGTGTTGTCAGCGAACTTGATGATGAAGTTCGCACTATGACCAGCTACGCAGTCCATATAACCATATAACCATATAACCATATAACAATTACAGCACGGAAACAGGCCCTCTCGGCCCTTCCAGTCCGTGCCGACCATTTGTTTTCCCCTAGTCCCATCTACCTGCACTCAGACCATACTCCTCCATTCCCTTCACGTCCATATACATATCCACTTTACTCTTAAATGTTAAAATCGATCCTGCCTCCACCACTTCTGCTGGAAGCTCATTCCACACAGCCACCACCATCTGAGTAAAGAAGTTCCCCTCACGTTACCCCTAAACTTCTGTCCCTTAATTCTCATGTCATGCCCTCTTGTTTGAATCTTCCCTACCCTCAATGGAAAAACGTATCCACGTCAACTCTCTTAACAATTTGGATATGAATGTCAGAGGGATGATTAGTAAATTCAAGGATGATAAGTAGTCATATTTTTAACCATGAGCCGGAAAGTCAGGCTACAAGACGACCCTCCACTGTCAGAGTTGGGGCCAACGCAAATTGGAGGAACAGAACCTCATAATTCGCTTTGGCAGCTTACAACCCAGTGGTATGATTATTGACCTCTAACTTCTTCTTCTTCTTTCGTGTGGCATGCACAGCCTAAAGTTGTTGGACAACTCGTTCTATTTGATCTTCCGTTTGTGCACGTCGAGTTGATTGCATTAGTCAAAAACAGGGCGGCCCACGTGAAGGTTGCAATCTTCCACCCCACTTCTCTAACTTCAAGTCACCCTTGTGGCGGCGCTGCCCTAGCAGAGCTTCAGCAGTGTGTGTTCTTTTTATCAACTGTATCGCTGCATGGCAAATTCATTTCACTGTACTGTTGGTTGGTGCATGTGACGAATAAATTTGACTTTAACTTTGACCCACTTTCGTTGTTGAGGTAAAGTTTCTGGTCAATGGTGAATCCCAAGATGTTGATGGTAATAGTCAAAGTCAAAAGTCAAAAGAGTTTATTGTCATGTGTCCCTGACAGGACAATGATATTCTTTCTTTGCTGAGCACAACAGAACATAGTAGGCATTGACTACAGACTAGACATTGAAAACAGATCAGTGTATCCATATATCATTATATACATAAATACACACATGAATAAATAAATTGATAAAGTGCAAATAACAGATGGAGGGGTATTAATGTTCAGAGTTTTGTCCGAGCCAAGTTTAATAGCCTGAAGGCTATGGGGAAGTAGCTATTCCTGAACCTGGTCGTTGCAGTCCTCAGGCTCCTGTACCTTCTACCTGAAGGTAGCAGGGAGATGAGTGTGTGGCCAGGGTGGTGTGGGTCCTTGATGATGCTGCAGCCTTTTTGAGGCAGCGACTGTGGTAGATCCCCTCGATGGAAGGAAGGTCAGAGCCGATGATGGACTGGGCAGTGTTTACTACTTTTTGTAGTCTTTTCCTCTACAGGGCGCTCAAGTTGCCGAACCAAGCCATGATGCAACCTGTCAGCAAGCTCTCTACTGTGCACCTGTAGAAGTTAGAGAGAGCCCTCCTTGACAGACCGACTCTCCGTAATCTTCTCAGGAAGTAGAGGCGCTGATGAGCTTGCTTAATAATTGCATCTGTGTTCTCGGACCAGGAAAGATGTTCAGAGATGCGCATGCCCAGGAATTTGAAGCTCTTGACACTTTCAACCATCGACCCGTTGATATCAACCGGACTGTGGGTCCCCATCCTACTCCTTCCAAAGTCCACAATCAGTTCCTTGGTTTTGCTGGTGTTGAGGGCCAGGTTATTGTGCTGGCACCATAAGGACAGTCACTCGATCGCTCTTCTGTACTCCGACTCATCCCCATCAGTGATTACGTCCCACAACAGTGGTGTTGTCAGCGAACTTGATGATGAAGTTCGCACTATGACCAGCTACGCAGTCCATATAACCATATAACCATATAACCATATAACAATTACAGCACGGAAACAGGCCCTCTCGGCCCTTCCAGTCCGTGCCGACCATTTGTTTTCCCCTAGTCCCATCTACCTGCACTCAGACCATACTCCTCCCATTCCCTTCACGTCCATATACATATCCACTTTACTCTTAAATGTTAAAATCGATCCTGCCTCCACCACTTCTGCTGGAAGCTCATTCCACACAGCCACCACCATCTGAGTAAAGAAGTTCCCCCTCACGTTACCCCTAAACTTCTGTCCCTTAATTCTCATGTCATGCCCTCTTGTTTGAATCTTCCCTACCCTCAATGGAAAAAACCGTATCCACGTCAACTCTCTTAACAATTTGGATATGAATGTCAGAGGGATGATTAGTAAATTCAAGGATGATAAGTAGTCATATTTTTAACCATGAGCCGGAAAGTCAGGCTACAAGACGACCCTCCACTGTCAGAGTTGGGGCCAACGCAAATTGGAGGAACAGAACCTCATAATTCGCTTTGGCAGCTTACAACCCAGTGGTATGATTATTGACCTCTAACTTCTTCTTCTTCTTTCGTGTGGCATGCACAGCCTAAAGTTGTTGGACAACTCGTTCTATTTGATCTTCCGTTTGTGCACGTCGAGTTGATTGCATTAGTCAAAACAGGGCGGCCCACGTGAAGGTTGCAATCTTCCACCCCACTTCTCTAACTTCAAGTCACCCTTGTGGCGGCGCTGCCCTAGCAGCTGCGGCTCGCCTGCAGTCCGTCTGTTTTTTCTTTTTTTAGGCCTCAGTCTGCGCTGAGGCCTAATGGCGGAGCTGGCGGCCTCCAACTGCGATCGACCCGAGATTCCGGAGGCAGGCCGACTTCGGGGCTGTGGCGGGCTCCGGCAGCTGTGACGGCCCGACTCGGGACTGAGGAGGTGTCCCGGTGGCGACGGCCCGATTGGGACTGAGGAGGTGTCCCGGCGGCGACGGCCCGACCTCAGAGGTTCGGCCACGGGGCCAGCAGATGACATCGTCGGGAGCTCGCAGGTCACAGGTTGGTGACTGTTTTTCCGGAACTCCCGCGGCCACGGGTGCATCCGCTGGACTGGAGGGCGGCAGCTTCGGCAGCTTAAACCACCCCGGGCCGCGGAGTTTGAACCGGCCCGTCCGCGGAGCTCGGACACAGCCACGGGACTTACCAACACCAGACGGGGTCACAACATCGGAGGCCTGGATCGCCTCAGCGCAGAGGGAGAGCAAGGAGGGAAGACACAAAGACTTAAGACTTTTGCCTTCCACCACAGTGAGGAGGTGCTTGGTGAACTCACTGTGGTGGGTGTTAATTTGTGTTTATTGTGTTTTGTTAATTTATTATATGTATGACTGCCAGGAACGAAATTTCGTTCAGACCAAAAGATCTGAATGACAATAAAGGATACTTTACTTTTTACTTTACTTTCTGTGTCTCTCCATCCCTCCCCATTCTAGTTCCCCGACCAGTCTGACTGTCGTCCTGATTAAATTTTACCTTTTTATGCTTCGTTGTCACCTTCCCCTAGCCAACAATTATCTATTCCACATTTTCTTTCATCATTGTCCCGATTTGATGTCTCGTTTTCACACCTTTACCCTCCCATATCTCCGTGCATCCCTCTCCCCTGACTCTCAGTCTGAAGAAGGGTCTCGACCCGAAACGTCACCCATTCCTTCTCTCCAGAGATGCTGCCTGTCCCGCTGAGTTACTCCAGCAAATTGTGTTTATCTTCAGAGTAAACAAGATGATACTGGTCAGTTGATTAGATAGGCAAATCAAAGGCAGGTGGAATGGTGAGGTTATGCACTTTGGAAGGACTAAAAAATTAAAAGATATACAAAATGAATGGTAGGGCACTGAGGGGGTACTAAAGAACAGAGAGACCCCTAGGCACTTGTTCAGGGATCCCTGAAAGTGGCAGCATAGGTAGATAAGCTGATAAACGAAGAGTATGGGATTTTGGCTTTCATTAGCCCTTGCATAGAATATATGAGTGAGAAGATTGGGCCACAGCTAGAGGACTTTGTCTTTTCTGGTCTCCTCATTAGAGATAGGACATGGTTTGCACTTGAGAAGAAGCAGAGAAGATTTACCAGGAAGTTGCTTAGGATGGAGTTCATAAGTGATAGGAGCAGAATTATGCCATTTGGCCCATCTAGTCTACTCTGCCATTCAATCATGGCTGATCTATATTTTTCTCCCAACCCCATTCTCCTGCCTTCTCCCCACAATCCCCGACACCCATACTAATCAATAATCTACCTTAAGACATCCATTGACCTGGCCTCCACAGCCTTCTGTGCAATGAATTCCATAGATTCACCACCATCTGACTAAAGAAATTGCTCCTCATCTCCTCCTAAAAGGTAGATCCTTTTATTCTAAGGCTATGGCTTCTGGTCCTAGACTCTCCCACAAGTGGAAGCATGCTCTCCACATCCATTCTATAAAGGCCTAAAGTCTAAAGTATAACATTGCACAAATAAATCTGAAATATAATTACTTAAGCAAAACATTCCATGTGCCTTGTGGCTCAATTATGAGAAGAGACTGGATAAACTGGGTTAGTTTTCCATACAACCGGGGAGACCGAGGGAGAACTAGTAGTGCTATACAAAGTAATGAGGGGCTTAGAGAGGATGGGTGGTAGCAAACCCTTCTCCATAGAGAAGTGCCTAAAATAGAGACCATAGGTTTATTTATGGTAAAGTGCCAGAGGTCTCGAGGGGATCTGAAGAGATTTTGTTTTCAACCAGAGGGTGGTTGGAATCTGAAAAGCACTGCCTGAATAGACAGTGGAGGCAGGTACATGATCATGGATAACAGCTAAACTCAAACCTTGCCTGCCAAATGGACGTCACATCTCCCACAGATAGACACAAAATGCTGGAGTGACTCAGCAGGACAGGCAGCATCCCTGAAGAGAAGGAATGGGTGACGATTCAGGTCAAAACCCTTCTTCAGACTGGAGAAGGTTCTCGACCCGAAACCTCACCCATTCCTTCTCTCCGGAGATGCTGCCTGTCCCGCTGAGTTCCTCCAGCATTTTGTGTCTATCTTCGGTTTAAACCAGCATCTGCCATTCCTGTCTACACACTCTCAGGTTTAAGATGTATTTCGACAAATGGCACAGTGGCGCAGCTGGTAGAGCAGCTGCCTCACTGCGCCGGAGACCCAGGTTCGATCCTGACCTCGGGTGCTGCCGGTGTAGAGTTTGCATGTTCTCCCTGTGATCGCGTGGGTTTCCTCCGGGTGCTCCTGTTCCCTCTCCCATCCCAAAGGTATGTGGGTATGTAAGTTAATTTGCCTATGTAGATTGCCCCAAATGTGCAGGGTGTGGATGAGAAAGTGGGATAACATTGAACTTGTGTGAGCGGATGATTAATGTTCGGAGTGGACTTGGTGGGCCGAAGGGCCTGCCCCTATGCTGTACTTCAAAGGTGAACTCAGCACCTTAATCGGCAAGTCATAGAAGGTCTGAAGAAGGGTCTTGACCCGAAACGTCACCCATCCCTTCTCTCCAGAGATGCTGCCTGTCCCGCTGAGTTAAGGGCCTGTCCCACTTTCACGACCTTAATTCTGCCGAGTTTGCCCTTGACTCATACTCGCAGCATGGTCGTCACGAGGTCGTAGGAGGTCGTGATGCTAGTCGTAGGTACACGTGGCATCAAGAAGATCGGGGCGTTTTTTCTAACATGATGAAAAATGTCCATGAGTAAAAAAGATCGCGATTTAGGTCATGAAAGTGGGACAGGCCCTTAACTCCAGCATTTTGTGTCTATAAGCCATAGAAGACTTCACACCAAGTGCTGTTAAATGGGATTAGTACAGGTGGGCGCTTGATGGTTTGAAATGATGAGCAGAAGGGCCGAATACATTGCTCATTGCCCTATGTTTTCACACGGGGAACGTGGAGGACAACACGGCTGAGGTGCAAAATCAGCGATATCTTTTTGAACGGCAGAGCTAGACTGAGGAACAAACAGGCTCCATTTTCCTCATGTCGATCGTGCATTCAGAGTATTTCACAGAATGTCTTTAATTGGTGTTTTTCTCTTTAGTACTTTCAGAGAGAGATTAAAGTTATGGTCTCTAACAAGATATGATTCATGTGACACAGCCACACAAAGCGAGAAGGCTCCAATAATCTGTTCCCAATTTGTTCTCATTATAACTTTTCAAGGCAAATAACTTTAATGATAGCGTGACAGGTAATGCAGTTAGAAAGCTTGTAAACATCTCCAAACTAACTCAATAGTTTTGCAACAAAATTGAGAAGATACGACGTAGTAAAAATAAGCTGCAGATGCTGGCTTACCAAGGACAGATATAAAATGCTGGAATAACACAGCAGGTTAGGCAGTATCCCTGGAGAACATGGATAGATGATGTTTCGGGTTGCGATCCTTCTTCTTCAGAGTGAAGAAGGGTCCTGGCCATAAACGTCACCTAGACCAAGTTCAAGTTCAAGTGAGTTTTTATTATCATGTGTCCCTGATAGGACAATGACATTCTTGCTTTGCTTCAGCGCACAGGACATAGTAGGCTACAGGCCTATCCATATTCTCCAGGGATGCTGCCTGACACACTGAGCTACTCCGAAATTTTTGTGTCTTTCCTCAGAAGATCCAACCTTCATTTTCAAGAAAAATAATTTGATTTTCTCATCCAATTTTAGTTTAGTTTAGGTTAGAGGTACAGTGTGGAAACTGGCCCTTTGGCCCTCTGAGTCCGTGCCGACCAATCATCCCCAATACTAGCACTATCTTACACACACTAATGTAACAATTTTACCAAAGCCAAATTAACCTGCAAACCTGTTTCCAAATGAACCTGCAACTCTATTTCCATGGCTCCATAGATGCTGCCTCACCCGCTGAGTTTCTCCAGCATTTTTGTCTACCTGCAAACCTGGAGAAACTCTTTTGGAGTGTGGAAGGAAACTGGAGGCCCCTGGGAAAACCTGCTACATGGTCATGGGTAGAGCGAATGAACTCCATGCAGGCAGCACCGGTGGTCGCTATGGAACCAGAGTCTCTGGCACTGAAAGGCAGCTACTCTGTCGCTGTGCCACTGTGATGCTCTTTTGCTGAATATGGCGCCTGCTCTAACTTTCCCTGTGGAACTATCTTCGTGAACTGCTGCAGTCCTCGAGTTGAAGGTGCCCTCCCACCAAGTTGTTGGGTAGAGTTCCAGTGTTCAGACCCAGTGACAATGATCGAACACCTTTACATTTCATACTCGGTAGCATGGAGTGGCATCTGTTGGTGATGCTGTTCCTTTATGTAATGGCCAGTGTTAGCCCTAAGCTTCCACAGGTACCAATTTTAGTTTAGAGATGCAGCATGGAGAAAGGCCCTTCGGCCCACCGAGTCTGCACCGATCAGCGATCCCCGCGCATTAACACTATCCCAGGCACACACTAGGGACAATTTACATTTATACCAGGCCAATGAACCTACTTTGGAGTGTGGGAGGAAACGGTAAATATCGGAGAAAATGCACGCAGTCACGGGGAGAACGTACAAACACCATACAGACTACACCAGTCGTCAGGATCGAACCCGCGTCTTTGCCACTGAAAGCGCTGGAAGGCAGCAACTCTACAGTGCCACCCTGAGAAATTTGCAAAGCAATTTCACTCCACGAGTGAAGTATTGCCTAAGAAGGAGCTTAGATCAACTAATTCAGCACAGATTGGAGTCTTGCCTGCTTTGTGCAGCTTCATTTCGTGCAGAGCAGCACCAAAACCAATCGCTCTGATAGAAAGGTTTTGGCCCGAAATGTTGCCTATCTCCTTCGCTCCATAGATGCTGCTGCACCCGCTGAGTTTCTCCAGCATTTTGTGTACCCTCGATTTTCCAGCATCTGCAGTTCCTTCTTTAACATAATGCTCTGATAGAAAAGTTGCTGCCGTAACAAGTTAGCATTCTTTATTATTCTTGTTGTAGCATCCTTTATTTTTGAAGCTGATTTAATTTTGCGGCTGTTGTGACACAACTCTGAAATGTTACTGCTATATGAAGGGAAACAGGTATTTTATAATCATTCCGTTATTCTAGTTATCTGGCTGTATGAGAGGTACATTGGAAAATCTTCATTAGCTAATTACAGTAACCCACTTAGCTTTGTAAGGTACCAAAAGACTCAGTCACTCACCCATCTCCAATTAAATTTGTCGTTATTTCATCCAGTTAATATGATTAGATCAGCATACATTACAAATTCATAAATCAACACGGTTCATTTCAAGGGGGAAAGTTACTTATAAATTTTAACAGTGTTATTATTCCCAATTCTCTCCACCATTAACATGGAGGCACAGAAGTGTGAAAACGCACACCTCCAGATTCAGGGACAATTTCTTCCCAGCTGCTAACAGGCAACTGAACCATCCTACCACAACCAGAGAGTGGTCCTGACCTCCCATCTACCTCATTTTAGACCCTCGGACTATCTTTAATAGTAAGATTAAACGAGAACTTACCAGTTCGAAGTTTGATCGTTATTTTATGAGGAGTAACGATGAGGGATTACATGAAGAAGCCCCGCCTGGCGCTTGATCGGCATACTTCAAAGCAGCGGCATGAAAAACACAGAACATAATAGCCGGAGTAAGATAGTAAGGCTCAACATAGATTTAGAACTACCAGATGATCATTTATTTTATGAGGGTCGGGAGTGGAGGGCACGTAATCCCTCATCGTTACTCCTCATAAAATAACGATCAAACTTCGAACTGGTAAGTCCTCGTTTCGTCTTACTATTTTACTTCGGAGTCACGTGAGTGACCACGTGAAGATTTTGTAGCTTCTGTGTTTTTTATGTCGTAGACTCATTCCATACAACAATCTGGCTCAATCAACACAGTAATGAGCAAATAACACATTTTTTCCCAAACATTGCCTCAGTTTGTGTGATAATTTTTTTCCCATTATAAAAGAATGAAAATAATGCCCTTTTCATTGAAAGGCAAATTTATCACCAAAATATCAGTTGATAATGTAATTTGATAGTATAAACAAAGCAACAATTACAGAGAACCCAACACTCCGTGTCCAATCCTGACACCATGATTAGTTCCTTGTAACTTTAATATTTATTTTACACCCTCCTGCGGCCTTGAATCTTTGCTCGAGCGGCCCATCCTGTGCCATTCCTGTGAATGTATCTACCTCCTTAATGGAGTGATTTTCCACATCTCAATGTCTAGTTCCACTGAGTTTTAAACATGTTTTAACCATCTAGAATATAATTATCTAGAACCATCAGTTTTTACTGATACTTAATGTGGTTTTTGTGTGTAATATGTAGTGCTGTCTCACCACCACAAAGACTCTTACTTACTTTAACATTTTGAGTCAATGTTGACCCACACACAATTTTTGGCCGACAGGATATGGTTAAATTTTATCTTGGTTCCAGCTCTTCTTGGTCTGCTTTGTTTGGTAAATTCATAAACATATAAGATAATGTATTCTGTAGCCACATGCAATGATATAACGTAACATTTGCAATGTTTGCACTCTTATGCTGACACTAAAGTCATGAGCATTATTGCTTTCAATGTTAATTTTTTGAATCATTGATAGAATTGGAGTTCATTGCCTAAGGCAAGTCAGGACTATGCTGATCTCCCAACTTCTGTATTTCAACTTTGGACAGATTATTTTTATATATATCTTTTTCATATAGGGATATTACGAATATATTTTATATATATCTTTTTCATATTGGGATATTACGAATGAGCCAGATAAATTCTTGGTCAGCAATTTGTCCTAAATAGGATGATAAACACTATGAGCTCTATTATTGGCTCTATCACTTAGATGCTGAGAAAAAATGCAATCCACAAGGAACTCCCATATATCTAATATGATAAAATAACTTTTACTGTCTGCAGATAATCACGTGATAATGATCTTACTTGACTCTTGTAATGAATATATGCCACAGCCGTGGTATTGTTCACCTGATTTGACATGCACACTTTCATAGTAGAACAATAGGTTAAGGGGTTGGACAGGCTAGATGCAGGAAGATTGTTCCCGATGTTGGGGAAGTCCAGGACAAGGGGTCACAGCTTAAGGATAAGGGGGAAATCCTTTAAGACCGAGATGAGAAAGACTTTTTTCACACAGAGAGTGGTGGGTCTCTGGAACTCTCTGCCACAGAGGGTAGTTGAGGCCAGTTCATTGGCTATATTTAAGAGTGAGTTGGATGTGGCCCTTGTGGCTAAGGGGATCAGAGGGTATGGAGAGAAGGCAGGTACGGGATACTGAGTTGGATGATCAGCCATGATCATATTGAATGGCGGTGCAGGCTCGAAGGGCTGAATGGCCTACTCCTGCACCTAATTTCTATGTTTCTATGTTTCTAATAGGCATTTAATCCATAAAAAGCTCCTGATACTCCAATAATTAATACAAATGTTTGGAGAAAAAATTTCTTAGGACAATCCATTCGTAATTCCCTGATGTTATTGTCCGTAGTCCCCTAAACAAGGGACGTATCAAAAATTAATTTGATAAGAATAGATATTATACTTATCTTAGCCCAAATAATCACAGAAGCTATCCATCATCCGATAATACTTGCTTCAGCTTGCAACGGCTGCTAAGCTTATATATTTAAAGCAGCTTGTGGAACCTTTTCTATCCACCACTTTAATTCTGATAACGTATCCTTTGGTAATTGCATAGGCCTGTCAAAAGGCCTGCATACTCTTATAATGCTTGTGTTTTCCTTTTTTTTTTTGAGGTTTTTTACTCTTTTATCTAAGCTCCTTCTCTGATGGAGAGACAAAGTTTGTCAGCAAAGCAATGAGACATATTTGTATCTCGGAAACATTTTTCCCCCTCACATGGTGCTGAATTACTCCTAAACACAGAATAGTAATTTGGGAATGTTTATGAATACCTAAAACATCGTTTTTATTGGATGGGTCATACCATGTCCTCATTAGTGCAAGTGCTGATCTTCTTATCAGTGCAATTGTTGTTCCAATAATTATGTGAACAGCCTAGAACTGAGTTTAATCCATTAGACAATGTCTTAACTTGCACAGCTGACCCATTCTAATCATTTCAAGCACTGGTAAATATGATAATAAATTGGTACTAAATACCAATCCTTCGAGTCTTATAGTAAAGATTAACAATTTGTTAATAACAACTGTTTTTCAATGTTGAAGATGTCCATTTTTATAAAATGTTTTTACACTGTAAAGGTGTATTTAAAATGATGTCTTGTATGGCTTTACCACCACATCTTCTTTTTTCCCTGGGGAAATTTATGATACAAATTTACATACCTCTTCTTTATTGGAGATATTTTGGGTGCAAACCTAAAATCAATTTTTAGGGTTTCCTATACAGGTGAACCAATTCCTTCTACAATTTTTTTGTAGATCCTTTACACATTAAAATAAATCAATCCTTTGTTATGCCATATCATTGATCATAACACACCTGTAATCTCCCACAATTGTAGATTTCATCAACTTCTTCTGTAACAATTTTTTGCACCTCTTCAAATGTACATGAAGCCTTCTCTTCCCAATCATATGGGTTCACATAAGGCTGTGTTGGATAAATATTTATTTATCATACTCCTGCCTTTGTTTTGATCCATTATCAAATATTTACATTGGATCATAATTTTGCCAAAGTTTAATGACCAATAGTCTTTCCTTTGTAATCAATGTCTTTGATTTATCCTGAGGCAGGTTTACTCCATAATAATCAGGAGTTTAACATAACTTGTTTTGACCTGCAAATCTAAAGTGCAAAATTTATATATATTTATTTATATTATATATTTTTATCCCATTGAGCTCCACAAACTAATGGCAATTTGTCTTTTTATTTAAAATGTTTTGGTTATTGCACAATGTTTTATTTGTTTTACATAAGTAGTGATGCCACGCACCAGCTTGAAATACTTTGAAATCGTATTTCCTTATGTCTCCATATAATTGAGACATGGGTACCATAATCGGATTCACCGTTGATACCTTAATAAAACATAAAAGCTTTATCAATAACTGCTGTTTCAACCATAACAGCTTTGGTGAGAGACCAGTTAATTTTGGTTTCGATGGTTACTTTCCATGGCCTCACCCCTTCATTCAGGTATCGTACCTAGTACACCTGTATATATATTTGTGCTGTGGTGGGTACTTTATGACCAGCCACCATTATCAATGCACCTTTAGGGTCAGTTTTTTCATATTCTTTTACTGCCCTGGTTACTCCTGAGTTTTTCCTCAAGGAGACTACCTCCCAAACAATCCGAGGTAGATATTCCTACATTGATAAATTCCACCATATGTATTAATATATGGAAACCCCTCAGGGTCTGTTTTGGGGAATATTCTGGGCCTTTTTAAACCCTTTGGTTGATTTTTTTTATTTTTGGAGTCTTTCTCCATTAATTTTAAGCCATAAAGCTTTTTTGTCTGGAGGCCTTTTTATTAGAACTTTTAAATCATGGCCTCTCTGACTTTTTTAATTTTTTTAAACCGTTCTTCAGTCACTTCCTTGACGGAGAGGCAACTTTTTCCACGTCGGTTCTCCGCCTCCCCTCTTACGGCCTAACAGCTTGGATTGAAGCGGCCTTTCTCTGAGTCGAGCCCAGAGCATCAGCAGTGTGTGTTCTTTTTATCAACTGTATGGCTGCTTGGCAAATTCATTTCACTGTACTGTTGGTTGGTGCATGTGACGAATAAATTTGACTTTAACTTTGACCCAATTTCGTTGTTGAGGTAAAGTTTCTGGTCAATGGTGAATCCCAAGATGTTGATGGTAATAGTCAAAGTCAAAAGTCAAAAGAGTTTATTGTCATGTGTCCCTGACAGGACAATGAAATTATTTCTTTGCTGAGCACAACAGAACATAGTAGGCATTGACTACAGACTAGACATTGAAAACAGATCAGTGTATCCATATATCATTATATACATAAATACACACATGAATAAATAAATTGATAAAGTGCAAATAACAGATGGAGGGGTATTAATGTTCAGAGTTTTGTCCGAGCCAAGTTTAATAGCCTGAAGGCTATGGGGAAGTAGCTATTCCTGAACTGGGTCGTTGCAGTCCTCAGGCTCCTGTACCTTCTACCTGAAGGTAGCAGGGAGATGAGTGTGTGGCCAGGGTGGTGTGGGTCCTTGATGATGCTGCCAGCCCTTTTTGAGGCAGCGACTGTGGTAGATCCCCTCGATGGAAGGAAGGTCAGAGCCGATGTGGACTGGGCAGTGTTTACTACTTTTTGTAGTCTTTTTCCTCTACAGGGCGCTCAAGTTGCCGAACCAAGCATGATGCAACCTGTCAGCAAGCTCTCTACTGTGCACCTGTAGAAGTTAGAGAGAGAGCCCTCCTTGACAGACCGACTCTCCGTAATCTTCTCAGGAATTAGAGTCGCTGATGAGCTTGCTTAATAATTGCATCTGTGTTCTCGGACCAGGAAAGATGTTCAGAGATGCGCGTGCCCAGGAATTTGAAGCTCTTGACACTTTCAACCATCGACCGAGCTTTGATATAAACAGGACTGTGGGTCCCCATCCTACTCCTTCCAAAGTCCACAATCAGTTCCTTGGTTTTGCTGGTGTTGAGGGCCAGGTTATTGTGCTGGCACCATAAGGACAGTCACTCGATCTCTCTTCTGTACTCCGACTCATCCCCCATCAGTGATACGTCCCACAACAGTGTGTTGTCAGCGAACTTGATGATGAAGTTCGCACTATGACCAGCTACGCAGTCCATATAACCATATAACCATATAACCATATAACAATTACAGCACGGAAACAGGCCCTCTCGGCCCTTCCAGTCCGTGCCGACCATTTGTTTTCCCCCCTAGTCCCATCTACCTGCACTCAGACCATACTCCTCCATTCCCTTCACGTCCATATACCTATCCACTTTACTCTTAAATGTTAAAATCGATCCTGCCTCCACCACTTCTGCTGGAAGCTCATTCCACACAGCCACCACCCACTCTGGAGTAAAGAAGTTCCCCCTCACGTTACCCCCCGGTGCTTTAAACTTCTGTCCCTTAATTCTCATGTCATGCCCTCTTGTTTGAATCTTCCCTACCCTCAATGACGTATCCACGTCAACTCTGTCTACCCCTTTCATCATTTTAAAGACCTCAATCAAGTCCCCCCTTAACCTTCTGCGCTCCAAAGAATAAAGACCTAACTTGTTCAACCTTTCTCTGTAACATAGTTGCTGGAACCCTGGCAACATTCTAGTAAATCTAAATCTAGTCATGAGCATAGAGTGAGTATAGAGTGTAGAGTAGACTCAGCAATGGTAATTATTATATATCAAGGATGGGTGGTGGGTCTGGCTCTTGTTGGAGCTACTAGTTGCCTAACAATTGCTTGGCACAATGATTACAGGCCAAGTTTAGTTTATTGTTACGTGTATCGAGATTAGCTTTGTTGTGTGCTAACCAGTCAACGGATAGATAATACATGATTACAAACGAGCCATTCACAGTGTGCAGGTATATGATAAAGGGAACAACATGAATAACATTTAATGCAAGATAAAGCCAGTCAGGTCCGATCAAAGATAGTCCGATGGTCTCCAATGAGGTAGATAGTGTTTCCGGACTGCTCTCTAGTTGTGGTAGGATGGTTCAGTTGCCTGATAACAGCTGGGAAGCAATAGTCCCAGAACCTGGAGGTGTGCGTTTTCACACTTCTGTACCTCTTGCCTGATGGTAGACGGGAGGGGATGGAGTGACCAGGGTGAGACTCGTCCTTGATTATGTTGCTGGACTAACTGAAGTGTAAATTGAGTCAATGGAAGGGAGGTTGGTTTGTGTGAGAGTCTGGGCTAGTGTCCACAATTCTCTGCAATTTCTTGCGGTCTTGGATGGAGCTGTTCCCAAACCATCAGCCTGTCCCCGAATGTTGTCCTAGTCTACTAGTCTACTGTACGCAGGTGTGACTCCTTCATTAAATGAAGATTTGCAAATGGAATTGAACATTGAGATTTAATGTGTTTTAAATTAGCATTCCTTAATTAAATTTTTTATAGTTTGAATTATTTCCTTTGGCTTTAATGGTCTTTAAAATTCTCTGTCAGGAACATTTAAAAATCATTAAAATCCATTAAAAAGCTTAACAGAAGGGTGGCACGGAGGCACAGCGGTAGAGTTGTTGCCTTACAGTGCCAGAGACCCGGGTTCGATCCTGACTACGGGTGCTTGTCTGTATGGAGTGTGTACGTTCTCCCTCGTGACCTGCATGGGTTTTCTCCGGGTACTCCGGTTTCCTCCCACATCCCAAAGACTTACACGTTTGTAGGTTAATAAGCCTTTGTAAAATTGTCCCTCGTGTTTAGGGAATGGATGAGAAAGTGGGATAACATGGAACTAGCGTGAATAGGCAATCAATAGTCAGAGGTAGACAACAATGCTGGGGAAACTCGGCGGGTGAGGCAGCATCTATGGAGCGAAGGAAATAGGCAATGTTTTGGGTCAAAACCCTTCTTCAATAGTCAGCGCACAGGAAGGAACTGCAGTTGATGGTTTGCACCGAAGATAGACACAAAAAGCTCGAGTAACTCAGCAGGACAGGCAGCATCTCTGGAGAGAAGGAAAGGGTGATGTTTCGGGTCGAGACCCTTCTTCAGCCAAAGGGGCTGTTCTATACTGTATCTCTCAACTACTCTAGAGTCGGCTGAGGAATGTATGGGCATTCTAAGGGTCACAGGGAGTGGTTCCAGGGCACCATATTAAGCCCAAGCAGCTTGGATAAAACTAGGATGGTTATAGACATATAAAAGTTTGCTCTGTTGTGAGAACGTGTGGTCAGTAGAGGACACACTGCCGAGACCAACCAGGGGTCCGGGGTGAGGGGGCCACCGAGAACGAGGGATGACCCGGTGTTGGGGGGGGGCAGTCGAGAACAAAGGGGGACCGGGTGTGGGAGGGGCGCAAAGGGACTGGGGGGTGGAGGGTTGAGAGGAGGAAGAGGGACCATCGGACTATATTACGATATGACACGATACGATAGAACTTTACTTATACCAGTAGGGAAATTGATCTGCCAACAGTCATTAAAAACACAAAATACATGAAACATGAAATTTAAGTGACGAGTGGGGATGTGGAAAGATTGGGGAGTTGGGGGGGCGGGAGGAGGAGGGGAGTCACTCAGTCTCAAAGTACCCTTTTAACTTTGTCGGCAGCCTATACTTAGTTTATTTTAGAGATACAGCGCGGAAACAGACCCTTCGGCCCACCGAGTCCGCACCGACCAGCGATCCCCGCACATTAACACTATCCTACAACTAGGGACAATTTACGCTACACCAAGCCAATTAACCTACAAACGTGTGCGTCTTTGGAGTGTGGGAGGAAACCGAAGATCTTGGAGAAAACACACGTGGTCACAGGGAGAATGTACAAACTCCGTACCGACAGCACGCGTAGTCGGGAGCGAACCCGGGTCTCCGGCGCTGCAACTCTACTGCTGCGTCACCGTGCCGCCCAATGCCACTTGTGCATCGTTAGCAGAAACAAAGAATTTCACCGTACCAAGTACATGTGACAATAAGTATCAATGCATCGATCGTTAGGTCTCGCATGTCCCACCATGGCTTGGAGATGGAGATAAGATTGGAAGCAAGTGCTTCACTGGTATAGGACTGGTGTTTTGATAATTGCCCTGATCTGTGTGCTGTGATATAACAGTACAGTACCACACTGGTTAAGTTACGGGATTACTATCCAGAAGCCTGGATTATTAAAAACGATCAGCGTCATCTGGGGAATTTAAATTCAATTAAACAAAGTTGGAATTAGTAGCTCTGTGCTTGAAAATTGCCGGGCTGTTGTTAAAACCCGTCGGATTTACTCATGTCCGTTAGCGAAGAATTCTCCCATCCCAACCAAGTCTAGTCTTTCACGAGTGTCTTTAGACTTTACGTTTCAGAGATACAGTGTGGGAACAGGCCCTTTGGCCCAACGAGTCCCCGCCGACCAGCGATCACCCCATATACTAGCACCATCCTAGGCACTAGGGACAATTTCACAATTTTGCTGAAGCCAATTAACCTACAAATACTATGTCTTTGGAGAGTGGGAGGAAACCAGAGCACCCGGAGAAAACTCACGTGGGCACAAGGAGAACCAAAAAACTCCATATAGACAGTACCTATAGTCAGGATTGAACCCGGGTCTCTGATGATGTAAGGCAGTAACTCTACCGCTGCACTATTGTGCTGCCCTACTCACGGACATAGTTGACTTTTAACTGCCCACTCAAATAGCCTAAAGGGCCTGTCCCACCAGCATGCGACTCCTTGCGGTGAGCGCGACCTAACGTGGTCGCTTGAGCCGTCCGGCCTCGCGGGGCCAGTCCCACTTCGATCGCCGAAGCGGTATGGAGTTGTGCAGATCTGGTCCCGATATCACCCGGGGCTCCGAAAAACTGACCGTGTTCAAAAATTCCGCATGGCAACGGCCTGTCGGCCCGCAGCCGCCTCGACGCATTACGCACCGCCTCGACGTCGTGCCTCCATGACCCTCTCTATATGTGCCTCTGTGTCCCTCTCTGTGTGCCTCCGTGACCCTCTCTGCGTGCCTCCGTGACCCTCTCTCTGCGTGCCTCGGTGTCTCTCTCTCTCTGTCCTTGCGAACTTACCGCGGACTTCGCTCCAACTTCGCACCACGTCGCGCCACTCACCCGACCTCCGCGTGGCCCCCGCTGCCGGTTTGGTCGCGCACACCCCATGCAGGCGCATGCTCGTGGGACCGGCCCTGTACGGGGATCACTCGACCTCCGCGCGGTCCCCGCTTCCAGTTTGGTCGTGCTTGCCGCATGCAGGTCGCATGCTCGTGGGACAGGCCCGTAGCAAATTATTCAGGTCAGGGGTTGATAGAGATTGACAAGTCCAAGCACCATCCATGTTCAATAAATAAATTAACAGAAATTAGTGAAAGTTGGTGTCAATAAGCTTTGTAGAAGGTGAAATGTCAATTGATTGAAGTAAAAACCACATGAACTCTGTAAAAACGTACGCTATGCAAAATAAAAGGCCTTAACTCATTAAACTTGCAAGCAAAGGGTTTCAACGGTTTATATTCTGTCATACTTCCAGCCTCTCCTGTTATTTTTGCTGACTGTCTCGGTTTAATGGTGATTTACAAATCTTGCCTTTGCAAATGATTGTACAGATGGTACTTAGGATGCCTTGAGGACCAGCAAAATGACAATTAATGGGAAATCAGGTAATTGGAACGTGGAAACTCAGAGACAAAAATTGAGCATTACCACTGACTGAGTCATTGCCTAAGCTGGACAAATTTGAACAAATGAATTTTACAATCGTTGCATAGGAAGGAACTGCAGACAGACACAAAAAGTTGGAGTAACTCAGCGGGTCAGGCAGCATCTCTGGAGAAAAGGAATAGATGATGTTTTGGGTTGAGACCCTTCTTCAGACTGAGAGTCAGGGGGAAAGGAAATGAGAGATATACCTATAGACGGTGATGTAGAGAGATATAGAACAAATGAATTAAAGATATGCAAAAAACTAACGATGATAAAGGAAACAGACCATTATGCCACCGCTGCACCAATCTTCTCATGACTGAAGAGCAGCATAAGATTCTTCACAATTTTAAGAAGGGAAAGAGAAAATGTGGGACCACAGGACAATTGGACTTGCATACATACTCGGGCAAGTGCAAGAAAGTATTATTGAGGAATTGAAAATTAATAATACATATGGGCTGAATCAACGTAGATTTGTGAAAGGGAAATCACGTTTGGCAAATCTCTCAGAGGTAATAAGATGCATCCAGCAGAAGGGATTAGTGGACGTGATGTATTTTGTCTTTCAGAACACCTTCAAGAAGGTGGCAGAGTACTGCAAGGGTAGAGAGGCTGCCTTACAACACCAGAGAAACAGGTTTGATCCAGACCAAGGGTGCTGTCTGCACGGAGCTTGTACATTCTCCCTGTGACCCTGTGGCTTTTCTACGGGTGCTCTGGTTTCCTCCTACATTCCCAAAAACGTGCATGTTTGTAGGTAGATTGACCTCTGTAAATCGCCCCAGGTGTGCAGGATGCGAAACCGGGGTAACATAGAACTAGTGTACAGGTGACCGTTGTCAGCATGGACTCTGTGGGCCGAAGGGCCTGTTTCCATGCTCCATCTCTATACTAATCTAAAGCTCAACTAAGCTAAATTGCCCTGTAGAGATTATTAAACAAAATCAGAATGTGTGTGCTTATGGAAGGCATACATTGGCACAGGGCGAGGTTTGGTTACATAAACTAGAATGTGTGAATGGATGATAGATTTTGGGTTGGGAGGCAATGATTAGCGAAGTGCCACAGGAATTGTAGCTGGGATCCATACTATCCATCATCTAGATCAATGATTTGGATGAGGGGACCCAATATATAATCTTCAGATTCTCTGATGATAGAAAGCTGTATGACATTGTGAGTTATGAAGAAAATGCCAAGACGTTTCAAAAGGGTATACACAGATGAAATGAATTGGTGACAACATGTCAGATAGAATATAATATGGAAACATGTCAGGTTATTCACTATGGTTAGCAAAAAATGGAAAAGTGGATTTTTGTTTTGAATGGTGGGAGTTTGATATACCTTGATATTCAAAGGGACCTGGATGCCCTTGTATACATGCAACTCAGTTAACAAACGTTTTAACTCAGAGATTAATAGATCCTTGATTAGTACTGATGACAAGGGTTATAGGAAGAAGGCAGTAGAATGGGGCTAGGAGGGAGAGTTAGGTCAGCCATGATGATGGTGAAGTAGACTTGATGGGCCGAATGGCCTAATTCTGCTCCTATTAATTATAAACTTTTGATTTCTAGCAAGCAAAGGGAATGGCAACTTGTGTGTTTGTTTTTATTGTAAGGGATTCAATAGAAGAGTAAAGAGGACCGACTGCAAATGTACAGTCAGACAGCGGGAAACAGGCCTTTCGGACCAACTTGCCCACACTGACCAACATGTCCGATCTACAATAGTCCCACCTGCCTGCGTTTGGCCCATATCCCTCTAATCCTATCCTACCCATGTACCTATCTAAATGTTTCTTAAATGTTGCGATAGTACCTGCATTGGAATCTTTGGAATTTTCCACGAAATATCATTATGGGGACTTAGTTGTTTATTTTGGGGACTTAGTTGTTTATTTAACAGAAAAATTAAACTGTTTAAAGGAATTCATGTGTGGGAGGTTTGTGCAGCAAAGCAACATGGTCTTGTTGAATGGTGCAATAGGAACAAGGGCCCAAATGACTCACTCCTGCCTCTCTGTGTCATGGTTGGTGTTGATGTGTTCCTCAGCACCAGTCAGATTACTACTCAGCTCACCACTGAAGTTAAGGAGACACGGTGGAGCAGCGGTAGAGTTGCTGCCTTACAGGGCCAGAGACCCAGGTTCGATCCTGACCATGGGTGCTGTCTGTGCAGAGTTTGTAAGTTCTCCCCGTGACCGTGGGAGTGGGTTTTCCCCGGGTGCTCCGGTTTCACCCCACACTCCAAAGACTTACAGGCTCGTAGGTTAAATGTTTAAGAAGGAACTGCAGATGCTGGAAAATCGAAGGTAGACAAAAATGCTGGAGAAACTCAGGGGGTGCGGCAGCATCTATGGAGCGAAGGCTTGTAGGTTAATTGGCTTTGGTAAAAATTGTAAATTGTCCTTTGTGTGTCGTGTGCGCTGGTGTGACGGGGATCGCTGGTCGGCGCAGACTCGGTGGGACGAAGGGCCTGTTTCCGCACTGGATCTCTAAACTCCAAACCTTTCCAAATGGAACAACTTTTTTTCCTGTCCCTTTCAACACAACATTGAACTTGACCACACTATGATCAATGAGGCCTGGATCGTTACTCATTATTAAATCTAGTTTGAACACTCGCCACTAACATTAAATTGGAACAAAACAAAGACGTTCGATTCACTCTCTTGAGTTTGTAGTGATTCCTTCAATTGCAAATTTCTGGGTCTTTGGTAGAATTTAGAATTTAATCAGAAAGACTGGAACCTGATGACTCTTGTATATTGCCTCCGTGAACTATTTCTATAAACTTTGAACTTAATCTAAATTTGTGCTTATGTATGGTAATACCTTACTGAACTGTCTGCAAAAGAAAAATGTCACCATACCTCAGTACATGCAACAATAGAGAGCCATTGAACCATTGAACACTGAAACTTAATTTATCCTTTGGAAGAAATTTCAAACTTTGCAACGACTCCAAGAACATGAAAATAACTGGTACAGAACATTCTCTTCACAGCAAAGAGCAAATTAATTAATGATCCCTCTACCGCATATAAAATAACAGGGCGAGACTTGCTGGGTTGGTGTCAGCAGTTCCGATCAGAAACATCGGGGTTCAGCCAGATATTGGGTGACACAGTGGTAGAGATGCTGTCTTGCAGCGCCGGGGACCCAGGTTCGATCCCGACTATGGGTGCTGTCTGTACGGAGTTTGTACGTTCTCCCCGTGACAGCATGGGCTTTCTTCGAGAATTTTGGTTTCCTCCCGCACTCCAAAGACGTACAGGTTTGTATGTTAATTGGCTTGGTGTATGTGTAAATTGTCCCCTAGTGTGTTTAGGATAGTGTTAATGTGCGGAGATTGCTGGTCGGTGCGGACTCGGTGGGCCGAAGGGCCTGTTTCCACGCTGGATCACTAAACTAAGCTAAACTAAGCTGTTGAAACCTTGGTAATTCGCTGACTTTATCCAATTGCCCAAAAAGACCATGTACCAAAGGTTACTGAGCAATGATGGGTGGAGTCACCACCATTACTGTATAGCGGCACCCAACTCCATAGGGAGTCTATTGATAGAGCTAGGTTCCCTCACTGTTGCTCAGACAAGTTACCTCGTTGATCCTATCTCATGTCATATCTCCATGGCGATTAGGAGATAAAGGGAAAGGCAAGTTTATTCTTTAAATAATTTACTTTAATTCAATGTCTTTAATTATTTCTAAGTGATTTGATGCCATAGAGTCATAGATTCATACAGTGTGGAAACATGCCCAACTTGCCCACACAGGCCAACATGTCCCTACATCTCCACTAGTCCCATCTGCCTGCATTTGGCCCATATCCCTGTATACCTCTCCTATCCATATACGTCTAGTTTCTCTCTCCCCTGTCTAAAGAAGGGACTCGATCCGAAACGTCATCTATTCCTTTTCTCCAGAGATGTTGCCTGATCCGCTGAGTTACTCCAGCATCTCATGTCCATCTTCGGTGTAAACCATCATCTGCAGTTCCTTCCCACACATGTACTTGCCTAAATGTTTCTTAAACGTCATGATAGTAGCTGCCTCAACTACCTTCTCCGGCAACTCATTCCACTGTTTATGCGAAAAGTTTACCTCTCAGGTGCCTATTAAATCTTTCACCTCCTCTTGTTCTGGATTCCCTTACTCTGGGCAAGAGACTCTGTGCATCTACTCGATCTATTCCTCTCATGATTGTGTACACCTCTATAACTAACCAGAACTAATGATGGCGGCGGGTTCACACGCAGCGGCTTTGCGCTCTCCAGTCCCGATTTAATTCGGAGCAGCGCAATACCGAACGCGGCTGTGGAAATAAGGTACCTAAAAACCCCAGAACCCCTAGAACCCCCAGTAACTTATTTGCACTTTATACTGTTTTACTGTTATACTGTTCTTTTTTTTTACAAATAATGTTTCTCGGGGTATCTAAATTTTATTAGTTGTTATGACATCGGATGGAAGCTGCATAACCAAATCTCGTTGCACCTATGTGCAATGTATTATTATTATTATTATTATTAACTTCACTGCGCTCCAAGGAATAGTCCTCGCCTGCTCAACCTCTCCCTATAGCTCAGGCCCTCAAGAACTGGCAGCATTCTCATAAATTGTAAAAATGTGTTGAAATTAACTTTCTTTTTTTATTTTAAAACCTTGTGGGGAACTCTTGTCTTGTAAGTGACAACTTGCCGGTAAGGCCTGACAGAGATTTTCTTAAATCTGTTCGATTGATTTATAGCTCTGTCAGAAGACAAATCTGTGAGCTTCATCACTGGTTATATTATTTGAGGCCGTATCTGGTTTAGATTTTGAACACTTCTGATCTGCAGTGCAGCATAATACGTTTTCAGGTTCACAACATGAACTAGCTGGTGCTCGAAGAGCTGCATTCAGAGGCCTGAAAGCCCTGTCCCACGGTACGAGTTCATTCCAAGAGCACTCCTGAGTTTAAAAAAAAAATCAAACTCGTGGTAACCACGTAGAATGTACGTCGGAGCTCGGGGACGTCTCTTAGCGGCTCGTAACGCTAACGGCAGGTACTCGGGAAGACTCGCTAACGGCTGGTAAGCTCGGGAAGACTCGTGAAGATTTTTCAACGTGGTGAAAAATGTCCACGAGAGCCCCGAGTACCTGCGAGCGGCCATTACCGTAAATCTCCGAGTTTGAATCAGGGCAAACTCAGGAGAACTCTTTGAATGAACTCGTTCAATGGGACAGGGCTTATAATCTAACCCTAGATGTTGTTCCAGTTGAGCTGATAGCACAGTGGCACAGCTGGTAGAGCGACCGCCTTTCAGCAACCAGAGACCCAGGTTCGATCCCAAAGTCAGCTACCGTCTGTGCGGAGATTGCACATGAGAAACTTTTTTGTTGTGTGCCATCCAGTCAACGGGGGGACTATATGTCATCATTGCAATCAAGTTGCCCACAGTGTACAGATATAGGATAAAGGTGTTATAACCTGTTCTGCTGCTGCAAGTAAGAATTTCATTCTCCGTTTCAGGACAGATGACAATAAACACTCTTGCCATTCTCCCTTTGGCCAAGTGGGTTTCCTCCGGGTGCTCCGGTTACCTCCCACATCCCAAAAACGTGTGGGTTTGTAGGTTAATCGACCCTGAACCCAGTCACTGAAAGTAAGCATGCAGGTACAGCAGACAGTGAAGAAAGCGAATGGCATGTTGGCCTTCATAACAAGAGGAGTCCAGCATAGGAGAAAAGAGGTCCTTCTGCAGTTGTACAGGGTCCTAGTGAGACCACACCTGGAGTATTGTGTACAGTTTTGGTCTCCTAATTTGAGGAAGGACATTGTTGCTATTGAGGGAGTGCAGTGTAGGTTTACAAGGTTAATTCCCGGGATGGCAGGACTGTCATATGCTGAGAGAATGGAGCGGCTGGGCTTGTATACTCTGGAATTTAGTAAGGATGAGAGGGGATCTTATTGAAACATATGGGCTTGGACACGCTAGAGGCAGGAAACATGTTCCCGATGTTGGGGGAGTCCAGAACCAGGGGCTGCTGCTCCCAAGCATTTGGTAAATAGCCGCGATTAAAGCAATTATGGTTAAATATTTTAATTTAAATAATTCATGCATTTTCCTCGATAAATTTCAGTTATACCTGGGCTATAATCAAAACTATAATTATATTTGAAGAACAGTGAATATATAATTACAGTGAAGAAATCATATGGCATGTTGGTTATAACAAGAGAAATCGAATAGAGGAGCAAAGAGGTCCTTCTGCAGTTGTACAGCGCCCTAGTGAGACCACGTCTGGAGTATTGTATGCAGTTTTGGTCCCCTAATTTGAGGAAGGACATTCTTGCTATTGAGGGAGTGCAGCTTAGGTTAATTCCCAGAATGGCGGGACTGTCATGTGCTGAGAGAACGGAGCAGCTCGGCTTGTACACTCTGGAGTTTAGAAGGATGAGAGGGGATCTCATTGAAACATATAAGATTGTTAAGGGCTTAGACACACTAGAGGCAGGAAACATGTTCCCGATGTTGGGGGAGTCCAGAAACAGGGGCCACAGTTTAAGAATAAGGAGTAAGCCATTTAGAACGGAGACGAGGAAACACTTTTTCTCACAGATAGTGGTGAGTCTGTTGAATTCTCTGCCTCAGAGGGCGGTGGAGGCAGGTTCTCTGGATGCTTTCAAGAGAGAGCCCGATAGGGCTCTTAAAAATAGCGGAGTCAGGGGATATGGGGAGAAGGCAGGAACGGGGTACTGATTGGGGATGATCAGCCATGATCACATTGAATGGCGGTGCTGGCTCGAAGGGCCAAATGGCCTACTCCTGCACCTATTGTCTATTGTCTATTAAAATGATATCATCGTATCATTAAAATAAGCATACTTAAGAATATTTGAAATGGCAAATATATTGAAACAAAATGAGGCAAAGTGCAGACGGTGATTATTTTAATATACTACAGCTGGTGGACAAACACAGTTTGTTCCCTCAAATTCTTCACTGTAAAAGTTCCGAGGCGTGACTGGAATTAACATGAGGCATTATAGAGATCAGCAATTGTTCTAGAGAGGGGAGAAATCATGGCTTCAGTATGCAGTAACGTTGCACCCCTAATGAGTTCACAATTGATGCTGAGGAGGAGATTTTTGTTGTGGTAGCTAGTCTGGGCTAAAACGTGGTGGTAGAGTCGGAGAGCAGGGTGGATCACAGAGGGGGAGCAGCGAGCGATGATCTTGCAGAACTCTCGTCAGAGAGAGGAGAAGGAGTCTGAAGATGGGTCTCGACCCGTAACGTCACCCATTCCTTCTCTCCAGAGATGCTGCCTGTCCCGCTGAGTTACTCCAGCACTGTGTGTGTATTCACAATTGATGCACGTGGGAACGCTCGAGACTTGCTTCTGATTCATCAGTGCTATATAAATGCAGGATGTTGGTGTTGTTGATGTCCTTGGACAGTCTGAAGGATCTCAAAGTCATCTACATGCAGGAACCCGGTTAATAGTTATCCTGGTTTCAACTAGAACATCATTCCCTCTTTTCCCCTCAGGCAAGGTGTGAAAACGCACACCTCCAGATTCAGGGACGTTTCTTCCCAGCTGTTATCAGGCAACTGAACCATCCTATCACCAACTAGAGAGCAGTCCTGACTCACCATCTATCTTATTGGAAACCCTCAGACTATCATTAATCGGACTTTACTGATCTCGCACGGACTGTTATTCCCTTTATCTATACACTGTAGACTGTATGATTGTGATCATGTATCGTCTGCTCGCTGACTGGACGGCATTCAACAAAAAAGTTTTTTACTGTGTCTTGGTACATGTGACAGTAAACTGAACAAAACTAAACTAAACTGATCAGCTTCTATTAGGGAATTAGCAGATAGAAGTGAAGTCACGCTGGCGCAGTGGTCGAGTTGCTGCCTTACAGCAAAATGCAGCACCGGAGACCCAGGTTCGATCCCGACCACGGGTGCTGTCTGTACGGAGTTTGTACGTGCTCCCTGTGGCTGGCGTGGGTTTTCTCCGTAAATCTTCGATTTTCTCCCACATTCCAAAGGTTTGTAGGTTAATTGGCTTGATTAATTGATTAATTGGCTTGATAAATGTAAAAATTGTCCAGTATAATATTGTCCCTGGTGGACTCTTCGGAAGGTACAAGGTACTACACGTCGTCTTTATGCAAGTTCTCTACTCAAAACGGTGTCTATCCGTTTACCTTCACAGATACCACTCGACCCACTGAGTTCCTGCAGTAGTATGTGTTTTTTACTACGTAGTTTGGCTTACACGCATTCATAACTTGGTAGTATATGTGCGGCATGCAACACTATTTATGAAAATATTAGTAAGTGATTCAGTCTCCAATGAAGTAGATAGTAGCTCATGCTCGCTTTCTTGTTGTTGGGGTCATTCTCTAGTTGCATGTTGACTGTTATGGAGAGATGAGCTCTGTTGCAGTTTCAGGGATAAAAATTCACTCACACTACGCCTGTAAGGTGTTTATACAGTCACACAATAGATCCTATAGAGCTAGGGAAGAGACAGGTTATCCTTGATCCTAGAAAACACTTAAGAAGGAAATATATTAGTTTAATAGAATCATTAAGAATCATTAAGAACTTAGTGTACTGTGTGTTACGACTGTGATACATTCTTCTTACTTCTTATTGAATCCACACACAAGGTTAGAAGTTGTTCTACCTGAACACACTTTCTTGGCATCTGCATACAATGGCGTCTGTCTTGCGCTTCTTGCGTTTCTTGTGCGTGGTGTTGGAAAGATTGGTGAAAACAGGGCCGCGACGTAAACGCTCGTTCCTTGACCCCATTGATGTACCTGAAATTACTGTCTAATTTGGTTTGTTAATGCGTACAATAAAGGTCGCTCCAGTTTAGGTTTATTATTGTGATGTGTACTGAGGTACAGTGAAAAGCTTTTGTTTGCGAAGTACAATAAGGCAGTACAATACATGAATACAATCAAGGCAAACCAAATATTAAAAGGCAGATTGAAGGGAAAGATACCAGAGTACAGAATATATTTTCTCAGCATTGTAGCTTTACAGTACCAGAAAAAAACTCCAATGTCCACAATGAGGTAGGTTGGAGGATCGGGACTGTACCCTAACTTATGGAAGGACCATTCAGAAACCTGATAACAGAAGGGAAGAAGCTGTTCACGAGTCTGGTGCTGTATGCTTTCAAGCTTCATTTCTTCTGCCCAACAAGAGCAGGGAGAAGAAGCAAAGGCTGGACTGAAAAAGGTATTTGATTATGTTGGCTACTTTCCTGAGGCAGCGTGAAACGTAGATAGAGTTAATGGTGGGGAGTCTGATCTGTGTGATAGAATGTAAGTCTCTGTAATTCCTTGCAGTCTTGGGCAGAGCTGTTGCCAAATCAAGCTTTGATATATCCCGATAGCATGCTTTGTACAATGCATCTGTAGAAGTAGGTAAGTCATTAGAAACATGCCAGGCTATCTAAAAGGGCCCATCCCACTATACGAGTTTACCCAAGAGCTCTCCCGAGTTTAAAAAACCCCCAACTTGTGATAAGTACGTAGAATGTACGTAGCGGGTACGTCGGAGCTCAGGGCATCTCTTAGCGGCTCGTAACGCTAACGGCAGGTACTCGGGAAACGGGGTAAGCTTGTGAAGTTTTTTCAACATGTTGAAAACTGTTCACGAGAGCCCCGAGTACCCACGAGCGGCTATTACCGTAATTCTCCGAGTTCGCATCAGGGGAAACTTGGGAGAACTCTTGAATTAACTCGTACCGTGGGACAGCCCCTTTAGTCTTCTGAGAAAGTAAAGGCATTGGTGTGCTTTCTTGGCCGTACCTTCAAGATGGTTGATCCAAAACAAATTGTTGATGGTTTGGTTTAGTTTAGTTTAGACATACAGCACGGAAACAGGCCCTTTGGCCCAGCGGGTCCGCACCGACCAGCGATCCCCACACATTTACAGTATTCTACACACTCTGGGACAATTTACATTTATACAAAGCCAATTAAACCACAAACCTGTACGTCTTTGGAGTGTGGGAGGAAACCAGAGATCGCAGAGGAAAATCCACACGGGTCACGGGGAGAACGTACAAACTCCGTACAGACAAACATCCCCATGTCAGGATCAAACCCAGGTCTCCGGCGCTGTAAAGCAGTAGCTCTAACACTACGCCATCGTGCCGCCCCTATTTACACCTGGGAACCTGAAGCTCTTGACCATCTCCATTTGGTCCCATTGATGCTGATTTAGGCTTGCACATGACTTTGTCTCATGACGTCAGCAACCAGTTCTTAACATTCAATGAATGATGAGGCATTTGGGAATAAGCCATGGAAATCCATGGTCAAACGTGAAGCATGTCAGCACAGAGGCACTTGAGCACTGGGTGAATTGCAAAGAGGGACTGCTCCCTACTGGCAACTGCCTAAATGTTAAGCAAACCTGAGAGATTTAGGGTCTCACTGAACTCCCGTTGGAAAGAGAAGGAGCAGGTGATCAGCAGGAATTATGAGAGATTTTGGTGTTTTCACACAACCAGTGGAGAAATACTGTAAAATGAGATTTACAAAGGCATTTGGTTCCTTGTTTGGTATTGGCAAAGGTATTGGCATTGATATTGATATTAGAACTGGCATTGATATTGATATTAGAATTGGCATTAGCATTGACGCTGATATTGATATTTGTATTGGCCTTGGTATCTTTCTATTTTGTTATTTTTAAATTAGAAGCAAGTGTACAAAAATATAACTAGCAGCATATGACATAATATAATTATTGTACAGCTTCAATTTTGATTTTAGCTGTAGTTGAGAGAAAAGAAGAAAGACAAAGCAAGAGAGAGGAAAAGTGAAATGTGCAAGGATAGAACCCCTAGACTACCAAGTGGTATTGGCCTTGGCATTGAAATTGGTATTGTTTGATCTACTAAAATCCTTTATTTTGCGTCCTACCCATACTATACCATACATAATTACAATCAAACCACACACAGGTACATCAGGTAGTGCAAACAGTGAAAGGAAACTGAGTGCAGAATATAGTATTACACCTATAGAGAGAGTGCAGTTCAAAAAAAAAGTGCAAGGGTCCCAACATGGCAGGTTGGGGGATCAGAAATATTTACACTTTGAAGGAAATAGTGATATTCATGTGCCGGTCTTAATGTCTCTCAAACGCAACTGTTGAAGCTACTTCCACCATGACAGTGCGTATCAGGCACTTATCACTCTCTGGGACCTCTGAAATTCCAGAGAAAACATTCCAGGTTTGTCTAACTTCAGACTGAAGAAGGGTCTTGACCTGAAACATCACCCATTCCTTCTCTCCAGAGATGCTGCCTGTCCCGCTGAGTTACTCCAGCAATTTGTGACTATCTTCAAATAAATTATATAGAAATTATATATTAAAAAATTAAATTAAATTAAATAAAACTAGTAATAAATTAAATATTTTTTTATTATTATGGGGTTATGGGGGAGAATGGGTTCGGGTGGGAGAGTTACATCAGCCATGATTGAACGGTGGAGTAGACTCGATGGGCCGAATGGCCTATCACTTATGACCTTATGAGATCTTCACTTGACCTCAAGAAGAAGCCACGACACCGTTGAATTTCGAGCCCAGCGTTACCTCAGGCAAATTGATCCTCTCGTTGAATGCTTCAGTGTCACACTCCGTTCTTGTTACATTTTCCCGTTCCCACAAATGCCTGCCATGAGTGGTGGATTTGACCGGAGAGCAGAGCCACTGCTCAACGCCATTGAAGACCACCGGGAGAAAGTTTACCGTGACTCTTTGCTGGCACTTCTAACAACCGAACAGGCAACAATTTCTACCCAGCTCATAATCCCTTTCAACGCGCTATTGAATTTCCGTTGCTTTTATATCAACTCTTATTTTCCACCACCCCTATCAATCCTCCACTGGTCTTTGCCCAGTAACATTAGTAGTGTTTACATAACTGATAACAGCCTTTGAAAAAAACAAAGAGATATATTCTTACCTTGCACTGAATGTGATCCTGAAATGCAAGGTATTGTCAGGCAGTTAATCCATCGTTTACTCCAGTTAACATATTTAAATATTTAGAAACCATAGGGAAATTGGATCAGGGATTTAAAATTGAGGCAAACTGGATGAACTAATTTCAGGTGTCAGTACCATTAATGCAAAAGGTGACGCCTTAAAGCTCATTTCAGAGTCTGTGTAAACAGCTGGAAGGTAAAGGCATTTGAAATTTGACTCCCGTGCTACATGCGTGGAACATTTACCAGAGGCTCAACGTTTTGCCAGTTGCGTACATGTCCCCTATAAAGAGGTGTCCATCATATTGGATTCCGCTCCTTCGTGGCCCCCTTCCCCCACCGCATGTGCTGCATGCAAGCAGAAACTTTGTAAGGGTGTTTAAATACAGCGGTTAAATCCTTCTTCAGAGGTTATTGGGGAGAAGGCAGGAGAATGGGGTAAGGAGGGGGCGATGGATCAGCCATGATTGAACGGCGGAGTAGACTTGATGGGCCGAATGGCATAATTCTGCTCCTATCACTTATGATCTTATGATCTTCACCCCTCCCCCTTCACTTTAATGAGTCTGAAGAAGGGTTGTGGGCCACACCATTACCTCTCCGTTTCCTCCCCAGGTGCTGCGTGGCCCGCTGAGTTCCTCCAGCTCTTTTTGTTTTGTTTTAGGTACAGAATCTGTTCTTCTTGTATACAACTTTGCTACCTTAATGCATGGCCATTCGGATGGGGGGGGGGGGGGGGGGGGGGGGCTTTGGGTGCGATCGCACCCCCATTTTTTTCCCAGAGGAAAACAAATTCAGAGGAATTTATTTTAATATTTTGCGAACATCCGCACCTGCGCAGTGGGGGGGGGGAACTGGTGACCAAAGACGCAGAAGCGACACAAATTGACGTGACCCGACACCAGGCACTGCTCAGGCCGGGTCCACACCACCACTCCCCCCCCCCCCCGTCCCTCGCCTCCCCCCCCCCCCCCCCCCTTCGTTTCTGGTCGGCTGAAGCGACGGCTGGGAGGAAGGAGGGAGCGAGGAAAGAATGGGGAGGCCCCCTTCTGCCGTCTGAAGCACCTGCACCGCTCGGCCCTGCACCTTCCTGTTGGCTGGCAGAAGAGGGGAGACGGTGGCACTTGGCAGTGGACAGTAGCCAAGGCTGTGGGGCGATTATGCCGGTGTTGTCGAAGAGCGGTGACCTTCCTTCCTCACCTCCTCTGCCCCTTCCCCTCTCTCTCTTTTGTTTATCCCCCCCCCATTATTCTGGGACCCCACACTGATCCCCATTCCCCCCTCTATTCAGTCCTCACTGACATCCCCTGTGCTCCACTCCCCATCTATTCATCCTGCACTGATCTTCCTATCCACCTCGCATTGATACTCCTGCCACCTCCACATCCATCCTACACTCATCCCCCAATTCATCCTGTACTGACCCCCTTCCTATCCATCCTGCACTGCTCCCCCCATTCATCCTGCACAGACCCCCGATCCGCACTGTACTGACCCACCCCATCTTGTACTGTCCTCCCATTCATCCTGTACTGATTCCCCCCCCATCCATCCCGTATTCCCCCACTGACATCTCCCCTCACAATTTTACCTACTCCAACCAACACACACTAATTCCCCTGCCTCAATCAATCCATTCCACACCGATTGCCTTCTCAACCCACCCCCCCCCCCCCCCCCCTGCCATCTATCCATCACTGATTCACCCATCCCACCCCCCCGACCCTACTGCGCTGGAAATGTCTTCAGAGCGAACATTGACAATGTTTGATAATGGAATTCAGTCAAATGTGTTTTAATTCCCAATATTATTATTTGTTTTAATCCATAAAGATGGATGAATTAAATTGTGAACACGTGAAACATTAAAACCGCAGTGTTCAATTATCACTGCCACCATTGACATGTTATTACACGTTATTACAGAATTTATTTTAACGGCAAATCAATGCTCTTAATATGGAGTATCAATACTGTAGTTATTTATTGAGCAACATTCACAATTATACGTTGGATTTATCCAGGTTTTACTTCTACAGTCGGACATATACATCACAAATTTGGTCAGGAGATATTTCAGGTGTAATTTTAACATTAATTCTGAAGTGGGAATGATGGAAACAGTGTTTATCAATAATTTTTTTTAAATCTGGTGCGTACAAACTGGGTATCTTCATTGCTGTTCACAACATATTCATCTAATCTGAATGTCTGGTAATGTGACGTTTTGACAATTTTAAACATATTGCCAAAAGAACATTTGCTGCATTTGATGCCATTTGGCCATCTCTTGTCAGTTAGTGTAATGTTTAACCTGTCAGATGGGTATAATCGGTTTTAACAGCTATTATCATAAAATGCCTTTAGAAATTTCCTTGCAACCGGCTTCCGGTGGCGCTATGGAGTGAGTGGAACTCGCGCCATTCAGCTCCGCTAAAAACTGCATAAAAAATGGGGGTAAAAGGGGTAAATTGAAGCTACTCACCAGAGGAGAACGGTTGGGAACGGCTCCGGTAGCGTTGAAAAGGTGCGTGACGTCATCAGGCGCGCGACTTTAATAAGAAAAATGTCGCTGCATCGCTCCCCCCCCCCCACCAAGGGAAAAAGCCTGTGAAAAGGGAAGTAGGCCTCACTGGAGCCTCGGGCTCGAGTTTGAGTGCCTCCCAGGAAGATATTTTAAAGATGGACGACCTCAAAAAAATCATTATGGGTGAGCTGAAACAAATGCTTAAGGACATCAAAAAGAATATAAAGAGGAAATAAAGACTTTAAGAGCTGATATTTTGGTGTATCATGAGAATTTGAAAGAAGAGTCCAAAAAGGAAGTTATAGCCGCTGTAAAGACTATGATGGACGAATGGAAAGATAAAGCGGGTACTGATTTGCAACAACAGATGGATGATGTAAACCGTAAAACTGGTGAGATGGAGGTGCTGCTGGAAACCAAGTTGGAACCTATTATAACTTCACTTAACCAACAAAATGACGCAATAAAAGAACTGACTGAATCAGCCGAGAAGCGCCTTGCCGAGAACAAGCGTTTATCAGAATTATTACACAAAATAACTGAGAAATGCATTGACTTGGAGGGACGTCAAAGGCGTAAGAATCTGCGTATTGTTGGGTTGAGGAAGGCTGAGAAGGAAATCAAGAACCTCGAAATTTTGCTGCAAAACTTTTAAAAGATATTCTGAACTTGGACCAAGAACCTCTGCTGGGCCGAGCACACAGGGCATTGAGACGTACCCCTAGGAGGGATGCTCCCCAAGACAGATGATTGTGAAGGTGGCTTACGATCAAGTTTTTGAAGATATGATGAAGATAATAATACGAAAGAAAAATCTTAAATATGAGGGAGACAACATCAGTATTTTTAGAGATTACCCTGCGGAAGTGGCTAAGAGAAGATCTTTATTTACAGAAACAAGAGGTATCCTGAGGAACATAAAGAATCTGAGAATGCTAAGATTTTGGAAAGGTCCCATATCCCCTACAATCAAAATGTGGATTACAGAAATGTCGGAGACACTTCACCTGGAACGATTAGGACTTGTCCTAATGGACAGGTTAGATCAATTCAGAGGAATATGGTCTCCATTTATTGAATATTTAAAGGATTAAGGTGGTCCGGTTCGAGGTCATGACTGAAGCCTGAATGAAGGAATAGTTGAAGAATTATATACAATAGTTCATGAATATATCTCCAATGAAGAATATCTTGCTTAATACTCCACTCATTTTATTTATCTCTTTCTTATTTCTTTTTCTTTTTATTACCTATCTTTATTTCCTACTGTTAGAAAATTAAAAAATATAGAAGTATAAATAAGATTGACTGTAAATTTTAAAAATATTAAGAATGTATGTGACGAATAATATTTTCTTTTTTTTTGATTTTATATTATTTCTTCTTAATATGTAATTACTTCTAATAAAAATATTTTACAAAAAAAAAACTAGAATCTGAGATATGGCCTGATGTACCCGGCAACATTAAGGGTCACTTATGATAACAAGGAGCACCGCTTCACCAAACATACAGAAGCTCTTGAATTCGCTCGAGATATTCAGAAGAAACTGGAAGAGGAAGGAAGAAGCAGATGAAGATGAAGGACACTGAATATTATTGATCACTTACTTGATGATACTGATTATTGATCACTTATTTGATGATACTGTCCACCCACAGAAAATGAGGAGGATTCACACTGAAGGAGGATTCGCAGGGAAGGAGGAGGAACAATGGACATGGACTCTATCTTGGGGTCAAGGAGGGATGGATGGATTATTAATAAATATAGTTTTGTATTAACTACCCCTCAAAAATGTTTGTTAGCACTCCTAACATAGTGCTATGACACTAATTATATTTGATATTAGTAGTATTATTACATATAATACAGTAGTATTAGTACATAAATTTAATACCCCACCCCGATATATATAGCCCTTAAGGCAAAAACGGAGCTGGAATTATTAACATAGTTTTTTTTTTCACGGAAGTCCGTAGATTAGTAGCCACGCTAGTGTGGCTTACACCAATACTAACTGCACTAACTATAGTTGTAGTCACTTTTTTTTCCCCTTTACACTTTATTAACATCACTTACTTTACTTACATTATTTATTATTATTTTTATATTATGTATCTTATTTCATATTATATACTATATGGATTTAAGTATGATTGGTATTATATAGTTAGTTCAAGGAGACGTGTGTATAAGATAATGTCACAGATATTAAATTTCATCGATCTGATGTTTGGGTATAGGATTGGGTTGGATGAGCTGAGACATCTACTCCATTATAAACCACCTTAATAATAAAATGTATGACATAAACACTAGGATTGGGGGTGATGGAATCACCTTCTGTAGTTGGAATGTCAAGGGAATTAACGAACCAATTAAAAGAGGTAAGGTTTTAGCTCAATTAAATAGATTGAAATCTGATATTATTTTTCTCCAAGAGACACACCTTAAAAAAAGACGCGCAGTATTAGATTAACAGCAAAATGGATTTCCAAAGTATATCACTCTTCATTTACACATAAGTCTAGAGGGGTAGCAATAATTATTCGTAAAGATATACCTTTTTAAACAAAGCTCAATAATAGAAGATGTTGAGGGTAGATATATAATAATTACAGGTGAATTTTATTTCTAAAAAAGTAATCCTTATGAATATATATGGTCCTAATTTTGATAATCCATTATTCTTCAAGAAAATATTTAACAATATCCCTATATCCACTCAACATAATCTAATAATTGGAGGTGATTTTAATTGTACCTTAGATAATTATTTAGATAGATCATCAATGAAAAGGAAAACCACTTCTAAGTCAAGTACATTTATAACTTATTTTATTAACACAGCAAACATTAAGGATATCTGGAGAACAGATAACCCATCTGGTCAAGAATATTCATTCTTTTCCCCTGTATTTGGAACCTACTCAAGGATATTTTTTAATAGATTCAAAACTAATCCCATTTACATATGAGTCAAAATATCATAAAATAGTAAGATTAAACGAGAACTTACCAGTTCAAAGTTTGATCGTTATTTTATGAGGAGTTACGATGAGGGGTTACGTGAAGAACCCGCCTGGCGCTGGCAAACGGCATACTTCAAAGCAGCGGCATGAAAAACACAGAACACAAAATAGCCGAAGTAACATAGTAAGGCTCATAATAGACTTAGAAACTACCAGATGATAATTTATTTTATGAGGGTGGGGAGTGGAGGGCACGTAATCCCTCATCGTAACTCCTCATAAAATAACGATCAAACTTCGAACTGGTAAGTTTCTCGTTTAATCTTACTATTTTACTTCGGAGTCACGTGAGTGACTACGTGAAGAGTTTAAAGCTTTCTGTGTTTTTCGTGTCGTAGAATTTATTCCATACGACAGTACGGCTCATTAACACAATAACGAGCGAATAACACATTTTCCCCAAACATTGCCTCAAGTTATGTGATAAATAATTTTCACATTATAAAAAAATGAAAATAATGCCCTTTCTATTGAAAAGCAAATCTATCACAAATACCAATTGATATATATTTTTTATGGCATGACAAAGCAACAATTATAGCGAACCGAACATTGCGTGTTTAAATCTGACACCATGACTGGTTCCTTTATTTTAACAGTAATCTACAGCCTCCTGCGGCCTTGCATCTTTGCTCGAGTGACTCATCCTGTGCCATTCCTGTGAATGTATTTTCCTCATTAACAGAGTGATTTTCCACCTTTCAGTGTCTAGTTCCTACTGAATGTATCCAATTATTAACCATCTAGAAATACATTCCTCTATAACCATCAGTTTTACTGAACCCAATGTGGTTTTTGTGTGTAATAAGCAGTTCTCATTGCCACAGACTCTTACCTACTGCAACATTTTCATCAATGTTCACACACACACACACACACACACACACACACACACACACACACACAACTTAAAGCCAGCAGGATGTGCTTATAGGTTTACCTTGGTTTGTTTTCAGGTCTTCTTGGCGTGCTTTGTTTGGTAGATTCATAAACATATATGATAATGCAATTTGTATCCACATGCCATTATAACGTAACATTTGCAATGTTTGCACTCTTATATTGATACTAAAGTTATCAGAATTATTATTTTCAATGTTTAAGTTTTTTGAATCATAGATAGAGTTAAAGTCCATTTCTTAAGGCATTTCAAGATTTTTTATCTCCTGCCTTTATATTTTTTACAATTTTGGACAGATTATATATACATATACCCATATCTATATCTATATCTATATCTATATATATATATATATATATATAATATATATATATACACACACACATATATATATTTTATTAACATTTACATATATATCCCTTTCCATATTGGGATATTATGAATGCATCTGATAACTTCTTGGTTAATATATTGTCCGTTTATAAGACGGTAACACTCTGAGCCCTATAATTGGCTCTATCAATTAGATACTTAGAAAATGCAATCCACAAGGAATTCACATATATCTAAATGAAAAAATAACTTTACTGTATATACAGACCTCCAATTTCTTATAACAAAATATAGTTATTTAGACTTATTTCCGCAAATTGCAGGTATAACACTTCTTTATACATAATTATTTTATTGATATATCGTAATATTGGTTTACATTCATAGACTTCTTTGACCATCAGCTGTTGAGATGGTCTAGTCAACCTGTAGATAGTCAAATTCATATTTTCACTTATGGAGGTTTTTGTACAACAATAAATTACTGCAGGGTTTCTCAACCTGGAGATCCCAGTGGGTGCAGCAGCATCCAAAAAAAACAAAGGGAGACAGGCAACGACCTAGGTCGAGACCCTTTTTTGACCAATAAATTACTGCCATTATGAATCATCACTAGCAGTTCAAAATCACACAATATAAATGAACCATAAAGGACCCATATTGGGCCACCAAAATGCCTCTGGCAGTGTCCTGCTACATATTCATCAGACACTGCCCTATTAAACAAAAATGAGGAACACAAAGAATCTTTTCCTCATGTAATTGGGAGAAAAGCATCCACCTTCACTGTTCTTAGATTACCCACAAGAATATTCGAAAGATCGGTGATTTAATCTGTATGGAATCAGATTAATCGTAAGTAATCCATATTAATGACAATATGTTTTTCTTCCCAAATTTGTTATCTTCCGATACCATTGTCTCTTCCTTAGAGATAAACAGGTGGACTAAACTTTAAAACATACCACATCTGTTTACTTAGATAATCCCATAATTGTTGTTTGACTTATCTTGTGACCCACAAGATATATTTAAAATCAGTGATTTAATCTGTATACAACCAGATTAATCGTAAGTATGCAAAATAATGACAATATATTTTCCTCCCAAATTTGACCATAGTTAACATATGCCACAGCCGTGGTATTGTTCATCTTGATACGACATGGACAGTTCCATAATAAAACAATCGATCTTTTTTATCCATAACTCCTTATACTTCAACAATTAATACGAATGTTTGGAAAATTCTTAGGACAAACCATTTATGTTTGCCTGGTATAATTCTCTGCAGTCCGCGTAACAAAAACTTATCAATTATTGTTATAAGAATAGATAATACTCTTATCTTTACCCAAACATTCACAGAAGCTGTACATCATCTGTAACACTTGCTTCAGTTGTAATTTTATAGTTGAAGCAGCTTATGAACCTTTTTTACATTACTAATAATGACAACGTATCATTTGATATTTTGCATAAGCCTCTTCACAAGGCATACATATTCTATAAGCTTCTGTATTCCTTCTTTTGGAACTTTATTTATATTTTCCCCTAACCTAATGGAGGAACAAAGTATGTCAACAACAATAATACATATTTGTATCATGGAACAATTTTCCCCACTCTTATGGTGCTTAAATTACTTCTGAATTCAGAATAGTAATTTAAAAATATTTTATTAATGCCTGAGCATATGCTTTATGTAATGGGTCAAGTCCTACCTACCACCAGGTTTGTAATGGCAGGCACTAATTTGCAGCTGCTCTTTATCTCTTCTAATTTAAATGTAATCAAGATAACCCATACCATGTACCTCATTAGTGCAAGTGCTGATCTTTTATCAGTATATTGTTCCTTCAGTGTTCAGTTTAACAACTTGAACTGATTGATTGTTTGGACAAGTTTTAACTTGCACAGCTTGACCCACTTTAATTAATTTCAAGCACCTGTAATATTGATTGACACTTTGTTAATCACAACAGTTTTCCATGTTCTAGATGTTTCTATTTTCTTACACTGTGAAAGTGTAAATAATGATATTATTGTATGGTTTATACCATGAATCTTTACACTAAGGTAATTTTATAATATACATGTACGTTCCCTTCTTTTTAAAATCTACTTTTGAGTGCAAACCTGAAATCAGTTTTTCCCTTATACAGGTGAACCAATCCTCCTTAGTTATATTAAGTTTTAACCATCATAATACACCTGTAATCCCCCCATAATTGGAGATTTCATGACTTATTTTGTAACCAGATGTTTGCACCTCTTCAATGTACATCAAGCCTTCTTTTCCCCAATTATATAGGTTAAGATAAGGCTATGTTTGGATAATACCACTTCTGCCTTTATTTTGATCCATCATCAAATTTTTCATTGGATCATAGTTTTTTTTTTTTTGTTTTTGTTTTTTTTTTCACCGTAAGATAAAAGATCTTTGTCTTTGTTTTGATCCATAATCAAAATGTTTATTGGATCATAGTTTTCCTTCCCAAAGTTTAAAGATCAGTGGTCTGTTCTTTTGTAATTAATATCTTTGATTTATCATGAGGCAGGTATTCTATAATAATTAGGAGTTTAATATATCCTGATTTGTATTAATCTGCAACCCTATGATGCAGATTCGGTAAATTATATATATTTCTACCTATTAAGCACCACAACTAATGGCAATTTATTTTATATTGAAAGTATTACATATTTGCACCATTTTGAAACTTTGAAATTGTATTTCTTATATCTCATATATTTGAGACATGGATATTTATAAATGGATTAACCATTGATATTTAAATAAAACATAAAGTTTTATCGTATTCTTGAAGTTGGTGAGATACCATATAATTAATGTAGGCAGCTAGGTTTTTCCATAGCCTCACCACTTCCTTTAGATATAGCAAAACTTTTGCTATCTCAGGCATACCTGGCCTCACTTTTATTTTTATTTTATTTGTGGTGTGCATTCATAATTCACATCACCACTTGCAGGGTCTGTCTTTTGCAGCCCTGATCCACTTGGAATTATATCCAAAGAGACTTCCTCCACCCTATCCAGGGTCAGAGTTTTTATTTCTCAATTTGGCACATAGCCATATTTTGTATATTCAAGCCCCTCAGGGTCTTTTTTGGGGAACTGTTTGGGTACTGTGACCCTGGTCTTTAGTACATTCAAGCCCCTCAGGGTCTTTTTTGGGGAACTGTTTGGGTACTGTGACCCTAGTCTCTTTTTATATTATGGAGTACTTTCTCCATATCGCGAATTTTATTAACTTTTTTAAAAATACAGTCTTTCTGACTTTTAAAATATCCTGCCAAAATTGTGGAGCATTTAAACCTTTCTACCGTATTTTAAACGGTACCAGTATCGGAACCGGCCCCGTAATTAATCTCTCGTCCCGATCGCTGGGTATTCCCCTGGGACGTTCTTTTTAAAACTCCATTATTTTAACAGAGTATATCTGTTCAATTTAAACTTTTAGTTTGTTTTTAAAACCTTTAAAATCCTGGTTTCCACCAGGCACGGAGTTTTCCAGTCCTAAAAATTTTTTTCAACAGCACTTACCTGCCGGTTCCGAACCTACCGCTGTCGAGGAGCTGTCTGTGCAGCTCCTGCTTCTGCCGTCAGCGTCGACGTAATGCCGTTTGCCAGCGCCAGGCGGGTTCTTCACGTAGTCACTCACGTGACTCCGAAGTAAAATTATTATCTCGGATCACGCTCCATTAACATTTAAGATAAAATTAAAAGACATAACTATTAAAACTCCTAACTGGAGACTCAACCCCCAAATATTAAAGGATAGGGCTTGTTATGATTACTTGGTAAAACAGATTAAATTATTTTTTGAAACTAATGACAAACCTCGAATGTCACCGTCACTGCTCTGGGACACATTTAAAGCATTTATGCGTGGTGCGATAATATCAGCACACGCATACTTTAATAAGGAAAATCGAAAGACTCAACAAAAGTTGGAAAATGAAATAAAACAATTAGATATTGAAAATGCAATATCCCCTTCTATGGGGCTAAGTAATAAAATTGCATCATTAAAATATAAGCTAAATAAAATATATTCAAATCAGATTATTAAACTTTTTCAACAGACTAAACAAGTACACTTTGAATTTGGGGATAAACCACAAAAATTACTGGCACGTCAGCTTAGAAAATTAGATGAGGAGAAAATGATGTATAAAATTAGATATGAACAAGGAGAAATATTGACTTTACCAAAAATGATACATTTTTACAATATTATCAAAATCTTTACTCATCTAAATTAGCAGGACAATCAGATGTAATGGAAACATTCCTACAAGAATGTCATATTAACAGTTTAGATCAATAAGGTAGAGACTTGTTAAATGCTGATATATCAGTAAAATATATTGAAGAATCAATTGGATTATTAAATAACGGAAAAGCCGCAGGCCCTGATGGCTTAAGTGCTGAATTTTATAAGAAGTTTCATGATCTGATCTCTCCACGTTTACATACAATATATAAATATGCTCATGAACAAGGAAAGTTACCAGAATCATTAAATGAGTCTACAATCACACTTTTCCCTAAAGCTGATAAAGATTTGGAAGGCCCTGGATCAGACAGAACAATAGCTCTTTTAAATACTGATCAAAAAATACTAACTAAAATTTTATCTCGGAGGCTAAGTTTAGTGATTAATAAATTAATACATCATGACCAAACAGGTTTTATTCCAAAACGCTATTCATCCTATAATCTGAGACGTCTATTCAATGTCATGTACTCAAAAAGAGTGAATGATATTGAACTAGCTGTCATATCCTTAGATGCTGAAAAAGCATTTGATCAGGTTGATTGGCCATATTTATTTAAAATAATGCAGAAATTTCAACTGGGGATAGATTTTCCAAATGGGTAAAAACCATATACTCAAATCCAACTGCAAGAATATTAACAAATCAAATACTATCAGCAAAATTTAATCTCTTTAGGGGTTGTAGACAAGGATGCCCGTTATCACCATTACTATTTGCTCTGGTAATAGAACCATTAGCTGAAATGATTAGATCAGAACCAGAAATATATGGATATAATACCAAAACTACAACGAATAAAATATCTCTATACGCAGATGACATCTTAATTTATATTACAAAACTGGAGATTAATATTCCCAATCTATTTAATATTATAACTAAGTTTAGTACATTTTTCTGGGTATAGAATTAATTGGAATAAAAGTGAAATTATGCCTATAACTGGAATAAAATTAAATATATTAGAACAATTCCCACTTAAAATAGTCACGGACAAACTCAAATATCTAGGAATTAATGTACCTAAATTGTATAACTGTCTATTTAAATATAATTACCCTCAATTATTAAATAAACTAAAAAAAAATATTTTATATTGGAAAACACTACCTATATCAATGATCGGTAGAATAAATGCTATAAAAATGATTTTTTTACCACAATTGTTATATTTATTTCAAGCCATCCCTTTATATCTCCCTAAAATGTTTTTTAAAAAAAATAGATACTTTGGTTAATAGTTTTATTTGGGACTATAAAAACCATCGAATAAGTAAAAAACATCTATGTAAATCTAAAATAAATGGTGGACTGGCAATACCAAATTTCTTATATTATTTCTGGGCAGTTCAGATTAAGAATATGAATTTTTGGTTGGTAAATTTAGATCATGAACCAAGCTGGCTAAAGATGGAAAAGGAAGAATGTTTGCCTTTTGATGTAGGTTCGATTCTTTTTGCACCAAGGGAAGTACAAAAAAAAAAGTATGGGGACAACCCTATAATTCATAGCAATAGACGTATTTGGAAACAAATAGTTAAGACCTTATTTATGGATAATTTGTCACTTTGTTTGCCAATTATGAATAATCCCTTGTTTAGGCCCTCTGTATTGGACAAGGGGTTTTAGACACTGGAATGATTTAGGAATTAAAAGGATAGAACACCTTTACAAGAAAGGAAAATTTCTTTCATTTCAAGAGTTGCAGGATATCTATGGATTGCAGTCAAATAACATATTTAGGTATTTACAAATTAGAAACTATATTGTCAAATATGCAAGACTATAAAAATAGAAAACCAGGATTATTAGATGAATTGTTTAATAAACACCCAAATACAGAAAAATTAATAGCGTATATATATAATACTATTTTGGATATGGAAATCCCAACTTCGGAAATATATCGACAAACATGGGAAAATGAAATAGGTTTATCTATAACGAAGGAAACTTGGGAAGAAAGCCTACAATGTATACATCGCTGCTCATTAAATGCTAGACATATATTGATACAATTTAAGGTATTACACAGATTACATTATTCAAAACGAAATTAACTAGAATTTATTCTAACATTTCTCCTATTTGTGATAAATGTCAGAACTTGGAAGCTAATTTAACGCATAGTTTTGTAACGTATAAAACTTAATTATTATTGGACAAAAATCTTTAGAGTTATCTCTGAAGTTCTTAAAATTAAACTGGACCCAGATCCAAAATTAATAATATTAGGAGTTCCGGATTCAAATCTAATATTAACAGTAAACCAAATAAATTTCTTGGATTACTGTTTGATAATAGGGAAAAAATTAATATTGAAATTTTGGAAGGGAACATTATCCCCCACAATTAAAATGTGGACAGTGGAAATGTTGGAGACGTTGCATTTGGAAAGAATCAGATTTGTCCTAATGGACAAATACAAACTCTTTGAACAGATATGGTCTCCATATACAGAATATTTGAAGGGGCATCACAACTCAATGGGTACCTGGCAAGATCAGATGAAAATAACTTTCTGTTTTTCTTTTTGATTTATATACATGTCTCTATTGATATCGCTATTTGAAATTGTGTTATTCACTATTAAGATGTATACTATAATCTCTCTTTTTTAAATATATATATAATACTTTGTTTTAATTAAATACATATAACAAGAATATATACGTTTTTTTTCCTCTCTCTCTCTTCTCTTTCTATATAATCAAAATTACTATTTAATCACTATTCTTATTGATTAAAATCTATTCTTTTCTTTTTCTACTTTCTAAAAAAATAGAAGTTTATAAGAATTACACGTAACATTTGTATACTTATTGAAATAAGTTGGTTGTGTATTTGAAAAGTTGTTATACCGTTGTTATGATGGATTACTTCTAATAAAAATATTATTACAAAAAATAAATTTCCTTGCAACTGGTATTTTTTGTTGTGGATAAATTATGTGGGAAGCGAGAGTGTTTCTGTAGCAATAGCAATAACGACCCATGCTATGGCCATGTCATGATAATTGTCCTTCACAGAAAACATCCCTGCATCAATCTCTAGTATGCATGGTTAAGCATATATGTAACCATGGTCCAGCATTTATTGACACAGGTTGATCATATGCTGAATAATCCAACCACATTTTTGTTTGGAAGTGGAAAGAAATAATAGAAATTGCATTCATTGCAACGTGTAAAAAGAGTTGAGATACTATATTATAATTTTGCTGCATGTCATTGTGGTATATATCATGTCTTGATTGGTGCATATGTTTAGTTTGTGACAGAAACTAACCATATTCATCTGTTTGAAGCAGAAATAATATGTGAATGCTTCATTGAGCATAATTCCGACTGGTAACCATGCACTTCGTTCAAGCACATTATTGCACGCGTCATGCAAGCCGTGTTAAATGACCACCTAAACTGTCATTTGACAACCTAAAAAGATGCCTAGGTTGCCCGGCTGGCAACAGGGGAAAAAAGTTAAGTGAGAGCCCTGGAGAGTGGAGAAGGGGGAGAAGAGTGGAGCGGGGTGAAGGGGTGGGGGGGGGGGGGGTGTAGTGGAGAAGGAGGGATTGGGGCTGGAGGAGGGAAGTGGGCGGTGGAGGGGAGAAGGGAGTTCAGTCTCCACTCACTGAATCCATCCCTGTGAAAAGTTAGAGATGGTGATTGGATCTAGAAGCGGACCAATACATCTGTAAATAAAACTGGACAGACATCTTTTCATTTGCACAATTGATTTTATTGTATTAATTTGAATATGTTAATGTTTAAAATCCATGCATTGAAGGAAGAATATTTTACAGCCCATCTGTGGTCCCTAACCCTACGCAGGACAGCATACGTCAGCGTATGACAGGGCGCACGGCACGACCACGCATCAGGCCGTGTCACGACCTGACCACGACTCGACAACCTTTTTTCAGTTGGCCCCGCTGCCGCTGCCTTCCCCGAATCGGAGGCAGAGCTGCCCAAACCATTGGGCTCCACTTTGCACCCCTCGCCGTCTTGCTCTTCAAGTGCTTGGCCTTGTCGGCAGCCAGTCTCTCCACAGCGCTCTGCCAACCTCACCTGTTCCCTTCCATTTGACTGTGGAGGTAGCCTTGACCCTTGGACATGAGCCTGAGCGGCAGAGAGATGCTCGCCTCGGGCGGCATGCTTGCAGTGGGCGCGATCTCGCTCAGCATCTTACTTTGATCCAGCCAACGAGGACAAACACGTTTTCACATCCTCAAAGAAGGAAAGACCAGGACTTCCATGAGCAATGACGGGCTGTTTGCAATTGCCTTAATCCACATTCACTATGACTTCGCCCAAAACTTGGACAAAGTCGTGACTAGGTTTGCGCAATGACATTCTTGGAAAATGGAACTGGAAAACATGATTTATGGCTAAATGGCAATATATGCAGGGGTGGCATGAGTGTCCGTTGTGTGCATCACTACGCCAGGACTTCCATGAGCGCTGACAGGCTGTCTACACTCGCCTTAATGCACATTCACTATGACTTTGCCCATGACTTGGACAAAGTGGTGAGTAGGTTTACACAGTTACATTCTCAGAAAATTGAACTATTTCATGTTGAAGTTGATGTGATGTGAAGTTGTTAGGTCAGGAGGGCCATTAACGGTGCACTGCACACACTAACACAATCTAACAGTAACAGGCAATCAAATCAACACACAAAACATTTTCTAAAAAAAGGTTTTCTTTATTGCAAAAAGTTACAGTATTTTATTTGCAGTTTTTGCATGCTCCTTTATAACATTTTACAACAGTACAACTTGATTATTAAAACAAGGACAACAATTCTTAATATTTGAAAAAAATGTATACAACAATGACCCCAATCATCCCATTCCACCCACTCATTATTCTTGACTGAACCAAAATTATTTCTGAAATATTGGTCATATATTTGGTGCAAAAAAAACTCCAAAATAAGTCTCAGAATGCACCAGAGAGCATCTAAAACCCAAAGCTTTCAGGGCCCTTAAGCGGGCCCTGGAACCCGGAACCCGGACATGAAGGGCTTCCCACTTGTTATGTGCACATTATTTCACATAGAAATTTTTGGAATCCTGTCATGCCACCCCCCTTTTTGAAAAGCTTCGTACGGGCTTATTAATGCTAACATCAACGTGATGAATTTACCCCAGCCACTCGTTTTGTTTAGGAAGGAACTGCAGAAGCTGGTTTAAACCAAAGATAGACAAAAAAAGGCTGGAGTAACTCAGTAGGTCAGACAGCTGCCTGACCCACTGAGTTACTCCAGCTTTTTGTGTCTCTATTCATATAGTTTATTTTAGTTTAGTTTAGAGATAAAGAGCGGAAACAGGCTCTTCAGCCCACCAGTCCTTGCCGACCAATAATCACCCCATACGCTAGTTCTATCCTACACACAAGGGCTAATTTGAAGTTATGTAATAAAGACTTCAGGTGCAGACCTAGAAGACGAACACGAAAGAAGCCAATTCACCTACAAACCCGCACGTCTTTGGAGTGCGGGAGGAAACCGGAACACCCAAAGGAAACTCACGCAGTCATGGAGAGAATGTGCAAACTCCGTACAGGCAGCACCCGAGGTCAGGATCGTACCCAGGTCCCTGGTGCTGTAAGGCAGCAACTCTACCACTGCGCCACCGGGCCATCAAATGGGTTTTCGGTGACGCTGGGTAAGGGCCAGGGCATTGAGGAAAAGTACCATGCTGTTCCTCTGACATGGAACAAGAGCACAAGAACAAGCCCTTCGGCTCTCAGTGCCCGTGCTAAACATGATACCAAGTTAAACTAATCTCTGCCTGTATGTGATGCTTATCCCTCTATCCCCTGCATATCCAGGAGCCTGTCCAAAGGCCTGTTAAATGCCACTATTGTATCTGCCTCCACCACCACCTCCAGCTGCACATTCCAGGCACCCACCACACACTGTGCCAAAAACTTGCCCCGCACACCGCAAAAAAAGGTTTGTTTTTTTAATTTTTTTTTTATTAGAAGTAAATACATAATAAAAAACATTTTGTTTGTTATAGTCATACCTTATTAATATTATTTATATTAGCAATTGTATCGTAATTGCACTTCTTTATATTTTATCAATTTTTATATAGATAGAAAATAGTAGAAAAAAAAGAGAGAAATAAAAACATTTTTTAAAAAGTGAATGGAGTATTCGACTGATTATGCATCCTTGGAGCTATATTCCTGAATTATAAAATATAATTCTTCATCTATTCCTTAATTCAGGTCAGGCACGTGCCGTGAGTAATCAGCCAGGGTAGGCAGTGGCTTTTAAAAATCTTGAAAACCGCGCATGCGCAGATTATTCTCTCCCCGGTGAGCTGTCAGTCGTTTTTTTAATCTTGAAACCGCGCATGCGCACATTGTTCCCTCCCCGGTGAACTGTCATTCGGCTATTTTTAAATCGTGGAAACCGTGCATGCGCAGATTGTTCCCTCGACTTTTATCATGTAATTTGTTTTCAATAGGTCCTATCACTTAATAAAGTATTTAAAAACATATAGCTAAAAAAAATTTACTTACCATATTATTTGTGCACAAAATCCATTCTGCAGCAAAAATATCCATAAGGTTGCTTCGTGAAACTCTTCAGGTAATCACTATCCACCCTTGAAAATCCCGCTAAGAAACTTGCGCATGCGCATGCGCAGTAGGCTGGTGTGCATGCGCAGCTCGCAACGCAGCACATGCACGCAGTTCACAGTGTAAAGGCAGAGTTTCAGCTGCCTTTACGGACCATTCACACTGATGGCTTGAAGCAGCGTCGATGGCACGTGAGTAGCACATACTTCCGCGTTTAAAACGTACTGCTGATGAAAGGCACGGGAGAATTATGCCTCCCTAAGAGATTGATCTCTTAGGGAGACATAATTCTCCGTGCTTTTACTATTTATGACCATTTTATATATGTTTTATATATATTTTATATATATTATATTTATATATAAAATAATTACTATTTTATAATTTTAGTCAGGGTAGGCACTGCCTACCTTGCCTACCCTGACGGCACGTGCCTGATTCAGGTTTCAGTCAGGTTCTCGTGCCGAACCAATTTGTCCCTTCAAATATTCAATAAATGGAGACCATATTCTTATAAATAGTTCTTGTTTGTCCATTAAGACAAATCTTAATCTTTCCAAATGTAGGGTCTCCGACATTTCCATTGTCCACATTTTAATTGTGGGGGTTATAGGGCCTTTCCAGAATTTTAATATTAATTTTTTCCCAATTATTAAACTATAATCGATAAAAGTTCTTTGGTTCGTTGCGAATAATTGATTTGGTTCTAGTATTCCTAATATTATTAATTTTGAATCAGGGACCAAATTGGTATTGACAACTTCCGAAATTATCTTAAAAGTTTCTGTCCAAAAATTAGTCATTTTTATACAGCTTACAAATGTGTGCGTAAGATTAGCCTCTGAGTGTTGACATTTATCACAAATAGGGGATACACTAGGAAAAATTCTGTTTAATTTGGTTTTTGGATAGTGCAATCTATGTAAAACTTTAAATTGTATTAAAGAATGTCTAGCATTTAACGAACAGTGGTGTATATGTTGTAAGCTTTCATCCCATATTTCTGGCCCTATTATTTGGCCTAGTTCGTTTTCCCATGATTGCCTATATATTTCCATCATGGGTGCATCATTATCCAATAAAATATTATAAATATAAGATATCATTTTTTCTGTGTTCGGGTGCTTATTCAAACATTCATCAAGAGTTTCTCTCTTTCTATTTCTGTAATCCTGTGTATTTGACTTAGCATAGTCTCTGATTTGTAGATATCTAAAGTAGTCTTGAGTGAAGCCCATAAATTTGTTGTAATTCCTGAAATGAAAGAAAGGAATTCTTCCTATAGAGATCACCCATCTTAATAATTCCATGATTTTTCCATTGTAAAAAACCTTTATCAATCATTGAGGGTTTAAATGTTGCATTATTTACAATGGGAAGTGCTAATGGTAAACAATCCAATTTTAGCGTCTTCTTTAATTGTTTCTAAATGAGTATTCCACTGTCTATCATTGGGTTTTCTTTATAGATTTTTTTGCTTAATTTAGTATTAGCAAATAGTATCGATCCAATTTCAAAGGGTAAACAATCTTCCTTTTCCATTTTTAACCAATCTGGTTGTTTGTCCAGTTCTTCCAACCAAAAATTCATATTTTTAATATTAACTGCCCAATAATAAAACATAAAATTTGGTAATGCTAAACCTCCATTTATTTTTGATTTACATAAGTGTTTTTTATTTATTCTGTGGTTCGTATAATCCCAGATAAAGTTGGTGACTATAGAGTCAACCTTCTTAAAAAGAAATGTTGAGAGGTATATCGGGATTAATTGAAAAAGGTACAGTAATTGCGGGAGAAAAATCATTTTTATCGCATTAATTCCACCCAACATCGAAATAGGTAATGTTTTCCAGTATAAAATATTCTTATGTAATTTGTTCAATAAAGGCGGAAAATTAGAGTTATGCAAAGAAATATATCTCTTTGTTACATAGATTCCAAGATATTTAAGTTTTTCATTTACTATTTTAAAAGGGAATTGTTGTAGTATATGTGGATTTACTTTCCATTATTTGGCATTAATTTCACTTTTATTCCAATTAATTCTGTATCCTGAAAACAAACCATATTGAGTTATTAAATTTAATAAGTTAGGTATACAAACTTCAGGTTTTGTGATGTAAATTAATACATCATCTGCGTATAAGGAGATTATATTTTCAGTATCTTTAGTTTTACCCATATATTTCTGGATTTAACCTCAAGCTTTGTGCTAATGGTTCTATTACAAGTGCAAATAATAGCGGGGATAACGGACATCCTTGTCTACAGCCCCGAGATAAACTAAATTTAGTTGATAACATGTGATTTGTTAATATTCTAGCCGTTGGATTAGTATATAATAATTTTACCCATGTGTTAAATTTCTCGCCCAGTTGAAAAGTTTCCATAACCGAAGATAAATAGAGCCATTTCACCTGGTCAAAGGCTTTCTCAGCAATTAACGAAATAATTGCTAGGTCTTTATTATTACTTCTTTTTGAGTATATAATATTGAATAATCTTCTCAGGTTATATGAGGAATATCGTTTTGGTATAAATCCTGTTTGATCCGGGTGTATTCGTTTATTAATCACTGTACTTAATCTTTGTGCTAGTATTTTAGTTAATATTTTTTGGTCAGTATTTAGAAGAGCTATAGCTCTATATGATCCTGGGTCATCCAGATCTTTATCTATTTTTGGTATAAGTGTTATAATAGATTCGTTTAGCGTTTCTGGTAATTTCTGTTCGGTATAAATATGTTCATACAGTGTCTTTAAACGCGGGATAATCAGATCATAGAGTATTTTATAAAATTCAGAGCCAATGCCATCTGCTCCCGGGGATTTACCATTTTTAGTGATCTGATAGATTCTTCAATTTCTTTTACTGTTATTTCAGCGTTAAATAATTCTCTATCTTTCAAATCTAACCTTTTAAGATTACATTTTTGTAAGAAAGCTTCTATCCCTGTCCGGTGATCTATCGTTTTGGCAGAATAAAGGTTTTGATAATATTGCAGAAATCTCTCGTTAACGTCCTTAGGTTGTACTAGTGGTTCTCCTTTGTCTGATTTAATCCTATGAATTGTTTTTTCCCATCCAGTTTCCGTAATTGACGAGAAAGTAATTTTTGAGGTTTATCTCCAAATTCAAAGTGTAATTGTTTAGTATATTGATAACATTTTACAACTTGGTCTGAATATATTTTATTTAATTTATATTTCAATGCTGCAATTTTATTGTGTTTTATCATGGTTGGTGTAGCCGCATTCTCTATGTCTAATTGTTTAATTTCCCATTCTAATGCCTGTTGTATCATCCGATTCTCTTTATTATGAAATGCTTGGGAGGAGATCATGGCTCCACGAGTAAATGCTTTAAATGTTTCCCATAGTAAGGAGGCGGATGTTTCAGTATTATCATTTATTTCAAAGAACGTATTAAACTGTTTAGTAAGATATTCCGGGGATGTTTTTTCCTTTAAAATTTGTGGGTTAAGTCTCCATTGTGCCTGTTTCTCCGTCTTACCATTTGTTTTAATCATAAATGTTAAAGGGGCATGGTCCGAAATTATAATATTGTGGTATTTTGAATTATAAGTAAATGGAATAAGCTTTGAGTCCACCAAAAAATAATCTATTCTTCAGTATGTTTTATGTACCGGTGAATAAAATGAATATTCTCGTCCAGTTGGATTTTCTATTCTCCAAAGATCTTTGATACTGCTAGTATCTATATATGCATTTAATAAATCACTGGAATGCGATTTTATTTTCCGTTGTCTTGATCTATCTAAATAGGGATCTAATGTACAATTCAGGTCTCCTCCAATTATTAAATTATGTTTTGCCAATTCCGGAATTGTATTAAATATTTTCTTAAAAAAAACAATCAAAAAATTTGCTCCATAAACATTAATAAGTCAATTTTTGTGCATATAATTCACCTTTAATATAATGTATCTACCATCACTATCCGTTTAAAGTTGATGTATGTTTAAAAAAAGGTATCCCTTTACGGATTAATATTGCCACACCTCTGGATTTGTGTGTAAATGAAGAGTGATACACTTTATCAATCCATTTAGCTTTCAATCTATGCTCTGCGTCCTTTTTAGGTGTGTTTCGTGGAGAAATATTACATCTGTTTTAAGTGCTTTTAAGTGTGCTAATACTTTACCTCTCTTAATTGGTTCGTTAATACCCTTAACATTCCAGCTACAAAATGTTATTCCATCACACCCGATCTTCCTTTTTGAGTCTTGCATCTTTGGTATAGGGAGGTCTATAATAGAGCAAATGGTTCAGTTCTACAAACCTTAGAGGGAGTTAGATGTGGCTCTTGTGGCCAAGGGGATCAGAGGGTATGGAGAGAAGGCAGGTACGGGATACTGAGTTGGATGATCAGCCATGATCATATTGAATGGCGGTGCAGGCTCGAAGGGCCGAATGGCCTACTCCTGCACCTAATTTCTATGTTTCTATGTTTCTATGTAAACCCGACATTACACCCGAACTTCAAATAGATGAATTTTAATTCCCGTTGAACTTTCTCACGTTTATGTCTCCTTTGATAAAGCTTATTACTCCATTCAAACTTAAAATTATAATAGAATATTATATAAAAAAGGGATAGATTAGAAGGTTAGTAAAGTGCAAAAAGAAAGAAGAAACTACATCTATTAGTAGTGTAGTTAGTGATAGCCATACTAGCACGGCTAACCATCTACCGACTTCCGTAGTCGATGTAAAAAAAAACTTAACTAGCTCCATGTTTCCTTTAGATTGATATTCCATAAAAATATTTTACCGGGGGTAGGTTTTAGCTTCCAGTGTTCAAATTCCATTAATCAAATATATATATATATATATATATATATATATATATATATATATATAAAACGTATGAAGAAGAGAAAAAAAAATTCTAAGTAATTCAGTTGTAATTAATTAGTAATCATTAATAATGATTATTAATAGTACCACACAGTAACATTAGTATTTGTTAGTTATTTATATTAATAGTGTTATAATAGTAACTATGAGTATAATACTCAGTATATGAATATAACGTCCATAAGAAGGGCCTCATTCAGCATCTTTCTCCAGTTTCAATTGTCCTTAGGTATAATAGGTCCTTAGTTGCATCCGTTCTTACAAAGTTACATTGTTCATTGGCATAGTTCATTTTGTAGGTAGTATTCAGTCAGCAGGCTGATTCTTAATCTTCTGGGCGTAATCCAATGCCTCCGCAGGGTTGGTAAAGGTATGTTCTTTCTTATTATAGGTAACTCTTAGAATAGCCGGGTACGTCAGACCATACTTCAGATTTTTCACATCCTTCAGTATTCTTTTTGCATCTTTAAACATCTCTTCCTGGAGACCTCTGCAGGATAGTCTCGTTAAATGCTGATCTTATCTCCCTCGTATGTGAGATTTCTGCTGCGGGCAATTATTTTCACCATCTCCTCCAGTGCATGGTCATATTGCACCTTTATTATCATTTGTCTTGGAGATGCATCCGGCCGCGAGTGGCATCTCATCACTCTGTGTGCTTGAGCTGGCAGAGGCTTTTGATCCAGGTTTAGGGCTTTTTGCAATAAATCTGCAGCAAATTCGCAAGGGTCTCCTTTCCCCTCTCTCCCTTCCTGAATTCCAACGATTCTTAAGTTCTGACGCCTCTGACGTCCTTCCAGTTCAGTACATTTTTCAGTTATTTTGCTCAGGAGCTCTAATAAGCATTGGTTTTCTCTGATAAGCTTTTTTGTTGTCTCAGCACTTGTTGCAGCAATCTCCTCCAGAGTGGTTATGGTTGCAGTCTGTTGATTCAGTGATTCCTCAACAGGCTCCAGCTTTTCGTTAAAGCTGGTCTCCATTGATTGTAATTTAATATCCATCTCCGTATGCAACCCTGCAATATGCTCGCTCAGAATTTCCTCTGTTTCCTTCTTCCATCTTTCCGATAATTCAAGGACAGTGGAGTTAATTTCTTCCTTCATTTCCTTCATTTCTACTTTAAGCTTCTTAAACTCCTCCTTGAAATTTTGAAATTCTTCTTTAACATTCGTTAACTTTAATTCTTCCTTTAATTCTTTAATTTCTTGAGATAGAAAAATCCAAAGTTCTTCCATCTCAGTTTTTTTAGCCTTTGGTCTCTTGGAAACATCTTCCTGGGACTTCTTTACTTGAGCCCGAGGCTTCAGTCGGGCCTTGTTCTTCCGGTGCCGTTTTCTGTTTTAGCAGCCCGTTTGGGTAAACTGTTTGGGGGGGGTATACTGCATAGACATACCGAGTCACGCACCGTGTTGCTGGCAGCCGGTGCAGAAACAGCAGGTAAGTCCGTTTTCTCCCCGTTTTAGAATTTTTTTTTTAAGGAGCTAGCTGACGCTGGTCTTCAACCCTCCATAGCGCCACCGGAAGTCTGGAAAGAAAAAGAAAAGAAAAAAAAAAGGTTTTGACAGTCTACCCTGTTTGTGCCCCTCATGATTTTATATACGTCTATCGGGTCTCCTCTCAGCCTCTCGCATTCCGGAGAAGACAACAGCGTAGAGTTTAATTTAGTTGAGTTTTAGTTTAACGTCTCATTAAAAAGAGCGGTATGGTAGTGGACTACGGGTGCTGTCTGTACGGAGTCTGTACGTGACTGCATGGGTTTTAGTACAAGTATGTAGGTAAATTGGCTTGGTAAATGTAAAACTTGTCCCTAGTGGGTGTAGGATAGTGTTAATATGCAGGGATCGCTGGTCGGCGCGGACCCGGTGGGCCGAAGGGCCTGTTTCCACGCTGTATCTATAAATTCTAAACTAAACTAAAAAAAACTATTCCAAGAAGGTCTTCTTAATTACAGTTTAATAACAGCAAAAAAACATATACTCAAATTGTGGAAAAAAAAGCAACCACGCCAACGTTCAAAATGTGGATTTCAAATATGTCGCAAACACTACATCTTGAAGAAATGAGATTCCTTCTACTAGGCAAAGTAGACCAATTCTTAAAGACTTGGTCTCCTTTTATCAACTTTTTACAAGCATATGGTGCAACATAACACAACATTAGAAATTAAATGGATCAGAACCGGCTGACGGATGGGCAAAAATACGAAATAGGTATATCTCTCCTAATCTCTCTTTTCTCTACTTTCTCTTTTTCTTTCAATCTTTTTAGCTTTTCATCTCTGCTCTTTATCTCTTTCGCTATCTGTTTCTACTCGTTTGTCTATTTCGACACTCTTTATTTCTTTTTTCTTCCACTGTTCTTTTATTAAAAAAAATAAAACTAAAGAGAAAAAATTTTTTTTTTAAACTATAAAAGGAGAGTAATTCTGATAATCTCGCACAATGTGAGGTTTTGTTTCTTAAATCCCTGGAGTGGGATTTGAATGCACAGCCATCTGGCGAGAATGTGAAGATGTACACACTGGACTACATTGGCACTGCATTAGAAAATGACTCAATTAGATCCGAACCTACGTAAACATAATTTGACCTTCCGTTTATCACATTTCAGAAAACTCAGCTGCTTACTTCAGTACAGGAGGTGATCTTCCAGCACAGCACGTAAATAACTGATGAATACCTGCACTTGCAGAGGATTATTAGAGAGCTAAACAGAACACTTGCATTTTGCAGCAGTTCCTGATGTGTCTCCGCATCCCCTGCACTATCCATATTTGACATAAGGAAAAAAAGCACAAATGCATCGCAAGAAGAATACAGTAAAACCTCATTGTAATGGTCCTTGAGCAGCGGTAGAGTTGCTGCCCTACAGCGCTTGCAGCGCCAGAGACCAGGGTTCAATCCCGACCACGGGTGCTGTCTGTACGGAGTTTGTACGTTCTCCACGTGACATGCGTGGATTTTCTCCGAGATCTTCAGTTTCCTCCCACGTTCCAAAGCCGTGCATAGAAACATAGAAAATAGGTGCAGGAGTAGGCCATTTGGCCCTTTGAGCCAGCACCGCCATTCATTGTGATCATGGTTGATCATCCACAAACAGTAACCCGTGCCTGAATTCTCACCATATCCCTTGAGAGCCCCTAGAGCTCTATCTAACTCTCTTTTAAATTTATCCAGTAAATTGGCCTCTACTGCCTTCTGTGGCAGAGAATTCCACAAATTCCCAACTCTCTGGGCGAAAACGTTTTTTCGCATCTCAGTATTAAATGGCCTCCCCATTATTCTTAGAGGAATACTTATTCTTAGGGGAACTAATGGGTTTGTTGGTTAATTGGCTTGGTATCAATGTAAATTGTTCCTAGTGCGTGTAGAATAGTGTTAATGTGCAGGGATCGCCGGCTCGGCGCAGACTCGTTGGGCAACTGCATCTCCAAACTAAACTAAACTAAATAGGAGTGGGGATGGGAAGTCGATTATTGCCGATTGTCCACTTTTACCGAGTGTAATAGATACGGCATTTCATGTGTAAAGACCCAACAATAAAATGCTGAGCGATAACTGCACTGACAGAGGTGCCTTTTTGCAGCTGAAACATTGAAACAAAGCCTTACCTACCCGAGGTTACAAAGCTCCATGGTCAGAGATGCTGTATCTGACCCGTTGAATTACTCCAGCATTTTGTGTCCATTCTCAATACAGTAATACAGGCGGCGTGGACTGGAAGCGGCTGAGTAAGCCGTGTTGTACCTCTGGTAGCCTCGGCAGCCTCAGTAGGTCCGTCCCCTAAAACCAAAATCCATTACAAAGAGGTCTGTAATAACAAGGGTTTACTTTTGAGATGCCATGTCTCCATCCAAATGTTGTGCCATTGTTGTTTATCACCAATAGGCAAAGGTCACTTTGGACTTCAGAAATACTGTGTGGAAACAGGTCCTTGGGCCCACCGAGTCTGGAAACGCACACCTCCAGATTCAGGAACTGTTGCTTCCCAGCTGTTATCAGGCAACCGAACCGTCCTACCAACAACTAGAGAGCAGTGCTGAGCTACTATCTAATACATCCGAGATCCTCGGACCATCTTTGATCGGACTTTATCTTGACTTAACGTTATTCTCGTTATTCCATTTATCATACACCTGTACATTGTGAATGGCTCGATTGTAATCATGTATTGTCCTTCCACTGACTGGTTTGTACGCAACCAAAGCAACAAACTCAACTCAACTAAACTAAACTTGTGTGGGGAATAATTTACCACAGGAATTCTGGCAGACAATAGACAATAGACAATAGACAATAGACAATAGACAATAGGTGCAGGAGTAGGCCATTCGGCCCTTCGAGCCAGCACCACTATTCAATGTGATCATGGCTGATCATCCCCAATCAGTACCCCGTTCCTGCCTTCGTCCCATATCCCCTGACTCCGCTATTTTTAAGAGCCCTATCTAGCTCTCTCTTGAAAGCATCCAGAGAACCTGCCTCCACCGCCCTCCGAGGCAGAGAAGTCCACACTCACCACTCTCTGTGAGAAAAAGTGTTTCCTCGTCTCCGTTCTAAATGGCTTACTCCTTATTCTTAAACTGTGGTCCCTGGTTCTGGAGCAGCAACTTAAAGGGGATAGTTGGACAGGTAGATGGACAGGAAAGGTTTAGAAAGACATGGCCAAACGCAGGCAGGTGGGACCAGTATAGTTGGAGCAACTTGGTCGGTGTGGGTAAATAAGGGCCGAAGGGCCTGTTTCCATGTTGTGTGACTCCATGACTCAATGACTCTGACATTTTAGTTTATTGAGGGTGACAAAGGAGTAACGGAAGTGGACAGCAACAGCGACAGTCCACAAGGGGAGGGCAGTCGCGATGGACTTCGAAGTTTGTGAAGAACAGAAAAGGAAGGAGCGTGGATCAGCTTTCCTTCCCCACCCTACACCACAAGAACAGATTTATTTTTATTGACCTTGACTGGACATTATTTCTGAGGTGATTCTTCACTGATTATAACTTTTCAGTGAAGGAAACCCCCAATCCAAGTTCTAGCACGGTTCACTACAGCTGTCTTAAACTATGAACTATGATAGACACAAAATGCTGAAGTAATTTAGCGGTCAGGCAGCATCTCTGGACAAGATGAATAGGTGGCATTTTAGGTTTATTTTGGTTTAGTTTAGTTTAGAGATTCAGAGCCCACCGAGTCCGCACCGACCAGCGATCTCTGCATATTGTAATTAATTGTCATTGTTGTAATTGTAATTAATTTATTAGCCAAGTATGTAAAAACATACAAGGAATTTGATTTGCCACACAGTCATACCAAAAAATCAGCAAGACACACAACTGAATAAAAATTAACATAAACATCCACCCCAGCGCACTGATGGAAGGCAATAAGGCAATTTACACCCGTGGTTGGGGCAGTCGAACCATCCGCAGTCGGGGCGACCGAGACTCCCGCGTCGGGGCCATGTCGGGGTGGTCGAAGCTCCTGCGGTTGGAGCTCCCGAAGTCGATCCCCAGCAAAGGGACCACCAGCTTCCCGATGTTAGGCCGCCGTGCGGACGGAGATACGATATACGGAAAAAGTCGCATCTACGTCGAGGAACGAGATTAAAAAACGTTTCCCCCATCCCCACCCTCCCCCACACACATAATGCAAAACTAAAGATCCACTAAAACATACATTCAACTACAGACTAAAAACAACAGAAGAAAAGGACGAGACAGACAGTCGGCGAGGCTGCCATCATATGGCTGCCATCTGTGTAACACTACCCTTCACGCACCAGGGACAATTTACATTTATACCAAGCCAATTAATCTAAAAACCTGTATGTCTTTGGAGTGTGTGAGGAAACTGGAGCATCCGGTGAAAACCCATAGGGAGTCGCAGGGAGAACGTACAAACCCCATACAGGCAGCACCCGTGGTTGGTATCGTTCCCTGGTCTACTACTCTGTAAGGCAGCAACTCTCCCGCTCCACCACTGTGCTGCCCCCATATGATCCGTTTACTGTACATATGTTAATTAAACACATTTGACTCTTGTTTTCTCAGTGGTCTGAGTCTCACCCTGACAAGTCTTCCCGGAGACATGAAATATATCTCTTCGTCACTTTCTCAACGTGGGGAGAGCCATCTGCAGAACGTCCTGCCACTCTTCACATGCTGGCACCATTGATATATTGCCCTGCTGTCTCCAGGTCACACTGCTTATTTGATTTTGTTATTGTCCACGTGTACTGAGGGTTGCTGGTGAAAGGTATTTTGTTGCGCGCTATTCAGTCAAAAGAAAAAGGACTCTACGTGATTACCATCGCGCCACCCACAGTTGTACGGATTTATTAAAAGGCATTCAGTGCAAGAAAAAGTACAAATAAAATCTGATTGCAAGCTACAAGCTAGTTCTCCTAGAGGTAGATGTGAGGTCAGGATCGGTGCCGGGTGAGAGAACAGGTATTTGCCTGATAAACTGCCGGAAGAAACTTGTCCTGAATCTGGCGGTAGCGTTTTGACACTCTCGATTTTGCATGATGGGAGAGAGAAGAAACATGATTAGAAACATAGAAAATAGGTGCTGGAGTATGGCATTCGGCCCTTCGAGCCTCTGAATTTTTATATGATCATGGTGATCATCCAACTCGGTATCCTGTACCTGCCTTCTTCATTACCCCTGATCCTTTAGAGCACAAGGGGCCACATCTAACCCTCTTACAATCATGGGCCATACAAACTGGCCTCAACAACCTTCTTGGGGCGAGTTCCTCAGATTCACCACTCCTTGTGCGAACATGATTTTCTCATCTCGTCTAAAAGACTTCCCCTTATCTTAAAATGTGACCTTGTTGGACTTCTCCAACATCGGACATCTTCCTGATCTAGCATGATCCTACCCCTTAAGAATTTTGGAAGGCCTCTATAAGATCCCCCTCAATCTCCTAATTCCAGCGATGTACAAGCCGAGGCTATCAGTCTTTCTTCATATGGAAGTCCTGCCATCCCAGGGAAACAGTCTGGTGAAACCCTTCTCTGTACTCCTCTATGGCAAGGTCTTTCCTCAGATTAGGAGACCAAAACTGTACGCAAATACTCCCAGGTGTGCCTCACCAAGACCTGTACAAATGCAGTAGAACCGCTGCTCTTATACTCAAATCCTTTTTGCTATGTATGTCAACATACCATGCTTTTCACCTGCTACACTCTGCGCCTCCTTTCAATGACTTGGTGTACTTGCACCAGGTTCGTTGGCATCTCCCTTTTCCTAATCGGCCACAATTCAGATAATAGTCTACTTTCTGATTTTGCCACAAAGTGGTAACTCACATTTATTCACATTATACTGCATCTGCCATGCATTTTCAACTTCCCTCACCAACCTATCCAAGTAACCTTGCAGTCTTCCTAGAATCTCCTTCGCAGATTCTTATCTCTTTTTTTTTTTTTTTTTGTTTTGCTAACATTGCCCCCCAGCTTCGTGTCATCCGCAAAATAATACTTGGTTGTTTGTTGCATTCAATTCCTCATCCTGATCATTTAATAAATATTGTAATTGTGAGCCTTTGCGTACCCCCACTAGTTACTCATGCCATTCTGGAAAAGGAAGAAGGAGCAGCCGGGCTGAGATGGCCCTTGATTGTGCTGCTGGCTTGCCGAGGTTGTCAGAGTTAAGTGTAGATGGAGGCCGATGGAAGGGTAGGTTGTGTTTGATGGGTCTGGTCTTCGTCCTCAACCTCGCTGCAATCTCTTGTGGATTGGATGGAGCTGTTCCAAAACCATGCTGTGGGCATCTGATTTGGACGAGTGAGGCGGGTGACCTCTGGATACTTGCGAATAGTGAAAAGCCTGGATAGAGTGGATGCGGAGAGGATGTTTCACTCGTGGGAAGGCGTCTAGGACCAGAGTGTTCAAAGCCTCAGATAAAAGATGTTCCTTTCAGAAGGAAGAAAGGTTGAATTTTTTGAGTTTGAGGGTGGTGGTGAATCGGTTGGAAATTCATTGCCACAGAAGCTTGGAGGCCAAGTAATGGATATTTTTAAAGAGAAGGAGAAAGATTTCTTGTTTAGTACGGGGTGTCAGGGGTTCAGGAGAAGGCAGGATAATGGGGTTTAAGAGGGGAAGATAGCTCAGCATGATTGAATGGCGGTGTAGCATGATGAACGAATGGCCTAATTCTGGTCCTATCACTTATGAACCTATGACCGTATGCAATGCATTATTAGAGTAACGGTGGAAGCCCCCCCACCGCTCCTCTGAAGCTCACTCGCCTCCACCGCAGCCACGTTGCAAGTTGCAGCTGTTTGCATCCAGGAGGAACATGCTTTTAAGGAATGATGCCTCGCTCTGATTAGTACCCAGCAGGTTGTCAGAAGATGCATTCAACTGAATCAGTTCTCATCAGGAAGTGCACAAATCACAGTTAGTATCTTTCTGGGTATTATCCACTGTTTCAAAAGCCTTTTAACCATTTGCATTACTTTTGCAGTGGATTTTGATTAAAGTGAGCAAAAAATGGATCGATTGATGCACTGAAAATGGAGGAAAACCAATCTCTCAGCCATTGTCCAAATGCTGTGGAAATAACCCATTTTTGCTGTATGTGCACCATTTACCTAAGACAATTTACTCATTTAAATGCCCTTTGAAAATCCCACACAAGGACAAACTGTGAGGAAGCAGAACATTCAGCAGCAGCTACAGCCAGTGAAAAAACAGAAGAGAGAGGGTGGGGAGAAAGAGAGAGGGGTGGGGAGAGAGAGAGGATGGGGAAGAGAGAGCGAGAAGGTAGAGGAAAGAGGGAGAGAAGGGGAGGGAGGGAGAGGGAGAAAGAGAGAGAGAGGGAGGGAGGGAGAGAAGGAGAGGGAGAGAGAGGAAGGGGAGGGGGGCAGGGAGGGATGGGGAGGGAGCTAGGGAGAGAGAATATTTACTTTAGTTTGCATCTTCCTCAATAAACTGCACACACCAGAAGTGAAGAGATAATTGGAAGTCATTGCAATTTCCAGATGGATGGGCTTCAGCGTGCGAGATGCCTGGTTGGTCCACAATCTGTCAGGGATCCAGGCAACCCATTGATGTGTTGTCATAGTGGGACGATGAAAGTGCTAATGCGAATCTAGTCCATTGTGTATGTCAGCGGGATGCTGCAGCGGAAAAAAGATGCTTTGAAGGCGCTTCAAAGACAGTGACTGGACCCGACAGCTAACTTGACATTGTCGAGTGTTTGCAGGCAATAATAACTATCAACAGTTTTTGCTAGAGATGGAAGGGTACAAAATTCCGATTCTTGGGGTTGCAGCCGCCTGCAAGATGCAGATATAAACAACACAATGGTGCTTTGCAAGCACATCCGTTGAATGCAGCACGTGTTATATTCAGCGCACCTACACTAGGAGTACAAGGGGCATTTCCTAAAGGAAGTGTAAGAACTGCCTTATCTCCCTTTGAAGCTTGGAACGCTCGCCTCCAACAGATTTTCCAATGGCTGGAATAGATCGGGTAGACGCACAGTATAGGAATGAACTGCAGATGCTGGTTTAAACTGAAAACCGACACACAGCTGAGTACTCCGCGGGTCAGAGCATCTCGGAGAAAAGGGAAAACAGGCAACTTCTCAGACTGAGAAGGGTTACGACCCGAAAGATCACCTCTTCCTATTACCCCTACCCGCGAAGCCAGCTCTGACCCGTTGAGGTATTCCCGCTTTTTGGGTCAATTTGGGTAAATGCAGAGTCTCTTGGCCCAGAGTAGGGGAATCGGAACCAGCGGACATAGGTTTAAGGTTGAGGGGGCAAGATTTAATAGCAACTGGGGGAATTACCTTTTCACATAAAGGGTTGGGGGTTGTATGGACGACGCTTCCAGCACAGCTTGTGCTGGGACTATCGCAAACGGTTTAAAAAACAGTTAGTTACATGATAGGTTTGGAGGGATATGGGCCAAATGCAGGCGGTGGACTAGTGAGATGGGACATGTTGTCGAGTTGGGCTGAAGGAACCTGTTTCCATGCTGTAAGGACTAAGAATCTATGATTCTACATGAATTCTGTCCTAGGAGCAGAAATGCCTTTGGCCCATCACTGTATATTAAAACAATCCTCTGAATTTCCACTTTAGTCGGTTTATGCCAAAGTTCTTAAAAAATCTGTGGTTCCACTCTGGTTACCAAGTTACTGAGCCAGAATTATACCTGAACCATAGTCTCAAAACTCAGCAATTGTCACAAATGGCTGAGGATGAAAAAAATATGTGCGAATTGTGTTCTTTGTTTGAAATGTTTTTGAACTGGCAAAATTAAACCCTCAATCAACTGGTTTCGATCTTTCATTAGAATTGGCCCCAAGCTGTTTGGGACAGTAGCATGCCATTGAGCACTCGTCCAAGAGGAAGATATAATGAAAAGTTGTTCTTCCGACTTGGACGGAAGTATGTCACAGTTTGACAAAAAGTCAATAGTAGGACCATTTCAATTTTTGATTTTTATGTCATTGAGATTCCAAATTTTTGAATGAAAGGCCATGGTTGTTCATGTTCAATAACTTATGCAAATCACCAATAAGCTGCATTGATGTTCTTTCACTCACATTGAGGAACACGGGCACCTCCTGGGGGATTGTCCATGGCCAGGGTATCCTCATTCCAAATATCATTTAATACATATTTGAGCTTTGTAACATAATTACCTCAATATAGTCAAACTCTTGCTCAGATTTCCTTCCCCCATCCTCTATCCAAACCTTCACAAGTTGGATACTTGGCACAACTTGGAAACAACTGCATTAGAGACCTTTCAAAAGTGGCAAGAAGTCGGAAATGTGGTAAACAATGAGAAGAATAGTTATGGATTCAGAGTGTGATTGACTGGTTAGACTGGCAGAAGTAGGTGACACGGTTGCTCAGCGGTAGAGTTGCTGCCTTACAACGCCAGAGACCCGGGGTGTGTTTTCTCCAAGTGCTCCAGATCCCTCCCACACTCCAAAAACGTGCAGGCTTGTTAGACGAATTGCTTTCTAACTTGTGTCAATTGCCCAGTGAGTGATAGGCAGTGTGTGGGATTCGCTGGTCGTGAGGACTTCAGTGCCTCAGGGCGCGGGGTTTCGCGCGTCAAACACTTACACTAGAATAACGATCAAGATGCAATTTGCGCTTGACAGAATGGAAAGGTTACGATAACAGAACATCTAAACAGTGGCGCCGAAGAGAGAGATGGATACATTTCACACAACGATCGAATGTGTTAGCGAATAGCGCTCTGTAAGAATGGAATTTGAGATTCTTGGAATTATTAATAGGGGCTTTAAAATTCAAAGGCAGATGGGCTGTAGCTTAACAAATACAGATTACAGCTCAGCCGGACAATTGAGTTCAGTTCTGGGCAGCACTTTTAGGAAGAGAACTGTCTTCTTCTTCCTTAGCAGACCCTTAAAATCAAGGATGACTTAATTCCACTATGATAGTTTTGGTTCAGAGATACAGCTCGGATACAGGCCCTTCAGCCCACCGAGTCCATGCCGACCAGCGATCTCCATACACCGGACATAATTAACAATTGCACCAAGCCAATTGGTATACAAACCTGTACGCCCTTGGAGTGTGGGGGGAAACTGGAGCACCAGGATAAAACCCACGAGGTCACATGGAGAACATACAAACTCCACACAGACAGCACCCATAGTCAGGATCGAGCCCGGGTCTCTGGTGCTGTAAGGCAGCAACTCTACCACTGCACTACCATGCCGCCCTTTGGGTCTGTTAGTTCAGAGATGGCTAATGAGGCCAAAGGGGGAACTATAGAGTCTTCAACAAGCGGGTCTCTAGGTGGCTGATGGAGTCGGAGGATGAGTAGTTTATGAGGCGGACAACCTCCGTCACTGCCTTATGCATGGCTTCTGAGTGCCCTCGATATATGGCCACTATGATGAAGGAACTGCAGATGCAGGTTTAAACCAAAGATAGTCACAAGAAGCTGGAGTAACTCAGCGGGTCAGGGAGCATCTCTGGAGAAAATGAACAGGTGACGTTTCAGGCCGAGACCCTTCTTCAGACCGAGAGTCAGGGGAAAGGGAAATGAGAGATATAGACGGTGATATGGAGAGATATAGAACAAATGAATGAAAGAGATGCAAAAAGTAACATTGATCAAGGAACGGTGGAGCCCGCAATAGTGCATATTTTGACCCCGTAGTTTTGATCTAAATTCTCATCCAATCATTTAAATTGTAGATAGACACAAAAGGCTGGAGTAACTCAGCGGGACAGACAGCATCTCTGGAGAAGAGGAATTGGTGACATTTCGGATCAAGACCCTTCTCAACCCGAAACGTCGCCCATTCCTTTTCTCTATGGATGCTGCCCGTCCCGCTGAGTTACTCCAGCTTTTTGTGCCTATCCTCAGTTTAAACCAGCATCTGCAGTTCCTTCTTACACAATTTAAATTGTATCCGGACAGTAGAACCAAAGATCCTATAGCGAGCAAGATAGGTCACTCGACGAAAAGGACGTGGTATGGTCATGGGCGGATTCATGGGGAATTTCCGGTCCCATTTCTGTAACCGGCTCCCGTCTCCGCACCAAAGATCCCAGAGCGGAGCAAAGATGCTAGCGCGGAGACGGAAGCCGGTTACGGAAACATCCTCGTATAAATCAAAGTTCTTTGGTAAAAATCCTCTCCTCATTTTCAGAATTTCTGATTTATTAACACAAACTGTTCCCCCGCAACGTTGATTACCCAAGATACTAGAGGAGTTGCTCCTCTATAATCTTTGGATTACACTGCACGTCGGGTCGGGTCGGGTTACTGAAATGGATGTCCGCTCCGTTGCGTACTACACGTCAGCCCATTGCATTGAGAAGGAGTGGTCTATCTTGCTTGCTGTAGGATCTTTGCTAAGAACAACGTTTGAATTTGGTGGTAGGGGATTGATTTGAGGAGCACCAAATTAAGTAGACCATATGGTGTGGTAATTCTCAGGAGCCCTAACCTGCTGCTGCAGAAGCCCTGCAGGAGTGGGATAGCCTGGGTGGAATCGTTTCAGCTCCTCAGCCTGAACCATTAAAGGCTGAGTAGAGTGCTCGACTGAAGCAGTCATTTTAAAACTCCTCAGCTCCCAGGGGAGCTCGTCTGATCAACTGTGGCCGATCGGTTTACTCCTTTACTGAACTTGGAAGCCGGGAAAGGTGTCATCAGTGGCAATTAAAAACCTTTGTCGATTCAAAGTACCAATTAAAATGTGCAAAGAACATCTTCAAGGACATGTTTAACCCAAAAGTGTCAGCGAATTAAGTTCATAACTTTGTATAAATCGCTGCCCCCGGGCCAAAAATGAATGTTAAAATGTTCTTCACAGAACTAAATTGTTTTCATTTCTTTTTAAGTCCAACACAGTGGAGCATTAAAGAATACAATTGCCGTGTGAGAACTACTGCAATGCATAAACAATGAGGCCCGTCAGTCTTCATTAATTTTTAATATCAGGCGTTGCTGCAGTAACAACTAATTAAAAAGAGATAAATGGCGTTCCACATGATTGAGAAACGAGACGACTGGGACTGCTGTGTGGTCGGCACACATCTTCGCCGAGTGCGTGTCAAATCTGCCACTCCAGTGATCATCGTTCTGGCAGCAGGAGCCTGGGACGTAACTGACTCAAAGCCCAGCCACACAAATGTCCCTTTCGAGAGGATCAAGATTCAAGATTGTTTTATTGTCGTATGCCCCAGGTAGAACAATGACATTCTTACTTGCAGTAGCACAACAGAATAATGTTAACATAGTATGTGTTGGGAGGAACTGCAGATGCTGTTTTAAACCGAGAAGAGGTACAAAATGCTGGAGTGACTCAGCGGGAGAGGTGGCATATCTGGTGCGAAGGAATGGGTGACGATTCGGGCCGAGTCCCTTCTTCAGCCCTCTCGTCCAGAGATGCTGCCTGTCCTGCTGAGTCACTCCAGGATTTTGTGTCTATCTTCAATGCAAACATAGTACACTGTAACCAATACAATAAACAAGGAAAAAAGTTCAGTGTGTGTTAATATACACATACTCACACATACAGACGCACATACACACACACACACACACATATATACAGTGGCTTGCCCCTTGAACTTTTCCACATTTTGTCACGTTAGAACCACAAACGTAAATGTATTTTATTGGGATTTTATGCGATAGACCAATACAAAGTGGCGCATAATTGTGAAGTGGAAGGAAAGTGATACATTGTTTTCAAATTTTGTTACAAATAAAAAACTGAAAAGTGTGGCGTGCAAAGGTATTCAGCCCCCTTTACTCTGATACCCCTAAATAATATCCAGTGCAACTAATTGCCTTCAGAGGTCACCTAATTAGTGAATAAGAGTCCACTTATGTGTAATCTAATCTCAGTATAAATACAGCTGTTCTGTGAAGGCCTCAGAGGTTTGTTAGAAAACATTAGTGAACAAACAATGTTCCTTGGGCATCATGAAGCCCAAGGAACACACCAGACAGGTCAGGGATGAAGTTGTGGAGAAGTTTAAAGCAGGGTTAGGTTATAAAAAAAAATCACAAGCTTTGAACATCTCACGGAGCACTGTTCAATCCATCATCCGAAAATGGAAAGAGTATGGCACAACTGCAAACCTACCAAGACATGGCCGTCCACCTAAACTGACAGGCCGGGCAAGGAGAGAATTGATCAGAGAAGCAGCCAAGAGGCCCATGGTAACTCTGGGGAAGTTGCAGAGATCCACAGCTCAGGTGGAGAATCTGTCCACAGGACAACTATTTGTCATGCACTCCGCAAATCGAAGCCTTTATGGAAGAGTGGCAAGAAGAAAGCCATTGTTGAAACAAAGCCATAAGAAGTCTCGTTTGCAGTTTGCCACAAGCCATGTGGGGGGGACACAGCAAACATGTGGAGGAAGGTGCTCTGGTTGATGAGACCAAAATTGAAGTTTTTGACCTAAATGCAAAACGCTATGTGTGGCAGAAAACTAACACTGCACATCACCCTGAACACACCATCCCCACTGTGAAAACATGGTGGTGGCAGCATCATGCTGTGGGGATGCTTTTCTTCAGCAGGGACAGGGAAGCTGGTCAGAGTTGATGGGAAGATGGATGGAGCCCCCCCAATACAGGGCAATCTTGGAAGAAAACCTGTTAGAGTCTGCAAAAGACTTGAGACTGGGGCGGAGGTTCACCTTCCAGCAGGACAACAACCCTAAACATACAGCCAGAGCTACAATGGAATGGTTTAGATCAAAGCATATTCATGTGTTAGAATGGCCAGTCAAAGTCCAGACCTAAATCCAATTGAGAATCTCTGGCAAGACTTGAAAATTGCTGTTCACAGACGCACTCCATCCAATCTGACTGAGCTTGAGCTATTTTGCAAAGAACAATGGGCAAAAATGTCAGTCTCTAGATGTGCAAAGCTGGTAGAGACATACCCCAAAAGACTTGCAGCTGTAATTGCAGCGAAAGGTGGTTCTACAAAGTATTGACTCAGGGGGGCTGAATACTTTTGCACGCCACACTTTTCAGTTTTTTATTTGTAATAAAATTTGGAAACCATGTGTCATTTTCCTTCCACTTCACAATTATGCACCACATTCTGTTGGTATATCAAAATAAAATCCCAATAAAATACATTTACGTTTGTGGTTGTAACGTGACAAAATGTGGAAAATGTTCAAGGGGTATGAATACTTTTGCAAGCCACTGTATACTCCCACATGCACACATACGTAAAATAATACATACACATACAAAAAAAGTAAATAATAGTGCAATAATAACAATAATAGTCAGCAGCTTATTGGAGGTTGTAGTGGTTAATAGCCTGATGGCTGTAGGAAAGAGGCTGTTCCTGAACCTGTACATTACATTTTTCAGCTTCCTGTACCTTCTTCCCGATGGCAGGAATGCAATGAGTGTGTGGCCTAGGTGGTGTGGTCTTTATAACCCAGCGGTTTGAATATTGATCTCTCTAATTTCAAGCAACCCTTACATTCCTACTCTCCCCACCCCTCCCCCACCCATTCCCTCTATCCCCATCCTGCTAGTTCTACTGTTCATACCCCCTAGTTATTACCTCCTCCACAGTCAACAATGGACCATTGTGGGCTCTTTAGTCATTACTGCCGGTTATGGATCTGTTCTGTTTCCCTCTCCTCTGACTCTCAGTCTGAAGAAGGGTCCCGTCCCAAAACATCACCTGCTCCTTTTCGCCGGAGATGCCTCCTGACCTGTTGAGTTACTCCAGCTTCTTACGTCTATCTTTGGTGTAAGCCAGCATCTGCAGTTCCTGCCTACACTTTTATTTACATATTCATCCACAGCCAATGGATGCTGTTGATAAGCTTGTAATGTCCTTCTGTGGTGGTTGATTTATTGGGCTGTTTCAGAGGGGCTTTGTAAGGCATGGAGTCACATATAGGCCATAACAGGCAAGGATAACAAATGTAATCTTGTCCACTAATCTCTCAAAATGATCCAGGAACAGCCCCATACAGTGGAGGAAAGTGTATTTGTGTACTCCCTTATTACACCATTCAGAAGATGTGGATGCACTCTATAGATAATGAGTTATCTTGAAGGTGTGTTTACTGTTATAGTCACAGAATCATAGTCATACAGCACGTGAACAGGCCCTTCCGCTCAACTCACCCATTCCAATCAAGATGCCCCATCTAAACTAATCCCATTTGCCCCATGTCAGGCCCATATCCCTCCAAACCTGTCCTATCCACCTACCTGTCCAAGTGTGCTTTAAATGCTGTGTTAAAAGGCGGCTCAGCGGTAGAGTTGCTGCCTTACAGCGCCAGAGACCCGGGTTCCATCCTGACTACAGGGCGCTGTCTGTATGGAGTTTGTATGGACATTCTCCCCATGACCTGCGTGGGTTTTCTACGGCAGCTCCGGTTTTCTCCCAGACTACAAAGACCTACAGATTTGTAGGTTATTTAGCTTGGTAAAATTGTAAATTGTCCCTAGTGTGAGTAGGATACTGTAAGTGTGCGTGGATCGTTGATCTGCACAGACTTGGTGGGCCAAAGGGCCTGTTTCCATGCTGTATCTCTAAAACTAAAACCTGCCTCAACGACCGCCTCTGGCAGCTCATTCCCACCCATGTTGCCACTCAGGTCCCTATCAAATCTTGCCCCTCTCACTTTAAACCTACGTCCTCTGGACCTTGATTCCCCTACTCTTGGGAAAAGATCCTTTCAATTTCACTCATGATGTTATGCACTTCTATAAGATTACACTTAGCCCCCTGCAAAGGCATAAAACCCTATCTTGCCCAACCTTTCCATATAGCTCAGGCAACACCCTCGTAAATCTTCTCTGCTGTTGTCAAGAATCTATCTATATCCCTGGTGAGGGAGCAGAAAATTAGCTGCCAACTGGCTTACAGGAACTGCTGATTAAGCACTCGTGGTGTAACCAGGTTGACCTTGACATTCTCCATTAATAGTCTCTCCGACGTGAATGCAAGAGGGAAAAGGCTTGAAGTCCCTTCGAGATTTCTAATGAGCGGGCGGTGCTTCAGTAAAAGCCAAATCCCTGGGACTGAGATATTCGTAGTTTTAGTTTAGAGATACAGCACGGAAACAGGCCCTTCGGCCCACTGAGTCCTCTCCGACCGGCGATCCCCGTACACTAGCACTATCCTACACACTTGGGAAAAATTCCAAATCTTGCTGAAGCCAATTCACCTGCAAACCTGTAAGTCTTTGGAATGTGGGAGAAAACCAGAGCATCCGGGGAAAACCCACGCAGGTCACGGGGAGACCGTACAAACTCCATACAGGCCGCACCCGTAGTCAGGGTCGAACCCGTGTCTCTGGTGCTGTAAGGCAGCAACTCTACCGCTGTACTACTGTGCTGCCCCATATTCTGTTTATTATGAGAATGTATGAATATTAACAAAAAGGTAACCCTGAGACAAATGAGCCGTCTACTTCTTTGTTTATTTGTACACTCACAATCTATAGTCATTGCTGGCAGTTTTTGCCCCTAAACCACAGACTGTTAATTATCAACCATATTGTCGTATCTTGAGTCATGTGTCGACAAAACTAAATAGGGATGACATATTTCCTTCCCTGAGGAACCTTCGCGAAACAGATGGGTTGTTACAACAATCTGGTAGATTTACGATATTTTATTTAATTATTTGACTTTGAAATATCCAGGTGACAGGGCGCAATTCAAATTCATATCTTATGAACAATGGTCTAGAACTTGGCTTGGAGTCGAATAACTTGATCATTAACTTACCGTGTATATTAATGCAATGATGCGTCATGGATCAATCTGTAATTCTTGCTTAGGATGGCATCGTGGCACAGCTGGCGGAGCCGCTGACTCACAGGACCAGAGACCTGAGTTCAATCCTGACCCCGTGTGCTGCCTGTGCAGAGTTTGCACCTTCTCTCTGTGGGTTTCCTCCGGGTGCTCCAGTTTCTTCCCACATCCCAACAATGGCCTGTTGGTTAATTGGCCTCTGTAAATTGTCCCCAAATTTGTAAGAGTGAACGAATGCTCAGCATGGACTCAGTGGGCCAAAGGGCCTGTTTCCATGCAGTGTCATTTAGTATTATTAGTAGGAATTAGGCCCTTCGGCCTACCGAGTACATGCTGACCAGATATCCCTGTACACTATCACTACACTATACACTGGGAACAACTTGCAATCTATACTGAAGCCAATTAACCTACAAACCTCTACGTCTTTGGAGTGTGGGAGGAAACTGGAGCACCCAGAGAAAACCCACGCAGTCTCAGGAAGCACCGTACAGACAGCACCTGCAGTCAGGATCGAACCCGGGTTTCTGGCGCAGTAAGGCAGCTACTCTACCGCTGCACCACTGTGCCCGCCGTCTCAAAACTAAATCCAGAGAGATCTCTCCTGGCAACTGGAAATATCCATGAATGCTCGGAAGCAACAAATGAGAGTTAAGTGGCAAAGTATTCCTGTTACCAAAGGGAATGCAGACTGAACTTCCTTTTAAGAGTTAGACAACCCAGTGGTATGAATATTGATTTTTCTAATTTCAGGTAGTCCCTGCATTCCCTCTCTCCCCACCGCTCCACCACCCTAGTCGTCCTGTCAGCTCCACTGTTTGCATCCATATATCCCTTCGTTATCACCTCGTCCACAGCCAACAATGGGCCATTGTGCGCTCCACCTTTACTTTTTCATCGCTGCCGCTCTGATTTATACCGTACCTTTTTATACCTCTAGTTTCCCCCTCCCCGACTCTCAATCCGAGGAAAGGTTTCGACCCGAAACATCCCCTCTTTCTTTTCTCCAGAGATGCTGCCTGACCAGCTGAGTTACACCAGCATTTTGTGTCTAACTTCAATGTAAGCCAGCATCTCCAATAGACAATTGACAATAGGTGCAGGAGTAGGCTATTTGGCCCTTCGAGCCAGCACCGCCATTCAATGTGATCATGGCTGATCATCCCCAATCAGTGCCCCGTTCCTGCCTTTTCCCCATATCCCCTGCCTCCACAATTTTTAAGAGTTCTCTCTTGAAAACATCCAGAGAACCCGCCTCCACCGCCCTTTGAGGCAGAGAATTCCACAGACTCACCACTCTCAGTGAGAAAAAGTGTTTCCTCTACATGGCTTACTCCTTATTCTTAAACTGTGGCCCCTGGTTCTGGACTCCCCCAACATCGGGAACATGTTTCCTGCCTCTAGCGTGTCCAAGCCTTAACAATCTTATATGTTTCAATGAGAACTCCTCTCATCCTTCTAAACTCCAGAGTGTACAAGCCGAGCTGCTCTATTCTCTCAGCATATGACAGTCCTGCCATCCCGGGAATTAACCTTGTAAACCTACACTGCACTCCCTCAATAGCAAGAATGTCCTTCCTCAAATGAGGGGATCAAAACTGCACACTATACTCCAGGTGTGGTCTCACTAGGGCTCTGTACAACTCCTAACTGCTGTTCCTTCCTACACATTCTCTTCAGAGTTGCTGAGTGGTGAGATCAACAACATCAGTTACTGAATGGTTCGCGGGCACTTATTGTACTTGAGCTAAAATTGATTGTGCTGATTACAATTAAATTGCAGAACGCATTACTTAAAATGATAATAAAACTCAGGTGGAGGTTAATTTCCAAATCAATCATACAAACCTCCATCATCAGTCAAAATGCAAATATGAACAGTGCAACAAAGGCGTCTGGCAAAAGTCCACGAGTCACTTTTAACATCCCCGAGATACACATAAAGCAATTATATTGATGGTGCAGATTGTGTTAGAGAAATGAACAGTGACATGGTCTCTCCTGGAAGATGGCAAAGTACTTGTAAGCTCACAGACGAGGTATATTGTTGGATGTTCAATGTTACTTCCAATCTAATTCCTGGTTACTCCCATGAACAAAGCAGATGGATTAGACTTGCATTTATATCTGTTCGCCCATTTGCAAGGCAATTTATAACCCGTGTGGTATTTTTGGCAATAGGATCTGTCATACGGCACAGAAACAGGCCCTTCGGTCCAACTCATCCATGACATTCATCCATTTCACACAAAGAGTGGTGGGTGTATGAGACAAACTGCCAGAGGAGGTAGTTGAGCCTGGGACTATCCCAACATTAAAAATAAAAATTAGATGTACATGGATAGGACAGGATTGGACGGATATGGACCAAACCTGGGCTGGTGGGACTAGTGTAGCTGGGACATGTGTGGGCAGGTTGGGCCGAATGGCCTGTTTCCACTCTGTATCACTCTATGAATCTATAACTCTATGACAACCAGGATAACTGATCTCAGCTAGTACCATTTGCCTGCAATTAGCCCATATCCCCGTAAACCTTTCATATTGATGTACCTGTCCAAATGTCTTTTAAATGTTGTTATTGTACCCATCACAACTACTTCCTCTGGCCGTTCGGCCCACATACCCACCACCCTCTGTGCGAAAGCGTGCCCCTCAGGTTCTTACTACATTTTTCCCCTCTCACCTTAAACCTGTGTCCTCTGCTTCTTGATTCCCCCGGCCCTGGGAAAAAGACTATGCATTCACCCTATCTATTCCCCTTGCTGTTTTATACACCTGTATAAGATCACCCCTCCAAAGGATAAAGAAAGTCCTATCTGACCAAGGTGCCGCATCTAAGTGATTATAGTGCAAACGATTCAGTGTGATAAAGCTCAGATGCTTGACCTGAAAATGAATGGTAATGGCTGATGCACAAGGGCCATTGAACCTTTTGATTAATGGACTCCCAACTGCATGGAGCCCTTAATCCAAGGGATGATGTGAGTTGAAGTGGAGGGGAAGTGTCGGCAGAGATTGTTTAGGATTTTTTTTCCATCTATAAGATGATATCCCGCCTATCGCAGCATTTGACGATGTACCAGCAGTGTCATATTACACACTCAACCCCCTGGTCAATGGCACACGCACACGTGCGCGTGCGATCATGAACATGTGCGCTACGCACTCGGAGAGCAGCTCCACTATGGGACCTGACCTCTGATTCCATCAAAAAACATCCCCCGAGTGGTATAGAGTTTGGGACGAGCATCCTTTCAGCATTGCTGTGTGACAACATTGACAAGAGCGGTTATTGAATGTTCCTTAGGGGCTGAAGCTGATGGACTCAAAGGTGGAACCGCAGATGGTCAACAGTCTGATTATTCTGTGAAATCTGCCTCCTGAACCTTTGCCACATTACACAGTTTTACCTATCATCTCTCGAGACAGCCCCCAGTTAGGATATAGTTAATTCCTGAGGACTGTTCATAACTGTTCAACAAGATGAATGTTCATGCTGTTGGGTTGTAAGCCACCCAAAATCTATGTCTCACCCCTGGTCCTTGGCATTTTTTTTTCCTTAACAAAGTGATTTAATCAATTAATCACAGTTACAGAGAGAAACACATACAGATGAGAGATACAGCACAGAAACAAGCTCTCCGGCCCACTGAGTCCGTGCTGACCAGTGATCACCCTGTACACTAGCACTGTCCTACACACCAGGGACAATTTTAGGGAAGTCAATTAACCTACAAACCCGCACGTCTTTGGAGTGTGGGAGGAAACTGGAGCACCCGATGAAAACCCACGCGGTCACAGGGAGAACGTACAAATTCTGCACAGACACCATCCGAGGTTAGGATCGAACCCAGGACTCTGGTGCTGTAAGGCAGAGACTCAACCACTGCGCCCCCTTCTTCTTGTTTGGGATGGACGAGTTGGGCCGAAGGGCTGTCTCACTCTATGACTTTGCCACCTGTTCTAGTCAGAAATGAACAAGACCTGTTTGTGGGAGAGGGTGACAGAAACAGCGGAGAACAAAACGGCGGGAGCAAGGAGAGTGGCCGCCAGCCAGGACCCACGTGCGGGGGAAGCTCGGAGCCCCGAAGACCGGAGAGTTGAGGTGGGAGCCACAATGACAATGGACATGAGGAATAGGCCGGTAGGAGAGAGAGATGGGTATTACCTCCAATGCTTCAGGGTTGGCTGCAGGCAACCCCTTGGGACACAGAGGCAGTTGGCAGAGGAGAGGGATGTCAGGCACTCCAGAACTTCCAACATGTGGACTGGACTTTGCACTTTGGACTGCTTGGGTTTTCTTGGTGGGGGTTTCTCATTTTTTAACTGCGCCAAAGTTGTGGGGCTTGTGCATTTGTGGATGTGCAAAAGAATATCACTGTGTTGTGCATGTGAGAATAAGGAACCGTCGAACCATTGACACAGTGAGTGAGTGAGTGAGTCTGTTCAGCGCTCCCAGCTTAATCCAGCCCCCCCTGATTGTAGTTACTCAGGGGGAAGGGTGTGGTATAGAAAGAGAGGGTACCCAGCAAACAGTGCCTGTAGCCCCGCAGCAGTCAGCAAATCCATTCCCATCCATCCCGCTGGTTTGGTTCAGTTTAGTTTGGCGTTAGTTTAGTTTAGGGGTACAGCGCGGAAACAGGCACTTTGGCCCGCCGTGCATGCACTGACCAACGATCCCCGCACATTAACAGTACCCGTCACACTAGGAACAATTTTACATTTATACCAAGCCAATTATCCTACAAACCTGTACGTCTTTGGAGTGTAGGAGGGAACCGAAGATCTCGGAGAAAACCCACGTGGGGAGAATGTACAAACCCTGTACAGACGGCACCCATAGTCGGGCTTGAACCCGGGTCTCTGGCGCTGCTGGCGCTGTAAGCCCGAGTAGGTTAATAAGCTTCTGTGAAATTGCCCCCAATGTGTAACATGCAAAAGTGGGATAACGTACATCTAGTGTATGGGTGATCGATGGTCGGTGTGGACGTGGTGGGCTGAACGGTATGTTTCCACGTTGTATCTCTAAAGTAAACTAAAATCATGCGCCCTAAAGCAAACCAAGGGATTCTCTCCACACTCTGACTATTTCCAATGGGATATGATGGGAGTGTGGACTGAATCAATTGGTTTGTTTGGGGACATGATTTTGTAGAAAGCCAATAATCAGGTAGGGATCTCTTCATCTACTTATTTATAGATCTATCTTTATTGATTAATGCAATGATTGAATAATTCCCTGCTCCAATATCTTAAATGGCTGGGTGTAACACAGGATCCAGCAAGTAAAATTACTGCCTCACAGCTCTGGTGACCAGGGTCTCTTGTTGTGTTGTCTGTGTGTATTCCGTATGTTCTCCCTGTGTTCTTTCCAGCTCTCAACCATCAGTATCAAGAGGCTGGTATAAGCCCTTCCCTCCCTCTCATCACACTCAGTTTAATTTCTTTATGAACATCATCCTACTTAGTTGTAGACCAAGAGGCTGATCTTGTCTGGATTTAGTTTAGTTTAGTTTAATTTAGAGAAACAGCATGGGAACAGGCCCTTCGGCCCACTGAGTCTGTGCTGACCAACGATCCCCGTACACTAGCAGTATCCTACACACATCAGGGACAATTAACACACACAAAGATGACAATCTAGATGAAGAATCCTATCTTGGCTCTTACAAGTGAAAGGTACATGGCTCTTACTGTTGCTATTTGTAGATGTTTCAATTGATGCCTGGTCATCATTTGTAGAATGAAGCGCAGAAATATTTTTTCAGTTAGATATAAAAGTAAACTTTTAGTCAATTTGTTCCACACACACTCTGAAAATAATTTCATGTCCTAAATGTCTTTTATGTCTAATGCAGGGAGTAGAGGGATATGGATTACGTGTAGGCAGATCTTTGTATCATGTTTGGCACAAACATTATGGGCCGAAGGGCCTGTTCTAGTGCTGCATTTGTCTACACTGTTCTAGTGCTGCAGTGTTCTATGTTCTTTGTTCTGAAAGGTTAGCTTAGTATAGTTTAGAAATACAGTGTGGAAACAGGCCATTCGGCCCACCGAGTCTGCGCCGACCAATGATCACCCCGTGCACTTGTTCTATGTTATCCTAGTTTTGCATCTTACACTCTAGAGGGAATTTACAGAAAGCGATTAACCTACAAACCTGCACGTCTTTGGAATGTGGGAGGAAAACGGAGTACCTGTAGAAAACCCACGCAGACACAGGAAGAACGTGCAAGCTCCACACAGACAGCATCCGTAGCCAGGATCAAACTCAGGTCTCGGGCGCTGTGAGGCAGCAATAGACAATAGACAATAGATGCAGGAGTAAGCCAATCGGCCCTTCGAGTCAGCACCTCCATTCAATGTGATCATGGCTGATTATCCACAAACACTACCCCATTCCTGCCTTCTCCCCATATCCTCTGACTCTGCTATCTTTAAGAGCCCTATCCAGCTCTCTCTTGAAAGTATCCAGAGAACCGGCCTCCACCACCCCCTGAGGCAGAGAATTCCACAGACTCACAACTCTCTGTGTGAAAAAGTGTTTCCTCATCTCCGTTCGAAATGGCTTACTCCTTATTCTTAAACTGTGGCCCCTGGTTCTGGACTCCCCCAACATCGGGAACATGTTTCCTGCCTCTAGCATGTCCAAACCCTTAATAATCTTATATGTTTCAATAAGATCCCTTCCCATCCTTCTAAATTCTAGAGTATACAAGCTCTACCAGCTGTGCCACTGTTGAACTTTGACCATGAGGTAATTAGTAACCATCTCCAAAATAAGCAAATCAGTCCGATAACAAAGTATAGATAATTGCTAAAGATGCTGTTATGTTTCCGGTGTCTGGGGAAGGCAATTAAGTTAAAATACTAAGTGTGCCCACCATTCGCTCAAAGATAGACACAAAATGCTGGAGTAGCTCAGCAGGACAGGCAGCATCTCTGGAGAGGAGGAATGGGTGATGTTTTGGGTTAAGGCCCTTCTTCAAACTCCATTCAGACTCTTCTTCAGAGTGTATATTAGCTCCCTGCTTCAGCCTAATGTATGGAGTTATAAAAAATCATTTTAGCTGAGGGACGCCACAAATGACTGGCATCATTTTATCAGCTATTTCCCAAACCAATAAACCATTTAACATATTTATTAAAATAACTCAAATGGCTAAAATACTTGTATAATAATGTCACATGCAGTCATTTCTGGGCTTTGATGGAGACATTTCATTGCAAAACTCCTTACCACAAGGCACATACCATACATTTATAAAACAAGTTACTGTTTAATGGGATTGTTTCAGAATGTACATTCAACATTTGTCTTGGAATGAAATTCTCATTTATTATTTAGCTGCTCTGTCACACTCGAACTTTGATGCATTGTACCCATCTCATAATCATGCATAATACAGCTTCCCTTCCATTCTTAATGGCCACGCATTAAATTAAAAATAACACGGTGCGGAATGAAAGACCATTTGCTAAATTATTTTAACTAGAAAGCCCAGTAGACTTCCTCCAACCTGGTAAAACTGGGGCTAACTCTGTTTTAAAAATGCACTGCTGTCTTTTGAAGATTAACACAAAGATTATTAACCACATCCTACTGAGTTGTAGGCCAAGTGGCTGATCTTGGCTAGGTTTAGTTTAGTGATACAACGTGGCAACAGGCCAGTCAGCCCACTGTGTCTGTGCCGACCAGCGATCCCCACACACTGGCACTATCCGACACATTAGGGACAATTTACAATTTTACCAAAGCCAATTAACCTACAAACCTGTACTTCTTTGGAGTGTGGGAGGAAACCGGAGCACCAGGGGTAAAACCCTGGTGGTCAAAGCGAGAACGTATAAATTCCATAGAGACAGCGCCCGTGGTCAGGATCGAACCCGTGTCTCTGGCACTGTAAGGCAACAACTCTACCGCTGCGCCATTGTGACGAGGCAAGTGGAGGGAGAATAGACCAGTTCCCACTGGTGGCCATTAATCAGTAGATCCCGTAGAAAGCATGTGTGCACAGTTTGGTCTTTCATTATTGCTCTTCCAAAGCTGAAATAAGTCACAACACTTACAATTTCAACTTGCAAGTGCAAGTTAAATCTTGAATGAGACTCTGAAATGTAATCAAACCTCTTCAAAGTACTTAATAGGAGGCCAATGGCAAAAGATGCAGAGGTCTTAGATCCAAAGAAGAGTCATACATTAGCCAGAATAAGTGGCAACTCTAAGAATTGGGAGCAGTTAAAAATACAGCAAAAAAAAATCAAGAATTTGAGTAAGAGTTGAAGAATAGGAGTATGAGAGAAAACTTGCAAGGATCATAAAGGCAAATTTTAAAAGTTTCTACAAGTATGTAAAGAGAAAAGGATTAATGAACACAGATGTGATTCCCTCAGTGTCAAAATAGAAGACAAAATGGGAAACAAAAGGTTCCAGTGTAATTAAACAAATAATTTGGCTCTGTCTTCATTGAATAAGATGCATATAACTCAAGAAATGAAAAATGACATGCAATTGCAGAATTAGTTATGAAGACAAATGGTATGATGGTCTTCATTGCAAGAGATCTTAAGCACTAAAATAAGATGTACTACAATAATTATACAGGGAGTTGGTGAGTCTACACCTAGATATAGTGAGCAATTTCAGTCACCATATCTAAGAAAATATATTTTGCCAATGAGTTGTCCAACATTGGTTCATCAAACCAATTCATATGATATCATATGATGAGAGATTTGGTGGACATAGCCTGTATTCACCAGAGTTTTAAAGAATAAGAGGGGGTTTCTTTGAAACATACAAACGGTTGAGAGAAGTTCTTAGACTAGATGTAGACATGATTTTTCTTCCTGGCAAGGTATCTACAACAAGAAGTCACAATCTCAAGGTATGGATAAGACATTTAGGACTGAGATGGAATTCTCTACCACAAAAGGAAATCTTTACCACAAATCGCAGAATATATTTAAGTCAGTGACAGAATAATGTCCAGTGTGATGGATAGATGGTGAAAGAGTAGGAACATGGTATTGAAGTACAGAATCAACCATGATCTTATTGAAAGATGGAGCAGACTTGAAGGGCCAAATGACCTTGTCTTCCTAGTTTTTAAGCTTCTGTGTTAAGTTTAGTTTAGTTTATTATTGTCACTGTTACGACTCCCGAATGCAGGTACTTCAGAGCCGCGTAACATAGTCAAAAACCAGGCTCAAGTTCAAGAAAATAGTATTTTATTTTGTTAAAACCCAAACCTGATTCAAACAACCCAGTCAAAACAAGAATAAACTAATAAACAAAGATAACAGTGCTCCAGCCAGCCTCGCAATGGGCCGTCGAACTAGAGTCTCTAACCTGCCTAAATGGAAATAACCCTTAAACAAAATACACGAAAACCCTCAGGTCAGCCCTTATCCGTCCCAATTGAATATTAATTTACAAATGTAGGTAATAATACACAAAGTTCTATGCCATGTGGCCAGGCCTCCTGCAGTTCAAACCACCGTCTGTTCATGAGTCAGGGTCGACGAAGAGAGAGAGAATTCTGGGAGCTTCTGGTATTTAAGCTTCAATCGGGTACAGGAGCCCTTAACCCCTTGATTCCTGACTCCCAGCCACGGGGCCTGCACTCAGGAGAGAAACAGAAGAGTTAAGTACATAGCATTCACCAGAGGAGGGGGGGAAGTACCTAACAGTCACCTATACCGAGGTACAGTGAAAAGCTTTTTTGTTGTTGCGTGCTATCCAGTCAGCGAAAAGGCTATACATGATTACGATCAAGCAATCCACAGTGTATAAATACAGGACAAAGGCTATAATGTTTAGTGCAAGATAAAGTTCAGTAAAGACCGATTGAAGATAATTCAATGATTCCAGTGAGGTAGATGGGAGGTCAGGACCGCTCTCTAGTTTGCGAGAATACAGTTCCTGCAGAGTGGAACATTTGGCAAAACAAGGATGTACTACAACATACAACATTCGGCAAGATATACAGCAGAATCAGACTTTTTTTTAAATGAAATCAGATTATAGTTTTTCAAATTCTTGCCGTTGATGCCATAAAAAATCTGAAAATATCAATCTTGAAGAGTGAAGAGCCAAGAGTGTTTATCTGTCATATGCATCAGATGTGAACCAGGACAATTACATTCTTACTTGCTGCAGTTTTACAGGCACGTTTGATGCAATATTGTAGTGGATCTCAGGTACCTCACCATAGGATGTCAAATAACCATTAATCCAGGGCGGCACAGAGCTGCTGCCTTAAGGGCCTGTCCCACTTTCACCACCTAATTCGCGACCTTTTTTTCTCGTGGACATTTTTCATCAGGCTAGAAAAACGCCCCCACCTACTTGATGCCACGAGTACCTACAACTAGCATCACGACCTACCTACGACCGCCCTCGACCTCCAACGACCTCGTGACGACCATGCTGCAAGCATGAGTCAAGGGCAAACTCGGCAGAGGTCATGAATTAGGTCGTGATAGTGGGACAGGCCCTTTACAGCGCTAAAGACTCAGGTTCAATCCTGACTTTGGGCGTTGTCTATCTCGAGTTTGCACGTCCTCCCTGTGATCCTCCAGGTGCTCCGTTTTAGCTCTTCCACCTCCCAAAGATGTGCGGGTTTGTAGGTTAATTGGCCTCTGTAAATTGCCCCCAGCGCATAGGGAGTGGATGAGAAAGTCGGATAACATAGGACTAGTGCGAACGAGTGATCAATGCCCAGCCTGGATGCAGTGGGCCGAAGGGACTGTTTCCATGCTGTATCGTTCAATTCGATTCAACTCAATTCAATTCAATTCAATTAAATTTAACCAGAACACGTATACACTGTGAAACCTAAAACATCTCACAGTGTTAGGATGACGCAGGTTTGCAATGGAATCCAGCAGTGACCAGCTCAGAGATCCTCTGTGACACACGCAGGGAGGTTCAATATCTCAGTGAAATGCTGGTTAATAGCATCTCACTGTTTCTGTAAATGTGGTCAACTTCTTCAGCTTCACTTACAAAGGAGCATATGCAGTGGCTGCAAGAATAGGCCACTGAGCTATTTTGCCATTTAATGAGATGGTGGCTTATCTGCTTTTAATCTCCACTTTACTTTCTCACTGCTATCCAGGGTGAACTTTCACGCTTCGGTTATCAAGTATCAGTCTGCTTCTGCCTTAACAATATTCAAAACCTCTACTGCCAACATGTTTTGCAGCATGGTAGTGCTGCCTCACCACTCCAGGGACCTGGATTCAGTCCTGACCCGGACCCTGGTCTGAAGAAGGGTCTCGACCCGAAACGTCACCCATTCCTTCTCTCCAGAGACGCTGCCTATCCCGCTGAGTTACTCCAGCATTTTGTGTCTATCTTCTGACCCTGACTAATGTCTGTGGAGAGCTTTTCCTGTGACCATAAGACATAGGAATGGAAATAGGCCATTTGGCCCATTGAGTCTACTTTGCCATTCATTCATGGCTGATCTATTTTTTCCCACTCAATTCCATTCTCCTGCCCTCTCCTCAAAACCTTTACTAATTAGCCCTTACTAATTAACAACCTATCAATCTCCGCTTTAAACACCCAATGACTTGGCCTCCACAGCCATCTGTGGCAATGAATTCCATAGGGTCACCACCCTCTGACTAAAGAAACTCCTCCTTATCACCCATTCTAAAGACGCGTCCTTATAGTCTGAGTCTGCGCCCTGTGATCCTAGACTTTCTATCTACTGGAAACATCCAATTCACATCCACTATCCAGGCCTTGCATTATTCCGTAGGTTTCCATGAGATCCCCCTTCACCCTTCTAAACTCCAACGAGTACAGGCCCAGTGCCGTCAAATGCCCATCATATGTTAATCCAACCATTCCAAGGATCATTTCTTGTAAACCTCCTCTGGACCCTCTCCAATGCCAGCACATCCTTCCTCAGATATGGGGCCCAAATGTGCTTGCAATATTCCAGATGTGGCCTGATCGATGCATTATAACGCCTCAGCGTTACATCTACTTTGGTTTCCTTCAGCTGCTCCCCCCACATCCCAAACGATGCACTGTGCTTAGGTGAATAAGCTACTAAATTGTCCAGGGGTGGATGAGTGGTCCTAGTATTGTATGTGTATAGAGGGGGGAGGGGGGGGTGGGGGGATAGTGGTTAAAGGGCATGTGAGAGAGAATAGGCTAAAGAAAAGAGGTGGGGGAATAGATGAGATTGCTCTGGCTTCCTTCCATGGTGTAACGAAATACAAGGTAAAAATGGAGTTCCTAATGACTGAGAGAAATGTAGGTTCCTCTCTATCTAAATTGGATTGTCCCCCGTTTTTACAGTTATCCCCACTAATAGGTTTGCCCTGTCAACATCAATTGGCAATCATATAGATTTCTGTCAAATTCTTTTTCATTCTTCTAAACTCAAGCCTTGCCTGCCGAATGGACATGTCATTGCCCAGAGATAGACACAAAATGCTGGAGTAACTCAGTGGGACGGGCAGCATCTCTGGAGAGAAGGAATGGGTGACGTTTCTGGGCAAAACTTCAGACTGGAGAAGCTGCCTGTCCCGCTGAGTTACTCCAGCATTTGGTGTCTGTCTTCGATGTAAACCAGTATCTGCAGTTCCTTCCGCCACACTTCACATCTCCCATACTGTATTCAATGTGGTAGACCTGGACCCACACACTGAGCCTATCTATATCCCTCTACAGACTCACACCTTGTTCTCTTCACAATTTACTTTCTTGCCTACTTTTACAGTTTATCAGCAGTAAATTTAGAAGCAATACTTTCAGCGCCTTCTTCCAAGAATGAATGTAAATCGAAACGTATAAAAGATTGAGACTCTGGTGCACCACTCATTGCTTCTTGCCAAATAGAAAAAGACACACGTCTGTTTAATCTGTTTCCTTTTACCAGCCAAATATCTGTGTGCCAATGTGTTACCTTTTTACTGTGAGCTGTTATTTCCCCACAATAATGTTTGATGTGACACCTTCCAGCAGTCTATTGATTGGAACATATTATTTCTTGAAAGGACAATAAATTGACCAAGCCTGGTTCTTCTTTCACAAATTACAGAATGATAGAGCTAGAAACGTGCCTTTCAGGCCCATCGTGTCCATGCCTTATCTACACACATCTTATTTTTCTGCATAGGACTATGCCCCTCTATATTCTATCCAAGTACCTGTCCACGTGCCTTTCTAAAGGTTGCATTGTTTCTACCTCTATTACCATCTGTGGCAGATTGTTGCATTTATCCACCACCCTCTGTGTGACAAGTGTGCCCCTTAGATCTCCTCCCCTCTCACCTTAAACCTGTGCCCTCTAATTCAAAATTCCCCCATCCTGAGAGAAAAAAAAAACAGACTATCTGCGCCATCTAAGCCCTTCATTATTTTATAAACATCGATACTCCATTGCCTTTGTCCTTTCAAACCTTCTCCATTCCCTTTGTTCCTTTTTCACACCTTACAGTTCCTTATCTATGTATGGCCCTCTCCCCTGACATCAGTCTGAAGAAGGGTATTGACCCGAAACATCACCCACTCCTTCTCTCCAGAGATGCTGCCTGTCCCACTGAGTTACTCCAGCATTTTGTGCCTATCTAAAGAGAAACAGTCTTTTGACTCGAGTGATCTTGTATACTCTCTGTGGAATTAAAGGGCATGTTTATCTTTGCCCTTTACTCTTCCACAAAGATTCTCATTTTGCACCTGTCACAGCCACCTTCCCTTTTCTCCTGACCCATGGTGAGCTCAGATTATCAGAAAGCCATGGTTTATTTACATTAATTACACACCCCTGTCTGACCAGCATTTAGCCAGTGGCGACCACTAGTGGTGAGATGGGATTTAAACTTCAGGTTAGGAATTGAGGGTTTGACAAACTACTAGACTGTGAGAACGATGGGCAAGGAGGACTTATACCTGAATCGGAAGAGGCTAATATATAGAAGGAAAGGGAAGGGAACAGATGAGGAGAGCTCTGGAATAATTGTCTGGAGAAGGCAAAGATGGGTGAATATAAAAGATGGGCTTTACAACAGTTTTATGTGAAACCACAGGTATATCGATGTGCTTTATCAAGTGACACATTACTTGAAGTGTATATCTGCATCTTGCCACAATAATTCAAATGGATTGTGTTGGGAAAATAAACCCTGCCAAGATAGAAGATGGAATAGTATATTCTGCCCACTATGTTTGTGCCAAACATGGTGCCAAGTTCAACTGATCTCATCTGCCTGCACTTCCATGTGCCTATCTAAAAGCCTCTGAAACAGCACTGTTGTATCTGCCTCCACCACTGCCACTGGCAATGCGTTCCAGGCCCACACCACTCTCTGTGTAAAAAACAAATCCCCATTTCCCCCTCTCACCTTATAGCTGTGGTCAAGTGTTGGACATTTCCACCCTGGAAAAAGGTTCTGACTGTCTACCCTATGATGCTTCATAATTATAATACAATTTAGATGCATAATTTTATATACATATTTTCCCTCATCACTGTATAACATAACAAATCACTAATCTTAGTCTGAAGAAGGGTTTTGGCCCAAAACGTTGCCTATTTCCTTCGTTCCATAGATACTGCTGCACCCGCTGAGTTTCTCCAGCATTTTGTCTACCTTCGATTTTCCAGCATCTGCAGTTCCTTCTTAAACACTAATCTTAGTCATGTCCAATTGAGAGAGGTCCACACACAGCAACAGTTTGCAAGTGTACAATATATATTTATTAACTACTCAATAGCTCAGTAGGAAATACAGTACAGTGGGATAAACATTAACGTCGATTTTTCGGGCAACCCCGTCACCATACTGACAATCAACAGGAAGCCAAGGACTAAACCAACCAGGTATTTTTCCCTCGTCTTTATCGGCTGAGCTGGATAATCTGAAGGCAGGCGCCCACTTTTCAAAGCAGAGCTTTCTGTACAATGCCAGGGCTGCTTCTTTTCAACAACACTAAGGCAGCTCAGCCAAGAGCTCCACCCTGGGGCATAGATGCAAAGCAACTGTGAAGCAGGAGCCTTTACGAATGGTACTTCCTGTCCGTTGACTTAGGCAAAAGCAGGGAACAGCACCATGGGGCATATTCCAAGCTGGCAGCCAGGGAACGATTATTGTCCACAGTTCTCTGGCAATTGTGATTATTTCTGTTAGCAGACACTTACAATGGCTGCACCTCCAAAATTATGAGTGACTGTATTTCATAAGGTTCTTTACAGGCTGATGCACAGAGCTAGCGAAAGGCGTTATATAAATGGAATCTGGTTCCACAGATTGCAAACCTACTGTGGATTGTGGGGAGATGGGGCGGCACATAGAGAAGTGGCTCCTGTGACAGGTTATCTCTGTGGACAGGATAGGCAAAGAAATAGGTGCAGCTAAAACACTAAGGCAGCTCAGCCGAGAGGCAGCTCAGCCAAGAGCCAGTCTGAAGAAGGGTCTCGACCCGAAACGTCGCCGCAGTCTGAAGAAGGGTCTCGACCCGAAACGTCGCCTATCTCCTTCGCCTCTTAGATGCTGCTGCACCCGCTGAGTTTCCCCAGCTTTTTGTGTAACCCGCAGCTAAAACAAGGTTAGTTTAGAGATATAGCATGGAAACAGGCCTTTTCGACCCACTTAGTCCATCACGACTATCTGTTCACTCTAGTCTTTATCTTATCCCACTTTCTCATTTATTCCCCAGGGGCAATTTATCATGCACTAAACATGATGCCCTTTATCCTGTATCTGTACACTGTGAACAGCATGATTGTAATCATGTATAATCTTTTCGCTGACTGAATAGTAAATAACAAAAAACATTATACTGTACACGTGACAATAATAATCCAAATTCATAAACTAAACTAAATTCACTAGGCCAATTCACCCACAAACCCACACCTCTTTGAAGTGTGGGAGGAAACCAAAGCGCCTGGAGAAAGCCACACGGTCACAGGGAGAACATGCAAACTCCACACAGACAGCATCCGAGGTCAGGATCGAACCCAGATCTTTGGCGCTGTGAGGTGGCAGCTCTACCGCTGGGCCACCGTACTGCCCTGTTGTCATGGTGATAAATAGATCAAAGAATTTGAGATCGACTGAAGTTTGAATGTGCAGGAAAGAACTGCAGATGCTGGTTTAAACTAAAGATAAGACACACATAAAGCTGAAATAGCTCAGCGGGTCAGGCAGCATCTCTGGAGAAAAGGAGTAGGTGGCATTGTCTTTGGATCTGAAGAAAGCTCTCGACCTGAAACGTCACCCATCCCTTTTCTCCAGAGTTGGTGCCTGACCCGCTGAGTTACTCCAGCTTTTTGTTTCTCCCAAAGAGTTTGAATGTTAGTGTCAGGGTAATAAGAGTCTGGAGGCAGCCAACCCGATCAGGAGTGGATGTGGAGGCAGTAACAAGAGAGTTGAGCTTTAAGGCAGGGATGACATTCCTCCTGCTACTGGAGGACAGTGCTGGCTGACAGTCTTGACAGTGCAAGTGGACCATGGAATTGATTCTGGAAGTGAAAGTGCAAGGTCAACTTCAATCCCTTTTCTTCAGCAGCAGCCCACTGTGATTAACGAACAATTTAAATAAATTACACTCCAAAGAACACAAGCGATAAGAAGCGGGTTTTGTCCTTCATATCGAGGAACCGCTTTGTGGGAGATAAAATAAATCACTATCCCTGAGTTTAGTTTAGTTTCTGTCACACAGGTGCGGTGGAGAGCGTCAGATTTATTCTGCTCTGGCTGCGAATCCATCGTTTCAACCCGCGAGTGAGTGACCAGGAAATATTCAGATTCTAAATACTGCAATTAGATTACTATTGACAAAACAAAATAAAAATCCTAAATAAAAACATGAAATACAAAAATCCCTCTCTGGCACAATCCATCATACGGCAGTCACGTGTCTTATTTTCCGTGGGTTACCAGGAATGTTCATCGGTTGAATTTGCGTTCTCTCCTGGACTCCGTAATGATCAGCAGGAGCTGTAGGGGTCTGTTTGACAAGAGAGAAAGGACACAATAACTAAGGATTTCCAGACAAGGAATGAACATATTTGCCTTAGAAGGGATGGAATACAATTTTATTGGATTGGTTCCAGGAAAATGTTACACTTTGTAGCTGTGTGTGTGTGTTTGTGCGGACATGTGTGTTTGTGTGTGTGGGGTATGTATGTGTGAGCGTGTGAGTGTGTGTATTAGTGTGTGTGTGGGTGAGTGTGAAGGAGTGTGTGTGTGTGAGAATATGTGTGTTTGTACGTATGTGAGTGTGTGCATTTGTGGGTGTGTGTTTGTGTCTGCACTCATGCACATGCGGTGGCATGTGTACACGAGAGAGATGTGGTACATGTACAGTATGTGTGGGTTTAATAGTTCTACCTATTTCCAAGATGTATGAGTGCGTGCGTGTGCACATGCATACGATATATGCGTGTAAATGGTGTGTGGGTGTGGGGCATTTCTGGGTCTGGAATGTGCTATGTGTGTGTGCGTCTGTGCGTGTGTGTGCACATGATATGGTATATGCATGTGTGGATTTTGTGTCTCAATGTTTTTCGTAGGTGCATGAGTGTGTGGCATTTCCTTTTTTTTTAATATACTCTGGCTTTCCACAACAAACACATTTCCATAAAATGGGTTTCAGGTATAATACTATATGTATACCTCATCCCCTTATGTTTGTCTTGAATTGCCTTTTTTTGAGATTTGTACAAAACAAATATAGAAAGAGGAACAGAGTAAAATACAAACACTTAGGGAGCGATCCTTTCTTTACTATATAATCAAACATTTGTAAAAATAAAATCTGGCCTATGAGGCGTTACAGAGTTAACCCAATTTTCCCAGCATGACACAAATAAATCCAATTTAAAGTTAACATATGCTGTTATTTTCTTCATTGTATAAATGTCCATCGTGATGTCCATCCATGCATTTCAGAGTTGGGCTCTCCTGTGATAACCATTTCTTTGTGAGGGCTTTTTTACCAGCTAATGTGTGGCATTTCCATGTGTGGTACGTGTGCGTGGGAGGAGTCTAGGCCTGGTGTGTGGGTTATCTCTGTATGGGTAAGTTGTATGTGAAAAGGCACAAAGTGCTGGAGTAACTCAGCAGGTCAGGCAGCTTCTCTGGACAACATGGACAGGTGAAGTTTTGGGTCAAGATCCTTCTTCAAACTGGGGGGAGAAGTCATCTGGAAGAGAAGAGGGGTAGGAAAAAGCCTGGCAGATCGATACAGGTGAGAGATTTTTTTTTTGAGACCGAAAATGTCAGCTATCTATGGTCTCCAGAGAAGCTGCCTGAGCCACTGAGTTTTACTCCAGCACTTTGTAAACTGGCATATGCAGTTCCTTGTTTCTAACATGTACATAAGTATGTGTCGGAAGGAACTGCAGATGCTGGTTTAAACCAAAGACACAAAAAGCTGGAGTAACTCAGCGGGACAGGCAGCATCTCTGGAAAGAAGGGGTGGGTGGTGTTTCGGGTCGAGACCCTTTTTCAGACTGGTGCCTCGTCCCGAAATGTCACCCATTGTTTCTCTCCAGAGATGCTGCCTGTCCCGCTGAGTTACTCCAGCTTTTTGTGTCCATAGAGAAACATAGAAACACAGGAGTAGGCATTCAGCCCTTCGAGCCTTTCAATATATCATGATCATGGTGATGTATCCCGTACCTGCCTTCTCTCCATACCCTCTGATCCTTAGCCACAAGATCCTACTCACTCTTAAATATAGCCAATCTGGCTCAACTACCTCTCTGTGGCAGAGAGTTATCACCACACTCTGTCTTTCTCATCTCGGTCTTAAGGATTTCCCCCTTATCCTTAAGGATGTGTGACACTTCCCCAACATCGGAACAATCTTCCTGCATGCTGTCCAACTTAAGAATTTTTGTAAGTTTCTATAAGGCCGAGTCTATCAGTTTTTCTTCATAAGTCCTGACATCCCAGGAATCAGTCTGGTACATCAGTATGTTGCATGTGAGAGAGAGCTTATCTGTGGGTGTACTTCATTGTGGTATTGCTTCATAGTATCATCGATCTCATAGATAATAGGTGTGCCATTCTGCGTGCCAGCCTTCTGAAGCTTTACTGAAGCTGTCTGCTGCAGTCTGACCCACAGCAAGATACACATAACCCGACAAATAAGTCCAATAGACAATAGACAATAGGTGCAGGAGTAGACCATTTGGCCCTTCGAGCCAGCACCGCCATTCAATGTGATCATGGCTGATCATCCACAATCAGTCCCCCGTTCCTGCCTACTCCCCATATCCCCTGACTCCGCTATCTTTAAGAGCCCTATCCAGCTCTCTCTTGAAAGTATCCAGAGAACTGGCCTCCACTGCTCTCTGAGGCAGAGAATTCCAGACTCACAACTCTCTGTGTGAAAAAGTGTTTCCTCAACATCTCCACTTCACCACCTTTCAATTGTTACCATTGAATCGAATTCATCAGACTCCTCAGGTTGTACGTTCCAAAGGTCGGTGCTGAATGAAAATTAAAAGAAAATCTAAATCTGGAAGTCTGAAATAAAAACAGAAAGTGCTGCAAACAGTCAACAAGTGTGGGAAGAGAAACAGAGGCAGGGTCTCAGGTTGAAGTTCTTTCAGAACTGTGGAAAAAGGGAAAACAAGTTGGTTTTATGTTCCAGAAAAATTGGGGGGATGAATAGGACAGAGGGAGCATGTGTGAGAAAATGAGGCCAGGGTTACAATGGGAAACTTCCGTAGCATCCAATTTACAATAAGATGAGTTGTATGTGTGGGAAAGAACTGCAGATGATGGGTTAAATCGAAGGTCGGCACAAAATGCTGGAGTAACTCAGCGGGTCAGGCAGCATCTCTGGAGAGAAGGATGGGGTGACGTTTCGGGTCAAGACCCGTCTTCACCCATTCCTTCTCTCCAGAGATGCTGCCTGTCCCGCCGAGTTACTCCAGCATTTTGTGCCGAAGATGAGTTGTACAGTCTATTCTGGTTAGAAAGTGAGAATACAAATAGATGCATGATTCATGTTCATAAATCCCAGGAGCAGAATTTGGCCATTCGGCCCATGAAGTCTACTCTGCCATTCAATCATGGCTGAACTAACTTTCCCTCTCAACCCCATTCTCCTGCCTTCTCCCCACAATCCATGACAGCCATCCTCATCCAGAATCTGTGAATCTCCGCCTTAAAAATATCCATTGACTTGCCCTCCACAGCCGTCTGTGGCTATGAATTCCACAGATTCAACATTCTCTGACTAAATAAATTCCTTCTCATCTCCTTTCCAAAGGTATGTCCTACAAGTCGGAGGATATGCCCTCTGGTTCTAGACTCTCCCACTAGAGGAAGCATCCTCTCTACATTCACACTATCCAGTCATGTCACTATTCGGTAAATGTCAATGTAGTCCACCTCATTATAGTTGTAACAATGTATTGGTGTGAGGATGGATTTGCACAGCTGTCAAAGCGAGTTGGGGAGAGTATTTTCCCCAGAGACACAAGAGACTGCAAATGCTAGAATCTTGAGTAAAGAACAAATTGCTGGAGGAACTCAATGGGTCAGTCAATAGACAATAGACAATAGGTGCAGGAGTAGGCCATTCGGCCCTTCGAGGCAGCACCACCATTCAATGTGATCATGGTTGACCATCCACAATCAGTACCCCATTCCTTCCTTCTCCCCATATCCCTTGACTCCACTATCTTTAAGAGCTCTATCTAACTCTCTCTTGAAAACATCCAGAAAATCGGCCTCCACTGCCTTCTGAGGCAGAGAATTCCACAGATTCACAACTCTGGGTGAAAATGTTTATCCTCACTACGTTCTAAATGGCCTACCCCTTATTCGGAAACTGTGGCCCCTTGTTCTGGACTCCCCCAACACCGGGAACATGTTTCCTGCCTCCCTTAATAATCTTATATGTTTCAATAAGATCTCCTCTCACCAAGTCGCTCCATTCAACATATGACAGTACCGCCATCCCGGGAATTAACCTTTTGAACCTAAGCTGCACGCCCTCAAATTTGAGGACCAAAAATGCACACAATACTCCAGGTGTGGTCTCACCAGGGCCCTGTACAACTGCAGAAGGACCTCTTTGCTCCTATGCTCAACTCCACATGTTATGAAGGCCAACATGCCATTAGCTTTCTTCACTGCCTGCTGTACCTGCATGCTTAGTTTCAATGACTGATGTATAAGGACACCCATATCTCGTTGTCCTTCCCCTTTTCCTAACTTGACACCATTTAGATAATAATCTGCCTTCCCGTTCTTGCCACCAAAGTGGATAACCTCACATTTATCCACATTAAACTGCATCTGCCATGCAACTGCCCACTCACCCAACCTGTTCAAGTCACCCAGCATCCTCATAGCATCCTTCTCACATTTCACACTAACACCCAGCTGTGCGTCATTTGCAAATTTGCTAATGTTACTTTTAATCCCTTCATGTATATTGTAAATGGCTGCGGTCCAGGCACGGAGCCTTGCGGCATCTGTGAAAGAAAATGGACAGAAAACGTTTTGGATCAGGTCCCTTCTTCACACTGAAGACAGGTCCCGACCTGAAATGCCGTCTGTCCATTTCCTTCCACAGATGTTGCCTGGCCTGCTGGGTTCCTCCAACAGAAGAGTTTGACCTCGTTGCCTGGGCTGTAACGTGACACAGTGAATCGTCTCAGCCTTTTCGTCATCAGCTAGTTTCACAAAGAGGTGGATACACTCCGTGAGCCTTCTCTCTCTGAGACTGCAGGGGAATTAGGTTGCAGGAAAGAAACTGCAGATGCTGGTTTAAACCGAAGATAGGCACAAAAGATACAAAGATAAGAAAGCATAAGGTGTGCAAATAGGACAAAGGGAATGGAGATCAAGAACAATGCCACGTTGGCAGTTAGAAATAAAAAGATTTAAAGAGGGTAGGACGGCTGCCTGGGGGAGTCCAAGAGGAGGGCGAGAGATGATGTTCCTGAACTCTCGTCGGAGAGAGGACGAAAACGTCTTCAAAGGAGACATACCTTGAGGAGATTTTGCAGTGGAGCAGACGAAATATGTAGGAAAGGAACTGCAGATGCTGGTATAAACCGAAGATAGGCACAAAATGCTGGAGTAACGCAGAGGGACAGACAGCATCTCTGGATAGAAGGAATGAATGACATTTTGGGTTGAGACCCTTCTTCAGACTGAGTCAGGGAAGAGGGAGATACAGAGATAAGGAAGTGTAAGGTGTGAAAAAGAAAATGTATTGCTTGGTACCAGTTACATAGCCTGTGGAAAGGCAATGATAATGCGTGGGATCAAGATAACTCTCTGTGATACTCTTGGTCACTCCAGCCCTCAGGATGGAGCTTCAGATAGAGCACTGTTCAATCTCTTCAAATGTAAGCTGATTTTGGTTGAGGCTACAGTAAAGCTGGTGTTATAAGCCTGTAAGCTAACAGTGCATTCACAGCCAGAAGAGCATTTTACCGTCTTAAGATTAATCCAGGCCTTAGAGAGCAGTGGTTTCCAAGAGGACTTTCATTGCACCACTTTCCATTGCTTTGCACCTCCCACCCTACGGTTGGGACACTGGAATGATAGGGACAGGTCCACAACTCTCAGTCAAAGAGCCTCCCACCAGGCACGGTCTAACATCTAATGAATGGCCTCAAGAGTGAGGTCTTGCAGCATGGGGTCTTTCAACACCCGAGGGTTGTAATCAAATCTAAGTGTGAGGAAATGTTCCGACCCGAAACGTCACCTATTCTTCTTCTTCAGAGATGCTGCCTGATCCGCTGAGATACTCCAGCTTTTTGTGCCTATTATTCTTCTAATCAGCCCATCATTCCCACACTAGAAAAGTCTAAAGAAGGGTCCCGACCCGAAACAACGTCACCTATCCATGTTCTCCGGGGATGTTGCCTGGCCCGCTGAATTACTCCAGCACTTTGCGTCTTTATATTTTGTAAACCAGCATCTGCAGATCCTGATGCCTTCTCTCCAGAGATGCTGGCTGAGTTACTCCAGCTTTTTTGTGTCTATCTTCGGTGTAAACCAGCATCTGCAGTTCCTTCCTGCACATCTGCAGATTGTTATATCTTGGAACAACCCCCCCCCCCCCCCTTCACCAAATACCTCTGACTGCCCCACCACTCTCCCGCCCAGTCTACCACATACCTGGCCGCCATGTTGCCCCTCCTTCCCCTCCCCACACCTCCACTTGTTGACGATGGCAGACACACATCTCATCGTCTGAAAACACCAGCCTGTTTCGTTGCTATGGAAACGGCTTTGGAGCAGAACGGTGTGCAATCTTAGGTGCCTGAGTCCTCCTGAGAACGGAGGGGCTGACACAACAACTGAAGGTGTCCTTAGTGCCTCTTCTGTGTCAGCGGTGTGGCAAGTCTGTGGGGGGGGGGGAAAAAGCCCACAAGCTGCTCGGAAATTTATTCCCTAAATGTCACGGTCAGATTTGCATTTTCGCTTGGTCCTGCAGCAAGAATTATGCGCCAAGCGATATCCATTCATTTGCATATATTGGGCATAACACAAACAGTAATTTAAAATGTAATTTTGTATTTCTAAATTTACAGCCAAATTTGGTGCCCTTCATTAAGGAACAGGGGTGGGAGGAAGGATGAATTATTTGTGGTGAAGCAACCATCAGGCTATTGAACACCGAAGATAGGCACAAAATGCTGGAGTAACTTAGCGGGGTCAGGCAGCATTTCTGGAGAAAAGGAATTGCGACGTTTCGAGTTGAGACCCTTCTTCGGACTGAGATTCAGGGAGGGAGACACTGACTATTAAACACTACAACCTCCTCATCACCTGTGAGCTACTTAGACCTGCCACTTACAGCAGCAGCAGACTGTGCGGTGTGGCAGAGATCAGCAGCAGCCCAGGATGTATGAGGGTAGCCATACAGAGTGACCACGACACGGGGCTGCACAGTGACTCAGCGGTAGAGTTGCTGCCAATATAGCACCAGAGTCCCAGGTTCAATCCTGAATACGGGTGCTGTCTGTATGGAGTTTGCATGTTCTCCCTGTGACCACGTGGGTTTTCTACGAGTCCTCCAGTTTCCTCCCACACTCCAAAGATGTCCACGGTTTGTAGGTTAATTGGCTTTGGTAAAATTGTAAATTTTCCCTAGTGTGTTGGTTAGTACTACTGTAGAGTCTATTAAATCCCACGACAGAAAGTAACGAACAAACAACACTTAGCTGAGCCAGAGACCTTGAGTCTCGTTTATTCCAGAAGCCTCTTTTTCCCTTAATCATACCCCGTGTGCAGATAAGGCCAATGAGTGCGTCTGACCTTGAAGTTGTTATTGAGCCCTTGTGGCTGGACCTTCTCGTGAGGCTGCTGCTGAGTCGCCAACGGAAACCAGCTGTACGTAAAACCAACGCGGCCGTGAAGGCGCCACACCACTGTAGGAGGTGATCGCTGGTCGGCATGGACTTTGGTGAGCCAAAAGGCCAAAAGTTTCCGTGCTGTATCTCTAAAGTTTAAACTCTATATGGGAGAATATTACGTCGGAGAAAAAGCGTTCCAGCGAGAAATAAAAACAATTTGTTGACAGGAGTTAAAGTGGCCAGAAATGTGAGCAAGATTTCCCTAATCCAGGTTAACATGATGTTCTGCAGCACAGCACCACTTGTTATGGAGATGTGGCGCCTTCACGCCCACGTTGGTTTTGCATACAGCCTGTTACCACTTGATGCAACAAGAGCTTAATAACAACTCCAAGGTCAGACGCACTAATTGGCCTCATCTGCACATGGGTTATGATTGAGGTGTATGTAGACAAAAGGGGCTTCTGGAATAAACGAGAAATGCTGGGCTTTTAAACTGTTGGAGACACAAATCTGTTGCTGGAGACACAAATCCTACAGTGAATCAACCAAAAGCCCACACCCCACAGCCCACAGCCCACAGGACAGTCCTTTCCTCCTCCAGAGGGCACATTTGCCGCATTTCACACTACGTTGCTAGATCATCTCCAAGGCACTGCAGGAGGCCCTTCAACTCCGCTGAGCTTCCCACCACTTCAGGTATTGATTGGAGAGTTCTTCTGATGTGCTCTATCAGGTTGTGCAGCTTGTCCACCTCAGCCTCTGCTCTCTGATTGTTCTCAGGGAGTGCAGCGTAGGTTTACAAGGTTAATTCCCGGGATGGCGGGACTGTCATATGCTGAGAGAATGGAATGGCTGAGCTTGTATAATCTGGAGTTCATAAGGATGAGAGGGGATCTTATTGAAACATGTAAGATTATTAAGGGTTTGGACACGATAGAGGCAGGAAACATGTTCCCGATGTTGGGGGAGTCCAGAATCAGGGGCCACAGTTTAAGAATCCGGAGACAAGGAAAAGCTTTTCCTCATAGAGAGTTGTGAGTCTGTGGAATTCTCTGCCTCAGAGGGCGGTGGAGGCCGGTTTGCTGGATATTTTCAAGAGAGAGCTAGATATGGCTCTTAAAGATAGCGGAGTCAGAGGATATGGGGAGAAGGCAGGAACGGGGTACTGATTGGGGCTGATCAGCCATGATCACATTGAATGGCTGTGCTGGCTCGAAAGACCGAATGGCCTAATCCTGCACCTATTGTCTATTGTCCTCCAGGATGGCTCAGTGTCTGATCATCTTCTCCAGCTGCTGGATCTCCCTGTCCTTCTGCAAGTAAGTCCCATGCAACTTCCGCACCTGCTGCTGGGAATCCACCTTCTGAAGCCAGTCCTTGCGCAGAGCATCCCCGGGGGCCTGGAGTTTGGCAAACTCCTCGCGGAAAGTGCAGGCCTCTGTCTCCACCTGCTGCAGCTGCTGCTTCACATCAGTCACCTCCTGCTTCATCGCCAGAAATTGTGTGTGCTCCTCGAGATTGGAATCTAACAGTTTATTAAATTCGTGGATGATCTTATTCTGACTCTTCAAGGCTTGCACCAGTTCACATTTACTCTTGACGTGTGCCCGTAGCTCTCGTGCCAGCTGCAGGTTCTCAGCCTCCAGCTCGCCAACCCATGCCCTGCAGGCTGTGCAGCTCCAGCAGCTTCTTGTTGCTCTTGGCCTCCTGCTGCTCCCGCCCCACCGAGATCTCCGGCTGCGGCTCCTGCACCTGCAGCCTCATTGCGCTCTCGATCTGCGTGCAGACGGCCAGCGGCTCCTCCAGCCTGTCCACTCGCTGCTGCAGCAGGGTGTCCTCAATGCCTGCTGCGTCTGTGCCCGTGGGTTTGATTGGAGCGAAGGCACTCTGCTCACTCCTGATGACACTCGTAGCTGCTTCCTTATGTTTGTCGCCGGCCTGAGTCGTCTCCCCTGTCTCAGCAGCCTCGTTGCTTGTCTGCACAGCCGCGACCGGTGGTTTTGCCTTGACTTCTGCAATGGTCTTGGGAAGATAATGCTGCCAAATCTTAAGAGTGGTCTCAGCTGACCTGGTGACGTTCTGCAATTGACCTTCCATTTTCATGATCTCGACGATGGCCTGGTCTATCTGCTCTCCCATCTCCATCAGCATCTCTCGTGCATCCTTCTTAACCATGTCCAGCTCCGACAGCAGGCGGTCACACCGAGTCTGCAGCTCCTCACATTGCAGGTTACGATGGTGTCGGCAGCGGTTCTGCTCGCTGAGCTGCCCCTCCATCTCTGACAGCTGCTCCCGGGATATCTTCACCTCCTCCTCCCTGCTCGAAGTAGTCGAAGACACCAGAACAGTAATCTGAGCTGTTTCTAGTGTTCGTCTTCGCTGGAACTCTCTACGCAACGCCGACCTCTTCAGCGAGCATACGATGGCCCTTACCAAGTCATCCAACGCCTACCCAAACGTTTTGTGATCTATCAGAACGGAAAAACTGACACAGTTTTCTGTTGACCGGTTAAAGCCAGCATACGTCGAGAACCAATCGACTACCTCACCCACCGAACCGGCGAAGTCACAAAACCCCAACCTGTCAAAGACCTCCCACACTGCAGTACCAAACAAGATCAGGCCGTAAAATCAACCCGCCAGACCAGTAAGGGGCAGGACAAAGCCAGGCAGTCGTCACCTTGTATGTTTTGGTGGCCAAGGGGAGAGCTGTGGCGCCTTCACGCCCACGTTAGTTTTGCGTACAGCCTGTTACCGTTGGTGACGCGCCAGCAGCCTCACAAGAAGGTCCAGCCACAAGAGCTCAATAGCAACTCCATTAATTGGCCTTATCTGCACATTGGTTATGATTGCGGAGAATGTAGGTAAAAGGGGCTTCTGGAATAAACAAGACACAAGGTCTCTGGCTCAGCTAAGTGTCGTTTGTTCTTTGCTTTCTGTCGCGGGATTCAGTAGATTCTACAGAGATGCAGTTGAATTTCAAGACCAATGCATCTAAACGTCAGAGGAGCCAGGCAAAATTGGGCTGTCATTTCCTGCAAACATTGTGATAAGATTTGAGTAAAATCACAGCAAACTAACTCCCGCAGATTGCCATGTCAGCAACTGGGATCTGTGTTGTATGTCACTGAGGAGCATTACTATCTACAATTTGTTCTGCAGTTGATCTGATTAACTGCAGCGGCAGGAAGAATGCTCCACAACTCGCACAAACAAATTTGCCCGTCAGTATTTTAAGTGCAGACATTCATCAGACTTCCCTGCCATTCACGACAAATTGCAATATAACGCAAACTTTGTGGAACGTGTTGAAGAGATGGTTTGAGCATCTTGCCTGCACTGCAAATCAAACATTCCCCTCTGAAATGGAGTGCCAGAGAACAAAATCCATTGCAGACTACAAGGCATGAGGATCTATGGATTGTGTTCTCTGGAGTGCCAGAGTCCGAGAGGAGACCTGATAGAAGTTTATAAAATTATGAGAGGCATAGATACAGTGGCTTGCAAAAGTTTTGATCCCCCTTGAACTTTTCCACATTTTGTCACGTTACAACCACAAACGTAAATGTATTTTACTTCTGAGTCACGTGAGTGACTACATGAAGAAGCCCCGCCTGGCGCTTGATCGGCATTACGTCGATGCTGACAGCAGAGCAAGAGCTGCAGAGGCAGCTCCTCTACAGCGGTAGGTACGGGCCCGCAGGTAAGTGCAGTTGAAATACTTACAGGGCATATCCAAACTCCGTGGCTGGTGTATAGAGCCACCAGGAGTTAAAAAAAGAAACGGAATTTAAAAGAAAAAATAAAATAAAAGTTAAAATGAAAAAGAAAAAACTCCGGGGAAAAAACGGAGATTTAAAAAAGCGTCCCAGGGGAAAAACTCAGCGATCGGGAAGGCAGATTAGTGCGGAGCCGGTTCCGATACCGGTGGCCGTTAAAATTACCGTTAGGGAGAATGCTCCACAAACTTTTGGCTATGAAGAAAAGAAAATACTCCGGGAGGGGAAAAAAAAAAACGGAGTTTAAAAAGTTAAAAAGGAAAATACTCCGGGTGAAAAAACGGAGTTTAAAAGTTAAAAGTGCGGAGCCGGTTTCGATACCGGTGGCCGTTAAAATTACCGTTAGGGAGACTTTAGTTGCTCCACAAACTTTTGGCTATGAGAAAAAACGGAGTTTAAAAGTTAAAAAGAAAAGAAAAAACTCCAGATGGAAAAACTCCAGTGGGGAGGATAAAATATAAAAGTCAGAGAGGCCATGATTTAAAAAGTTCCAATAAAAAGGCCTCCAGACAAAAAAAGCTTTATGGCTTAAAATTAATGGAGAAAGACTTCAAAAATAAAAATTCAAATAAAGGGTTTAAAAAGGCCCAGAATATTCCCAAAAAACAAACCCTGAGGGATTTCCATATATTAATATATATGGTGGAATTTATCAATGTGGGAATATCTACCTCGGATTGTTTTGGAGGTAGTCTCCTTGAGGAACAACTCAGGAGTAACCAGGGCAGTAAAATAATATGAAAAAACTGACCCTAAAGGTGCATTGATAGTGGTGGCTGGTCATAAAGTACCCACCACAGCACAAATATATATATATATATATATATATATATATATATACACAGGTGTACTAGGTACGATACCTGAATGAAGGAGTGAGGCCATGGAAAATGACCATGGAAACCAAAATTAATTGCTCTCTCACCAAAGCTGTAATGGCGGAAACAGCAGAGTTATTGATAAAACTTTTATGTTTTATTAAGGTATTAACGGTGAAACCGATTATGGTACCCAAGCCTCAATTATATGGAGACATAAGGAAATACGATTTCAAAGTATTTCAAGCTGGTGCGTGGCATCACTACTTATGAAAAACAAATAAAACATTGTGCAAATAACCAAAACAATTAAGATAAAAAGACAAAATGCCATTAGTTTGTAGAGCTCAATGTGAGATGTTATTGGGACCAATTTTGCACTTTAGATTTGCAGGTCAAAACAGATCAAGTTATGTTAAACTTTTGATTATTATGGAGTAAACCTGCCTCAGGATAAATCAAAGACATTGATTACAAAGGATAGACTATTGGTCATTAAACTTTGGAAAAATTATGAACCAATGTAAGATTTGATAATGGATCAAAACAAAGGCAGGAGTATGATAAATAAATATTTATCCAACACAGCCTTATGTGAGCCCATATGATTGGGAAGAGAAGGCTTCATGTACATTTGAAGAGTTGCGAAAACTTGTTACAGAAGAAGTTGATGAAATCTCCAATTGTGGGAGATTACAGGTGTGTTATGATCAATGATATGGCATAACAAAGGTGTGATTTATTTTAATATGTAAAGTATCTACAAAAAAATTGTAGAAGGAATTGGTTCACCTGTATAGGAAAACCTAAAAATTGGTTTTAGGTTTGCACCCAAAATATCTCCAATAAAGAAGAGGTATGTAAATTTGTATCATAAATTTCCCCAGGGAAAAAGAAGATGTGGTGGTAAAGCCATACAAGACATCATTTTAAATACACTTTTATAGTGTAAAAACATTTTATTAAAATGGACATCTTCAACATTGGAAAATAGTTGTTATTACCAAATTGTTAATCATTACTATAAGACTCGAAGGATTGGTATTTAGTACCAATTTATTATCATATTTACAGGTGCTTGAAATTAGAATGGGTCAGCTGTGCAAGTTAAGACATTGTCTAATGGATTAAACTCAGTTCTAGGCTGTTCACATAATTACTGGAACAACAATTGCAATGATAAGAAGATCAGCACTTGCACTAATGAGGACATGGTCATGGTTTATCTTGATCACATTTTAATTGGAAGGTTGATCAGGAGTCAGCTGCAAATTAGTGCAGCAATTACAAGCCTGTTGAGAGGCGAGGGTCCTGACCCATCCAATAAAACCTATGTTTTAGGCATTCATAAACATTCCTAAATTACTATTCTGGATTTAGGAGTAATTCAGCACCGTATGAGGGGGAAAAATGTTTTCCGAGATACAAATATTTCTCATTGCTTTGCTTCTTATCAAGTTAATATTTGATACGTCCCTTGTTTGGGACTACGGACAATAACACCAGGTAATTGCAAATGGATTGTCCTAAGAAATTTCTCCAAACATTTGTATTAATTATTGGAGTATCAGGAGTTTTTATGGATTAAATGCCTATTGTTCTATTATGAAAGTGTGCATGTCATATCAGGTGAACAATACCACGGCTGTGGCATATATCAATCACATGAGACAAGTAAGATCATTATAAAGTGATTATCTGGGTAACCAGATGTGGCGTATTCTAAAAATGTTTTAGTCCAGCTGTTTATCTCTAAGGAAAAGACAATGTTGTCGCAGACAACAAATCAATGGAAAAACATTGTCAGTAATATGGATTAATTACCATTAATCTGGTTGTATCCAGATTAAATCACCGATCTCTCAAATGTTCTGGTGGGAAAACCGAGAACAGGAGCGGTGGATGCATTTCGCTAAATTACGTGAGGAAAGATGTTCTTTTATGTTCCTCATTTTTGTCTGATAGGGCAGTGTCTGATGAAAATGTAGCGGGACGCTGGCAGGGGCGCTTTGGTGGCCCAAACCGGACCTTCATGGTTCTCATTAATGTTGAGACTGATGTTGAACCAGTTATGATGACTCATAGTTGCAGTAATTTATTGTTGTACAAATTCATCCAGGGCATGAAGATATGAATTTGGCTATCTGCAGGTTTGACCAGACCATTATAACAGTTTGACGGTCAAAGAGGTCTATGAATGTTTTAACTAATATAACAATATAACAATTATGTACAAAAGGAATGTTATATCTGCAATTTGGAGAAATAGTTTAAAAAACAATATTTTGTTTATAAGAAATTGGAAGTCTTTTGCAGACAGTAAAAGTTATTTTATCATATTAGATATATGGGAGTTCCTTGTGGATTGCATTTTTTCTCAGCATCTAAGTGATAGAGCCAATAATAGAGCTCATAGTGTTTATCGTCCAATTAGGACAAATTGCTGACCAAGAATTTATCTGGCTCATTCGTAATATCCCGATATGAAAAAGAGATATATATATATATAATCTGTCCAAAGTTGAAATACAGGAGTTGGGAGATCAGCATAGTCCTGACTTGCCTTAGGCAATGGACTCCAATTCTATCAATGATTCAAAAAATTAACATTGAAAGTAATAATGCTCATGACTTTAGTATCAGCATAAGAGTGCAAACATTGCAAATATTACGTTATATAATTGCATGTGGCTACAGATTACATTATCTTATATGTTTATGAATTTACCAAACAAAGCAGATCAAGAAGAGCTGGTAAACTTTAAGCATATCCTGTCGGCCAAAAATTGTGTGTGGGCCAACATTGACTCAATTTGTTAAAGTAGGTAAGAGTCTCTGTGGTGGTGAGACAGCACTACGTATTACACACAAAAACCACATTAAGTATCAGTAAAAACTGATGGTTCTAGATAATTATATTCTAGATGGTTAAAACATGTTTAACACTCAGTGGAACTAGGCATTGAGATGTGGAAAATCACTTCATTAAGGAGGTAGATACATTCACAGGAATGGCACAGGATGGGCCGCTCGAGCAAAGATTCAAGCCCGCAGGAGGGTGTAAAATAAATATTAAAGTTACAAGGAACCAGTCATGGTGTCAGGATTGGACATGGAGTGTTGGGTTCTCTGTAATTGTTGCTTTGTTTATACTATCAAATTATATTATCAAATGATATTTTGGTGATAAATTTGCTTTTCAATGGAAAGGGCATTACTTTCATTCTTTTATAATGGGGAAAAAATTGATCACATAAACTGAGGCAATGTTTGGGAAAAAATGTGTTATTTGCTCATTACTGTGTTGATTGAGCCAGATTGTCGTATGGAATGAGTCTACGACATAAAAAACACAGAAGCTACAAAATCTTCACGTAGTCACTCACGTGACTCCGAAGTAAAATAGTAAGATTAAACGAGAACTTACCAGTTCGAAGTTTGATCGTTATTTTATGAGGAGTAACGATGAGGGATTCCGTGCCCTCCACTCCCGACCCTCATAAAATAAATGATCATCTGGTAGTTCTAAATCTATGTTGAGCCTTACTATCTTACTCCGGCTATTATGTTCTGTGTTTCTCATGCCACTGCTTTGAAGTATGCCGATCAAGCGCCAGGCGGGGCTTCTTCACGTAATCCCTCATCGTTACTCCTCATAAAATAACGATCAAACTTCGAACTGGTAAATTCTCGTTTAATCTTACTATTTTATTGGGATTTTATGTGATAGACCAACACAAAGTGGTGCATAATTGTGAAGTGGAAGGAAAATGATACATGGTTTCCACATTTTATTACAAATAAAAAAACTGAAAAGTGTTCAGCCCCCCGAGTCAATACTTTGTAGAACCACCTTTCGCTGCAATTACAGCTGCAAGTCTTTTGGGGTATGTCTCTACCAGTTTTGCACATCTAGAGACTGAAATTTTTGCCCATTCTTGAGTAGAAGCTCAGTCAGATTGGATGGAGAGCGTCTGTGAACAGCAATTTTCAAGTATTGCCAGAGATTCTCAATTGGATTTAGGTCTGGACTTTGACTGGGCCATTCTAACACATGAATATGCTTTGATCTAAACCATTCCATTGTAGCTCTGGCTGTATGTTTAGGGTCGTTGTCCTTCTGGAAGGTGAACCTCCGCCCCAGTCTCAAGTCTTTTACACACTCTACCAGGTTTTCTTCCAAGATTGCTCTGTATTTGGCTCCATCCATCTTCCCATCAACTCTGACCAGCTTCCCTGTCCCTGCTGAAGAAAAGCATCCCCACAGCATGATGCTGCCACCACCATGTTTCACAGTGGGGATGGTGTGTTCAGGGTGATGTGCAGTGTTAGTTTTCCGCCACACATAGCGTTTTGCATTTAGGCCAAAAACTTCAATTTTGGTCTCATCAGACCAGAGCACCGTCCTCCACATGTTTGCTGTCCCCCCCACATGGCTTGCGGCAAACTGCAAACGGGACTTCTTATGGCTTTGTTTCAACAATGGCTTTCTTCTTGCTACTCTTCCATAAAGGCCCGATTTGTGGAGTGCACGCCAAATAGTTGTCCTGAGCTGTGGATCTCTGCAGCTCCTCCAGAGTTACCATGGGCCTCTTGGCTGTTTCTCTGATCAATGCTCTCCTTGCCCGGCCTGTCAGTTTAGGTGGACGGCCATGTCTTGGTAGGTTTGCAGTTGTGCCATACTCTTTCCATTTTCGGATGATGGATTGAACAGTGCTCCATGAGATGTTCAAAGCTTGGGATATTTTTTTATAACCTAACCCTTTTAAACTTCTCCACAACTTTATCCCTGACCTGTCTGATGTGTTCCTTGGGCTTCATGATGCTGTTTGTTCACTAATGTTCTCTAACAAACCTCTGAGGCCTTCACAGAACACTGTATTTATACTGAGATTAGATTATACACAAGTGGACTCTATTTACTAATTAGGTGACTTCTGAAGGCAATTGGTTGCACTGGATTTCATTTAGGGGTATCAGAGTAAAGGGGGCTGAATACTTTTGCACGCCACACTTTTCAGTTTTTTATTTGTAAACAAAATTTGAAAACCATGTATCATTTTCCTTCCACTTTACAATTATGCGCCACTTTGTGTCGGTCTATCACATAAAATCCCAATAAAATACATTTACGTTTGTGGTTGTAACGTGACAAAATGCGGAAGAGTTCAAGGGGTATGAAAACCTTTGCAAGCCACTGTATGTAAACAGTAAGAACCTCTGTTCCCTGGGTAGAAATGTCAAAGGCTAGAGGGAACAGCTTTAGTTTAGTTTAGTTTACTGTCACATGTGCCGAGGTACAGTGAAAAACTTTTTGTCACGTGTTAACCAGTCAACTTGAGTAAACTCGCGCAGAGCCAAGATAGTGCCCAACCCAGCGACTATTTGTGTGCTAGATACAGAAGCAAATGTACAAACTCACATTACAGTCGTTCCACACTCTTAAATCTGTATTCCTACAGCAGCAATTCCTACTTCATTCCCTTATCCTTTATCTGTACACTCCAAATGGAGTGATTGTAATCATGTATTGTCCTTCGGCTGACTGGGGGTGAGCACGCAACAAAAAGCTTTTCACTGTACCTCGGTACACGTGACAATAAACTAAACTGAACTGAACCGTCTTTGGGATGTGGATGGAGACTGGAGCACCCGGAATAAACCCACGCTGTCACAGGGAGAACGTGCAAACTCCACGCAGATAGCGCCGGAGGTCAGGATCGAACCCGGGTCTCTGGCATGGTGAGGCGGCAGCTCTACCGATGGCCCAATGTGCCACCCTTAATGAGAGGAAGGAGGAGTATAGATGCTGGCCACTGATAAAGGAACAACGAAAGCCAGATTTGAAGCAAAACAGACCTTCACGTGTTATGTTGTTGCAAGGGGCTACAGAGAAAGGCATCTTCTTCTTCTTCCGTATGGCGTGCACAGCCTAAAGTTGTAGGACAACTTGTTCTATTTGATTTTATTTGATTCTGCACACCAGATTGATTGCATTCGTCGAAACAGGGTGGACCACATGAAGGTTACAATCTCCCACCCCAGAGAAAGGCATGATGAAGTGATAGTGCCATTGTGCATGAATACATGGGCAAGGCAACCAGATTGGCACATGAAAGGTCTGCCCTGTGGCGTTTCAATATTTTCTCTCTAACCCGTTCAGATTCCTATCCTCAGATAAACTAATGCACCTTTTTAATAGACGCAAAAAGCTGGAGTAACTCAGGGGTTCAAGCAGCATCTCCGGAAAGAAGGAATAGGTGATGTTTCGGGTCAAGACCCTTCTTATTTGGCTTCATGCGTTTGGGTAAATTACTGAGAGTTATTCCATGTGCCAGGAAAATGATATTCCTATTCCATCCATATAAAAATTAAATTATAACTTAATAAGCAGAAGTTGTTTCAATTAATACTGTGGGCCTTGAAACACTTCACAAAATGAATTGCAATTTGAAGTGCGGAGACAATTACATGGGAAATGTGGGCACCGTTCCCACCAAAGGCAAAGAGATGAACTGGCCAAATTTGCCAATGTGTTGGAAGGAACTGCAGATGTTGGTTTAAACCAGAGGTCGGAAACCGACGGCCCCCGGGCCGAATGCGGCCCGTAACCCGAAATCATCCGGCCCGCAGGTGGTTTTTTTTCTTCTGCAGTCATCCGGCCCTCCTTCATCTCTGGTACCTCCCGGGCCTGAGGCACCCAGGCGCGGTGACGCAAGGACGAAAGGAGGCCTGCGCTGGCGGTCGCAATTGCGGAGCCGGCGAGCGCCTGAGCGGGGCCAAGCACGGAGCTCTGGCTGTACCACATCCTGCGCAAAGCCGCCGGCACGGCCGCGCACCTCCTGTGTCTGGGCTTCACTGTCGGGATCGGGGTTGTCAATAGGCCGGTGACGAGTGAGTGTAAGTATTTGAGCCACTGCCTTCAGGACAGAGCCAAGGCAATGGACCATAGGTACGCAATGTTTGTGAGCGCCCGTAACTAGAGGCCAGTATTGCGGGTGCCGTCCGCGAAGGGACGGGATGTATGTGAACACGTGATTTGATGCCTGCCATCCGGGGCGGGATGGGGCGGGATCTATGTGTACATGTGGTAGATGTGGCCCGCCATCCGCTCACAGACATGCCACCCGCCCCTATGCAGAACAAGGTTGCCGACCCCTGGTTTGAACTGAAGATAGACACAAAAAGCTGGAGTAACTCACCGGGTCAGACAGCATCTCTGGAGAAGAGGAATAGGTAACGTTTCGGGTTGAGACCCTTCTTCAGACCCTGACCTTAACCCTGACACCAACCCTGTCAATGCTCTCTATTGTCCAGCCACAATTAGTGCTACATTGAGAATGCAGTTAAAACCCCATCATATTTGTGAACAGTCATTTATAGCCAAACCAGGAAAGGATAGTTTCTTTCCTTCAGAGGCCCACAGGAGCCGTTGGAAGAGAAGGAGGGGGATGAGCGACACCCGACCGGTAAGGTTTAAAATCCAGTGCGGGGCTTGTTTTTTCAGAGGCCCACAGGAGCCGTTGCCGAAATCCATAACATTCCATTTGGAGAAGTGGGTTTTTTTTTGAGGAAGCCGCTGATTGGTGGGAAGTGGACCAGGGTAAGCAGCTGATTGGCAGTCAGATCCCAGCAGTTTGTTGTGTACTTTATATTGTATCCTGTGTAAGGGGGGCAGTATGAAGTGTCCTGTTCTGGATGTCAGATGTGGGAGGTCAGGGAATCTGATAGCCCTCCAGACATCCACATCTGCGCCAGGTGTGTTGAGATGGGGCTCCTAAAGGACTGTGTTAGGAACCTGGAGCAGCAGCTCGATGACCTCCGTCTGGTCAGGGAGAGTGAGGACGTCATAGAGAGGAGCTACAGGGAGGTAGTCACTCCCAAACCACAGGAGGCAGACAAGTGGGTCACAGTTAGGAAGGGCAAGGGGCAGAGGCAGGGGCTAGAGAGTACCCCTGTGACCGTACACCTGGAAAATAGGTACTCGGGTTTGAGTACGATTGGAGGGGACAGCCTAGCTGGGGGCAGCAACAGCGGCCGGGCCTCCGGCACAGAGACCGGCCCTGATGCTCAGAAGGGTAACAAAAAGAGGAGGGCAATTGTAATAGGGGACTCTATAGTTAGGGGGTCGGATAGGCGATTCTGTAGACGCAGTCGGGAGACCCGGATGGTAGTTTCCCTCCCTGGTTCCAGGGTCTCGCATGTGTCAGAACGTGTCCAAAAGATTCTGATAAGGGAGGGAGAGGAGCCTGATGTTGTGGTACACATAGGTACCAATGACATAGGCAGAAAAAGTGACGAGGTCCTGAAGGGAGAATTTAGGGAGTTGGGGGGAAAGTTAAGGAGAAGGACCAAAAGGGTAACAATTTCAGGATTATTGCCTGTGCCGCGTGACAGTGATAGTAGGAATGAAATGAGGTGGAGGATAAATGCGTGGCTGAGGGACTGGTGCAGTGGGCAGGGATTCAAGTTTCTTGATCACTGGGACCTCTTTTGGGGAAGGCATGATCAGTACACAAAGGACGGGTTGCACTTGAGCCCGAGGGGGACCAATATCCTGGCAGGAAGATTTGCAAAGGCTACTGGGGAGACTTTAAACTAGAAAGGCTGGGGGGAGGGACTCGGGTAGAGGGGGCTAGGGGTCAGAGTGTGGGGCAAGAGGCAGAGAAGGGAAGCACTCGGATCCAAAATGTAGGCGAGAAAGATGAAAAAGATAATAGACAGAGAATAAGGGATGGTGGGTTTCTAAAATGTGTATATTTTAATGCTAGGAGCATTGTAAGTAAGGTGGACGAACTTAGAGCCTGGATTGACACCTGGAAATATGATATTGTGGCAATCAGTGAAACGTGGTTGCAGGAGGGCTGTGATTGGAAACTAAATATTCCAGGATTTCGTTGCTTCAGGTGTGATAGAATTGGAGGGACCAGAGGGGGAGGTGTTGCATGGCTTGTCAGAGAAGATATTACAGCAGTGCTTTGGCAGGATAGATTAGAGGGCTCGTCTAGGGAGGCTATTTGGGTGGAACTGAGAAGTGGGAACGGTGTAGCAACACTTTTAGGGGTGTATTATAGACCGCCAAATGGGGAGCGTGAATTGGAAGAGCAAATATGTAAGGAGATAGCAGATATTAGTAGTAAGCACAAGGTAGTGATTGTGGGAGATTTCAATTTTCCAAAAATAGACTGTGAAACACATTCTGTAAATGGGCTGGATGGTTTGGAGTTTGTAAAATGTGTGCAGGATAGTTTTTTGCAGCAGTACATAGAGGTATCGACCAGAGAAGGGGCAGTGCTGGGCCTCCTGTTAGGAAATGAGGCAGGTCAGGTGACGGAGGTATGCGTTGGTGAGCACTTCGGGACCAGTGATCACAATACCATTAGTTTCAATATAATTATGGAGAGAGTCAGAACTGGACCTAGGGTGGAGATTTTTGATTGGAGAAAGGCTAACTTTGAGGGAATGCGTAAGGATTTTAAAGGAGTGAATTGGGACACTTTGTTTCATGGGAAGGATGTAGAAGAGAAATGGAGGACATTTAAAGGGGAAATTGTAAGAGTACAGAATCTTTATGTCCCTGTTAGGTTGAAAGGAAATAGTAAAATTTGGAAAAAGCCATGGTTTTCAAGGGAAATTGGACACTTGTTTCGAAAAAAGAGAGATGTCTACAATAATTATAGGAGGCATGGAGTAAATGAGGTGCTAGAGGAGTATAAAGAATGTAAAAAGAATCTTAAGAAAGAAATTAGGAAGGCTAAAAGAAGATATGAGGTTGCTGTGGCAAGAAAGGTGAAAATAAACCCAAAGGGTTTCTACAGCTATATTAATAGCAAAAGGATAACGAGGGATAAAATTGGACCATTAGAGAACCAGAATGGACAGCTATCTGCAGAGCCAAAAGAGATGGGGGAGATATTGAACAATTTATTTTCTTCGGTATTCACCAAGGAGAAGGATATTGAACTCTGTGAGTTAAGGGGAAAAAGTAGAATAGCTATGGAAACTATGAGATTCAAAGAGGAGGAAGTACTGACACTTTTGAAAAATATAAAAGTGGATAAGTCTCCAGGTCCTGACAGGATATTCCCTAGGACATTGATGGAAGTTAGTGTAGAAATAGCAGGAACTATGACAGAAATATTTCAAATGTCATTAGAAACGGGAATAGTGCCGGAGGATTGGCGTACTGCGCATGTTGTTCCATTGTTTAAAAAGGGTTCAAAGAATAAACCTAGCAATTATAGACCTATTAGTTTGACGTCAGTGGTGGGCAAATTAATGGAAAGGATACTTAGAGATAATATATATAAGCATCTGGATAAACAGGGTCTGATCAGGAACAGTCAACATGGATTTGTGCCTGGAAGGTCATGTTTGACAAACCTTCTTGAATTTTTTGAAGCGGTAACTAGGGAAATTGATGAGGGTAAAGCAGTGGATGTTGTCTATATGGATTTCAGTAAGGCCTTTGACAAGGTTCCCCATGGAAGGTTGGTTAAGAAGGTTCAATCTTTGGGTGTTAATGGCGGAGTAGCAAGATGGATTCAACAGTGGCTGAATGGGAGATGTCAGAGAGTAATGGTGGATGGCTGTTTGTCAGGTTGGAAGCCGGTGACCAGTGGGGTGCCTCAGGGATCTGTGTTGGGACCACTGTTGTTTGTCATGTACATCAATGATCTGGATGATGGGGTGGAAAATTGGATAAGTAAGTATGCAGATGATACTAAGATAGGTGGTGTTGTGGATAATGAAGTAGATTTTCAAAGTCTACAGAGAGATTTGGGCCATTTGGAAAAGTGGGCTGAAAGATGGAGTTTAATGCTGATAAGTGTGAAGTGCTACATCTTGGCAGGACAAATCAAAATAGGACGTACATGGTAAATGGTAGGGAATTGAGGAATGCTGTGGAACAGAGGGATCTAGGAATAACTGTGCATAGTTCCCTGAAGGTGGAATCGCATGTAGATAGGGTGGTAAAGAAAGCCTTTGGTGTGCTGGCCTTTATAAATCAGAGCATTGAATATAGGAGTAGGGAAGTAATGTTAAAATTGTACAAGGCATTGGTAAGACCAATTCTGGAGTATGGTGTACAATTTTGGTCGCCTAGTTATAGGAAGGATGTCAACAAAATAGAGAGAGTACAGAGGAGATTTACTAGAATGTTGCCAGGGTTCCAGCAACTATGTTATAGAGAAAGGTTAAACAAGTTAGGTCTTTATTCTTTGGAGCGCAGAAGGTTAAGGGGGGACTTGATTGAGGTCTTTAAAATGATGAAAGGGATAGACAGAGTTGACGTGGATACGTTTTTCCCATTGAGGGTAGGGAAGATTCAAACAAGAGGGCATGATATGAGAATTAAGGGACAGAGGTTTCGGGGTAATGTGAGGGGGAACTTCTTTACTCAGAGGGTGGTGGCTGTGTGGAATGAGCTTCCAGCAGAAGTGGTGGAGGCAGGATCGATTTTAACATTTAAGAGTAAAGTGGATAGGTATATGGACGTGAAGGGAATGGAGGGGTATGGTCTGAGTGCAGGTAGATGGGACTAGGGGAAAACAAATGGTCGGCACGGACTGGAAGGGCCGAGAGGGCCTGTTTCCGTGCTGTAATTGTTATATGGTTATATGGTTTCTCTGAAATGCATTAATGGACCAGCTAGGTTCTACAACTATCTGGTAGTTTAGCGGTACACCATGGAAACAGGCCCTTCAGTCCATGCAGATTATCGCTCGCCTGTTCACCCTAGTTCTATGCTAAACCCCATCTTTCCCATCCACTCTACTCAGCAGGGGCAATTTACAGAGGGCCAATTAGCTGACAAACAAGAGCACCCGGAGGAACATGCAAACTCCCCACAGACAGCCCCGAGGTCAGGACCGAACGAGTCTCTGGTGCTGTGCAGCAGCGGTTCGACCAGCTGAGCCACAGGGCCACCATGTAGTTTCATCGTTTCCATTTCTGCAGTGCTAGCGTTATTTGATTAAGTGGATTAAAGTTCCCTGTCGGCCATAGTAGAATTTAGACATGTCCCTGATTCATTGATCCATGCCTCATTCCCCCTAACCTAATTATTATGCTACTCTAGCCTCTTTGCTTCTTTGTCCATGTTATTTGTGAGGCTTATCTAATAAATATGCATACATTGACTTCCACAATCATGGTCTGCTCCCCCTAGAATAACCGATAATTTATTTATAGTTCATTTCTTAATTCTGTTGTTGAATTTTATGTGCCTGCAAATCTGCAGAGAGTTGGAATTCCATTGTTCCAGTCACAATGTTTATGGCAATTTAACTCTCCTGACTCATAAATGTATAGTTGAACACTCTCATTACATGGCTCATCCATACTCTCTGGGCTGGTGGTGAGTGGACTGATGGCTGGTCGGGGGACTCATCTGTGAAAGCCAGTGAGTGTTGGCACTGTTTCTTGACTAGCTCTCTGCTATTTCACCAAATCTGCCCATTTCTGCGCCCATAACAGCATCTGTTTCAAAAAAACCTGCTGCCGAATCCTGCAGCCAAGATATGATTATTTGCAAATTTTGGCTTGGGCAAGCCTGTCCTGGTCGGCCTCCATAAATGTGAGCAGCAGAATCTTTTTATTGCATGTGAACTGGTTCACGCCGTTCATTCACTCATCTCTCCTGAACTCACTGACCATGGTTGGCTTCAGCTCCAACGGATAAAAAAGATTATGACGACCTCAGCCATGCCTTCTGGTATTCACAGCAATTCAAGAGGTATTAAAAGATCAATGAAAACATTTGAAATAAATTTAAAGACGGGAAAGAACGTTTCTCTAAAACTACTTCAAATTGTGAAGTTGCAGTTTGATAAGACGCATTGGTGAGGCCACATTGAGAGTATTGTATTCAATTTTGGGCACCATTTTACAGGAAAGATGTTGTCAAGCTGGAAAGTGTGCAGAGAAGATTTACGAGTATGTTGCCAGGACTCGAGGGCCTGGGCTATAGGGAGAGGTTGGGCAGGCTAGAACTCTTATAGAAGTGTACAGAATCGTGAGAGGAATAGCTCCGATAAGCGCACAGAGTCTCTTGCCCAGAATAGGGAAATCGAGAACCAGAGGACACACGTTTAAGGTGGGGGGGGGGGGGGGGGGTGGTTTGGATTTAATAAGAACCAGAGGGGTAACTGATTTATACAAAGGGTGGCAGGTGTATGGAATGAGCTGCCAGAGGAGGTAGTTGAGGCAGGTACTATTGCAACGTTGTATAAACATTTAGACAGATACATGGATTGGATAGGATAGGTTTGGAGGGATGTGGGTCAAATGTAGTCAGGTGAGACTTGCGTAGATGGGACATGTCGGTCGGTGTGAGCAAATTGGGCCGATGGACCTTTTTCCATGCTGTATAACTGCATGACACGCAGTCTGAAATGCAATATTGGTACAAAATTACAATTTAAAATGATTTGAGTCATGGGATCCTAGTCCAGGCCCTCACTGCCAGAAGCCTAATGTTACATCTCCCAATTGCTTCCAATTTGTGAATAACCTTACACATTTTCAGTGCCTATACCCAAATATCTTTACTCAGTTTATTCTCACAAACAGACCTCACCGAGTCAGAAGTTACATTAGCCATGATCTTTTATGCTTAGCCGACTGATTACAAAGGCTTCCTCAGGATGGTCTGCCTTTGCTAAACAAGTCTGCTTCACCTACCTCCAAAACGTTGCTGTGCGTTTCTCTAGACCTCATATCAATCCAGTAAGGTGAAGTTAAACCTGACCAGGAAACAATAACAAGAACAACTTAAATCTAGTTTGCACTGTTGTATGTTCACAAGCAGCTTTAATAATCTTCGCCTTTATAATCACAGGTTACAAATTATGATATGGCCATTATTATTTGTTACAGCAGTTGAGTCTTCATTGTAACCAGGATGGAATTATCCAGCTTTGCCGAGCATCTTTACTTTAGACTTTAGAATATGGCACGGAAACAGGCCGTTCGGCCCACTGAGTCCATGCTGACCACTGATCTCCCTGCACTAACACCATTCTACACACAAGGGACAACTTACAATTTACAGAAGCCAATTAACCTACAAACCTGCATGTCTTTGGAGTGTAGGAGAAAGCCGGTGTACCTGGAGAAAACCCACACAGTCACAGGGGAGACCGTGCAAACTCCACACACACAGCAACTGTATGCAGGATCAAACCAGATCACTGGCGCTGTAAGACAGCAACTCTACCGCTGCACTACTGTGTCGCTTGATGAAGCATCTCCTGCACCAGTCCACATCGCAACTCAGTGCTAATTTTCATTCCCACTCTTGCTCTGACCCTTCTGTTCTTGGCCCCGTGCACTGATATTAATGATGCCCAGTGTAAACTTGAGGAACATCTTCCATCTGGACTTTTGCAATCTTCAATACTGAACTCTCCAACTGCAGGTGACTTGCTTTCTCTGCCTGTATCAAGTATGGCCATTTCTCCTGGAAATTATCTGGCTCAGTTTTCTCTTTACTTTCACAGCACAACCTGTCCTACAGGCCGGTGTTTTTGCAACTGGTAAAGTTTCTTCGTTGGTGTTATCATTCCCTCACTGTGCTTATCTCAAGTCTTTTGTTTATTTCCTCCCATTGCCCCCATTAACCCATCGATTGGATGAGCTTTAGAACTTATCCCCACATTAACCCTGGCCTCACCCTATCACAGACGTTTCCTTTGTCCTATCCATCTAGCAACCGCACCCAACCAACCAACACTCTGTCCACTCCTCTTGCTTTTCCCTTTCCCACTTTTCCAGAACCAGGGGCCACAGTTTAAGAATAAGTGGTAAGCCATTTAGAAGGGAGGGGAGGAAACACTTTTTCCTCACAGAGAGTTGTGAGTGTGTGGAATTCTCTTCCTCAGAGGGCGATGGAGGCAGGCTCTCTGGATGCTTTCAAGAGAGAGCTAGATAGGGCTCTTAAAAATAGCGGAGTCAGGGATATGGGGAGACGGCAGGAACGGGGTACTGATTGGGGATGATCAACCATGATCACATTGAATGGCGGTGCTGGCTCGAAGGGCCGAATGGCCTACTCCTGCACCTATTGTCTATTGCTGATGAAGGGTCGTATGTTAACGGTATTGCTCTTTCCACAGGTGCTGCCCGGCCTGCTGATTGCTTCCAGTAGTTTCAGTTGATACTTTAGATTTCCAACAGTTTTTTTTAAACATTTCATTTACTGTTGAATTGCCTATTTTGTTTTTTGAAGCTGCTTTCTTATTTGCAGTGTTTCCATCCAAATCCAGTGGATATGAACGGCAAATCAGTCCCAAAGCAGCCACTGCTATATTTGAAAGCAGCCTATTGAATTGAATGATGCCAACGGATCATTGAACCATGATACAATGCTGTACAGAAGGAGATGATTTGATCGATTTACCTACATCAGCTCCTTGTAAGAGATATTTATTCTTATTTTATTCATCCACAGGATAGACAAGAGCATGATTTATTGGCCATCCCTACTTGCCTCTGATTTGTGATGTTTATTTTCAAAATTTTTAAAGTGTTGTTATAAGTTAACCATAGCCACTGCTATCATATTATGCAATTAGTTCTCCATATAAAGGAAGCTAATGGACCTGTAAGGTTTTTATGACAATCTAATAGTCTTCTTCCCAGCAGAGGCAACTCGACCACTGCGACACAACCATTGAAAATGCCTGTTCCTTTTCTCCAGAAATGGGGGTGGTACTGTGGCGCAGCGGTAGAGTTGCTGCCTTACAGCACCAGAGACCCGGTTTCGATCCTGACATATTGAGCTAGTTCTATGTTACCCTACTTTTGCATCCACCACCTACACACTTTACAATTTATAGAGGCCAATTAACCTACAAGTCTGCACATCTTTGGGATGTGCGAGGAAACTGGAACACCCACAGGAAACCCACACGGTCACGGGTGGAACATGCAAACTCCACACAGACAGCACCCGAGGTCAGGATCGAACCCAGGTCTCTGGCAAAGTGCAGCAGTGGCTCTACTGGCTGCACCTGGGTGGTTCTCACGTTTGGTGTGATTTGCCTGCATTGCGGGCAGAACAAAGTGAGAATAATGAACAAAAATATCAATTAATAATACAAAATTTAATTCCAGAATATATTTAATTATCTGAATTGAAACATGTTGCTGGATCCTCAGGTCATCGGATGCTCGTCCAATAACCTTCATCAGCCTCGTGTGCTGCCCTATTGCATACTTTGCCCTGTCCTTTTCCCCAAAAGCTCTGCGAATGCTTCCCGTTAATAAATTTATCCAATTCCTTTTGAATGTCACTGCTACCGCTACCCTTTCTGGCAGTGTGCTCCAAATCATATCAGAGATGTACTTCTTAACTCACTGCTGGAGCTTTTGACCTGAATGCAGTGTCCACAAATAATTAACTCTTCCGCAACTAGAAAATTAATTCACCTTGTTTACTCAAAATGAAAATGTTTCGCCCATCAAGTTGACACCTCAGTGTTTCCAGGTATCTGAAGACCCTCACCCGTGTTATTATTGAGTGTCTTCCCGCACTGTATCTAAAATGTAATGCACAGAGCTGGAGTCTCTGGGAGAAGTCTAATGGGTAAACCCTCTCATTTTGTTAGATGCAATGGATAATTTAAGAAGCGTAGGAAGGCACTGCAGATGCTGGTTTAAACCGAAGATAGACACAGAATTCTGGAAATACTCAGCTGGACAGGCGGCATCTCTCGAAAGAAGGAATGGGTGACGTTTCGGGTCGAGACCCTTCTTCTGAACTTGAAGGTTCAGTTTAACTTTCTTGTTTTTATAATCAGTCTTTTTTATAATATTGGATTTTGCTGCAGTGTTTTTTCATTAAACTTTATCTAGCTTGTTAAGACATTCACTAACACCTTCACAGCAGGATTACCCTCTCATTTTGCTGGATGTAATTAGAATAACCTGCTGGATGCAGGCACTATCACAAAGTTTAAGCAGGTACTATTGCAATGTTAGGGTCGTTTTTGAGGGATATAGGCCAAAAGCAGGCAGGTAGGACTAGTGTAGATGGGGCATGTTGGTCGGCGTGGGCAAGTTGGGCCGAAGGGCCTGATTCCACACTGCATGGCTCTATGGCTCTATGACTCTAACCTGGTATAATCCATCACTCGCCTTCCTGTTTCCATTCCTCCTGAGGTGGGAAGCAAGCACCATTTTGTGTGATCAACTTATTTAAATGATTTGTCTATGGCAACAATGTGCCTGAACCTGTTATCTAAAAAAAGACACAAAGTGCTGGAGTAACTCAACAGGTCAGGCAGCATCCATGGAGAACATGGATAAACGACATTTCGGGCACTCTAGCATTTCTTCAGCAATTCACCACTAAAAATCAGCATCTGCAGTTCCTTGTTTCAATATGCTATCCAATGTGTGTAGGAAGGAACTGCAGTTGCTGGTCTGCACCGAAGATAGACACAAAATGCTGGAACCCGTTTTGTGTTATCCAATCTCAATCGAAGATCAATACAAGATCTCCAAATAGTTGCGAGAGGTCACAGGAGGAGAGGGACATATTTTCAACTGTGAACATAGTTCAGCACTTACTTGGGGAAAATTGGTAATCATTTTCACTTCCAATGGACATTCCAATGTTATCCACACCGTATATTTCTTTACCATCTGTGGTCATCTCATGTGGAGTCTTTGGTAACCTTCTCCTATGAATGATAAATGCAGGTTGAAATTATTGAACAACAGGAAATGTAGCTCTAATAGAGGCAAATAATGTTATGTGGAGAAAGTGCACGTGGGTTTCTTCTAAGTGAGAATAAAGCCTGTCGTTTTCTCACTACTGGGAGGGAGCAGATGGGATCAGTGCTAAATCACAGTTTAAGTGTGAAAGACCCCGTGATTCAAAACACGTGAGAAGGGTTTTTTTAATACAACACTACAGAGAGGGGGGAAAAAAACAGGTTTCAATTCATAATTTATCTGATGAAGTAACGACATAAAATTTACATCACATTAATGGCCGTCGCTGTGGTGAGATTTGTACTTCACAGAAACTTACTCTCACCCTGTCTCATCCAATTCCTCACCTTCAGATTTTTTTTTTTCTCTCAGTATTTTATTTTCTACATGACTGCCTAAAGCGGCTGACAGCAGAGCAAGTCAAAGGACTGCAGTTTCTCCACATCCACCCACGGATGTGCTGAAGAATTAAGCAGCCCCAGTGTGAGAAGGTTGTTCCATTTTGTACGTTCAGCACCTGGGCACTGAACAACACACCATGTTATTCATAAGGGAACAGTGCTCACCCACACCTCTAAGCAATATTCCTCCCTCCATTAACAAATCAGTAAAAGGTGACTGACTATAATCATTAACTTGACTATTTATCTCCTCTCGTTGTGGAGCCTATTGATTCTATTCCCTAGCATGACGATAGTCACTCCATTTTAAGTTAAGAGGCGGCACGGTGTCGCAGCGGTAGAGTTGCTGCCTTACAGCGCCAGAGACCCGGGTTCGATCCTGACTACGGGTGCTGTCTGTACGACGTTTGTACATTCTCCTCGTGACTGCAAGTGTTTTCTCCGAGTGCTCTGGTTTCCTCCCACATTCCAAAGACATATAGGTTTATAGCTTAATTGGCTTCGGTAAACATTTTTGTCCCTAGTGTGTAGGATAGTGCTAGTGTATGGAGATCACTGTTCAGCGTGGACTCAGATGGCAGAAGGGCCTGTTTCCACGCTGTGCCTCTAATCTAAACTAAACTAAATTTCAATACAATTTAAATTGAAGAACTTTGAAATTACTCGCATTTTTGTTCCTCATGTTATGCTGGAGATTGTAATACAGATTGGCATTAACGAATGTTAGGATTTAGAACAAGTCCATCACATTACACATACTGGATTAAGTTACTAGACCAGAACTCAAAGAGTCGGGGTCTATTAATCCGTGGACACGTGTTTGGAATCCGTCCACAGGAGCTGGGGCTTTTAAATTCAAGTAAATATTAAATATGATGAGAAAATTGCTAGACTTGCAGAAGTCATGAGGGAAGGAAATGTGCCATCTTCGTTGAGCCTGGTCTTTATGCGGCTCCAAACTCATTCTTACGTATCCCCTCGAGTGGTCTTGCAAGCCACTCAGATCATTGATTTAGGAAAGAGGACTGTGAACCAGTGAACCACTAAACTACTACATACCTGAAGACACTTCATAGGAGCATTATCGGGAAAAAAAGCCACTGAGATACGTAAGGAATGTGATGGGAAGATGATTCCATCGTTGAGCAGCAATGTCAGCAGATGCTAGCCAGTAACTCAAACATCTTCATTGATCAGTTTACTCTTGTCATTTTTTACAGGCCTGTGTAACCATTGAGTGCATCACAGACGAGTTTGATTGGACAGTGATTTAAAAAAAACCCATAATGGAATTGTGGGTAGGCCATTTGGCCCCTTGTTTCTGCTCTGCTATTCAATAAAATATTGCCAATCTTCCATGGAAAATACCATTCTTTCTGCATTAATCCGATATCCTTTGTTGCTTTGAATCCTACAAATCTACCAATATCTGTCTCGAATACACTCAGTATCTGAATTCCACTGCCCTCTTAGATTAAGAATTCCAAAGATTCACCATCCTCTGGATGAAAAAAATACTTCTCTCTTTTGACTTGAATGAATGATCCTTTACTTAGAGATTGTGATTCTTGATTCCAGATGCTACATCCAAGGATAATATTAACTCTGCAGCAGCCCTGTCAAGACCCCTAAGAATTCTGTAAGTGATAAGAAGATCACCTCTCCTTCTATAGACAGTGCAGGTTCAGTAGAATTTTTATTGGATCTATTTTCCACTAGAAATTACAGGGTAGCGATAAGGAAGAGAAACATGGGTTGATTTTTCTCCTTCTGGTGATGGAGACAATGATACTAGGTCGTCTACTGACATCCTAACCAACACTATCTAACATGTTAAAGGACACAAAGTGCTGGAGTGGACCCACCCTCAGTGGGTCAGGCAGCATTTCTGGAGAACATGGATAGGTAATGTTTTGGGTCGCGATCCCTGTTCAGACTGATTGTCGACTCAAAATGTCACCTATCCCTATTCGCCAGGATGTTGCCTGACCTGTTGAGCTACTCCAACACTTTGTGTCCTTTCATGTAAACCAGCATCTGTGGTTCCTTATTTCCACTGTCTAACTCATTACCATGTCTTTATATACAATGCTGCACCACATCAGGTAATCCTGCAGATAAAATATTTCTACAGATTTACCAATTTTGGAATGTATATATCATTAAAAAAAGCGAATGGAAGCTTACTTACCTTAACTCATTCTGATAGCGAGTTTCTAAAAAGTAAAGAAAAACAAAGTTATTAACGAGGAAATTCTGCAATAGTATAATTTTTTCATTATATTGTTATAAGCAGACAATTTTTTTAGTAAAGAGTGATATTTTTGCACAGGATGTGAAGGAAAGAACTGCAGATGCTGGTTTAAATCAAAGGTAGACACAAAATGCTGGAGTAACTCATGGGGACCAGTTGCTCAGCACTTTAACTCCTCCTCCCATTCCCAATCTGACCTTTCTGTCCTGGGCCTCCTCCATTGTCAGAGTGAGGCCCAGAGAAAATTGGAGGAACAGCACCTCATATTTCGCTTGGGTAGCTTACAACCCAGCGATATGAACATTGACTTCTCTAACTTCAAATGGCCCGCCCTTTCCCTCTCTCTCCATCCTCTCCCCATTCCCAGTTCTCCCATCAGTCTTACTACTGTCTCCGACTACATCCTATCACTGTACCGCCCACTCCCCTGACATCAGTCTGAATAAGGGTCTCGACCCGAAACGTCACCTATTCCTAATCTCCAGAGATGCTTCCTGTCTTGCTGAGTTATTCCAGCATTTTGTGTCTACCTTCTATTTTAACTGTACGTTTGTCTGTCTATACAGAGTCATACTCATACAGTGTGGAAACAGGCCCTTCGGCCCAAATTGCCCATACCAACCAACATGTCATATCTACACTAGTCCCACCTGCCTACTTTTGTCCATATCCCTCTAAACCTGTTCTATCCATCCATGTACCTGCCTAATTGATATATGTCCAGAAGGGCTAGCGGGAGAGGGAGATAAAGTGTATGTTCTTTCAGGTATATCATCCAGTTGAATGAGCAAAGACATTAATGCAGGAGATCATCGGAGCTGAAAAACACAGGATATTGTGGTCTAGAGGCCAGAAGATCCTGAGCTTGGGTCATGGTAACCTGTGAAATGGACATAGAATGGCTTCCCAGGGGAGTTCCACATATAGGGGCGAAACATGATGGAGGGAAGACCACACATTGGATTTTAAAATACATAGTAGCGTTTGCTATTGTGGTTTTTAGCCAACGTAATAACCCCAATGTGCTGCACAGAAGTGAGTGCAATCCCTTTAGCCCATCTTGGGACACGATTTGAAATGCAGCTTATACTGTATCTTCTTTTAACAAGACCAATCCATAAGTACATAAGTTGCAGGAGCAGAATTAGGCCATTCGGCCCATCAAGTCTCCTCCGTCATTCAATCACGGCTGATCTATCTTTCCCTCTCAACCCCATTCTCCTGCCTTCTCCCCACAACCCCTGACGCCCGTACTAATCAAGAATCAATCTATCTCCACCTGAAACACATCCATTGACTTGACCACCACAGCCCACAGTGGTAATTATCTCGAGTTCTTTTGACAAGTTCTGGAGCATCTGAATCATCCAGGTTTGATTATTTCACACACAGAGCAATGAACAAATGAAACACATTACCCACAAAGAAATGTATAGCGCAGGAAAGTTTATAACCTTGCCAAATTCAAGGTAAGTATTTAACAGAGGGATCAATTGAGAATTATTTTCCCAAGGACATCACAAGGCTTTTCCTCCCCCATGCCTTTACTTGTTATTATCATTCTTGGAATTTGATTTCTTACGGTAAAGTCATATAATATAAATCACTCCAGCTCACTTGATTAGATAACCTTCAATGGCTCTGTTAGCACAGATAAAATCCGTCAAATACTGACCCAAAGTATGGCATTGTCTGGTCTAAGACCCTCGAGTAACATGCCAAACCACTCTGCACATTTATGAATACAATTCAAAACAGATACAAAAGAACCGCAGATAGACACAAAAAGCTGGAGTAACTCAGTAGGACAGGCAGCATCTCTGGAGAGGAGGAATGGGTGACGTTTCGGGCCGAGACCCTTCTTCTGAGTTCTTGACCTGAAATGTCACCCATTCCTTCTCTCCAGTGATGCTGCCTGTCCCGCTGAGTTACTCCAGCTGTTTGTGTCGATCTTTGGTTTAAACCAGCATCCGCAGTTCCTTCTTATACAAAACAACCGCCTTCGCCTATGCGTTCTCCTGGTTGCTAAACATTTTAACTCGCCCTTCCCATTCTGTCCTGGGCCTCCTCCACTGTCAGTGTGAGGTCACACGCAAATTGGAAGAACGGCACCTTATATTTCGCTTGGGCAGGTTACAACCCAGCAGTATGAACTTTGCTTTCTCTCATTTCAAGTAACTCCTCCCTTTCATTTCCTTTTCCCCTGACTAGTCTGAAGAAGGGTCTTGACCAGAAACGTCATCCATTCCTTCTCTCCGGAAATGTTGCCGGTCCACCTGTGTTACTCCAGCATTTTGTGTCCATCTTCGGTTTAAACCAGCAACTGCAGTTCCTTCCTACACATTCCCTCCCCCTCCCTCTCTTACCTCCACCACCCGAGTCGTTCTACGAGTTCTATAGTTCACATCCTTATATCTTCTCTTCCCCATCCAACAATGGGTCATTATGGACTCCACCCATCTCAAGGTCACCTGTTGCTGGCCCATGATTTGTTCTGGCCTTTTCTCGCCACCAGTTTTTCCTTCCACCCCCCCCCCCCCCCCCCCCCCCCCCCCCAATACGCCACCTGTATCTTTCAGTCGGAAGTAGGAACTCGACTCGAGATGTCACCTATTCCTTTTCTCCAGAGATGCTGCCTGTCTGAGTTACTCCAGCATTTTGTGTCTATCTTCAAAATGAAATTAAAGCTGTACGTAAATAATGACGATTGCTGGTAAAGGATAAAGAGAATGTTGACACTGACCGTAGCGTTTTCTTCGTTTTAGGCAGATAACAATCACAATGATGAGTATTATAAGCAGGATGGCCACAGCAATGGGCACCACAATGGCAATAATTAGCCAAGACTGATTCCCGTCAGCTGCTGAAGTCAAATATTTCAATGAATTAGTGAACAGTCGATAACCAGTGGCACAATCGTTCCTGATAATAGAACTTTTTTGAAGTTAATAGACAAAATAGTCCAAGTAGTCCAAGTAAGGCAGTATGGTGGCGCAGCGGTAGAGTTGCTGCCGTGCAGCACCGGACCCGGGTTCGATCAAGACCACGGGTGCTCCCTGTATGCATTTTGTTCGTTCTCACCATGACCACATGGGTTATTTCTGAGATCTTTGGTTTCCTCCTACACTCCAAATAGGTACAGGTTTGTAGGTTTGTGGCTTGGTATCAGTGTAAAATTGTCCCTAGTGTGTGTCGGATAGTGTTAGTTGTCACATCTTCACCTAAGATGTGGAATAATAATATTGACACTCTATTTACAGGTTACATTCCTTTGTCTCTGTGTTTATTATCTCCCCCGGCCATGGCCTCCTGCCTTGGCTTACACAGCGCACACACGACCTGTCCTCCAAGTTGCAGCATGCTGCCTCTGGAATTGTCACCACCTCAGAAATGCTGGTTGTCTCAGGAACACTGGTCACTGCCTCAGGGATGTCGTCTGGCCCCTCTGAATCGGTAGCTCTTGGTGGATTTTGGGCCACCTCGCTTTGACTGTCTCTGGACATGTACTTTTTGCCACTCGATACATTTCTCTTGTAGATAACACCTTCTGGAGACTTGACTGTCACCACACTGCCACTACCTCGATACAATATTGTATGGCTGGCAATAGTAAGGAGTGTCCACCTTAACGCCATCATCTCGTCTCACAAGCACGTCATCACCAGTTATTATTTCAGAGTGCCTGGCTCCTCGTTTCAAGTCGGCATAACATTTTGCCGCACCTTTCTTTTCGGCATCACAGTCTCTCAGCTCCTGGTCTTCCGTGATCTCTCGCACTTCTGGTGTTTTTGTGCAATTTCTCCTTCCAAACAAGGCTTCTGCTGGGTTTTTCCCTGTCGTGGAGTGAGTGATTGCCCGATATACAGTTATGTATGCTACCAGTGTCTCCTTCCAGTTTTTCCCTTCAGCATGGGGGATTTGTATCCTCTTCTCTATGGACTGGTTTTGTCTCTTTACTTCTCTGTTAGCTTGTGGCCATTTAGGAGTCACCTTGTGACGATGGATGCCTGTGATTCTCATGTATTCAGCAAACATCTCAGAAACAAACTGTGACCCATTGTCGGGGTACAATGTAACAGGCAACCCCTGTCTGGCGAAGATCTCTGCTAATGCCTGTACCGTCTTTTCTGCTGTAGTTGACTTCATCAAATGCATACTGGTAGAACCTACTATAGTAGTCTACCACTACCATAATTGATTCACCAGTTGGAAGTGGTCCAAGAAAGTCAACAGCTACGTCAACCCTTGGTCCTGTTGTCAACTTTGTACTTTTAATTGGTTCTGGTGGGTTGCTCCTGCTTAGTTAAACCTTAATGATGCTTTGTCGATTGCAGCGCACTGGAAGCTGTTGAGGGACAATTTCACAGCATGAAATTGAAAGATTCCAAGACTGGGCAAGTTAACTGGCTGAGGTTGAGTATTACAGGTGTGGCCACAAGCGTCACATAGGGAAAGATGCATGTTGTCCAGCAAAAGGTAGAACATGTAGGAAATGTGGAAATAAAGATCATTTTGCAAAGACATGTAAAAGTAAAGGCCAGGGACAAGACAAGTGATTACAACAAGAAAGGGAAGTCCAGTGGAAAGAAAGACAGACCTTGGCAGAAAAAATAAGGTCACATCCTTTACGTAGAAGGTGATTTTGGAAGTGATGAAAGACAGTGATGAAGCAGGTGAGCTTGCTGTTAAAATGAATTATCAGTTTGCATTGAATGAGAGCCATCACGAGAAAGTTACAGTGACCATCGGAAGTGTTACAGTGCCAGTAATTGTAGATTCAGGTAGCGACAGCAACGTAATTGACAGATCACTTTGGGAATGCATGAAACAGCAGAAAATCAAGTGCACGTCAAGGAGGTGTAGCAGGAAGTTATATCCATACACCGCAACTAAACCATTGTAGACCATTGGATGTTTCACGGTTAAAGTAGAGGTCGGAGATAGAAAAACTGAAGCAGAAATCGTGGTGATAGAGGAGAAAGGGGAACTTCTGCCGAGTAGAAATACAGCTCGAGAGCTGGGATTGCTTCACATCGGAGTGCAGGTCAATTCAGTGCAGTCATATGGTGACATGAGGCAAGAATTTCACTCAGTATTCCAATGGGTTGGAAAATTGAAAGGCCGGCAAGTGAAGTTTGCCATTGATGAAAATGTCAAACCGATAGCTCAACCGGTGCGGAATACGCCATTTGGACTTTGTGGAAAAGTAGAAGCTAAAATCAAGGAGTTAATTGATCAGAACATTATTGAGCCAGTTGAATGTTCGACACCATGGTTGAGTCCAGTAGTGATTGTGCCGAAACCCAATGATGACATAAGACTGTGCGTTGACATGAGGAGAGCAATGAGGTAATAATCAGAGAAAGACACCCAATTCCTATGGTCGATGAGGTGCTACAAGAGTTATCAACCAGTAAAGTGGTCTCCAAAATTGATCTCAAGTGGGGATATCATCAATTGGAATTACATCCAGTCAAGAGAGGTGACAACATTCGTCACTCACTGTGGATTGTACCGGTACAAAGGACTGATGTTCGGAATCAATGCTACTCCCCAGATCTATCAGTACGAAATCCACAGAGTCAGTGACTCCAACTCTCCCGCTTTCGGCGGGAGATCGCCCGCTGAAAGGCCATTTTAGCAAAATCTCCCGCTCTCCCGCTTGAGATATAATTTCTCCCGCCCGGGCGGGAGAAATTAAATCTCAAGCGGGAGAGCGGGAGATTTTGCGAAAATGGCCTTTCAGCGGGCGATCTCCCGCCGAAAGCGGGAGAGTTGGAGTCACTGCAGAGTGATTCAAGGTGTACCAGGAGCAGCAAACATATCAGATGACATCATCGTCCATGCATCAATTCGTGAAGAGCATGACAGGAGGTTGAAGCTCGTGCTGACTTAACTTCAAGAAGCAGGACTCACCGTGAATGAAGAAAAGTACAAGTTTGGCGCCTCTGAGATGGATTTCATGGGACACAGACTCACAAGTGAAGGGCTGAACCCGGCCAAGGCTAAAGTGAAAACTGTTGCAGATGTACGTGAACCTCAGAATGCAACCGAGATGAGGAGCTTTCCAGGACTGGTCAATTACTGTGCAACATGTATACCAAATTTTGCTACACTGGCAGATCCGCTGAGAAAGTTGACCAGGAAAGACGTACCGTTCTAGTTTGGTAGTGAACAGGGACAGGCATTCAAATCACTGAAACAGAGTGCAGAAACCCTTAGATATTATGATCCAGCTGCACCAACAAAAGTCATAGCACATGCTAGTCCGGTCGGCTTGGAAGCAGTGCTGGTACAGACACATGCAGATGGACCGAGAATCATAGCATATGAAAGTCAATCTTTAACCAGATCACAAGCCGCTGGAAGAGATCTATTCGACGAGGTCTAAGCCATGTGCCAGAATAGAACATTGGGTGCTGAGACTCCAACAGTACAATTACAAAGTAGTCCACATTGCTGGGAAAGCAAACACCGCGGACCCGCTGTCGAGATGTTGAACGATGAACAGCTGGGAGCAACATCCACGCTAGACATGGAAGCAGAGAACTTTGTGCACTTCGTCGCAATTCGGTCAACGCCAAGATCCATGACAATGAAGGAAGTTGAAAGGGAATCAGAACATGATCCTGAACTCAAAGATATCAGAGAGCGTATACACAGTGGGCAATGGGATCAATGCCCTTACAAAGCATATGTTCCCATAAAAGATGAATTTTCTGTAATTGGTCAGTGTGTGCTGAGAGGTAGCAGATTGATGATCCCACAGGCATTACGACCAAGGATCGTGTCATTGGCTCATGAAGGACATTTAGGCATCGTCTGTACCAAACTGAATTTACGAAGCAAAGTGTGGAGGCCAGGTTGTGAGAAAGTTGCCGAAAAATTTGTCAAGACCTGTCACAGGTGCGCTGTGTAAGCCAAGGCAGGAGGCCATGGCCGGGGGAGATAATAAACATAGAGACGAATGTAACCTGTAAATATTGTGTCAGTATTATTATTCCAGATCTTAGACGAAGATGTGACATTAGTGTGTGGGGATCGCCAGTCGGTGCAGACTCTGTGGGCCGAAGGGCCTGTTTCCGCGCTGTATCTCTAAACATAGAGACGAATGTAACCTGTAAATATTGTGTCAGTATTATTATTCCACATCTTAGGCGAAGATGTGACATTAGTGTGTGGGGATCGCCAGTCGGTGGGCTGAAGGGCCTGTTTCCGCGCTGTATCTCTAAACTAATAAAAAAACTAACTACAAGGGTACAACAGGCAAGCTATGAGAATGAAATACATGATTTAATTCTCCCCCTATCTTACCCGAACTTGGATTTCAATCACAGACTCTGGGTTTTCATTTCTGGGCATTTTTATCCTGATGTTCGGGAGGTTGACTGGCATTGAGTTTGCAATTAGAGGCTCCAAACTGTTGTCGCCCAATGTCTACATGCACAGTCTTGATATCGGTCGATAATCAGGCTCCCTCTAAGGAGATTCAGATCAATTCTTGTTGCTTCATCACACATCTGACATACCATCAAACAGAATCCAAGATCATCTTGGTCTGGCTGCACCTATCCACTGAGCTACTGGAATAATTTATATTATGCATTTATTAAGAAATTATCCAGGTTAGTGCCGACTAATAATAAAAAAACTAAACTTTCCTAAACGTTAATAGTAATGTCAATATGCTTTGAAATGCTCTCAGATCAAGGCATTCTATGTCCATTTATAACAATAATAATAATAACATAATAAATCTTTTCTTTCCTGGATATTACAGGCTTGATATGTCTTCAGTAAAATATTCTGCAATAACTGTAGTTTGACATGATCATAATGTAAGAAGATTTGTCTGTTAAAGCAAACTATAACATTAGAAATATTTTATAAAAGTCATACATCACCAATTAATGTATTCTACTCTCATACATGTTGATAGATTTTGACAGGGTTATATTGGGCAAATTACTAGTATCTTAGTTTAGTTATAGTGAGATATAACACCGATTCCATGCCGACCAGCGATCCCCGCATGCTTACACTATCCTTCACACACAGGAGACAATTTACGATTAAACCAAGCCAATTATGGTGCTGTCCCACTGTACGAGCTAATGCAAGAGTTCTCCCGAGTTTCCCCTGATTCGAACTTGGGGAATTACGGTAATAGCCGCTCGTAGGTACTCGGGGCTCTCGTGGACATTTTTTAACATGCTGAAAAATCTTCACGAGTCTTCACGAGCTTACCGCGTTTCCCGAGTACCTGCCGTTAGCGTTACGAGCCGTTAAGAGACGTCCCGAGCTCCGACATACCCGCAACGTACACTCTACGTGCTTACCATGAGTTCGATTTCTTTTTAAACTCGGGAGAGCTCTTGAATTAGCTCGTACAGTGGGACAGCCCCTTTAGCATATAAGCCTGTCTGTCTTTGGAATGTGGGAAGAAACCGGTGATCCCAGAGAAAATCCACGTAGATCACATCACAAACTCCGTACAGACAGCACCCGCAGTTAAGATCGAACCCGAGTCGCAGGCGCTGTAAGGCTGCAACTCTACTGCTGCACCACCATACCGTGTCATTATCAATGTGGAGGCCACTACTGTTAATTTATCACAGACATATTTTTCATATTCCAACAGACATTGATTAGTTTTGACGTTTGTCCATAACTCACCCCCTTTTTAAGGGAATACAATTTATTCGAGAATTAGCAAATTGTTGTTAAACACTATCAATTGATTTTAGATTTGGGAAAAGACGAACAAACTATAAGACTGCGAAACTCGAGTACATCGACAGAGTAAGCCGACAAAAATTGTATTGATTACCTCATACCATTGTAAGGGAGAGAGGGCTGATTGATTGATAACTTTAATGGGGAACATTTCATTACTGATAAACAAAATACTTCTGCCATAACACCAGCGCTTAACAACAAAAAAAACCAAGCCCAATGCCAAAGTAGTATCTAAACTGCCTACGTAGACTTATACAATGGGACAATAACTAACTCCGTATTCCATAGTAAGCTATCTACATGTTAATAAGCATACACAAATTAAGCATGCAGATATATATTCAGTAAAGAGGCGATTGAGTGTTTTAGATGTCTTCTTGATTTTGGAGAAGGCCAATTGACTCACCTGACCTTTTCCAGAACCTCATTTAGCTCTAGTGGTTCCTTGATACACACCTCTAAAAATTGTATCAATTAAAATAGTTACAGAATTCTTTGAAGTATGAATATTAAAAATCAGGGTGAAAATCATTAATGGTCACCAATTAGTGTTTTAGAATTGTGTATTTAAGAAATATGGTTCTATTGTCCTCATTATGAGGTGGAGCTTACTTCAAATAGACAATCCATTATAAATCAATCCAAAGTCTGAAATAGGTTTCTACACTTGTCTGTAGAAACAGGCAGATGCTAGTTCAAAGAAGGGTCCTGACCCGATACGTCGCCTATCCATGTTCTCCAGAGATGCTGCCTGACCCACTGAGACACTTTAGCATGTGTGTCTTTCCTTATGCAATTGTCTCCTTTGTAAACAAGGTCACAGTTTAATACTGTGGACGTCTGTACCTTCTGAGAACTATTCTTCATTTGTTAACTCAGAGGGAAAATGGTGTCAGGAGACTTGGATAAACATGGACCTAATTCTGCCGTTAGTTTCGTTTAGAGATACAGCACGGAAACAGGCCCTTCGGCCCACCATGTCCGCGCAGACCAGTGATCCCCGTACTCTAGCACTCTGCTACACACAATTTACAATTTTTCCCAAATCCAATTAACCAACAAAGCTGTCCATCTTTGGAGTGTGGGAGGAAATTGGAGCACCTGGGGAAAACGTACAAACTCCATTTAGACAGCACCCGACGTCAGGTTCGAACCCGGGTCTCTGGCATTGTAAAGCAGCAACTCTACTACTGCGCCACCGGTCACCCTATTGTTGTTAGTTATTGCATCCCCCCCCCCCATGTAAACATTTCAGCAAAATTAATATTCTTCATTTCCCTGGTCCAAGGACACCACAGCCCACAAACGAGTCTACTACAATAATTGAGACATCCCAACTCAGTATTACTCCCAACATGACATCTATCTGTATCCTTCTCACGGACTGCATTTGATATAAATTGTGACCCATCAGTAAATCGTGGCATTAAATAAACCCTGCTTCACTCCAGTACACAAGGCATTTATACTTACTCGGCTTCACCGTGATGAATAGTGCAGTCGTTTTCGGCTGAGGAAGAGCTTTAATGTTGGCCAGACACATAATCTCAGCGCTGACACTAAGGGAAAGGGTTAAAGTGCTGAAGGTATTGTAGAGATTATCTGAAGACCGATGGACAATGGTGGAGTACATTTTTGAATCCATGTTTGTGTTGGTTTTTTTCCATAGGATAGCTGGTGCAGGATTCCAACCTTCTGCCTTACAGACAATGGTGAAGACACGGTGTTGCTCAACAGATGGAATCTCCTTCGCAAAAGACAGCTGGCCATCAACTGTGGGAGAATAAGAACAGACATTTTGTTTTGTGCACTGTCTTAACAGTGATGAACATGTCCTTTAAGCTAATAAATGCCCATGAATTGAAACAACTCTTAAAATGTCTTATTTTTCTTTACTTTAGACTATGGAGATGTAGTACGGAAACAGGCCCTTCGTCCATCAAGTCTGCGCCGATCAGCGATCACCCCGTACACTAGCACAATCCTACAATTTATAATTTAACCTAAGCCGATTAACCTACAACTTTCACGTCTTTGAAATGTGGGGGGGGGAACTGGAGCACCCGGAGAAGACCCAGGAAGAAACATAAAAATTCTGTACAGACAGCACCCGTAGTCAGGATCGAACCCGACTCTCTTGCGCTGTAAGGCAGCAACTCTATTTTCCCTTGTTATATAACTGAGTTATGGTGGAACAGTGGTGCAAATGGTAGAGTTACTGCCTCGCATCGCCAGATACCCGGGTTCGATCCTGACCTCGGGTACTGTCTGTATGGAGTTTGCATGTTCTCCCTGTGACCACATAGGTTTTCTCCGGGTCCTCCGCATACATCCCACATCTCAAAGAAATGTGTGTCGGCAGGTTAATTAGCCTCTTTAAATTGCCCTAGTGTATAGGTGTGCAGAAATAGTATGTGAACGATGATCGATGGTCAGCATGGACTTGATGGGTGAAGGGCCTGTTTCCATGCTCTATCTCTATAAAAAATTCCTATTCCCCTCCTTACGCATGTGAGATTCTGACATTTTATTCTCTTTGATTGCCCTTCCTCCTAATTGCCTTATGAAAACTTGAACCACTTCAAGCACTCCATAGTGCTTGGATATAACTGAGTGACGAGCTGGGTGTCTTCACATGGTGGTTTAGAGTCAATTGCCTTATTGTGGGCATGGAGTCATACCCAGTGTCACGCAGTGCCCAGTGCCCAGACACCAGTGCCCAGTGTCACGTAGCATTAAAGATTTCTCTCCTTAAACAGACGGAAGGATTGTTAGCATCCAACGCTTTTATAGACACATTTCCAAATTCTTATTTCTAGATATTTAAGAATGCAATGCCAATTCTTAAACTGCCTTGGGAACTGACGCATATCGACAATGAGTTGGTGAATGGGGCATTAAGACTGCCAGGCTGAACACTGGAGATTACAAGGAGCATCAAGGTGCTAAGCTCTATGTTCTTGCAGGAGGTTCTACAGCAATGTGAGACCATGGTCTCCATTCTGAAGGTCATGTGTATTTTTTTGTAAGGGCTCCGCACCAATCCCATCACACAGCACCTACTGGTACAGGCAATGGGCAGAGGTGGCCCATATACAGGCCACAGAAGACCTTTCTTTTGTCCATCAGATCTCACTAGCTGGGGGTCAGCATTGGTTGGGATGGATTAGTGGGGCTGAAGGGCCTGTTTCCGTGCTGAATAACTCCATGACTCTATGCAAGCAAGAAGCTCGAAAGGACGACAGCGGAGCTATCAAGGAGCCGCTTGCCGTCTGTCTGAGTGGAGAGGTAGCAATCGTGTGCAAACCATTCCTCTGGATCAATTGCTGCTCTGATTGATCTCAGGCGTGCAGCCATGAGGAGCTCATGGTCCCAGAGGGGCAAGGTGATGCTGCTCGTCTAGTAACAGGATGCTACTGATGTATTGGAAGACATGGCATGTCGAGAGATTACCATCCACGAGCGAAATGCTCTGGCACAGAAGCATTGTGGCTCCTTTTTGCCCTCCTATTAAATACATGAGGTGTATATAGGGTAGGCATTCTTTCCCATGATAGCGGGTGTAAAAAAAAACAGGATGGCACAGGTTTAAGATGAGAGGAAAGAGATTTGAAAGGATTTGACGAGGAAGTGTTTTAAACTGAGAGTGATTGGCATGCTGGTGGAGCTGGTGTGATGCATTCACTACAATTAAGAGGCACCTAGAAAGGCACAGAACATAGAACATAGAAATGTACAGGAACAGGCCCATCAACCCAAAGTGTCCAAGGCAAATATGATGTCAAGTTAAACTAATCTGCTCTACCTGCATGTGATCCATATCCTTCCATTCACCGCATACCCATGTGCCTGTCTGTAAGCCTATTGGCGATTCGGCCTCCACCGCTGCCCCTGTCACCCACCACTCTCTGTGTAAAAAAACCTTCCCTGCACATCTTCTGTAAACTTTGCACCTCTCATCTTAAAGCCTTGCCTCTGGTCTTGGACATTCCCACCTAGGAACAAGGTTCTGACTATTAACCTCCCTGTCACATGAACCAATCACTGACTATTAACCAATCTATACCCTATCTAAACCTGTTTAAATATATTTTAAACATTGTAATTGTACCAGTCATCTTGTTCCACATCTCACCAGGGTATGTACGCTGCCCTTCGGATCCCCTTTAAATCTTTCCCTTTTCACCTTAAATGTCCTCTAATTTCCAACTCTCTTAACCTGCAAAATGGGCAGTGACCATCCACCTTGTGGAGGTATGCAAATGTTCCTCATGACTTTACATACTTCCATAAGGTCTCCTACACTCAGTCTCCCACACTTCAGGCAGAAGATGTCCAGACTATCGGGACTCTCCTTATAATTAAGCCACAGTACTCCAAGTGTGGTCTCACCAATGGCTTGTACAAATGTAATCAGGAATATCCCAATTCCTATACTCAATGCCTCCGGGAGGTCTCATCAATGACCACACTACAACTTCCAATAAGCCCTGAACTACATAGACTATTATTGTTACTATTGATCTATTATTTTTTGGGGTTTTTTTATGTCCACGTATGTGTGCGTTTGTGTGTGTGTATACATATGATTATATGTGTATGTATGTATGGGTATATATGTGTACGTTACACTTTCTGCACCACCCTGTCATAAGGTCACAAGGTCATAAGCGATAGGAGTAGAATTAGGCCATTTGGACCATCAAGTTTACTTTGCCATTCAATCATGGCTGATCTATCTTTCCCTTCTACCCAGGGGTGGAAAACATGGGGGTGGGGGTGGCCAGAGGCGACACGTCCCCCCCATGTTTTGAGAGGTGGGGGACATCCCCCCCCCCAAGTTTTTGTAATCCAGATTTTAAAATCTCCGCTTTCCGCGAGACTGTGGCGGTGGGATTGTTGATAGAGGGCACCGATTGGACGAGAGAGACGTCGGTCAGCAGGCAATGGGGACGGGACATGGTGATTCAGCGCGATGATTGGAGGAGGGAGGAGTTGGGGGGGGTGTGACTGAGGATAGAGTGTGGTGATTGGAGGAGGGAGACGTGGCACAGACCTGCGCCTCATCCGCAGCCAGGACCGATCCCGGCCGGGTCTCCGGCGCTGTCCCGTCCCCACCCGAGTGCCCCCCCCCCCCCCCCCCCCCCATGGGCCAGAGACGTCGGCAGTCAGAAGCGAGCTGTACCCCCAGGCCCACAGCCAGCGCAGAGAAGCAGCGCTAAACCCAGCTCACTCTGCCAGGTGAACCAGCCTGGGCTTGCGGGAAATATGGGCAGCGCGGAGAAGAGGCGCTGGTGTCCCTTCAGTCCAGTCAGGGCTGTAGGTTAACCCGGCGAGACAGGCAGAGTTGAGCTGCATTTAGCACTGGGTTGAGCCTCCGAAGCCTCGCGCATGTGTGTGTGAGTGTGCGCATGCGCGCGCGGTTGCCAAAAAATTGTGTCCCCCCTGTCCCCCAGTCCCCTCCATATTTTGTAAGCGAGTTCCGCATTTGCTTCTAACCCTATTCTCCTGCCTTCTCCCAATAACATCTGACACCCGTACTAATCAAGAATCAATCACTGGCTTAAAAATATCCACTGACTTGGCCTCCACAGCCTTACGTGGCAAAGAATTCCACAGGTTCACCACCCTCCGACCAAAGAAATTTCTCCTCATCACTTTACTAATCCTTTAATTCTGTGGCCACGACCCTAGTTCCAGAATCTCCCACTAGAGGAAACATCCTCTCCAGATCTCTGTCTACCGGTGTCACCAATGAGTTGTGTGTATTTTATATATACCTTCAACATAAAACAAAAATCAAGGAAAAAAGGTGGGCAAGCCATAGCTAACAAGAAATCAAACATGTTTTTTTTCTTGAGTTCACGGAAGAGACACAAAACCTTTTGAGAGTAGTAAATAATTGTATGTCTAAAATGAATGAGGAGCTCAAGGTAAATAGTAAAAACCAAGCGACGGAGTCATTAATGAGACTTAACAATGATGGATCTGCAGTAGTTGCATCCAAGAAAACTGAAGGATGTCGCCATGGTGATAGTGGAGGTCCTGGTTGTCATCTTCTAAAATTCCATAAATTCTGAAATAGAGTTAGATGGGGCAGCATGGTAGAGGTGCTGCATTACAGCGCTAGAGACCCGGGTTCGATCCTGACTACGGGCTCCGTCTGTAAGGTGTTTGTACGTTCTCCCTGTGACCACGTGGGTTTTCTCTAGGTGTTCTGTTTTTCTCCCACGCTCCCAAGACGTACAGGTTTACAGGTTAATTGGCTTCGGTAAAGATTGTAAATTGTCCCTAGTGTGTGGTATAGTGCTAGTGTACGGGGTGAGCGCTGGTTGGTGCGGACTCGGTGGACCGAAGCGCTTGTTTTTGCGCTGTATCTCTAAACTAAAACTAAGGACTGGAAGGCAGCAAACAGAACCCACTTATAGAAAGGCAAGAGAGGGAAAATGTGGACCTTCAGATCAGAGTCAGTCTCATGTCAGCTGTGGGAAACCTGCTGAAATCAGTTACTAAAGAAGCAGCACCAGGGCATCTCGAAAATAATAATAAGATTGGACAGAGTCACTGTGGATTTATGAAAGGGAAATCATGTTTGACAAGTCTCGAAGTATTTTGAGGTTGTAACTGGCAGAATAGACAAGGGCAAACGAGTTGATCTGGAGCATTTGAAGTTTTAGAGGCCTTCACAAAGTTGTCACATGGAGATTATTAAAAGAGATAAAGATTGCACAGTATTGCAGGATAACATACTAGGACGGATTTAGGATTGGTTAGCTGACAGAACACAGGGAGTGTTAATAAACAGCTTCTTTCAGGGTTGAGAGGGTGTGACTACAAGAGTGCCACAAGGAAAAGAGGGTCTGCGATGCCTTACCTAGAAAGGATACCAAGGTTATAATGTCAGAAGCTCAACATGCTCAAGAGAAAACCTGGTCGCCTTCAGACATAGCAGACTGCAAACAGAGGGGAAGGAGCTGTTCCTTGGTCTGGTGATATACGTGCTTTCAAGCTTCTGTACTTTCTGCCGATCAGGACAAAGGAGAAGAAGGAATGACTATTGTGGGACATTTGGACACGTGAGTGAAATCCGTATCTTTTCTACGTTCGTGAGAAGCCATCAAATCCCATTTTCTGAGGTGCCGCTGGTTGCTCAGTGAAGCCAAAGGGGATGGATAAAAAAATAAAAACCGCTTCCTTGCAAATGCAGGACTTGGGTGGCCTGTTTGAATTTGTGCTTAGCAGAAAATGGTGAGACACGGAATAGATCTAACGTGGTCATTTGGGCAGATCTGATGGCAAGGAATCTGAGAATCCCCTTGACCTTGACGATGGAGAGAGAAGTTCAGTGACAGGTGCAGAATGCCACATTTGGCGTTGAAAGTAGACACAAAATGGTGCAGTAACTCAGCCGATCAGGCAGCATCTCTGGAGAAAAGGAATGGGTGACGTTTCGGGTCGAGACCCTTCTTCAGACTGAGAGTCAGGGGAGAGGGAGGCATAGAGATATTGAAGGGTAAGGTGTGGAGGAACAGCAGCTCAAATTTCGCTTGGGCAGCTTACAACCCAGCGGTATGAATATTGACTTCCATAACTTCAAGTAACCCTTGCTTTCCCACTCGATCTCTTGATCTCTCGCTATCACATCATTCCCTCATAGAGATATGTCTCCCTCTCCCCTGACTCTCAGTGTGAGGAAGGGTCTCGGCCCAAAACAGCACCCATTCCTTTTCTCCAGAGATGCTGCCTGTCCCGCTGAGCCATTCCAGTATTTCGTGTCCAACTTCTGTGTTCCTTCCTAACACACAGCTTTGAATGAATATTTCATCATTGAGGTCCAGGTAGGTTACACCGTCTCTTGAGATTTTCTAAAAGTTGCAACTGACATGATATTGCTTCCTGCCACATCATCACTGACCCACACAGTTTGGTTTCTCCTTCAGTGCGGCCAACAGTGGAGCTGCTGAATAGCTCAGCAGATAAATGACCTGTGAAATACTCCTTGGTAGCTCTGGAGCACCCTGTGAATTTTAGAATACATTTGTGCGACTCGCAATCAATAACACAATGCCAGCACTGTGTCCACTAAATAACAAGTAGACCAGCGATGAGCTCTATCTCAAATGAGACTATTCCATAACCATCACAATTTGGAACTTTAAGCTCCAATTTGTGCCTTTAATGGCAAAAGACACCAGCTGCTAGTGCAGTCATGTCATCATGGTGTATTGAATGTTGGTAAATGTCAGGAGTGTTTGTATGGATCACACAGCTAAGTGCCCAGTTCTTTAGGCTTTAGATTTTATAGATACAGTGTGGAAACAGGCCCTTCGGCCCATCAGGCCCGTGCTGCCCACTGATCAACACAGGTCTCTGGCGCTGTTAATGCCCCTGTCCCACTTAGGAAACCTGAACGGAAACCTCTGGGGACTTTGTGCCCCACCCAAGGTTTCCATGCGGTTCCCAGAGGTTCCCAGAGGTTTTTGTCCTCCAGCAACCACCTTCAACTAGCATCGCAACCGGCTTCGACTAAAAAATTACCGATTTTTAAAACGGGAACCACTATCGACCATTAGGGAGACTGACAAAAACCTCCGGGAACCACACGGGAACCTTGGGTAGGGCGCAAAGTCTCCAGAGGTTTCCATTCAGGTTTCCTAAGTGGGACAGGGGCAGAAGGCAGCAACTCTACCGCTGCGCCACTGTGGCAACAGTAGAGCGGCAGTATTATTTTGCAGTTGGTACAATTTCACCCTGAAATGATTGTCAGCACAATCTACTCCAGAGTAAAGATAAGACACAAAGTGCTGGTGTAACTCAGCGGGTATGCAGCATCTCTGAAGAACATGGGTGGGTGACGTTTTGGGGTCAGGACTGAAGAAGGTTTTCAATCTCAAGAAGAGCCCCAACTCAAAATATTACCAATCCATTTTCTCCAGAGATGCTGCCTGACTTGTTGAGTTACTCCAGCACTATGCATTTTTTTTTTATAACCAGCATCTACAGTTCCTTTTCTTCTTCCTCCAGGTTAAATTAGGAAAAAATGTGATTTTGACATCTAGAAAGTGTGGATACATCATCCAATTTTCAAGCATAATTGTTCAACTTATGTCGGCGCAGTGTGGTGTGGTGGTGCAGCGGCAGAGTTGCTGCCTTACCACGCCACACACCCGAGTTCGATCCTGACTACTGATTCAAGATTCAAGATTCAAGAGAGTTTATTGTCATGTGTCCCAGATAGGACAATGACATTCTTGCTTTGCTTCAGCACAACAGAATATAGTAGGCATAAATAAATACAGAACAGATCAGTGTGACCAAATGCCATTGAATATATATCTATACGCATATAAAAAAGCAGATAAAGTGCAATGGGCTATTAATGTTCAGAGTTTTGTTTGAGTTGAGTTTAATAGCCTGATGGCTGTGGGGAAGTAGCTATTCCTGAACCTGGATGTTGCAGATTTCAGGCCCCTGTACCCTTTTACCTGAAGGCAGTGGGGGGATGAGTGAGTGGCCAGGATGGTGTGGGTCCTTGATGATGCTGCCAGCCTTTTTGAGGCAGCGACTGCGATAGATTCCCTCGATGGTAGGGAGGTCAGAACCGATGATAGACTGGGCAGTGTTTACAACTTTTTGCAGTCTTTTCCGCTCCTGGGCGTTCAAGTTGCCGAACCAAGCCACGATGCGACCGGTCAGCACGCTCTCTACTGTGCACCTGTAGAAGTTCGAGAGAGTCCTCCTTGACATACCTGTCTGTACAGTTGTACGTTCTCCATGTGACCACATGGGTGTTCTGGTTTTGTCTCACACTCCAAAAACGTGCAGGTTTGTAGGTTAATTGGCTTTGGTTAAAATCGCAAATTGTCCCCAACGTGTAGGTTGGGGCTGGTGTGTGGGGATCGCTGGTCGCGCGGACTCAGTGGTCCGAAGGGCCTGCCTCAGCACTAAACGAAAAAAAAACTAAAAGTTCCACTTCCTTAACCATGCTTAATGCACGCTTATGCAGCTCTAGGTTTAACATTAATAACGTTCCCGCAAAGCACCTTAGACCACCTTACTGCATTAATGCAAGCTGTGAGTGGAAACATATAGCGCTGCTTGCGTACCCACTGGGGAATGGATGTTTGTGATTGTGTATGTAAGAGTAAATAAAAAGGACAAAGTAGGATAAAAAAAATACATTCTCATGTGTCTGAAGAGTGTGAACAGAACTGTACACACACAAAATCAAAACAGAAGATGAAAAGCAAAGCAAGGGGGCAATTGCAAAGGATTGCCATCAGTCTAGTACAGGCAACTGTCATGATGCATTTCTTTTGATCTTTCGGAGAGTCCCTGTAACCCCCCCTCTGTTTTCGCTCCCTTCTCTACCGCATCTTCCACTCAAACCTCTGATCTTGTTAGATGAAAGAGTAGTTTGATCGTCACATCAATTTGAACTGTGGGTCGGCAGCAACGCAGAAGCAGGACCTAAAATAATGAGCTCACGCTGCCCCTTATCTTTATACCATCCTGACACAAATAATGAGGAAGTGCTATGTTGGTTTGAAGCAGAGGTCAAAACAATTTACAAGACAGAATGCAAGAACCAAAGCTGCATTAGAAATAATGAGCGAGATGAAAGAAGAGAACATTTTTTTATGCCAAGTAAAATGTTGCAAAATTAGTTTTTAAGCGACAGAAGGAATCCAGGTTGAACTTTACCTTAAACGGTGATGCAGCGGAAGAGTTGGTTCCTTACAGAAAAGATCCTATAGCAAGCAAGATAGATCACTCGACGAAAAAGACGTAGTACGGGCATGGGCAGATTCATGGGTAATTTTCGGCCCCATTTCCGTAACCGGCTTCTGTCTCTGCACCAAAGATCCCATAGCGGAGCAAAGATACTAGTGCGGAGACGGAAGTCGGTTACGGAAACATCCTTGTAAAAATAAAAGTTATTTGGGAAAAATCTTCTCCTCATTTTCAGAATTATAATTTATTAACACAAACTGTTCCCCCGCAACGCTGATTACACTGCGAGTGGGGTTGGGTTACGGAAATGGATGAAAAAAAGGCCCATGATCCACTTTGTTGCGTACTACACGTCAGCCCATTGCATTTAGAAGGAGTGATCTATCGTACTTCGCTATAGGGTCTTTGCCTTACAGAGCCAGACCTCCGGGTCAGATCCTGACTACGGGTGCTTGTCTGTACGGAGTATTACCTTCTCCTCCTGACCTGTATGGTTTTTCTCCGAGATCTTCGGGTTTCTCTCACACTCCAAAGACATCCAGCTTTGTAGGTTAATTGGCTTGGTATAAATGTAAATTGTCCTTAGTGTATGTGGGATCGTGTTAATGTGCACGAATCATGGGCCAAAGGGCCTGTTTCCTCGCTGTATCTCTAAATTCAGAGCTGCAGTTGAATGTTCTTTTATCAAAGCATAAAGTGCTGGAATAATTCAACTGGTCAGGCAGCAAATATGATGGGAATGGACAGGCAATATTAGAGGTCGGGACCCTTCTTCAGTCCCATCCCAAAATGTGTCTGTCCATTTCCTCCGCAGATGCCGCCTGACCCGCTGAGTTACTCCTGTACTTTGTATCTTACTCAGGATTCCAGTATCTGCAGTTCCTTGTGTCTCCAATGTTCTTTTCTGTTGGTTAGTACAGATCGCCATGACGTTATAAAATGGCTGAGCAGGCAAGAGGGTCTGAGTATCTTTTGCCTGCTCCATATTCATACGCGATAACAGAAAAGAGGGAAAGGAGAGAGAATTGGAATGAAATACACAAGGAAATATCATGCTGAAAATACTAAGAGGTAGCATATCATCAAAACTTGAATATTGTGCATTTCCAACCTTTGCCTGACTTTCCAAGCATACCGCAATGGTCCTGTGATCATTGTCACCTTCTCTGCATCCAACTTTTTTATCATTTCCTTTTTTCCTGTCACTTTCTCCTGCATCAACATGCCTTCGGTCAGTTAATCACACCTAATCAACCCTTTTGTTCTTTTCTCCCTTTATATAAAGGAGTGGAGAAATGAGCACAAAAACGACACCAACCTTTTTTCTAATAAAATAGCAGGGTAATTATTTCAGAAAATATGTCAAAAATAATGATAGTCATATGGAAACCAAGTACATAAAATTAACGTGAGCCATTTGTAGCCACCAAGCTTGATTAAAAGGAGAATTACTCAATCATCTCCCCTCTGCAGGCCATCGTGTCGGACCATGCAGTCTTGTTGAAACTTGTTCAAATCAAATAGCTTCGATTTCCAATGAAAGGATATTGTCACCGAATCTGAAACCTGTCTCTTTCCTATCAATGCTCTCGGACCTCCAAATATAATTGCATTTTCAGTTTTCCAGGAATCATACAATTTTCCGACCCGACCCAAAACATCACCTATCTATGTTCTCCAGCAGTGCTGCACGTGGATCTTTTTATTTAAGGGGTGTCAGGGGTTATGGGGAGAAGGCAGGAGAATGGGGTTAAGAGGGAGAGATAGATCAGCCATGATTGAACAGAGGAGTAGACTTGATGGGCCGAATGGCCTAATTCTTCCCCTATCATTTATGAACTTATGAAAACAGCATCTGTAGTTCCTTGTTCCTACTTTCACCAATTGTTACTTTCAGAAAAAAAATTGTCCCACTCCACTCAATACTCTGAAAATGGTTTCTTAAGAATTTCTCCAATTCCCTTTGGAAAATATTATTTAAGCTGCTCCAAACACTCGTTCAGGTAATGTATTCAGATCAAACAATATACTTTTATTCAAAAAAATCCTGTCCTATTATTAAAATATTCATCATTGATGACCCCGTCTTCTCTGTTAAACCCTTCACAATTTGAACAGAGATTGTTAAAAAAAAGGGGATTGAATAGATTATTAATCATTTTGTTAACTATCTCTGGTCAACAGACAACAGTCCCAGATTCCAGATTCTGACTCAAGAAATACTGTGCATCTACACTATCTATTCTGGAATAGATATGTTGAATGCACAGAGTCCTTTCCCCAAAATAGGGGAATCAGAGAACATGGTGAGTGGGGAAAGATTTAATAGGAACCTGAGGGGCAACCTTTTCACATAGATGGTGGTGGGAACATGCTGCCCGAGGAGGTAGTCGATGCAAGTACCTTAAGAACATTTAACAGATATTTGGACAGGTACATAGATAGGAAGGGTTTAGAGGGCTATGGGCTAAACACTGGCAGATGGGACTAGTATAGATGGGGCATCTTGGTCGGCTTGGGCATTTTGGGACGAAGAGCCTTCTCACATGCTGTATGACTCTATGACTCTATATCTCTACGTTTAGAAAGTAGAAGTTGTTTATTTGCACCAAAGAATTATACTGACCTAGACACAAAATGCTGGAGCAATTCAGCGAGTGAGGCAGCATCTCTGGAGAGAAGGAATGGGCGACGTTTCGGGTCGAGACCCTTCTTCAGACTGATGTCAGGGGAGGGGTGGGGCAAAGATAGAATGTAGTTGGAGACAGTAAGACTGGTGGGAGAAGGGGGAGGGGATGGAGAGAGAAAAGAAGGGCTATCTGAAGTTAGAGAAGTCAATGTTCATACCACTGGGGTCTATACTACCCAAGTGAAATATGAGGTGCTGTTCCTCTAATTTGCACTGAGCCTCACTCTGACAATGGAGGAGGCCCAGAAAGGTCAGATTGGGAATGGGAGGGGGAGTTGAAGTGCTGAGCCACCGGGAGATCGGGTAGGTTAAGGAAGACTGAGCAAAGGTGTTCAGTGAAAATTATACTGACCTTGTACAAACAGAAATGCCTGTCGATTTCCGTCAGTTTGAATGCTGCACGTTACTGCCATATTGCTGAGCGTGGTCACTGGTGAGATGATAAGTTCGGAAGTAAATGTGCTACTAGTTGTGTAGTTCTTATGTTGAAACTGGGGATTTGTAATAACTGGTCCCTCTTTTACAATGGTAAGGATGGGGTTGTCATCTATTATCCAGATGATAATTTTCCAAGGCAATGATACAGTGCAGTTGAATGCGGCATCAGAGTGAAGCAAAGCAAAGGCGTTTTTTGGACCTTCTATAATTGCAGTCGATAAACACACACCTAAAAGATAAACAGTTGATATTGAATAACAGTACAATTCAGTCAATCTACAGGATGAATCTGAAAGAAAGGGGGAAAAAATTGACAATGAAAGTAGTCTTGACTTTCAAGTCCATAACAGTCGGACTGCACTCGTAAATTTTCCACAGGGTCTGGGTATCATTAAGTGGAGACTTCAAAGGCAATGTGAATCTAACTATATTACTGTGAAATGTAGCCAATGTCAAATGTATAAGATTGTCTAATTTTAATTTTCCGCGCTGTATCTCTAAACATAGAGACGAATGTAACCTGTAAATATTGTGTCAGTATTATTATTCCACATCTTAGGCGAAGATGTGACATTAGTGTGTGGGGATCGCCAGTCGGTGGGCTGAAGGGCCTGTTTCCGCGCTGTATCTCTAAACTAATAAAAAAACTAACTACAAGGGTACAACAGGCAAGCTATGAGAATGAAATACATGATTTAATTCTCCCCCTATCTTACCCGAACTTGGATTTCAATCACAGACTCTGGGTTTTCATTTCTGGGCATTTTTATCCTGATGTTCGGGAGGTTGACTGGCATTGAGTTTGCAATTAGAGGCTCCAAACTGTTGTCGCCCAATGTCTACATGCACAGTCTTGATATCGGTCGATAATCAGGCTCCCTCTAAGGAGATTCAGATCAATTCTTGTTGCTTCATCACACATCTGACATACCATCAAACAGAATCCAAGATCATCTTGGTCTGGCTGCACCTATCCACTGAGCTACTGGAATAATTTATATTATGCATTTATTAAGAAATTATCCAGGTTAGTGCCGACTAATAATAAAAAAACTAAACTTTCCTAAACGTTAATAGTAATGTCAATATGCTTTGAAATGCTCTCAGATCAAGGCATTCTATGTCCATTTATAACAATAATAATAATAACATAATAAATCTTTTCTTTCCTGGATATTACAGGCTTGATATGTCTTCAGTAAAATATTCTGCAATAACTGTAGTTTGACATGATCATAGTAAGAAGATTTGTCTGTTAAAGCAAACTATAACATTAGAAATATTTTATAAAAGTCATACATCACCAATTAATGTATTCTACTCTCATACATGTTGATAGATTTTGACAGGGTTATATTGGGCAAATTACTAGTATCTTAGTTTAGTTATAGTGAGATATAACACCGAATTCCATGCCGACCAGCGATCCCCGCATGCTTACACTATCCTTCACACACAGGAGACAATTTACGATTAAACCAAGCCAATTATGGTGCTGTCCCACTGTACGAGCTAATGCAAGAGTTCTCCCCGAGTTTCCCCTGATTCGAACTGGGGAATTAACGGTAAATAGCCGCTCGTAGGTACTCGGGGCTCTCGTGGACATTTTTTAACATGCTGAAAAATCTTCACGAGTCTTCACGAGCTTACCGCGTTTCCCGAGTACCTGCCATTAGCGTTACGAGCCGTTAAGAGACGTCCCGAGCTCCGACATACCCGCAACGTACACTCTACGTGCTTACCATGAGTTCGATTTCTTTTTAAACTCGGGAGAGCTCTTGAATTAGCTCGTACAGTGGGACAGCCCCTTTAGCATATAAGCCTGTCTGTCTTTGGAATGTGGGAAGAAACCGGTGATCCCAGAGAAAATCCACGTAGATCACATCACAAACTCCGTACAGACAGCACCCGCAGTTAAGATCGAACCCGAGTCGCAGGCGCTGTAAGGCTGCAACTCTACTGCTGCACCACCATACCGTGTCATTATCAATGTGGAGGCCACTACTGTTAATTTTATCACAGACATATTTTTCATATTCCAACAGACATTGATTAGTTTTGACGTTTGTCCATAACTCACCCCCTTTTTAAGGGAATACAATTTATTCGAGAATTAGCAAATTGTTGTTAAACACTATCAATTGATTTTAGATTTGGGAAAAGACGAACAAACTATAAGACTGCGAAACTCGAGTACATCGACAGAGTAAGCCGACAAAAATTGTATTGATTACCTCATACCATTGTAAGGGAGAGAGGGCTGATTGATTGATAACTTTAATGGGGAACATTTCATTACTGATAAACAAAATACTTCTGCCATAACACCAGCGCTTAACAACAAAAAAAACCAAGCCCAATGCCAAAGTAGTATCTAAACTGCCTACGTAGACTTATACAATGGGACAATAACTAACTCCGTATTCCATAGTAAGCTATCTACATGTTAATAAGCATACACAAATTAAGCATGCAGATATATATTCAGTTAAAGAGGCGATTGAGTGTTTTAGATGTCTTCTTGATTTTGGAGAAGGCCAATTGACTCACCTGACCTTTTCCAGAACCTCATTTAGCTCTAGTGGTTCCTTGATACACACCTCTAAAAATTGTATCAATTAAAATAGTTACAGAATTCTTTGAAGTATGAATATTTAAAAATCAGGGTGAAAATCATTAATGGTCACCAATTAGTGTTTTAGAATTGTGTATTTAAGAAATATGGTTCTATTGTCCTCATTATGAGGTGGAGCTTACTTCAAATAGACAATCCATTATAAATCAATCCAAAGTCTGAAATAGGTTTCTACACTTGTCTGTAGAAACAGGCAGATGCTAGTTCAAAGAAGGGTCCTGACCCGATACGTCGCCTATCCATGTTCTCCAGAGATGCTGCCTGACCCACTGAGACACTTTAGCATGTGTGTCTTTCCTTATGCAATTGTCTCCTTTGTAAACAAGGTCACAGTTTAATACTGTGGACGTCTGTACCTTCTGAGAACTATTTCTTCATTTGTTAACTCAGAGGGAAATGGTGTCAGGAGACTTGGATAAACATGGACCTAATTCTGCCGTTAGTTTCGTTTAGAGATACAGCACGGAAACAGGCCCTTCGGCCCACCATGTCCGCGCAGACCAGTGATCCCCGTACTCTAGCACTCTGCTACACACAATTTACAATTTTTCCCAAATCCAATTAACCAACAAAGCTGTCCATCTTTGGAGTGTGGGAGGAAATTGGAGCACCTGGGGAAAACGTACAAACTCCATTTAGACAGCACCCGACGTCAGGTTCGAACCCGGGTCTCTGGCATTGTAAAGCAGCAACTCTACTACTGCGCCACCGTCACCCTATTGTTGTTAGTTATTGCATCCCCCCCCCCCATGTAAACATTTCAGCAAAATTAATATTCTTCATTTCCCTGGTCCAAGGACACCACAGCCCACAAACGAGTCTACTACAATAATTGAGACATCCCAACTCAGTATTACTCCCAACATGACATCTATCTGTATCCTTCTCACGGACGGAGATGCATTTGATATAAATTGTGACCCATCAGTAAATCGTGGCATTAAATAAACCATGCTTCACTCCAGTACACAAGGCATTTATACTTACTCGGCTTCACCGTGATGAATAGTGCAGTCGTTTTCGGCTGAGGAAGAGCTATAATGTTGGCCAGACACATAATCTCAGCGCTGACACTAAGGGAAAGGTTTAAAGTGCTGAAGGTATTGTAGAGATTATCTGAAGACTGATGGACAGTGGTGGAGTACATTTTTGAATCCATGTTTGTGTTGTTTTTTTTCCATAGGATAGCTGGTGCAGGATTCCAACCTTCTGCCTTACAGACAATGGTGAAGACACGGTGTTGCTCAACAGATGGAATCCTCCTTCGCAAAAGACAGCTGGCCATCAAAAACTGTGGGAGAATAAGAACAGACATTTTGTTTTGTGCACTGTCTTAACAGTGATGAACATGTCCTTTAAGCTAATAAATGCCCATGAATTGAAACAACTCTTAAAATGTCTTATTTTTCTTTACTTTAGACTATGGAGATGTAGTACGGAAACAGGCCCTTCGTCCATCAAGTCTGCGCCGATCAGCGATCACCCCGTACACTAGCACAATCCTACAATTTATAATTTAACCTAAGCCGATTAACCTACAACTTTCACGTCTTTGAAATGTGGGGGGGGGAACTGGAGCACCCGGAGAAGACCCAGGAAGAGACATAACAAATCTGTACAGACAGCACCCGTAGTCAGGATCGAACCCGACTCTCTTGCGCTGTAAGGCAGCAACTCTATTTTCCCTTGTTATATAACTGAGTTATGGTGGAACAGTGGTGCAAATGGTAGAGTTACTGCCTCGCATCGCCAGATACCCGGGTTCGATCCTGACCTCGGGTACTGTCTGTATGGAGTTTGCATGTTCTCCCTGTGACCACATAGGTTTTCTCCTCCGGGTGCTCCGCATACATCCCACATCTCAAAGAAATGCGTGTCGGCAGGTTAATTAGCCTCTTTAAATTGCCCTAGTGTATAGGTGTGCAGAAATAGTATGTGAACGATGATCGATGGTCAGCATGGACTTGATGGGTGAAGGGCCTGTTTCCATGCTCTATCTCTATAAAAAATTCCTATTCCCCTCCTTACGCATGTGAGATTCTGACATTTTATTCTCTTTGATTGCCCTTCCTCCTAATTGCCTTATGAAAACTTGAACCACTTCAAGCACTCCATAGTGCTTGGATATAACTGAGTGACGAGCTGGGTGTCTTCACATGGTGGTTTAGAGTCAATTGCCTTATTGTGGGCATGGAGTCATACCCAGTGTCACGCAGTGCCCAGTGCCCAGACACCAGTGCCCAGTGTCACGTAGCATAAAAGATTTCTCTCCTGAAACAGACGGAAGGATTGTTAGCATCCAACGCTTTTATAGACACATTTCCAAATTCTTATTTCTAGATATTTAAGAATGCAATGCCAATTCTTAAACTGCCTTGGGAACTGACGCATATCGACAATGAGTTGGTGAATGGGGCATTAAGACTGCCAGGCTGAACACTGGAGATTACAAGGAGCATCAAGGTGCTAAGCTCTATGTTCTTGCAGGAGGTTCTACAGCAATGTGAGACCATGGTCTCCATTCTGAAGGTCATGTGTATTTTTTTGTAAGGGCTCCGCACCAACCCCATCACACAGCACCTACTTGTACAGGCAATGGGCAGAGGTGGCCCATATACAGGCCACAGAAGACCTTTCTTTTGTCCATCAGATCTCACTAGCTGGGGGTCAGCATTGGTTGGGATGGATTAGTGGGGCTGAAGGGCCTGTTTCCGTGCTGAATAAACTCCATGACTCTATGCAAGCAAGAAGCTCGAAAGGACGACAGCGGAGCTATCAAGGAGCCGCTTGCCGTCTGTCTGAGTGGAGAGGTAGCAATCGTGTGCAAACCATTCCTCTGGATCAATTGCTGCTCTGATTGATCTCAGGCGTGCAGCCATGAGGAGCTCATGGTCCCAGGGGGGCAAGGTGATGCTGCTCGTCTAGTAACAGGATGCTACTGATGTATTGGAAGACATGGCATGTCGAGAGATTACCATCCACGAGCGAAATGCTCTGCCACAGAAGCATTGTGGCTCCTTTTTGCCCTCCTATTAAATACATGAGGTGTATATAGGGTAGGCATTCTTTCCCATGATAGCGGGTGTAAAAAAAAAACAGGATGGCACAGGTTTAAGATGAGAGGAAAGAGATTTGAAAGGATTTGACGAGGAAGTGTTTTGAACTGAGAGTGATTGGCATGCTGGTGGAGCTGGTGTGATGCATTCACTACAATTAAGAGGCACCTAGAAAGGCACAGAACATAGAACATAGAAATGTACAGGAACAGGCCCATCAACCCAAAGTGTCCAAGGCAAATATGATGTCAAGTTAAACTAATCTGCTCTACCTGCATGTGATCCATATCCTTCCATTCACCGCATACCCATGTGCCTGTCTGTAAGCCTCTTAATTGGCCCTATCGATTCGGCCTCCACCGCTGCCCCTGTCACCCACCACTCTCTGTGTAAAAAAACCTTCCCTGCACATCTTCTGTAAACTTTGCACCTCTCATCTTAAAGCCTTGCCTCTGGTCTTGGACATTCCCACCTAGGAACAAGGTTCTGACTATTAACCTCCCTGTCACATGAACCAATCACTGACTATTAACCAATCTATACCCTATCTAAACCTGTTTAAATATATTTTAAACATTGTAATTGTACCAGTCATCTTGTTCCACATCTCACCAGGGTATGTACGCTGCCCTTTGGATCCCCTTTAAATCTTTCCCTTTTCACCTTAAATGTCCTCTAATTTCCAACTCTCTTAACCTGCAAAATGGGCAGTGACCATCCACCTTGTGGAGGTATGCAAATGTTCCTCATGACTTTACATACTTCCATAAGGTCTCCTACACTCAGTCTCCCACACTTCAGGCAGAAGATGTCCAGACTATCGGGACTCTCCTTATAATTAAGCCACAATACTCCAAGTGTGGTCTCACCAATGGCTTGTACAAATGTAATCAGGAATATCCCAATTCCTATACTCAATGCCTCCGGGAGGTCTCATCAATGACCACACTACAACTTCCAATAAGCCCTGAACTACATAGACTATTATTGTTACTATTGATCTATTATTTTTTGGGGGTTTTTTATGTCCACGTATGTGTGCGTTTGTGTGTGTGTATACATATGATTATATGTGTATGTATGTATGGGTATATATGTGTACGTACACTTTCTGCACCACCCTGTCATAAGGTCACAAGGTCATAAGCGATAGGAGTAGAATTAGGCCATTTGGACCATCAAGTTTACTTTGCCATTCAAGCATGGCTGATCTATCTTTCCCTTCTACCCAGGGGGGTGGAAAACATGGGGGTGGGGGTGGCCAGAGGCGACACGTCCCCCCCATGTTTTTGAGAGGTGGGGGACATCCCCCCCCCAAGTTTTTGTAATCCAGATTTTAAAATCTCCGCTTTCCGCGAGACTGTGGCGGTGGGATTGCTGATAGAGGGCACCGATTGGACGAGAGAGACGTCGGTCAGCAGGCAATGGGGACGGGACATGTTGATTCAGCGCGATGATTGGAGGAGGGAGGAGTGGGGTGTGGACTGAGGATAGAGTGTGGTGATTGGAGGAGGAGACGTGGCACAGACCTGCGCCTCATCCGCAGCCAGGACCGATCCTGGCCGGGTCTCCGGCGCTGTCCCGTCCCCACCCGAGTGCCCCCCCCCCCCCCTGGGGCCAGAGACGTCGGCAGTCAGAAGCGAGCTGTACCCCCAGGCCCACAGCCAGCGCAGAGAAGCAGCGCTAAACCCAGCTCACTCTGCCTGGTTAAACTGCCTGGGCTTGCGGGAAATATGGGCAGCGCGGAGAAGCAGCGCTGGTGTCCCATCAGTCCAGTCAGGGTTGTAGTTAACCCGGCAAGACAGGCAGAGTTGAGCTGCATTTAGCGCTGGGTTGAGCCTCCGAAGCCTCGCGCATGTGTGTGTGAGTGTGCGCATGCGAGCGCGGCCGCCAAAAAATTGTGTCCCCCAGTCCCCTCCATATTTTGTAAGCGGGTTCCGCATTTGCTTCTAACCCTATTCTCCTGCCTTCTCCCATTAACATCTGACACCCGTACTAATCAAGAATCAATCGCTGGCTTAAAAATATCCATTGACTTGGCCTCCACAGCCTTATGTGGCAAAGAATTCCACAGATTCACCACCCTCCGACCAAAGAAATTTCTCCTCATCACTTTACTAATCCTTTAATTCTGAGGCCACGACCCCTAGTCCCAGAATCTCCCACTAGAGGAAACATCCTCTCCAGATCTCTGTCTACCGGTGTCACCAATGAGTTGTGTGTATTTTATATATACCTTCAACATAAAACAAAAATCAAGGAAAAAAGGTGGGCAAGCCATAGCTAACAAGAAATCAAACATGTTTTTTTTCTTGAGTTCACGGAAGAGACACAAAACCTATTGAGAGTAGGCTAAATAATTGTATGTCTAAAATGAATGAGGAGCTCAAGGTAAATAGTAAAAACCAAGCGGCGGAGTCATTAATAAGACTTAACAATGATGGATCTGCAGTAGTTGCATCCCCAAGAAAACTGAAGGATGTCGCCATGGTGATAGTGGAGGTCCTGGTTGTCATCTTCTAAAATTCCCCTAAATTCTGAAATAGAGTTAGATGGGCAGCACGGTAGAAGGTGCTGCATTACAGTGCTAGAGACCCGGGTTCGATCCTGACTACGGGCTCCGTCTGTAAGGTGTTTGTACTTTCTCCCTGTGACCACGTGGGTTTTCTCTAGGTGTTCTGTTTTTCTCCCACGCTCCCAAGACGTACAGGTTTACAGGTTAATTGGCTTCGGTAAAGATTGTAAATTGTCCCTAGTGTGTGGTATAGTGCTAATGTACGGGGTTGAGCGCTGGTTGGTGCGGACTCGGTGGAACCGAAGCGCTTGTTTTTGCGCTGTATCTCTAAACTAAAACTAAGGACTGGAAGGCAGCAAACAGAACCCACTTATAGAAAGGCAAAGAGAGGAAAATGTGTACTGACCTTCAGATCAGAGTCAGTCTCATGTCAGCTTGTGGGAAACCTGCTGAAATCAGTTACTAAAGAAGCAGCACCAGGGCATCTCGAAAATAATAATAAGATTGGACAGAGTCACTGTGGATTTATGAAAGGGAAATCATGTTGACAAGTCTCGAAGTATTTTGAGGTTGTAACTGGCAGAATAGACAAGGGCAAACGAGTTGATCTGGAGCATTTGAAGTTTTAGAGGCCTTCACAAGGTTGTCCACATTGGAGATTATTAAAAGAGATAAAGATTGCACGTAATTGCAGGATAACATACTAGGACGGATTTAGATTGGTTTAGCTGAGCAGAACACAGGGAGTGTTAATAAACGCTTCTTTCAGGGTTGAGAGGTGTGACTACAAAGAGTGCCACAAGGAAAAGAGGGTCTGGCGATGCCTTACCTAGAAAGGATACCAAGGTTATAATGTCAGAAGCTCAACATGCTCAAGAGAAAACCTGGTCGCCTTCAGACATAGCAGACTGCAAACAGAGGGGAAGGAGCTGCCTTGGTCTGGTGAATATACTGCTTTCAAGCTCGTACTTTCTGCCGATCAGACAAAGGAGAAGAAGGAATGACTATTGTGGACATTTGGACACGTGAGTGAAATCCGTATCTTTTTCTCGTCGTGAAAGCCATCAAATCCCATTTTCTGAGGTGGCCGCTGGTTGCTCAGTGAAGCCAAAGGGGATGGATAAAAAAATAAAAACTTCCTTGCCAAATGCAGGACTTGGGTGGCCTGTTTGAATTTGTGGCTTAGCAGAAAATGGTGAGACACGGAATAGATCTAACGTGGTCATTTTGGGCAGATCTGATGGCAAGGAATCTGAGAATCGCCTTGACCTTGACGATGGAGAGAGAAGTTCAGTGACAGGTGCAGAATGCCACATTTGGCGTTGAAAGTAGACACAAAATGGTGCAGTAACTCAGCCGATCAGCAGCATCTCTGGAGAAAAGGAATGGGTGACGTTTCGGGTCGAGACCCTTCTTCAACTGAGAGTCAGTGGAGAGGAGGCATAGAGATATTGAAGGGTAAGGGTGGAGGAACAGCAGCTTAAATTTCGCTTGGGCAGCTTACAACCCAGCGGTATGAATATTGACTTCCATAACTTCAAGTAACCCTTGCTTTCCGCTCGATCTCTTGGATCTCTCGCTATCACCTCATTCCCTCATAGAGATATGTCTCCCCTCCCCTGACTCTCAGTGTGAGGAAGGGTCTCGACCCAAAACAGCACCATTCCTTTTTCTCAGAGATGCTGCCTGTCCCCTGAGCCATTCCAGCATTTCGTGTCCAACTTCTGTGTTCCTTCCTAACACACAGCTTTGAATGAATATTTTATCATTGAGGTCCAGGTAGTTACAACACCGTCTCTTGAGATTTTCTAAAGTTGCAACTGACATTGATATTGCTTCCTGCCACATCACCACTGACCCACACAGTTTGGTTTCTCCTTCAGTGCGGCCCACAGTGGAGCTGCTGAATAGCTCAGCAGATAAATGACCTGTGAAATACTCCTTGGTAGCTCTGGAGCACCCTGTGAATTTTAGAATACATTTGTGCGACTCACAATCAATAACACAATGCCAGCATTGTGTCCACTAAATAACAAGTAGACCAGCGATGAGCTCTATCTCAAATGAGACTATTCCATAACCATCACAATTTGGAACTTTAAGCTCCAATTTGTGCCTTTAATGGCAAAAGACACCAGCTGCTAGTGCAGTCATGTCATCATGGTGTATTGAATGTTGGTAAATGTCAGGAGTGTTTGTATGGATCACACAGCTAAGTGCCCAGTTCTTTAGGCTTTAGATTTTATAGATACAGTGTGGAAACAGGCCCTTCGGCCCATCAGGCCCGTGCTGCCCACTGATCAACCCAGGTCTCTGGCGCTGTTAATGCCTCTGTCCCACTTAGGAAACCTGAACGGAAACCTCTGGAGACTTTGTGCCCCACCCAAGGTTTCCATGCGGTTCCCAGAGGCTCCCAGAGGTTTTTGTCCTCCAGCAACCACCTTCAACTAGCATCGCAACCGGCTTCGCTAAAAAAATTACCGATTTTTAAAACGGGAAACCACTATCGACCATTAGGGAGGGACTGACAAAAACCTCCGGGAACCACACGGGAACCTTGGGTAGGGCGCAAAGTCTCCAGAGGTTTCCATTCAGGTTTCCTAAGTGGGACAGGGGCAGAAGGCAGCAACTCTACCACTGCGCCACTGTGGCAACAGTAGAGCGGCAGTATTATTTTGCAGTTGGTACAATTTCACCCTGAAATGATTGTCAGCACAATCTACTCCAGAGTAAAGATAAGACACAAAGTGCTGGTGTAACTCAGCGGGTATGCAGCATCTCTGAAGAACATGGGTGGGTGACGTTTTGGGGTCAGGACTGAAGAAGGTTTTCAATCTCAAGAAGAGCCCCAACTCAAAATATTACCAATCCATTTTCTCCAGAGATGCTGCCTGACTTGTTGAGTTACTCCAGCACTATGCATTTTTTTTTATAACCAGCATCTACAGTTCCTTTTCTTCTTCCTCCAGGTTAAATTAGGAAAAAATGTGATTTTGACATCTAGAAAGTGTGGATACATCATCCAATTTCAAGCATAATTGTTCAACTTATGTCGGCGCAGTGTGGTGTGGTGGTTGCAGCGGCAGAGTTGCTGCTTACCACGCCACACACCCGAGTTCGATCCTGACTACTGATTCAAGATTCAAGATTCAAGAGAGTTTATTGTCATGTGTCCAGATAGGACCAATGACATTCTTGCTTTGCTTCAGCACAACAGAATATAGTAGGCATAAATAAATACAGAACAGATCAGTGTGACAAATGCCATTGAATATATATCTATACGCATATAAAAAAGCAGATAAAGTGCACATGGGTACTAATGTTCAGAGTATTGTTGAGTTGAGTTTAATAGCCTGATGGCTGTGGGGAAGTAGCTATTCCTGAACCTGGATGTTGCAGATTTCAGGCTCCTGTACCCTTTTACCTGAAGGCAGTGGGGAGATGAGTGAGTGGCCAGGATGGTGTGGGTCCTTGATGATGCTGCCAGCCTTTTTGAGGCAGCGACTGCGATAGATTCCCTCGATGGTAGGGAGGTCAGAACCGATGATAGACTGGGCAGTGTTTACAACTTTTTGCAGTCTTTTCCGCTCCTGGGCGTTCAAGTTGCGAACCAAGCCACGATGCGACGGTCAGCACGCTCTCTACTGTGCACCTGTAGAAGTTCGAGAGAGTCCTCCTTGGACATACCTGTCTGTACAGTTGTACGTTCTCCATGTGTCCACATGGGTGTTCTGGTTTTGGTCTCACACTCCAAAAACGTGCAGGTTTGTAGGTTAATTGGCTTTGGTTAAAATCGCAAATTGTCCCCAACGTGTAGTTGGGGCTGGTGTGTGGGGATCGCTGGTCGCGCGGGACTCAGTGGTCGAAGGGCCTGCCTCAGCACTAAACGAAAAAAAAACTAAAAGTTCCATTCCTTAACCATGCTTAATGCACGCTTATGCAGCTCTAGGGTTTAACATTATAACGTTCCCGCAAAGCACCTTAGACCACCTTACTGCATTAATGCAAGCTTGTGAGTGGAAACATATAGCGCTGCTTGCGTACCCACTGGGGAATGGATGTTTGTGATTGTGTATGTGAGAGTAAATAAAAAGGACAAAGTAGGATAAAAAAAACTACATTCTCATGTGTCTGAAGAGGTGAACAGAAACTGTACACACACAAAAATCAAAACAGAAGATGAAAAGCAAAGCAAGCAAGGGGGCAATTGCAAAGGATTGCCATCAGTCTAGTAACAGGCAACTGTCATGATGCATTTCTTTTGATCTTTCGGAGAGTCCCTGTAACCCCCCCTCTGTTTTCGCTCCCTTCTCTACCGCATCTTCCACTCAAACCTCTGATCTTGTTAGGTGAAAGAGTGGTTTGATCGTCACATCAATTTGAACTGTGGGTCGGCAGCAACGCAGAAGCAGGACCTAAAATAATGAGCTCACGCTGCCCTTATCTTTACACCATCCTGACACAAATAATGAGGAAGTGCTATGTTGGTTTGAAGCAGAGGTCAAAACAATTTACAAGACAGAACGCAAGAACCAAAGCTGCATTAGAAATAATGAGCGAGATGAAAGAAGAGAAAATATTTTTAACGCCAAGTAAAATGTTGCAAAATTAGTTTTTAAGCGACAGAAGGAATCCAGGGTGAACTTTACCTTAAACGGTGATGCAGCGGAAGAGTTGGTTCCTTACAGAAAAGATCCTATAGCAAGCAAGATAGATCACTCGACGAAAAAGACGTAGTACGGGCATGGGCAGATTCTGGGTAAATTTTCGGCCCATTTCCGTAACCGGCTTCCGTCTCTGCACCAAAGATCCCATAGCGGAGCAAAGATACTAGTGCAGGGACGGAAGTCGGTTACGGAAACATCCTTGTAAAAATAAAAGTTATTTGGGAAAAATCTTCTCCTCATTTTCAGAATTATAATTTATTAACACAAACTGTTCCCCCCGCAACGCTGATTACACTGCGAGTGGGGTCGGTTTACGGAAATGGATGAAAAAAAGGCCCATGATCCACTTTGTTGCGTACTACACGTCAGCCCATTGCATTCTCAGGAGTGATCTATCGTACTTCGCTATAGGGTCTTTGCCTTACAGCGCCAGACCTCCGGGTCAGATCCTGACTACGGGTGCTTGTCTGTACGGAATATTACCTTCTCCTCCTGACCTGTATGGTTTTTCTCCGAGATCTTCGGGTTCCTCTCACACTCCAAAGACATCCAGGTTTGTAGGTTAATTGGCTTGGTATAAATGTAAATTGTCCTTAGTGTATGTGGGATCGTGTTAATGTGCAAGAATCATGGGCCAAAGGGCCTGTTTCCACATTGTATCTCTAAATTCAGAGCTGCAGTTGAATGTTCTTTTCTCAAAGCATAAAGTGCTGGAATAATTCAACGGGTCAGGCAACAAATATGATGGAATGGACAGCAATATTAGAGGTCGGGACCCTTCTTCAGTCCCATCCCAAAATGTGTCTGTCCATTTCCTCCGCAGATGCCGCTGACCCGCTGAGTTATCTGTACTTTGTATCTTACTCAGGATTCCAGTATCTGCAGTTCCTTGTGTCTCCAATGTTCTTTTCTGTTGGTTAGTACAGATCGCCATGACGTTATAAAATGGCTGAGCAGGCAAGAGGGTCTGAGTATCTTTTGCTGCTCCTATTCATACGCGATACAGAAAAGAGGGAAGGAGAGAGAATTGGAATGAAATACACAAGGAAATATCATGCTGAAATACTAAGAGGTAGCATATCATCAAAACTTGAAAATTGTGCATTTCAACCTTTGCCTGACTTTCCAAGCATACCGCAATGGTCCTGTGATCATTGTCACCTTCTCTGCATCCAACTTTTTTATCATTTCCTTTTTTCCTGTCACTTTCTCCTGCATCAAATGCCTTCGGTCAGTTTAATCACACCTAATCAACCCTTTTGTTTCTTTTCTCCCTTTATAAAGGAGTGGAGAGAAATGAGCACAAAAACAAAACACCAACCTTTTTTCTAATAAAATAGCAGGGTAATTATTTCAGAAAATATGTCAAAAATAATGATAGTCATATGGAAACCAAGTACATAAAATTAACGTGAGCCATTTGTAGCCACCAGCTTGATTTTAAAAGGAGAATTACTCAATCATCTCCCCTCTGCAGGCCATCGTGTCGGACCATGCAGTCTTGTTGAAACTTGTTCAAATCAAATAGCTTTGATTTCCAATGAAAGGATATTGTCACCGAATCTGAAACCTGTCTCTTTCCTATCAATGCTCTCGGACCTCCAAATATAATTGCATTTTCAGTTTTCCAGGAATCATACAATTTTCCGACCCGACCTAAAACATCACCTATCCATGTTCTCCAGCGGTGCTGCACGTGGATCTTTTTATTTAAGGGGTGTCAGGGGTTATGGGGAGAAGGCAGGAGGATGGGGTTAAGAGGGAGAGATAGATCAGCCATGATTGAACGGAGGAGTAGACTTGATGGGCCGAATGGCCTAATTCTCCCCCTATCATTTATGAACATGAAAACAGCATCTGTAGTTCCTTGTTCCTACTTTCACCAATTGTTCCTTTCAGAAAAAAATTGTCCCACTCCACTCAATACTCTGAAAATGGTTTCTTAAGAATTTCTCCAATTCCCTTTGGAAAATATTATTTAAGCTGCTCCAAACACTCATTCAGGTAATGTCAGATCAAACAATATACTTTTATTCAAAAAATCCTGTCCTATTATTAAAATATTCATCATTGATGACCCTGTCTTCTCTGTTAAACCCTTACACAATTTGAACAGAGATTGTTAAAAAAAAAGGGGATTGAATAGATTATTAATCATTTTTGTTAACTATCTTTGGTTCAAACAGACAACAGTCCCAGATTCCAGATTCTGACTCAAGAAATACTGTGCATCTACACTATCTATTCTGGAATAGATTATGTTGAATGCACAGAGTCCTTTCCCCAAAATAGGGGAATCAGAGAACATGGTGAGTGGGGAAAGATTTAATAGGAACCTGAGGGGCAACTTTTTCACATAGATGGTGGTGGAACATGCTGCCCAGGAGGTAGTCGATGCAAAGTACCATAAGAAATTTAACAGTATTTGGACAGGTACATAGATAGGAAGGGTTTAGAGTGGCTATGGGCTACACCTGGCAGATGGGACTAGTATAGATGGGGCATCTTGGTCGGCTTGGGCAAGTTGGGACGAAGAGCCTTCTCACATGCTGTATGACTCTATGACTCTATATCTCTACGTTTAGAAAGTAGATGTTGTTTATTTGCACCAAAGAATTATACTGACCTAGACACAAAATGCTGGAGCAATTCAGCAAGTGATGCAGCATCTCTGGAGAGAAGGAATGGGCGACGTTTCGGGTCGAGACCCTTCTTCAGACTGATGTCAGGGGAGGGGTGGGGCAAAGATAGAATGTAGTTGGAGACAGTAAGACTGGTGGGAGAAGGGGGAGGGGATGGAGAGAGAAAAGAAGGGCTATCTGAAGTTAGAGAAGTCAATGTTCATACCACTGGGGTTATACTACCCAAGTGAAATATGAGGTGCTGTTCCTCTAATTTGCACTGAGCCTCACTCTGACAATGGAGGAGGCCAGAAAGGTCAGATTGGGGAATGGGAGGGGGAGTTGAAGTGCTGAGCCACCGGGAATCGGGTAGGTTAAGAAGACTGAGCAAAGGTGTTCAGTGAAAATTATACTGACCTTGTAAAACAGAATGCTGTCGATTTCCGTCAGTTTGAATGCTGCACGTTACTGCCATATTGCTGTGCGTGGTCACTGGTGAGATGATAAGTTCGGAAGTAAATGTGTACTTAGTTGTGTAGTTCTTATGTTCAAACTGGGGATTTGTATTAACTGGTCCCTCTTTTACAATGATAAGGATGGGGTTGTCATCTATTATCCAGATGATAATTTTCCAAGGCAATGATACAGTGCAGTTGAATGCGGCATCAGAGTGGAAGCAAAGCAAAGGCGTTTTTTGGGACCTTCTATAATTGCAGTCGATAAACACACACCTAAAAGATAAACAGTTGATATTGAATAACAGTACAATTCAGTCAATCTACAGGATGAATCTGAAAGAAAGGGGGAAAAATTGACAATGAAAGTAGTCTTGACTTTCAAGTCCATAACAGTCGGACTGCACTCGTAAATTTTCCACAGGGTCTGGGTATCATTAAGTGGAGACTTCAAAGGCAATGTGAATCTAACTACATTACTGTGAAATGTAGCCAATGTCAAATGTATAAGATTGTCTAATTTTAAGAGAGGAAACTATTCAAGCACAGAGGCCTATAAATAGGCCTGTGACCATTTTTTGGTATATGGGAGTATCTGGTGACGTCTGAACACAACTCACATCTGAAAGGCAACGGAACCTATTGGGAAATGTAAAGGAAGGAACTGCAGATGCTGGTTTACACCGAAGATAGACACAAAATGCTGGAGTAACTCAGCAGCAGGCAGCAACTCTGGATAGAAGAAATGGGTGACATATTCGGGTCGAGACCCTTCTTCATCTCCGTCCCCAATAAATAACAGGATGTGACTTTTGCACTTGATGGTAGGAAATCACAGGCTGCTGCTTGACACAACACCCACAACGCACTGTCTCCAATGGAATAATGTGATGAAGGAGAAATGGACATTGAAGATCAAAGAATCGGAACTATTAGGACCAGATAGTTCAGTTGGGAACACTCACTCTCGCCTCCGACTCAGAAAATGTATTTCAAGTCTTATTGCAGGGAAATAACCACAGAAGTCTAGACCCTGAAAATTCTATGTAATTTCTCTGGGGAGAGATAACTGTGGGCAATATTTACCTGGAAATATTAGGCACTGTACAGGATGTGATAAATGGATAGATTAACAATAATTACTGCTTACTTTTTAGGTACACAGCACGGAAACAGGCCCTTTGGATTGAAGGGCCTATATCCACGGTGTATTTAAGAGAGAGTTAAATAGAGCTCTTAGGGCTAATGGAATCAAGGGATATGGGGAGAAAGTAGGAACGGGCTACTGATTTTCGATGATCAGCCGTTATCATATTTAATGGCGGTGCTGACTCGAAGGGAGGAATGGCCTACTCCTGCACCTAATTTCTATGTACCTCTAAAACTAAAAAAACTAACACTAAAAAAAACTAAATTCTTCCCAATTTTCAGCTTAGCACCTGGCATTTCCCAGGTCAAATACAGTTCACAAATAGTTGCAGATCAAACCTATGCTTATTCTCTGCACCCTCTAATTTGGAAGAAGACCTCGCATTGTTCCAGTGTGACACTGCCCACGCTTAGTACTTTAGGCCTATCAGCGACATTGCCAAGAGTGAGCAGTCTACTGCCACAGCCCTCTATCCCCTTAGAAGCAGATCGGGAGAGTCAAGCCTTATTTAACATATGATTGTAGCTGACAGATTGGACTCCCATCACACCAGTGTAGGTTGAATGTTGGCACAGAACTAAACGATGAATCATTGGTTACTAACAACACAAACACTTTCTATTGTAAACCCTTTAAGGTACCAAAATATTTGAGATGTTTCATAGGCTGTTATTGCCCAAAATTGTTATTAAACAAAACAAGTCATGCATTAGATGTTTTAGGAGACATTTCTGAGGAAAGAGAGAGAAGCGGACAGATTTATGGAAGGGATTCTAGATGTTCAAATAAAGGCAATCAAAAGTCTAACTGTCGGTGAAGAATACTTGAATTTATTTTACTTTAGGGATACAGCGTGGAAACAGGCCCTATGGCCCGCATTGACCAGCGACCACACCGTACACTCTACGGACAATTTACAATTTTACCAAAGCCAATTAACCTACAAATCTGTACGTCTTTGGAATGTGGGAGGAAACCGGAGCACCCAAGAAGTCCAACGCAGTCACGCAGGAGGACGTACAAACTCCGTACAGACAGTACCCACAGTCAGAATCAATCCCGGGTCTCTGGTGCTACGAGGCAGCAGCTCTACCGCTGTGCCACCGTGCCGCACAAAAGTAGTGAGGAACGTTTCCACCCAGAAAGGTGTCTATGACCAGAGGGCGCAGGTTTAAGTTGAGGGGTCGAAGATTTCGAGGTGACTTGAAGGAAAAAGTTTACACCCACTGTGCTGTTGAGATCTGGTACACACTGGCTGCAGGGATGGGGACATCACAACAATCATATTAGGGCCATAGTGAGACCACACCTGGAGTATTGTGTGCAGTTTTTGGTCCCCTCATTTGAGGAAGGACATTCTTGCTATTGAGGGAGTACAGCGTCGGTTTACAAGGTTAATTCCCGGGTTGGCGGGACTGTCATATCCTGAGAGAATGAAGCGGCTGGGCTTGTATACTCTGGAATTTAGAAGGAGAGGGGATCTTATTGAAACGTATAAGATTATTAATGATTTGGACACGCTAGAGGCAGGAAACATGTTCCCGATGTTGGGGGAGTCCAGAACCAGGGGCCACAGTTTAAGAATAAGGGGTAAGCCATTTAGAACAGAGATGAGGAAACATCTTTTCACACAGAGAGTTGTGAGTCTATGGAATTCTCTGGATACTTTCAAGAGAGAGCTAGATAGGGCTCTTAAAGATAGCGGAGTCAGGGGATATGGGGAGAAGGCAGGAACGGGGTACTGATTGGGGATGATCAGCCATGATCACATTGAATGGCGGTGCTGGCAAGAAGGGCCGAATTGCCTACTCCTGCACCTATTGTCTATTGTCTATAACATTTAGGACAGGCCAACCATCGGCCACCCATCCACACAATATCCATGTTATCCCATTCTTAACACAAGGCACAATTTACAGAAAGGAGCTAATTGACCTACAAACCTGCACATCTTTGGGATATGGGAGTAAAACGGAGGTGCCAGTGAAAGCCTACGCGGTCACAAGAAGAACGCACAGACAGCACCTGGGTCAGCATCAGGGTCTCTGGCACTGTGAGGCAGCAGTGATACCACTGCGCCAATGTGTTGGCATTTAAACAATATGTTACCTCATAATCAGGGAGAGATCATAAGATCATAAGTGATAGGTGTAGAATTAGGCCATTTGGCCCATCAAGTCTATTCCGCCATTCAATCATGGCTGATCTATCCGTCCCTCCTAACCCCGTTCTCCTGCCTTCTCCCCATAACCGCTGACACCCGTACTAATCAAGAATCTATCTATCTCCGTCTTAAATATTTCCACTGACTTGGTCTCCACAGCCTTCTGTGGCAAAGAATTTCACAGATTCACCACCCTCTGACTAAAGAAATTCCTCCTCATCTCCTTCCTAAAAGTACATCCTTTAATTTTGAGGCTATGACCTCTAGTCCTAGACTCTCCCGCTCTCCCTCCCCGCATCCACTGTATTCAAGTCTTTCACAATTCTAGCAGAGGAAAAATAAATGTTTTGTTTTCTGTCCTTTGATTGATTAAGCTGGTTGCGTAATTATTTTTTAATTTGCTTACAGAAGGGGAACATCACTGACTAAACCAGATTCACTGTACCAGTGCTAGCTGAGCTGCTGGAGAGGAAGAGTGAATCACATTAATGGACCTGGTCCATTAAGGCCACTTAAGGCTGCTTTGGAATTTTTGGAACCTATTACATAACAAGAAGGACGGCACAGTGGCTCACTGGTAGAGTTGTTGCCTTACAGCGCCTGAGTCGCGGGTTCGATTCTGACTATGGGTGCTGTCAGTACAGAGTTTGTATGTTTCCTCTGTGACTGTGTGGGTTTTTTCCAGGTGCTCCTGGCTTCCTCCCACAGTCCAAAGACTTACAAAGTTTGTATATTAATTGGCTTCTGTAAATTGTCCCTCCTGTGTAGGGCAGGGTTAGTGTACGGGGTGATCGCTGGCCGGCACGGACTCCGTGGAGCGAAGGGCCTGTTTCCATGCTGTATCTCTCAGAAGAATGTTAGAGAGATACAGCATTCCACATTCCAAAGGCATGCAGGTTTGTAGGTTGAATTTGCCTCTGCAAATTGCCCCTAGTGTGTAGGATGCAAAAGTGGGATGGCATAGAACTAGTGACAACAGGTGATCGATGGTCAGCATGGACTCAGTGAGCCAAAGGGCCTGTTTCCATGCTGTATCTCTATAAAGTCAGAAGTCTAAAGGAGGGGGAAATTTGAAGGGATGAGTTTCAAGGAAGGAATTTCATTTGAAGGAATTTATTTCACTGCAGCTGTATTAAAAAGTGCTTCTATGGACAGACTACTTACCTAATGATATGCTAAATAATGCTAGTACTCTTCGAGCAGTCACCATGATGTACCATGAATTTCACGTCAAAGGCTGTGCCTGAAATAATAAAAATCTTGATTATTAAAAGAAATATAACAATAACCAGCTCTAATGCTCAATTACATCATAATTTTGGCTGGTTAAATTTTTTTTGCCATAACTCAAGATAAACAGTGCACGCAGGAAGTTTGTTTTTGGCAAGAATTACTGAATATTCATTTAACAGGACAAATCTAATTTGCCAGACTGGGTAGCAGATAAGTAATCTACAGTGAACTCTGGTGTACAGACAAGACTCCCTACAGAGGAAATAGAAAGAATGGGGATCATTCCTGCCATTTGGCTGAATATTGTAGAACAGGTGAACAGATATCCAACATACGGATAGGTAGCACATATACATACTATAAAAATCCACAAGCTGTAGATCCTGTATGTTAAATAAAAGGAGAAAATTCCAGAATTCACAAAGATGTTGCCAGGACCAGAGGGTCTGAGCTCTATAGAGAGGTTGAGTAGGCTGGGTCTCTATTCCTTGGAGTGCAGGAGGATGAGGGGCAATCTTATAGAGGTGGATAAGATCATGACAGGAATAGATGCACAGAATTTCTTGCCCAGAGTAGGGGAATCGAGGACCAGAGGACCATAGGTTCAAGGTGAAGTGTAAAAGATTTAATAGGAATCTGAGGGGTTACTTTTTCACACATGTGTATGGAACAATGTTCCAGGTGGGTGTATGGAACAAGCTGCCAGAAGAGGTAGTTGAGGCTGGGACTATCCCAACGTTTAAGAAACAGTTATGCAGGTATATATATAGGAAAGTTTGGAGGGATATGGACCAGGCGCAGGCGGTGGGAACTCGTGTAGCTGGGACATGTTGGCTGGGTGTGGCAGGGTTGGGCAGAGGCCTGTTTCCTCACATGTTTCCATCAATTATCTAATTGGTCAGCAGATCAGGCAATGTCAGCAGAAAACAGAAATAGGAACTATGGTGAGGTTGAGATTTCTTGTCTAGGCAAACTTGTATTAACTCTGTTTCTCTTTCACTGGGTTGGCCAGTCCTGCTGAGTTTCATTGTCTGTTTTGCATTATACTCTAAAATAGGAACGCTGTATCCATCAGGCATCTGTAACTCAATGCCCCGCCCACTGCACTCATCATTATCTTGTGATTTTTCAAATACTCATTGAAATTAGGTCATGCAGGAATCTCAACCAATGACATTGTGCTATTCCTCTGAATAAACCTTTGTTTAGTTTAGTTTAGTTTAGAGAACAGCGAGGAAAACAGGCCCTTCGGCCCACCCGGGCCGCGCCGACCATGATCCGACTTTATCACTAATCTATAGGACATTTTTTTTGTACACTTTCCAAGCCAATTAACCTAAACAAACCTGTACGTCTTTGGAGTGTGGGAAGAAAACCGAAGAGCTCGGAGAAAACACGCAGGGTCACGAGGAAACCATACCCAAAATCCGTACAGACAGCACTGTAAGGCAGCAATTCTAACGCTGCACCACCGTGACGCATGTGTGTTTTCTGGTGCAGTTATTTAATTAGTCTTTAGTTTTTTTTTCAGAATTCCCTTCCACTACATTCACTCATGGGACTGTATTTTACTGACGAACAATTTGCTGCCCTGTTTCAATAAAGGACAATGGACATTTACTGTCATTCAGTCATCTAGCTCCTCACCTGCGTGCAGCAAAGACTTACAAAATCGTTGTCTAAGCACAAAGCATTGGCCTCAACGCAATAATTTGGAAAACTGCCCAGGTATCTTCTGTTTCCAGAAGCAGGCCGTCCAACTGGCTAATTACTAAATTATCCAGTCCTCATCTTCAACATGTGATGAAATTGTCACAACTGTTCTATCACAGCACTTATCCCTTACCTTGCTCAGACGAGCCAATTTTGGAATATTCTCAAGCCATGATCAGTCTTGATCCAAACATGGCCAAAGGGTTAAATTCCAGAGTTGGACTGTGGCTAATGCCTTTGACATCAAGGACGCATTTGACTGTTCCTCGGGTGGTGAGCCGGACCCAAACATCTTCAGCTGATTCTCGATGATGTTCCTCCCATCTTAAGGTCAGAAGTGGGGTGCTTCATTGATGATTGCACAACTTTCACTTCCATTTGCAAATCCTCAGCAAATGAGGCTGTCCATGCCTATATGCAACAAGACCCACGACAACACAGTGGAGTAGCACTGCAGCACAGCAGTGGAGTTGCTGCCTTACAACGACGGAGAAGGAGGTTCGATCCTGACTACGTGGAGTCTGCGTGGAGTTTGTATGTTCTCTCTGTGACGTTTCTTCCAGGTGTTCTGCCTTCCTCCCACATTCCAAAAACGCTTGTTGGTTTGAGGTTTGTGGATTCTGTAAACTGTCCCTAATGGATAAGATAGAACTAATGTACTGGTGATTGCTGGTCAGTGTCGACTCAGTGGGCCAAAGTGCCTGTTTCCATGCTGTATCTCTCTGGTTAATTTGTCCAACATTAAATCTAGAGATTCGTTTGAATGACCCACATGTCGACTGTGGTTACAAAGAGCAGTCGGAGGCTGGGAAATCTATTGTGAGTGACTCACTTCCTGACACCCAAACGTCTTTCCATCATGTAAGGGTGGCACAGGGGTAGAGTTGCTGCCTGACAGCTCCAGAGACCCGGGTTTGATTCTGTCTACGGGTGCTTGTCTGTATTGAGTTTGAACGTTCTCCCTGGGTTTCCTCTGCGTGCTCCGATTTCCTCCCACTTTCAAAAGACGTGCAGGTTTGTAGGTTAACTGGCTTCTGTAGATCATCACTATTGTCAAAGATAGAAGTAGCATAGGGGTGATCGTTGGTCAGTGCGGACTCGCGCAGCATCTCTGAAACTAAAAACTAAAACCATTTGTTGGGCACGCCACAAATGTGGTCAGTATTCTCCACTTGCTCAAATGAATACAGTTCCAACAATTCTTAAGAAGCTCAACACCATCTTGGAGAAATAAGCCCAGTGGAAACTATCTACCATCTATGAAATGTGCTGGTATGGCCCAGGCTGCGGACCTGAGATCCTGAGAGCGATGCCGTCTGGAGCTATACTCCTGTAGGACCACCCATGGCGGTAAGGTCGAGGGAGAGGTCCCTGACAAAGAGCAATCCAACCAAGACCTCAACAGTGGAAGAGGCAGAGGACGATGGCTGACCTTAGTGGAGCGTCACAACAGCTGGGAAGGCGGATGAAGGCTGCAGCAGAAAAGGGTCTCCGGTCGTCTTGGACTCCGTGCCACTGGATCCTGACCCAGATCTGTCAAGGACCGTGTGGTGGCTGTCTGTGCACTAGTCTCCCCACGATAAACAAAGTCACGCACAGGCGAACTCCAATCCTGGAGACCACCATGGTGGGCCATGACCGAGGGGGGTAGAAGACCCAGGCTGCTCTGACAGCACAACACCAAACCCCACAAATCTACACACACCAACAATGGCAAGGCAGTGGACCCAATCCCAAACACCACCACCTACAGCAAGGGTTCCCAACCTGGCATTAATATACCCCCAGGGGGTAATTTTTGATTACCTAGGGAATAAATACGTTATTCTGGATTTATCCTTATTTTTCTCATTGACTGATGTGGTTTGGTTCTGGTACACCGGTATCTGTTCATCATTAGTTGTTCATAAATAAGTGAAATGAAATTGTTATGTGCTATTAAAGTTGCCAGAGGTAAACAGGACGAAAAAGGTTGAGAACCCCTAACCTACAGCTTCTTTCCAAGTCGCACACCATCCTTAACTGGAAATATATAGCTGTTCCTTTAGCGTCATTCATTTTAAATGCTAAGTCTTCCTCCCAAAGGTCATTGTCAGAGTATCTTCATCTGTAGGACTGCGGTGGACGATAAATGTTGGCCCTGCCGGGGACCCCAAGATCACAGAGAATGACTTTATTGAGAAAATAAAAAGCATTCGGGAGGGTAAGGAAGACAAGAGGACAAGTGATAAAATATTAAGTAGACAAACAAACCAACTTTGTTCATGAATCTCTGGGGATAGCAGAACAGATGGATAAAGTTATAAAAAAAGACACACAGGATTCTTACTTCATTGGTGGGGATTAAAGCACTTAGACACAGTGGCACAGCTAGCAGGGCTGCTGCTTCGATCTGGGTTCAATCCTGACCTCGAGTTTTTATGTCCACCCTGTATCATGAGGTTTCTTCCTTCACTTCAGTTTCTTCTCGCGTAACAAAGGCATGCTGCCAACTTGTCATGAAAAGATCATTGTGAAGCCACTGAAGAAGGTCGGCTATTGTAAGTTGCTGTTAGTGCCTAGTTGTGCGGTAGAATCTGGAGGGAGTCATATAGTATAGCAGTCTAGAAACAGGCCCTTCGGCCCAACTTGCCCATGCTAACCAACATGCCCAGCTAGACTGTGTAAAATCTGTGCAAAATGTGGATGGCACACGGGAACGGCAAGGTAGAATCTAATGGATATCATAAGTGCTGGAGTACTAGTGAATCAGGCAGCATCTCTGGAGGACAAGCATAGGTGACATTTCAGATTGATGCCCCTCTACAGAGTCTGAAAAAAGGGTCCCACCTAAAACATCGAAACGGGCAGTTCTGACGTTAGGTCCTGACCCAAAATGTTGCCTATTCATGTGCTCCAGAGATGCTTGCTGATCAGCTGAAAAAATGCGGCTTTGTCCTGCCTGTCCGAGATATATTTTCTTGGGCTGGTAGCTAATGCTGAAGAAATGTTCTGGCTGCCGTTCCGTGAATTTTTTTTAAACCGCGGGACAATTTCAGCGCTGGAGTAAAATAAAAATCCGCTTCTAATGCCGTCAGTAGCGATAACGGGACGGATCTCACGTACGGGACAGCTAAAGGTAAACCCCGTATATTTTACATATTAACGTGCTCTTAGGTTTACCTTAATCCACATTTTACGTTGCGAAAAGGTGATTTAGGCCCCATACAAACCGGCAGTATTTTTCCTGCCGATATGGGGTTTAAATTCACCGCAACCACAACGTTCAATCGATTCAGTTCCACAAAATCCCACTCGCCAAGATGATTTAAAGGGCCATTAATTTACGGGATTTAAACACTAAATTCCTTCCATTTTGGCCTATAAATTCATGCCAATGAGATTTAAAAATCTTGTTATATTGTGAATTATTGTGTGAATGTTACTTGGACATTTAGGCTATTTAAAATGTTAATCTTTTCTTAAGAAAGATGGATAGATGTTTAGATCTAGTAATGGAATGTTGTAATTCCTACAAATTAGGTAAACTACTAATTATATGCTTTAATTTCAGGTCATCCAAGTAAGATTGTTTCATATTTGTTTCAGAATGCTTCAATTTATAACTAAAAATGTATTTCAGTTCTCTTAATTTTTAAGAAAGTTATGGACTTTTGATTGTCCTTAATCACAGCTTTTATGTTAAGTCAATGGAAAAGCAGTAGGGAACAAGATGCTAATTTCCGAGTATGAAAATGGCCATCACATTTTTAATACTGAAGATATGAATGTGAATTAGGTGTCAAATTAAACTTCTTTTTATGCTTTTTCTGATGGGATAAATTGCAGACTTGATTTTTAAAATCTCAAAATGTTGTAACATTGCTAGTAATAGATGTAGTGGAGTCTGGAACTCACAGTCTGAGGGCATGAGTGTGGCCATAAGCTGCAAGGTCAGTGAGGAATAGGTGGAAATTCAGAGTGGTGTTGTCCATTTCCTGCCAGCATGGGCAAGAGGGGCAGAGTAGCTTTTGGATGCTCTACATTCCTATTATTCACACCTAGCTACAGTCAGATCTCCCAACCATCAACAGGACAGTGCCTCACAATTAACAAACAGGACAGCAGTCAGTAGCCTACCACAGGCTAGACCTCTCCTCCTGGCCATCACTGGACACCTACAGACTGTTTACTATGGCCATGATCCAAACAGCCCCTCTAGATTCTGGGTACCAACCGAGGGTCCAAAGAGCCTCAGGCCTGGATAGAGTGAATGTGGAGGATGTTTCCACTCGTGGAAGAGTCAAGGACCAGAGGCCATAGAATAAAAGGACGTAACTTTAGAAAGGAGATGAGGAGGAATTTCTTTAGTCGAGAGCGGTGGAATCCCCCCCCCTCTGGTATTCATTGCCGCAGAGGCTATGAAGGTCAAGTCATTGAGGCGGAGATTGATTGTTCTTGATGAGTAAGGGGTGTCAGGGGCTTATGGGAGAAGGCAGCGAATGGGATTGAGAGGGAAAGGACATCAGTCATGATTGATTGGGGAGTGATGTGATGGGCCAATGGCCTAATTTCTGCCCCGAGTTCATTTTAACATGGACCTTCTTCCTACCTACCTTCCCTTCCAGCTTTTGGATTAATGGAAAGGATTCATGCCGGGAAGACTTCCAGCTTGTCAATCAGCTCCTAACGTTCTTTGAACCTCTCAAAGGAGCACCTTCAGTTAAATCCTGAGGGACCTTTGGAAAATCAGCACCCTCCTCTCATAAAATCCAGGCCAAATATAACTGATCCTTTTATTTCCTCAGGTGGAGCCTCGTCAAACTCCATCCCCTGCTGCGGATCTACCAGACGACAAAGCAGAGATTCGACTGAACTGCTTCCAGCTGTCAAGGTCACCACGGCCCTTAACTTTCAGGCTCCAACTGGTGACAGCATTGGCGACTCCCAGTTAAGTTCATTCGGGAGAGGAGCCACACCCTCCACACAATACTGGAGATTTTAACGTTTAAATCCGCCCCTTTTTCCTCAAAACTGCAGCATTGCTATCAGGCAACTGAACCATCCTAATCACAGAGCTCCTAGAGAGCAGTCCTGACCTCCCATCTACCTCAAGCTATCTTCAATCGGACTTTATTGTACTTTAACTTATAGTAAATGTTATACCCTTTTTCCTGAGTCTGCACACTGTGGAGTAACTGATTGTAATCATACATAATCTTTTCGTCGACAGGATAGCAGGCAACAAACAAGCTTTTCACTGCACCTCGGTAACGTGACAATAATAAACAAAATTAAACTAAGCTAAACAAATGAGGGCACAAACACCAACAGTAGCAACGAGCACTTGCATATCGTCGTTAACATAGAAAAATAAAGGCTGAAGTATTTATTTCCTGCAATAAAACTACCACTGCTCCCAAACAACTTTTGGAGCATTGGCACTGTTACAAATGTAGGAAACACAGCAGCCAAATTGTGCCCAGAAAGCTTCCACAGGCAGCAATATGACAACAACACTGGCAGGCTCGCTTGTGGAGTTGTCCGCAAAGTTAAGAAGGGCTAAGTATATTCTAGGTTCAGGTATAATGCCCCAGCTCCTTTTCAAAATAGGGCCAGAGGACCTTTTTCATTGCGAGTTCAGATTACAGACGGCGTCTGAACCATCCTCTCACCAGCTTGAGAGCAGTCCTGACCTACCATCTACCTCATTGGAGACCTTCAAACTATCTTTAATCGGATTTTATTGGACTTTATGTTGCTCTAAACATTCTACCCTCTATCCTGTATCAGTGTGGACGGCTTGGTTGTAATCATGTATAGACTTTTTGCTGACTGGAAAGCATGCAACAATAAAAGCTTCTCACTGTACCTTGGTACACATGACAATAATAAACAAATAAATTAAAGTAAACTAAACAAATCAAAAGAATTAGAGGCATAATTCCAAGGAATGAGTTTGACGACCACAATGACTATACTGATCATTATCACCTGCGGCCATCATAATGAAGTGCTTTGAGAGGTTCGTTAGGGCATTAGTCAACTTCTACCTCACAAAATAACTGGATCCGCTTCAGTTTGCCTATCAGCACAATGGGTCAATAGAAGATGTTATTTCACTGGCTTTCCACTGAGTTCTGGACCAGCTGGATAACAGGGATGCACAGGCGGCACAGTGGCGCAGTGGTAGAGTTGTTGCCTCACAGCGCCTGAGACCTGGGTTCGATCCCGACTACAGGCGCTGTCTGCACAGAGTTTGTACATTCTCCCTGTGACTACTGATGGGTTTTCTCCGGGAGCTCCAGCTTCCTCCCACACTCCAAATGCTTAGTAGGTTAATTGGCTTCAGTAAATTGCAAATTGTCCCTAGTGTGTAGGATAGTGCTGGTGTATGGGGGGGATCGCTGGTTGGCGCGGACTCAGCGGGCCAAAGGACCTGTTTCCAGGCTGTATCTATAAAGGAACACATACACCAAGTTGCTGTTCATGGATTGCATCACTGTGTTCAACATAATCCTCCCCTCCAAACTCACAACCACGTTTCAAGACCTCTGCACGTGCCTTTGCAACCGCTTCCTTGACTTCCTCAGGAAGATACTCCTCCTCACTGACCATCAACACAGGTGCAACTCAAGGCTACGTGCTGAGCCTCCTGCACCAGGGGCCGAATTTGGGCCCAGATCCAATTGCTTCAACACCCCAACCTTTTTTTGTTAAATAATTAACTGCATCCAAACGTAGGGACTGTGAGAAATTAGTGTACCTCTGATCGGTTCAATGGCCTGGATTGTTGGAAGTCCTTTGCTAAAGCGTCAGCACCAAAAGTTCCCTGCAAACTTCATTCAAGAACGCCAGTAACTCCCGATTGAGCCACGAGCAGCAATAGTTCGCTAAACCTTGGGTGAAAGCCTTGCTTTTTTTTAAATAAAGGCGTAAACAAGAGCAGCTTTCAGCCACACGGAAAAGTGCAGAGAGTCCGCAGAATAAACAAAGTCAAATCACTGGGCAACAAATATCAGACAGAGGGGCGAAAATAATCTTAGTACTGGAAATGAGTTTTGACTTAGCAGGCTCCTCCAATGACGTGTGAAACTGAATCTGATCAACATCTGATATAAAGTGAGGATTATTTGTGTGAGCATGTTAGAGGCTAAAGTCTACAGAAACTAAATCAAGGTTTAATGTTTAACTAACCACCCACTAAGTGCGTGACACACACCAATACCTACTGGTAATGCCTTCCCTCCCATGATGTAATAAGTGCTTGTGCTGATTTTGTTTTGAAAAAAATTCAGATCATGCTTGTTTCGTTTTTATTGATAATTGACGAATGAAAAGTAGGAAATATGTGCTTTTCAAATGTGCTGTTCCCAATGATCCAGATAATGAAAATAGAGCATTGGCTACTGACAATTGCCTTCAACAATCATCTTTCCTTCCAGTAAAGCAATGACTACATTTAAAAATGGATCATAAAATCATTCAAACCATTCCAAAAGGGGTGTGAAGCCACAGTTGGTTATTTTATCCTTGCCAAAAAGCCTCTGCATTACTTGGGAGAGAAGGGATTGGTTACAACAAATTGAAGAAACGTCACTCATTCCTTCTCTCCAGAGATGCTGTCTGTCCCGCTGAGTTACTCCAGCATGTTATGTCCATCTTCGGTGTAAACCAGCATCTGCAGTTCCTTCCTACACCCTGCATTACTTAACTGGAGCCAACATTGGGCTTAGTAATGGAGGCAGGGGTTAGTGATGGATGGATATTTTCTTGACTATTCTTACTACCCCAGCCTCTGAAGGCATTTACAGTATATACATTACAAACCGCGATGAACCGCTGAGATTGTTGCAGCTACTATAGCTGTGGTAAAAGCCTTCTTAGGCCAGGGCATCAAGGATAGTCAAGTCAAGAGAGTTTATTGTCATGTGTCCCTGATAGGACAATGAAATTCTTGCTTTGCTTCAGCACAACAGAACATAGTAGGCATTGACTACAAAAACAGATCAGTGCGTCCATATACCATTATATAAATAAGTCTGGATAGAAGTCTGGACGTCATGTTGCAGTTGTACAAAACATTGTTTAGATTATACTAAACACAAGATAACTCGCTGGGTCAGGCAGCATCTGTGGAGGGAATGGATGGGTGATGTTTTGGGCTGGGGTTCCTTCTTCAGACTGATCGTAGCAGGGGAGGGAAAACTGGAAAAGATTGTTTAGATTGTGTTTTGCTCATTACAGGTTACCACAGGGCAGGGAGGACGTGTGGCAATGGAGACAATGTTGAGGAGATTCATTGGGATGTCATCGGGAATGAAGAACGGCAATCATAAGAACTGAAATTAAATACGCTGAGGTTCATTTCACTGGAATCTAGGAAGTTGAGGAATGATTTTGTAAAGGCGTAGAAAATTATGAACGGTACAGATAGGATTGTTAAATTATTTTTTCTAGGGCAGTGGTATCTAGAACTAGAGGGCACGGGTTTAAGATGAGAGGGACAAAATGTTAAAGGAGATCTGATGTGGTGTGGGGTTTTCCACCACCAGAGAGCGGGTGGCTATCTGGAATGAGCTGCTGCAGGAGGTGGTAAAAGGCAGTTACGTCCCACGGTGTTTAAATTCAGTGGACAGATTACTTACGCATGAATGTCATAGAAGGATATGAGCGTGTGACTGAGGCAGGCAAGCGGGATTGGTAGGAGAGGCATCATGATCGGTATGGACAGATGACTGAGGGCCCATTTCTGTGCTCTACAGTTCGGTGGTAGCAAATATTTTTGAAGATCTTTATTCCCACGTGCAGTACACTGTTGGCCCTGGTGTGAATATATTATGGGGATAAGGCTCATTTGTTGGCAATGTTGAAGACGTATAGCTTTTACATAATTCTCCTTAACTGAGGTGAGAATTTTCACGTCCCAGATGTCCTTTTCAGTGCTGTACAACTCACTTTCTCACTTAGAAAGTGGCAATTGAACCGCAAAATGTCAAGGTCTAAGGCTGCTCCATTGACACAGGGGATCTATTCTATGATTGCCTCATGCACACGCAAACCAGAGCCATGGCCATCCCATTAGCACACAGGCCAAAAACACATCATGCCTGTGCCACATCACAATTCTATTAACTTGCCTTATCACTCAACACCAAAGTAGCTGGAAGTGTCAGAGACTAGAGGCCACAGCTTAAAGGTGACAGGGGCAATGTTTAAAGGAGTTGTGCTCGGCAGGTTCTTTTACACAGAGTGTGGTGGATGCATGGAACGTGCTTCCAAGTGTTAGTGGTGGAGGCAGATCTGATAGTCGCATTTAAAAGACTTTTAGTTAGGCACATGGATATGCAGGGAAAGGAGGGATATGGATCACGTGCAGGCAGATGAGATTAGTTTAAATGTGTAGGAAGGATCTGCAGATGCTGGTTTAAACTGAAGACAGACACAATAAACTGGAGTAACTCAGTGGGTTTCGACCCAAAATGTCACCTATTTCTTTTCTCCAGGGATACTGCCTGACCTGCTGAGTTACTCCAGCTTTTTGTGTCTGTCTTCGGAGATTAGTTTAACTTGGCATCATATTTGACACAAATATTCCGGGACCAAGGGCCTGTTCCTGTGCTGTGCTATGTTAATATCACAATCATCTCAAACATCACAATATAAGTTGACCCAGAATCCATAGGTTTTCTCTTTGGTAGTGGGCCAGCAGCCTGGCCCTTATTTCCCCATGCCTTTTGTGTGGAAAATGCAGATCTTAAATGTGCTGTTATGTACATGGATGTCCAAACAACCGTGCTCCTCAATGGTTTCTGGTTTCTCACCATTTATTCTGATTCAGATTTATTCAGATTCCAGAGACCACAGTGAGATAGTTGACTAGTTATTCTGATTTTGGTCAGATTGCCAAAGGAGGTTTAGTTTAGTTTAGTGTTGAGATACAGCGCGGATACAGGCCCTTTGGCCCACAGAGTCCGCGCTGACCAACAATCCCCGCACACTAACACTATCCCGCACACACTGGGGACAATATGCATTTACAGGAAGCTAATTAGCCTATAAACCTGTATGACTTTGGGGTGTGGGAAGAAAACGGAACTTCCAGGAGAAAACCCACGTAGGTCATGGAGAAAACGTTTAAACCCTGTGCAGACAAGCATCCATAGTCGGGATCGAACCCGGGTCCCTGGCACTGTAATGCAGCAACTCTACCGCTGCGCCGTCGTGCCACCGCATCTTGAAGGCACAAGGAACTGCTGGCAATGGGATCCTGAGCAAAACACAAAGTGTCAGGCAGCAGCCATAGGGGACATGGTTAGGTGATGTTTTGGTGTCAGAACCCTTCTTTTCAGACGAAGGAGACTTGAATGGCACACTGAAAAAAACCTCCTGTCTTGCATCAAGAAATTTCCTGGGAATAGTTCCACATCTCCAGTGAATGACAACACTTTCCCTTGCGATTACAGGAGAAGAGTTTGAGCGAGTGATATATCTAGACTTGGAAGCGAGAGCCAAGCTGATGCCATAATGCCATAAAACTTCTGCTGAAAAAACTGTCTTGCTTTGTTGAGCTCATGATAAAATTCATAATAAATCCACTGCTGCAGAAACTTGTCACAAACTTGTAGCAAAACAAAAATCACTCTTAAAGAAATTGCACTCATCATACCCAGATGAAGGGAAAATATTTCAGCTTGTCAGGTGGTTCAGATATCAGGCCTATAAATATAAGATAGTCAATAATAAATCACTATCAGATTAAAAATGAACTTCTTAACCCAGTTAGTAGTCCAAGTATAGGACATGTTACCACAATGTGTAATTCCCATATTTTCTTAAGACTTAGGAGGACATTTGGTCTATTCAGGCAATGCCAACTTAACCATATAACCATATAACAATTACAGCACCTCAAAACAATCCCAATCTCCAACTGGCTTATTTTTATTTAGTTTAGAGATACAGCGTGGAAACAGGCCAACCCGACCACTAACACTATCCTACACTAACACGCCCACTTCAATTACTTCCTCTGGCTGTTCGGTCCATATACCCACTACCCTCTGTGTGAAAAGGTTGTCCTTTAGGTTCCTTATGCAATCACCTCCTACAAGGCGAAACCAGGAGGCAGCTCGAATGTCGGCGAAATATCACTCCCTGACGAGCTCAATGCGTTTTACGCACGCTTTGGTATGGAGAATACTGATGTGCCTTCCCGAGCTTCCATTCGCTGTGATGGTATTTCAGTCTCAGTCACAGAGGTCGACGTCAGGAAATCCTTCAGAGGGGTGAACCCTCGAAAAGCGCCTGGACCTGATGGTATACCCGGTCGTGTTCTAAAAACCTGTGCGGACCAACTGGAGTTTTTACGGACATTTTCAACCTCTCACTTCTGAGGTCTGAGGTCCCCGCCTGCTTTAAAAGGGCATCAATTATAACAGTGCCCAAGAAGAGTAAAGTGACGTGCCTCAATGACTATTGACCAGTGGCACTAATGCCTGTGGTGATGAAGTGCTTTGAGAGGTTGATCATGGCGCAAATCAACTCCTACCTCGACCAAAACCTGGACCCACTGCAGTTCGCTTATCGCCACAACAGATCAACGGTGGATGCGATCTCGCTGGCCCTCCACTCCGCTCTGGACCACTTGGACAACAAAAACTCATATGTCAGGCTGTTATTCATCGATTACAGCTCGGCATTTAACAATCATTCCCTCCAAGCTGGTTACCAAACTCGCAGAATTGGGTCTCTGTGCATCCCTCTGCAATTGGATCCTCGACTTTCTCATTCACAGACCACAGTCTGTTCGTATTGGTGGAAATGTGTCAGCCTCGATAACAATCAGCACGGGAGCACCTCAAGGCTGCGTGCTCAGCCCCCTGCTGTACTCACTCTATACTCATGACTGCATAGCCGGTCACAGTGCGAACTCCATCATCAAGTTCGCCGACGACACCACTGTTGTGGGACGTATCACTGATGGGGATGAGTCGGAGTACAGAAGAGAGATCGAGCGACTGTCCATATGGTGCCAGCACAATAACCTGGCCCTCAACACCAGCAAAGCCAAGGAACTGATTGTGGACTTTGGAAGGAGTAGGATGGGGACCCACAGTCCCGTTTATATCAATATGGTTGAAAGGGTCAAAAGTTTCAAATTCCTGGGCGTGCAGATCTCTGAAGATCTTTCCTGGTCCGAGAACACCAATGCAATTATCAAGAAAGCACATCAGCGCCTCTACTTCCTGAGAAGATTACGGAGAGTCAGTTTGTCAAGGAGGACTCTCTCTAACTTCTACAGGTGCACAGTAGAGAGCATGCTGACCGGTTGCATCCTGGCTTGGTTCGGCAACTTGAGCGCCCTGGAGAGGAAAAGACTACAAAAAGTAGTAAACACTGTCCCGTCCATCAACGGCTCTGACCTTCCTTCCATCGAGGGGATTTATCGCAGTCGCTGCCTCAAAAAGGCTGGCAGTATCATCAAAGACCCACACCATCCTGGCCACACATTCATCTCCCTGCTACCTTCAGGTAGAAGGTACAGGAGCCTGAAGACTGCAACGACCAGGTTCAGAAATAGCTACTTCCCACAGCCATCAGGCTATTAAACCTGGCTCGGACAAAACTCTGATTATTAATAACCCATTATCTGTTATTTGCACTTGATCAGTTTATTTATTCATGTGTGTATATATTTATATTATGGTATATGGACACACCGATCTGTTTTGTAGTAAATGCCTACTATGTTCTGTTGTGCTGAAGCAAAGCAAGAATTTCATTGTCCTATCAGGAACACATGACAATAAACTCACTTGAACTTGAACTTTATAAATTGTTCCCCAGTCATCTTAAGCCTATGTCCTCAGCTTCTTGATTCCCCCTACCCTCAGAAAAATACTTTGCATTCAACCTTTCTATTCCCCTCGATTTTACATGCCTGTATAAGATCACTCCTCCAAGGAATAAAGTCCTAGCCCACACTCCAAGGAATAAAATCCTAGCCTGCCCAGCCTTCCCCTATAGCTAGGCCCTCAAGCCCTGGCAACATTATCTGTAAATCTCCTCTGCCCTTTTTCCAGTTTAATGGCGTCTTTGCTGTCACTGTATGATTAAAACTGAACATAATACTCGAAGTGCAGCCTCACCGATGTCTTGTATCGCTGCGTGGTACCCCAACCAGTGGGCGGCACAGTGGCACAGCAGGTAGAGCTGCTGCCTCACAGCAACCAGAGACCTGAGTCCGATCCTGACCTCGGCTGCTGGCTGGGTGCAATTTCCACATTCTCCCTGTGATGTGTTCCCTGTGAAAACATGAAGAAACAACTGCAGTTGCTGGAAATCTGAAATAAAAACAAGAAATGCTATGAACGCTCAACAAGTCGGGGAATGTCTGTGGAAAGAATAAATGCTTCGGATCAAAGACCTTATGTCAAATCAGCACAGTTGGTAGTACTGCTGCCTCACGGCGCCAAAGACACGGGTTTGATCTTGACCTCCGATTATGTATGTGCGGAGTTTGCATGTTGTCCCTATGACAGCATGGGTTTCCTCCGAGTGCTCTCGTTTACTCCCAAATCCCAAAGACATGCGGATTTGTAGGTTAACTAGCCTCTGTAAATTGCCCCTCATACGTGGGGAGTGCCAGTGGATGAGAAAATGAGATAGCATAGAACTAGTGTGAATGAGTCAGCATGGAGTTGGTGGGCTGAAGGCCCTGTTTTCATGCAGCATCTCTAAACACTTGCCAAAGAAGACGCCAGGAAACTCTTTGCACATCAGATTTTCAAAATAGTGGCAGAGAAATCAATAAAGCTGCATGCAAGGGGGATCAAGGTGACAATTTGCTGCATACTTTGCTAAATAGCAAGATTGTGGGCTTGTTATAAGATCTGTATTTTGCTTAGCATTGCTGATTTAGAGTATGAGATTAGAAGATTTCCTCTGATGTCTCGGTGTGCAACATTAGCAAAAAATCGTGTTAATCCTAATGTATTAGTAAATATGCTGAAGTAAATTCTGTCCATTATTTTAACAGCAACGTTAATCAGAATTTGAATTGAAAAGACCAAGACCTTTATTTAATAATGGCAATTTAGCGCATTCATCCCGGTCACTATTAATAACACACAACGCAATTTCAACCCATAATTCAAGAAACATGGCAGCTTGAAGGTTATTCTTTTTACTGATTTTACCTTCAGGTCAAATTCTTGCAATATGAAGATTTCTACAAATCATTGCAAAAGCCCCTCCTAAACCAAAGGAAAGCACCATTGCAAACTCCCATCACACATTTCTTTGCCAAAAAACAATTATAAGGACTGAATTTCTCCCTGGAAAGACTGTCCAAACCCACGGCAACATGGTTGATTCTTGAGCAGAGCACGAAAAGCTGACGGAACACAAAGGGTCAGGCAACATCTGTGGAGGGAATGGACAGGCAATGTTTTGCTTTGGGACCCTTCTTTAAACTGATAGGAGTAGGGAATAGAAAGCCGAAAAAGAGAGGTGGGAGCGGGACAAAGCCAGGTAAGTATTAGGTGGGTACAGGCGAGAGGGCTTTGAATGGCAAATGGATGGAGTGAGTGACAAAAAGGTGAAAAGGAGATAAAAGAAGAGAAGAGGAGGAATGTAGTGTAAAGTTGGAGAGTAATGGGTGGAAAGGATCAGTGGAGGGGAAAGAGAGGGATACAGGAATGTGCGCAGGAGGGGAAAGGAGTTGGATGACTTGGAGGTGGGTGGGGAAATTGTGGGAGAAAGGGGAGGGAGGGTGATTGCAGGAAATTGCAAAATCCAATGTTCATATTGTTGGGTTGTAAGATGAGAATGTGAATATGAGGAAGTGGAATATTAGATGCTGTTCCTCCAGTATGCGGGTGGGAATGGGAAGGGGAGTTAAAATGGTTGACAAGTGTGTCTTCACGGTTAGTTCTTAACTGACTGCTGAAAACTTATCCAATTCAAGGATACTACCTAGAGTTTTTAAATAAAAAATAAATTGCTGTTGAGATGGCATGACACAAGAAAAACACAGACGGGTTCGTAGAATCAAAGCAGCAGAGTTTTATGTTACATGGAACAAGGTCTTTCTCACCCAATGTCTGAGCCCGTTCTTTGATATAGCTTGCTCCCATTGCACAGTTCTCTACCTATACTATCTACATGCTATTTTTCTCCTTCAGGTTTTTTATCAAACTTCGTTCTTTGTTTCCATTGTGTGTGGCCTTGCACCTTGCACCTCTCGACCACCTTCGCCAACTCTCGCCTCTTCTGGGCGGGTCCCTGGTCCACAGCGGGCGAAACGGGCCTTCCAGGCGGGTCGAAAATGTAACTTTCTCTTTTATTATGTATATTAGTCTCTCATGACATAGAGCTCACTGAAAACGAGTTGTAGCCTTGCAGTGAAAAAGATTCAGAAGGGTGGTAGGTGCAGTAACACAGCCTTACTTGACCCCAATATACAGAGATTGGGTCCCTGCAAAATCCAGAACTGATTGTGCCTTACTTGTTATCATGGGTTAGAAAAAGCCTGATGATACATTTTTGAGGCCAAGAAGTCTGAGATGGATCTTCCTTAATCCCTTTTATTTGTTAGAGTCAATAATTTTGGAATCGCCTGGAACAGATCTTTGTATGGTGGTATGCAACATATTCACAGATAGAACCAGTGAAATGGTTGAGTAACAGTAAGAAAGATGGCTACAGGTGAGTTTCTCATTCACCCATTAAAAAGGTATTGCGTTTATGCTCATCTTTCACAATGTCAGGATGTCAGAAAAGCTTCTTGATGCCAATTATGTACATTGAAAGGATGTAATCACAATGCATTTCAGGAAACAATCACAGACCTGGCAGTGGAAACACTTAGCTTTAAAGAAATCCAGAATTTTGATCAGATATTACATGGCACTTAATTCCTTCCTTTGTGCTGAACAAATACAAGCCAGGAATTGGAAAATTAAAACCCAGATAATTAGGGTTCACCTGGGCTTTATGACGTTCTGCTAATTGAAGTAAAGTCAGACCATGTTGCATACTTTCCTTCATCAGGGTCTAATTTGCCTTGCTCCTTCTGGATTGCTTCATTTTTTCTCCAGAGCTCTTCCTAAATACAACCTGGTAACCTTTCAGCTTAGTCTAACGTATAATGTGTGCTCATTACAAGCTAAATGATCTCTCTGGACTCAGAGGAAGCCTCTTAGGCGAGAACTGTATTTGTAAGTCAATGTCTGTCCAGAAAACAGACAGAAACATTAATTGCACAATACAGTTAACATTAACACATAGTGTTGGGAAATGGAGTGTTCCCACAACCAGCAATATTATTTAATTTAGAGATACAGCATGGAAACAGGCCACTTGGTCCACCAAGTCACACCAACCATCAATTACCCGTTCACTTCCTGCACACCAGGAAGCAATGGTTCAGAGACCAATGAACCTACAAACATGCACGTCTTTGGGATGTGAGAGGCAGCTGGAGGAATCCCACGTGGACACAGGAAGAACATGCAAACTCCAAACAGACAGCACCCAAAGTCCTGGATAGAATGGATGCCGAGAGGATGTTTCCGCTAGTGGGAGAGTCTAGGAGCATAAGGCATAGCCTCAGAGGAAAAGGACATACCTTTAGAAAGGAGATAAGGACGGATTTCTATAGTCAAAGGGTGGTGAATCTGTGGAATTCATTGCCACAGACAGCTGTGGAAGCCAAGTCATTGGGTATTTTTATAGATTCTTGATTAGTAAGCGTGTCAGGGGTTATGGAAGAAGGCGAGAATGGGGTTGAGAACAAAAGATAGATCTGCTATTATTGAATAGTGGAGTAGACTCGATGGGCTGAATGGCCTAATTCTGCTCCTATGACTTATGAACTTATGAAGGTCAGGATCCAAGCCAGATGTCTGGCACTGTGAGGTTGCAGCTCTACCAGCTGTGTTACTGTGCCACCCAGCACAGATGACAATCAGAAGAATGTTTTATTGGGTTGAGGGCGAGTTGATTTGAAAGGCAGATTTTCTTAAACTACTGACCTCATCAACGCTCCAGTGATGCATCCACGTGGAGAACAGTTCTCGGGAAAGGGTCTTTGAATACAAAACGTTCTGACACAGAGGCCAGACCACCACCGCTGAGAAGCAGCCAACAGGAGCCAGCATTCGCCAGTATTATCAGCATTGACGAGAGACAATCTAAAAGCGATCTGGACAATTGAGCATCCCTGTGGATCTTCAGTCATCACATCGACCTAATGATGCTAGGACTTTATTTAATTCCTGCCTTGATGCAGTGATTCACTTACCTTCAGCAAACGCCTGCTAAGCATTCCATCGCCAATAATCTATCTGTAATAATTGTGTGCACTCATCCTTGTGTTAGTAATGCACTGAGAACAGTAATTCTGTACAAGGCCTCAGTCAAAGGAAGCGGATGGCAGTGAACATAAATATATTATTTTCTACATCAGCAGTACTAAGCAATGTGCGCTCTTTAATCAATTTGGGAATAGGCACATGTAAAGTGCGGTCAACAGGAGTACAGCGCTCCCTTCTCCCACTCCATTGTCATTAAGCATATTAAGGATGAATGCATTTGCACTTATGTGTATAATATGCATCTGTTTAATATTCACCACTGTCAGCAGTCAAATTTAAATCCCTGCGCAGAGTAGAGGAATCGAGAACCAGAGGGCATATGTTTAAGGTGAAGGGGGAAAGATTTAATAGCAATCTGAGAGGTAACTTCTGAGACCAATCTTCAGGCTGCGGAGGCAGAGCCAGGACTTACCAACGCGAGGCTGGCCGACTTCGGGGCGGTGGTTGCGGGGCGACCCAACTTCCGACCCAACTTTGGAGCCTCGGAGGCTCGGCCGCGGGCCAGTGGACGACATCATAGGGAGCTCGAGTTCTGTTTTCCGACGCTCCCGCAACTACAGCTGCGTCCGCTGGACTGGAGGGCGGCAGCTTCGACTGCCCCGGGCCGTGGAGTTTGAACCGCCCCGTTTGCGGAGCACGGGTTCAGCCGCGGGACTTACTTACCATCACCCGGCGGGGCCACAACATCGGAGGCTTGGATTGCCTCAGTGTAGAGGGAGAGCAAGGAGGGAAGAGACAATGACTTTGGGACTTAGACTGTGTTGAGTGTTTGTCATTTATTCTATGTTATGACTGCAGGCTAAACCATTTTGTTGCACTGTAAAGTGCAATGACAATAAATTGAATCAAAAATCAAAACTTCTTCACACAAAGAGTGGTGGATGTATGGAATGAGCAGCCAGAGGAGGTAGCTGAGGTAGGGACTATTGCAATGTTTAAGAAACAATTAGACAGGTACATGGATATGACAGGTTTAGGGTTATGGGTCAAACAAGGGCATGTGTAGATGTGACATGTTAAGTCGTGTTAGTGTTGGTGGGTAAATTGGGCTTGAAGGGGCCTGTTTCCATGCTGTTTGACTCTCTCCTGTTTCTGGTTTTTTAGCTGACATTATTATCAAATCAGTGGTAACAATAATAGCAATGTTTTATATTTTTTGCCATTATGGGGGGGCACAGTGGCGCAGCAGTAGAGTTGCTGCCTTACAGCGCCAGACACACAGGTTCAATTCTGACTATGGGTGTTCTCTGTATGTGGTTGATATTTTCTCCCTGTGACCACATAGGTTGTCTTTGGTTGCTCTAGTTTCCTCCCACATCCCAAAGACATACAGGTTTGTAGGTTTATTGGCTTCTGTAAATTGTAAATAGTCCCTAGTGTTGGATAGAACCAATGTACTGTGATCGTTGGTTGGCATGGACCCAGTGGCCTGAAGGTCCTGTTTCCACACAGTATTTCTAGACTGAACTTAATAAAACGTTAAAGAAAAATCAAACGTAGACTAAAATGCTGGAGGAACTAAGCAGGTGAGACAGCATCTATGGGGAAAAGGAATAGGCGACGTTTCGGGTCGAGACCCTTCTTCAGACTGATGTCGGGAGGGATGGGGACGGGAAAAAGAAAGAAAGAGGCGGAGACAGTGGGCTGTGGGAGAGCTGGGAAGGGGAGGGGATGGAGGGAGAAAGCAAGGACTATTTGAAATTAGAGAAGTCAATGTTCATACCGCTGGGTAATTTTTCTAATTTCTCTAATTTACACAAAATACCAAAGTAACTCAAAGGGTCAGGCAGCAATCCTGGAGAACATGGATAAGTGACATTTCGGATCAGGACCTTTCTTCAGACTGGGATAAGTAACGTTTCAGGTCAGGACCCTTCTTATTAATTTTACCAGACATGGGCATCTCTGGCCAGACAAGCATTTATTGCCTATCCCCAATTGCCCTTGAGAAGGTGGAGATGAGCTGACCGCTATTATGCTTTTGGAGGAAGTGTTCTGAAAATGGTGACAGGAAGGGATTTGCAGGAGTTAAACTTAGAGACGAAATAATATGAATATGGTTCAATTTAAGACTGGAGGCTCTTCACCCTGGTCCAGGGGTAGTTGGGGCTTTAGGAGTAGCTTTTGTGGTTTTAGCCATTGACTGCAGGGGGAATCGTATGGTTGGTTGCGTACTGTAGCTATGTGCAAGTTGGAGTTGTGGGCAATGGCAGAGTGCCTTCAAGCAAGGTTGCTTTGTTCTTGGATGTTATTAAATGATATACTGTAATTATATGAAGATTTTGTGTAGTGTGGGAAACAGAAGGATTGCCCGCGTTTAGCCGTTTAGGTTTTATAATGTAAACTTTCCAAATTTAAATTGGGGAAGAAGATTTGAATGGGAAGCAATTTTCAGCAATCTTGCAGCTATTGAGGCATTTCACTCCAGCAGTAGATTGAGAATACTCCCACTCAGCCATGTCAGCAGATAGCAAAGCGTGGAAGCAGTGCATCTGAATTTGCCCACACGTCCCCAGGGAGAAGATTTCATAAATTGACCTCTGGTATAACACAAGCTGGATGCAAAGTTAAGCTTGTCCTACACTGCTGCAGCATGGAAAGAATGCCCTCTGCTGTACTGGTAAGAATTTCAACCATAATATTCAATTAAATAGTAACACTAATTCATGCTTCCAGATGAATGTATTTGTATAAGTACTGTTGTAAACTGGTTTTATATTATATTTCAACCTCCCACTGAAAGTTGACCTTAAATTAAGCACCAATTTATAGTATTGGTTTAATATAGGTCATAGAAAATTATAGAGCCATACAGCGTGGAAAAACAGGTCCCTTCAGACCAACTTGCCCATCATGTCCCAAAACCAACACCTCGTCCACTCTTCAAACATATCCCCCCCCTGTACTCTACATAAGTGCCAAGCTTGCGGTTCATGTGGTCCCACTTGGTGTTTAGGCCCAATGTTGGATTATGTAGAAGGGCCATGATGGTTCTTATTATCATCCTTTAATACTTTATTCCATCAACTATCCATATATGATGCAGTGTCGGAGGAGGTGTGGGACGTTGATGGTGGGGTAGTGGGACGCCTGCCTCTGTTATTTCCTTCCTTTCCACTACTACCATTTTAATGAATCTACATTTCTTTTCGCACGTGATAGTACCTCAACTACCTCCCCGGCAACTCTTTCATAAATCTGAGACATTACTTTGTATAAAAAGTTAGCCGTCAGGTTCCTATAAAATCTTCCCTACCTTAAAATCCAGTTCTCGATTTCCTACCTTGCGGCAAGAGACTGTGCATTTACAAGAGACTGTGCATTTACCCCAATCTATTCCTCTCTGATTGTGTTGCGCAGTCCTTATAAGATTTTTTTTTCACTCAGATTTAAAATTTAGGTTCTTCAATATGATTATTTTTCATAGATGCATTACACACCTTCAGGTGATCATTCATAAAAAAATGAACACTGTTGTATAAATACATAAGAAAACAGGAATGGGCATATGGTTCTTGGAGCCTGGCTCTGCACCAATAAAAATTGTGGGCTGATCGGATTAATTGGTCCTAACTCATCCCCCCCCCCCCCCCCCCCCCCCCCCCCCCCCCCCCCCCCACCCCCTTCAACCTAATAGTTCAAAATCTATTCATCTCAGCCTTGATACTACAGTCGGAGTTGGTATCAAGATTGCAAACACTTTCAGGCAATGCAGACATATTGTCAAATTACTGTAGTCAAATTGATGACAGGAAAACCGGGCTGCGCTCTGCAAAGTTAATGATGTTTACCTTTCTGCAATGACCTTCACGCACTAAATATATATTGCAGAAGACATTCCTCCTTTGGTGGAGGGTCTAGGGGAATTATTCATGTTGGCAATGTTTATCGTCATCGAATCGTCTGATCAGCAAATCGTACGATCAGCTGAGAAGGTTATTGGCTGCAACCTTCCCTCTATTGATGAACCGTACACTGCAAGGGCCAGGAAGCGAGAGGGCAAGATCATCTCTGACCCCTCTCACCCTGGCACAAACTCTTTGATCACTTCTCTTGGAAGGGGGGGAAAAACGACGCGGATTGTCAAAGCTGCCACATCCAGACATAACAGTTTTTATCCACGAGTAGTTGCTCTACTCAACAGCCAAAAATGTAGCCTCCCTTTGATCTGGTATTTTGTTACTTGTGGGCGGAGCACCAAGGCAAATTCCTTGTATGTGAATACTTGGCCAATAAACTTACTTACTTATTACTTATTACTTACTTATTCATTCAAGGGCAAGGGGAAAGATTGAGAACTTGAAATTAAAAATATGCGTTGGGAATGTCTGCAAAAAGTATTAACGGATTAATTTAAGATTGGCACAAAGATGGGTAATCAGCGGGACAGGGCAGCATTCTCTGGAGAGAAGGAATGGGTGACATTTCAGGTCGAGACCCTTCTTCAAACTTAATTTAGTTTAATTTAGGGATACAGCGTGGAAACAGGTCCTTCGGCCCACCATGTCCGCAGCAACCGGCGATCGCTGTACACTAACATTATATTACACACTAGGGCAATTTATCGAAACAATAATTACCAAACCTGGGACATCTTTGGAGTGTGGGAAGGGACACTGGAGCACCCAGAGAAAAACCCATTTTGTCTCAGGGAGAAACGTGCCAAAAAACTCCGCAAGACAGCACCCGTAGTCAGAATCGAACCCGATCCAAACTGGCCCTGCCCCACCATGTGAAATGTGTGAACCATGGTGGAAAGTAAAATATCTCCTTGTCTCACTTGACTACAGTCTCTATAAAGTGTTGCGCCCTTCAGCTGAAGCAATTTAAGCTAACGAGGCACGCAAAGTTAAATCCCGCGGCAATTTGGGAATTAAAAAATTCAGCAAAGTCCTATGTAGGTCCTACGGTTCAGAAGATCATTGAAAGGCCTTGAAAAATTACCCTTTTCAGATATTGGTTCGCTTCAATCTAGACACAGATTTAGCTTTCATTTGAAAGAAAAAACCTTCCTCATATGCAAGCATCTCTTGCCACAGCTTCGTTGACTGGAATTTAGGACAGAAAGATCAGACATTTGGCTCTCAGAGGCCTGATCTGCCAGTGAATTGAATACGGCTAAGCTGAGCAGATACTCAACCTTCTCATGATAGTCAGAGGGTGGTGAATCTGTGGGATTCATTTTTCAAGCCAATGGATAGTTTTAAGGCAGAGATTGATAGATTCTTGATTAGTATGGGTGTCAGGGGTTATGGCGAGAAGGCAGGAGAATGGGGTTGAGAGGGAAAAATAGATAGATCAGCCTTGATTGAATAGCGGAGTAGACTTAATGGGCAAAATGGCCTAATTCTGCTCTCATAACATGAACTTATGAGGATACATAAGTTCTCACGACTGATGTCTCACAGCGTCAATTTTTTTCCTTAACTATGGGTAGTTTCTTGGAACAAGCTACCAGAGGTAGTTGAGGTGAGTACTATCACATTGTTTAAAAACATTTGGACAGTAACCATAATAACCATATAACAATTTAAGCACTAGAAGAGACAGGCCCTCCCTCGGCCCTTCTAGGCGTGGGACCGACCATTTGTTTTCCCCTGCCGGTGTGAGTCCCAATTACCTGCACTCAGAACCATACCCTCGCATTCCGTCACACTCGCCATATACCTATCACTTTTACTTTTAAATGGTAAAAGCGATCTGCCTCCACACCTATGTTGGAAGCTTCATTCCACACAGCCACCACCTCTGGGAAAGAAGTTCCCCCTCAGTTACCCCTAACTTCTGTCCCTTTATTTCTATGTCATGCCCTCTTGTTGAAATCTTCCCTACCCTCAATGGGAAATGCTTATCCAGTCAACTCTGTCTATCCCTTTCATAATTTTAAAGACCTCAATCAAGTCCCACCTTCTGCGCTCCAAAGATAAAAGACCTAACTTGTTCAATCCTTTTTCTCTGGAACATATAGTTGCTGGAACCCTGGCAACATTCTAGTAATAAATTTCCTCTGTACTCTCTCTTTTTGTTGAAAATCCTTCCTATATACTAGGCGACCAAATTGTACTCCATACTCCAGAATTGGTCTTACCGTCTTTATTGCTTCTTGTACAATTTTAACATTACTTCCCTACTCATATATTCATATGCCTCTGATTTATAAAGGCCAGCACTCCAAAGGCTTTCTTTACCACCCTATCTACATGCGATTCCACTTCAGGGAACTATGCACAGTTATTCCTAGATCCCTCTGTTCACGCATTCCTCAATGCCCTTACCATTTACCATGTACGTTCCTATTTTGATATTGTCTGCCAAGATGTTAGCACTTCACACTTATCAGCATTAAACTCATCTGCCATCTTTAGCCCACTTTTTCCCAATTGGCCCAAATCTTCTGTAGACTTTGAGAATCATTCTTTATCCACAATCCCACTATCTTAGTATTCATCTGCATACTTAAGTATCCAATTGTCCACCCCATCATCCAGATCATTGATGTACATGACAAACAACAGTGGACCCAACACAGATCCCTGAGGCACCCCACTGGTCACCGGCTTCCAACAGTACATGGATACAATAGGTTTAGAAGGATATGGGCCAAATGTGGGCAAGTGGGACCAGTGTAAATGGGACATGTTTGTCGGCATGGGCAAGTTGGGCTGAAGGAACCACTTCTGCACCTTATAACTCCATAACTTATAGAGTCATGAACAAGGTAACAGGGCCAACTGATCATGGCTCAGCAAGATGCCTTGGATATGCTATCCCATTTATCTTTGCTTTATAAACACCTATCATCCAAAACCTTTCTATCATAGAGCCATAGAATCATACAGCTGAGAAACAGCTCCTTCGGTCCATCTCATCCTTGCCAACCAAGATGGCCCATCTAAGTTACTCCCCTTTGCCCATATTTGGCCCATATCCCTCTAAACCTTTCCTATCCATGCACCCATTCAAGTGTCTTTTAAATACAATTTTAGTACCTGTCTCAACTACCTCCTTTCGCAGCACGTCCCATACATCCACCATCATCTGAGTGACAAAGTTGCCCCTCAGGTTTGTCTTAAATCTCACTGACCTGAAACATATGGCCCCTTGTTCTTGATTCCCCTGTCCTGGGTAAAATACATTGCATTCACTCTTTCTATTCCCCTCATGATCTTATACCCCTCTATAAGAAGATAGAAACAAGGGTGGTCCTTTAATCTCTTGGCTGATTTTCACCATGATGGGTCTAACTGTATTCAACCAAACTCTAATCTAAGGAATGAATGTAGACACTTCAGGGGCATCTTGTGTTGGTTTATTAATAAACACAATGCAAAAGAAGATTATTCCTCAATATTGAAACAAAACCTTCAGTACAGCAGCAAAGAGTCTATCTAGTTTCTAATGTTGTTATATTAATGGATAGCTCTATTGGTCATTTTAAAATAAACACGCCTCTTTCTTTAAAAGAAGGGCAGTATAGCTAATATAACATGGTGTTTCAATCGCTGTAGTAAGTCGGCACTCTTGATATTGGCAGTGGGATTGGAGTGGTGAAAGGTAAGGTAGGTACTTCATCAGTGTCATCAGGTGGGCACTCTCCTTCTTTGACGTTTCATTGATAGGCCCACAACGTCTCCAGAGGGCTTAACGGTGACATCTGGCGTCCCAGGTACTCGGTTCCATACCCTCCTGTCTTCATCTTGCAGCCCAATTGTTGGGCACAGCAATATTATACCGCCGGCTTACATGTTCAGCTACCAATATTATTCATTTTTCCATAATGAAATCCACCACCAGCACACCATGTGCATCTTGACCAAGTATAAGATTGAAGACTAAGTCATCATACAGTACATATCGTTCACACTTTGGAAATGGTGCCACAAGATGGCGGCGCCTGCATGTGCAATATATGCAAAAAGAATTTTGCTATGCAGTTGAATATGTGACAAATAAGTACCATTGAACCAATGAACCAATGAACCATTGAAGTGAGCACCTTGTGCCTAGGTTTATTATAAATTAAATTGGAAGCTTTAGGATTTGATTTGTTATATCATGATGCTGCTCCCAGTGAAAACATCTCTCCTAATCTTCCCTCTCTCAAGCCCCTTTTGCCAGCCTACACCATGTCACCCAGTTTTGTTCCATTCTGCCGCCCCCATCTTGTCTGCCATTCATCCATTTACAAAACCAACTCCAGTTCCTATCATAGACACAAAAAGCTGGAGTAACTCAGCGGGACAAGGTTTAGCATCTTAGATGAGAGAACTGGGTGTCGTTTTCGGGTCGAGCCCCTTTTCAGGCTGAATTCCTCGTAGAGATACGAGTATCAGTTTTATTTTTGCAAGCAGAGATGTTAACTTTAAAATATGGAACTAACAATGTTTTTTTCTGCATCCATGTGTTTATTTATGTTGCCATTTTTTTGGACAGTTGATTCATCCCGTGTGTTGTCCCCCCCCCCCCAAAAACTACCTTCAAAACATTAAGCTTGCATCAAAGAAGTTTAACATTAAATTGTAATCATGATGTATACAAATAACTCTGCAATTTTGCTATATATTGTCTGAGACTAAATGGAATTTGAAAAAGAGATTTGAGAAGATGATTCACATGATATCAGACGTCTCTTTATAGAAAATACCTTCTGCAGTTGTACAGAGTCCTTTGCCAGTTGTACAGAGCGGATGAGACACACCTGGAGTGTTGTGTGCAGTTTTGGTCCCCTAATTTGAGGAAGGACATTCTTGCTGTTGAGGGATTGCAGCGTAGGTTTACAAGATTAATTCCCGGGATGGCAGGACTGTCATATGCTGAGAGAATGGAGCAGCTGTGCTTGTACACCTGGAGATTAGCAGGATGAGAGGGGAAATCTCATTGAAACATATAAGATTGTTAAGGGCTTGGCACGCTAGAGGCAGGAAACATGTTCCCGATGTTGGGGGAGACCAGAACCGGGGCCACAGTTTAAGAATAAGGAGAAAGCCATTTAGAACGGAGATGAGGAACCAAGTGGTGAGTCTGTGGAATTCTCTGCCTCAGAGGGTGGTGGAGGCAGGTTCTCTGGATGATTTCAAGAGAGAGCTAGATAAGGCTCTTAAAAATAGCGGAGTCAGAAGATATGGGGAGAAGGCAGGAACGGGATACTGATTGAGGATGATCAGCCATGATCACATTGAATGGCGGTGCTGGCTCGAAGGGACAAATGGCCTACTCCTGCACCTATTGTCTATTGTCTAAAACAGCCCCACCAAAAAATCTTGTGACACTCATAGAAAACATTAGAAACGTAGAAATAGGTGCAGGAGGAGGCCATTGGGCCTTCGAGCCCGCACCGCCAATCATTGGGATCATGCTGATCGACACTATCAATAAGCGTGCCTGCCTTCTCCCATATTCTTGGACTCCACTAGCCCCTAGAAGCTCTATCTAACTCTCTCTTAAATCCAGCCAGTGATTGGGTCTCCACTGGCCCTCTGTGGCAGGGGATCCTAAATTCACAACTCTCTGGGTGAAAAAGTTTGTTCTCACCTCAGTCTTAAATGACCTCCCCTTTATTCTACGACTGTGGCCCCTGGTTCTGGACTCGCCCAACAATGGGAAAACATTTTCCTGCATCAAGCTTGTCCAGTCCTTTTATAATTTTAAATGTTTCTATAGATTCCCCTTCCTTCTAAACTCAAGTGAATCAAGTCTAGTCTGTTTCAATCTTTCCTCATATGACAGTCCTGCCATCCAGGGATCAATCTCGTGAAACCTATGCTGCATTGCCTCAATCACAAGGATGTCCTTCCTCAATTAGGAGACCAAAAATGTACACAATACCCCTGATGTTGTCTCACAGAGCTCTATACAACCTGCAGAAGAACCTCTTTACTCCTTATACTGAAAATCCTCTTGTTATGAAGGCAATAATTCCATTAGCTTTCTTCATGCTGCTGTACCTGTAAGCCAACTTTCAGTGACCGGTGTACAAGGACACCCAGGTATCGCTAGTACCTCCCTTCCGAAATCCTAACCCATTGAGTAATAATCTGCCCCCTTGTTTTTGCCGCAAACTCGCCAACTCACATTTATTATATTATCTGCATCTGCCACCATCGGCCCACGTCACTTCAACCTGTCCAGTCCCCTTCAAACCTCCTCCAAAAAACATACCTCTTCACGTTCACAACTGCCAACTTACAGCCTTTGTGTCATCCATCCGCTAACTTCCTAGTGGTTGTTCTAATTCCCTCTTCCAAATCATTATAGATATTTAATTTATACAGATGCGCCCTAACACCAGTCATGCGGCACTCCACTCGCCACTGTTTTGCCATTGAAAAGGACCCGTTCACTCCTACTCTTTGCTTCCGGCTGCCAACCAATTTTCTATCCATGTCAACACCCTACCCCCAATACCATGTGCTCTATTTTTAGTCGCCAGTCTCCCGTGTGGGACCTTATCAAAGACTTTCTGAAAGTCTAGATACACTACATCCACTGGCACCCCTTCATCCATTTTACTTGTCACATCTGCAAAAAATTCCAGAATTTTCATAGTCAAGCATGATTTCCCTTTCATAAATCCATGTTGACTTGGACTAATCCTTTTACTGCTATCCAAATGCCCCATTATTACCTCTTTATCGCCTTTTGATTCAGCACATATGGAAGGAAGCACACAATGGCACAATTTCTCTGCATCCCTGATATTTCTGATATTATCACTGCAACAATGGCAAGTATTCACTTAATAATGTATCTGTACTCTCCACTCATTGTGCTTTTCTGTTCACTTTCCACACTGAACACAACTAAAAATGATAAAAGCGAGAGATGAATAACAATGGACCTTTCCTTTGAGGCCTTAAAACTCCTCCTATCAAACATGCGTCCGACTAAAGTATATCACTGACTGGAGACTCAAATGTAAATGATTAATATGACTGAAATCAGAAGCTGACACACGACTGAATGCTACTACATAAATATGTTTGCTTTAGTTACCCTTATTCAGCTATTAACTACATTAACTTTTTTCCAGCACATCTGATCAGCTATCTTACCCCTGCATAAAAATAAACTGCCAAGGGGCATTAATGCCTAATGTTTAATCACATGTTGAATCAATTCCTTCATTGGTTTTATTTTTCACATTCATAAAATAATTTTAGTTATCACGTCTCAATTCTAACCCCATCCAACATTCTCCTCCGTGGGTGGCAAAAATTTGTCTTTTTAGTTTTCACAAAAGTGATTTCACCTTATCTGAGTCCTGCAGATGTTTGACAACGTAAGATCTCAAAAGCACTAGTAATAACTAATTGCATTTATATTGTGGCTTTAGCTTTCCAAGGCTTTTCATTGGAACATTTACAGACAAACATGGATGCCCAATGCATAATCTACCATTATTGATGCACTTATGACCCTGCAATGCTGCAGCGAGTAAGAATTTAATTGTTCCAGTCCATATCAGGCATATGACAAATAAAAATGCACTTCATTCTAGACAAACACAATATTAAGGAAGACATACAAATATCAAAGTAAAGCAAAAAGTACTGATAGTACTCAGAAGAAATGGTATATAGAGACAAAGTTAGCTTGGAGACACAAACAACTGCATATGCAGGTTTACCAACAAAATACACAAAGTGCTGGAGTAACACAGCAGTTCGGGCAGCATCTGTGAAGAAAATAGATAGGTGACATTTCAGGTTGGGACTCATCTTCAGAATGATTGGATTTGGGTGGGGGGTAAAGAATTTGGGAAGAGAAGGGAGTGGGCAAGACAAAGCCTGTTGAGGGTATGATAGGTAGATAGTTTGACAAAGGCCCAGAAATGACAGAACAAAGAGTTTGAAATAAGGATGGAAGCCAGAGGATGGGTGAGGAAGAGGGATTTGTCTGATAGGATAAATCCAGGATGGCCACGGATATAAATTGTGAACAAGATTATCTGTTCAACAGAAGAAACAGCAGATGATGGAATCCTGAGCAAAACACACAGTGCTGGAGGAACTCAGTACGTCAGGCCTGTGGAGGAACCAGGCTTCAGTCTCAGGTTAGTGATTAGATTATCAGGAGAGACGGGGGCGGGGGGGGTTGGTTAGCTGACCAGAAAGACCTGACTGGCAGAGGTGGCATGACCTGCTATGTATTTCCAGCATTTTTGTCGTTATTTTAGACTTCCATGCATATCAGCATGTATTTTATTTTTTGTATTGTATTGTATACATAGTCACAGATGGAATAAGGCGTTATGCAGTGTAGGAGGGATTTAAGTGTAATCAGATGGATTATTGATTGCATTAAAAGTATCATGGATAGGTGATATTATTTAACTGTAATTAAGTGCTCATGCGTACCTGCCTTCAATGAGTTTGAATTCAATGAGTTCTCGCACCCACATCATCCATACTTCTAAATTGAATGCTTTACTTCTGAACCTCTTCACTCTCTGTAACCAGTTCATCTGAAACTCTACCACTCCCCACCTAACTTGCAGCAAATCTCCTTTATCCTTCATCCTTGTGCTCACTAACCGACGTCGGTTCATGATTGGATTTCAAAATCCTTTTCAACATTTTCAAATCACTCCACTGTCATGACCTTTTCTGTTTTTTTGTGATCGCCGACAGAATCGCGCTTCGTCTCGTCGGCGCAGTTTATACATGTGTATTGTCCCCAGGGAGGTTGTTTTAGCTTCATCAGAGGTTGGGGAGAGGGTAAGGAAGAGAGTAACATAGTGATATTGTGCTGATTGTGGAGAACTTTCACCCATTATCCATCTGTAACCTTGACAGGGGGGGTTGGGAAAATCCCTATAGAAATGTTGCAATATTGCAGTCACCGCAGGAATGTGCAAACTGACACTGACAGCACCCGAGGTCAGGATCGAACAGGGTCTCTGGCACTACTAATTATGCCCCAGTGCTGATTTTTGTACCCATGGTATTTATGAAGCTAGTGTAGTTGGTTTTCTGGTCAATGGTGATACCTCAGATAATGAGGGTGATGAAATATCTTTGAATATCAGTGATGGGCAACATCTCGAAGTTTGCGGATGACACGAAGCTGGGGGGCAGTGTTAGCTGTGAGGAGGATGCTAGGAGGCTGCAAGATGACTTGGATAGACTGGGTGAATGGGCAAATGCATGGCAGATGTAGTATAATGTGGATAAAATGTGGGTTATCCCACTTTGGTGGCAAAAAACAGAAGGTAGACTATTATATTGAATGGTGTCCGATTAGGAAAAGGGAGATGCAGCGGACCTGGGTGTCATGGTAACACCAAGTCATTGAAAGTAGGCATGCAGGTGCAGCAGGCTGTGAAGAACAAGCGAATGGTATGTTGACATTCATAGCTAAAGGTTTCGTGTACAAGGAGTAGGTGAGGTTCTACTGCAGTTGCTATAGGATCTTGGTGAGGCCACACCTTGAGATTGCGTACAGTTTTGGTCTCCTAATCTGAGAAAAAGATATTTTGCCATTGGAGGAGTACAGGAGAAGGTTCACCAGACTGATTCCTGGGATGGCACGACTTCCATTATGAAGAAAGACTGGATGACTTGGCTTGTCTCGCTGGAATTTAGATGATTGAGGGTGATTCATAGAGACTTAACAATATTCTTAAGGGTTGGACAGGCTAGATGCAGGAAGATTGTTCCGATGTTGGGAAGTCAGGACAGGGGTCACAGGTTTTAGGAATATGGGGGAAGTCTTTTAGGGGACGAGATGAGGAAAATAGTTTTTCACACAGAGAGTGGTGAATCTGTGGAATTCTCTGCCACAGAAGGTAGTTGAGGCCAGTTCGTTGGCCATATTTAAGAGGGAGTTGGATGTGGCCCTTGTGGCTGAAGGGATCAGAGGGTATGGAGAGAAGGCAGGTACAGGATATTGAGTTGGATGATCAGCCATGATCATATTGAATGGCGGTGCAGGCTCCAAGGGCCAAATGGCCTGCTCCTGCACCTAATTTCTATGTTTCTATGTTTCTATGGCTTCGACTATAGTCTAGCACAGATGTCTTATATATTATTTTCCACTTATCAGTTCATGACTGAAAGTTATCTAGGTCATGTATTTAGTTCTTTTTTTGAGAATCAAAAAGCTGTATACAGTATATTTAAATTAAAATAGAAAATGTTGGAAATACGCAGCAGGTCAGGCAGCATCCGAGGAAAGAAAAACAGAGTCAACTGTAATGTGACGTCCCAACTCCTGTACTCATTACCCAGAGCGATTAAAGCAAGTGTGCCAAATGCTTACTTCACTGCCCTGTCTCCCTGCGAAGCCACTTTCATGCAACTACGTACTTCTGGGTGTCTCTGTTTTACAAGATTCCCCAAGGCCCCATCATTTACAGTGTAAATCCTGCCCTGGTCTGGCCTACCAAAATGCAACCGCTCACATTTATCTGAATTAAACTCCATTTGCCATTCTTCAGCCCATTGGCCCAGTTGACCAAGATCCCATTTTAATCTTAGATAACCTATTTCACTGCTTGATATGCCACTAATATTAGGTTCATCCACAAACTTACTAACCATGGTATCTTCAGTCACATTCAAATTGTACAGAGAACAATTAGGGATGGCGCAGTGGTAGAGTTGCTGTCTTACAGCACCAGAGACCAGGTTCGACCCTTACTATGGATGCTGTCTGTATGGAGTTTGTAAGGTGACTGCATGGGTATTCTCTGGGTGCCCCAGTTTCCTCCCACATTCCAAAGATGTGCAGATTTGTAGGTTAATTGGCCTCTGTAAATTTCTGTAGGTTAATTGGCTTCTGTGTTTTTAGCTGGTAAAAGCTTACTTCCAGGACCTCCAGTTCTGCGTCACCTGGCAGCACCTTGAGGTAGGCATAATGGCAGGCTGTACCATTTCTCCTCTGGTTTTCACCATGGCAACGGAACTCATCATTCGAGCATCACGATGGGTGGTCGGAGGGGAACGCTTGAAGAGTGGGCTGCGTCTTCCTCCAATCAGGGTGTACATGGATGACATGACCACAATAACAACAACAAAAGCATGCACCAAACGCCTGCTGGATAAACTCCAGGAAAACATCAAATGGGCATGAATGGAGATTATACCCAGTAAATCCTGCAGTATTTCCATCGTCATAGGCCGGCTCACTGATGAAAGGTTCCGCACCAATAACGAGACAATACCAACTGTCCTGGAGAAGCCTGTCAAAAGCCTCAGGCGATGGTACACCGCATACCTCAAGGATACAGAGAAGGTGGAACAAATCAGGCAGGATACAATCAGTGGCATCAAGCAAATCAACAATACTGCTCTCCCAGGGAAGCTGAAGCTTTGGTGCCTGCAATTTGGTCTACTGCCCCGACTCATGTGGCCAGTTACCATCTACGAGGTCACTTTATCCCATGCCAACCTGCTGGACAGACTGGTGAACACACAAGTGAGGAAGTGGCTTGGGCTACCGAGATGCCTCAGCAGCATAGGGCTCTATGGGAATGAAGCCCTCTAACTGCCAGTCTCAAGCCTGGTGGAGAAGTACAAATGTGCCAAAGTGAGGCTGGACATGACACTAACAGAATCCCGGGTCCCAATAATAAGATGTGTCTATCCAACCCTAGCAACAGGGAGGAAATGGACTCCAGCAGCAGTGGTACTGGACGCAAATTCCGCCCTCCAACACCGGGACACAGTGGGCCATGTCCAACAAGGCCGAGGGGGCTTTGGCCTGGGAGCAATGAAACCTACCTGGCAAAAGGCTACTCCAGCTGAACGTCGGCACCTGGTGGTGGAGGAGGTGCGCCACCTTGAAGAAGCAGCCAGGTGTGCCAAAGCCATATCCCAAGCCTAACAAGGCCACTGGATGATGTGGGATGGCGTTGAGAGGAGGAAGATCACATGGAGAGAGCTGTGGACCATGGAGTCAAATAAGTTGAGCTTCATTATCAGAGCCACATATGACGTCTTTCCCTCTCCCACAAACCTAAATCTTTGACTGGGAGAAGATCCAGCCTGCCCCCTGTGTGCAGTTCCAGCAAACCTTAAGCACATCCTGGTCGGTTGTAAGACCAGCCTAACACAAGGCAGATACACCTGGCGACACAACCAGGTGTTGAGGTGTTTGGCAGCTGAACTCGAGTGCATGAGAGTTACCACCAACGCCATGCCTATTAATGCCCAGATAACATTCCCGCAAATACCATCCTTCATCCAGGAAGGAGAGAAATGGAGGACTAACCCCTCGCCTCTCAACTCATGCCCACTGAACGCAGCCAGGGACTGGGAAATGCGTGTTGACCTAGACCAGAGGCTTCTGTGTAAATCGCAGTTACCAACCTACGACCAGACCTCGTTCTCTGGTCCAACTCCTGTTGGCGTGTTTTCATCATTGAGCTGACGGTCCCACGGGAGGAGGCTGTGGGCGAGGCTTATGAAAGGAGAAAGCTTTGATATTCAAACCTTGCAGCAGAGGCAGATGAGAGAGGTTGGAGGGTAAGGTTGTGTCCAGTGGAGGTGGGGTGCAGGGGCTTTGTAGCCAGTTCTACTGCAAGGCTCCTGAGGGAAGTAGGAGTCTAAGGGCAGGCACAAAGGAGGGCAATAAAAGAACTTGCCAATGCCGCCGCACGGAGCAGTCACTGGCTGTGGCTGAAGAGGAAAGATGCTGTCTGGGCTGCCTGGTGACCATCTAGAGGCTAGCAATAAGACCACACCCAGGTCTGATCAACCTGTGGTGGGCCTGCCTCGACTGAGGGTGTCTTGTGATAAAAGGCCGAAACACCCAGTGACATTGAGGTACACAACTGAAGATGTGTCTGATTGTTAGCAAAATTCACCTGGTGGTCATACCCAAGAATGTCAATTGTAGTGAAATCTTTGGGATTGTAACATCCAGTCCTACTAATCAATCTGTTGGTTAATTGGCTTCTGTGTAGAATAGAAACATAGAAACATAGAAACATAGAAATTAGGTGCAGGAGTAGGCCATTCAGCCCTTCGAGCCTGCACCGCCATTCAATATGATCATGGCTGATCATCCAACTCAGTATCCCGTACCTGCCTTCTCTCCATACCCTCTGATCCCCTTAGCCACAAGGGCCACATCCAACTCACTCTTAAATATAGCCAATGAACTGGCCTCAACTACCCTCTGTGGCAGAGAGTTCCAGAGACTCACCACTCTCTGTGTGAAAAAAGTCTTTCTCATCTCGGTCTTAAAGGATTTCCCCCTTATCCTTAAGCTGTGACCCCTTGTCCTGGACTTCCCCAACATCGGGAACAATCTTCCTGCATCTAGCCTGTCCAACCCCTTAAGAATTTTGTAAGTTTCTATAAGATCCCCTCTCAATCTCCTAAATTCCAGAGAGTTATAAACCGAGTCTATCCAGTCTTTCTTCATAAGACAGTCCTGACATCCCAGGAATCAGTCTGGTGAACCTTCTCTGCACTCCCTCTATGGCAATAATGTCCTTCCTCAGATTTGGAGACCAAAACTGTACGCAATACTCCAGGTGTGGTCTCACCAAGACCCTGTACAACTGAAGTAGAACCTCCCTGCTCCTGTACTCAAATCCTTTTGCTATGAAAGCTAACATACCATTCGCTTTTTTCACTGCCTGCTGCACCTGCATGCCTACTTTCAATGACTGGTGTACCATGACTCCCAGGTCTCGCTGCATCTCCCCTTTTCCTAATCGGCCACCATTTAAATAATAGTCTGCTTTCCTGTTTTTGCCACCAAAGTGGATAACCTCACATTTATCCACATTATACTGCATCTGCCAAACATTTGCCCACTCACCGCCTATCCAAGTCACCTTGCAGTCTCCTAGCATCCTCCTCACAGCGAACACTGCCCCCCAGCTTAGTGTCATCCGCAAACTTGGAGATATTGCCTTCAATTCCCTCATCCAGATCATTAATATATATTGTAAATAGCTGGGGTCCCAGCACTGAGCCCTGCGGTACCCCACTAGTCACTGCCTGCCATTGTGAAAAGGACCCGTTTACTCCTACTCTTTGCTTCCTGTTTGCCAGCCAGTTCTCTATCCACATCAATACTGAACCCCTAATACCGTATGCTTTAAGTTTGTATACTAATCTCTTATGTGGGACCTTGTCGAAAGCCTTCTGGAAGTCCAGATATAACCACATCCACTGGTTCTCCCTTATCCACGCTACTAGTTACATCCTCGAAAAATTCCACAAGATTCGTCAGACATGATTTACCTGTCGTAAATCCATGCTGACTTTGTCCAATGATTTCACCACTTTCCAAATGTGCTGCTATCCCATCTTTAATAACTGACTCTAGCAGTTTCCCCACTACCGATGTAGACCAACTGGTCTGTAATTCCCCCGTTTTTCTCTCTCCCTCCCTTCTTAAAAAGAGGGGTTACATTTGCTACCCGCCAATCCTCAGGAACTACTCCAGAATCTAAAGAGTTTTGAAAGATTATCACTAATGCATCCACTATTTCCTGAGCTACCTCCTTAAGTACTCTGGGATGCAGCCTATCTGGCCCTGGGGATTTATCGGCCTTCAATCTATTCAATTTACCCAACACCACTTTCCCGACTGACCTGGATTTCACTCAATTCCTCCTTTGACCCACAGTCCCTGCTATTTCCGGCAGATTATTTATGTCTTCCTTAGTGAAGACGGAACCAAAGTAGTTATTCAATTGGTCCGCCATATCCTTGTTCCCCATGATCAACTCACCTGTTTCTGACTGCAAGGGACCTACATTTGTTTTAAAACTAACCTCTTTCTCTTCACATATCTATAAAAACTTTTGCAGTCAGTTTTTATGTTCCATGCCAGTTTTCTTTCATAATCTATTTTTCCTTTCCTAATTAAGCCCTTTGTCCTCCTCTGCTGGTCTCTGAATTTCTCCCAGTCCTCTGGTATGCTGCTTTTTCTGGCTACTTTGTACGCATCATCCTTTGCTTTGATACTATCCCTGATTTCCCTTGTTATCCACGGATGCACTACCTTCCCCGATTTATTCTTTTGCCAAACTGGTATGAACAATTTTTGTAGTTCATCCATGCAGTCTTTAAATGTCTTCCATTGTATATCCACCGTCAACCCTTTTAGAATTAATTGCCAGTCAATCTCGGCCAATTCACGTCTCATACCCTCAAAGTTACCTTTCTTTAGGTTCAGAACCATTGTTTCTGAATTAACAATGTCACTCTCCATCCTAATGAAGAACTCAACCATATTATGGTCACTCTTGCCCAAGGGGGCACGTACAACAAGACGGCTAACTACCCCTTCCTCATTACTCAAAACCAGTCTAAATAGCCTGCTCTCTCGTTGGTTCCTCTACATGTTGATTTAGATAACTATCCCGCATACATTCCAAAAAATCCTCTTCCTCAGCACCCCTGCCAATTTGATTAACCCAATCTATATGTAGATTGAAGTCACCCATTATAACTGTTTTGCCTTTGTCGCACGCATTTCTAATTTCCTGTTTGATACCATCCCCAACTTCTCTGCTACTGTTAGGTGGCCTGTACACAACACCCACCAGCGTTTTCTGCCCCTTAGTGTTTTGTAGCTCTACCCATACCGATTCCACATCCTCCAAGCTAATGTCCTTCCTTTCCATTGCGTTAATCTCCTCTCTAACCAGCAACGCTACCCCACCTCCTTTTCCTTTCTCTCTATCCCTCCTCAATATTGAATATCCCTGGATGTTCAGCTCCCAGCCTACGTCACCCTGGAGCCATGTCTCCGTGATCCCAACTATATCATAATCGATCTAGTGTATGGGTGATTGCTAGTTGGCGCAGACTCGGTGGGCCAAAGGGCCTGTTTCCACGCTGTGTATCTATAAACTAAACAAAACATAGATCAATACAGTACTGGAACAGGCACTTCAGCCCACGATATCTGTGTTGAACATGATGCCAAATTAAACTGATCTCATCTGCCTGTACATGATCCATAACCCTCTATTACCAGCACTCCCATGTGCCTATCTATGAACCTCTTACAGTAAGTGTCATTATAGTATCTGCCTCCACCTCTACAGCTGGCACCCACTATTCTGCATAAAAAAACTTGCCCCACACATCTCCATTAAGTTTTCCCCCTCTCACCTTATAGCTATGCCCTCTAGTGTTGGACATTTCCACCCTGGGAAAAAGGTTCCGACTGTCCAATAAGACAGTCAGAGCAAGAGTAGATAAAAAATGTGATGAAATATATTTTAGGAGGACTAACAAGGGAAGGATATACACAATGAATGATAGGTCCCTATGAAGTCTGAACAGAGAGACCTCGGAGTGCCTGTCTGAGGATCCCTGAATTCAGCAGCACAGGTAGTGATGGTCAAGGAGGCATATGTGATATTTCATTAACCAAGGTAGTAAAATATAAGAGCAGTGAGGTTATGGCACAACTATATAAAACACTAAATGACCCGTGGACCCGTTCGGTTCCCGTTGTGACGCCAGTCAAGTACACACGGAAGTATTAGATCTAAATGGCAACCTCATCTAGTATATTTATCTTCTATCTATCTGTACATAATTAAAACTCTGATCCAGTTATCTTCCGGTTGGCGCGGTCTTTCTATTTGCGCTAAAACGGTACTCGATAGCGCTACGATTTTTCACCAGTTCACTCACCGTTCACCTGTGATGCGAGTGCACCATGTTTCGTTCCGATCGGTTGAATGGCGTAAAAGTTCGCAAGGTTTAAAAATCTTAAAAAACACGTGTGCGCAGATCGATCTCTTCTCCTGTCTTGCTATCTTTAAGAGCCCTATCTAGCTCTCTCTTGAAAGTATCCAGAGAACCGGCCTCCACCACCCTCCGAGGCGGAGAATTCCTCACTTTTGCCACATTTTGTTACGTTATAGCCTTATTCTAAAATGGATTAAATTCTTTTTTTTTAATCATCAATCTATGCACAATACCCCATAATAAAAAAAGTGAAAACAGGTGTTTAGATCTTTTTGCAAAGTAATTAAAAAGAAAGATCACATTTACATAACTTAAATATCACGATTACAGCCTCAAATCTTCTTGCGTATGACACTACAAGCTTGGCACACCTGTATTTGGGTCATTTCTCCCATTTTTCTCTGCAGATCCTCTCAAGCTCTGTCAGGTTGCATGGGGAGCGTCGATGCATAGCTATTTTCAGATCCCTCCAGAGATGTTCGATCGGGTTCAAGTCCGGGCTCTCAAGGACATTCAAGTCCGGGCTGGGCCACTCAAGGACATTCACAGACTTATCATGAAGCCACTCTTGCGTTGTCTTGGCTGTGTGCTTAGGGTCGTTGTCCTATTGGAAGGTGAACCTCCGCCCCGGTCTGAGGTCCAGAATGCTCTGGAGCAGATTTTCATCAAGGATCTCTCTGGACTTTGCTCCGTTCATCTTTCCCTCAATCCTGACTAGTCTCCCAGTTCCTGCCGCTGAAAAACATCCCACAGCATGATGCCGCCACCGCCAGGCTTCACCATAGGTATGGTATTGGCCATTTGATGAGTGGTGTCTGGTTTCCTTCAGATGTGTTGCTTGGCATTCAGGCCACCAGACCAGACCACCAGAGTAAACATCTGAAGGCCCACAGGAGCCGTTGGAAGAAGAGGAGGAGGGGGAGGAGCGACACCCGACCGGTAAGGATAAAAATCGAGCGCGGGGCTTGTTTTTCCAGAGGCCCACAGGAGCCGTTGGAAGAAGAGGAGGAGGGGGAGGAGCGACACCCGACCGGTAAGGATAAAAATCGAGCGCGGGGCTTCTTTTTCCAGAGCCCACAGGAGCCGTTGGAAGAAGAGGAGGAGGGGGAGGAGCGACACCCGACTGGTAAGGATAAAAATCGAGCGCGGGGCTTGTTTTTCCAGAGGCCCACAGGAGCCGTTGGAAGAAGAGGAAGAGGGGGAGGAGCGACACCCCGACCGGTAAGGATAAAAATCGAGCGCGGGGCTTGTTTTTTCCAGAGGGCCCACAAGGACACACAGCCGTTGGAAAGAAGAGGAGGAGGGGGAGGAGCGACACCCGACCGGTTAAGGATAAAAAATCGAGCGCGGGGCTTGTTTTTTTCCAGAGGCCCACAGGAGCCGTTGGAAGAAGAGGAGGAGGGGGAGGAGCGACACCCGACCGGTAAGGATAAAAATCGAGCGCGGGGCTTGTTTTTCCAGAGGCCCACAGGAGCCGTTGGAAGAAGAGGAGGAGGGGGAGGAGCGACACCCGACCGGTAAGGATAAAAATCTAGCGCGGGGGCTTGTTTTTCCAGAGGCCCACAGGAGCCGTTGAAGAAGAGGAGGAGGGGGAGGAGCGACACCCGACGGTAAGGATAAAAATCTAGCGCGGGCTTGTTTTTCCAGAGGCCCACAGGAGCCGTTGGAAGAAGAGGAGGAGGGGGGGAGGAGCGACACCCGAACCGGTAAGGATAAAAATCTAGCGCGGGGCTTGTTTTTCCAGAGGCCCACAGGAGCCGTTGGAAGAAGAGGAAGAGGGGGAGGAGCGACACCCGACCGGTAAGGATAAAAATCTAGCGCGGGGCTTGTTTTTCCAGAGGCCCCAGGAGCCGTTGGAAGAAGAGGAGGAGGGGGAGGAGCGACACCCGACCGGTAAGGATAAAAATCTAGCGCGGGGCTTGTTTTTCCAGAGGCCCACAGGAGCCGTTGGAAGAAGAGGAGGAGGGGGAGGAGCGACACCCGACCGGTGAGGATAAAAATCTAGCGCGGGGCTTGTTTTTCCAGAGGCTTACCAAAATCCATAACATTCCATTTGGAGAAGTGGGTTTTCTTTGAGGAAGCCGCTGATTGGTGGAAGAGGACCCGAGGAAGCAGCTGATTGGGGATGCAACCCCGGGTTTACAATTTTACATTTCTGTCTTCTGGGAGTTAGGGATTCTGGGAGTTAAGGATTCAGTATTTAGTAGTAAAGTTTAAAGGATAAGTTTTTGTGTTTTTTTAATATTTAATACAGAGTAATTTGGGAGTAAGGTATGGCAGTAGAGATTGGCCCGTGGTTTGTTCAGCCTGCAACATGTGGGAGATCAGGGAGATGGTCGGTGTCCCTGGTGACTACGTTTGCAGGAAGTGTGTCCAGCTGCAGCTCCTGGCAGACCGCATTGAACGATTGGAACTGGCGGCTGGATTCATACTGGAGCATCCACGATGCGGAGAAAGTCGTGGATAGCACGTACAGTGAGTTGGTCACATCGCAGGCAAAAGGTAAGAGGACAAGAAGGGAACGGGTGGCCAATAGCCAGCAAAGCAGTAGGCAGGTAGTGCAGGAGTCCCCTGCGGTCATCTCCCTCCTAAACAGGTATACCATTTTGGATACTGTTGAGGGAGATGGCTCATCAGGGGAATGCAGCAGCAGCCAGGTTCATGGCACCATGGGTGGCTCTGCAGCACATGAGGGGGGAAAAAAAGAGGGGAAGGGCAATAGTAATAGGGGATTCAATTGTCAGGGGAATAGATAGGCGTTTCTGCGGCCGCAAACGAGACTCCAGGATGGTAAAATGTTGCCTCCCTGGTGCAAAGGTCAGGGATGTCACTGAACGGCTGCAGAACATTCTGGAGGGGGAGGGTGAACAGCCAGTTGTCGTGGTGCATGTTGGCACCAACGATATAGGTAAAAAAAGGGATGAGGTCCTACAAGGTGAATTTAGGGAGCTAGGAGATAAACTTAAAAGTAGGACCTCAAAGGTAGTAATCTCCGGATTACTACCAGTACCACGGGCCAGTCAGAGTAGAAATAGGAGATAATGCAAATGAATACGTGGCTTGAAAAGTGGTGCAAGGGGAGGGATTCAAATTTTTAGGGCACTAGGACCAGTTCTGGGGGAGGTGGGACCGGTACAAACAGGACGGTTTGCACCTGGAATGGAATGGAACCAATGTTCTTGGGGGAGTGTTTGCTAGTGCTGTCGGGAAGGATTTAAACTAATGTGGCAGGGGGATGGGTACAAGAGCAGAGAGGCAGGAGGGTGTAAAATGAGGGTAGAAGCATTAGTAGCAAGGTGAAAAGTAAAAGTGGCAGGCAGACAAAACAGGGCAAAAAATCAAAAAGGGCCACTTTTCAGCAAAATTGTGTAAGGGGTAAGTGCGTTGTAAGGACAAGCCTGAAGGCTTTGTGTCTCAATGCAAGGAGTATTCGTAATAAGGTGGACGAGTTGAACGTGCAGATAGATATTAATGATTATGATATAGTTGGGATCACGGAGACATGGCTCCAGGGTGACGTAGGCTGGGAGCTGAACATCCAGGGATATTCCAATATTCAGGAGGGATAGAGAGAAAGGAAAAGGAGGTGGGGTGGGTAGCGTTGCTGGTTAGAGAGGAGATTAACGCAATGGAAAGGAAGGACATTAGCTTGGAGGATGTGGAATCGGTATGGGTAGAGCTACAAAACACTAAGGGGCAGAAAACGCTGGTGGGTGTTGTGTACAGGCCACCTAACAGTAGCAGAGAAGTTGGGGATGGTATCAAACAGGAAATTAGAAATGCGTGCGACAAAGGCAAAACAGTTATAATGGGTTGACTTCAATCTACATATAGATTGGGTTAATCAAATTGGCAGGAGTGCTGAGGAAGAGAATTTTTTGGAATGTATGCGGGATAGTTATCTAAATCAACATGTAGAGGAACCAACGAGAGAGCAGGCTATTTTAGACTGGGTTTTGAGTAATGAGGAAGGGGTAATTAGCCGTCTTGTTGTACGTGCCCCCTTGGGCAAGAGTGACCATAGAATCAAATACACAGGACTAGATGTTAAGAAGTCCCTTGTGCCAGTAGGTGGGGAGCATTTCACGACATTCATTGATTGCTGAGAGTGGTGGACGCTCAACATCAGGGGGGGGGGGGGCTGGGGGGGGGTACGTATATGTATATCTTGGCCTGGGTAACCTTCAGGACAGCTGGGCACAGGACACATCATCAGTAGTGTACCCTTGCATCACTGGGTGTTTCGGCCTTTTATCACTATACACCCTCCACAAGGGCGGCCAGCTGCAGGATGATCAGCCCTCAGCGTGTGTCCCGTGTCAAACTGCCTCAAAGATTCACCGTGACGCATTTGGGGCCCAGCATGGGTCTTTTCCGCTTGAGCCAAATCCAACAGCTGCTTCTTTCAGCCGCGTCTGAGAGTGATCTTATGGTCTTCTGCAGAGCCTGGCCAATGGATTCCAAGCTCCTTCAGCAGTCTGATGGTAGATGACGCAACAAATCCTCTGCATCCCACTTCAACTGGATAAACGTTGATGTTCCAGCCACGCTGCCTTGCCTCTGCTGCAAGCTCTGTGTAGCGCAGCTTCTTACGCTCATAGGCCTCCACAACAGAGTTCTCCCATGGAACTGTGAGCTCTATGATGTAAGCAGTCTTCTGTGAAAGGGACCAGAACACCAAATCTGGCCTGAGGTTGGTCGAAGCAATTTCAGGTGGGGAAGATTAGTTGTCGGCCGATGTCCGCCAGCATCCTCCAGTCACGGGCCCTGCATAGGTTTTCCTTCTTCTGATCTAGTGGAAGGATGTTTCGGTGTTTTCTGTCCTTCTCGGACAAAGGTTGTCGCCCTTAAGTGGGAGGGGTTGCTTGCTCTCGGAGGCAAGGAGTTGGTCGCACACAGCCTGTTCTCAAGGGCTGTTGCCAGGCTTTTTAATACCTGATTATGCCTCCACGTGTATCTCCCTTGCGTGAGGCTGGTCTTGCAGCCTACCATGATGTGTTTGAGGGTCGCTGGAGTTGGGCAGAGGGCACAGGTTGGATCCTCGCCGTACCACTGATTGAGGTTCTTTGGTGATGGAAGGACGTCGTATGTCGCTCTGATGATGAAGCTGATCTTGCTTGATTCCATTTCCCATAGTTCTTTCCAGCTGATCTTCCTCCGCTCCACACCTTCCCACTGCATCCATTGCCCTGTTTGGCAAGCGAGACCGCCTTTGCACTTCTTGCGGCCTCCTCCTGTCGCCCGCACCTCCTCAACCACCAATGTCCTCCGCTCTGATGTTGTGGCCTTTCGCCAAGTTGGTTTACTTGTCGTAAGGCCAAAGCCTCCTCTTCCCTGCTGCACTTGCCCCACGACGTCTTTGTGCCTCAGGGCTGATGAAGCTTGCTGTACTGCATCAGATGGTGTCCACTTCCGGCCGGTTACTAGGGGCGGCGCAACAGCACTGATGGTCTTGTCTCTAGAGTCCCTCAGTGTCATCTGGAGTCTTACTTTGGAACACTTGTATTCCTCTGTTAGACTAGTGAGAGGTAGTTCCAGGACCCCTTTGCCATAGAGGCCGATGTTAGTTAGACATCGTGGGACACCGAGCCATTTCTTCGCGTATGAAGTTATGGTTCGCTCCATCTTCCTCCACAGTTGTTATTGGAGCTTTCATAAACGGTCAGTGGCCACATTGTCCGAGGAAGGAGTCCAAACTGTAGGCACCAGAGCTTCAGTTTCCCAGGCAGTAGGGTCTGATTGATGATCTCCAGGCCGTTGACAATTTCTTGCCTTAGCTGTTGCACCTGCTCTTTGTCCTTGAGACTTGCGTTGTACCATCTGCCCAGGCTTTTTACTGGCTGCTCAGACACTGTTGGTATTAGGTCGTCACCGATGCAGAACCTTGTGTCTCTAAGCACCCCCTTAACTATGGAGATGCTTCGAGACTTACTTGGTTTGATTTTCCATTCGGGCCCACTTGATGTTCTCCTGCAGCTTTCCGAGTAGCCGCTTGGTGCATGCTGCAGTAGTGGTTATTGTTGTCATATCATCCATGTATGCCCTGATGGGTGGCAGACGGAGCCCAGCTCTGGTTCGTTCACCGCCCACCACCCATTTTGAGGCCCTGATGATGACTTCCATGGCCATTGTAAAGGCCAAGGGTGAGACTGTGCAGCCTGCCATGATGCCTACTTCCAAGCGCTGCCATGTTGTACTGAATTCAGCTGTTGTGAAGCACAGCTGCAGGTCTTGGAAATAGTTCTTGACCAGTGTGGTGATGAGCTCTGGTACATGGAAAAAGGCAAAAGATTCCCAAAGGAGTTCATGTGGAACTGAACCAAATGCATTGGCCAGATCGAGGAAGATCACATGTAGGTCTCTCTTGTCCTTCTTAGCTGCTTGGATCTGGTGCCAGATCATGCTTGTATGCTCCAAGCAGCCCGTTAAAACCTGGAATTCCTGCTTTCTGTACAGATGTATCAATGTACTTGTTTGTTACCAGATAGGTGGATAGCCTTTGTGGATTACAATGCTGAAAAAGATTTTTCCCTCGACGTTGAGGAGACATATTGGCCGAATTGGCTGATGTCTGCTGCATCCTTTTCTTTAGGTATTAGTATGCCGCCGGCCCTTCGCCACACCTTAGGTTATTGTTTGCTTCTTCCACACCACCCTCATGAGCTTCCATAGAAAGCGTAACACATCCGGTGCATTCTTGTAGAGCTTGTATGGTACTCCGTTTGGCCCCGGAGCTGATGCTGCTCTTGCTCGCCGGACCGTGTTCTCTACCTCTTTCCATTTCGGAGGGCTGGTGTCCATGTTGAATTCAGGTGGTTGAATAGGTGGGATGTCATGTGGGATGACTAACTTCTCATGCCTTTTCGTGTCTTGGTGGGCCTTTTCCAGGTGTTCCTCCAATTCTTGTTTTGATGTTTTCAAAGTTCCACTTTTTTCCTTTGCGAAGAGGTCTTTGATGAACTTGAAAGGGTCTTTGTAGAACCGTGTTCTTGTGTGTTCTTTATTCTTGCGAAGTTTCCTCATGTTCTCTGCTTTTCGCAAGGTTGCCAATCGGCTCTTGATGTCCTCTTGGAGTAGCATGAGACCTTCTCTCTCTGCGTCAGTTGCTTTTTTCCATTGCTTTTTCAACTGTCTCCTCTCTCTGATTAGCCTCTCGATCTCCTGCTGCCTCCTGGACTTGATTGGTGTTGGTAACTTCTTTCCACCTCTCCCTTTACTCACCCCAACCGTTCTTCTCCATAGCTGTAGATTATGTTGCCCATCCTTTCAAGCTTTCCACTGCTGTGCCCACTTGTTGCTCCAAGAGATATGTATAAGGTCACTGTTGACCGTCTCCCACTCTTTCTTTTTCAACAGCTTTGGGCCACTTCACTCCAGGTTTATGCCCTTTGATCTTTCCCCTCCAATGGAGGTCTTTGTAGTTGTTGCGTGGGCTCCTCCACCGGCATTTCTGTGCTTGTATCACCCTCTTCAGTGACATGGGTGCTGATGCTCTGCGAACTTTGGTTTGTGTCCCGTCGCTGTGCTTCATTCGACTGATTTGACTGGTTGCTTCGTAAGAAGTACTGGTCAATGCGAGGCCCATGTCTCTGCTCTCTCAAGCACTTTTTCCTCCCTTGGTGGATCTTCAAGCCCATCATTGATGTTCTTTTCTCCCAACCACAGATGCACACCTGAAGTTTGTGTCCCGCAGCTGTTGTGGATGTCTCATGTCTAATATGGTTGAGTTCTTCATTAGGATGGAGAGTGACATCGTTAATTCAGAAACAATGGTTCTGAACTTAAAGAAAGGTAACTTTGAGGGTATGAGACGTGAATTGGCCAAGATTGACTGGCAATTAATTCTAAAAGGGTTGACGGTGGATATACAATGGAAGACATTGTAAAGACTGCATGGATGAACTACAAAAATTGTTCATCCCAGTTTGGCAAAAGAATAAATCGGGGAAGGTAGTGCATCGTGGATAACAAGGGAAATCAGGATAGTATCAAAGCAAAGGATGATGCGTACAAAGTAACCAGAAAAAGCAGCATTTGGGAACCAGAGGACTGGGAGAAATTCAGAGACCAGCAGAGGAGGACAAAGGGGCTTAATTAGGAAAGGAAAAATAGATTATGAAAGAAAACTGGCAGGGAACATAAAAAATCTGCTGACTGCAAAAGTTTTTAAAGAAAATAGATATGTGAAGAGAAAGAGGTAGTTAAAAAAAATGTAGGTCCCTTGCAGTCAGAAACAGGTGAGTTTGATCATGGGGAACAAGGATATGGCGGACAATTGAATAACTACTTTGGTTCCGTCTTCACTAAGGAAGACATAAATAATCTGCCTGAAAACTAGCATGGGACTGTGGGTCAAAGGAGGAATTGAGTGAAATCCAGGTCAGTCGGGAAGTGGTGTTGGGTAAATTGAATAGATTAAAGGCCGATAAATCCCCAGGGCCAGATAGGCTGCATCCCAGAGTACTTAAGGAAGTAGCTCAGGAAATAGTGGATGCATTAGTGATAATCTTTCAAAACTCTTTAGATTCTGGAGTAGTTCCTGAGGATTGGCGGGGGTAGCAAATGTAACCCCTCTTTTTAAGAAGGGAGGGAGAGAGAAAACGGGGAATTACAGACCAGTTAGTCTAACATCGGTAGTGGGGAAACTGCTAGAGTCAGTTATTAAAGATGGGATAGCAGCACATTTGGAAAGTGGTGAAATCATTGGACAAAGTCAGCATGGATTTACAAAAGGTAAATCATGTCTGACGAATCTTGTGGAATTTTTCGAGGATGTAACTAGTAGCGTGGATAAGGGAGAACCAGTGGATGTGGTATATCTGGACTTCCAGAAGGCTTTCGACAAGGTCCCACATAAGAGATTAGTATACAAACTTAAAGCATACGGTATTAGGGATTCAGTATTGATGTGGATAGAGAACTGGCTGGCAAACAGGAAGCAAAGAGTAGGAGTAAACGGGTCCTTTTCACAATGGCAGGCAGTAACTAGTGGGGTACCGCAGGGCTCAATGCTGGGACCCCAGCTGTTTACAATATATATTAATGATCTGGATGAGGGGAATTTGAAGGCAATATCTCCAAATTTGCGGATGACACTAAGCTGGGGGGCAGTGTTTCGCTGTGAGGAGGATGCTAGGAGACTGCAAGGTGACTTGGATAGGCTGGTGAGTGGGCAAATGTTTGGCAGATGCAGTATAATGTGGATAAATGTGAGGTTATCCACTTTGGTGGCAAAAACAGGAAAGCAGACTATTATTTAAATGGTGGCCGATTAGGAAATGGGGAGATGCAGCGAGACCTGGGTGTCATGGTACACCAGTCATTGAAAGTAGGCATGCAGGTGCAGCAGGCAGTGAAAAAAAAAGCGAATGGTATGTTAGCTTTCATAGCAAAAGGATTTGAGTACAGGAGCAGGGAGGTTCTACTTCAGTTGTACAGGGTCTTGGTGAGACCACACCTGGAGTATTGCATACAGTTTTGGTCTCCAAATCTGAGGAAGGACATTATTGCCATAGAGGGAGTGCAGAGAAGGTTCACCAGACTGATTCCTGGGATGTCAGGACTGTCTTATGAAGAAAGACTGGATAGACTTCGGTTTATACTCTCTGGAATTTAGGAGATTGAGAGGGGATCTTATAGAAACTTACAAAATTCTTAAGGGGTTGGACAGGCTAGATGCAGGAAGATTGTTCCCGATGTTGGGGAAGTCCAGGACAAGGGGTCACAGCTTAAGGATAAGGGGGAAATCCTTTAAGACCGAGATGAGAAAGACTTTTTTCACACAGAGAGTGGTGAGTCTCTGGAACTCTCTGCCACAGAGGGTAGTTGAGGCCAGTTCATTGGCTATATTTAAGAGTGAGTTGGATGTGGCCCTTGTGGCTAAGGGGATCAGAGGGTATGGAGAGAAGGCAGGTACGGGATACTGAGTTGGATGATCAGCCATGATCATATTGAATAGCGGTGCAGGCTCGAAGGGCTGAATGGCCTACTCCTGCACCTAATTTCTATGTTTCTATGTTTCTATCCCTTTTGGCAAACTCCAAGTGGGCTGTCATGTGACTTTTACTGAGAAGTGGTCTCCATCCGCCCACTACCATAAAGGCCTGATTGGTGGAGTGCTACACATATAGTTGTTCTTCCGGAAGGTTCTCCCATCTCCACAGAGGAACTCTGGAGCTCTGTCAGAGTGACCATCGGGTTCTTGGGCACCACCCTGACCAAGGCCCTTCTCATCCGATTGCTCAGTTTGGCCGGGGGCGGCCAGCTCTATGGAGGGTCCTGGTGGTTCCAAAGTACTTCCATTTAAGAATGACAGAGGCCACTGTGCTCTTTGGGACCTGCAATGCTGCAGAAATAGTTTTATACCTTTCCCCAGATCTGTGTCTCAACACATTCCTGTCTCTGAGGCCTACGGACAATTCCTTCGTCTTCATGGGTTGGTTTTTACTCTGACATGCACTGTCAACTGTGGGACCTTATATAGACAGATGTGTGCCTTTCCAAATCATGTCCAATCAATTTAATTTACCACTGGTGGACTCCAATCAAGTTGTAGAAACATCTCAAGGATAATCAATGGAAACAGGACGAACCAATGCTCTGCTTCTTTTTGCATATCACATGCACAGCCTAAAGTTGTAGGACAACTTGTTCCATTTGATCTTATTTGATGGTGCATGCCAGGTTGATTGCATTCGTTGAAACAGGGCGGACCATGTGTAGGTTGCAATCTCCTATGCTAAATTTTGAGTGTCATAGCAAAGGATCTGATTGCTTATGTACATATTTCTAAACTGTTTTCTCTTCTTCATTCTGGGGTATTGAGTGTAGATTGATGATAACAAAAAAAATAATTTAATCCATTTTAAAAGAAGGCTGTAAAGTAACAAAATGTGGAAAAAGTGAAGGGGTCTGAATACATTCTGAATGCACTATTCTAAACACAATTTAATTTATTTGTGTATTCATTAATTAATTATTAATGAACCGGGAAGTATTAGATGAAAATGGCAATGTTTATTTCATGATTAAAAATAAATTTCACCGTTGGGTCCCCGTTGTGACGTCAGAGATCCTCGAGACGTTCAGTTATTTCTAGTTCCGTCTCTTCATTCCTTCTGGGTGCGCTGCCGCCGGGCCCAGCAACCAACCCCCAACTGCGCATGCGTGGATACCGGGCCCAGCAACCCTCCACGAACTGTGCAGACGGGGCTGACGGGCCCGGCAAGTGGGAGCGCACTGCACAGGCTCGACTGCCACAGTGAAACTTGTCCCATTCACAGTATAAAGTTCATTAAAGTTTATTAAGTGAATTACCTTTTAAAATATAACGAAACCTGATACTGCACCCCACAGGCGAATGGTGAGTAAGGCGCCCCTAAAATTGGTGCGATATCGTTTACCGTTTTGGCTGTATTTTTGGCACATACATACATACAAAATGAGACTTTTAGAGATGGATAGATAAGGGAGACACAAAATGCTGGAGTAACTCAGCGGGACAGACAGCATCTCTGGAGAGAAAGAATGGGTGACGTTTCGGGTCGAGACCCTTTTTCAGTCAGTAGTCCCGCTGAGTTACCCCAGCATTTTATGTCTTCCTTCGATTTAAACCAGCATCTGCAGTTCTTTCCTACATATATAAAACATTTGTTAGGCCACACCTGAAGTAATATGTGCTGTTCTGGCTGGGACACTATAGGAGGGACATGGTTACACTGGAGAGGGTGCCGAGGGAATTCACCAAGACTGCCTGGGATGGAGCATTTCGAATGCCAAACTTGATGGGTTTGTTTCCCTTGGAGCTGATGGGGGATCTGACTGAGGTTTACGACATTATGAGGGGCATAAATAGGATAGATACTGAAAAAACCTTCACCTTGGCAGAGGTGGTTAGGACCAGAGGGCACAGATTTACATTAAGGAGTATAAGATGGTGTCTTGATGACTACCCAAGATGGCGCCTGCCTGCGGCGACCTTTGCGGAGCTTCGGAACATAAAAGGCTCAACTACAACTCTCAACAACTTACCTGCTCCCTTTTGTTACGGAGCTGGAGCTGCCATCTGTGAGGGAATTCCCGTTCCAGCGCAGGTCCACAGAAACAGCAGTTCAGTCAACCCAGTACCTGGAAACAAAGGGGAAGCCTCCATTGTGTCCGGAAACGTGGCCGGTGGGCAGGACCTCAGGTCAGACTGAAGCGCAGGGGACTTCGGCCCCCTCTCCCTACTATCCTACTGGCCAATGTACAGTCTCTTGAAAGCAAAGTGGAGGACTTAAGGGCAAGGCTGCTTTATCAAAGGGAGCTGAGGGAATGCTCTGTGCTCTGTTTCACAGAGACATGGCTCACCCCCAGCTCCCCAGACTCAGCGGTCCAGCCTGAAGGGTTCTCCACCCACTGCATGGACCGTACACTGGCATCGGGGAAAGGGAGAGGAGGGGTCGTCTGCCTCATGGTCAACTCTGCGTGGTGCTCGGACGTGGCAGTCCTGTCCAACTCCTGCTCTCCACACCTCGAACATCTGGCGGTGAAGTGCCATCCCTTCTACCTTCCGAGGGAATTCACCTTCATCATCCTGACCGCAGTCTACATCCCACCCCAGGCAGACGTCCGTCTGGCACTGGAAGAGCTGAACGCCGTGGTCAACAAACACCAGACGTCTTACCCCGAGGCATTTACCACCATTGCTGGGGACTTCAATAAGGCAAACCTCAAGAAATCACTCCCCAACTTCCACCAACATGTCTCCTGGGGTGGGGGGGGGGGGGGGGGGGCAGAGGAACAACTACAGGACTGTTTGGAGTCTGTAGACTGGGCAATGTTCAAGGACTCGGCAACGGTCTTGAATGAATACGCCACAGTCGTTACAGACTTCATTAAGAAATGTGAGGAGGACTGCATCCCCACCAAAACCTTCCGAGTGTTTCCCAATCAGAAACCTTGGATGAACTGTGAGACCCGCACTCTTCTGAAAGCCAGACACCGGGCATTCTGGTCTCATGATACAGCGGTCTACACGAAGTCCAGATACGACCTTGGTAAAGCCATCAAAAAGGCCAAAAGGGGGTTCTGCTCCACGCTAGAGGATGAGGCAGCTGTGGCAGGGACTGAATGCAATCACCTCCTACAAGCGAAACCAGGAGGCAGCTCGGATGTCGGCGATACATCACTCCCTGATGAGCTCAATGCGTTTTAAGCACGCTTTGATGGGGAGAACACTGATGTGCCTTCCCGAGGCCCCATTCGCAGTGATGGTATTTCAGTCTCAGTCACAGAAGCCAACGTCAGGAAATCCTTCAGAGGGGTGAACCCTCGAAAAGCATCTGGACCTGATGGTATACCTGGTCGTGTTCTAAAAACCTGTGCGGACCAACTGGCTGGAGTTTTTACGGACATTTTCAACCTCTCACTTCTGAGGTCTGAGGTTCCCACCTGCTTCAAAAGGGCATCAATAATACCGGTGCCCAAGAAGAGCAAAGTGACGTGCCTCAATGATTATCGACCATGGCACTAACGCCTCTGGTGATGAAGTGCTTTGAGAGGTTGATCATGGCGCAAATTAACTCCTACCTCGACAAAAACCTGGACCCACTGCAGTTCGCTTACCGCCACAACAGATCAAAGGTGGATGCGATCTCACTGGTCCTCCACTCCGTTCTGGACCACTTGGACAACAAAAACTCATATGTCAGGCTGTTATTCATCTATTACAGCTCGGCATTTAACACAATCATCCCCTCCAAGCTGGTTACCAAACTCGCAGAACTGGGTCTCTGCGCATCCCTCTGCAATTGGATCCTTGACTTCCTCATTCACAGACCACAGTCTGTTCATATTGGTGGAAATGTGTCAGACTCGATAACAATCAGCACGGGAGCACCTCAAGGCTGCGTGCTCAGTCCTCTGCTGTACTCACTCTATACTCATGACTGTGTAGCCGGTCATAGTGCGAACTCCATCATCAAGTTCGCTGATGACACCACTGTTGTGGGACGTATCATTGATGGGGATGAGTCGGAGTACAGAAGAGAGATCGAGCGACTGTCCATATGGTGCCAGCACAATAACCTGGCCCTCAACACCAGCAAAACCAAGGAACTGATTGTGGACTTTGGAAGGAGTAGGATGGGGACCCACAGTCCTGTTTATATCAACGGGTCGATGGTTGAAAGGGTCAAGAGCTTCAAATTCCTGGGCGTGCACGTTTGTGAAGATCTCTCCTGGTCTGAGAACACAGATGCAATTATTAAGAAAGCTCATCAGCGCCTCTACTTCCTGAGAAGATTACGGAGAGTCGGTCTGTCAAGGAGGACTCTCTCTAACTTCTACAGGTGCACAGTGGAGAGCTTGCTGACCAGTTGCATCGTGGCTTGGTTCGGCAACTTGGGCGCCCTGGAGAAGAAAAGATTACAAAAAGTAGTAAACACTGCCCAGTCCATCATCGGCTCTGACCTTCCTTCCATCGAGGGGATCTATCACAGTCGCTGCCTCAAAAAGGCTGGCAGCATCATCAAGGACCCACACCACCCTGGCCACGCACTCATTTCCCTGCTACCTTTGGGTAGAAGATACAGGAACCTAAGAACTGCACCGACCCGGTTCAGGAATAGCTACTTCCCCACAGCCATCAGGCTATTAAACTTGGCTCAGACAAAACTCTGAACATTAATACCCCTCCATCTGTTATTTGCACTTTATCAATTTATTCATTCATGTGTGTATTTACGTATATAATTGTAGTCAATGCCTACTATGTTCTGTTGTGCTATGCAAAGAAAGAATTTCATTGTCCTGTCAGGGACACATGACAATAAACTCTTTTGACTTTGACTTTGATTAGAGGGGATTTGAGGAAGGAGTTCTTCATCCATAGAATGTTTGAAATGGGGAATGCACTTCTCAGAGATACAAGATAAAAGACACAAGATACATTTGTCACATGCACTAATTGGTACAGTGAAATGTGTGGTCACCATACAGCCATACAAATAATAAAAAGCACAAAACACGATAGTCTTTAACACAGACATCCTCACACAGTGGAATCAAAGTTTCCCACTGAGGGAAGGCTCCAAAATTCAGTCAACCTCCTCTGTTGTCCTCTGTTGTTCACCCATGGTTGGGGGTCTCCCCAACCCCTCGCAGACGCCGCTACGGGCATCCCGATGTTCAGGCCCTCTCGCCAGGATGATGGAACTCCGACGGGAGAACCACCTCAACGGCTTGGACATCCGGAAACGGCCACTTCCTACCGGAGTCCGCGGCTCCCGAAGTTGACAGACCACGCTGGGTGGAGATTCACGCTGGCGGCCCTCGGCAAAAGGTCCCAGGACTGCGCGATGTTGAGGTCAGCACCGCCCGCGCAGGGAGCTCTACAAACCCTAGCTCCGCGATATTGAAGCAGCAGGCCCAGCACTCCGGAGCTTCAAACGGCGATCCAGATAGGCATCGCCCGCTCCGCAGTAAATCCAGTGCTGTGCCGCCGCCACTGAAGCTTTGGCTGGTCCCCGGCAGGAAAGGCCGCGCCAATCCAGTTGGTAGTCCGCGAGGAGGGGGGGGCGAGGACTCGACTCGGAGATTAGTCACATTCTCGCCAGGAAGTGACTGGGAAACGGTTTCCCCACTACCCTACCCCCCTCCCCAACATAGAAAAATGAAAGAAACCTCCAAAACACACTTTTAAAACAAACTAAAAATTAAAAAAAAGATAGAAAGACTGTAGGCAGAGGCTGCCATCAATGCGGCGCCCCTAGTCGACAGTAGCTGAAGTAAATCCTCTCACAGCTTTTAAGAAGCATTTAGACGAGCATCTGAAATGCTATGGCACCATAGTACTAGTACTGGAAAATAGGATTATTACAGGTTGGTACTTAACCTCTAGTATGGACTCAGTGGGCCAAAGGGCCTGTTTCACTGCTGTATATGACATCATGGCATAAATATTCAATGACAGTCACTGATATCATTAAAAAAAAGATGCAATCCTACCAGTCATCTAAATCCCAGCGTTGAGCCTAACTGAACCCTCTTGTTTGGCTAGTTCCACCTAGCTTCCTCATCAGTACAGCAAGGCGTAGCATGTTTATACAGGCTGATCAGGTCATTACTGAAAACTATTGCAGCCAGCAATCCAGCAGCCAGCAATTAATCAAGTATCACATCACGCATAATGATAACTACAATGTTTACCATACAATCCAGTATTAATCCTATAAGAATAAACCCCCTGATCCCTACTTAATGATGTGGCTATTACGATCACATTTAGCTCAGGTTAGCAAGACTAAGTAGCTATTATTATTACAACACCAAGGAAATACACAAAATGCTGGAGTAACTCAGCGGGTCAGGCAGCATCTCTGGAGAAGATGGATGTGGCATTTCAGGTTGAGATCCTTCTTCAGACTGATTGCAGTGGTGAGAGGAAAAGAGAGCTAGAAGAGTGGAGGGGCAGGACCAAGCATGGCAGGCAAATTAAAATACATACCTTTATAAATTAACATGCGGAATATAATATCTCTCTTCACTTTACAAATTATACCACGAGAAAGCTCAAGCAACCCATTGGGTGTCAGGAAGGGGATAGATGCAGTGTGGTAACATCAGCACCAAGCATCAGTAGTGACTCGGGGACTCACTGGCAATAAAATGAGCAATACACGTTATTGCATTCAAACAAGTGCGTCCAGTCCTCCTCTCCCAAATCAGGGCTTGTGGCGAGGGATGATGGATCAAGAAGCTGCTAGCACTCTCCTTAAGTGGGTGTGGGTGAAAATGATTGCACCAGCATTGTAATGTTGGGGAGAATGAACTTAGGGGTCTGGTTGGTGGCAGGGATTGGGGTAATCAACAGGATGGGGTTTGGGAATAAGGGATGGGATGCATTCTGAGGGAAGGTGGAGAGCTTCCTCAACAATGAACTTTTAGAGGGACATGGAACAGGTGATGGCAAGTGGGACTAGCTTTAATGGAGCACCTTGGTCGGCATGGGCCTTTTTCCGTGCTGTATGACTATATTACTCTGGATATCAGGGGTTTGAGGGAAGTTGGTTTAATACTGATGATGGAATGGGACAAGCAGTTAAATAAGCAGTTTATTGCTGCATTGATAATATCATAGTGACCTTGGAGTGCAACTGGTAGGTGCATCCAAAACAATGCACCCAATTGACCCTACAGTGTTCATCTTTGCATCTTCCCATATCCGCTGACTAATAAAAGGAAGCTTGCAGTTGAGTTTTCCAAGTGAATTGGAGGAAGTCCATATTGTGTTTCACTGATGAAAATAAAATCAATTTTGAGTTGCTTGATCCTGAAAAATGCAATTGAACTTCCTGCCAAATGTACCTTGTATCATTAAATATTTACACATTCAAAAAACTTCACTGAGAAAAGCCAAAATAGAGGGCATGGCAACATAGCTCCTAGTTGCACAGAAAATCTCAAGTAAAAATTGGGTTTTTACTGCACCAGAATATATTCCACATGTCACAGTACCAAAACAGGCCCCTCAGCCCAACTTAACATGCCGACTAAGATACCCTATCTACACTAGCCCTTTCCTATCCATGCACCTGTCCAAATGTCTTTTAAATATTGCTAGAGTGCCTGCCACAAGTACCTCCTCTAGCAGCTCGTTCCATATACCCACCATCTTCTGTGTGAAAAATGTCCTCTAATTAAAAAGCTGGTGTGTGGATATGAAGCGTGTTCGTTCAATGAATTCTTCACGTCTAACCATTATAGATTGCACAGAATAAGCTATCGGGAAAATTAGTGGGGTGTAGAACTGTGAGCTGGAATTGACTTGATGGGTCAAACAGCCCCCTCCTATTCATAAGGAAATATAGAAATGTATGGAAATATGAAGGAGTATTTAACCATATAACCATATAACAATTACAGCACGGAAACAGGCCCTCTCGGCCCTTCCAGTCCGTGCCGACCATTTGTTTTCCCCTAGTCCCATCTACCTGCACTCAGACCATACCCCTCCATTCCCTTCACGTCCATATACCTATCCACTTTACTCTTAAATGTTAAAATCGATCCTGCCTCCACCACTTCTGCTGGAAGCTGATTCCACACAGCCACCACCCTCTGAGTAAAGAAGTTCCCCCTCACGTTACCCCGAAACCTCTGTCCCTTAATTCTCATGTCATGCCCTCTTGTTTGAAACTTCCCTACCCTCAATGGGAAAAACGTATCCACGTCAACTCTGTCTATCCCTTTCATCATTTTAAAGACCTCAATCAAGTCCCCCCTTAACCTTCTGCGCTCCAAAGAATAAAGACCTAACTTGTTCAACCTTTCTCTGTAACATAGTTGCTGGAACCCTGGCAACATTCTAGTAAATCTCCTCTGTACTCTCTCTATGAAATGTCCTAAGCTACAAGTTAGAGGCCAAGAGCTGGAAATTGGAATTGACCTAAACAATTCATTTCGTCAAGCACGAGTTGGATGGCCACTTCTTTACAGTAGCTTTTTGTTCATGCTATGTGGCATTTTGCTGAGGGAAAATAGCCATGGGATTATGTACAACAGGGTGGAACAGTGGTGCAGTGGTAGAGTTGCTGCCTGTTTGTATGCTGTATCTACAAAGTCTAGAAGTGTGCAAGTGAAAAGAACTCGACAGAATATACCAAACAGCAAAGCATGTCTGAAAGACTAATCAGTAAAAAAAATTAGAGTATGAGATGAAGGTTGCCATAGATTTAGTAACAGTGGTTCAGCTGATGGAGCTGCTGCTTCACAGTGCCAGAGTTCAATCCTGACCTCAGGTGCTTTCTGTGTCGAATTTGTGTGTTCTCACTGTGATCACGTGGGTTTCCTACAAGTGCTCCAGTTTCCTCCCAAAGACATGCGGATTTGTAAATTGTAAATTTGCCTCTGTAAATTACCCCTAGAGTGTAGGGAGTGGATGCCGAAATGAGATAACATAGAACGGGGGATCAATGGTCAGTGTAGATTTAGTTGGCTGAAGGGATTCCAACTAGAACCCGGGATTCCTTTGTTAGAGAGGAATATGGATTTGAGGTTTCAAGCAGCTCAGCTATCATCTTATTTAATGGTGGAGCAGACTCATGGGGCAAAGTAGTCTACTTCTGCTCCCAAGTTACATGCTGTTATGTTTGTATCTTCATTCTAAATCTCTTCTCAAAGGACATTGTCTGCCTTTATTCTCTGTTATCTTTCAATCCAGGTTTGTTGAACCCTATGTTTAGATTTTAGCAAGCTGTGTGTAAATTAGTGCTTATCAATTTTGCAATTGTTTGCCTTTAGACGCTCAAGAAGTAAATAACATAAATGATTTGGTTCTGATTAGATAGGGCTTATTGATACTTTTAGCAAAATATTGAGGAAGTCTCTGCTTATTTCAAATACTAGAATAGTGCAATAGGCTCAAGAGTTAAATGAAATCTTTCTGGAATTTTCAATGTTCTGTTCGGGCTTTGATTCCCAAGAATTTAAAATAATAGTTTGACTTATCTCCAATGCTGAAAGAACATGGCCTGCTTGCAAAACTGTCATCAGATTGATTCACAAGGAAACCAAGGTTTAAAACAATTAACCATTTATTCCATTGGAAAAATTGATCCACTTCAGACACCACTTTGGGACAAAGTTTCATCATATTACGCAAAATAAAATCGGGAAAAAAACCACTTAACAGATCAGACACAATCTGTGGAGAGCGAAACAGAGTCAACATTTCAGATCAATAAAAGACAAAGTGCTGGAGTAACTCAGCGGGTCGGGCAGCATTTCTAAAATACATGAATAAATGATGTTTCAAATTAGGACCAGAATGATTGTAGGGGGAGGGGGAGGGGGGAAAAAAACTGGAAGATAGGAGGGACAGGACAAAGCATGTTAGGTAATAGATGAACACAAGCAAATGGGGTTTTTGATAGGCAGAATGTTGGACAAAGGCCAGAGATAAAATTAGCAGAAAGTGTGGATCACACCATTATTCAGATCAATTTGGGGGGAAAGTTAAAGAGAAGGACCAAAAGGGTAACGATTTCAGGATTACTGCCTGTGCCGCGTGACAGTGAGAGTAGGAATGAAATGAGGTGGAGGCTAAATGCGTGGCTGAGGGACTGGTGCAGTGGGCAGCGATTCAAGTTTCTTGATCACTGGGACCTCTTTTGGGGAAGGCATGATCTGTACGCAGAGGACGGGTGGCACTTGAACCCGAAGGGGACCAATATCCTGACAGGGAGATTTGCAAAGGCTACTGGGGAGACTTTAAACTAAAAGGCTGGGGGGAGGGACTCGGGTAGAAGGGGCTAGGGGACAGGGTGTGGGGCAAGAGACAGAGAAGGGAAGCACTCGGACCCAAAATGTAGGCGAGAAAAGATGATAGAAAAAGATAATGACAGAGAATAAAGGATGGTGGGTTTATTAAAATGTGCATATCTTAATGCCAGGAGCATTGTAAGTAAGGTGAGATGAACTTAGAGCCTGGATTGACACCTGGAAATATGATGTTGTGGCAATCAGTGAAACATGGTTGCAGGAGGGCTGTGATTGGGAAACTAAATATTCCAGGATTTCGTTGCTTCCGGGGTGATAGAATTGGAGGGACCAGAGGTGGAGGTGTTGCATTGCTTGTCAGAGAGGATATTACAGCAGTGCTTTGGCAGGATAGATTAGAGGGTTCGTCTAGGGAGGCTATTTGGGGTGGAACTGAGAAGTGGGAACGGTGTAGCAACACTTTTAGGGGTGTTACTATAGACCGCCAAATGGGAGCGAGAATTGAACGAGCAAAATATGTAAGGAGATAGCAGATATTAGTAGTAAGCACAAGGTAGTGATTGTGGGAGATTTCAATTTCCCAAAAATAGACTGGGAAACACATTCTGGTAAATGGGCTGGATGGTTTGGAGTTTGTAAAATGTGTGCAGGATAGTTTTTTGCAGCAGTACATAGAGGTACTGACCAGAGAAGGGGTAGTGCTGGACCTCCCTGTTAGGAAATGAGGCAGGACAGGTGACGGAGGTATGCGTTGGTGAGCACTTCGGGACCAGTGATCACAATACCATTAGTTTCAATAATTTATGGAGCGAGTCAGAACAGGACCTAGAGTGGAGATTTTTGATTGGAGAAAGGCTAACTTTGAGGGAATGCGTGAGGATTTTAAAAAGGAGTGAATTGGGACACTTTGTTCATGGGAAGGATGTAGAAGAGAAATGGAGGACATTTAAAGGGGAAATTGTAAGAGTACAGAAATCTTTATGTCCCTGTTAGGTTGAAAGGAAATAGTAAAAATTGGAAAGAAGCCATGGTTTTTCAAGGGAAAGGGATTAGACACTTGTTTCGAAAAAAGAGAGATATCTACAAGAATTATAGGAGGCATGGAGTTAATGAGGTGCTAGAGGAGTATAAAGAATGTAAAAAGAATTTTAAGAAAGAAATTAGGAAGGCTAAAAGGAAGATATGAGTTGCTTTGGCAAGAAAGGTGAAAGTAAATCCAAAGGGTTTCTACAGCTATATTAATAGCAAAAGGATAACGAGGATAAATTGGACCATTAGAGAAACCAGAATGGACAGCTATCTGCAGAGCCAAAAGAGATGGGGGAGATATTGAACAATTTATTTTCTTCGGTATTCACCAAGGAGAAGGATATTGAACTCTGTGAGGTAAGGGAAAAAAGTAGAGTAGCTATGGAAACTATGAGATTCAAAGAGGGAGGAAGTACTGACACTTTTGAAAAATATATAAAGGTGGATTAAGTCTCCAGGTCCTGACAGGATATTCCCTAGGACATTGAGGGAAGTTAGTGTTAGAAATAGCAGGAGCTATGACAGAAATATTTCAAATGTCATTAGAAACGGGAATAGTGCCGGAGGATTTGGCGTACTGCGCATGTTGTTCCATTGTTTAAAAAAGGGTTCAAAGATAAAACCTAGCTATTATAGACCTATTAGTTTGACGTCAGTGGTGGGCAAATTAATGGAAAGGATACTTAGAGATAATATATTAAGCATCTGGATAAACAGGGTCTGATCAGGAACAGTCAACATGGATTTGTGCCTGGAAGGTCATGTTTGACAAACCTTCTTGAATTTTTTGAAGCGGTAACTAGGGAAATTGATGAGGGTAAAGCAGTGGATGTTGTCTATATGGATTTCAGTAAGGCCCTTGACAAGGTTCCCCATGGAAGGTTGGTTCAGAAGGTTCAATCTTTGGGTGTTAATGGCGGAGTAGCAAGATGGATTCAACAGTGGCTGAATGGGAGATGTCAGAGAGTAATGGTGGATGGCTGTTTGTCAGGTTGGAAGCCGGTGACCAGTGGGGTGCCTCAGGGATCTGTGTTGGCCCACTGTTGTTTTGTCAAGTACATCAAATGAATCTGGGATGATGGGTGGAAAATTGATAAGTAAGTATGCAGATGATACTAAGATAGGTGGTAGTGTGGATAATGAAGTAGATTCTCAAAGTCTACAGAGAGATTTGGGCCATTTGGAAAAGTGGGCTGAAAGATGGCAGATGGAGTTTAATGCTGATAAGTGTGAAGTGCTACATCTTGGCAGGACAAATCAAAATAGGACTACATGGTAAATGGTAAGGGGGGGGGGGAATTGAGGAATGCTGTGGAAACAGAGGGATCTAGGAAAACTACTGTGCATAGTTCCCTGAAGGTGGGAATCGCATGTAGATATAGGGTGGTAAAGAAAGCCTTTGGTGTGCTGGCCTTTATAAATCAGAGCATTGAATATAGGAGTAGGGAAGTAATGTTAAAATTGTACAAGGCATTGGTAGAGACCAATTCTGAGTATGGTGTACAATTTTGGTCGCCTAGTTATAGGAAGGATGTCAACAAAATAGAGAGTACAGAGGAGATTTACTAGAATGTTGCCAGGGTTCCAGCAACTATGTTACAGAGAAAGGTTGAACAAGTTAGGTCTTTTGATTCTTTGGAGCGCAGAAGGTTAAGGGGGGACTTGATTGAGGTCTTTAAAATGATGAAAGGGATAGACTGAGTTGACGTGGATAAAGCTTTTCCATTGAGGGTAGGGAAGATTCAAACAAGAGGGCATGACATGAGAATTAAGGGACAGAAGTTTAGGGGTAACGTGAGGGGGAACTTCTTTACTCAGAGGGTGGTGGCTGTGTGGAATGAGCTTCCGGCAGAGGTGGTGGAGGCAGGATCGATTTTAACATTTAAAAGTAAAGTGGATAGGTATATGGACGTGAAGGGAATGGAGGGGTATGGTCTGAGTGCAGGTAGATGGGACTAGGGGAAAACAAATGGCCGGCACGGACTGGAAGGGCCGAGAGGGCCTGTCTCCGTGCTGTAATTGTTATATGGTTATATGGTTAATTGCTGTTCATCAGAATCTTACAATCTCTTACTTCTGAGAAAAGCATGGAATGTTTTCCTATATTAATTATAAATGCAATGAACAAAAGTATGTGATGTAGACACAAAGTGCTGGAGTAACTCAGCGGCTCAGGCAACATCTCTGGAGAAAAGGAATAGGTGAAGTTTTGGTTCGGAACTTCTTCAGACTGAAGAAGGGTTCCAACCCGAAACGTCACACATTACTATTCTTCCTATAAAGACTCTATCCCCTACTCCCAATTCCTCCGTCTACACCACATCTGCGTCCAGAATGAGGTGTTCCATACCAGGGCATCGGAGATTTCCTCATTCTTTAGGAAACGGGGGTTCCCCTCTTCCATTATAGATGAGGCTCTCACTAGGGTCTCCTCGATATCCCGCAGCTCCACACTTTGTCCCCCTCCTCCCATTCGTAATAAGGACAGAGGCTCGGCAATTGTTTCGCTGAACACCTCCACTCAGTCCGTCTTAACCTACCTGATCACCTGGTGGCCCAGCACTTCAACTCCCCCTCCCATTCCCAATCTGACCTTTCTGTCCTGGGCCTCCTCCATTGTCAGAGTGAGGCTCAGTGTAAATTGCAGGAACAGCACCTCATATTTCGCATGGGTAGTTTACGCCCCAGCGGTATCAACATTGACTCCAACCAGGTAGCCCTTGCTTTCCCTCTCTAACCCCTCCTCCTTCCCAGTTCTCCCACTAGTCTCACTGCCTCCGACTACATTCTATCTTTGTCCCGCCCCCTCCCCTGACATCAGTCTGAAGAAGGGTCTCAACCCAAAACGTCACCCATTCTTTCTCTCCAGAGATGCTGCCTGTCCCGCTGAGTTACTCCAACATTTTGTGTTTACTTTTCTCCAGTGATGCAACCTGACCCACTGACTCTAGCACTTTGTGTCTATCTTCAGTATAAACCAACATCTTCAGTTCCTTCCTACACGAAAGAATATGATGCACTGTTGTCTTAATTTATTTTATGACAAAACCTGGAGGTAAGAAAAGGCCACAATAAATCAAATCACCATAATGAATTAGGAGTCACGCAGCACAGAAACAGGTCCTTCAGCTCACCTTGGCCATGCTAGCCCAACTCATTCAGTTGTAAAATGCAGTCTCAGTTAGATTTAATCCAAAAAATAACTTGCAGTCAAATTATAGTGCAGGAGTAGGTTCTACGGTTTGGCAAGATGGTAGTAGATTATTAATTATGACAGATAAGACCATGGACTGATGTATTCAGTATTATGAGAGATTTTAATATATTAAAATCAGAGAAAGTTATCCCGATTCAGAATAAATGTTTAATCATCAGCTAAAAAAAATGAAAAGAATGCTTGGAAAACTTTATTTATGCAAAGAATTATTACAAACTGAAAGATGACAAGAATTCAGGGTATTACTTTCCAAAAGACAAGTCAGTAAATATTTGATAAAGAAGACATTACAGGATATAAGGAAATGTCAAGAAAATGGGTAGACTAGGAAATGTTCTCAGAGAGCTGGTACAGGCACTATCATTTAAAATTCAATGTTTTAATAATATTGATAACAAGAATAAAAGTAATAAATACCTTATGCCATAAAACATTCGTAATAAATTCCTCATGCCTTCTGGCCTTTTGAATCACATGAGCTGTTGATTTCTCAGCCACGGAATAGGTGACGTTTCAGGTGGGGAGAAGGGTTCTGACCCAAAACATCACCTATTTCATTTCTCCAGAGATGCTACCTAACCTGCTGAGTTACTCCAGCATTTTTGTGTCTGTCTTCGGTAAAAAATAAATACCTGCATTTTCTTTCCTACACATGTTCTCCGAAGATGCTGCCTGACTCACTGAGTTAGTCCAGCATTTTGTGTCTGTCTTTGGTAGAAACCAAAAATCTGCAGTTATTTCCTGCACATGTTCTAGGTATGTTACAAAACTTACCTTCAGCGGCGCTGCAGTTCTGTCACTGGCCGTGTGCGCAACTTTGGCACCTTTAAAGGGGGGGACGGGGTTAAAATGCGGTTTTTCCCTTGCCATCCGGAGTTTTCTTTTGTCAGAGTGCGATCTATTTCTGGAGATTTGTTCCGACTGCCAGTAAGTTAATTTTTTTTTATAAATAGGCTGACTATTTTAGTGCTGCAGTAAAATAAAAATTAGCTCCTAATGCCGTGAACGCCTACAACGGGGATGGATTTTACGTAGGGGACAGGTAAGTGAAAGCTATTTATTTTTACATATAAACCTGCTTTTCTAGATGACTTTAATCAATATTTCATGTTGCAAAACGGTGATTTATTCCCCATACGAACCGGCAGAATTTTTCCTGCCGATATGGGGTTTAAATTCCCAGATCTAAACATCTATCCATTTCTTAAGAAAAAATATTTAAAAAAATGTAAAGCCTAAGTGTCCAATTAACATTCACACAATAATTCACAATATAACATGATTTTAAAATCTAATTGTCATTAATTTATAGGCAAAAGTGTTTAATGCCTGTAAATTAATAGCCATTTAAATCAGCTTGCGAGTGGGATTTTCTGGAACGCGATGGATTAGAACATTGCTGTTGCGGTGAATTTTGTAATTAGCTACAATTGGGTAATTAACTAATTATATGCTTTAATTTCAGGTCATCCAAGTAAGATGTTTCATATTTGTTTCAGAATACTTCAATCTATAATAACTGAAAATTTATTTCAGTTCTCTTAATTTTTAAGAAAGTTATGGGCTTTTGACTGTCCTTGATCACAACTTTTGTGTTAAGTCAATGGAAAAGCAAAAGGAAACAAGATGCTAATTTCCGAGTATGATAATGGCCATAACTTTGAGGGAATGCGTGAGGATTTTAAAGGAGTGAATTGGGACACTTTGTTTCATGGGAAGGATGTAGAAGAGAAATGGAGGACATTTAAAGGGGAAATTGTAAGAGTACAGAATCTTTATGTCCCTGTTAGGTTGAAAGGAAATAGTAAATATTGGAAAGAGCCATGGTTTTCGAGGGAAATTAGACACTTGTTTTCGAAAAAAGAGAGATATCTACAAGAAATTATAGGAGGCATGGAGTAAATGAGGTGCTAGAGGAGTATCAAAGAATGTAAAAAGAATTTTTAAGAAAGAAATTAGGAAGGCTAAAAGAAGATATGAGTTGCTTTGGCAAGAAAGGTGAAAGTAAATCCAAAGGTTTCTACAGCTATATTAATAGCAAAAGGATAATGAGGGATAAAATTGACCATTAGAGAACCAGAATGGACAGCTATCTGCAGAGCCAAAAAGATGATGGGGAGATTTGAACAATTTCTTTTCTTCGGTATTCACCAAGGAAGGATATTGAACTCTTTGAGGTAAGGGAAAAAAGTAGAGTAGCTATGGAAACTATGAGATTCAAAGAGGAGGAAGTACTGACACTTTTGAAAAATATAAAGGTGGATAAGTCTCCAGGTCCTGACAGGATATTCCCTAGGACATTGAGGGAAGTTATGTAGAAATACAGGACTATGACAGAAATATTCAAATGTCATTAGAAACGGAATAGTGCCGGAGGATTGACGTACTGCGCATGTTTGTTCCATTGTTTAAAAAGGTTCAAAGAATAAACCTAGCAATTTATAACCTATTAGTTTGAACGTCAGTGGTGGGCAAATTAATGGAAAGGATACTTTAGAGATAATATATATAAGCATCGGATAAACAGGGTCTGATCAGGAACATCAACATGGATTTGTGCCTGGAAGGTCATGTTTGACAAACCTTCTGAATTTTTTTGAAGCGTAACTAGGGAAATTGATGAGGGGAAATCATGGATGTTGTCTATATGGATTTCAGTAAGGCCATTGACAAGGTTCCCCATGGAAGGTTTTGGTTCAGAAGGTTCAATCTTGGGTGTTAATGGCGGAGTAGCAAGATGAATTCAACAGTGGCTGAATGGGAGATGTCAAGAGTAATGGTGGATGGCTGTTTGTCAGTTGGAAGCCGGTGACCAGTGGGTGCCTCAGGGATCTGTGTTGGTCCACTGTTGTTTGTCATGTACATCAATGATCTGGATGATGGGTGGAAAATTGGATAAGTAAGTATGCAGATGATACTAAGATAGGTGGTATTGTGGATAATGAAGTATATTCTCAAAGTCTACAGAGAGATTGGGCCATTTGGAAAAGTGGCTGAAAGATGGCAGATGGAGTTTAAAGCTGATAAGTGTGAAAGTGCTACATCTTGCAAGGACAAATCAAAATAGGACGTACATGGTAACTGGTAGGAATTGAGGAATGCTGTGGAACAGAGGGATCTAGGAATAACTGTGCATAGTTCCCTAAGGTGGAATCGCATGTAATAGCGTGGTAAAGAAAGCCTTTGGTGTGCTGGCCTTTATAAATCAGAGCATTGAATATAGGAGTAGGGAAGTAATGTTAAAATTGTACAAGGCATTGGTAAGACCAATACTGGATATGGTGTACAATTTTGGTCGCCTAGTTTATAGGAAGGATGTCAACAAAATAGAGAGAGTACAGAGGATTTTACTAGAATGTTTGCCAGGGTTCCAGCAACTATGTTACAGAGAAGGTTGAACAAGTTAGGTCTTTATTCTTTAGAGCGCAGAAGGTTAAGGGGGACTTGATTGAGGTCTTTAAAATGATGAAAGGGATAGACAATTGACGGGATAAGCTTTTCCCATTGAGGGTAGGGAAGATTCAAACAAGAGCATGACAGAGAATTAAGGACAGAAGTTTAGGGTAACGTGAGGGGGAACTTCTTTACTCAGAGGGTGGTGGCTGTGTGAAATGAGCTTCCGGCAGAGGTGGTGGAGGCAGGATCGATTTTAACATTTAAAATTAAAGTGGATAGGTATATGGACGTGAAGGGAATGGAGGGGTATGGTCTGAGTGCAGGTAGATGGGACTAGGGGAAAACAAATGGTCGGCACGGACTGGAAGGGCCGAGAGGGCCTGTTTCCGTGCTGTAATTGTTATATGGTTATATGGTTATATGGTTATAACGTTTTTAATACTGAAGATATGAAAGTGAATTAGGTGTCAAATTAAATTTCTTTTTATGCTTTATCTGATGGGATAAATTGCAGACTTGATTTTTAAAATCTCAAAATGTTGTAACATTGCTACTATTTGTGCAAAACATACTCTTTCAACATTTTCAGAGATTACATTCGTCGGTGATTATATATTCGGTATTGTTGGCAAACCATGCTTATTATTTCAGTACTTTTATGTATTTTGATTATCATCCGATCGGTACCTCGGGCAGAGCCTGACGACGGTGACTCCATGGTGAGTGGGGCGATTTTTGACGTCGTTGTCAGGGACGTGGCGTCGATGCGTATTTTGCGTGCGTGCTTACGTCATGTACGTCCTCGCGCTCGCCAACCGCCCCGCCCGCCTGCGCCTTCAGCGGGTCGACGGTCGCTTGCTGGGTCTGGCGGCGACGACGGCGAAAGGTGAGTGGCAGACACACACACACAATGCTCGAGTAACTCAGCGGCTCTGGAGAAAAGGAATAGGCTTCTTCAGACCCGCGATGGTCTCCGCGGGCCGGATGCGGCGCTTTCCCTCCGGAGCGACTTGCTGCCTGTCAGACTGCCGTTGTAAGGGTGCTCCGTGTCCGGAGCGGGCGCACTCGTCGACAGGGCGGCAGCTGACGGCTGCGATCTCCCCTGCTCACTCCTTCTCCTTACTCCCTCCTCCCCCCCCCCCTCCTCTTCTAACCCCCATCCCCTCTCTCTCCCCCCCCTCCTCTCTCTACCCCTCCTCCTCTCTCCCCCTCCCTCTCCCCCCTCCCCCCTCCCCCTCCCCTCTCCCTCTCCCCCTCCCCCTCCCTCTCCCCCCCCCTCCTCCTCTCTCTCACACCTCCCCCTTCCCCTCTCACCTCCCCTTCACCTCCCCTTCCCCTCTCTCACCTCCCCTTCCCCTCTCTCTCACCTCCCCCTTCCCCTCTCTCACCTCCCCCTTCCCCTCTCTCACCTCCCCCTTCCCCTCTCTCCTCCCCCCTCACCTCCCCCTCCCCTCTCTCACCTCCCCCTTCCCCTCTCTCACCCCCCCTTCCCCTCTCCTCACCTCCCCCTCTACCCCCCCCCTCCCCCCTTCTCCCTCCCCCTCCGCCCCTCCCTCCTCCTCCCCTCTCTCCCCCCCTCCCCTCTCCCCCCCCCCTCCCTTCCCCCTCCCCCCCCCACGGCCCTTCCCTCGCCCCCTCTCCCCCCTCCCCCTCCCCCCCGCCCCCCCTCTCCCCCCCTCCCTCTCCCCCCTCCCCCTCTCCCCCCCCCCTTCCCTCCCCTCCCTCCCCCCACCCCATCTCCCCCCTCCCCCTCCCGACATCGCCCCCCCCCCCCATCCTCTCCCCCCCCTCCTCTTCCCCCCCTACAAATCTCAAATTGTGGAGTACAGAGGCAAATAAATAGATGATGGGTCTTTGTCCCAAACATGATGGAGGGCACTGTATTTGTATACGGTCAAGAGTGTAATTCTGTTATTAACTTATTCATTCATTGTGAGTGGATATAATTACCAGGCCACCATTTATTAACTGTTCCTGCAGTGACCTACAGAAGGTGTTTGTGGGCACCTTATTGAACTGTTGGATTCCTAATGGTGAAGCTGCTCATAGGGTGACGTTGCCATGAATTTAAATCGGGGTTGATTAAGAAATGATTCCAAATTGGTATGCTGTTTGAAATACAAACAAACCTGGGGATAGCTGTTTTCCCACAAATACACAACATGGTAACAACTTGGTAGGTGACAGATTTCAAGTACAACCAGTGATGAGTTTGATGAGGTTCTCTGCAGGTTGTTAGACATCGACATGTGGCAGTGGGAGGTGAATATTAATTGTATCTGAAAATGGCAAAATTATTGAGTGCTTTGTGTTACTGTCATCCAAATTAATAAAGAGTATTTTATGCTCTGATAGTGGAAATACCTTTGAAAGTCAGGAAGAGAGCTAAACTGGTTAGTCCAAATAAGTTTCTGGTCAGTGGTCATCCTGATTTTGTCCATACATTCAGGATGTTAGTTAGTTAGCTAATCTATTGTCACATGCATAGCGATACCGTGAAAAAAACTTGTTCAACATGCTGTACAGTCAAATTGTGCGATACATGAGTATAATATATCCTCCTCTGGAACAGCACATACTGTTGCCACATTCCAGTACCATATTTCAACTTAAGATAGACACAAGAAGCTGGAGTAACGGCGGGACAGGCAGCATCTCTGGAGAGAAGGAATGGGTGACGTTTCGGGTCGATCCTTCAAACTGAGTCGTGGGAAATTGGCTCCCATTGCCACTCTGTGCAGCTCTCGCACGCTCTGCTCACCCACCTGCTCTAGGGTCTCCTGCGACCACCTCCACCAACACCATGACCCGCAACCAGGACAAACCTGTCATCTCGGCAGTCTCCCCAGTGTATGTGAGTTCTTTCTTGAGGTATATTGCACAAAAATCCAGATATTTATGTTGGGAACCTCCCCTTTTCAAACAGGATCCCTGTAACCGCCAACTGTGATGTCATCAGCCAAGGAAGAGCTAATCATTTTAAAGAATTCTGGCAGATAGATTTGTCTCCATGACTTCATTGTGAGGAGCTGATGTGTACTGTGCCTCATATTGATAGTTGTGGATTTAATGATGAGTATGCATTGAATTTTATGGGACAGTAGTTAAATATTTATAAAGGATGTAACTACTATTTTAATGCATTCATTGTTGTGGCACGAGGCTGTCGCTGGCAAGGCCAGCATTTGTTGTCCATTTCTAATTTCCCTTGAAAAGATGGTGCTGAGCCTCCTCTTTAAACCATGACAGTCCTGGTAAAGCTACAGTCATGGTGTTGCCCCCAAGGAAGTTCAGTACTTGTTAGGAGCAGTAAGTAGACAACTTGTGTGTCAGCAACAGCAATACATTTTATAATGTCACACTGCTGTCTGTCCACTATTGCAAAATGTCATTTGTTTCTAAAGAATGATTCAGCGAAGAACTACAATCCATTAATTGTGACTAACCATACTTGTTACTCCTAAGCCTCAGGCACACTGTTCTGATTACACTTTTTTAATTTTAGATTTGTTCCTTTACATTATGTTCTGTCTTTTGCAAAGGTGTTCTCTGCATAATTGTACGGTCTTAAAAATCAACATTTAGTATCATCATATTATTTGTTACTCATTTGACTCTCTTCAACTTTCATGCCTGAATGTTAGACTCTTACCATTCAAATAGGATCCTTCATTGGAAAGAGTTCAAAATAATAATTTATTGAAACTGCCACGTTTTATTTAGAATTATTCATTCTTGATTCCGCCATCAAATTTTGCCCATTGTCTATTTAATGCCAATTTCACAATCAAGAGTTTAGTTACTCTTTTGTATTCTTTTCAAAAAAACTATTTTGATCCCTTTTAATCCTTATAACTTTTGTGTAAGTAATCGTATATTTCAAGACGTGTGAGAAATTGGCAATAAGAACAGAGACCTATCGGTATATCACGCAATGGTCACCTGATACTTTATAAATGCCTCGTATTGACAAACATACAGCTGAGTGAAACTGAAAGGATAAGTAGTTCCAGTTTCCGATTGAGCAGAAAAGAAACCAGTCATCACAACAGAAGTGATGTAATATGAAGATGAAATAAACTAATATTTAGTTGAATCAGATATCCATGATTTCATTTTTTTTAATTTGCAATGAAAAAACGCAACATATCTTGTGACTGCTAGAATATTTATTTCACATACTCGAGCTCTTGTGAGTTATTTCACACTCCAATCCCCCAGCTTTTGTGCCCTATTAGGTGTGCTTTATATATTGTGGAAGTATAAAGGGTAAGGGTTTTGGGAAATAAGGTTGAGGATAGAGCCCGCAAAAATTGAAATAGTCTTGTACAGGCTGATGAAATGGCAGTGCCACATGATGACCATCTTTTTGCAGTTCCATTGCCAAATTCCTCACTTGTACAAGGTGTGTAGGAAGGAACTGCAGATGCTGGTGTAAACCGAAGATAGATGCAAAAAGCTGGAGTAACTCAGCGGCAGGCAGCATCTCTGGATAGAAGGAATGGGTGACATGTTCAGGTCGAGACCCTTCTTCATCAGGGCTGCACATGCGCACAACCACAGCCGATGATGTGCTGGCCGTGGCAGTGCACATGTATAAGGCGGCCGGCCGTGCCGAGCAGAAACCCGAGAGCCGAGCGGAGACCTGAGACCCGGACACGGATAGCGGGCGGAGACGGAGATTGACGGAGAGAGAGATAGAGAGGGGACGCGCTCAGGATTAAACGCTAAGTGTCCCGGTTGCTTGCCAAGCCGGGCAAAATTTCATGGCTTTCAGGTTGCCCGACGGGACTGTAAGTTGCCATTGGCACCCGGGCAACCGCAAAGGCGACTCTTAATGTGTATGTTCTTTATACTGGATTAGGAATTTCCATCTCCAGGCCAGGAATGCATGATTGCAATTGTGTAACTGCAGCAGAGGATGTTAATAGATAATAAAAAGGAGGTGGAGTTTTGTAGTCCATACCATTTCTGAGTCATAGTGCACAGGAAGAAACTGTTCAAAATATTTTTTAGGCACTATCTTAAATCTTCCTGAGAACTGCGAATTATGAATATTTGTAATGCAACAAATGTTATTTTGGGATCAAGTCATGGATGATTCCAGTTCAGACTTGTATGATGTTAAACTCCTCACCTATCTTTACAACTTCATGTCATGTTCATCGAAAACTTGAAACGGAAAAATTTGCTTACAAAATACTGAACAAATATTGGTAGCTTTTGGTTAAGTATAAGCTGTTACTGTGCTAAAAGCCGCCGATTATGAATTTTTTAACATTTTTGGGAAACTTGTGGAAATACTGTGGTCTGTGTTGGGTCCAGGGATCTGTGTTGGGTCCACTGTTGTTTGTCATGTACATCAATGATCTGGATGATGGGGTGGAAAATTGGATAAGTAAGTATGCAGATGATACTAAGATAGGTGGTGTTGTGGATAATGAAGTAGATTTTCAAAGTCTACAGAGAGATTTGGGCCATTTGGAAAAGTGGGCTGAAAGATGGCAGATGGAGTTTAATGCTGATAAGTGTGAAGTGCTACATCTTGGCAGGACAAATCAAAATAGGACGTACATGGTAAATGGTAGGGAATTGAGGAATGCTGTGGAACAGAGGGATCTAGGAATAACTGTGCATAGTTCCCTGAAGGTGGAATCGCATGTAGATAGGGTGGTAAAGAAAGCCTTTGGTGTGCTGGCCTTTATAAATCAGAGCATTGAATATAGGAGTAGGGATGTAATGTTAAAATTGTACAAGGCATTGGTAAGACCAATTCTGGAGTATGGTGTACAATTTTTGGTCGCCTAGTTATAGGAAGATGTCAACAAAATAGAGAGAGTACAGAGGAGATTTACTAGAATGTTGCCAGGGTTCCAGCAACTATGTTACAGAGAAAGGTTGAACAAGTTAGGTCTTTATTCTTTGGAGCGCAGAAGGTTAAGGGGGACTTGATTGAGGTCTTTAAAATGATGAAAGGGATAGACAGAGTTGACGTGGATACGTTTTTTCCCATTGAGGGTAGGGAAGATTCAAACAAAGAGGGCATGACATGAGAATTAAGGGACAGAGGTTTCGGGGTAACGTGAGGGGGAACTTCTTTACTCAGAGGGTGGTGGCTGTGTGGAATCAGCTTCCAGCAGAAGTGGAGGCAGGATCGATTTTAACATTTAAGAGTAAAGTGGATAGGTATATGGACGTGAAGGGAATGGAGGGGTATGGTCTGAGTGCAGGTAGATGGGACTAGGGGAAAACAAATGGTCGGCACGGACTGGAAGGGCCAAGAGGGCCTGTTTCTGTGCTGTAATTGTTATATGGTTATATGGTTACTGAACTGGTCAGACAACAGATATTAATTAAAGTGTGAATGAAAGTGCAGATATTAATTAAAGTGAATAAAATCCAGAATCTGCCATTCTTTGTCTCCATCAGAATCATCATTTGATTATGTGCGGTGTCGTGAGCAGTTAACCTTAAACGTTTGCACATTAATTAGTAACTGATGATGAATTTTAAAAAATGAAGAAATCATAAAACCAAACTGTTCCATTAATGAAAGGAAGTGCCTTTTTCTGCTGTTTGATTATTGCCATGCATATCATTAATAAATAAACCAAAAGTTTTCTAATCACATTAAATATCCCTATTATATTTAGCAATGTAAATATGAAAATTTACAAGCTTTGGAAATATGAAAAAATAAAATTCTAGATAGCAGATCAAACAGCATCCAGATAATGAAATGGCATGAATACTTTAGATGTTCTTATGATTATTTAAATAATCTAATTGTTTCTTGGACGTTTTTGTGGATGCATGTTTTATACCGACATGCAATTGGATTCCTTGTTCTAGATCTTTCACAGTCTCTTTGGAGCTGTAAAAGCAAAGCTAATTATTTAGCCTTCCTGACTTGCTCATAGGAGGTTTTTATCACCTTCCGTATACTAGATAACTTGATTTCAAATGTTCAATTAAACATCGGCCAACCTGCTGGGAATAATTGATGTGCAGTGGTAGTTTACATTGCACTTGCATTGGAGCATGTACATTCTAACCTGCATGTTTGTATAACATGCTACTTAATATAATAGTGTTAAGATGTTGCTGTTGTTTCATGTTACATTTCCTTAGGACCATAAGACATCATCAGCCCATTGCGCCTGTTCTACCATTCAATTATGGCTGATCTATCTGTCCCACTCAACCCCATTTTCCTACATTCTCCCCATAACCATTGATGCCCTTACTAATCAAGAATCTATCCATCTATCTCTGCCTTTGTAGCGGGGACTCGCAGGAGTCCAGCCAAAAACTAGTTGGACACGAGTTGTGTGAACTAGACGTGTTTATTCTCTCTAATACAGCTCCCTACTCCCTCCAGGTCACTGGCGTTGCCCGGCCTTAAATACCAACTCGGGTACCGACCCCGAGACTAACTCCTCCCCCACTAAGGCGTCGCCCTCTAGAGCCGATGGTTGGTTGTGCCCTTGGGTTGCCACTAGTTGCCGCCACACCTTAAACATATCCTCTGTGGCAAAGAATTCCACAGATTCACTACCCTTTCGCCTAAGAAATTCCTTCTCCCCACCATTTTGAAGGTACCATCTTTTATTCTAAGGATCTGCCCACGGGTCTGGACTCTCATTACTGTAGACATCCTTGCTATGTCCACTCGATCTAGGCCTTTCATTATCCAATAGGTTTCAGCAAGATCACTCCTCATCTTTCTATACTCCAGCAAGTCCGGGCCCAGAGCGTTCAAATGCTCCTCATACATTAACCCAATCATCCGCAGGATCATTCTCGTAAACATCCTCCGGACGCTCACCGAAGCATGCACATCCTACCTCAAATATGCTGCCCAAACTGCTTACAATATTCCCTGTGGCCTCACCAGCGCCTGATAAAGCCTCAGCATTACACCTTGCTTTTATATTCTAGTCCCCTTGAAATGAATGCTAGCATTGCATTGGGAATCCTGCACCAGCAATCCAGAGTCCCTTTGCACCTCCAATTTCTGAATCCTCTCCCCATTTAGAAAGTAGTCCACACCTTTATTTTTTCTACCAAAGTACATGACTGTTCTGTATTCCATTTGCCACTTTGCCCAGGCTTGCAACCTGCCCAATTCTTTCTGCAGCCTCTAATGCTCCCTCAACACTACCTGCCCCTCCACCTATCTTCGCATCATCTGCAAACATGGCCACAAAGCCATCAATTCCCTCATCCAGATCATTAACATAACGTTAAAAGTAGCAGACCCAACACCAAACCCTGCAGAGCACCACGTAATTGGCATCCAACCAGAAATGCCCCCCTTTATTCCCACTCTTTGCCTTCTGCCAGTCAGCAAATCTTCTATCCATGCACGACAAAAATTCTGGAGAAACTCTGCGGGTGAGGCAGCATCTATGGAACGAAGGAATAGGTGATGTTCGGGTCGAGACCCTTCTATCCATGCTTGTACCTTCTAATGTCATGGGCTCCTATTTTTTAGCAGCCTTGCGTAAAGGCACCGTATCAATGGCTTCCTGAAAATCCAACTAAACAACATCCATTGACTTTTGTCCATCCTGCTTGTTCCTCAAAAAAAAATCCAATATATTTGTCATGTAAGATTTCCCCTTAAAACCATGCTGACTGGCCGATTTTATCATTGCTCCAAGTACCCTGAAATCTCATCCTTAATAATGGACACAAATTTTACTCACCATAGAAATATAATTGGTCTCTAATTTCTTTTTGCCTCGTGCCCATTGTAAACAGTGCGGTCACATTTGTGATTTTTCCAGTCTGGGACAATTCCTGATGTTTAGTTTAGAGATCCAGCACGGAAGCAGGCCATGTGGTTCACCGAGTCTGCACCAACCAGCAATCCCCGCACATTAACACTATCCTGCACACTGGCACAATTTTACATTCTAGTGAATCTTGAAAGATCATTGCTAATTCCTCCACAGTCACTACAGCTGTTAAACTGAGTTATTTTGTCAATCTAATTCAAGAAAACTTGATTCAAACACTTGCACCTGTTGAAATTGATTCTTTATTCAGCGCTGAGACTAGTCTCTGAACCTTCCAATACAGTGGGGCAGGTCCAAAGAATTAGTGACTGGTACAAACTCGAGGCATTATATAGGTATTAGACATTTCTGATACAGAGGGTATGACAAACTAGTAACCAATCATCTGAGTCCTTCTGGTCACATGATCCCCCCTTCTCTGGTCTAATTTTACAACCTTAATTTGCCTGTGGTTTAACTATGTTTAGAATTATTTTATTTCAACAAAGCAAAACCCCAGTAAGCTCAATTATCAAAGACCACTCCTCAAAATGTAAGATACATATATAATACAATGATCACACGTCAGACAAACAAAACACACTTTCTATATCAAGAAGAAAGATATTTCTATAAATCTAAACAAGGTCTAATGTTTACAATCCTAAGACACAATACATTTCATAAATAGTTTCACTACAATTTTACACAATTTAAAATACAATTACCTATGTATTAAAAACTATAATTATATGAGTTCGCCAAATTACACAGCTTCTTAGTTAAATTCAAAACTCACACACACCTCCCAACTCATGCATACATGGGTCATAAATCTGTCAACTTAATTGATGATATGTGTTTTGCGCCAGGATACAGCTTCATTCTAACTTACAGCCCCCTTTCCTGCTATCTCTGGGAGATGGATTTCTGATCTCGTCTGCAAGGCCTTTTACAAATATTACAGAACAAAGGGTAAATTTACAACTTCAGACCATTACCTCAAAAGTACAGCTGCTTCTTTGACTTTCTATAAACAGAAGGTCACAAATCCATCAATCTGATTCTTTCCACTCCAAGCACCCATCCCTTATCTCAACCTCATTATAATTTAACATTGCCCAAGCTAAACTACTGAGTCTATTATCTCTCAGCCTTGAAGTCTGCCTCGAATTCAGCATAAACAGCCATAACTTTTCATCTATATGTCACACTCGGAGCTCAGGAATGTGCCATAGAGAAAGAGCAGATGACCTCTGGCCTCAGAAGAGGTCCTATTCAGCAATCCATTCTTCAACACAAAATTATATCAAATATAATTTCCTCCAGTTATAATTGCCTCAAAGCAATAAACTAAGTTATGCATGTTCAGATTAGCGTTTCTATGTTTTGATTCATCTGTTCCCTGTATGTGTTTCTTTGTACTTTATTTCTTTAGGAGACGTGTGTTTCTGAAAACCTTAAGCGTTTCTCTTGCAAATTACCTAGCTTATATAAAAGTCACTATCCAGGCGGTTCTATTATATAATATTTCCTCACAGGTATCTCTTACCTCTCAGCTACAGCTACCTTTCAGCATCCCAAGCATCACCTCTTCAGCAATAGCGGCTGCACGCAGTTCTGCCCCCTGACCCTCTTGAATTTGTAGCTCATTGCTTGTGTCTTACACTGTGAAGACCGACGCAAAAAACGTAATCAGTTGATCCGCCATTTCTTCGATCCCCATTACTACTATGCCAGTGTTATTTTCCAACGGTCTAATGTACACTTTTGCTCTTGTTAGTATGTTAAGACATTATTTAACATTTTACAAGATACATTTCTCATTAAGGAGCTAGGAAGGGGAAGATAGGGAGAACATGAGCTGAGAAGAGGATTAAATGTTTTGGATGATAGGGTAGGTTTAACAAACAAATGTTTCTAGAAAACAAATGGATTGAGAAATTTAGAGAAGTCCCAAATAAATTATCTTATAATCCGAATGCAGAATAGTGATGGGAAGAGGCAGTGTTGTCCTTGGGAGTTAGAGGCACATGAGTCATGCCAAAAGGCCAGGATGCTTGCATACTAAATTATTAAAAGTGACTGATAATTACAACTGTACAAATAATTGCTTTTAAAGGACTAGTTTAATCCGTTCTAAGCACTTAAAACAGAGCTATAATCTTTTAACAGAATGATTGAGAATTGCTATCGGGAAGAGGATCGGCAGTATCAAAGATCTTAGCATGAATATTAGCATTTCAGTATTTCAGGCCAAAAATATATTTAAAACTTTACATCAAATGTACATTGAGAGCAGAAAATATACATTCCTAAATCATGAATAACTGCCTGTGAAGAAGAAGAAACAACTTCAGATCAAGTGTGTCTATGTTACTAAATGTATATGTATATTTGCTTTTGGTAAAAGTAAATGTCAAAGTGCACAGGTGTTAATGTTTTATTAAACTAATTCACTAATGAAACCGTATGAATGCCTCTCCAATTTGTCAGTGATAATAAAAATTATTAAATGAATGAATGCATGCAATCGTTTTTTATAACTGCATTTTCAATATTAAACAATTATTTCAGTAAATATGCCTCAAATGCCATGTGTGTATTAACTTCCTAAATTGGTTCCCAACAAATAAGGTAATAATGAAAACTAAATGAGTTATAAATGAATGAATGGTCAAACTTGCAGTTGGTACCAAATGTTCCCATTGACAAGAAATGGCATAATGTTTCCATGAACAAATAGCTTTTGTTGAATGATTGATATTATATATTAGCCTATGAACAAAATTGTAACAGCGTGCTTATTTTTTTTTCAGAGTAAAATATATTTGAAGATCTCAGTCATAAAATGAAGCCAAAAAAGAATAGTAAGTGCATCCAGGGGAATTGCTGGTGAATGACATAGTAGAAGTTTTTGCTGGCTTTTTTTCCCCATTCTTGCCTATTAAAATGGAATGAGGCTTTACGGATATTCACCTTGAGTTGTGAATTTTATCAAGATGTTTATGGAATTCTTGCAGCAAGTATAAGGCTTTTCTTCATCAATGTTCTCTGGAGTGCAAATATGCATAATCTGTGCCATTTTTATTCATGTTGCAAGCCTGGTTCCCATCATCTGAATGTCAAGATAGGAAACTGAATTGTCAATTTCCTCGGTCTGTTGAAACCATGCCGTACCACATTGCATGTTCACACAACCTGCACTAGAGATAGACTTCTGATAAAGAGATTAAGATTTCAGGACTTTGTTTATTTTTTTCTTCTGCTGTTTTCAGTCTTGGATTTGCTAGACATTTAGGTTATTTCCTAATGTTGGTTAACAACAGCATTCATGGCAATATGTTCATTTTGTGTGTAGGAAAGAACTGCAGATGCTGGTTTAAATCGAAGGTAGACATAAAATGCTGGAGTAACTCAGCGGATCAGGCAGCTTCTCTGGAGAGAAGGAATGGGTGACGTTTCGGGTCCAGACCCTTTGTCCGTCTGAAGAAGGGTCTTGACCCGAAACGTCACCCATTCCTTCTCTCCAGAGATGCTGCCTGACCCGTTGAGTTACTCCAACATCTTGTGTCTACCTGTTCATTTTAGGTGGTCCTAATGACCCAAGACATTTCATAGAAGCATAAAGAGTGAAATAAGTTGACATGTCATAGAGGAACTGCAGATGCCAAGGACAGATGCAAATACTGGCATAATTCAGCAGGTCATGCAGCATGTCTGGAGAAAATGGATCGGTCTGAAGAAGGATCTCCACCTAAAACTTCACCTTTCCTCCAGTGATGCTGCCTGACCCGCTGAATTACCCCAGGATTTTGTGTCTACAATAAATTGACACCAACTTTAAGAAAAACATAGAAGAGGTGGCACAGTGGCACAACGATAGAGTTGCTGCTTTACAGCGCCAGAATCCCACGTTCGATCCTAACTATAGGTGCTGTCATTGCGGAGTTTGTACGTTCTCCCAATGACCATGTGGGTTTTCTCCCACACTCCAAAGATGTACAGGTTTGCAGGTTAATAATAAGATTAAACGAGAACTTACCAGTTCAAAGTTTGATCGTTATTTTATGAGGAGTAACGATGACTGATTACGTGAAGAAGCCCCGCCTGGCGCTTGATCGGCATACTTCAAAGCAGCAGCATGAAAAACACAGAACATAATAGCCGGAGTAAGATAGTAAGGCTCAACATAGATTTAGAACTACTAGATGATTATTTATTTTATGAGGGTCGGGAGTGGAGGGCACGTAATCCCTCATCGTTACTCCTCATAAAATAACAATCAAACTTCGAACTGGTAAGTTCTCATTTAATCTTACTATTTTACTTCGGAGTCACGTGAGTGACTACGTGAAGATTTTGTAGCTTCTGTGTTTTTTATGTCGTAGACTCATTCCATACGACAATCTGGCTCAATACAGTAATGAGCAAATAACACATTTTTTCCCAAACATTGCCTCAGTTTATGTGATAAATTTTTTCCATTATGAAAGAATGAAAATAATGCCCTTTTCATTGAAAGACAAAATTACTGCCCTATCAGACAAAAATGAGGAACATAAAAGAACATCTTTCCCCATGTAATTTAGCGAAATGCATCCACCGCTCCTGCTCTCAGTTTTCCCACGAGAATATTTGAGAGATCGGTGATTGAATCTGGATACAACCAGATTAATGGTAAGTAATCATATTACTGACAATGTTTTTCCCCTGATTTGTTGTCTGTGACAACATTGTCTCAGCTGAACTAAAACATTTTTAGAATACGCCACATCTGGTTACCCAGATAATCACTTGATAATGATCTTACTTGACTCATGTGATTAATATATGCCACAGCCGTGGTATTGTTCACCTGATATGACATGCACATTTTCATAATAGAACAATAGACGTTTAATCCATAAAAAAACTCCTGATACTCCAATAATTAATACAAATGTTTGGAGAAAATTTCTTAGGACAATCCATTTGCAATTCCCTGGTGTTATTGTCCGTAGTCCCCTAAACAAGGGACGTATCAAATATTAACTTGATAAGAATAGATATTATACTTATCTTAACCCAAATAATCACAGAAGCTATCCATCATCCGATAATACTTGCTTCAGCTTGCAACGGCTGCTAAGCTTATATATTTAAAGCAGCTTGTGGAACCTTTTCTATCCACCACTTTAATTCTGATAACGTATCCTTTGGTATTTGCATAGGCCTGTCAAAAGGCCTGCATACTCTTATAATGCTTGTGTTTTCCCTTTTTTGGAGCTTTTTTACTCTTTTACCTAAGCTCCTTCTCTGATGGAGGGACAACGTTTGTCAACAAAGCAATGAGACATTTGTATCTCGGAAAATATTTTCCCCCTCATATGGTGCTGAATTACTCCTAAACCCAGAATAGTAATGTTAGGAATGTTTATGAATGCCTAAACATCGTTTTTATTGGATGGGTAAGGATCCTTGCCTCTCAACAAGCTTGTAATTGCTGCACTAATTTGCAGCTGACCCCTCCTGATCAACCTTCCAATTTAAAATGTGATCAAGATAAACCATGACCATGTCCTCATTAGTGCAAGTGCTGATCTTCTTATCAGTGCAATTGTTGTTCCAGTAATTATGTGAACAGCCTAGAACTAAGTTTAATCCATTAGACAATGTCTTAACTTGCACGGCTGACCCATTCTAATTAATTCAAGCACCTGTAAATATGATAATAAATTGGTACTAAATACCAATCCTTTGAGTCTTATAGTAATGATTAACAATTTGTTAATAACTGTTTTTCTGTGTTGAAGATGTCCATTTTTATAAAATGTTTTTACATTGTAAAAGTGTATTTAAAATGATGTGTTGGATGGCTTTAACACCACATCTTCTTTTTCCCTGGGGAAATTTATGATACAATTTACGTACCTCTTCTTTATTGGAGATATTTTGGGTGCAAACCTAAAATCTATTTTTAGGTTTTCCTGTACAGGTGAACCAATTCCTTCTACAATTTTTTTGTAGATCCTTTACACATTAAAATAAATCAACCCTTTGTTATGCCAGATCATTGATCATAACACACCTGTAATCTCCCACAATTGGAGATTTCATCAACTTCTTCTGTAACAAGTTTTTACACCTCTTCAAATGTACATGAAGCCTTTTCTTCCCAATCATATGGGTTCACATAAGGCTGTGTTGGATAAATATTTATTTATCATACTCCTGCCTTTGTTTTGATCCATTATCAAATCTTTACTTTGGATCATAATTTTTCCAAAGTTTAATGACCAATAGTCTTTCCTTTGTAATCAATGTCTTTGATTTATCCTGAGGCAGGTTTACTCCATAATAATCAGGAGTTTAACATAACTTGATCTGCTTTGATCTGCAAATCTAAAATGCAAAATTGGTCCCAATAACAATTACAGATGTACACATATACATATACACATATAATGTACATATATAACATATAAAAATATATAATATATTTTTATCCCATTGAGCTCCACAAACTGATGGCAATTTGTCTTTTTATTTTAAATGTTTTCTTTGTTTTACATAAGTAGTGATGCCACGCACCAGCTTGAAATACTTTGAAATCGTATTTCCTTATGTCTCCATATAATTGAGACATAGGTACCATACTCGGATTCACCGTTGATACCTTAATAAAACATAAAAAGTATTATAAATACTCTGCTGTTTCAACCATAACAGCTTTGGTGAGAGACCAATTAATTTTGGTTTCCATGGTTACTTTCCATGGCCTCACTCCTTCATTCAGGTATCGTACCTAGTACTTCTGTATATTTATTTGTGCTGTGGTGGGTACTTTATGACCAGCCACCACTATCAATGCACCTTTAGGGTCAGTTTTTTCATATTCTTTTACTGCCCTGGGTTACTCCTGAGTTTTTCCTCAAGGAGACTACCTCCAAACAATCCGAGGTAGATATTCCCACATTGATAAATTCCACCATATATATTAATATATGGATACCCCTCAGGGTCTGTTTTTGGGAATATTCTGGGCCTTTTTAAACCCTTTGGTTGAATGTTTTATTTTTGGAGTCTTTCTCCATTAATTTTAAGCCATAAAGCTTTTTTGTCTGGAGGCCTTTTTATTAGAACTTTTTAAATCATGGCCTCTCTGACTTTTTTTTTTTTAAATTCCTCCCCACTGGAGTTTTTCCATTTGGAGTTTTTTCTTTTCTTTTTAACTTTTAAACTCCGTTTTTTTTCTTATAGCCAAAAGTTTGTGGAGCAACTAAAGTCTCCCTAATGGTAATTTTAACGGCCACCGGTATCGAAACCGGCTCCGCACTTAATCTGCCGTCCTGATCGCTGAGTATTCCCCTGGGACGCTTTTTAAACTCCATTTTTTCCATTTTTTTTTAAACTCCTGGTGGCTCTATACACCAGCCACGGAGTTTGGATATGCCCTGTAGGTATTTCAACTGCACTTACCTGCGGCCCGTACCTACTGCTGTAGAGGAGCTGCCTCTGCAGCTCTTGCTCTGCCCTCAGCGTCGACATAATGCCGATCAAGCGCCAGGCGGGGCTTCTTCACGTAGTCACTCACGTGACTCCGAAGTAAAATTGGTTTTGATAAGTTGTAAAATTGTCCCTAATATGTGTAGGTTAGCATATGGCGTGATTGCTGGTTGGCATGGATTCTGTGGGTCGAAGGGCCTGTTTCTGAGGCGTATCTCAAGTTTAAACATCTAAACGGTGATGCAAAACTTAGTCAAAACAGTAGGCTATAACCAAGATATTTAAAGATTGAAATGTGAGAAGGGTTTTGGAGGGAATTCCAGAGTTAGTTAGAAAACAGGGCATAAGAAGTGAGAGTGTACAATAAACAGTGTTGAAGGGATATGAAGGGTTTTGGAATTGGGAGAGAACATAGTGGCAAGAAATATTGATGCCATGGAAGAATTTGAACACAAAGCTGAAACTTTGAAATATTGTTCTCAGAACCAATACCACTGACCTGAGGGGTGAAGCATAAATGGTGTCAATGAAATGAAAGATTGTAGGAATAGCATAGACTTTGATTTTTGGTTTCAGCAATAGAATGGCTAAGGGCTATGATCCTGTTGTCTAGGGTTGTTGCAGGACAAGTTATTTAGAGGCTTGGACTAATTATTGCCAAATCCAATATTAAAAAGCATAAAACTGGAGATGGTGAAATTTCCAGGTTGGCCAATAACATTGTGCTGATAGTTCTGTTATTTGAATGTTTCAAGGGATGTGGAGCATAGATGAGTACAATAAATTCCCTATCACCCATCACTAAATGAATGGTTGGAAGAGTTCAATGGCCAACTCCCAGCTATATTTTTACAGCTCAGACTTGTACATGAAAGCTACTGATAAAGTATACTGGGAATCTTTCTGTACCCATGTAGTAGCAAGCATGGACACATTGTGGGGAAAAATAAAATGCATTGTTGATGTGCTTTGTTTTTTTTTTCTTTTCCCTCATTCAGTGGAAACAGCTGAGATTTGGTGTTCTGATATTCAAACAATTCATGTACATTATAACCAGCGTTGGCATATAATAAAGATGCACATCTTATGGCCCTATTTATTTGTTCAGAAGAAAGACCATGATCGCTATCTACAGTGGGCTATTGCAGCCAAATTCATAGATCCAGAGTAAGTTTCTACGTTTTACTGGCCCAGTTTCTTTCATCGTTCAAGGGATGTGGAGCATAGAAGAGTACAATAAATTCCCTATGATCTTGATAATGTGCATTGTAACAATAAATTACCCTTGCTGTTTGCTGAGTGAAGTGTGAGTACCAAGCCATACTTCCAGTTTACAAGCCATACTTCCAGTTTAAAACAGAAAAGGAAAGGAGGAAAGAGTTTTAGAAAGCTCCAACCATATCTTGATAATATTTTAAAGTTCCAGTTAGTACATTTTGTCCTGCTGTGTGGGTTTTTCCTGGTGAGGTGTAGTATGGTGCTGAGTTAAATTTGGCAATATTTCTCGAGTTCATTCACAAACTGTTTGGGTGCCAGGTGTGCATCAAAACACCGGTACTCTGAAGAATTTGGGACACACTATTAGAGTGTTGTTCTCTCGGAACCCAAAGAGATGTTAAGCTGCATAAAATTTGCATATATTCCACTGCTATTTTTTTAAAGTGATTTTCAAAAGTTAAGACATTAACGTTAATGGATGTAGATTGCAGCATCTTCAATCTTAATTTTTATTTTCAGGAATTATGACATCTTTGAATTAAATATGATAAAGCTACAAAATATTGAGCTCCTAGAAGAAGTGCTCCACGCACTAAAGAAACGCAATGTAAGTGCACTTATGTAAATAGAACGTTTGATGGTTGGTTAAAAAATATGTTCATTTATTTAAATTTAATGAATAAATACGGAATTATTCATTTTGATGCTTTGGTGCAGCAGCATCTGTTTCTTGGGAATTACACAATTCTCCAAACAAGGAAAGGAAAATGGAAGCCTCGGTGGGAGCAAGTGTGCCCAGAATTATAATTATGTAGTTTAGTTTGGAGATACAGCATGGAAACGGGCCCTTCAGTCCACCGAGTCCATGCTGGCCAATGATCGCCATACACTAGCACTATCCCACACACTCGGGACTCTTTACAATTTTTACCAAAGCTAATTAACCTACAAACCTGTACATTTTTGGAGTGTGGAAGGAAACCGGAGCACCCAGGAAAAACCCACACTGTCATGTGGAGAACACACAACCTCTGTACAGACAACCACCCATAGTCAGGATTCAACCCAGATCTCATGGGAATTTTCATGAATTAAATCCAGGGCAAATAAATATTCACATCTTGTGTGCATCCATCAAAGTCATGGATTTTTCTGTTGCTGTGCGAAGTTGTACTGGTTTGCACAGTGTATGATAATAGTGGAATTCGCAGTCAGAATCTCAAGGTCATAAGGTTGATGCTCCTGCTGCGACTTTGCAAGTACTAGTAATTTGATTGGTTTTCTTTGTTAGTCCATTTGTTACTTGAATCCAAATTAGGGAAGTTCTCTCCTACTGGTTCACTAATATTATGTGGGAAGAAACCAGTATCCAGTCCTGTCCTGTATTAATGTGGTTGATTGTGTATAACTGTTCTCTGAAATATCCCAAGTAAAGCAATCCCAAACTCAGTAATTTTCCCTGGGTAGAGGATTCTAAAAGTAGAGGGCATAAGCTTAAAATGAGATGGAAGAGATTTAAGAGGGGTCTTGGGGCCAACTTTTCACTTGGAGGGTTGTTATGAACTCTGTACTTCCCTTTATTCCAGTGCAGTGAGTTGCTAGAGGAAGCTATACAAGTGGATACAATTATCACTTTAAAAAAACATTTGGATAGATATATAGGTAGGAAGTATTTTGATGTTTCTGTGCCAAATGCAGGGCAATGGGATTAGCCCATGGCACCTAAACTCAATCCCATTTCTATCCCTATTTCACACAAATTTTGGCTTTTTATCGCTGGGCTTTGTCCAACCATCTGCCCATGAAAAGCCCCCCCTCATCTATATCCACTATCACTCGGCAAGCTTCCAACATTCTCTCTCCTCACCCCTGCCAATCTGAAGTGTCCCAACCCAAAATGTCACCCATCCATGTTCTCCAGAGAAGCTGCCTGACCCGATGAGCTACTCCAGCACTTTGTGTCTTTTGTTAAAAATCATATTTAATGAAACACTTGCTATATTCAATTGTTAGTCATAGTATCATACAGCACAGAAACAGGCCCCACAGCCAACCAAGATGCCCCATCTAAACTAGTCCCATTTGCCTGCCTCTAAACCTTTCCTACCCATGTACCTGTCTTTTAAATGTTGTTATTGTACCGGCCTCAACTCTCTTCTTTGGCAGCTTCTCATTTTCACACCACAAACAGCTTACAATGGCTTGTTCCCTTTATCACCGATACTTTTTTGCATATCCTTCACTCATTGTTCCTTATCTCTCCACATCACCGTCTATATCTCTCGTTTCCCTGATCCCTGACCAGTCTGAAGAAGGGTCTCGACCCGTAACGTCGCCTATCTCCTTCGCTCCTTAGATGCTGCTGCACCCGCTGAGTTTCTCCAGCTTTTTGTGTACCCTCGATTCTCCAGCATCTGCAGTTCCTTCTTTATATCTCTTCTTTGGCAGCTCTTTCTCCACCCTCTGTGTGAAAAAGTTTCCCTCAGATTCCTATTAAATCAACTCTCGCTTTAAACATACATTCTCTGGTTCTTGATTTCCCGTACCCTGGATAAAATACCTGTCCATTCACCCTATCAATTACTCTCGTGATTTTAAACACCTTTAGTAAATCATCCCAGAGCCTTCTGCATTCCAAAACACTAAGTTTTATTATTAAAGCTACTCTAAGCGAATTTGGGAACCTCAATTACAATTCAACTTTTCTTTTGTAGCACTCTATAACATTTCTGGAGCATTTATTGGATTTGTTGGATAAAGTAGATGCAGTAAGTAAAATATCAAAATATTGAAATTTAATGCAATAGATTGTTAGTCTTTACCTATTTGAACAAAACTTTCAAGGAATGATGTTATGTTCTAGCCCAAATCATAGCGTTGAATAGAAATTTTAAGAGGTTCTTATGAATTTTTGAATAGTTCAGGACATTTTGATGCTGGAATTATCTTAATGTGCATTTGGGTGTCAAACATTTACTAAAGTAAGGGAGGTGATGTTAAGAAACCCTCTTTTTACTTATTTATTTACAATGGGTAAATTAGAACCTATATGAATATCTTTTAGTGAAATATGTGTAATGTATATTTTTTCTAATGCTTAAATAAAGACTTTTAGATTTTAAACAATGTTTAAATCCATGCCAAGTTACTTTTATATACCCACCACAAGCTATTACAAGCTAACCTGCCACGCCTCTTGTATTTGAAACCACAGCAAGCTCTGAGCACACCCACCTCCCCATATTCCTGAAACTTAACTACCTCTAAATTTGGCAACTTGTTTATTCTTTCACTTTCTCCCCATCATTGACAGCCATGAGCTGTCCTGTCCTTGGACTTGAAAGTTCAATCCTGAAAATCCACGACTTCTCAATCTATTTTCCCCTTGAAAACACTCTTTAAAATGACGACTTTACCAAGATGATGATCTCTATCCAAAATTCATTTGGATACGTGCTTTTGTGTCCCTTGGATATTTTTTTCATTTAGTGTTAAATACATACTATGATAGCAAGCTCTATGTGAAAGCATTTGGGATACATACTTCAAAGGTGGGAGGAGGAGAAATGTAATTTCTGTCCGGTTCTCATTTTTTTTCTTTCTACAGATTAATTGTGACCTTCATGAGGCCATTGCTATGATAGAAAAGACGGAAGAATTTAATGCCTTGCAATTGGAGGTGAATTCTGGAACAAGACGTTCCAGAATGGCAGCTATTGCAATCGGGTGTTTTCAATGTAAGTAATCTTAATGGGAAATTAATATTAGACGCTGCAAATTATTGCATTTTTTTCCACAGTAATTGAGTGAAATTATTTGGTTTACTTCTCTGCTTCTTTTTGCCAGTAACTTTAAATCTACGACTGCTTACCAGGAAATAGAATTTCTCTATTCTTTTCAAAAACTTTTCGCCATGTAAAAACCTCCATTAGGTTACCCATTGACTTTCGCTGTTCCACAGTCAATAATCTTAACTTTCTAATCTTTATCCCTGGTAAACCTCTTCTTGTATCTTTTCTATGACCTTCATATCTTGTGCCCTGTATAAACCTCAATAATCTAGCTAAGGCCTAATCTCTCATTTGTAAAGGTCCAATGAGATTTTTCTATTGTAGCTTGCGAAGCATGCTCTGTATGACTGAATTTCCTAGTGAGAACTTCCTCAGGAAGATGGCTTCATTGGAGATTAGCTCATACTCAGAATTGGCAGTCACGATTGTGTTATTTTTTTCGAATAGCCACAAATGACCCAAAAGCTACGTAACTCATTTGCACCTTCTCTCTCCATTTAAATTAATTTGCACCTTCTCTCTCCATTTAAATTAATGGAGTCACTGAAGTGTGAGTTTAGCTGTTGGATTATCCAGTGCAGTAGCTGGGAATAATAAAATTCATGTCCCATCACTGAATTCAATGGGAAGTCTGGCATCAGAACATATAACCATATAACTATTACAGCACGGAGACAGGCCCTCTCGGCCCTTCCAGTCCGTGCCGACCATTTGTTTTCCCCTAGTCCCATCTACCTGCACTCAGACCAACATGAATGACTTGGCTTTCAGCTGTGCTGATTTGTGGGATTAATTCATTTCAAACTATTTCACGCAGAACTGGAGAGTGCTTTTGTGAAAGTTTGGACCCTGCCATATTCTAAACCATTGTAATATGTAATTTTTTTATCAATTCGTCTTGTCAACTTTTAAAGATTTGTTTACATGGACACTGGAGTCTCTTTACTTAAAAAAAATTGCAGTGTATTTCCACAATTTTCTTCCTTTCATGCTGAACTACACAGGTCATAATTCTACCATGAGATTGCCCTGCCTATGTTATGCTGAACTATACTCAGCTCTGTCTGCTACATATATATCTTGTCAGCATACTATATATCTTGCGTAGGCTGTACATTTTTATATTCCAGATCATTTAAAAAAAAGAAACTGTAACAGAGCTTAAATAGATCTTTGGAGCACACTGTGGTGAACCATATTCTGCTCTTAAAAAAAACATGAATCTACTGCCACCCTCTGCTTCTGACTCTCTTCTGCTGATTCTTCAGTGATCTGTTGGTGTCTTAGACTTGTACCAATGGAAAGTTCTTGACCTGAAATGTTAATTCTGGTCTCTCTCAATAGATGTTGGTTGAGTGGTTTTGTTTTTTCTGTGGGGAAAAAAAAGAGCTGGTCCTGGAAGTCTAATGTTAAAACAGAAAATGCAATAAATAGGCAGCAGGCCAGACGGCATCCGTAGGAAGAGAAGCAGCATGAACATTTCAGGCCGGAGACTCTTGGTGAAAACTGGAAAAGAGGGAAAAGAAGCTTGTGAAGCCATAGCAACAGAAGAGGAGGGGGATGTCTCTGAAACAGTGAAATGAGGAATGAGGCTGGCAACGGGTCGTCCCTGTGAACTGAACGCAGAGTGAACACCCAATCCACATTTGGTTTCACTTCACTTCTCAGTTTCTTTCAGTCATCTGATTTGAAGAGTACAGTGTGCCAAAGTGATTCTACTGCTACCTCATGATATCAGCCAATTTAGCTTCGAATATTTTGTGGAACATATCTCCGCCACTTAACTTTAGATAACATTTTACAGGGCTTATTTTATCTTTTTTTCCCTCACAGATGCATATTTTCTTAAGCTGTTTATGTGTCCTGAAAATCTTCCTAATATAGTACCAAACAGAGATGCCAAGGTATGTAAAAAGGAAAAGGTTATAATGTAAGGTTTTGCTCTGCGGAACGGTGACCTTCCCTCACTACTTCGAAATTATTGCTGAGGAAGCATTGTATTTTATTTCATTGTTTTCTTTTTGGAATACATTTGTGAACCCTTATTATTAAGAAACCGATTGAAATATTCAATGATTCAATGGTACTTTGCCGTCATATGTACGTAGGTTACAGTGAAAGTCTTTGTTTTGCATACAATACGCAAAGTACACAAAGATTTGCCACGTTTCTTGCACTGGCAAAGTTACAAAAGTACTCAGACTCATTTGGCCTCATTTGCGCAAAGATTTTTTATATTGCAAGATAAGGTTGAGGTAAAAATTTGGATGCAAGTCAACAATTATTGTGAATTTACTGGTTTAAATATTAATGTTCAGGTTGAAGCTTTTTAAAATGTAAAATAATTGCAAAAAATGCTGACAGCAGATCAAATCTGTCTAGTCATATTGCTGCCCTCTGTGCTGGATGGTGAATTCAGCAGTTACCTGGTAGCTGTTTTTGTATGTTTCACCCACAAACTCGGTCAGGAGCCTTCCGTCCGAATTTGCAGAGCCCCAATCACCTGAGTCTGAAGAAGAGCCTCGACTGTTGCCCATTCCTCTCTCGAGATGCAGCCTGTCCCGTTGACTTACTCCGCCATTATGTGTCTATCCGATCACCTCACCTATGCAATAATTTTTAGTATCTACTAAATTCAACCTGTACATCTACATAGCCACGAATTGTTATGAAATGGTCCTTAAGGGGCACTATCTTTGTGTTTCTATGGATGCATATGTTACAGATAGAAACTTTTTAAAGCATAATTCTGAAATGAACTCAAATGCATCCTATTCTCCTGGATGATTTCCGAGTATAGCACAATCTGGCACTTTGCTTATGAAACTACACAAAGGTTTGGGTGTTTGCAGTGCTCGAGGAGACTGACATGAGCAAATCTCAAAACTTATATCACGGCTGATTGCCCACATATATTAATATGTATTAACAAAAACAAGTGCTTAGAAATTTGAATGCATAATGGTTTTTAAGCATCATTCAACTGGAAATGAATTCTGTTTTCCCTGGTATGAAATGTGATAATGATCATTCTAGGTTGAAACGTGGCACTTCAAAAATTCCACAGGAACTTCCTGACTCGAACTACTATTGTGTCTCTGACGTGCACGAGATTATATCATTCCTTATGCCACACATCCATTTGTTTCAGGGTATCTGTCATTGGGCACTCCCAGCATAATATGTTCTCAACAGTGAAGCATCGGATTGAAATGCCTTTCAGCAAAATGAATGATATGTCTTGGAGGGCGATGCCCTCATCCTGGTTCTGATCTGCTTTCACCCCACACCTCTTTCCAACCCTGCAGTTGCAAAGTTCCTTCTTGCATAAACCTTGGTCTCTGATTCTCATAAAGCACTTTGTGACCCTCCCTACTACCTCCTCTGCACCCCCCCCCCCCCTCCTCCTCACCCATCTCAATTGATCACATCCCATTCCATCACAAGTCCCAACTGATGGGCTCATGCATTTTCTTTCCTCCATCCTGATGCAGAGGGCTCCAATTACCTTGACTATACAATCCAAAAGAAACATTGAATGACATATATGAGATTCTATCAATGTGTAACCAGCAGTCAATTGTTCTTGAGTTTTTAAACATGGGTTAAACATGCTGCAGCTAACACACTGCTTAGTGTGCAGTGGAATTACAAGGCCAAAATGTTTTTGGTGAGACACAAAGTCAATCAATCACTCAGATTTATTCATCACATACACAATAAATTGCAGTGAAATGAACTTGCCAGCAGCGGTACAATAAAAAAGAACACACAATACACAATAAAATGTATCACAAACATCCACCACAGTGAAGACCCTAAAAAAAAGAATCCTGACATAGTGCAGTTCCAATGTTATTGCATTTTTTTCATATGGGGGACTGTTGAGATCTAATTTAGATTTGTGTACAGTGCCCTCCATAATGTTTGGGATAAAGACCCATCATTTATTTATTTGACTCTGTACTCCACAATTTGATATTTGTAATAGAAAAAATCACGTGGTTAAAGTGCACATTGTCAGATGTTAATAAAGGCTATTTTTATACATTTTCATTTCACCATGTAGAAATTACAGCAGTGTTTATACATAGATCCCCCATTTCAGGGCACCATAATGTTTGGGAGACAGCAATGTCATGTGAATGAAAGTAGTCATGTTTAGTATTTTGTTGTGTATCCTTTGCATGCAATGACTGCTTGAAGTCTGTCATGGACATCACCAGTTACTGGGTGTCTTCTGTGGTGATGTTCTGCCAGGCCTGTTTTGCAGCCATCTTTAGATTATGCTTGGTATGGGGGGTAATCCCCTTCAGTTTTCTCTTCAGCATATAAAAGGCAGATGTTCAATTGGGTTCAGATCGGGTGATTGACTTGGCCACTCAAGATTTGACCATTTTTTAGCTTTGAAAAACTCCTTTGTTGCTTTAGCATGTTTGGGATCATTGTCTTGCTGTCGAATGAACCGCCAGTCAATGAGTTTTGAGGCATTTTTTTGAGCAGATAGGATGTGTCTATACACTTCAGAATCCATTATGCTACTAGCATCAGCAGTTGGATCATCAGTGAAGATAAGTGAACCAGTACCTTCAGCAGTGTTTCACAGATGAAGTGGTAGGCTTTGGATCTTGGGCAGTTCCTTCTCCCCTCCATACTTTGCTCTTGCCATCACTCTAATATAAGTTAATCTTCATCTCACCTATCCACAAGACCTTTTTCCAAAACTGTTGTTGCTCTTTTAAGTACATTTTGGCAAACTGTAACCTGGCCATCCTATTTTTGCTGTGAACCAGTGGTTTGCATCTTGCAGTGTAACCTCTGTATATCTGATCTGTCGGACAGGTGTTTGGGGATTTTTCTTTATTATAGAGAAAATTCTTCTGTCATCAGCTGTGGAGGTCTTCCTTGGCCTGTTAGTACCTTCCCACCAGTTTCGGGAAGGGTTTTGGCCCGAAACGTTGCCTATCTCCTTCGCTCCATAGATGCTGCTGCACCCGCTGAGTTTCTCCAGCATTTTGGGTACCCTCGATTTTCCAGCATCTGCAGTTCCTTCTTTAACACCTTTCCACCAGTGCTCTCTTTCTTCTTAATGATGTTCCAAACATTTGATTTTGGTAAGCATCAGGTGATGTCTCTATTCAGTTTTATTCTTGTTTCTCAGTCTCATATTGGCTTATTTGACTTTCAATGGCACAACTTTGGTCCTCATGTTGATAAACAGTAATAAGAGTTTTCAAAGGTGATGGAAAGACTGAAGGAAAGACTAGGTGCTGAGAGCTCTCTTATGCCTGCATTAAGGAGGCATTTCAACACACCTGAGCAATTACAAACTCTTGTGAAGCCATGTGTCACAAACATCATGGTGCCCTGAAATGGAGGGGGGGGGGGGGGGGGCTTATGTATAAACACAGCTGTAATTTCTACATGGTGAAACCAAAATGTATAAAAATGGCTTTAATAAAAGCTGACAAAATGCACATTAACTGCATATGATTTTTTTCCTATTACAAATCTCAAATTGTGGAGTATAGAGGCAAATTAATAAATGACGTGTCTTTGTCCCAAACATTATGGAGGGCACTGTAATATATATACACCAAATATGTAATATTTTGATATTTCATTTCTATTATTGTCTCTAAAAAAACACCTGAAGACTAAATCTGGAGTGTATATTTGCATAAAGCAGGAATGCTGGCAATGGTTTTAAATATAGGGAAATCATAATATTTTCTTTAATATTCTATGTTTGTTTAACATGAGAATCTCAATTCTGTTAGTCATTTCTGGAAAGCGAAGACTCCAAAGAGAGAGGCAACAAGGAATTTAAAAAGGAGAACTATGAAGCTGCTGTGAAGTTATACTCCAGGGCAATTGATTTAAGGTATGTCAATTTCAGAGGAAGGGCCGAGACATTCACCTCAAATGCATCTTAAATTGTGCAGATTGTTAGTTGTATCAAATGCAAACATCTACGTTAGAAGCAGGAGAAGGTAGCTTGAGCCCTTGACCCGCAGTAAAATCGTGTTGATATGTTGGTAACCTTAATTTATCATTACCACCTTCCTCAGTAATCTTTCACTCCTTATGAAGCATCTATCAAACTTACTTCAAAGTATTCAAATACTCTGCTTCCACTGCCCTTTCAGGAATAGTTCCTAAGACAGTGCTTTGAGACAGAACATTTTGGCTCTTTGTTTTAAACAGAAACTTTTAGTTCTAGATTCTCACGCCTGGTTCACCCTACTAAGAGCCATCCGGTTGTTGTGTGTTTCAATCAAGTAAATTTCTCAGTTGAAGAACATTTTTGCATCATTACCCATGGGAGAGGAACTGAAAGATTGAAAGGTAGTTAACGTTGTTCCCGTATTTGAGAAGGGCGGTAGGGTAAGTCGGGAAACTACAAGACTGGAGTCTTACATCAGTGATAAGGAAGCTGTTGAAAGCATTTTTTTTGTTGTAGGATTTATGTCGACTTGGTATAGCAAGGAAGTCATTAGAGCATGGGAAATCCCACCTCACGAATCTTGAGGTTTTTTTAAGGTTACCATGAAAATTGATGTATGCAAGGCATTTGGTGCACATGGTCTTCAAGGCTTTTCACACTATCCCGCATGGTCACCTGGTCAGAAAATGGGATCTAAGTTGTTATGGCAAACTGGATCCCAAATTGTCGTGGTGGTGGGGACAGGGTTGTTTTTCTAACTGGATGTATGTACCACAGAGATGTTGTACTGCATGAAGTTGTTGATAGCGAGGATGGTCGCATCAGGATATAGAAGTACATAGATCAGCTGGAAAGATGGGCTCAGCAGTGACAGACAGAATTTAATCCAGACTAGTATGAGGTAATGCATTTTGCGCCAGTTAATACTGGCCAAGCACATACAATAAACAGCAGGAGCATTTGTGCAACGAGGGATTTGGGGTGAAAGTTTATAGCTCCCTGATAATAGCGACACGGATGTTGGGCTGTAAGAAAATGTTTAGCTTCTTTGCCTTCGTAGGCAGAGGTATTGATACAAGAGTTAAAACGTTATGTTCTAGCTGTACAAATCATTAGTTAGGCCACACCTGGTATATTTTGTGCAGTTCAGGCCACCACAGTAGGAAAATGATATGGTAATGTTGGAAAAAGTGCAGAAGGGATTCATTAGGATGTTACCTAGAATTGGAGGGCTTTAGTTAGAAGAAGAGATTAGATAGGCTGGGATTGTACTTACTGGAGCATATGAGGTATGATCTTGTAGAATATTGAGGGACATAGGATAGGATAGATAATCACAGTTTATTTTCCAGTAGTAGGAATCTAAAATTATAGGACATGGGTTTAAGACGAGAGAAGAAATATGTAAAGGGAATCTGAAGGGCAAGTTTTCCCCGTAGAAAATGATGGGTATATTAAACAAGCTGTTACAGGAGGTAGTAAGGCAGGTAAAATTACAGTGTTTAGAAATCCTTTAGGCAGGTACATAGATACAAAACGAATAGAGGCTAAATACAAAAAAAATGAGACTAGAGTAGGTCTTCATGGTCAGTGTGGATGAGTAGGGCTGAAGGGCCTCTTTCAATGCTGTATCACTCTAAAACATGAATTAATGTGTGCTTTCATTTTCAATATGTTTCAGTCCTGACAATGAAATATTGTATGGAAACAGAGCGCTCTGCTTTTTCCGTATTGAAAATTACAAGTAAGTATGAGAAAGATTATGACATAGTTATATTTTCATTTATCTGCAGGTAACGAGAAGGTAATGCTAATTTATTTTTTATATTGGGTACAAGGTACGGATGTCGTATTTGAGAACCACACTGATTTTGACTGGATTAAAGGAGGTGCCGGACCACCAGTTACTGGGAAATCGTGGTGGACCTGTATTTAATATTGTTGAATTACAAAACATGCTAGTATAATAATTTATTGTACTACGTCAAACATGTGTATCTGTTTGCTGGGTACACAAAAGGCTGGAGAAACTCAGCAGGTGCAGCAGCATCTAAGGAGCGAAGGAGATAGGCGACGTTTCGGTCGAGACCCTTCTTCAGACTGGTCAGGGATCTGGGAAACGAGAGATATAGACGGTGATGTGGAGAGATAAAGAACAATGAATGGAAGATATGCAAAAAAGCATCGATGATAAAGGGGACAAGCCTTGTAAGCTGTTTGTAATGTGAAAATGTGAAGCTAGTGCGACTAGGGTGGGGGAGAGAGATAGAGAGAGAGGGAATGCCAGGGCCCGAGGGCTGAGGGAGAGGTGGGGAGGGGAGGAGACAGCAAGGGTTAACAGAATTGAGAAAATTCAATGTCCACTACTGTATCTGTTTGCTAACGTTTTTCCTTCCACTTCATCTGGTGTTGATTTCTTGCCAATGATGGATCTTGTGGAAAGTAGTGCCTACCTGTATCCAGTGTCCTCCGACAATCTGAATTATTTTTGTTTTATATAAAATTATTTATTGTTAAAATGATCGCACTTTTATCGTAACTATATTTTCAATTGATAGGTTATTTAAAATATTTAAATTTTCCTTCTTAGAAAAGCTCTTGGTGATGGAAAAAGAGCCATAATCTTGAACCCACTTTGGACTAAGGTGGGTTTTATCTGTTTGTACATTATTTCCCACCACCTCCACCCCCCCCCCCCCCCCCCAAAAAAAAATAAATCTCTGAGGTTTTTATCATCTTATCCCACTTCATATCATACTTCTCAAATTTCATGTGATGGTACATTGAGAACCAATGTCTATGAAAATGTATGCTTCAATGTTATTACAGAAACCTACATGTAATACGCAGTGAACTAATTCAGATGTTTATTATATTTGCATAATATTCCAATTTTATTGATACAGTTCATGGATTGATATGGATAGAATATTTATTTGAGAGACAATTAGAGCCGTTTATTTATACTTGTTTTGGTTGTAACCGCTAATGACTTTTTACTTGCAGGATAATTGTGCTAGATCTCATGGTTCTGTCATGTTTCAAATTATCCTTAACAATAGTGATGTTTACAATTCTCAGAATTGATGCTTTTCTTCTAACTTTGAATACCACCATTTTATTCAAGACCACTTGGCTTTTTTTCAGTATATACAAATAAAATCATAGTTTAACATCTTAAGCTTGCCATATGACCTTGATGGGCTTGCATAGATGAGTACTTCATTTAATGCCCAAGATTCTTCTCCAGAAATAAATAGTAATGTGCAAATTAGCACCTAAAAAGGTATTTACTGCATTAACCATATTGAAAGCTGCTGCAAACCATTGACCCTCTCCATTGTTTTGAGCTGTTGCACCAGGAACTCTCAGTAGCAAATTCTCCTACTCGCTGCTGTGCTAATAACCTGAAAGCTGGAGACCTGGCATAATTTTGACAAAATGACTCGGCCACTGTTCAGTGTGGAGGGTTGGTATTGTGTGAAAGGAGCAAGGTGGTTCAACGATGAGTTGTGAGCCACTGCTGGAAAGTGGAGTTATATTCGCTTTGACGTCTATAAGTACAAACCTGTATTTCAATAAGAAATCATAAGCTCATTTTCTTAAATGACATAAAAAGTATTGCTCTCTCAAACCTATGTATCTTAGGTTGGCAGTCTCTTGGACTTGCGCATCATAGGAATTAGCACATAGGACAGTACAGCACAAGAACTGGCTCTTCAGCTCTCAATGTTTGTGCTGAACATAATGCCCAGTTAAAGTCTGCCTGCACATGATCCATACCCCTCCATTCCCTTCATATCCATGTGCAAATCCAAAAGACTCTTAAATGCCACTATTGTATCTGCCTCTGCCTCCCACCTTGATTGAACATTCATGGCATCCACCATCCTCCGTAAGAAAAAAAACTTGCCCCGCACATCTCCATTAAATGTTGCCCCTCTTGCCTTTATAGCTACATCTCTTATTTTATATTTCTATCCTGGGAGAAAGGTTCTGACTGTCTATCCTATCTATGCCTCTCATCATTTTTATATACTTCTACCAGGTCTCCTCTCAACCTCTGATGTTCCAGAGAAAACAAGCCAAGTCTGTTCAACCCTTCCTGTAAGAGAACAAAATGCATTTGTTACATAAATAAATTTAGTTATAGTTTGTTAGCAATCTTGAGTTGAGTTTAGATTGTCACATGTACCGAGGTATAGTGAAAAGCTTTTGTTGTGTGCTATCCAGTCAGTGGAAAGACAATACATGATTGCAATCGAGCCATCCGCACTGTACAGATACATGATAAAGGCAATAACCATTTGTCACATTAAAGAAATGGCAGGTTTACATTCTTGCATAATTGATCAGTAACTGAATATTGTTTACCTTTGTCTTTTATTGCAAAAAGATTCTAGTTTCCAATTTCGTTTTTTGAATCCTTATTTTAATTTGCCAGGGTCATTATCGCTTTTGTGATGCCTTGTTTTCGATGGGAGAACATAAGCATGCTATTGAAGCTAATGACAAGGCTCAAGAATTATGCAGGATCGATCCAGATGGAATTCGGGATTTAATTAATCAGAAATCAAAATTCCTTAAAAGACTGCAGGATGAAAGTAACCATTCTTTTATTGGTTTAAAAAAAATGTCAATCAGCAATTCTTTCTGAAAAGACTGCTGCTGACTTCTGTTTTTTTTAATATGTTCACTATTGATTTTTGATATTTAAATTGTTTTATAAATCTACATATCATTTGTATGGGTTTTTAGCACAATTCTTTTTGTAATGTGTTTTCCTTCAGATGCTGAGAAACTAAAGGCTGATACAATAAAGAAAGAATTAAGCACCAAAAAGTAAGTGTGAAATTGTAATGTGATGTAGATGGTAAACCATCTTTTCTTCAGCTGAAATGAAATTTGGCGAGATATCAATTGAATTTTTTAGTTTAAAGATACAGCACGGAAACAGGCCCTTTGGCCACACTGAGTCCGCACTGACCAACGATCCCCGCACTTTAACACTATCTTACCTACTATACACTAGAGACAATTGATACTTGTAGCAAGCCAATTAAGCTACACATTTTGTGATTCTAATTATTTTAAAATCCACCCTGAGACTGCTTGCATTGTTGAACCTTAAGAGTGGATTTTCTTGTTTCATCAACGCTGAAAGTGTATGGAGTTTGCGTTTTGTAATACAAATACTGGAAATGCTATTAATGAATCTCGGGAACCCTGCAAATTATTTTCCCTCAAGTACTCATCTATTTCTCTTTTGAAACTTCTAATTGACTCTGCACCAATGCCCCAAACAACGAATCCCAGTCGGTAACCACCCTTGAGTGGACAAGCTTTTCCTCACATCCTTCGTTTGTCACTTCAAATTTGAGTACCCTGGTCTTTGAAGCATTTGCTATTGAGGCACCACCTCATCAAATACTAAAAGAGTCTGGATTTGATTTGTATAGTTTTTATAAACCTTTGTTTTCCAGAGAGCAATCCCAATTAGCCACTCAACCTGTAAATGAATGTCATAACAATGAGTCCACTCGGCCACTGAGTGAAGATCATAAGACTGAGTCCAAGAGGAACCAGGAAAGAAATGTTTTAAAGCGTCATCTGTCACCACGGCCAAAGAAGGTAAGATATTTAAATATAACATTGCTAGGTGCTAATTGCATCAATGTGTTGATTCAGAATCTGGTTGCAGTACCTAAAATGAGTTATATAAAAAATGTGCTGGAAATATTGGACTTGTCAGCCAACATTCCACAAAGATGGCTCGCCTGCTTTTTCTTTGTTTTACACAGAACAGTACAGCACAAGAATGGGCATTTCAGCCCATATTGTCTGTGTAGAGCATGATGTCAAGACCATCTCTTGTATCCCTGCACATAATTTGCATCTCTCCATTCCCTGCATATCCACGAGACTATCCAAAAGTCTCTCACATGCCAACATCATAACTGCCTCAACCACCAACCATAGCAGCGTGTTCCAGGCACTCAATATCCTCTGTAAAAAATAATAAATAAATTGTCCTGCACATCTCCTTAAATCTTTGTCCCTCTCACGTTAAACCTATGTCCTATTGTATTTCATTTTAGATTTCAAGCATCACCAGCTTTTTTATTTTATTTTACTAAAATGAGTTCTGTCGTAAGGGATTATAGCACTATTAATACATGAAATATAGGCTGTTATTTTAAATAGGCTGGCTTCGTGCCTCTGATGGTGGTTAGATCATAGTATGTTTTACAGCGCATAATACACAGAGCAATTCTTTATTACGGAAACCAACTTTACTTCTATTGTTATTGTGCCTAGTACATTTGAACAGAGGATTGCCTGGTACATGTTGACTGTGGCAAAGAACCCATAGTTTTGAATGATGCTGAAGGTGCCTCCAATTATATGATTTATTTATTTTTTAGACATCAACGCCTTTAAACAGTTCAGATAATTTAATGGACAAATTGACATCTCTGATTCAAGATGGACATGTAGCTTTATCGGACCAGCGAGCCCGCAATGCAGAACGTGCCTTCTTTCAGGTCCTGAAGTTCGTGAATCCAGAAAAGCTTGAGGTTGGTTGACTGATTATGTTTTCATTTTAATTAAACTTTATAAGGATTGGAGTTTTATTTGCTTTTCATTTTGTAAATATGTAGAAGGCATTACCTTGGTTGGAGGGAGTGGGGGAGAAAGGTGAGTCCCTTTGTACAAAGCATAATATATAATTTTTTACATTGTTTGTCGTGGAAGCTTGATATTTTGATTTCCATTGCAATCCGATTCCTTTACAAACTGTAGAGCCTTTTTAGGATTCTTCAGTATTGATCAAATCTTTGCTGTATTTGGTTAAATTATTTAAGGGAAAAACAGTGGCCTTTGGCATTATTCTGTCCGAGCTGAATCCCTATCTAAGCAACTCTTTCTAAAAACTTTATTTTGGGGAAAGCTTTGTTGAAACCAAAATAAAGGTTGCCAGAAATTTATAGTTTTAATTAATAATTAAAGGCACAAACTGGAAATCTTAATTCATCAAATGTACTTACAATCTGCATCTTCATTTCATCTAGCCGTTCATTGTTTTGTCTTTATTAGGAAGTATCTTTGTCCACCATGGACTATGTGACAATAATCTATGGTCATGCCTCTGCCCTCCTTGGCATTGGACAGCCTGAGGTGAGAACTATAATTTAAGATGTTTAGTTTTGTGAGTTCTTAATTATTGATATAAATGAGCAATTTTGAAATGCGAGGCATTGTGAAAAAGTTGCCATGACTTTCTGGCGCACAGACTTTAATCAATGGACTGCCTAGATTAGAGTTTGTGTTTGCCATAGAGGGAGTGCAGAGAAGTTGCCATAGAGGGAGTGCAGAGAAGTTGCCATAGAGGGAGTGCAGAGAACTTGCCATAGAGGGAGTGCAGAGAAGGTTCACCAGACTGATTCCTGGGATGTCAGGACTGTCTTATGAAGAAAGACTGGATAGACTCGGTTTATACTCTCTGGAATTTAGGAGATTAAGAGGGGATCTTATAGAAACTTACAAAATTCTTAAGGGGTTGGACAGGCTAGATGCAGGAAGATTGTTCCCGATGTTGGGGAAGTCCAGGACAAGGGGTCACAGCTTAAGGATAAGGGGGAAATCCTTTAAGACCGAGATGAGAAAGACTTTCTTCACACAGAGAGTGGTGAGTCTCTGGAACTCTCTGCCACAGAGGGTAGTTGAGGCCAGTTCATTGGCTATATTTAAGAGTGAGTTGGATGTGGCCCTTGTGGCTAAGGGGATCAGAGGGTATGGAGAGAAGGCAGGTACGGGATACTGAGTTGGATGATCAGCCATGATCATATTGAATGGCGGTGCAGGCTCGAAGGGCTGAATGGCCTACTCCTGCACCTAATTTCTATGTTTCTATGTTTCTATGTTTCTTCCCATCTGCCCTTCCCCCCCCCTCCCCTAATTTCTGAAGTAATGATTGCATGGTTGTGCCTTTGCTCAATTCATTTGTCAGCGTTTTATGTTGTAATCAAAATATTGATTGTTGCTGTACTGCTTAGTCCTGAGAGGAGGGTTAACTGAAGCAGACATGAAGGGTTATAACCTATCTCTGTGAAACTTGCCAATACATAATTGTTTATTGACATTCTAAATATCTCTACTACTTTTTTTTTGGAGCCACTAATTTTTGTTTGTTTGACCAGGAGCTGACTGAGGCTGAAAATCAATTTAATAAAATCTTGGAGCGGTTTCCAGAGCAAAGGCTTGATTGTTTGGCATTCTATGGACTTGGCAAAGCATACTTTCAACAGAACAGGTATCAAGATTTTTAAAAAGACAGAATTATATAATAGAAACATGGAGCCTCCCAAAAGTTGACTTTTCTAAAACTTCCCTGCCTGCATTCCAATATATGTCAGATATCACTCACCTTTTTTCTCTCAGTTCAGTGTTCACACAGTTAAGAGTAGAGAAGCAGGCCATTCATACTATCAAACGTGTGGTAGAGCATCCCTTCAGTCCCATTCCATGCTCTTTCCCGTATACCTGCAAAATATTCCTTTGTTTAGCTAATTTTAGTTTAGTATAGAGATACAGCACAGAAACAGGCCCTTCGGCCCACCGGGTCCGTAATGACCAACGATCCCCGCTCATTAACACTATCATACACACACTAGGGACATTTTTTACATTTACCAAGCCAATTAACCTACAAACCTGTATGTCTTTGGAGTGTGTGAGGAAATCAAAGGTCTTGGAGAAAACCCATGCGGTCACAGGGAGAACGTACAAACTCCATACAGACAGCACCCATAGTCAGGATCGAAACCGGGTCTCCGGCACTGTGAGGCAGCAACTCTACCGCTGCGCCACTGTGGCTCCCTAATGCTCCATTTAAAGGCTTTAATTCTGAGCCACTCTCCACGGAGGCAGTACATTTCTAAATCTTAAGTGCCCTCTGAATAACAATACTTATTCCATGCATCCTCCTTGTATCTTCTGCCGTAATCTTTATACACCTCCACCCATAGACTTTGAACCATCTACTAATGGGAATAGCTTCCCTCAAAAGTTTTCCTATCTGAACTTGTTATTTTGTACACCTCCATCAAATTACTTCTAGTACAACTAATTGCATCAAAAATATGTTATAGGTAGGTGGTTACAAACAAAATTGAGTAAAACTACAGCCAGATGATTTTGGGATATGAAGGCGTTGTGTTATTAACTTTGGCTTTGATGAAAACCAACCAGGATAGTTTCATTATGAAAAGGGACATAGTGTGGAGAGGTACCCCGAACACAATTTTAGTGCCCACGGTCAAAAAAGCAATCAACTGAATTAATAAAACATTGGCCTTTATACTAAGGACTTGAATTACCCTTGAGGTTATCCTTCAATTTCAAAAGGCTTTGGCTTTACTTCATCTGGAGTAATGTGGTAATTTTGTTTTTGGAATGGGACCCTCAAGCCCTAGAGGAGCAACTGCAAATTTACCAGAATGTTGCTGGAGCTTAAAGGGTTAAATTTCAATCCAATATTCAGAATAAGGCTTAATGCAGTATTCAGAAAACAGCTCCAATATACAGGAACACACATTATTGATTTTATCTCCAATAATTCCTCTCCCTTTTCCATTGTTTCTCCCCAGATTTATCGATGCTTTAGATCCATTCACTAAATCCTTACTTATGATAAACCGTAAGATTGTACCAGGCATACTAACATGGCCCACAACAACAGTTGTTATCGAAGAAACACAAAATGAAAAGTTAAAGGTAACACATTTTAAAGATCTTATTTATGTCTTCACTTGTAACCAGTAATTCCTTCAATGAATATAGGACCAAGAAAAGGTTATGTGGCCGTTGAACCTTGTGTCATTATGTCAGTTGTATTCATATTTTTAATTTTCTAAATGAATAATTGTTTTATATTACTGTTGCAACTCCTTTCCAGCTTTTCTAGGAAAACAAATCTCCCAGGTTTGTTCCAAAAAGAACATCTCGGCATCTCTAATCTAATCTTATTCGTTATCCCTGGAAATATTCTAGTACAGTACAAGAATCTTCTCAAAGATCTTCATGTTCTTCCTGATATTAGGTGCCCAGAATTGGATGGGTATCTCCGTTTTTGTTTACTTTAAAACGCCTCAACATTTTAATCAAGACGCCGATATTTGTCTTAATGTTTCCTCGTGCCTGGATCGCACCTTTTATTTTTGATTTAAAAATTACTATGAAATGCATTGAGATGGTTTGTGATGTTTTTTTATTTTTGTACTTTTTTAAAAACTTTTGTATTCTCTGCCTCTGAATCCCAGGATTCTACATATTTTGCTAAGCAAATACTCGACATATCCTTTCACTTTCAAGGGTAAATGCACATATCCACTAAGTCTGATGAGTCACCTCTTCCTTTTCTTCAGCATTGCTGTCTGACCCCCTGAGTTACTCCAGCGTTTTGTATCTAACCACTAAGTTGCCTCTGACTCTCCACACATCAGCATTCTGCCATGTAGTATTTGTTATTCTGTCTTTTCATTGTACAATTTTATCTCTCAGGCATTATTGGAAGAATATATAGAGAGGTGTCAATTCCCTCCACAACCTGATGCAATCTGCCGCTATCAATATTGCCAAGGCCATTCTAAGGCCCAGATTTATTTCTCAGACCCAGATTTTAAGGTAATTGGTTTTATGTATAAGTGGCAGGTGTACAATGTTTTAAAAAGCAATTTAAAGTTGGACTTTTCGGCATGGATTTTATTGACAGTTATCAAACAGACATTTTTGATCTTGTACTCGGCCAGAGCAGTAGACATCCTATTAAAACGGCATTGATAGTTGTAATGTTGCAGCTCAAAATTATTTTCATTACTAACTATCTTGTTTTGCATGCCAGGGTTTTATTCAAGTCGTATGCATCCTACAGTGCCGTTTAGAGTACCATATCAATTGCTGGAAAAAATTGAAGGCCGCATCATTTGAAGATAAAAATGACAAGGTTAGTTTATTTTATAAATGAAAATAGACATAGTTACGTTTAAGTGGATACTATATAATTGCACAAAATGGATAAATGGCTAGTTGAGTTTTCTGTAATTGGAACAAAAATATATCCCATGGATTAAATTCACTATAATAACACTTTTGTATAATTTTACCGCACAATCTTTTTACTTCTAAGTATTGCTGGAAATCCTAGAGACTTTCCTGTAGTTCCTATCTATGTACTTTTAACATTGTTATAAGTTATTATTGGAATTTTCTGATGTCTTCAGCTGAGGTGCTGATACACTTTGAATCGGGCTCCCCAGCTTTATGACAACTCTTTGAATGGGATCAATGAACTTAGTTATAAAATAAATTAAGCTGTGATCCCACACTCACTAGGGACAATTTAAAATTTATCCAAGCCAATTAACCTACAAATCTGTACGTCTTTGGAGTGTGGGAGGAAACCGGAGATCCCGGAGAACACCCAGGCAGGTCACTGGGAGGACGTACAAATTCTGTACATAAAGCACCCATTGCCAGTTTTGAATCTGAGTCTCTGGCGCTGTAAGGCAACAACTACAGCTGCGCCACTGTACCACCCATATAGTTTAATGTTATTTTAATTTCAGCTGTATATAACTGTGCATGGGTATCAGATTGGCTCAAGTTTGACCAGTTCATTGTTTACATAATTGTATCTGTCAAGAGTTATGCAGAGCAATGTTATGTATTTAGTTTTGGATTTTTTAAAGCATTTTGTTTTCTTTGAAGGAATTTCTCAAAGGCCCATGTTTCACTCCAGATTGTGAAGGGAAAATTTCTAAACTTGTAATCTATGATTCAAAAGGTCTTGTGAAATGTGAGGTAAGAATTGTATTAAATTGCTTAATTTAAAAAAGTAGAGTGACTCCCTTACAAAGAGATTTTAGTAGAAATAATAGATGTTATATCTGGAGAAATCATCTAATTTTATTTATTTGCAATTAAGCTTAGAGAAAAGAGTAAGGCAATAACCTACAAAGAATAATGGGATACCTGAAGTTTGGCCACCTCTCAAAATATCATTGAGTTTTTCGACATTGTTCAGCCATTGTATTCTGTTTTTGATCTTGCAATTTAATCTGGCATCATTTGGGGGTTTCTTTGTGACTTGAATAATATTCCCTGCTGAGAAATCTTAAACATCAACTGCTTTGTTAATTCATATTTGTCAAGTCAACTTTATTTGTCACATACACATGCAAGATGTGCAGTGAAATGAAAGTGGCAATGCCTGCAGATTGTGCAAAAACAACAGAACGGAATAGAACAGAACCAGTATTTACATTTTAGCAAAAAAGAAAAGAAAAAAATTAAAAGACACAACACAACAGTAAATTAGTCCCTGGTGAGATAAGAGTTTACAGTCCTGATGGCCCGTGGGAAGAAACTCCGTCTCATCCTCTCTGTTTTCACAGCGTGACAGTGGATGCGCTTGCCTGACCGTAGCAGCTGGAACTGTCCGTTGTTGGGGTGGCAGGGGTCCCTCATTAAGTTTCTGGCTCTGGATCTGCACCTCCTGAGGTCTTGCAAGGGGGTGAGTGTAGTTCCCAAAGTGCGTTTGGCCGAACGCACTACTCGGCAGAGCCTTCCTGTTCTGGGCAGAGCTGTTCCCAAACCAGATTGATATGTTGCCGGACAAGGTGCTTTCTACAGCCCCAGAGTAGAAGCACTGAAGGATCCTCGGAGAGACTCTGAATTTCCTCAGCTGCCTGAGGTGGTAAAGGCGCTGCCTTGCCTTGCCTTACCAGTGCGGCAGTGTGTGTTGTCCATGTCAGATACTCTTTGATGTGGACTCCAGGTATTTTAAGCTGCTCACCCTATCCACAGTAGTACCATTTATCTCCAGTGGCATGTACATCCTCGGATGTTAAGCCCTTCTAAAGTCCACAATCAGCTCCTTAGTTTTTGTGACATTCAAGAGGCTGTTGTCCTGACACCAGAGTGCCAGATCAGCCATGAATGATAATTGATTCCATGGGATTTTTGACTGAATGTTAAAGTAATGCCATTGTTTATAATCTGTGCAGCTATTCATTGTACCTCTTTTGGTAAAATAAGTTCCTTTTCTACTATTGTAGTTAACAATTGCATTATTGAACTCTTACGATCTTACTCATTGTTAGGCTATTGGATTAATTATCTCAAAAAATGAATTTAGCATTGAGTGAAGAGTTGGTGGCAAAATATCTCCTCCTAGAAGAAGAAACAAAACCAATGAGAATCAAATAAGCAACCAAACCTTGGATGCTGGTTATATTTTTTTAAACTCGCTTTTCCCTCCCTTTCCACAACTCTCTCATCCAGGGCTTGGGTTATACAGGCCCAGTGATTGTGCTGGTGACCCATGGGGTAATGTTGTAATGACTGCCCAATAATCCCATTTTGGCAAAATTGGGGAAATGAGCAGTTTTGAGGAACATAGAACAAGTGTTGTTTCTTGAGCAGTTTGGTATGTATGAAACTGGCATTATCCCAATGGCCTCAGAAATGGACATAAGTAGTGGGCATGGAAGTGAGGGGGTTCTTTAGCCCAAAGTTCATCTTGCATCCACTGATAAAATGATGGATTGTGCGAATTGTTTGGTTTGTGCAGTCTTCAGTCTCATTGAGGGATACATGACTTTATGAGAGTGTACAAGTAGATACTGGAAATCTGAAATTAAAACCGTGGTGGACTTACATGGGTCAGGCAGAATTTGTAGAATGAGAGACTTTTAATGTTTCAGGTTTATAATCAACTAGACCAAGTGGGACCCGTCCCCTCAACGCGCAGTTGCGAGGGGTTGGGCGGCCTGCGTCACACACACACACACACACACACACACACACACACACACACACACACACACACACACACACACACACACACACACACACACACACACACACACACACACACACACACACACACACACACACCCACACACCACACACCACACACCACACACCACACACCACACACACACACACACACACACACACACACACACACACACACACACACACACACACACACACTCTCTACCAACCTCTCTACCACGCACACACACACACAATTAATTCACTCCTTTTACCCCATGCCCCGCCCTATCCACTCACACATAGCCCCCAACTCGCAGGTGTGGCTAGGGGGATAGAGAGAGAGATGGACGCGGAGGTACAGAGAAGGACACGGGGGCGCATAGAAGGACACACAGGGGCACAGAGGGGACACACGGGGGGACACGGGGGCACGGGGGGGACACGTGGGGGCACAGAGAGAGGGGGGAGGGGGTGGTGGAGGGGGAGCTGGAGAAGGGCATGGTGGGGATAGAGTGCAAGTTATAGATGACCATATAACCATATAACAATTACAGCACGGAAACAGGCCCTCTCGGCCCTTCCAGTCCGTGCCGACCATTTGTTTTCCCCTAGTCCCATCTACCTGCACTCAGACCATACCCCTCCATTCCCTTCATGTCCATATACCTATCCACTTTACTCTTAAATGTTAAAATCGATCCTGCCTCCACCACTTCTGCTGGAAGCTCATTCCACACAGCCACCACCCTCTGAGTAAAGAAGTTCCCCCTCACGTTACCCCGAAACCTCTGTCCCTTAATTCTCATGTCATGCCCTCTTGTTTGAATCTTCCCCTACCCTCAATGGGAAGAACGTATCCACGTCAACTCTGTCTATCCCTTTCATCATTTTAAAGACCTCAATCAAGTCCCCCCTTAACCTTCTGCGCTCCAAAGAATAAAGACCTAACTTGTTCAACCTTTCTCTGTAACATAGTTGCTGGAACCCTGGCAACATTCTAGTAAATCTCTGTACTCTCTCTATTTTGTTGACATCCTTCCTATAACGAGGCGACCAAAATTGTACACCATACTCCAGAATTGGTCTTACCAATGCCTTGTACAATTTTAACATTACTTCCCTACTCCTATATTCAATGCTCTGATTTATAAAGGCCAGCACACCAAAGGCTTTCTTTGCCACCCTATCTACATGCGATTCCACCTTCAGGGAACTATGCACAGTTATTCCTAGATCCCTCTGTTCCACAGCATTCCTCAATTCCCTACCATTTACCATGTACGTCCTATTTTTGATTTGTCCTGCCAAGATGTAGCACTTCCCACTTATCAGCATTAAACTCCATCTGCCATCTTTCAGCCCACTTTTCCAAATGGCCCAAATCTCTCTGTAGACTTTGAAAATCTACTTCATTATCCACAACACCACCTATCTTAGTATCATCTGCATACTTACTTATCCAATTTTCCACCCCATCATCCAGATCATTGATGTACATGACAAACAACAGTGGGACCCAACACAGATCCCTGAGGCACCCCACTGGTCACCGGCTTCCAACCTGACAAACAGCCATCCACCATTACTCTCTGACATCTCCCATTCTGCCACTGTTGAATCCATCTTGCTACTCCGCCATTAACACCCAAAGATTGAACCTTCTTAACCAACCTTCCATGGGGAACCTTGTCAAAGGCCTTACTGAAATCCATATAGACAACATCCACTGCTTTACCCTCATCAATTTCGCTAGTTACCGCTTCAAAAAATTCAAGAAGGTTTGTCAAACATGACCTTCCAGGCACAAATCCATGTTGACTGTTCCTGATCAGACCCTGTTTATCCAGATGCTTATATATATTATCTCTATCCTTTCCATTAATTTGCCCACCACTGACGTCAAACTAATAGGTCTATAATTGCTAGGTTTATTCTTTGAACCCTTTTTAAACAATGGAACAACATGCGCAGTACGCCAATCCTCCGGCACTATTCCTGTTTCTAATGACATTTGAAATATTTCTGTCATAGCTCCTGCTATTTCTACACTAACTTCCCTCAATGTCCTAGGGAATATCCTGTCAGGACCTGGAGACTTATCCACTTTTATATTTTTCAAAAGTGTCAGTACTTCCTCCTCTTTGAATCTCATAGTTTCCATAGCTACTCTACTCTTTCCCCTTAACTCACCGAGTTCAATATCCTTCTCCTTGGTGAATACCGAAGAAAAGAATTTTTAAAAGATTAAAAACATAAGAATTTTGGAAAGGGATGGGAAGGAGTGCAGTATTTTCTTAATGTACTCAACCACCGATCCACAGGCTTAGATTTAATGAGCAGGAAATACAAGATCAGACCTCAGATTGCAAGCTCGGGCAGCTAAATCAATTTAGTGAAATAGATCTGAAATGAAGAGATTCAAAACATCTGGTTCACCAATGTCCTTTAGGAAAGGAAATCTGCCATCCTAACTCAATCTGACCAATATCTGATTCCAGGCTCATTGGAATATTGGTTGGAAAAGGGGAATTGTTGCCTAGTTGTTTCCTCTGAGGACTCTGTCAGCTGGTTGACCATTTTCCAATTTGGAGCATTGTCTAGAAGCTTCCAGAGTTAGTCCAGAGGAACCATATAAATAAACCAAAATAATGATTGGTTCCTCGTCAGTTTATTCATCACCTAACACTACAGTCAAACAGAGATCCCAGGTATTATGTCGGAAGGAACTACAACTGCTGGCTTAAACCGAAGATAGACACAAAAAGCTGTAGTAGCTCAGCAGGACAGGCAGCATCTCTGGAGAGAAGGAATGGGTGGCATTTCAGGTCTGAAGAAGGGTCTCGACCCAAATCGTCACCCGTTCCTTCTCTCCAGAGGTGCTGCCTGTTCCGCTGGGTTACTCCAGCTTTTTGTGTCTTTCACAGGTATTATAGTGGCTGAAGGTGAAAGACTGCAAAGGCGAACTGAAAATAGATTAACAGGGGACATTAGCTGTCATTTTTAGCAATTCTTGTTTTGACAAGTTCCGATTACGGTGACTCTTCACATTGCTGTTAAGGGTACAGCCGAGGTCTGCCAGTTCCTTGGTGCCACCATTGACAATACTAAGGTAGACCATGTAACTGCTGGAGGTTTCTCCATCATTTGGATAGGTGATCCATGAAAAGATAGCTGACCTTATGAAAGTGCATACATACCGGACATCCAAAATGGACCAATCTTGGAAATCCAAAATAGAGCAATACTGGATATATTCAGTTCAGGCAGAAACTGCAGTGAGAATCAGTTAACATCTCTCTCTTATTTCTCTCAATTATTGTGATACTTTAATTCTCATGTCCAAATATCTATTTGTCTTGAACTTGGAATACTGAGCACGTGACTGAACATCAAAAGTCCCTTGGACCAGAGAATTCCAAAAATTTACAGTCTTCTCATTAAAGACATTTGATCTTAAATTGCCAGCTGCTTATCTAGAGATTATACCTTCTGTTTCTAGATTACCCAGCTCTTGACATTTAATTTGTCAATTTCTTGGAATCTTTTATGTCTCCATTAGGTCTCAATTACCATTTTGAAATGGCATATTAAAAATCTTTGTTATTTTAATATGTAATAATTAAGGATCAAAACATGGCTATAATTTTTTTTGAAGTATGATTGTATTTTGAAATGGTGGACACCCACAATTTAATTTAAAATAATTAACATCTTTGTCCTTGCTAAATGTTAAATGTGTTGCTTTTTCAGTTTGAGACTAAAATAATGAAAAACAAAGGATCTTTGAAAACAGTTGTTAAACAGAAATGCTCAAGGTAATGTTTTTTTCATATCAGTTTGCAAAGTAGATTTTCCTTACAGTGTTGTTTAAAATATATTTGTAAATAGAATGTTGCAGCCTATTTACAAATGCCCAGGCTGGGGATTACCTTCCCTTATTTATTTTCACCAGAGGGTTGAAAAATGTTTAAGCATAAATGTTCAACACCCACTGCCATTAAAGTATTTGATGGTAAAGAGTTGACTTTCTGTCGCCTGACGTAATTTGAAATAAGTGCAGATGTTTTTAAACCTGAGCTTGGTGCATTTCTCAAGTTCACAGAGTTTATCTGATATCATGTTGAAAGGTTATACATTGGGCAAAGAAAATCCCCAAAAAGCTGCAAATGTTGGAAATCTGAAATAAAACCAGGAAATGCTGGGAAGGCTCTGCAGTTTAGACAGCAGCTGGGAAAAAGGAAGCGGTAAATGTTCCTATTTTACAGATTGTGCAGGTTAAATGTGATTGAATGACTTTGAATATTGGTTGATTCCCATCTATTTATAAACTGGTGATGTTGCCCTTTTTTTTACTTTAGCTTGTATAAATACCCGCATAAATCAGAAATAGTTAAATGACGCAATGTTCACAGTATTAACACTTTCAAAGATAAATATCTTCCACCGTTCACTTAATAGAAATGGGTTTGAACATATTAAGTATTTTGTCTGCAGGACTTTCCCTTAATCAGGTTACCATTTGTTCTCATTCAATATTGATTTTCTTGATTTGTTTCCTCATTTGAACTCCAGTCATCAAATAGCCATTTTCTGTTTTCTGATTTCAGTCCTTGTCCCTGTCACTGTTACTCAATCTGATTTGTTTTATATTTCTAGTGCTGTGAAGTTAAAGATTAAAGAAGATCGTAAACAAACAAGAAAATTAAGAAAAGCATCAAGATACAATGCTGAAAAACAAAGTAAAGAAAGTGTTGAAAAGAATATTAAAACTGAAGAAACCAATTCTAAAACTGGTAAGAAATCAATATCCGATTCAAACTTGCTTCACCTAATGATCTAGGACTTGTTACATGTCTTAATAAATGGTCTTGCAAAGGTGGAATTGTTGGAAAAATGTTAATATGTTGAATTCAGGTTAATTATGGTCAGTTACAATGTTACTTTGATGGAGAAGTTTAATGAAAAGTATATTGTTGTTCAGGAATTCTTTGAATTTTGCGTAATGTAGTCCAGTATAGTGTATTTAATTCCAACAGGATGTAAAATATATCAAATGTACGTTGCTTCATTTTGTTCCTTGGTCTCCTTTTATAAGCAGGTCATTCCTGGAATCCTTTTGGTGATCGAATCTTGCAGTTGATAATTAAAAACAAGGAAAAGTTAAAAGCTGGAAGGTGGAATGTTTCAACTCTACTTCAAGAACTGCAATCTTTGCATGTTCTAAGCAAAGAGGACTGCGATATGCTATCCACAGATGCCTCCAAACCATGTCAAGTTATGGAACAACTGCTTGACCTCATTGTGCAGAGGAATAACAGAGTAAAGACAAGGGTGTTCCTTTTCACGCTTACAAAATGCCAAGAGGTTGACAACAAACTGTTAGATTGGATTAACTGGCTAAACGATTCGGGTAATGCCATGAAGCATACAAAAATGTATATATATGTGCACAGCCTGTTACAGTTACCTCCATAATGTTTGAGACAAAGACCCATCATTTATTTATTTGCCTCTGTACTCCACAATTTGAGATTTGTAATTTTAAAAAATCACATGTAGTTAAAGTGCACATTGTCAGATTTTAATAGAGTATTTTATACATTTTGGTTTCACAGCAAATTACAGCAGTGTTTATACATAGTCTCCCTCCACCCCATTTCTGGGCACCGTGATGCTTAGGACACAGCAATGTAATGTAAATGAAAGTAGTCATGTTTAGTATTTGGTTGCATATCCTTTGCATGCAATGACTGCTTGAAGTCTGCAATTCATGGACATCACCAGTTGCTGGGTGTCTTCTCTGGTGATGATCTGGTAAAGATTGCGGCCATCCTTAGCTTATGCTTGGTTTGGGGGCTAGTCCTCTTCAGTTTTCTCTTCAGCATATAAAAGGAATGCTCAATTGGGTTTGGGTGATTGACTTGGCCACTCAAGAATTAACCATTTTTTAGCTTTGTACAACTCCTTTGTTCATTGGCTATATTTAAGAGTGAGTTGGATGTGGCCCTTGTGGCTAAGGGGATCAGAGGGTATGGAGAGAAGGCAGGTACGGGATACTGAGTTGGATGATCAGCCATGATCATATTGAATGGTGGTGCAGGCTTGAAGGGCTGAATGGCCTACTCCTGCACCTAATTTCTATGTTTCTATGTTTCTTCTTCCAAACAGTTGATTTTGTTAACCCTAAGGTTCGGCTGATGTCTCCAACAGTTTTATTCTTGTTTCTTGGTCTCATAATGGCTTCTTTGACTTTCAGCGGCACAACTTTTGTCCTCATGTTGATAAACAGCAATAAAAGTTCCCAAAGGTGATGGAAGGACTGTAGTGGAAGACTAGGTGCTAAGAGCATTACGAAGGCAATTAACACACCTGAGCAAGTACAAACACCTGTGACGCCATGTGTCCCAAACATTATGGTGCCCTGAAATGATGGTACTATGTATAAACACAGCTGTAATGTCTACATGGTGAAACCAAAATGTATACAAATACCTTTTAATAAAATCTGACAATGTGCATTTTAACCACATGTGAATACAGATCTCATTGTGAAGTACAGAGGTAAATAAATAAATTATGGGTATTTGTCCCAAGCATTATGGAGGGCACTGTGTATTGTATATGCTGAAATTGAAATCTCTCCAGGAAGTTAATTTGAGCAATGATGAAATGGAGAAATCAAAAAAACTGCAGTATTGAATGTTAAAATGTGGAATCCGGAGCACATTGGTAAACTGGATCTAAAACTAATTAGGCAACAGAAGACGGGGGGTAATGGTAGAGAGTTGCTTTTTGTTTATTGGATATCTGTAACTGGTGATGTTTCATTAACTCGGTGCTGGGAGCAATATGTGAATGATTTGAATGTGGATGTAGGAGGAATGATCAATGCATTTGCAGATAGCACGAAGACGTGCATATGTTGACAGTGTGCAGAATAATCTTGGGCTACAAGATGATGGCAATGTGGGGGTCAAATGGGCTGAGAAATGGTATATGGAGTTTAATCTTGCTAGATGTAATGCATTTTGGAGTCCTCAGTAGACTTGGACATAAACCATGAACAATAGGATCCTTGGAAGTATTGTGGGACCTTGGTGTACAAATACAAATATCCTCAAAGATGACATTGGAGGGTAACTAATGTACTTAAGAGGGGATGTGAGATACCAGCCTTGATTAGCTGGGACATTGAAGGCAAGAGCAAGGATATTATACAAATTTTATAAAGCTTTGGACAAACCTCAGCTTGAGATTTGGTCACCATACATGTACCTGTACTTGCTGGGGTTTAGAAGGATGAGGGGGGGGGGGGGGGGACCTCATAGAAACTTACCGAATAGTGAAAAGCTTGGTTAGAGTGGATGTGGAAAGGATGTTTCCACTCGAAGGACCAGAGGTCATGACCTCCGAATTAAAGGATGCTCCTTCAGGAAGGAGATGAGGAAGAATTTATTTTGTCAGAGGGTAGTGAATCTGTGGAATTATTTGCCACAGAAGGCTGTGGGGGGCTAACCAATGGATATTTTTAAGGCAGTGATAGATAGATTCTTGATTAGTATGGGTGTCAGGGGTTATGGGGAGAAGGCTTGAGAATGGGGCTATGAGGGAGAGACAGATCAGCCATGATTGAATGGTGGAGTAGACTTGATGGGCCGAATGACCTAATTCTGCTCCTGTCACTTATGGCTGTAGGGAAGGATGTGACATCGTTGGAGAGAGCACCAAGGAGATTCACCAGGATGTTATACAAACTTGAGTTATTCAATCAGGAGGAGAGACTGGAGAAGCTAAGTCGGTGTTCCCAGAAGTGGAGGAAGTTAAGAAGGGACATTATTGAGGTTTATAAAATATAGATAGGGTCGACTGCAACAAACATTTCCCCATATCAGAGTTAGTTAAAACTAGAAGATATAGGTTTAAGGTAAGGGGAGAGAGATGTAGAATGGATCTGAAGTGAACTGTATTTACTCGGAGAGTGATAAGTACCTGAATACACTGTCAGAGTGGTGGTAGCAGAGTCTCATATCACTTCAGAAGAATGTAGATGAACACATGGATTGGTTTGCATAGAAATCTATGGCCAAGTGTTGGAGGGTGGGATTAATAAGGATGGGTGCCCACTGATCGGCATGAATGCGATGGGCTGAATGGCCTGCACGCTATACAAGTAGTACTAAGATGTTTCTAATGGCACCATCCATTGAGAGAAAAATAATTCCCATCATCTGCGTTCATATTCATGCCGTCATGACCCCCAAGTCTGCATATAAGTGGTTATATTTAGTTGGAAGTGTATTGCAATTACATTTTACAACGCTTCGGTAATTTACCATTTCTTCTTCAGAAATGATTAAAAGTGGCAATCATAGATAACAAGCTTGATTATTGTGGAGGGTAATTAGCATGTTTCATTTTAATGTAATGATTGTGCTTGTTAACATCAAAATGACACATTACCAAAACAGAAAAATTGAAAAAATGTATGTTATGTCTTCCTAGGATGCTCCAGGAAGCCATATTTGCTTTAGCTGACTGCAGTTTTAGAGGTTTGCTCAAAGTCATGATGATTGTCAAATCAATCACTTTAAACGTACCATTAGACTGGAAAAAACGTGGAGAAAACTTACAAGGATGTTACCAGAACTCGAGGGCCGAAATGATAGGGAGAGGTTGAACAGGCTAAGACTTTATTTTTGGAGCGTAGGAGGCTAAGGGGAGATTTTACAGAGGTGTATAAGATCATGAGAGGAATAGATAGGGTGAATGCACAGTCTTTGACCCAGAGTAGGGGAATTTGAAACCAGAGGACATAGGTTTAAGGTGAGAGGAGAAAAATTAAATAGCAACCTGAGGAGCAACTTTCTACACAGAGGGTAGTGAATTTATGGAAGCAGCTGCCAGAGGAGGTAGTTGAGACAGCTACTCTAACAACATTTTAAAAACATTTAAACAGGTACATGGATTGGAAATGTTTAGAGGGATATGGGCCAAATGCAGACAGGTGGGACTAACATAGATGGGGGGGGGGCATCTTTGCCAACATGGACATGTTGCACCAAAGGGAAGGTTTCCATTCAGTGTGACTACATGACTACCTCTGGATAAGGTGAATAATCAATCTTTTCCACAAGATAGGAGAGTCAAAAACCAGAGGGCATAGGGTTAAGGTGGGAGGAGATAAATGAAAAAAGGAAGGTTCAAGTTTATCCGAGGTTCAAGTTTATCCATACACAGGGTGGTATGTACGTGGAATGAGCTGCCAGAGGAACTGGTAGTGGCGGGTACAATTACAGTGTTTAAAAGGCACTTAAACAGCTACATGAATTTGAAACAATTGGAGTGATGTAGGCCAAGTAAGTGGGTCTAGCTTGATTAAGCAATTTGGTCAGCTTGAACGAGTCAGGACGAAGGTCCTGTTTCTGTGCTGTATAGCTCTTTGACTTCAGTAGATAAATTGTACGAGATCATCAGTCTTAAGATTTATTCCACAGTAATTTTTCTTTTGCAGGCCGTGAAGCAGCAGGATTGTTCATGCTTCGTTATTCCAAATTCATAGAGCAACTGGACTTGGACTCTTTACTAAACCTACTGAAAGCATCTGAAATTGATGTAACAATGTATGATAGCACAAAGGAAATTGTCAAACAATTGAAACAGGAATCGCCCACAAAAGCCCGCAGCTTTATCTGGATGTTGGAGGAGAAAAGAGAGCAATTCCCTTCCCTGCATAATCCTTTGGATGAATATTTTAATGCAATGGGTATGTATTTGTTTAATATGCGTGTACTTACAACATTACCAAAGGCATTAATTACATGACCAGTCAAATTCTTAAAGAAACGTATTGAATTTTAAATTAGAAATTCGATAATATTGTGGAAAGAGCAAGGTGGGAAAGATGGCTTTGAATTAGGGTATTGTTCACAATAATTACAGATGAAGAAAGAAATCTCAACTATAAAGAATGAGATTGTAATCCCCCTTGTATCAGCTTGTTTCTGAACCGATTCCCGATCTACTTGACACAGGACCTCATTCAAAATGTTGTCTATAGTCTGTAATGTATCCTCATTATTCTTAAATTTACCTTTTCACTAATTTGAACACCTCCGTCATCCTATTTTTGTTACCTGAATTCAAAATAATATTGCAGGCTTTTTACCTTTAATTTATGGCTGTATCTGAAATACAGTCTGAAAAGTCTACATTTATCCAATCTTCTCCCCTCTCCCATTCTGCTCCTTGTTACTCCAGTGGATTGCCCTGTAAAACCTCCCTGGAGATCAGAACTCATCTTTGCGGTCCATGAATTGATAACCAAAGTACAGTACCCTTTAGACTTCACCTTTATTTTGCATGTTTTCGTCTTAGCCAAGTTCATGAACATTTTATGTGCCTTCTCAGTTGTCACTCTGCATTGATTGGATAGGTTGAATAATGAGTCTCAGGAGGTCATTTTGATTGCAATATAAGAGAGGCAGTATCAAATGAAATCTTGCTTTATTTATTTCCCAATCTTATTTCCATTCATTATTGATGTGTTAAAGTTTGCTGTTTTGTCAATGGATCGGAAAGCTTTTTAATTTGGTGTACATCTACTCCATGCCAAACAAGGCTTCGCTGACCTTTTACTTCTGCTGTAAGAATTGCCTATTTCCTTTTTGTGATGTCCCTTTAAAAATAAAAAAAACACCTTATGCTACCTGAAGTATCATAAAAGAGTCTTCGAGAGCATACATGTAACATGGATGGGAATAAAAATGACTTTGTTCTTACTATTGGCGACCACACATTTCACTGTACCATTGGTACATGTGATAAATAAATGTATCTTGTACTATCTTTGGAACAAAAGGAGGAAAGTACCTTGTGAATACCTTTTGTAGCTATTTTAACTATGATATATAACATAGCTGTAAATGTGCTATTGACATGGCAAATTTAATTTTATTCCATTGTTGATTCTTATCATATTACTATTTTGTTTGATTTTTTTTTCTAGAAAATGTATTTAGAAAATTGTTCCTTTTTATTTAGATGCTCCTTGTACCGTATTGAAGAAGCAAGAAAATGAAGAAATATCTGTAAGTTTGCCCTATAAACTTTCCATTTGGGATTTTGTAAAATATAAAATCTGAAGTTGAAATATGAAAGTTACCTTTCAGATGACCATTTTGTTACCGCAGTATCTTGCTCATTATCAAGTATATTGGTCTGTTCCACCTGGCAAGACATGTAAAATTGTGTTCAGATAATTGGTAACTTCAGCTAGTTTTTTGGAAAAGATGCAGTAACTGGTAACTAAATGGACAGATTTAGGCAACCAAGTAAAGAGAGAGGCTTAAGTAAGCAGATATATTTACACTGTAAATACTATACTAATAAATGATCTGAGATTTCCTTTCAGTTGATAAGAAATCTCACATTATTTATTAAAAGTAACTGTGATTATCTTCAAGATATTCCAAGGTACATATAGAGTTCATTGTATTCTGGGGAAACCTGGCAGCCAATTTCCGGAATAATTTTCAACCAACAGAAATAGAGTAATGACCAGATCAACCTTTTAGGATGGGTTGAGGGACACTTAATGATCAAGGTATAGGTCATTCAGCCCATTGCACCTATTGTATTTTATCAAAAAGTATATGGTGAACAGGGCAGCACTCCTTTTTATATATTGTAAACTGTATTTAAACAAAAGCCTAGTCTAGGTTTTAAGTCTGAGCCACAAATGTTTTAAATGCATCTGCATCATTGGCGCAGAGTTTTAGAAGAGTGTAAATGTGATGCACAATCAATATGTTCAGTATAGAATTGTCAGTGTAAAATTCTTAGGATGATCTTGGTAGGTGACAATCAAATCAGGAAGCAAAGAGTAGGAATTAACGGGTCCTTTTCAGAATGGCAAGCAGTGACTAGTGGGATGCCGCAAGGATCAGTTTAGACGAAGGAATTAAGTGTAACATCTCCAAGTTTGAGTCTGATACAAAGCTGGGTGGTAGGATGAGCTGCAAGGAGGATGCTGTGAGGCTGCGGGGTGACTTGAATAGGTTGGCTGAGAATGCAGTCAAGGTTCACCAGGTTAATTCCCGGGGTGGCGGCACTGACATGATGAAAGAATGGATCGACTGGGCTTATGTGCACTGGAATTTAGATGAGAGGGGATCTTACAGAAACATATAAAATGTTTCTTTTTTTTTTCAGTTTAGAGATGCAACAAGGAAACAGGCCCACCGAGTCCGTACCGACCAGCGATCCCGCACATTAACACTATCCTACACACAATAGTGACAATTTACACATACACCAAGCCAATTAACCTACATACCTGTATGTCTTTGAAGTGTGGGAGGAAACCGAAGATCTCGGAGAAACCCCACGTGGTCACGGGGAGAACGTACTAATTACGTATAGACAGCACCGACAATCCCGCAGTCGGGATCGAACCCAGGTCTCCGACGCTGCAAGCATTGTAAGGCAGCAACTCTACCACTGCGCCACCATGACCGATTCTTAAGGGATTGGACAGGCTAGATGCAGGAAAATTGTTCACGATGTTGGTACAGAACCAGGGGTCACAGTGTAAGAATAATGGGGAAGCCATTTAGCACTGAGATGAGAAAAAAACATTTTCACCCAGAGAGTTGTGAATCTGTGGAATTTTCTGCCACAGAGGACAGTGGAGGCCAATTCACTGGATGTTTTCAAGAGAGAGTTAGATATAGCTCTTTGGGCTAACAGAATCAAGGGATATGGGGATAAAGCAGGAACGGGGTACTGATTTTGGATGATCAGCCATAATCATATTGAATACTGGCTCGAATGGCCTACTCTTGCTCCTATTTTCTATGTTTTTAAATGAAGATACCTTGTGGCATTGCTATGTGTGGAATGGACCATTGAGTGAACTATTGTGAACAAATTATAGTAATTTGGAAACAATATAAGGAAAAATGTAAACCTTGGTAGAATTAATGTAGGACTTGAGATAGGACAATACAAATTAGGAACAAAATGGTCCATTGTACTGTATGATGACACTTTAAAATTGTGTGATTAGGCTGTATTACCACCAGTCTTTCACAATTGTGCCAGGAGAGGCTGAACACTCGTTTCTGCAATGCAGTGCAGGTCAGAATCGGTATGACAAATGCAGCATCACTCCACAATGAGCAGACAAAGCAAATGCAAAACATCTCCAGATTCTATGAGATCTTTAAGAAATGATAGAACTGCATAAATGCAACAAAAATTCCAGTGAGCAAATTGTATTTTTTTGTTGTTATCTCTGGGTTACATCATGCAAAGACACATTTTCAGTAAGATAGGACACAAAGTTGTATTAATACTTCGGAATAACAAACAAAAACACTCAACATTTGAGGATTTTGGTACATTAAACTATTATTCAAAATATGTTTTACACTTTTTGGACTTCCATTCATTGGCATTGAAAGATAACACAAAATAAATGCTTTGTGAGATGACAATTTTTAATTCCACTGCTCTTTTTTGCAAATTGTTGAATTATCTGGTTTTCCTGCAGAATTCTGGCCTTAAGAGTAAATTCCGAAACAGAAAAAAGAAGTTAAAAGACTCCAAGGTTAGTACATTTTGATCATTGATCACCATTTGATATTCACTTTGCTCTCCTTTGGTAACCATGCACGAATGTCGAATATCCTCTGTTTTCCTTTTGAAGAATTTTTCCTGCAAATTATTGGGCTATCTCACAATTGTTCACAATTATGGAGTTCAGCACTGTCTTCTAATAGTTCATTTTGAAGTTGTCAGGACTGGAGTATACAGTGCCCTCCATAATGTTCCCCCCCCCCCCCCCCCCCCCCACACACACCCCATTTCAGGGCACCATAATGTTTGGGACACATAGGCGTTTGTAATTGCTCAGGTGTGTTTAATTGCCTCCTTAATGCAGGTATGAGAGAGCTCTCAGCACCTAGTCTTTCCTCCAATCTTTTCCATCACCTTTGGAAACTTTTATTATTGTTTATCAACATGAGGACCAAAGTTGAAGCCATTATGAGACAGAGAAACAAGAATAAAACTTAAGAGACATCAGCCAAACCTTAGGCTTACCAACATCAACTGTTTGGAACATCATTAAGATGAAAGAGAGCACTGGTGAGATTACAAATCGCAAAGGGACTGGCAGGCCAAGGAAGACCTCCACAGCTGATGACAGAAGAATTCTCTATTATATAGAAAAATCACCAAACACCTGCCTGACAGATTAGAAACACTCTTTATGAGTCAGTTGTGGATTTGTCAATGACCACTGTCAGCAGAAGACTTCATGAACAGAAATACAGAGGCTACACTGCAAGATGCAAACCACTGGTTAGCTGCAAAAACAGGATGGCCAGATTACAGTTTGCCAAGAAGTACTTAAAAGAGAAACCACAGTTCTGGAAAAAGGTCTTGTGGATAGATGAGATGAAGATTAACATATCAGAGTGATGGCAAGAGCAAAGTATGGAGGAGAAAAGGAACTGCCCAAGATCCAAAGCATACCACCTCATATGTGAAAAACGTTATGGCCTGGGCATCTATTGCTACTGTAGTTACTGGCTCACTTATCTTCATTGATGATACAATTGCTGATGGTAGTAGCATAATGAATTCTGAAGTGTATAGACACCTATCTGCTCAAGTTCAAACAAACGCCACAAGACACATTGGCCGGCAGTTTATTCTACAGCAAGACAATGATCCCAAACATACTGCAAAAGCAACAAAGGAGTTTTTCAAACCTAAGTGGCCCAGTCAACCACCCGATCTGAACCCCATTGAGCATGCCTTTTATATGCTGAAGAGAAAACTGAAGGGGACTAGCCCCCAAAATAAGCAGGAGATCAGGTTGGTTAATTCGGAGGTGTTGGGCAAAGCGATCGCAAAGCCTGCGCTTGGTCTCACCGATATAGACTCCATTGACTCCATTGATACCTCGAGCTGCCTCTGCAAAGCCAGCAGCATAATCAAGGACGTGTCGCACACTGGCCACTCCTTCTTGACTATTATGACAGAAGGTTCTGAGGGCCAAATAACCTTGTTCTAATTCTCATTGTCTTACTGAAAAACAAAGTTGTAATGCTGTACTTGCTGAGACTTTTGTATTTGTGATCTTTGACCTTGTATTTTTGTCTTTATGGATGTACTTAAACCCTATTTAATTCACAGCCTGTGATCCTTCTATCTGGGATGTTTGGAAGTGGGACTCGTGAAGAGGATGATGATGAAGTAAACTCAGATGATAGCAACCTGTAAGTATCTCCAGATTCCCTTTCGATGCATTTAAATGGCACCTTCAGGGAAAAGCATAAGCCGATTTTAAAAGCACATCGGTTGTCAGTAAAAGTTTGGTAAAGACTGCTCATGCTGGTTGATTAATGGCGCATAAAATGCTGTCCTCACAACAGTGCAAGTTATGGAGTTCTCTCTGTCTCGCCATGGTGAATGGAGACCCACCTAGGCTCCAGCGTCAACCACGTGCTCTTGACTCGAGTGCAGTTTGATTCAATTGTTTTCATTGAAGTAAATTTATCTCTATTTCATTAAATTGAACTGAACCTCAGTAGCTGATTTCTGTGTCTCGCTATATTGTATTATGCATTTTGTTTAAGAACAAATTTTGTTGTCTTTTTATTCCCGTGACTCATGGTTGGTAGAGGGGAAATAATTGAATTCTGTATTTCTAGTGAACATAATGTGGGATTCCATCAGATTTTATAGAAACTGCTGATAATTAAGCTATGTGTGAATATTTCGCTCTCCTAATGACACTGTGGCTGTATCTTCTTTGCTGGTGATTTTTTTACAATAGGGTGCCAATGAATTCTGCAGATGGTTTTACAGTACCAAGCTATCTTTATCAGCAAATTGAGGAATTTGAAGATATGTACGATGATATTTCAATTGGTAGGCGTTACCAGCAACTTCTCGACAATAACTCAGACCCAACTCGTGAAAGTTTATATGAGTAAGTACTATTTCATTTAACCACACCTCGGTTGGAGGGAGCATTTTTTTGAACTGCCAAAGTAGTATTGCATTAAAAGTAAACTAATCTTCTGTTTTAGCTGATTTGAGAGTTATATCATTCGAGCTTCGTGAACTGGAGATCTGCTTAGTTTGGGGGGAAAGAACAAACATTTACTTTGGAACTGAAGCAGGCCATTCGAACTCTTTATTAAAAAAAAAAAAGTCTGCTCAGACTAAAGAAGGGCTCTGACCAGAAACATCTCCTATCCACGTTCTCCAGAGATGCTGGTTGACCCGCTGTGTTACTCCAGCATCTTGTCTTTTTTTGTAAACCAGCATCGGCATTTCTTTGTATCTCCTCTCCTGAAACATCGCTTATCAATTTTTTCCGTACGTGCTGCCAGACCTGCTGAGTTACTCCAGCTCTGTTTTTGTTTTTTGTAAACCAGAATCTGCAATTCCTGGTCTACATTCAAGTTCTGTGCTATCATGGATGATCTAGACCTCCAAATTAATTCATTTGCTTCCACTTCCCTTTTTAATTTCTACAAAATGTGTTCACTCAGTCTTAAAGATGAAATATTGTTGGTTGCCGTTTGGGAATGCATAATATGAGATGAAATACATTTACATTGTATTAATGGGATAGAGAAGACAGAAATGCTGGAAATCAAAATCAAAAGGTAAAAACTGGAAGTGCGCCTTAAATCAGTTGATAATGAAAGAGGAAAAATATCTTGATGCATCTTCTTCGGAATAAATGGGACCTTGGAGTTTAGAAATAGGTTCTGACAGCACAACCTGAACTTTAAATAATCTATATTTTACCCATTGTCATTTTGTTCATATCCAGTATTGTCACTTTATGGCACAATTGCAGTATTGATGCATGTTAGATCCTAAACCAAATTAATGCATCACGCAATATGTTATAACATCACTCCACTCTCATTTCTCCTAGTTACTTTGCCCAAATTCTGAATGAACATGGTCCACTGGAAGTTGATGACTCATTATTGGTAGGCGAGTTTGAAAACTTCCCACCAGAGGCTCAGGATGTGGTGCGAATGGCAGGTGGTTTGAAATCATTTCTTATGGGCTCGTTGCGATTTGTGATGAACAACGGTGTGATTGGACTCATGAAGCACGCAGTACAATTGATGAATTTGACTGGAGATGATAAAGCAGCAACCAGAAGCACAAAAACATCACAGACCAACTCAGATGAAATTTCTATTGAAAGCTTGCGACCAGTGGCTCATCTCAATCCTGCTGCTAAAGAATTTACGACATTATCTCATGGTCATTCATATATATTGACATCAAATATAAATTCATTAAATGAACCACAAACTCAAGAGTATTTACATTATAATAGTGAACTGGGAGGTAATATTTCAACAGATGGTGGGTATATGCATAATCCAATGATTTATCAATCAGCCGTCACATCAGAACATAATTTGAAGACTAGAGATCCAATGACTGAACATTACTTAAGTGCTTCTGAATGCTCAGCAGTTTTCGATCCATCATTCTGTGGCGATCCATCTTCCAATACTGTGACTGACACATCACAAGTAATCCCAGTTTCTCCCATACACCAATCAAACCTACCTGTTATTAATTCAAATAATCAGCGTCATTCTCTTAATGGAGAGAGTGATCCTGTAATGAATGAAATAGAAAATATGAAGCTTCCGTCTAGTGGTATAAATGCAACAGCCATAGACATACTTGAGATACCTCGTGGCAGTTTTGTGACAGAAAGTTCGAAGGGAGCATCAAACAAGCTGGGCAGTGTGCAATACAATTATAATAATAAAAAGCATGAAAATAAACAATGCTCATTACTGAGGACCATTGCAGTACAGGTAAGGAGGAATACTGTTCTTTTCAACTGGTTAAAAACATTGCACATGGGAACAGAAATGTGACCCAAAATAATCATTATTGTACATTGTGTTCTGTGGCAGTTTTCATTAAGGGCGAAGTTTAGAGTAAAACATTCCAGATCTATGCTACAGGTTCAGAAGTAGTAAGAGTGTTTAAAGTTTATTTTAATATTGTATTTAAGAACAATAGATATCAATTCAAGATATACTTGGGGATAGATAGAATCATAGAAAATAGGTGCAGGAGTAGGCCATTCGGACCTTTGAGTCTGCACCGCCATTCAATATGATCATGGCTGATCATCCAACTCCTTATCCTGTACCTGCCTTCTCTCCATACCCCCTGATCCCTTTAACCACAAGGGCCACATCTAACTCCCTCTTAAATATAGCCAATGAACTGGCCTCAATTACCTTCTGTGGGAGATAATTCCACAGACTCCAATTGAAAGAGATGTTTCCAACAGCGGATGATTCAGGGATGCTAAGTTAACGTGAATGATAAAAGGGTGATGTGGGGAACCAGATTTTTCTACACGGCAACTATTTGGGATGTCGTATTTCCTTCATGCTAGGTTGATGAAAATGGTGCCCCTAAAACTAGACTAGAGCAAATGTTTATTTATTGATTTATGTACACAATGAATAAAACTGAATTTTGCAAAGGAGGGATTGAATATGGGAGCGCGATGTTATGTGAGACTCACTATTGATTTTTGGGAAAACAAAAAAAAATCTTGAAGGTGGGTACCATTCTATTGAAAAGATTAGGGTTATTCAGAGCTCATCCATCAGTTTTGGACACCCTACTCAAAACAAAAGGTTCAATTCTGCCAATGTTGTGGGGAGAAGATTAGTTCCAAATACTAACGGTGAAGTAAGTTTTTAAATCTAGGGAGTTAATAGAATACCTTGCCAAATAAACTAATAATAAACACAGTTTAGCTTGTCTCATGATGGGGGCTTCTGTGTCTAGTTGTTGCCAAAACAACGGAACAAGTCAGGTCAGTAAGAGTCAATAGAATAGGACCAGTGATGCATTAAATGAGAAAATGTAGTTGCAATGATTCTATGTTTGACTTTTACAATTCTTTAAATTAACGGATTTCAGCATTTTTGAGCCTTAGGAAGGACTTTACCCAGTTATAGCCAACATTGCTCAAATAAAAAGTGTTTTAAAAAGAGGGTTTTTTCTTCTCTGATTTGGTACCTATTAATGAGAATATTTATGTTTCGATTAATTGCAGGTTCATCGGGAATCTTTATGTAACACCAAAAGCAATACTGATCCTTTTCAGCCATTTGAATATCAACAGGTAAATGAGTAAACACGCACATTAGCATTGTGATTTTCCCGTTCAACGGACATCTTGTTAGTGGTGAATTCCTTTTTGATCAAGGTGTAAGATTTGGATCGCTTAAAAACTAATGGTCCAAACAAGACCATCTTTTTGATAAAGGATATAACCATATAACCATTACAGCACGGAAACAGGCCCTCTCGGCCCTTCCAGTCCGTGCCGACCATTTGTTTTCCCCTAGTCCCATCTACCTGCACTCAGACCATACCCCTCCATTCCCTTCCCGTCCATATACCTATCCACTTTACTTTTAAATGTTAAAATTGATCCTGCCTCCACCACTTCTGCTGGAAGCTCATTCCACACAGCCACCACCCTCTGAGTAAAGAAGTTCCCCCTCACGTTACCCCTAAACTTCCGTCCCTTAATTCGCATGTCATGACCTCTTGTTTGAATCTTCCCTACCCTTAATGGGAAAAGCTTATCCACGTCAACTCTGTCTATTCCTTTCATCATTTTAAAGACCTCAATCAAGTCCCCCCTTAACCTTCTGCGCTCCAAATAATAAAGACCTAACTTGTTCAACCTTTCTCTGTAACAGAGTTGCTGGATCCCAGGCAACATTCTAGTAAATCTCCTCTGTGTTCTCTCTATTTTGTTGACATCCTTCCTATAATTAGGCGACCAAAATTGTACACCATACTCCAGAATTGGTCTCACCAATGCCTTGTACAATTTTAACATTACTTCCCTGCTCCTATATTCAATGCTCTGATTTATAAAGGCCAGCACACCAAAGGCTTTCTTTACCACCCCATCTACATGCGATTCCACCTTCAGGGAACTATGCACAGTTATTCCTAGATCTCTCTGTTCCACAACATTCCTCAATTCCCTACCATTTACCATGTACGTCCTATTTTGATTTGTCCTGCCAAGATGTAGCATTTCACACTTATCAGCATTAAACTCCATCTGCCATCTTTCAGCCCACTTTTCCATATGGCCCAAATCTCTCTGTAGACTTTGAAAATCTACTTCATTATCCACAACACCACCTATCTTAGTATCATCTGCATACTTATCCAATTTTCCACCCCATCATCCAGATCATTGATGTACATGACAAACAACAGTGGACCCAACACAGATCCCTGAGGCACCCCACTGGTCACCGGCTTCCAACCCGACAAACAGCCATCCACCATTACTCTCTGACATCTCCCATCCAGTCCACTGTTGAATCCACCTTGCTACTCCGCCATTAACACCCAAAGATTGAACCTTCTTAACCAACCTTCCATGGGGAACCTTGTCAAAGGCCTTACTGAAATCCATATAGACAACATCCACTGCTTTACCCTCATCAATTTCCCTAGTAACCGCTTCAAAAAATTCAAGAAGGTTTGTCAAACATGACCTTCCAGGCACAAATCCATGTTGGCTGTTCCTGATCAGACCCTGTTTATCCAGATGCTTATATATATTATCTCTAAGTATCCTTTCCATTAATTTACCCACCACTGACGTCAAACTAACAGTATAATTGCTAGGGTACACAAAAAGCTGGAGAAACTCAGCGGGTGCAGCAGCATCTAAGGAGCGAAGGAGATAGGCGACGTTTCGGGTCCAGACCCTTCTTCAGACTGGTCAGGGATCAGGGAAACGAGAGATATAGACGGTGATGTGGAGAGATAAGGAACAATGAGTGAAAGATACGCAAAAAAGTATCGGTGATAAAGGGAACAAGCCATTGTAAGCTGTTTGTGGTGTGAAAATGAGAAGCTGGTGCGACTGGGGTGGGGGAGGGAGATAGAGATAGAGGGAATGGCAGGGCCCGAGGGCTGAGGGAGAGGTGGGAAGGGGAGGAGACAGCAAGGGTTAACAGAATTGAGAAAATTCAATATTCAAGCCCAAAAGATGCAGACTTCCCAAGCGGAATATGAGGTGCTGTTCCTCCAGCTTGCGGTGTTGCTCACTCTGGCCGTGGAGGAGGCCCAGGACCGAGAGGTCGGATGTGGAATGGGAGGGGGAGTTGAAGTGCTGAGCCACCGGGAGGTCGGGTTGGTTATTGCGGACCGAGCGGAGGTGTTCGGAGAAGCGATCGCCAAGCCTCCGCTTGGTCTCACCGATATAGATCATCTGGCATCTGGAGCAGCGGATGCAGTAGATGAGGTTGGAGGAGGTGCAGGTGAACCTCTGTCGGACCTGGAAGGACTGCTTGGGTCCCTGAAAGGAGTGGAGGGGGGAGGTGAAGGGACAAGTGTTGCATTTCTTGCGGTTGCAAGGGAAAGTGCCCGGGGAAGGGGTAGAGTGGGAGGGGAGGGAAGAGTTGACAAGGGAGTTGCGGAGGGAATGGTCTTTGCGGAAGGCAGACGGGGGGGGAGATGGGAAGATGTGGCGGGTGGAGGGGTCACGTTGGAGGTGGCGAAACTGGCGGAGGACTATATGTTGTATTTGCCGGCTGCTGGGGTGAAAGGTGAGGACCAGGGGGACTCTGCCCTGTTTGCGAGTGGGGGAATGGGGAGCGAGGGCAGTGTTGCGGGGTATGGAGGAGACCCTGGTGCGAGCCTCATCAATAGTGGGGGAGGGGAATCCCCGTTCTCTGAAGAATTAGGCCATTTGTGATGACCTGGTGTGGAACACCTCATCCTGGGAGCAGAAGCGGCGTAGACGGAGGAATTGGGAATAGGGGATGGAGTCCTTACAGGAAGCAGGGTGGGAGGAAGAGTAGTCCAGGTAGCTGTGGGAGTCAGTAGGTTTGTAGTGGATGTCGGTCAGGAGCGTATCACCTGCAATAAAGATGGTGAGGTCAAGGAATGGTAGGGAAGTGTCGGAAATGGTCCAAGTGTATTTGAGTGCCGGATGGAAGTTGGTGGTGAAATGAATGAAGTCAGTCACTTGTGTGTGGGTGCAGGAGGTGACACCAAAGCAGTCGTCGATGTAACGGAGGTAGATGTCGGGGATGGGAAGTATAATTGCTAGGTTTATTTTTTGAACCCTTTTTAAACAATGGAACAACATGCGCTGTACGCCAATCCTCCTATTCCCGTTTCTAATGACATTTGAAATATTTCTGTCATAGCTCCTGCTATTTCTATATTAACTTCCCTCAATGTCCTAGGGAATATCCTATCAGGACCTGGAGATTTATCCACTTCTATATTTTTCAAAAGTGTCAGTACTTCCTCCTCTTTGAATCTCATAGTTTCCATAGCTACTCTACTTTTTTTCCTTACTTCACATAGTTCAATATCCTTCTCCTTGGTGAATACCGAGGAAAATAAATTGTTCAATATCTCCCCCATCTCTTTTGGCTCTGCAGATAGCTGTCCATTCTGTCTCTCTAATGGTCCAATTTTATCCCTCGTTATCCTTTTGCTATTAATATAGCTGTAGAAACCCTTTGGATTTACTTTCACCTTTCTTGCCAAAGCAACCTCATATCTTCTTTTAGCCTTCCTAATTTCTTTCTTAAGATTCTTTTTACATTCTTTATACTCCTCTAGCACCTCATTTTACTCCATACCTCCTATAATTATTGTAGATATCTCTCTTTTTTCAAAACAAGTGTCCAATTTCCCTTGAAAACCATGGCTCTTTCCAATTTTTACTATTTCCTTTCACCCTAACAGGGACATAAAGATTCTGTACTCTTACAATTTCCCCTTTAAATGTCCTCCATTTCTCTTCTACATCCTTTCCATAAAACAGAGTGTCCCAATTCACTCCTTTTAAATCCTTACGCATTCCCTCAAAGTTAGCCTTTCTCCAATCAAAAATCTCCACCCTAGGTCCAGTTCTGACTCTCTCCATAATTATATTGAAACTAATGGTATTGTGATCACTGGTCCCGAAGTGCTCACCAACTCATCACCTGACCTGCCTCATTTCCTAACTGGAGGTCCAGCACTGCCCCTTCTCTGGTCGATACCTCTATGTACCGCTGCAAAAAACTGTCCTGCACACATTTTACAAACTCCAAACCATCCAGCCCATTTACAGAATGTGTTTCCCAGTCTATTTTTGGAAAATTGAAATCTCCCACAATCACTACCTTGTGCTTACTACTAATATCTGCTATCTCCTTACATATTTGCTCTTCCAATTCTCGCTCCCCATTTGGCGGTTTATAATACACCCCTAAAAGTGTTGCTACACCGTTCCCACTTCTCAGTTCCACCCAAATAGCCTCCCTAGACGAGCCCTCTAATCTATCCTGCCAAAGCACTGCTGTAATATCCTCTCTGACAAGCAATGCAACACCTCCACCTCTGGTCCCTCCAATTCTATCACACCTGAAGCAACGAAATCCTGGAATATTTAATTTCCAATCACAGCCCTCCTGCAACCATTTTTCACTGATTGCCACAACATCATATTTCCAGGTGTCAATCCAGGCTCTAAGCTCATCCACCTTTCTTACAATGCTCCTAGCATTAAAATATACACATTTTATAAACCCACCATCCCTTATTCTCTGTCTATTATCTTTTTCCTCTTTCTCGCCTACATTTTGGGTCCGAGTGCTTCCCTTCTCTGCCTCTGCCCCTAGCCCCCTTCACCCGAGTCCCTCCCCCCAGCCTTTCTAGTTTAAAGTCTCCCCAGTAGCCTTTGCAAATCTCCCTGCCAGGATATTGGTCCCCCTCGGGTTCAAGTGCAACCCGTCCTTTTTGTACAGATATGAAAGATAGAAACTGAGAGAAACCTCATTCTGCAAAGTAGATTTCTTAAGTCCATCTTTATTTAATACTAGACTAAGTGGGACCTGTTGGGTCCCATGTTCACACGGGAGGGCTGGTCCCCCAACGCAATATTCCACCTCTCCACCAATTCCAATATTGGTGGCCAGTGGGGGGGGGGGGGGGCTTTCTGGCTAGTATGGGTGTTGTGGACCGAAGGGAATGGTTTCCAGAGGGCTAGTATGGACATCGGGGGCTGAATGGATTAATGGGCTGGCAGATTAGTCACTCAGGCCTGGTGGGCTGGCAGCTCAGTCACTCAGGCCTGGTGGGCTGGTAGCTCAGTCACTCAGGCCTGGTGGGCTGGCAGCTCAGTCACTCAGGGCTGGTGGGCTGGCAGCTCAGTTACTCAGGGCTGGTGGGCTGGCAGCTCAGTTACTCGGGGCTGGTGGGCTGGCAGCTCAGTCACTCAGGCCTGGTGGGCTGGCAGTTCAGTCACGGCTATTCCTTGAAATTCTATTTCAAGCAGAGTGCAGGCCACCAAATTCAATTTCATAGCATTTCAAGCAAAGTGCAGGCCACCAAATTCAATTTCATAGCATTTCAAGCAGAGTGCAGGCCACCAAATTGCCAAACAACTCATTGCATTGTCATTAAGGGCTAACAAATCATTTATTGCAAGTACATTGCAGACTCACAGTTCAGTTGATTCACAGCTTAGAATCACAGTTGTGTACACTCCCTCGCGATGTTCCAGAGTAACTGATTCACATCCAGGCAACCAGGATTTTATAGTCCTGCTCTTTCCCCTTCCCCCCCCCCCCCCCCCCCCCCCCCCCCCCCCCCCCCCCCCCCTCCCGCATAAGGGGCGTTACCTTCATCATGGTGATTGACAGGCGAGTGGGCCAAGCAGCTGATCTCAAGATGTTTTAAACACTCATAACTTTTTTATTTTTCATCGATCGGAAAAAGTCCTTGAGGCTGCCTCAGTGGAGGAGGACTGAGTAAGATGGCCAAAAATCATAGCGATATATGGTAGCGTTTTTTCCAAAATCAATATACATATAAGCGCAGACAGGAAGTGATCAAGATGAGACTTTTAGTTATATAGATTCCATGCAAAGAATGGCATGTCCAATATTATTGCTTCCTTTGTTTTGCACTTATGAAGGAACCTGGATTATTTACTCGGGCTTCATGAACCCACAGTCTCCTAAAACACAGTGCTGGAGTAACTCAGTGGGACATGCAGCATCAGTGGAGGGAATGGATTGCCGATGTTTCGAGTCAGGACACTTCTTCAGCCTGATTCGCTGAGCACTTTGCATTTTGTTCAAAGTTTCAGGAACTGCTGTTTCTTGTGTGTCCACAAACTAACACTGAAGTCTGAAGCAAGGTCCCAACCCAAAATGTCGCTTATTCTTGTCCTCCAGAGATGCTGCCTGACCTGCTGAGTTACTCCAACACCTCGCGTTTCACTGAAATGCATGACTGTGCTAATGTAATGTAATCATGGTGTCAACTAACTGAAAAAGGCACTGCTTATAGAGAGTAAAGATCCAACATGATAAGGTTTGATAAACTATATTAACATTTAAATCTAATTATTTGTCTTGGTGTCATCAATAGGGTGATATTTTGAGGATTGAGAAAGAGCATAATGTTCTCCAGCAACAGTTACAAGAAGCAGAACAAAAATATGATCAGCTTGAAAAGCGCAGCAAGAATGAAATTACTACTCTTGAAGAAAGGATGTCTCAATTCACCCAAAAAAATGAGGTACATGTTTTATATTACAGGTCCACCGCTGAGTTTCTGGCACCTTTGATTCCAGAGCCTTTCTGGATTATCCGTTTTGCTAGACCAACAGAGGTCACGGCCTCCGAGAGGAGTCTAACTTTACTGGAACGGTCCTCCTAGGCCACTGAAGTAGCCGAGATGCCAGCCCTTAAAGTCAGCCTCGGAAGTCGGCTATGGGAACCGATCTGCTGGCTTCAGGCGGCACAGAATTCCAGAGCACCGGCTGCAGTCAGCAAGCTCAACTCACTGATTTGCTGCAGAAATCGGCTATGGGAACGCATCTGCCAGCTCCGTCAGGGCCAGAGTTCCAGAGACCCGGCCACAGAGGAAAATTCAACACGCCAATCGGCGCGGAAGTTCCTATGAGGTTGAGATTGGCTGCCACATTTTCGGGGTGGGGGGGACATTGGTGGGGGGATTTCAAGTGCGCTCTCATGATTTTGCCCAGATTAAAGGAGGCAATGGACCTTCAGTTGCTGTAAAATCGGTGGTGGACCTGCAGAAACTACTCAAGTAAACTTTCCTTGGTAATTATACCAAGTTCTTTACCCAGTTCTAATGCAAGGCCCTTGATTTAAAAGGAGTAAAGTGTCGCATCAACTCTACTAGGGCTCTCTATATATTAAGGAAGCTTTCTTGGATACGTTTAACAAATCTCACCCTGTCCAAGACCTGTGAGTGATCCAGTCAATGTTGGAAAAGTTAAAATCTCTCACAAATACCTCAGTTTTGTGTTCTATCCAAATTTGCTTCTCTTGCATAATTCCTAATGCTTATAAATCTAAGTAAGCGTAAAGTCAATGCAAAGGTCAGTATATAGCACTTTAAAAGTGGGTTCCGGAATATTTCTGAACACGAATATCTCTCGTCTTCAAACATTTCAAGCATGTGGTGAGCACTTGACAGCACTGGGCCTTGACTCACTGGAGTTTAGAAGGTTGAGGGGGGGTCCTCATTGAAACTTACAGAATAATGAAAGGCATAGATAGGGTGGATGTGGAAAGGATGTTTCCACTAGTGAGAAAGTAAGACCAGAGGCCATAGCCTTTGAATTAAAGGACACTCTTTTAGAAAGGAGGTGAGGAGGAACTTTCGACAGAGGATAGTTAATATGTGGAACCCTTTGCCACAAAGGGCTGTGGAGGCCAAGTCAGTGAATAATTTTAAGGCAGAGATAGACAAATTCTTGACTAGAACGGGTGTCAAGAGTTATGGAGAGAAAACAGGAAAATGGGATTCGGAGGCAGAGATCAGCCGTGATTGAATGGCGGAGTAGACGATGGGCCGAATGGCCTAATTCTACTACTAACGTGAACATTTAATAACATTATTGTTGTAAATTCTCTTGACAACAAAACAAGATCATTGTATTTGGGGACAGGAATCGGTGATGTACCAATTACTAGCCTGGTGTGAATCCTGTACTGGGACACCAGATTTCTCTGTACATCAGAACTCTCATCTCTCATTTAGCTAATATGCATTTTTCTTATTTTTCCTACCAAAATCATATCCTTTACACACACTGTTGATTGACCCCAGTTCCAATCCATTTAGAAACTTGTTAGATGCAGTGTTATAGTGAGAACTATTCAAAAATACCTTGGATCAATAACAGACTCACATCTGCCCAGAGATTGGGTCTATTGTTGGACCTGGTGCTTGGATTTAAAAGTTAGAGGGGAAATATTTAATAGGAACTTGAGGGGCACCTTTTCACATAGAGGTTCGTAGGTATTTGGAACGGGCTACCCAGAGGAAGTGCTTGAGGCCAGTACAATATCAACATTTAAAATACACATGAGCAGGTGCATAGATAAGAAAGATTTAGAGGAATATATGGGTTAATGCGGGTAAATGGGATTTGTGCTGGGACATCTTGGGCAGCATGGATGAGTTTGGCCAAAAAACGGTTCCCAACCTCAATGACTCTGAGCTCTCCAGGCAGGCCTCTTGTTTAATTGTCCCATTTCCACCTTATCTATGCTTTGTCTTGCCTAATATTCGCTTATTTTATCACTTGGCTTCCATCCTTTGAAGACCTTTCTTTCGATTATCTCGTCCCTCATTTCTTTCTCGTTATCTTCAAATCTGGACTGCTTCCCAGGTTTAATGAAAGAGCAACAGCCTTATTAATACTGTCCAATCTGTTGAGTATTTCCAGCATCATTTGATTTTCTGTCAATTTTTGTACGATTTTATCGCTTGAATTTTAAAATCTTTCTATGCATGCAGTAACATAAAGTTGGCCATGTAAATGCTGTTAGTCTTCTCACATATATAAAAAGTAAACTGCTCCTGCATCAATCATGTTTGAAATGTTGCCAATCAGTATCAACAAAGCACTTAATGATCAGAGCATGTTGGAAGTTTTCAAAATTGCAAATTTTCTCTGTGCAGCTTCTAAAATCTGAGCTCAACTCAGTTCGTCACGTCTTGGAAAGTGAAATTAAGAAGAGTCAACATGAAAAACGAGAAAATAATGAAACCTTAAAAAAACTCAAATCAGAAGTTAGATCTCTTGCTGAGCTGAATCAAATGTAAGTAAAATTAGGATCATGATATACGTGGGTAGAATTACCTTTACTGAATGAGCATTATAAATTAATCTTCTTCTTGCATATGGCGTGCACAGCATAAAGTTGTAGGACAGCTTGTTCTATTTGATCTTATTTGATTGTGCACACCAGGTTGATTGCATTCGTCGAAACAGGGTGGGCCACGTGAAGGTTGCAATCTCCCACCCCTTAAAATCATCTGATTTATCAGTATGGAGGTTGGCCCAGATCAACTATCCAATGGACCAGTGTTTGCCAGACATAAAGTGCTCGATTAACTCAGCTTGTCAGGCAACATCTCTGTAGATAAAGGATAGGTACCCTTCCTCAGACCGAAAGTAAGAGAGGACTGGGGGAGACAGGACACATTAGGGCTGGCAACAGATGACCTAAGCACCTCAGCTTCCCTGGTAGGCAAATTGGTGGCTAGGTAAAGTGTGATCTCAAAAGGGATACATCATTGCAAACTGTGGACCTGGTTAAACAACAAGGATGGGGAAGAGGGGAGGGGAGTGTTACTCTTAGCTTACAACCCATCGGTATGAATGTTGAATTTTCTCGTTTTAAGTAACTTCTACCCTCCCGCATTTCCCCATTTCCTCCACCCTAATCAGTTAACCAGTTCCACAGTTCACCAAATTGTATCCCTCTTGAGACCACACCATCAGTAGTCAACAATTTGTCTACCAGGGCACCACCCTGCCAGAAGTCATCCATCGGTGCTGGCCCTGATTGCTCCTGGTCTTCCTTTAGCAATTCCTGCTAAGCGTCAGAATGGAAACCTTTTAATTATTGCCCCCTTGCCACTGTGGATAATCAATGAAGTAGAGATTGCGGCATATAGTAGTGATATACATAATGTAGAAATGCAGCAAATAGTGGGAGAACAACCTGTAACAAGATTTCAAATTGCTGCAATATTGAAAACCTGAAAATGGCAAAAAGTGCAAAAACTCAGTGTCGGAAAGGAAACTTTTGAATTATTGCCTCAATGTTCCCGATTTACATGTGACTATTCATGAAGGGTGTACATTGTATGAAAAGTCTAATTTATGTTGAAGGGAAGTATGGTAGGAACAGTAGTGATGTGCTTATGTGTGCAACTGGTGCTGAAGAAACATCACATGTGCTGAGGTGAATTATGCATGAAAGTACCCAGATAAATTTCCCGATAAGCATGATATCTGAAAATGATCACCAGCCAGATCTAACCTACGTTACATTGCATTTATGTACAATTTATGCAAGAGAAATGGGTGCTACTGGGTCAGATTTCTAAGGTATACTGACATTTTTATTTAAGGTACACTCAAAATATACAGGAGAAAGAACAGCTTTATAAAAAATGCGCCAAAGAATTTGAGGAAACAAGGTAAAATCTTTTGGACAACATACTACTTGATGTGCTTTTATTATGCAGCTTTTTTATAGAAATAAATTCATAGAAAATTATGATAAATTTTATTATGCCTAAAAAAAATGTTTTTGCTGAATTCTTAGTGATCAGTCATCAAGGGAAAATATAAAGGTAGAAGAAGCCATTAAGAAGAGTGTTGATGTGTACAACGCAACTAGTAAAAGAGCCATTGAAGCAGAGGTGAAGATCTGAATTTTATTTTCATTTGAGTTTGAATTCTCCTCTTTTTAATTAGTTTTATTTTATGAAGTTAGTATTTTGAAACGGTACCACAGTCTTGTATACATACTGGTATTGCACTCTTAATGTGCATGGAAACCAAATAACAGGCTGCAGATAGTGATAATCTGAGATAAAAACAGAAACTGCTGGAAATATCTGAAGATCAGGCAGCATCTCGGAAAAGAGATACAAAGAACATTTCACCATTAAATACCTCAAATAGCAGAGGACAAAATATATAGAATAAAGGCAATATCTGTGAAACCAGGGTTGTAATCGGGCTGTTATAGATTTCCTATAGTTAATGAGTGCAGTTAAAGGGTGATAATACAATCAAAGAATTCTAACATTTTGCAAAAATTGAGCTGTGGGACATGCCCAGCACATCAGTTTGTTCCAGTGGAGAGGGAAAATCAAAGTCAGTTTCACAGATGGATGGCTTAATGAAAGAGATGTGCGATTCTTCATGCTTGCATTGGACCTTGTTAAAGCAAAACATGGTGCCATTGAACAGGTCAGAGTAGGATTGAGATGGAGATTTAACATGGCAGATAACATGGCAGACAGTTCAAGGTCACCCTTACAAACTAAACATACGTGTGCTGCAGAGCAGTCATCCAATTTACTTTTGGTATCTCAAATGTGGAGAAACTATATTAGGAACATTGAAAGCAGTCTGCCAGATTGGAAGAAGTGCAAGTGAATTGGTGTTTCACCTGGAAAGACAGTTGGATTCTTTGCCAAGAAGCAAAGAGGTGGTAATGTACCTCTTCTGATTGCACAGGAGGTGCTGTAAGATGAGGAGTTGTTGGTTGGAATGGTAATCATAAAGGGACAGACATGTCAAATGCTGAAAGATGAGAGGAGGTGGTAGGATCCTGTTGAAGCAGCTGGACATTGCAAAAGGTTAATCTTAATATGCATTCTGGCCATTGAGTTTCACCAGCTCATTCCCACAGGATAGATAGCTGCTGGCCCTGGGGCCTGATGGATTTTAGTCAAAGATTCACTGAGCTTTTCATTCATCCACAATATCAAATCTTGAAAGAGAAGTTGGTAGTGCCTGAGAAGAGAGGTTAGAATCTTGTCGAGTCATGGAAACAAATCCTTTGACCCAGCATTTACTGCCTCGTGTGTATTTTTACACTCATCCTACCACAACTCATTACATTCTCCCCACATTCCCATTAACTCTATCTGCACCTGTCCCCTCAACATTTTACCACTGATCTACATATTGGGGACAATTTACAGTGACCAATTAACCACCCACTCAACGCAATTTTGGGATGTTGAAAGAAACTGGAGCACCCGGTAGAAACCCTTGCGGCCATTGGGTGAACGAGAAAATTCCACACAGGCAACATTAGACGTCAGGATTGAGCCAGGTCCCTGGAGATGTGAGGCAGCAGCGTTACTAGCTTCCCCTCTGTGCCACTCCACATAATTGATGTTCAGCAATAATTAAAAATTCAAGACATCTGTCTTAAAAATGATCAGAAACTAAACCGAGTCCTTTATCTCTCTCTTCCTCACCACAACATCATGAGAGTTTTGTACGTTGTTATTGGAAGAAGCAGTTCAAATGTTAGTTCTGTTCACTACAGATTTAGAGAATTGTTTCATTTTTTAATAATAATTTATATATTAATCACTATTTACATATAGAATTTAATAAAGTAAATCTGTTGATGTATTTATATATTAATCATTATTTACATATAGAATTTAATAAATTAAATATCTGTTGATGTAATTAATAATTTAGAGCACAGCTTCGTACGGACAAGATTATCGAAGAATAATGGAATATTGTTTAAGAAACCTGCAAATAATGTTTACACATGGAGTTGAGATTTGAGATGTTAGTTTTCTGAAAAATGTAATCCTTTTTTCGAAGCAACTGAAATCATCTTGGTTGGAGTTGTACTTGGTTTCAAATTTCTCTGTACATTAACTTGTCGTCTTTGCCCAGGTGGCTGTGCTGGAAGACCAGCAGAAAACACAGTTGTTTTCCCATTACAGAGCAGCTGATAATACAAAATGTAATTTGGAGAAACTGAGAGCATTGAATATCAGGTGAGTCCGGAAAAAAACCAAAAAGGTAAAATCTACGAAAAAAAGGCGAAAATCCTGTCAGAAGGAAGAGATAACAAAAATTGTCTTAAAAATTTAGGACATTTTAAACTTTGTGAATGACCAGGACCAGTACACATTCATTAAAACAAAGGGCAGACATTTAGAATCTATATCAGTATTAACCATAGAAGAAGGAATGGATATTGGACAGTCTGAGGAAACAAATGCTAAATCAAACTGAAATAACTAATTAAATAAATAATGTCACGAGTCCACTCGAAAGATTATTTCCAAATTAAGATTATAAAATGAAAGTCAGAGTACTGCTTGTTGTCCAAAGTATTATTCCCATAGTTCGTTTAGATTGAAAATTCTGTGCAAGTCACTGCAGTATTTTATGGAAAATAAGGATGAGAATCCAGTGAACTATCATAATAAATGTTGTCAAGAAATTATTAGCGTATAATTAAGGATTGAGTGAACAAACATCTGGATTTTGTTTTAATCTTGTAGAGAAATGAAGTTGTGCCAAATGAGCACAACAGAATTTTTGAAGAAATTATTAAAATGATAGATAGTTATTGTGCAGACTTCTAGAGATTTCTCATAAATTGTGGAATTGAAGGCAAGTTTTATGACCTGGCTAGGAAATTAGCTGAGCAACAATAGACAGTAGTAGTACTTGTATCGGCAGGGGGAGGACAACTAAAGGCATGCTGTATTCATTAAATAAGATGGTAGGACCAAAATCTCAGTTATCTAAATATGCCATAAAAGAACTAACCTGCATATTAAATCAACAAGCCAAATCCGGTAAATGGATTTAGGAAAAATAAATGGGGTTATCCACTTTTCAAATGTCGAAGAACAGGGCATGTTCTGCTGGTAATGGTGACATGTAATAACAATATAGGCTCAAACAGGTTTAGGAGTTCATGTATCAGGATTATTCAATGTCATGGTCAGAACCACAAAATGATCAGTGAGGCGAATGGAATGTAGGGCATAAGTGAAAGGAGCAAAATTAGGCCATTCGGCCTATCAATTCTACTCCGCCATTCAATCATGGCTGATCTATCTCTTCCTTCTAACCACATTCTCCTGTCTTTGCCCCATGACCCCTGACACCTGTACTAGTCAAGAATCTATCTCTCCCATAAAAATATCCATTGACTTGGAATAACTGGAATACAAGGGATAGTCCATAACATCTGTGATATTCAGAACAGGATGGATTTACCAGAATGATACCTGGATTCCAAGAATTAAATTAGTTAAATTACATAAACCAAGTTCTATGGATTAAAACATTAAATTAATTAATTTGAATTTTCCAGTTTCAACAGAAACATATGATTGCTAGAAACCAATTCCATGGATTCTGAAGTGTGAAAATTGGCAGCAAGCCCTTCTGGAATAAGCATTAAAGGATTGAACACATTTGAGATCCTCTTCCAGAGTTGCAATTTATGCTGTAATTTATTAATATGTGCTGGAATAAAGTGGTAATGCTATTCCACGAGCAGCTTTATTGAATTTGAATGTTCTTTCTTTAATGCAGCGCATCAGCTATTCCACAACTACACATGTCAATTACTACCTGGGAATATTTTTTGTTCGAAATTCAACGTACAATCCATCAAACTGAGGTGACACAACTATTGTTGTAGTTTATAGACTAAGCCTCTTTGTCGTCTTTCTACCCAAATACCAAAACAGCCGCTAAGTAAAACTGTAAGACGTAGAATTGAAAACAAAATAAATTGAATAATTCTCTTTTTATTTGTACATAACATTGCTTATCCTGTCTATTATCCTTGTACATTAGATGTTCCGTTTTTGATGAATGGAGTAAGTTCCATCTCTTAATCGATATGCCGCAGTGACCCAAATCCTGAAGACATTTTCTGAATAAAAAGCTGTTTTCTCTTTGCAGCATAGATGCCAGGTTTATTCCTGTTTGAAGAACGGTGACCAAGAATGTTGATCCTAAATACGTTGTGGTATTCTCTTACAGAAATGTTTTAAAGATCAGATTACTCGGGTGAAAGCTGGAATGCACCTAAGCAGCCTGGCACCAGTGACTGTACCAAGCCTCCCAATGCCACCACCTGTATGTATTCAATTAAATCTTTTTCTAAGAATAGATTTTTAAAATGATGTAGATGCATTCTGTCCAAAACATAACATCCAGCATCATACCTCAATTATAGTACAGGAATCCCACATTAGCATTGAGTAGGTATCAATCTTAAAAAGTGGGGCCTTGGAAGAATGTTTAATTTAGAGATATAGCGTGGCAATAGTCCCTTCGGCGCATCGACCAGCGATCCCCGCACATTAACTCTCTCCTACACACACTAGGGATGGTTTACAATTATATCAAGTCAATTAACCAACAAACCTGTACTACTTTGGAATGTGGGAGGAAGCCGGAGATCGCGGAGAAAACCTACGCTGGTCACTGGGAGAACGTTTAAACTCCGCACAGACAGCACCCATAGCCAGGATCGAACTTGGGTCTTTGGTGGTGGAAGCCACCATGCCTACCCAATGCTTTAGGTACAATTCTACACTTTTTAGCTGAAGGAAGAAATTATACAAATTGCCACAGTTAGCATTTGGGTTGGGTCTTGGAAACAGTCCAGGTGCCCCAGTGTCCTAGAGAATTGCCAGCAAAAATCAAACGTCAAAGTAGAAATTATTCAACTGAAGTCCAAGATTCAGGAAAAACAGATTCTTCACCTATCGTATCTGACAGCCTTAGTCTAATTGCTGTAAACCATGCAAAGATTAGTAACAGGAGTAGACCATTCAGACCCTCTAGCCTTTTATACCATTACGAGAAAACCGTGACTAAGCTAAATGTAAATTTAGTTTGTGTGATGCAGCTCTGAAAACCTTGAAACACTGATCAGAATTGTAAAAAACTTGTTCAGCCTATTTTTTTGGTGATGGTTAAAATGGTTAAGAACCATTTTCATACTGCCCTTAAATGAAAGAATTCCAAATCATTTTGCAATTAAATTATGAACTTCAGGTAGAAGGCTGGAGCTGAGAAAGATGGAATTATAAAGGATTTTCAATTGTTGTTTCAAATAATGTAAAGATATCCAAAGCAACATGGGCTTCTGGTAGAACTATGCAGTAATTCCATGTTGAAAGACAGATAACGTGAATGCAAAGTCCTAAAGGAAGTGCTTAAGTGCAGGATTTTTTGCTATTTTCAATTATCTTTGGCTTCATGGCAAAAGATTTTGAAAATAACACGATACATTGAGACATCACAGAATAGCGAGATAGACATTCAGAGTGCTAGATGAATGGGGCTTTGTACCCCGAATGAGTCCAAAATGAGATGGACTTCATGTAGGTCAGCGCTCACAGGCTATCAAGCATATTGTAAAAGTAAAGTCTTGAAGTGACATTGGCAGATTGAGTGATTCAGAAATCTAAAGTTAAAAAAAGCTACAGATACTGAACATTTGAAGTGAAAATGGAAAATGGGAAATCGTCAGCAGGTCAGGCAGCAAATGCAGAGAGTTATTGACCATGGTTAAACGTTGTGTCTAAAGGAACTGCAAATGCTGGTATACTGAAGACACAACATGCTGGAGGAACTCAGTGGGTCAGGCAGCGTCTCTGGAGAAAAAGGATGGATGACATTTCGTGTTGAGACCCTTCTTCTGACTCCCGACCCGAAACGTCTTCCATCCTTTTTCTCCAGAGATGCTGAGTTACTCCAGCACTTTGTATCTTTCTGTGGTTAAATGTTGACCCTACTTCGATCTCCACAAGCGCTGCCTGATCGGAGTATTTCTTGCATTTTCTGTTTTTGAATTTCTGAAGCAGGATGGAGGAATTCTTAGAAATGATTTGTAGAAATTGTTAAGTCCTAAATGTGGATTGAACTACAAGGTTGACCAACTGAGATTGGAAAGATTACTAGAAAAGATGTTTGAATACTTTGATTTTGTTGCGATCTTAAAATGTGTGTGTTTCAATTCAGGTGATGCTGGAAATGTCAACTATTGATGATCCTGCCATTATTGCATCTTTCCCTCGTGCTGCAACTCCGCTCCTGGAGTTACAGATGCAAAAGCATAATTTACTACTTCCACAAGCCTCAACTGTTCTAATGGAGAATCCCACGTCGTCAATCACAAGAGCCACTAATGAAAAGACAAAGTGTCCATCCAGCTTTCAGGCCCAGCATTCCTCAAACCATTTTCAATCTGGTGCTGCTTGGACCAAGTCTCGGTCTACCTGGTCACCAAAAAGTAATCGATCAGACTCACCTGTGGGACCGATACTCGCAAGCTCTGCTGAGACACAGCCTTCTACAAATCAATCTGCACATGCAAAATCTCAGCAATGCAAGAATAGCTTTGATAAGATAATCTACCATCTTTTAGCCATGTTCCCTGATTATACACAGTAAGTCTTCTGAAAAAGTTACTACAATTAACGTATGTACAACGTGTGGAATGGTGCTCTGGTAACTACATTTTCCGACTAATCATCTGGTGACAGTTGTATAAAAGTAAATAATTAATTTTACAAAATATGAAGCCTATCTTAGTAATTGTGTCCATAGAATTCTTGTATTGTTATTGAAATCTTTCAGGTTCACCAACATGTTTCAGAGATTGAAACCCATGTTTGCTAGGTATAAACTGCATTTGACTCCAGATTCACAGCAATATGGTTGACTTTGAACTTCCCTCTAAATTGGTTTAGCAAGCTATTCAATTTGTTCAAACCCTCTGTATTATGACATGGCCAGAATAGAATAGCGTTATCCGTTAGGAACTGATTTGGGATTGGTAAGGTTTCCCTGTCCTGTTAACTTTAAAGTGCTCTTCCCAAACATTTGGAAACGGGTACTTAAATCAGGATAGCTGTCCCGTAGATAGGACCAAAAGACATAGGAACAGAATTAGGCCATTTGGCCCATCGAGTCTACTCTGCCATTCGATCATGGCTGATCTTATTTTCCTTCTCAACCCCATTCTCTTGCCTTCTGCCTGTAACCTTTGGCGCCTTTAACATCAGCGAAGGAAAGTTGTGTGCACTGAATCATATATTCCAGCTCATGTACCAGATCTCAAGGGAAATTAGAGATAAGCAGTAAATGTTTGACTTGCCAGCAATTCCTACATCCTGTAAATTTGCTTCAAATCACACATTATCATTTCTGAGAAGGCCAGTTCTAAAGTTACTGGATTTTTTAATAATATATTGGCATTAAGATTTTTAAACCAATGTTTGTCCAAAGCAATCAAAATTTAATTATCTTTGACTTTGTTCTCGTCAAGGAAAAATGAAACTGCCTCAGTTGGCAGGAGAAATGAGTTTCTCACATGCAGTGAGAATTTCAGTGGCTTACAGATCCCAAAGGGAACGATGTCCAATCTATATTGACTCTGTGTTGCTGCAGGCTTCAGCCCCTCACTTTCAGAAATTCCCCTGATTTTTTTTTTTTTTGGTATTTGATGACATGGCTCAATCAGTATTGGGAATGAATTATTCCATGAAGCTGGATTGAGGTTAATGCGTTTATTGCTGCTACTAAGGTCCTTCAGGATCAAAGATGACTTATTACTACTCTAGTTTTATGGGTTCTGAGTAGACTGATTATGTCATTTTGGGAAGTGCATGCTTCCATAAATCGGACAGAAGCTGCCTGAAAGGGATACAGGTACTTTGTGAGGTGGTTCATTCTGCCTATCATTTACACAGGCTTCTGAGCGGTCCTGTGCAAGTTCTCCTACCGCCCCAAATGCCGCAACTTCACTTTAAATAGTCCTGAGCCCGGGATTCCCAAAGTCAGTGGTGTTGCTTTTTTTTTAAAAAAGACTGATCATATTCTTGAATATTTTGCAACAGTCCCAACTCAAAATGTGTCCTATTCATGTTCTCCAGGGATGCTGCCTGACCCGCTGAGTTACTCCAGCACATTATCTCTTTCCTAGATATTTTCCTGTTCACCTGGTGATTTCTTGTGACTGAGCTAAGAGTCGTGTCTCCTTCTGGATTCTAATAATGGCATGTGTATGACGTGGCCTGCCCAACAATGTCATCTTGAGTGCAATTAGGCTCAAATTGGCAGTGTTTGACATATTCTTCTAATGTTTTTATAGAGACAGTATTGCTGCTATCTTGAGTTACCTTGGGTGTTTGCGGTGGGTTATCCAGGTCTCGAACGTTTATAGGAGAGCAGAGATCACTCGTCAAGTGGACCATGAGTTTCAGGATCTGAGAATTTGCTTTATACACAATTTTCCATTTTGCCCTGCATTTTGCTTTTCAGTGCCAGCTTGACTAACTTCATTAAAGAAGTTCGTAGTGCAAATGGTGGTTCCCTTTCTGGATTAGTGTACGATGAGATAATCAATCAAGTGGCAGGTCACATCCTGGATCATCAGGACAGAAAAAAGGTAAGAGAACAAACCTTGACCTATAAATGGGGAAAAACGTGAAATATTTTTAAGATTGATAAATTCCTTGGCTCTCTGCTATTTAACAGAATGGGGGAGGGGTGACGTATACAAGTTGGGACAGTAGGGTGCTGAAGGTAGATTGGAAATTGTATAAGGATTTTTTAGAAACCTTGCGATTTTGTATATGAACAAGAATGAAAACACTAAATATTAATTAAAATGTAACAGGAATCATTGCCGGGTCCACTTTTGTACATTATTTATATTAATGATTTGGATGTGAATATAGGTGAATGCTTAAGTAAGTTTGCTGATAACACTAAAATTGATGAGATAGTGGACAGTGGAGCTGGTTATCTAAGATTACAACAGGATCATCATCAACTGGGCCAATGGGCTGAGGAATAACAGGTGGAATTTATTTCAGATAAATGCCTTTTGGCAAAACAAATCAGGGCAGGACTTGCACAGTACATGGTAGCGTCCTAGGGATTGTTGTGGAACAGGGAAATGCAGGGGTGCAGATACATAGTTCTATAAAAGTGGTAACACAGGTAGACATGTCAGGGTATTGAGTACAGGAGTTGGTACGTCGGATTACATCTGTACATGGTGTTGGTAAGTTCACATTTGGAGTATTGGGGAGTACAGTTCTGGTCACCCTGATATAGGAAGGATGTCATTAAGTGTAAGGAAGTACTGCAGATGCTGGTTTAGACCAAAGACAGACACAAAATGCTGGAGTAACTCAGCATGTCAGGTAGCATCTCTGGAGAAAAGGTGACGTTTCAGGTCAAGGCCCTTCTTCAGACTGAGTGTCAGGGGAGAGGGAAATTAGAGATATGAAAAGGTACAGAACAAATCAAAGCCGGCACCAATAGGCAAAGAGCCCACGATGGTCCATTGTTGGCTGTGGAGTAGGTGAAGAAGAAATGATCTCCTTTTACTGAAGGCTTTTACTTTGACTGTAATAGCCAGGGATGAGCACCATGGACACAATCCTCTCCCTACTGATGCTCATTAGCTGCCTCTGGGGTCCGACCCTCAAGAAATAACATGTAAATCATTGGGCCAGATCTTATGCTGAAAATTATGGCAAAACATTCTTGCTCTGTGAAATTGGCATTAACTTCAGGATTTCAGTCATGTCTCTAGCAGAAAGTCTCTGGATCTTTGACAAGTTGTGCAATTTGCAGCTTCTCTGTTATAATTGAATAAAGTTGTTAGAATTGATTTCAATTTGACGTACTTATAAATAGGTCTCATTACTTAATTATTTGAAAATCTTGGACTGTTACATGAAGGCTGAGTGAGGTTCTTAATGGCATGCTAAGCCATAATTACTATTTATTAAACTTCCTGGCCTCGAGTGACTTTTGTCCTTTGTAATTGCCACCGAACTAGATCAAAAAAGTAATTTAAAATCATATTTAAGCATTTAATGGCACTTGAATCGCTCCCTTAATCCTGTGTATGTTCTGATCTTTATTTATCACACTCCATAATGTATTAAAGTTAATTAAAAACGCATGCTTTCTTTCCCCGGCAAGATGCCCATTGGGAATTCTGTGATTAGTTGCTCTGTGATGACTTTGGGAACTGGAGTCCCTGACATGAGGCCAGACAGCAGCAGATCGTACACATGGGGTGAATTTTGCCATGCAGACCACCAAAGTAGTTTGTGGGGAATTTTGTTTGAGATCAGCAGTTTCCCTGTGGCTAACCATAAATTCTGGGCCATTTAAATTCCTTAAGATGAGACTGCTGCACATCAAGTTATCTGTTCTTGAGTACACACTACTGGGGCAATATCATTTGCAATCAGTTGTGAAAGAATAATATTGCTGGGGCAGAAAATATAAGATTAAAAATCAAAGATCAATTAAACCTGGTAATTTCCCTTAATTTGGCTTCTCTATTAAGTTAATGCTTATTATCAACAGTACAATAGCAATGTGTAATCCTCAAAAGTATTCATCTTCATAAAATATGGTGCATAATCGAATATGAATGAATAATGCAAAGGCAATCAAACCTTTGTGGAAGTGCAAATACATAATGAATAGCTCGGTAGATTCATGGAAATGTGTTCAAATATAAGCACCAGTATCAAGATGGGATAATCAATGCCTGAGCAACATTTCTGTTCTCTGTGGGAAAGCTGAGTGAGAGCAGGAATGCACTATATGGAGGACTATTTCATCAACTATGGCAGAGGGGAAGCGACATTTCTAGGAGGACCTTTCAGATGCCCTAGCATAGAAAACATCTTGGGAACTAGACAGCAGAGACCGAAAAATTGAGGAAAAATGAAAGCATCCGTATAGAAGGCTGGGTGGAGGACATTAGTCAAGGTAACTGAGTATGTGGGTTGTAAAAGGTGGTGGTAGCGAAACACATCTTTTGTAGACAGCTTAATAATTTGGGGCTCGTATAAAAACCTACAGCAAGGGTCTTTGAACCTCTCGGATTTGAAACTTTCCATTCCGAAAAACTGCTGTAACCCACGTTTTCATTTGGATTAAGCCTGTTATTGTAAACATTTTTAATTTGGTGGCATCTCCTACTTTTGTTCATTAATCAAGCTAGTACAGCCACATAGCTAAACAACCATATTCAGAATGAGTAGGGTCTTGCAGTTACATATCTTTTGAGGCAAAGAAAAATAGCATTGTTTTCTAATGTTACAAAAATGTTTTGGGTAAAATGACCATTTCCCAGTAGATCTCGGTAAATATCTTAAAGGAAACAAAGGTATGGCTTAACATAAGAGGGATCGTTTTTTGGGAGAAATGTGGGAAATTAACCACGTGGAGAATAATTAACCATTTATTGCAAATTACTTATCGTGCTTAAAAAAAAAAGCCTAAATTATGTTTTTTTCCCTCCTGTTACATTGGCAGAAAAAGTGAAAATCCGACATGAAAATCATACATTTGTAGTCAATTGCAGCCAGAGTAACCTAAACCAAATGTCTCTAATGAACACAGCAATCTTCTAAAATGCATTTTAGTTGTGAGTGAATATGTGGATAAGATTGTGGAACTGCCAGCAATAATGGACTGCCATCTGTTGCAGTGGCCACTTCTTTTCATGGCTTGCAAAGCACAACCTGGGTAGTGGAGTTTTTCATCTTAATTTGGTTATACAGTGCCTTCCTGTTTGGGACAAAGTCCCACCATTTATTTAGAAAAAAAATCACATGTGGTTCAAGTGCACATTGTCAGATTTTAATAAAGGCCACTTTTATACATTTTGATTTCACCATGTAGAAATTACAGCTGTGTTTGTACATAGTTCTTCCCCCCCCCCCCCCCCCCCCAATTACAGGGCTGCTGAATTGTGATATGAAAGCAATCACTATCCTTCAGTGGCCGTTGGATTTTTACCCAGTAAAAGCTAGTTCATTTCAACACAGCTGGTGCAAATGGCTTTGATGCCTCTTGGAAAAAGATTGCAAGATTATTAAAACTTTAGAACTTGTATCCAAGGCAGCTGAAGGAAATAAGTAGGCTTAAAGAAAATAAATGGTCTTTATTAACAGTAATGACTTAAATTCCCAGTGACTGAACAAAATACATTTTATTTAAATCACACTTTGACAATGTTAGAATTGATATTGTATTTTCTAAAGAGCAACTGGCAGGATTAATGGTGTGTTTTTGTTAAATCGTGTTTCAGGTCCAGTTTCCATCTGCCAACCTTCAACAGGCAACAATCCTGGCTAACCAAAGATCTGCTTTTGTCACAAGTGATGTCCCAAAAACCAACTTGGTGAACAGAAAGGCCAGAATACGCGATGGTCTTTCCCAACCTTGGCGACCAGTCAATGTTCACACTGCTCCACAGTGGCAGGGAAGCGGTAACATAGTAAGTGAAAGTCAAATGAAGTCGGGTTCCATTACCTTATGACATGATGGGATAAGAATTCTCATGTAATAAATTCTTGCTCAACACCAGTTCAGCAGTGTGAATGACAGAATATTAACAACATGCTAATTGGCCAGCTGTTTGGCAAAACCTACCCTAATTTGGTAAACGGGTTACTGCCTTATTTTCTGTATTACTCCAACAGTTTACCAGTAATCTCCCCTTCTTTCTCATTGAGTTACTGTACCTGCACTTTAACCTCCCACAAAATATTCTGTAGTCATCGATGTCATAATTATTTTTACATTTGTTGTTGATCGCCAATTAAAGACTTAAAAGCAGAAACTTCAATTCATGAATTATGCATCTTCTAATTTCTTTAACTAAACTGCCTGTATATAGATTTTAAAAATCTTTAGTGCTTAAATTTCAGCAGCAAAATCAATGTACTATTTAACCGCAAGTTATTATACTCGGCATCCAAACATCAACCCACACTTGCAGCAGCTTTAATAATTGTTTCAATGTCCAAGGTCATGCAATATGACATTCCAATGCAGTGAATCCTGACTATGCAAATGCAAGCTCCTTTAGAATGTCCTGAAATGAGCAAAGTCTCTTATTCTTTACAAAATCCTGGAATTATCCTGTTTAAGAAGGAACTGCAGATGCTGGAAAATCGAAGGTAGACAAAAGTGCTGGCGAAACTCGGCGGGTGCAGCAGCATCTATGGAGCGAAGGAAATAGGCAGAGTTTCGGCCCGAAACATTGCCTATTTCCTTTGCTCCATAGATGCTGCTGCACCTGCTGAGTTTCTCCAGCACTTTTGTCTACCTGGAATTATCGTGATTGTTTCCAAAATCAAGTGATTTTTGGCAAATCCATATGACTTTGAGGATATATCTATGATGTGATCTGGCTAAAAAGTGGATGTATCTACATTTAAGATTAAAAAACAATTGATGTAATATCTAAATATCTAAAGATCACACAGCATCACTTGTACCAAGAGCCTGGTTTGGATTAAGATGGATTGGTAAATAGAAGACAATAGGACATATTGGCAGGCTGTTGATTATTATGTGCCATAAGGATCATTTCTGTAATAATTATCAACATGAAAGACTTGCAGTAATATTGAGGCCGACATCAAGATATTGGGCATCAGTAAGAAGGTGGATAAGATACAATCAGGAGGAAGGAACTGCAGAAGCTGGTCGAAACCATTCTTCAGTGTGAAGGGTCTTGACCTGAATTGTCGCCTATTCCTCTTATCCAGATATGCTGTCTGACCCACTGAGTTACTCCAGCTATTTGTGTCGATCTCTGGATAAGATACAAGATTGGCCTTTTAAATGAAAGTATATTCAAATGGACATTTAGGTGACTTTTAATCTAAGAAAGAAAATGGAAGAAACGAAGCAATGTTGAAATGTTTTCCTTTTTCTCATTGCAGATATTTGACGGCGAGCCATGTATTATTTGTCATGATGAGTTAACGGCAGACGGCATGTTGGCGCTGCAATGCGGGCATCACTTCCACAAGGTGGTAAGTTAATCGCACTTGTTCTTACTTTTGGCGTGTAATGCGCGGCCTATTTAGACTTTGGAATGTGCTCACGCTGACAGATGGAAAATAAGGTCATTCCTGAAGTTTTGTCAGGTGAAGAAATGATGTGAAGAAAAGGATGCACCAGCTTCAACCATGTAGGATGTCAGCCTGCTGTCCAAGTGTTTGAGTGGCAGGAAGGAAGATTCTCGTCTTATAAATTGTGCACTGGTCGTCTCATATTTTCATTGGAGACAGAAGGGATTGCTTATTTTTGTAACTAAACTGGACTTATTTGGTTAAAAATAACATCTGTTATTTGCCTGTGAACTGCTTGCCACTCTAGAACAGTACAGCGCAAGAACAGACCCTTTGGTTCCCAATGTCAGTGCCAAACATCATGCCAAGACCATCTCTTACCTGTGTGCATGTAATCCATATCCCTCCATCTCCTGAATATCCTTATGCTTATCCAAAATTCTCTAAAATGCCACTGTGAGTGTGGGAGGAAACCTACGTGGTCACGGGGAGAACGTACAAACTCCGTACAGACAGCACCCGTACTCAGGATGGAACCCGGGTCGCTGGCACAGTAAGGCAGCAACTCTCCCACTGTGCCACCCGGGTTGAATGGCACTTAATCCTATTCGTACCTTGGGAGTACTTAACTATATACAATGCAACAAATATCAACATCTGTTCCTGTGTGAACATGAATATGATGTGATTAAGCTTTTTTTCTTATCCTACAGTGCATCAAGCAATGGCTGAAAGCAAATAGCACCTGTCCAACATGTCGAGTCCATGCTCTCCTGCCTGAGGACTTCCCCATGCTGTCTGGAATATTAACTCCACAAAACTTACCTTTCTCATGATGATTTGTTATTCTGACTATTTAATGTCAACTGTTTTCTCTCCACTGGATACAAAATAATTACTTTTTTAATCAAGTAAAAATTAATTATATCTTGACATTATGTACTTCTGCATATTAAAGTCTGAGCAGCAACAGATCCAACTCTGCTACGGTAAAGTTTATGAATGCTGGATTAGCAGGCTTTTTGGCTATACTTTCACAAGAAAATTTAGATCATTTTTTTAATTGATTTTAAAATTAACAAATTGACTATTGTATAATCATGGAAGATATTATCATGGAACATATTAAAACAATCTTATTATGTCATGTGCTTTCTTACACCAACTGAAATTTAACACCTTTCCATACGTATCAAACTATTAAAAGACCAAAACGAAACACTGGAGGAATCTTGAATATAAAATGCAGCCTATCCCTTTGTTCAACCCATCCCATCTCCACCTTCACTGCTTCTGAAAGGTTTGTTTTACTCTCTTCCCGCTTTAATGGAGGTCCTGGACATGAAACAAATGTAGTCTTTGCCTTTGTAGTGAAAGGCACGAAAAGCTAAAAAATAGTTTAGGGGCATGAAGCAATGTATTTGGTATATTAAGGGTTAACAGATCCCTTCGTCCTAATAATCTACCTCCTTTATAAGAGAAAGAACCAGAGATATTAAACGCATTGGTTGTTTATTTTCTAAAATTCCGTTGATTCTGGAGAAGTCCTAACTGGTTGTAAAACAAAAGGCTATTTTTAATGTTAAAAAGGCATTCTGCCAATAAAACACTGAAATTAAGGAACTAAACAGTACTAAGGAGTATATTAGTTAATAGGATTTTCTGAAAGTGAAATATTTAATTTGAATTTCCTGAGAATGTAATAAGCAGCAGGCTAGAAAAAGGGGGACCAGTGAAAATAAACTGGATTTTAAGGTTACTGAACAAGAAAAGGGTTAAAAAGGTGAATTGTTAGTATGTATGAAGTGAGTATAAGAGAAAAAGCATTGGGAGTTTAAAAAGGTCCATTTCAGCCTTGGAGCTGCGTTGGGGCTCATTGTTATCGCAAACGTCAAAATTCACAAGATCCTAATGTAATTTATCATGCCAAAACAGGTGGGAATGCAAGGTAGGGTAGACAGTCTGTAAAAGGAAGGAAATAATTTGTTTTGTTTAAGAAATAGGCATCTTTCCATGGAAAAACCAACAGCATGTGTGAGAGTGAAACATTTAACATTTCAGGTTGGTGACCCTACATCAGAGCTGCAAATTTCAAACTCACTCAGGGAACCATTTAACGATGAAATCTCAAAGCGGTACACTACTCCGAACCACAACACATTGTACAACTTTCCAATTACATTTTAAATCTTTCAATGATGTGAAAGCCTTTAAAATACAGGTAAGTGGAAGCTGAATCCATGACTTCACCCAGTGTTGCTGCAGTATCCACATTCTGCCAGCAGAGGACAATTTTGCTCCAACAGTAGACTTTCTGCCCAGTGTCACTGCACATGGTCCCAAACACTGACCCATTAACTGAAAATTCAACACAAAAGGCCCATACTCAAAACTTTGGAAAAGGTTATACTTACAATTAAGTGGTAAAATAACTGATGAAATTACCATCACGAATCAAGTAGGATTGAATTGCATTTGTATAGCATCATTTATGAAGGACTCGGGTAGAGGGGGCTAGGGTTCAGGGTGTGGGGCAAGAGGCAGAGAAGGGAAGCACTCGGATCCAAAATGTAGGCGAGAAAGATGAAAAAGATAATAGACAGAGAATAAGGGATGGTGGGTTTCTAAAATGTGTATATTTTAATGCTAGGAGCATTGTAAGTAAGGTGGATGAACTTAGAGCCTGGATTGACACCTGGAAATATGATGTTGTGGTAATCAGTGAAACATGGTTGCAGGAGGGCTGTGATTGGAAACTAAATATTCCAGGATTTCGTTGCTTCAGGTGTGATAGAATTGGAGGGACCAGAGGGGGAGGTGTTGCATTGCTTGTCAGAGAAGATATTACAGCAGTGCTTTGGCAGGATAGATTAGAGGGCTCGTCTAGGGAGGCTATTTGGGTGGAACTGAGAAGTGGGAACGGTGTAGCAACACTTTTAGGGGTGTATTATAGACCGCCAAATGGGGAGCGAGAATTGGAAGAGCAAATATGTAAGGATATAGCAGATATTAGTAGTAAGCACAAGGTAGTGATTGTGGGAGATTTCAATTTTCCAAAAATAGACTGGGAAACACATTCTGTAAATGGGCTGGATGGTTTGGAGTTTGTTAAATGTGTGCAGGATAGTTTTTTGCAGCAGTACATAGAGGTATCGACCAGAGAAGGGGCAGTGCTGGACTTCCTGTTAGGAAATGAGGCAGGTCAGGTGACGGAGGTATGCGTTGGTGAGCACTTCGGGACCAATGATCACAATACCATTAGTTTCAATATAATTATGGAGAGAGTCAGAACTGGACCTAGGGTGGAGATTTTTGATTGGAGAAAGGCTAACTTTGAGGGAATGCGTAAGGATTTTAAAGGAGTGAATTGGGACACTTTGTTTCATGGGAAGGATGTAGAAGAGAACTGGAGGACATTTAAAGGGGAAATTGTAAGAGTACAGAATCTTTATGTCCCTGTTAGGTTGAAAGGAAATAGTAAAAAATTGGAAAGAGCCATGGTTTTCAAGGGAAATTGGACACTTGTTTCGAAAAAAGAGAGATATCTACAATAATTATAGGAGGCATGGAGTAAATGAGGTGCTAGAGGAGTATAAAGAATGTAAAAAGAATCTTAAGAAAGAAATTAGGAAGGCTAAAAGAAGATATGAGGTTGCTTTGGCAAGAAAGGTGAAAGTAAACCCAAAGGGTTTCTACAGCTATATTAATAGCAAAAGGATACCGAGGGATAAAATTGGACCATTAGAGAACCAGAATGGACAGCTATCTGCAGAGCCAAAAGAGATGGGGGAGATATTGAACAATTTCTTTTCTTCGGTATTCACCAAGGAGAAGGATATTGAACTCTGTGAGTTAAGGGGAAAAAGTAGAGTAGCTATGGAAACTATGAGATTCAAAGAGGAGGAAGTACTGACACTTTTGAAAAATATAAAAGTGGATAAGTCTCCAGGTCCTGACAGGATATTCCCTAGGACATTGAGGGAAGTTAGTGTAGAAATAGCAGGAGCTATGACAGAAATATTTCAAATGTCATTAGAAACGGGAATAGTGCCGGAGGATTGGCGTACTGCGCATGTTGACCATTGTTTAACAAGGGTTCAAAGAATAAACCTAGCAATTATAGACCTATTAGTTTGATGTCAGTGGTGGGCAAATTAATGGAAAGGATACTTAGAGATAATATATATAAGCATCTGGATAAACAGGGTCTGATTAGGAACAGTCAACATGGATTTGTGCCTGGAAGGTCATGTTTGACAAACCTTGAATTTTTTGAAGCGGTAACTAGGGAAATTGATGAGGGTAAAGCAGTGGATGTTGTCTATATGGATTTCAATAAGGCCTTTGACAAGGTTCCCCATGGAAGGTTGGTTAAGAAGGTTCAATCTTTGGGTGTTAATGGCGGAGTAGCAAGGTGGATTCAATAGTGGCTGAATGGGAGATGTCAGAGAGTAATGGTGGATGGCTGTTTGTCAGGTTGGAAGCCGGTGACCAGTGGGGTGCCTCAGGGATCTGTGTTGGGTCCACTGTTGTTTGTCATGTACATCAATGATCTGGATGATGGGGTGGAAAATTGGATAAGTAAGTATGCAGATGATACTAAGATAGGTGGTGTTGTGGATAATGAAGTAGATTTTCAAAGTCTACAGAGAGATTTGGGCCATTTGGAAAAGTGGGCTGAAAGATGGCAGATGGAGTTTAATGCTGATAAGTGTGAAGTGCTACATCTTGGCAGGACAAATCAAAATAGGACGTACATGGTAAATGGTAGGGAATTGAGGAATGTTGTGGAACAGAGAGATCTAGGAATAACTGTGCATAGTTCCCTGAAGGTGGAATCGCATGTAGATAGGGTGGTAAAGAAAGCCTTTGGTGTGCTGGCCTTTATAAATCAGAGCATTGAATATAGGAGTAGGGAAGTAATGTTAAAATTGTATAAGGCATTGGTAAGGCCAATTCTGGAGTATGGTGTTCAATTTTGGTCGCCTAGTTATAGGAAGGATGTCAACAAAATAGAGAGAGTACAGAGGAGATTTACTAGAATGTTGCCAGGGTTCCAGAAACTATGTTACAGAGAAAGGTTGAACAAGTTAGGTCTTTATTCTTTGGAGCGCAGAAGGTTAAGGGGGGGACTTGATTGAGGTCTTTAAAATGATGAAAGGGATAGACAGAGTTGACGTGGATACGTTTTTCCCATTGAGGGTAGGGAAGATTCAAACAAGAGGGCATGACATGAGAATTAAGGGACAGAAGTTTCGGGGTAATGTGAGGGAGAACTTCTTTACTCAGAGGGTGGTGGCTGTGTGGAATGAGCTTCCAGCAGAAGTGGTGGAGGCAGGATCGATTTTAACATTTAAGAGTAAAGTGGATAGGTATATGGACGTGAAGGGAATGGAGGGGTATGGTCTGAGTGCAGGTAGATGGGACTAGGGGAAAACAAATGGTCGGCACGGACTGGAAGGGCCGAGAGGGCCTGTTTCCGTGCTGTAATTGTTATATGGTTATATGGTTATTTACACACTACAGCACTTAATATTCAAAAGGGGTGAAGTACAAAAAATTACCAGGTCCAAATTTCTTTGACCTCATAATGGGATAGTGGAGGGAGACAGATATACCACTGGAGCGAACATATCCACTCTGACCCATGTGTATACACTCAGACAGGAAAGGTTTAGAGGGAGAAATAAACCGTAGATGCTGGCTTTGTACCAAAGATAGATACGAAAGAGAGATAGAAGGGTCCCAACTTGAAGCGTCACCTATCCTTTTTTCCACATCTGCTGCCTGACCCATTGAGTTACTCCAGCACTGTATGTCTATCTGAGGTTTAGAGAGGCATAGGTCAAAAACAGGTAAGTGGGACCAGAGTAGATCGGGCAGCTTGGTCGACATGACACGTTGGGCCGGAGGGCTTGTTTCCATGCTTTATGACTCTGCCTGCATCCCGTAGAAGCACGATGGTGGCAGGCAGGAACACCAATTTCAGAACTAAAACAAAATTCTTAGCAGTGGAGTTCTCAGTCAATCCCATCAAGTGATATAACCCACCACGCAACAAGCCAGGTGTGCCAGCTGCACCAACATTTCTCCCATTTGAGACTTGACATAACATTTTTTTGGCAAATCTTTTGTCGTGACAATCCAGCTCAGATCCTCATTGCTCTGTTTTCATGTTTCTCTGTAGCACTCTGAACCTGCTGTAGTTCATTTTCCACACCCACCCAAATGTTGAAAGCATACTGACCCTTGGCTAAATTGCATGGGACCAGAGGGAAATTTCACGTCCACTGCTTGGCTGAGTGAGGAACTTTGCCTTGGTGAATTTCAAAAACTATGTTTACAAAACAAGGTCAAAGTGCGCATTCTTTTAAACCATTTTGTTTCAAATATGTAAAACATGAAAAGTTTTAGATAAAAAGAAAATGGTTACTGATATTTAAAGTACTGATTGGAAATAACTCTTCCTTGGCCTGATAAGTTTAGTTTAGAGACAACACGGAAACAGGCCGTTTGCTGCACCGACGCCCGATCCTCGTTACAGTAGCGCACGACACACAAGGTGCATTTTACAATTTTTACCAAAGCCAATTAACCTACAACCCTGTATGTCTTTGGAAACCGGAGGAGCCGCCGACTACCCACACGGCACAGGGAGAATGTACACTCCCTGCAGAAGCCACCGATAGATCGAACCATTCTCCGGCGCTGTAAGGCAGCAACTCTACCGATCCGTCACTGTGCCACCTCATATTGTCACTGTAACTGAATTAGTGTGTCTGATACACCACCATAGGTGTATATCCATAGTCCTAAAAAAAGGACTGAGAATAAAACAGGAATATTATTTCAACTTTTACATGAGGCATTTAACATAGTATGTGCAGCATAGACCAGTTTCCTGCATTTGAATAAAAGTCCAAAAATTGAGTGTTTCATCATTACTGCTTTCATGCCTCTCTGCCGTATATCTGAATTCATTCCCATGAAAAAACAAAGTGATCCCTAACCTCAGGTTTGCATGAATATTTCCTACACTTCTAAACATTTCAGGCATATTGCAATAACCAAACTCCTTCAGAGAATCATTCAGAGTTAACCAAGCAGCATAGGATGCTGGCTTCCTTAAACATTACACTGGAGAGTCAAACAGCAACACAGATGCATTAAAGAGAATATAAACAAATTGTCAGTGATCAAACATTTTTTTTTGAGTGGTGTTCTCTAACTTTCACCTAGCTGTAAATTTCCAAATATGATTGTGTAACCAGTTGGTTCATTAATTCTGCTCCATTATTTTGAACCTTAATCCCAAACACAAAGAGCTGCAGTAGTTCAAGGGATGGGAAATGGGCAGGAGCAGGCATAGCATGTTGGTTACATGTGCAACAACTGTTCGATGTAACGCAGCACCATTCCCCAATTCTTTCTCTGCTACATTAACAATTGCATGGGGGCTGCCTCCTGCAGCTGTGCAGAATTCATTGTCTTCAGTGGATATTTTTACAGCATAGATGATTAGTACAGGCATCAGAGGTTATGGGGAGAAGGCAGGAGAATGGGGTTGGGAGGGAAAGATAGATCAGTTTGATTGAATGGTGGAGTAGACTTGATGGGCCTAATTCTACTACTATTCCTTATGACCGTGCCCTCAATTTCACTTGGACTATCTCCGACACCTCACTTCGTTTTCTCCATCACATCTCTGTGTCTCCTCTACATCTCGCAGTTCCGTTCTTACACCCCCTCGCCCAGACAGAACAAGGATAGAGTTCCCCTCGTCCTTACCTTTCACCCCACTAACCATCACATCCATCGTTATCTGACACTTCTGCCACCTTCAATGTGATCCCACCACCCGTCACATCTTCCCATCTTCAGAGACCAAACCAGAAAGATCCAAAGGGTGCTGATCCAAAACGTCACCGATCCATGTTTTCCAGAGATGCTGCCTTGCTCCAGTACTTTGTCTTTTTTTTCCCTTTCAAAACAGTTTGTTCAAAAGGTATGTAAACAAATTAACACTTGAAATGTTTTAATTAGATTGACTTTGTTATAAGAGGAAAATTGGAAAACTGAAATCATATTAAACCCTCGTTAGCAGTGGTTGAAGCTAAGTAATATCAGGTATATTTAATAGCAGGGTCCTTAATTATAATTTCGCAGAAGTTATAATTACACCCACACAAATGTGATTGCTTATCCCAACCTCAATTATCATTTTGTTGAAATGCTGATAAATGAAAGGCCCGTTTCTATGTTCAGCAAACAATTAACCTGCAGAAGCTCCATTTCCATTTCACACCAAAGATAGAGTTCTGCTCCAAACTGGAGGATGAGACAGATGTTCGGCAGCAGTGGCGGGGACTGAATGCAATCACCTCCTACGAGGCGAAACCAGGAGGCAGCTCGGATGTCGGCGATACATCACTCCCTGATGAGCTCAATGCATTTTACTCACGCTTTGATAGGGAGAACACCGATGTGCCTTCCAGAGCCCCCATTCGCTGTGATGGTATTTCAGACTCAGTCACAGAGGCCGACGTCAGGAAATCCTTCAGAGGGGTGAACCCTCGAAAAGCGTCTGGACTTGATGGCATACCTGGTCGTGTTCTAAAATCCTGTGCAGACCAACTGGCTGGAGTTTTTACGGACATTTTCAACCTGTCACTTCTGAGTTCTGAAGTTCCCACCTGCCTCTAAAGGGCATCAATAATACCAGTGCCCAAGAAGAGCAAGGTGACGTGCCTCAATGACTATCGACCTGTGGCACTAACGCCTGTGGTGATGAAGTGCTTTGAGAGGTTGATCATGGCGCAAATCAGCTCCTACCTCGACAAAAACCTGGACCCACTGCAGTTCGCTTACCGCCATAACAGATCAACGGTGGACGGAATCTCGCTGGCTCTACATTCTGCTCTGGACCACTTGGACAACAAAAACTCATATGTCAGGCTGTTATTCATTGACTACAGCTCGGCATTTAACACAATCATCCCCTCCAAGCTGGTTACCAAACTAGCAGAACTGGGTCTCTGCGCATCCCTCTGCAATTGGATCCTCGACTTCCTCATTCACAGACCACAGTCTGTTCGTATTGGTGGAAATGTGTCAGACTCGATAACAATCAGCACAGGAGCACCTCAAGGCTGCGTGCTCAGCCCCCTGCTGTACTCACTCTATACTCATGACTGCATAGCCGGTCATAGTGCGAACTCCATCATCAAGTTCGCTGATGGCACCACTGTTGTGGGACATATCATTGATGGGGATGAGTCAGAGTATAGAAGAGAGATCGAGCGACTGTCCATATGGTGCCAGCACAATAACCTGGCCCTCAACACCAGCAAAACCAAGGAACTGATTGTGGACTTTGGAAGGAGTAGGATGTGGACCCACAGTCCTGTTTATATCAACAGGACTGTGGGTTATATGGTTGAAAGGGTCAAGAACTTCAAATTCCTGGGCGTGCACATCTGTGAAGATCTCTCCTGGTCCGAGAACACAGATGCAATTATTAAGAAAGCTCATCAGAGCCTCTACTTCCTGAGAAGATTACGGAGAGTCGGTCTGTCAAGGAGGACTCTCTCTAACCTCTACAGGTGCACAGTAGAGAGCTTGCTGACCGGTTGCATCATGGCTTGGTTCGGCAACTTGAGCGCCCTGGAGAGGAAAAGACTGCAAAAAGTAGTAAACACTGTCCAGTCCATCATCGGCTCTGACCTTCCTTCCATCGAGGGGATCTATCACAGTCGCTGCCTCAAAAAGGCTGGCAGCATCATCAAGGACCCACACCACCCTGGCCACACACTCATCTCCCTGCTACCTTCGGGTAGAAGGTACAGGAGCCTGAGAACTGCAACAACCCGGTTCAGGAATAGCTACTTCCCCACAGCCATCAGGCTATTAAACCTGGCTCGGACAAAACTCTGAACATTAATACCCCTCCATCTGTTATTTGCACTTTATTAATTTATTAATTAATGTGTGTATTTAAGTATGTAATTGTAATCAATGCCTACTATGTTCTGTTGTGCTATGCAAAGAAAGAATTTAATTGTCCTGTCAGGGACACATGACAATAAACTCTTTTGACTTTCGACTTTGACGAAGATCAACCGCTCGATGATCTTTGCTTTACATCAAGCTGAAGTAGTTTCACCTTTATCTTCCATTGGAGAATGGTTTTGCTATTCAAAGTCAACTAGCCTTTTGACACTGGAAAGTCAAAGCCTTGCATTCTAGTTCAAATAAACATTGGCTCACATATCCATGATCAAGCACCTCATAAATGCTAGTGATATTGAAACGTGTACATATTGCTTAACAAGTCCTGAACAAATCTCTTTTGAGAACAAAAGTTTGGTTTACAGGCCTGTTCCTGTAACATCATCATCATTGTCAGTGATCCACCCCTCATCCATAAATTACTTTGATTACTGAAAGTCAGTCTCAGAATTAAAATTGACCGAGAGTCCATAGCTGAGATGCCAACCCTAAATTTAGTTCACAGTAACATTTAACCCATTTGTCTGTAACAAATGGGGTTAAATGCATTTCTCTCCGTACTCACCTGGGGTTGTTGCCGGCGGCTATGCGCCTGCGCACTGGTGCAGATCAGCGGGCTGCCGGCGGCGGGTGCGGCACATGCGCACTTGGCAAGGTTGCCGGCGGGTCTGCGCCTGCGCACTGGGTGGGGGTGGGGGGGAGGCCCGGTGATGGGGCTGCCGCGAGCGGCCGGCTGGCGGCAAGAAAGTGCCGCTGATCGCGCGGGCCGGCGCCGCCCGGGCTCTGGGCCGGGCGTGGCGTGGCTCGAAATGGCGCCAGGCCCAGCAACCCTCCCCCACTGCGCACGCGCGCACTGGGGCCCGGCAACCCTCCCCCACTGCGCACGCGCGGCCACTGGGGCCCGGCAACCCTCCCCAACTGCGCAGGCGCGGACACTAGGGCCCGGCAAAGTGCCGCTGATCGCGCGGGCTGGCAAACCGGGGACACATGGCGCCGGTGTTCACCACGGGAGGAACACCGGCGCGGCGGTGTTCCGTAACAGCATGTTTGGCTGCCGGAACACCGTAAAAAGTTTATTTCGCCGGGATAAAATACGGCGAATCCGGGACACTTGGCATCTCTGGTCCATAGCTGTGTGCAGGAGTTACTTCTGAATTTCTTTTATCCTTATTTCACTCACAAAAGGGCTTTTCTTGAGAACAACTAACATGATCAAGGTCCTATTTCACCCTTCACACACCCTCTTCTCCCCTCTACAGTCTGGTGGAAGATACAAAAGTTTGAAAGCACCTACCACCACTCAGGAGCAGCTTCTCCCCATTATATTGTGTATATTTTAATGCTAGGAGCATTGTAAGAAAGGTGGATGAACTTAGAACCTGGATTGACACCTGGAAATATGATGTTGTGGCAATCAGTGAAACATGGTTGCAGGACGGCTGTGATTGGAAACTAAATATTCCAGGATTTCGTTGCTTCAGGTGTGATAGAATTGGAGGGACCAGAGGTGGAGGTGTTGCATTGCTTGTCAGAGAGGATATTACAGCAGTGCTTAGGCAGGATAGATTAGAGGGCTCGTCTAGGGAGGCTATTTGGGTGGAACTGAGAAGTGGGAATGGTGTAGCAACACTTTTAGGGGTGTATTATAGACCGCCAAATGGGGAGCGAGAATTGGAAGAGCAAATATGTAAGGAGATAGCAGATATTAGTAGTAAGCACAAGGTAGTGATTGTGGGAGATTTCAATTTTCCAAAAATAGACTGGGAAACACATTCTGTAAATGGGCTGGATGGTTTGGAGTTTGTAAAATGTGTGCAGGATAGTTTTTTGCAGCAGTACATAGAGGTATCGACCAGAGAAGGGGCAGTGCTGGACCTCCTGTTAGGAAATGAGGCAGGTCAGGTGACGGAGGTATGCGTTGGTGAGCACTTCGGGACCAGTGATCACAATACCATTAGTTTCAATATAATTATGGAGAGAGTCAGAACTGGACCTAGGGTGGAGATTTTTGATTGGAGAAAGGCTAACTTTGAGGGAATGCGTAAGAATTTAAAAGGAGTGAATTGGGACACTCTGTTTTATGGGAAGGATGTAGAAGAGAAATGGAGGACATTTAAAGGGGAAATTGTAAGAGTACAGAATCGTTATGTCCCTGTTAGGGTGAAAGGAAATAGTAAAAATTGGAAAGAGCCATGGTTTTCAAGGGAAATTGGACACTTGTTTCGAAAAAAGAGAGATATCTACAATAATTATAGGAGGCATGGAGTAAATGAGGTGCTAGAGGAGTATAAAGAATGTAAAACGAATCTTAAGAAAGAAATTAGGAAGGCTAAAAGAAGATATGAGGTTGCTTTGGCAAGAAAGGTGAAAGTAAATCCAAAGGATTTCTACAGCTATATTAATAGCAAAAGGATAACGAGGGATAAAATTGGACCATTAGAGAGACAGAGTGGACAGCTATCTGCAGAGCCAAAAGAAATGGGGGAGATATTGAACAATTTCTTTTCTTCGGTATTCACCAAGGAGAAGGATATTGAACTATGTGAAGTAAGGAAAAAAAGTAGAGTAGCTATGGAAACTATGAGATTCAAAGAGGAGGAAGTACTGACACTTTTGAAAAATATAAAAGTGGATAAATCTCCAGGTCCTGATAGGATATTCCCTAGGACATTGAGGGAAGTTAGTGTAGAAATAGCAGGAGCTATGACAGAAATATTTCAAATGTCATTAGAAACGGGAATAGTGCCGGAGGATTGGCGTACTGCGCATGTTGTTCCATTGTTTAAAGGGTTCAAAGAATAAACCTAGCAATTATATACCTGTTAGTTTGACATCAGTGGTGGGTAAATTAATGGAAAGGATACTTAGAGATAATATATATAAGCATCTGGATAAACAGGGTCTGATCAGGAACAGCCAACATGGATTTGTGCCTGGAAGGTCATGTTTGACAAACCTTCTTGAATTTTACTAGGGAAATTGATGAGGGTAAAGCAGTGGATGTTGTCTATATGGATTTCAATAAGGCCTTTGACAAGGTTCCCCATGGAAGGTTGGTTAAGAAGGTTCAATCTTTGGGTGTTAATGGCGGAGTAGCAAGATGGATTCAATAGTGGCTGAATGGGAGATGTCAGAGAGTAATGGTGGATGGCTGTTTGTCAGGTTGGAAGCCGGTGACCAGTGGGGTGCCTCAGGGATCTGTGTTGGGTCCACTGTTGTTTGTCATGTACATCAATGATCTGGATGATGGGTGGAAAATTGGATAAGTATGCAGATTATACTAAGATAGGTGGTGTTGTGGATAATGAAGTAGATTTTCAAAATCTACAAAGAGATTTGGGCCATATGGAAAAGTGGGCTGAAAGTTGGCAGATGGAGTTTAATGCTGTTAAGTGTGAAGTGCTACATCTTGGCAGGACAAATCAAAATAGGACGTACATGGTAAATGGTAGGGAATTGAGGAATGTTGTGGAACAGAGAGATCTAGGAATAACTGTGCATAGTTCCCTGAAGGTGGAATCGCATGTAGATGGGGTGGTAAAGAAAGCCTTTGGTGTGCTGGCCTTTATAAATCAGAGCATTGAATATCGGAGCAGGGAAGTAATGTTAAAATTGTACAAGGCATTGGTGAGACCAATTCTGGAGTATGGTGTACAATTTTGGTCGCCTAATTATAGGAAGGATGTCAACAAAATAGAGCGAGTACAGAGGAGATTTACTAGAATGTTGCCTGGGATCCAGCAACTCTGTTACAGAGAAAGGTTGAACAAGTTAGGTCTTTATTCTTTGGAGCGCAGAAGGTTAAGGGGGGACTTGATTGAGGTCTTTAAAATGATGAAAGGGATAGACAGAGTTGACGTGGATAAGCTTTTCCCATTAAGGGTAGGGAAGATTCAAACAAGAGGGCATGACATGCGAATTAAGGGACGGAAGTTTAGGGGTAACGTGAGGGGGAACTTCTTTACTCAGAGGGTGGTGGCTGTGTGGAATGAGCTTCCAGCAGAAGTGGTGGAGGCAGGATTGATTTTAACATTTAAAAGTAAAGTGGATAGGTATATGGACGGGAAGGGAATGGAGGGGTATGGTCTGAGTGCAGGTAGATGGGACTAGGGGAAAACAAATGGTCGGCACGGACTGGAAGGGCCGAGAGGGCCTGTTTCTGTGCTGTAATTGTTATATGGTTATATGGTTATTATCAGACCACTGAACTGCCCTCCCTTCTTCCAACCTACCTTTGTTGGGGATGCAACCTTCTCTCTGCAACTGTAACACAACGTTGTAAAACTATATTCTGCACTCTGCTACTTTTCTCTCTGCACTACCTGTTCGACGGCAAGTAGAAATGAGCTCACATTTAGTAGAGCTGCTGCTTTACAGCACTAGAGACCCGGGTTCAATCCTGACCATGGGTGCTGTCTGTACGGAGTTTGTACGTTCTCCCAATGACTGCGTGGGTTCTTTCTGGGTGCTCTGGTTTCCTCCCACAATGCAAAGACGTGCAAGTTTGTAGGTTAATTGGCTTCTGTATATTGTCCCAAATGAGAACGATAGAACTAGTGCACTGGTGATCGTAGGTGGCACAGATTCAGCGGGTCAAAGGGCCTGTTTCCATGCTGCATCTCTAAACTAAACTAACCTGGTCAAGTACCTCAAATGCTAGTGATACTGCCCCAGCCACTTCTAACATGTACTTGTGTATGATTTGATTGCACGTGTATACCATGATCTGATTTAAAAGGACGCAAACAAAAGCTTTTCACCATATCTCGATACACGTGAATAATAAACCAATACCTAACTTTGCACATTAGCAGGATCTCAATGGATCAAATCTCTTTTAAAAGTTCTAGGAATTTGAGTTTATGTAATAATGCTAATCTTTAGAGTCCAGGCATCATTTTGGCAAAGGTAGACACAAACTTCTGGAGTAACCCAGCAGGTCAGGCAGCATCTCTGGAGAGAAGGAATGGGTGAGACCCTTCTTCAGACTGATGTCAGGGGAGGGACAAAGATAGAATGTAGTCGGAGACAGTGAGACTGGTGGGAGAACTGGGAAGGGGAGGGGATAGAGAGGGAAAGCAAGGGCAATCTGAAGTTAGAGAAGTCAATGATCATACCACTGGTGTGTAAACTACACAAGCAAAATATGAGGTGCTGTTCATCCAATTTGCACTGGGCCTCACTCTGACAATGGAGGAGGCCCAGGACAGAAAGGTCAGATTTGGAATGAGAGGGGGAGTTGAAGTGCTGAGCCACCGGGAGATCAGCTTGGTTAAGACAGACTGAGCGGAGGTGTTCAGCGAAACGATCGCCGAGCCTGTGCCTGGTCTCGCCGATGTAGAGAAGTGGACACCTGGAACAACGGATACAGTAGATGAGGTTGGAGGAGGTGCAAGTGAACCTGGAAAGACTGTTTGGGTCCTTTAGATAGAGCCTTTGGATAGAGTCTTTACAGGAAGCAGGGTGGGAAGAAGTGTAGTCAAGATAGGTATGGGAGTCAGTAGGTTTGTAGTAGATTTTGGCAAATCTACTCCATACTCCCTACAAAGCCAATACATTAATAGTTTAATATATTAAAATCCATACATACAGCACCCGCAGTCGGGATCGAACCCGGGTCTCTGGCACAGTAAGGCAGCAGCAACTGTTCCATAGCACCTCTTTGCAAGCTGAAGATCCCATATGCTTTATAAACCACTTTCTCTACCCAATTGTGTTAAATGTGCACATTTTCCCAAGGAGTGAATACATTCGCGGGGAAACACAATTGTGCAAATATTTATTATCTTTTAAATAAGAAAATTGTCCAGTTCTCAAAGAAAATGACCGAAGGCCACGATTTGTACAAATGAGCTTCTCGGAATGGAATGCGAATTAGTTGTCGAACAACAAAGTCCGTTGTGAACTCCAATGCTGCACTTCCCCAAATCAATAGCTCTGCCCCTGCAGAACTCAAAAGCGGTAGATTTTAAGCGGGAAATTCTCAGTGATCAGGTGATCGTCCTGAAGAATCACCACAACATTCACTTCAAATTCTGTAAAGAAGAAAAGATGCCAATTATAACTGTTACTTCATCACGTCTTACCTATGCATGCCCCCAACCAAATTTAACACACATGATAAAACATTGTAGGACCCTCACTCTTAGTTTATAAAAGAATAGGCCGAAAAGCCTACTCCCACACCTATTTTCCATGTTCTATGCTTCTATTTCATAAGGTTTGTGAACTAGAGGCAGCATTTAGAAATGAGAGCTAAAATTCCTGATGGATTTGCAGTGAATATCAAACTTATTAGCATTTTAAAAAGGCTTAGCACAGTAGGTATGAATTCCAAAGTAAAACTTATATTGACTTCAGTATTTTCCCACACATTTATGAAAAGTGTATCGCATCTGTCTGAACTTACTTCAGAATAACTCATCAAACCCATCATATTATCAGATCAAGAAGAAGCCATAAAACCACAAGAACATCCTCCCACCCGCCACCCCTTCATAAACCAGAGGTGAACCTGTGTCCTTCACTCTGAAATCTCTGTAAAGGGGCAAGCCATCCACTGTGGAGCTAGGGGAGTCTTCATTCTTGTCATGGAGCAATCATGTAGAAACTAGTCCCTTGACCAACTGAATGAGGGGCAGGCCAATGCACTGTTGATGACAAGGAATGAAAATGCCTGCTATCTGCTGCAGTCTATCTTGCACGGCGAATGACCTGATGAATCACCTGGGATCGATCCATGCACATACATGGCAATGACATTCCCAGCCGAGTCAACCTTGCAAAGTCCTTCCAAAAAGCATCTGGGAATTGTTGTCTAAATCGGGAGAGGTGTTCCACAGATGGGTGAGGTAGCAGCTTAATACCATCACATTAATGGAATCATATCTTACAGGCAATTGGCACACTCTGCTATCTGGTTTGCTGTCTCCCCTCCCCTCAGATGGAGCCAGCAGGGAAGATAGAAAGAGAAGACTTCGGAGCCTTCAACATTAATTACAGGCCTCACAAAATCTCATGTAACCAGTCAAACATGACAAGTAAACCTTCTCATGATTACTGCCTACTGTCCTTGCCAGATATACGTGTTCCTCCATCCTGAGCAACATCTGGAAGAACTGAAAGTAACAAGGATATAGAAGATGCCTAGGTTCACATGCTTGTAGAGCAGAATTAGGCCATTCGGCCCATCAAGTCGACTATACCATCCAATCATGGCTGATCTATCTTTCCCATCTTAACTCCTTCTCCCCTTAACACCCGACACCGGCACTAATTAAAAATCCGGCAATCTCCATCTTAAAAATATCCATTAACTTGGCCTCCACAGCCTTCCATGGCAATGAATTCCACAGATTCACCATCTTCTGACTAAATAAATTCCTCCTCATCTCCTTTCCAAAGGTATATCCTTTTAGTCTGAGGCTATGGCCACTGGTCCTAGACTCTCCCACGAGTGAAAACATCCTCTCCATGATTGTGTGGGGCTTCATTATCCATCAACCGAGAAGGGTTAGGTGGACCATCACTGACTGAGCTGGCAGTGTCCTGGCTGAACAGTGGATCACTATCTTAAACAGGTGGCCTATGCAACGGCCAAAGTGAACACCAGTTCATGCAAGCAGCACGTGGCAACACGGAGATGATTCTTCATTCAGTGCTATGGGACTCCTACATCCACCCACGACCAGACACAGGGCCACAAATTGAGCATCTTTAGTAGTCGTGGTGAAGGACATGAGAGATTGTCCAGGCCACCTGTAGTAGCTCATTTTTAATCTTAATTTGGTTGCACAGCCTAGGTGAATGCTCTGAATATTCACTATTCAGAGTTCTCTCCAATCAGCGATCAAGTAGATAAAGTTATGAGGAAGGTTCTTGACCCAGGGCATCACCTCCTCCTGTTCTCCAGAGACGCTTTAGTGGGATAAGGTCCAAAGGCAGGCAGGTGGGACTAGTGTAGATTGGGCATGTTGATCGGTGTGGACAAGTTGGGCCGAAGGGCCTGTTTTCACGCTGTAAGACGTTTATGCCCCAGAAAAGAAGCAAATGCAGACAAAACTGGGAGCTCATACTTACCGACTTTGAAATTAGTTGTTTCCAGCGTGGGACACGTAAACAGCCGGGGAAACACCATGTAGATGGGAATGGCCAAACCTTGACAAATGTTGCCATCAGCTATCTGGATGTTTTGAATTTCTGTGGAATCTCTGGCGTAACCCTCAACGCAACCTAATTCAGTTATTGGAGAAGTTAGTTGGAAAAGAGAGATTTGCATTTACACAAGTTATTTTGCAATTTGATATCCACAAGCTGTTTACAGTCAATTTTGAATTGTTCAAAAATAGCACAATCCACTTTGTTGGGAAAACAGTTAAACCAATGCACACACAAGACTCCACGAATAGCAACACGATAATGCCCATGGAAATCAGAAATGGTATCACAATATTTAAACCAAAATAAGCCACATACCTATGATGTGCACATAGTTTGATTGCAATCATGAGTGGATAACCTATAAGGATAGTATGCAAAAGATTTTCCACTGTATCTCAATACATATTCATAAGTTTTAGGAGCAGAATAAGGCCACTCGGCCCATCAAGTGTACTCTCTATATCTATCTATCCCTCCCAACCCCATTCTCCTGCCTTCTCCCCATAACACCTAACACCTGTACTAATCAAGAATCTGTCAATCTCTGCCTTAAAAATATCCATTGACTTGATCTCCACAGCCTTTTGTGAAAATGAATTCCATAGATTCACCACCCTCTGACGAAATAAATCCCCCCTCCTTTCTAAAGGTACGTCCTTTTATTCTGGGGCTATGGTCTTTGGTCCTAAACTCTACCACTTGTGGAAACATCCTCTGCACCACTCTATCCAGGCCTTTCACTATTCATAGAAATATAGAAACATAGAAAATAGGTGCAGGAGGCCATTCGGCCCTTCGAGCCAGCACCGCCATTCATTGTGATCATGGCTGATGGTCCCCAATCAATAACCCATGCCTGCCTTCTCCCCATATCTCTTGATTCCACTAGCCCCTAGAGCTCTATCGAACTCTCTCTTAAATCCATCCAGTGACTTGGCCTCCACTGCCCTCTGTGGCAGGGAATTCCACAAATTCACAACTCTTTGGGTGAAAACGTTTTTTCTCACCTAGGTCTTAAATGGTTTCCCCTTTATTCTAAGACTGTGGCCCCTGGTTCTGGACTCGCCCAGCATTGGGAACATTTTTCCTGCATCTAGCTTGTCCAGTACTTTTATAATTTTATATGTTTCTATAAGACCCCCCCCTCATCCTTCTAAACTCCAGTGAATACAAGCCTAGTCTTTTCAATTTGGTACGTTTCAACGAGCTCCCCCCTCATCCTTCTAAACTCCAGCGAGTCCAGGCCCTGTGCCATGTGACAACAATAAACCAATAACCAATGTGATGACCGGCACTTTGGCAGTACTCAGGCTGTGATCTAACTGATGTGTACAGTTCTAGCACCTTCTTGTAGATGGACACAAAAATGCTGGAGTAACTCAGCCAATCAGGCAGCATCTCTGGAGAAAAGGAATAGGTGACGTTTCGGGTTGAGACCCTTCCTCAGACAGACCCGAAACATCACCTATTCCTTTTCTCCAGCGATGCTGCGTGAACCGCTGAGTTACTCCAGCATTTTATGTCTATCTTCGGCATAAACCAGCATCTGCAGTTCCTTCCTACACAAACAGATTCTCCATCTGTGCTCCAGGCGCAGTAACCTTGCTCTTGTATTCTATGTCTCAGCTCAAGAAAACATCTACATCTCTCTTAACCACGTATGGACGTGTACATCCTTCTACTTTAAAAGCTCTGTGAGGTACAGCCAATTGTTTTATTTTTTCTTCCACTTTCAATATCTTCCCGTTTTCATTTTGTTTCAATTTGCCTTGTTGAAACTTGCCCAAAACAGGACCTCATTCAGACTGAAAGATAGTGGTAGGGTTGGGGAACTGGAGGCAAAAACAGGTGAGAACAAATGGAAGTGTTGAGTCCACCTCGCACAGTCTGAAGAAGGGTCTCGACTCAAAATGTCACCTATTCCTGTTCTCCAGAGATGCTGTCTGACCCGCTGAGTTATTCCAGCATATCGTGCCTATCTGTGGTACAAACCAGCATCTGCAGTTCATTTTTATTATAAATTTAAGTTCTTTGGCTCAGTTGTATTCTTGCTCCATCAAACGAACCAGAAAGAAGCGGCATTATGACATATGGATCCTTGCCAGACTACGTCATTCATTACTGCAGCAGATCCTGTGTCTTATCCACACCTCTCCTGGCTTACTGGTCCCCTTAACGCATGGTTCTTGTAGCAAACTGGACTCTATTGACTTCAGACTTGAACATGGGATGTTGGCATTTTGAGACACAAAATTCTGGAGTAATTTAACGGGTCTGGCGGCATCTCCGGAGAAAATGGATTAGGTCAGGTTTAAAGAAGGATGCCAACACGCAACATCACCTATCCACTTTTTCACCCAGAGAAAAATTGCAGATGGCCACGGTGACGCAACGGTAGAGTTACTGCCTTATATCGCTTGCAGCGCCAGAGACCCGGATTCGATCCTTACTACGGGTGCTGTTTGTGCGGTGTTTGTACATTCTCCCCGTGACCTGCATGGGTTTTCTCCGAGATTTTCGGTTTCCTCCCATGCTCCAAAGACGTACAGGTATGTAGGTTAATAAGCTTGGTATATGTGTAAATTGTCCCTCGTGCGTGTAGGATAGTGTTGGTGTGCGGGAATCGCTGGTCAGCACGGACGCGGTGGGCCAAAGGGACCAGGTTCCGCGCTGTATCTCTAAACTAAACTAAAGATGCTGCCTGACCCGCTGAGTTACTTCAGCACCTCATCTCTAACTTAAATGTATTATTCTCAATCTTGCACGATGAAATATGGGTACGGTCAAGCACAAGAAGCTTTACCAGACCCCGGAGGTACTGCACTCACCGCAGGTTTCCACCCGCACCAGTTGCAGCTCGATGCTCTTGACGGGCACGTCCAGATTCTCCACCATCAGCTCGCCCGTCAGTGGCTGGGTGATGATGCAGTTTGTCGAGTCGAGGCGGCCACGGATCTTGAATCCAGGCAGCGGCGTCCTCTGGAAGGAAGGTTGGAAAAGTTTGACAGGAATCAAAAATAAAGTCGGCAGAAGGAACGACCGTGCAACGCAGCTATCAAATGATCGTCACTTTTTGCACATCTTTCATTCATTTGTGCTAGATCTCTCTATATCATTGTCTATATCTCTTGTCCCCCCACCCCCGAAGAATGGTCTGAACGCGAAACGTCACCTATTCCTTTTCTCCAGAGATGCTGCCTGAACTGCTGAGTTGCTCCAGCTTTTTGTGTCTATCGCCAGTTAAAACCAGCATCTGCAGTTCTTTCCTACATATCAAATGAGAAGATCTGCATTGTAGTTGGTGCTCAAATGATACCATCCAGAACAGCCTTGGAGGATCTACAAGTGACTTGTAAACACAAATACAAAATGTTACACAAAGATACGCTGCACAAGGTGGCTTTATTTGTCAGTGCAATAATGGCTGATCAACTATACCTTTCTACACTATCTCTTTGTATCCATCAGTGCTGAAAAATCAATTTTACACTTGAATGCTCTTAAAGGCCAAGTGTCACATTTTTTCAAATGTGAAAATTCCTCTTTATATTAAATTACTAACCCTTTACTATAAGTCTTCGATATCCTGTCTACGTTTAGTATTAGATTTTCCAATCAAGGAAGCATCTTCATCACAAACTACCTATTGAAGCCTGTAATAATTTAGTTTAGTTTAGAGATACAGCATGGAAACAGGCCCTTTGGCTACCGAGTCCGCGCCGACCAGCGGACCCCGCATATAATAATTATATAATATTGACTGGCCTTGAGGGAGACACCAGGAATATTGCCCAAACTGAAATCATATTGCCCGAGTCGAAGACGATATTTCCTGGTGTCTCCCGAAAGAAGCCAGTCAATATTATAATTATTACCTATCCCCACGTAAATTAAAATAATTCCGTCGTCGTCAAGAGACGCGAATCTCGCACTGCTGGAGGCTGCCATGTTTGTTTAGATGCCGTGACCTGATTCTTCGCGGTGAACTTTGGCCGGGTTCGTGTCCCGGATGCACGCCGGATGTAATATTTCATCTTTGTGATTGACCGCAGTTTTTCTACGTAAAGTCAATGGCGAAACCCGGAAGAAGAAAAATACCAAGTAATATTGCCCGCTGGAAACTGCGCGTTTTTGGACCAATCAAAATACCAACTAATATTGCCCAGTAAAACTACCTTATAGAGGTAATAATAATATAATATTGACTGGCCTTGAGGGAGACACCAGGAATATTGCCCAAACTGAAATCATATTGCCCGAGTCGAAGACTTCAACTTCATGCTTCTCAATTCCTGAGAGCTTGTTTAGTCTAGTTTAGTTTAAAAAAACTGTAAAAACAGTCCCTTCGGCCCACCGAGTCCGCATAGACCAGCAATCCCCGCACATTAACATTATCTTACACACATTAAGAACAATTTACACATACACCAAGCCAATTAACCTACATACTTCTACGTCTTTGGAGCTTGCCTATGAAATCGCTCTCAATCACCTCTGCCCAAGAATCAATGTAATTAATCTTCATTTCACCAAATGTCAGCAAGAAGAGATAGGAGCAGAATTCGGCCATTCGGTCCATCAAGTCTAATCGGCCATTCAATCATGGCTGATAAATCTCTCCCTCCTAACCCCATTCTCCTGCCTTCTCCCCATAACCCCTGACACCCGTACTAATCAATAATCTATCTATCCATGCCTTAAATATATCCACCGACGTTGCCTCCACAGCCTTCTGTGGCAAAGAATTCCAGATTCACCATCCTCTGACTAAAGTAATTCTTCCTCATCTCCTTCCCAAAAGAACGTCCTTTAATTCTGTGGCTATGACCTCTAGTCCTAGACTCTCCCACCAGTGGAAATATCCTCTCCACATCCACTCTATCCAAGCCTTTCACTATTCTGAACGTTTCAAAGAGGTTTCCCCCCTCATTCTTCCAAACTCCAGTGCCATCAAACGCTCATCATATGTTAGCCTACTCATTCCTGGGATCAATCTTGTAAACCTCCTCTGGACCCTCTTCAGAGCCAGCGCATCCTTCCTCAGATATGGTGCCCAAAATTGCTCACAAGAAGCCAAATACAAAGCTCTCCAAGGTCTCAAAATCCTAGACAATAATACCGACTGTTACTTTTATACTCCAATCCCTTATTAAGAGACAAATAAACAATTAGGAAAGCAAAGAGTGTATGTTATTTGCATCTTATTTTTTTCTTTCAAACACCCCGATTACACAAAAACTAACACTTCCCAGTCTGCTTCTTTTTACAAAGGTGGGTAACTAAATATTGCTTCATCTGGCTTCACATTTTACACCTCTATTATCCTTATCTCACTGATTTTTCATCTGTTAATTGCCCAACCATCTGAAAATCAAACCCCTCCCCTGTATCCACCCATCACTTGCCAGACTTGGTCCTGCCCACACCTCTCTTCTAGCTTTCTACCCACTACTCCAGTCAGTCTGAAGAAAGGTCTTGACCAAAATGTCACCTATCCTTGTTCTCCAGAGAAGCTGCCTGACCCACTGAGTTACTTCAGCAATGTGCGGCTGGTTTTTTTGCAGTTCCTTATGCCTACATACCAGGGACCATATCAGGATTCATCACAGCATTCCCTCGATGATGTTAGTACCTCATTTTAAAGAAGGAAATCAAACTTCAGGTGCAGTATCACCAGAGCTCTCTATAACTCAGTAAGACATTGCAATAAAATACTCTCAGAATCAGTGCCTCTTAAGTGGTTGCTGCAAACCGGCACTGGCATTTTATTGTCCACAATAATTCCTAGTTCCTCCATCTATAAAGAACTCGTGGTTATTTTCGCTGACCCCTTCCTTTGCACAAAACCTCTTGCAATCTCCAGCGTCACTCACTATTTTACTGGCGACAGCTTTCATTATAGAGTAGGACAATTTTCAACTTCTCTTGTTAATCATAGTCACACTACTCCCCCGTGTGGCTTATACTCCACAAGGAGTGGTTTATATGTTGCATGGAAGTCAGCCATAAACAACGTACTGCAGGGTTAGAGCAGACATTATTATGGATATTATAGCACAGAATCATATCCCCTGGCAATTGCAAGAATGAGAGGTGACAAGAATGAAGCATTTAAGATCCTGACGGGGTGGATATGAAGAGGATGTCTCTTCTTGAGGGAAAATCTAGAATTAGGGTTGCGTTCTTAAAATATAAGACAGCTGTCCAATTAAGGCAGAAATGAAACTGTTTTCTAATCTCTCAAAGGACCATATGCTTTGAAAATATTTTCCTCAAAGGATATTTCTTAAAGGCAGAGATAGATTCTTGATAAGAAAGGGAATGAAAGGTACCCAAGAATAGTCAGGAATGAATGATGAGGATACATTCAGATTAGCCATGATCTTATTAAAGGATAAAGCATGCACAGCGGCAGAGCTACTGCCATACAGCACCAGAGACCCGGGTTCAATACTGACTCTGTACAGAGTTTGGACAGTCTCCCCGTGGCACGCGGGGTTTCCCTGGGTGCTCAGCTTTCCTCTCACGCTCCAAAGACATACAGGTTTGTAACTAACCATTGGTCCCATAGATCATGGAACAAGGGAAGTAGAAGCAGGAAATGACCAAGACTTTCAATATTTTGTGCACCTTCATAGAAGACACCCGAAGCATTGAATTAATAATAGAAGAAAAAGCAAGGAAGAGTAAAAAGTAATGAAAACTTTAAAAAAAAAATTGAATGGAACTGAAAGCTGAAAGGGGGAAACAAAAACCTGACGCACAATTGGAAGTGTTCAATTCCATTTTATGGAATGGTAGGATGCTGAGAAAATAGTCAAGCTGAGAATATAGTCATAGTTTTATGAAGGCGAAATAGCATTGACAAATGTATTGAATTATTTGAGTAATAGGTAGTGTTCATGTAGGAGAACCAGTAGGTTTAATACATTTGGACTGAACATTCAATAAAAACATATAAAAAAAAGATTATTGCATAAGAGCTCATGGCATTGAGGGAATTTTAGGATAGATAGAGGAATTGGTTAACAAACAAAACTGTCAGTCAAATGGGTCATTTTGATGCGTGCAGTGGAAATGGAGGGGTGCACAAGAATAAAAGCAGTGGCCTCAACATGTACAATTATGGTGTGCACCATGTATTAATGACTTGGATGAAGAATATATTCTAGTTGCATTTGCTCAAAATACAAATGTAGGAGGTGGGGAGTGATTCAATTATGAGGAGGATGTTGAAGTTATAGATAGGTTAAGCAAGTAGGGAAATGTGTGAGATGATCCACTTTGCCAGGTAGAATAGAAACAAAGATTGTATTATTTAAATGCCGAGCGCTAACAGAACACTGGCCTTTGCATACAGCGGCAGCAGATAATTAGGAAGCCAAATAATTAAAATATGAAAATAGTTCTTGCACCAACTGTAAAGTGTATTGTTCATCTCACAACAAGAGCATTACTAAGTCTTGCTCTCCGTATTTTGTCGGGCGCTGGGAAAAGTATATATCAAGCTGTGAAGAGAAGGTTCACTCAATCGAGGCTGGCAGAAAGGAAATGTCTAACAGGAAAATAGGAACAGTAGTCAAAGGCACAGCCATGGGCACTCGTAGGGGCCCCAGCTGTGCCTGCCTCCTTTTCCAGCCGTACACTGGCCCAATTCCCAAACTCTATCTCCGCTGCACTGATGACTGCTTCGGGGCGACTTCCTGCATCCATGCAGAACTCACGGACTTCATTAACTTCACCTCTAATTTCCATCCAAATTCACTTGGACCATCTCCAACATCTCCCTGCCGTTCCTTGATCCCACCGTCTCCATCACAGGAGATGGTCTATCAACTGACATCAATGGTTCAATGGTCCTTTATTGTCACGTGTACCAAGGTACAGTGAAATTTGATTTTACCATACAGTCATACCAAAAAAGCAACAAGGTACAAAACGACATAAAGATTAAACATAAACAGCCAACACAGCGCGTGTGCGAATCCCCAGGGCTCACCGCATAAGCGGAGACCCACAGCCATCAGTTCAATGTTCTGGCCACACACACACTCGATGTGACCAGAGTTGTACCAACCGCTGTCACTCTCTCTGCAGTCCCTGGTGGCCCGAACAGTAAGAAAGCCGTCCACACTCGCACTGGACTCTGGGGTGTCCTCATGGCGTGGTGACTCCGCAAACACTGAGATCACTGCACTCACGGCAATCACTCAGAGTCCCTACCAGCGCTGGCAGCACGTCCATCTTGTTTTTCGGAGGCCTCACATTACCCACTGCGATGGAAGGCAAATAACTTTTACCTTCATCTTCCTTCATAAATCTACTGACACCCACAGCTATCTGGACCCACCCTGCCTCCTGCAAAGATTCGACCCCCTACTCCCAATTCCTCCGTCCACGCCGCAACTGCGCCCAAGATGAGGTGTTCCATACCAGGACATGAGATGTTCTCATTCTTTAGGGAACAAGTGTTACCCTCTTCAATCATAGATGAGGCCCTCACAAGGGTCTCCTCGATATCCCACAGCTCCACTCTAGCACCCCCTCAGGGACAGAGTCCCGCTAGTCATCACCTTGCACCCAATCAGCTGTCGCATACAGTATATAATCCTCCCACATTTTCGTCACCTCCAAGGATATCTCACCATGAGCTATATATTCCCATCTCCACTCTTTTCCGCTTTCCGCAGTGACCGTTCCCCCCACAACTACCTGGTTAACACATCCCCACATAAACCACCCCCTCCCTAGATACGTTCCCCTGCAACCGCAGGAGATGCAATACCCGTCTCTATACCTCCTCCCTCGACTTCATTCAAGGCCCCAGACAGTCTTTTCAGGTGAGGCAGAAGTTCACTTCCACCTCCTCCCACCTCATCTACTGTATCCACAGTTCCGGGTGTGGACTCCTATATATTGGAGAGACCCAAGTGCAGGCTTGGCGGTCGTTTCGCGAACATCTCCGCTCAGTCCGCCTAAGCCTACCTGATCTCCCGGTTGCAAAACACTTTAACTCCCCCTCCCATTCCCACATTAACCCTTTCTGTCCTGGGCCTCCTCCATTGTCAGAGTGAGGCCCAGCAAAATTGGAGGAAACTTACACCCCAGCGGTATGAACATTGACTTCTCTAACTTCAAATAACCCTTGCATTCCCCCTCTCTCCATCCCTCCCCTTCAATTAACCTACAAAGCTGTCCGTCTATAGTGTGGGAGAAAACCGAAGATCTCAGAGAAAACCCACGCAGGTCACGGTGAGAACGTATAAACTCTGTACAGGCAGCACCCATAGTCAAGATTGAATCCGGCTCCCTGGGACTGTAAGGCAGCAGCTCTACTCCTGCGCCACCGTGTCGCTTTTGGACAGCCTCAAAAGCAAACCCGTAATTACTTAAGGTGTTGCCTCTTTGATTGGCCTCATCGACGCCCTGTACAATTGTGGCAAGATTTGTCTGTTTCTAAACTTCCAATGCCCTTGCGTTAAAGGCCAATTTGTCAGTTACCTTACTGGCAGTTACTACTTGCCAGTTCGTATAAGCTTCAAACTCAGTATTTTGGACACTGGTTGTCTCAACATCAGTCACTCACCCACATAATAAGCATGAGATTTAGCATCATCTATTTACTACGAAAGGGTTAATACAACATATATCGTAGCTGTGCATCAAGGCATCATTTTAACTGAATATCAATATTGTCAGATCACATTTGGAGTATTGCGAGCCGTTTTGGGCCCCATATCTTAGGAAGGATGTGCTGGGAGCTGGAACAGAATTACAGGACACGGAGGCAGATAAGGGATCCATCTATGACAGCAGTGGGGGAAACACCGCTTGCCAAAGAACAAGAACATCTCGAATGTCCTAGAATGGAAAGCATCATCTTGGAGGAAGATGTGGGGGTGATGGAGAAATTAAAATAAGTGGATAAAGTCTTTACAAGAGGCAGGGTGAGAGGAAGTATAGTCCATTTCATTGGAGATATCGAATTCTCCAATTTTAGGTAACTACTACATCCACCCCCGCTTCCCCACACATCCCGCTTCTTCACCCACCTCCCAATTCCCTACTTGGACTCGCACCTATTTCTCTCCAACCCCTCCCACCAACATTTCTTCCTCTGGCTTCACAATTCCCACCTCTTCTATCCTTGCACCTTTTGTCATTTCATCTCAGGCCTTTGTCCGACCATCTGCCTATCAATCCCCCCCCCACCCACTATCTCCAGAGATGCTGCCTGACCCGCTGAATTACTCCAGCATTGTGTGTCTTTTTTTATGAATCAGTATTTGCAGTTCCTCATTTCTAAACTCTGACACTGTCTGCTTTGAAGTATCTTTGAAAACAAAGCAAACATTTGCGTCACTGCAGGAAGTCATACAAGACTACCAAACCGGAACTGAAGAACTGCCATCTGACCAGAGAGAGAAGTTCACGTTATGGTAGAATTAAGCCATTCAGCCCATCGAGTCTACTACACCATTCAATCATGGCTGATCTCTGCCTCCTAATTCAATTTTCCTGCCTTCTCCCCATAGCCCTTGACATCCGTTCTATTCAAGAATTTGTCTATCTGTCTTAAAAATATCAACTGACTTGGCCTCCTCAGCCCTCTGTGGCAATGTTCCACAGATTAACTAACCTCTGACTAAAGAAGTTCCTCCTCATCTCTTTTCTAAAAGAGCGCCCATTAATTCTGACCTCTGGTCCTAGACTATCCCACCAGTGGAAACTTCCTTTCCACATCCACTCTATCTATGCATTTCATTATTCTGTATATCACATTATTTCACTTGTGGATAACGATCTAGTTGTAGGAACGTAGAACTACCTTCAATTTGATCTTGAGAATGGGTTATGAGACAATTACATGTTCGGTCAACAGGACACTGAATCAACTGAATGACTTGATCTCTTGGTTTCCAATTTAAAAAAAATTAGGCTGAGACACACGGTACGGCAGATGCTGGAATCTTGAGCAAAAAGGACAAAGTGCTGGAATAAGTCAGCAAGTCAGGCAGCATCGCTGGAGAACAAGGATAGGCACAGTTTCGGGTTGGGACTCTTCTTCCGCTCAAAATTCGAAGGGCCGAATGGCCTCCTCCTGCACCTATTTTCTGTGTTTAAAATTTGGCTTCCCACTTGTGACAAACCAATGTACACAATATTCTCCGGCCACACTGTTTAGTCTGTGCTGCTCTGGAAACGATCAAGCAGCAACCATGATATCTTCACCACAAATCAATTGTAATTTTGGCTTTTAATATTTTTAACATTTATATTCCTCACCCCAATTGCTTTGCAAATGTGTTTCCTAACAAGGCTTCAAGCCATCCAATCTCCAATTCTTACCAAAAGTGCAGCTCACCTCTCTGACATTTTGCAGGGACTCGGGAGTGATGCTGAAATCCACAGGACTGGGTGTTAACCTGCCTTTCTGAGGCTTTAAAAAAATAAATTTATTAAAAATGCTTTAAAAACAGTTAATGTAACACGATTACAGCTCAAAACATGCAACCCTGTCCAATTATTTTTCAACATGCTTTCTCTCCAATACATTGGCTCTTATATATCTATTTTCCAACTATATTCTGCACCTTACACTTTGCTCTCTCTGTTGGACTGGATTGACTTGATTATATTTACGTATAGTATTATCTGAACCGATCGAATACTATGCCATACAAAGCTTTTCACTGTACCTCGGTACACATGACAATGGTAAACCAAAACTAATAAGTGTAGAATCATAAGGGCACATAATCAAAAATCACATGCAAAGATATTCCTATTTGTCCTTTTATTGAAATTGATCATTGTTTATATTTATTCTCTATGAAGAAGTTTACTGCCATATATTCAAAATTATCTCTCTCGCTCTCTCTGTCTCTCTCCCTTTTGCAGTTATTTGACTATTGAACAGTTTCCTTCCTTAGGTCCATAAATTCACTAAGTATATCATGTCAGAGAAGCCACAAATGAGAACCAGTGTCAATCTGCTACAGGTTCTACTCAGTTTAATTAAAGAAATCCAGATGAACGGTAAGCGCTGATTCTCCCTCTCTTGAGTTTTCAAAACAGACTCCACTTACCAACGAATGCAGAATAAATTCACAGCTCTTCATCAAGTCCTTTGCAAGGAGTGGACGTCGCACATCACACCGGAGTGTGTACTGAAAGAGGCACAAAGAAAATCACACTGGAGCATAATCACTTTAAAATAGGAAAAAAAAAATCTACCTTTGAGGGAGAGTGGTGTCCGTTATTGCCGATTGTCTACTATAATCGAGTAAGGGCTTTGCTCCAACCACCTAGTGGTCACTCTGTGAAAGAACAAGCTGTTTTCAAATACAACAGTACAAATACAAATTTAAATTTTGAACAGCTAAAAATAGTTTTTTGTTCCTGCCTGCCAAAAATATAATGGCCGTTTGTTTCGAAACACATATGCTAACAGTGTTGCTCGAAGCGATTGCTTATCTATGTTAATGCTTTGTCAATGTCAATGGCTTGTCAATATTCCAGTATAACTGGCAGCCTGTTAAAGAGACAGTCTTCTATAACCAAAATCCAATATATTAAGGTCTGTAACAAGGGTTTAATGCATCTCCAAACTGAAAAAAATCAAATATTTTCAAAACACCTGGTCTTCTGGATGTTAAACAGCACCCCATATGTTTCAACAAATAAACGTAAAATTCTACGGCACTATTTCTAAGAGATGAGTAATTATCCCTATTGCACTGGCCAATCTCAACTGCAAAGTATTTATCTGGCCATTCTATTTTTGAGATACCCAGCTGAGAGTATACTACCTACCTTGCCTCATGCGCTCAAATTTAATGAAACATAAATGGCTGTAAACTATTTCACAGCTCTGCTGAAGTTCATGGAAGTATAAACTGTCATGCGCTTTGAAATGTACAAAAAGAAATTTGGTTCATTTTAGCATCCATTTATTATCCTGCAACTCAGAACAGTAAATTGGTGTGCATCAATATGAATCAAAATAAACACAGAACAATGTTCTGAAGAAAAAGGGCACTCTTCACTTCCGTGTCCTTTTTTTTTGTTTGTTTATTTTTGTTAGAAGTACAGTAGTCTGGTACTTAAGTACCTAATACATAAATACATATTTTCATTCTTTTTTTTTTAATTTTATTTATTATAGACACAAAATAATAACCGAGTACATTATTTTACAATAGTGAAAATACATAATATTCATGATAAATTCATACTATTAATATTATTTATATTGTATTGTTCTTAATTATAAATTTCAAGGTTGTATATTTTATATAACTAAAAATACATGATACTAATAATACATTTATAATATTAGCAATATACTCATACTGTTAATAATCTTTGTTTTGTCTCTATTTTTTTAAGTATAAGGCCAAATTTTATGTTATTAATAATACAAAAAATTAGTAAAACTTTTATAATATTCATTATATTTTCGTAATGTTAACAATATTTGTATTGTCGCTGATTTTAAATTTAAAATTATTATACAATTGAAAATACACAATTTTATATAATTAAAAATATAAAGTACTAAAGATACTAATAATACTAATAATATTCTCATAAAGCTAATAATATTTATGTTTCGAACTGATATTAAGAGGTTAAGATAATGTGTTTCTATACTATTTTCTAATTTTTTATATAGATATAAGAAAATAGAAAAAAATAGAAAAAAGAATAAAGAATAAGAAAGGTTTGATGGAGAATAGAATATTCGTCATTAATCCGTCCTTATAGATATATTCATGATTTATTATATATATTTCTTCATCCATTCAAATATCCAGGCCTCAGTCAAGTCCTCGCGCCGAACCGTTATGACCCTGTAAATATTTAATATATGAAGACCAAATCCGTCTGAAGAGGTCTAACCTATCCATAAGGACAAGCCTCAATCTCTCCAAATGGAGTGTCTCCGACATTTCTGTATTCCACATTTTGATTGTTGGGAATGCAGGGCCTTTCCAAAATTTTAATATTAATTTTTTCCCAATTATTAAACAATAGTCAATGAAAGTTCTTTGATTCATTGTTATTAGTTGGTCAGTTTCAAATATTCCAAGTATAATTAACTTTGGGTCAGGAGTCATATTTATATTGACAACATTCGAAATTATCTTAAATATTTTCATTCCAAGTATTCTACAATTTTTATACAGTTAGTAAATGAATGTGACAAATTTGCTTCTGAGATTTGACATTTATCACATATAGGAGATATCTTTGGGAAAATATTATGTAATTTAGATTTAGAATAATGTAGTCTATGTAATATTTTAAACTGTATAAGAGAATGTTTAGCATTTAACGAGCAATGATGTATATGTCGTAGACTTTCATCCCATATTTCTGGTCTTATTATTTGGCCTAATTCCTTTTCCCAAGACTCTCTATATGTTTCTGTTGATGGGATATCATTTTCCAATAAAATATTATATATATATGATATCATTTTTTCCGTATTTGGATGTTTATTCAAGCATTCATCTAAAATTTCTGTTTTTCTATTTCTAAATTCGTGTATATTTGCAGAGACATAATTTCTAATTTGTAAATATCTAACATATTTTCATTCTTGTACAACTTCATACTTTTGGTTCAATAATAAAAGAACAGTGAGAGAAAAAAGAAATAAAGAGTGTCGGAATAGATAGACAAGCGAGTAGAAACAGAAAACAAAAGAAATAAAGGACAGAGATGAGAAGTTAAAAGATTGAAAGATAAGGAAAAAGTTTAAAAAAGTGAGATTAGGAGAGATCTACCCATCTCATATTTTTACCCATCCATCACCCAGTTCTAAACCATTTAATTTCTAAGGTTATGTTATGTTGCACCATATGCTTGTAAAAAGTTGATAAACGGAGACCAAATCTTTAAGAATTGGTCTACTTTGCCTAGTAAGAGGAATCTCATTTCTTCAAGATGTAGCGTTTCAGACACGTTTGAGATCCACATTTTGAATTCTTCCGTGTCCTTCAACTGAGCTCCAGAAACCCTTGGGGTACTTGCACCAGGAAGTAACAAACTAAAGGGGCTGTCCCACTGCTGCAACCTGATCCGCGAATTCTGGCGAGTTTGCCCTCGACTCATACTTGCAACATGGTCGACAGGAGGTCCTAGGAGGTCTTTGTAACTCTCTTTCATGCTCGAGAGTAGTCCCCGCGTACTCGGGGCCTCAGCTAGGTCGCGGCGTGTTTTTCAACGTTAAAAAATGCCTGCGAGTAAAAAGTCACCAGGAAAAAAAATCTATAGTTTTTTTACTCGTAGGTTTAGTCGAAGTAGGTCGGCATGTTATTCGTAGGTAATCGAGGGTAATCAAAGGTAGTCGTAGGTAGTCTTCTACATAGTCGAAGGGAGGTCGAAGGAGGCCGTCTTCACTCTCCACTATTCGGTGTCCAATTTTCCCGAAGCTAGTTTTCAACATAGTCGAAGGAGGTCTTCTACAGCCCCTTAACTTGGACATTAAATGCTCAACAAATTGTGAAGGGCAGGTAGTATGAGGTTGCCAAAGGGTGGGAGGGATTGAGGAGCCAGCCATTGAAAGCCAAGCAGGTGAAGAGAGGGATGTGGGCAAAGTACGAGATGTAGAGGAAAAGGAATGCCAAAGAACTGGTACACAATAAAAAGTCAAATGCAAGCCAAGATTTAACTATAGAAATGAATGGGCAGACAGAAGTACATTCAAGGGACAGAAAGTGACAATTTCTCATGCCATAAATTAATCGATCAGCTATCACACAATATTCTGCAATCCACCAATATAACGTACTGCCAGTTCCATCTTTCCTGCCTTACAGCACTTTATAAACATGGCGGCTTCAACTATGTTATTCTGCAATTTACATTTAATAAATTGTGGTAGAATATCATTCTCAGACTGTGACCTGTTAACACTTGTTATTCTTTCTCATATTGGTGCATTTCAATCTGCATTCATTTGACGTACTGATCTTTCCTCGAGTCATTTTTATGTGATGGGTGTGAAGTAGTCTTTGCTAACTTGCCTTCCCCATTCCCCCTCCCCATTCCCCCTCCCCATTCCCCATCCCCATTCCCCCCATCCCCCATCCCCCCCCCATTCCCCATCCCCCCCATCCCCCATTCCCCCATCCCCCCATTCCCCCCATTCCCCCCATTCCCCCCATCCCCCATCCCCCCATCCCCATTCACCCCATTCCCCCATCCCCCCATCCCCATTCCCCCATTCCCCCCCCATCCCCCCATTCCCCCCATTCCCCCTCCCCATTCCCCCATCCCCCCATCCCCATTCCCCCCATCCCCATTCCCCCATTCCCCCCATCCCCATTCCCCCATCCCCCCATCCCCATTCCCCCATCCCCCCATCCCCCCATCCCCCCATCCCCATCTCCCCCATCCCCCCTCCCCATTCCAAATCTCAGCACTTAAATCTTCAGCCCTTTATTGTGGGTCAAATGCAAAATGCCTGGGAACCAATTCATTGGAAGGGAACATTGGACAAGATGTTTCAGGTGTAATTAATCTGATTAGCATTCATTTACATCACTACTGCAAGCTATAATTACTCGAGAATGCAACAAGTGTAAAGCCACATGAAAGCAAACTAGAGTGGTGAATCTGTGGAATTCATTGTCAAGGCCAAGTCAATGGATATTTCTCAAGCAGAGATTGACACATTCTTGATTAGGAAGGTGTCACAGGGCTATGGGGCAAAGGCAGGAGAATGAAGTTGATAGGGAAAGACAGACCAGCCATAATTAAATGGAGTAATAGACTTGATGGGTCGAACAGCCTAATTTTGCTCCAAGAACATGAAGAAAGCCTGCACCACATCTACCTCTTTCCAGCCCCAATGAATCAGGATGAATGCTGACCTTGTAATAATACATGAAAGTAGACAAAAATACTCGAGAAACTCAGAGGGCGAGGCAGCATCTATGGAGCGAAGGAATAGGTGACGTTTCTGGTCGAGACCCTGCTTCAGACTGATGTGGGTTTGGGGGCGGGGCAGGGGAAGAAGAAAGGTAATAATACAAAGTAATAATATGTTGTGACTCAATGCTGAATGTGGCCCATTTATAAATCTCAACATTGCTTACCTACCTGTATATTAACAAAGACCCCATGGTATGTCTCATAGAGAACTTTACTGCCTTTTACTTTCAGTGGGAATTCAAAAGGGATCTCCGTCCGGCCACTTGGAAATTTTCCCGCCTTGGCTACTTCTATATTATTGCTGATAAGCTGGATAGGCTACAAGAGAAAACAAAAAATCAGAGTTAAAATTTCAAGATAAATTGAGCTAAAGGATTTTGATGGGATTAAAACAGGAAATATGTAGCCTGCCGTATAGACCTGGTACAAATCAGCCCTTTTGTTCCAGTACTTCATTTTGTTTAAATCTCAGCATGTCCATTGCTCACTGAACACAATTACCAATTATTGGTATCTCTTGCCAGATATTTCCAATTGTCTCTTGAATTTTAACGTGTGGATGTTTTTTGAAAGTCTTGCCTTCTGAAAGATTTAAGAATAACAGGGTACAATGTGAATGTTTGCGAAATTCCTGATCTGTCAAAATGCACTGGCCCATTGGTTGCTTTAGACAGTTTTTCCAATCACACAAAATATACACACGGTGCCTCAACTCTGGAAAGCACTTTCAAGAGCAGCTTTATGTTCCTAATTTCGGAGAGAATCTAATTGATTAGAACTGACAAATCATATTGTAGCAGAGGAGCTGATATAGAATGCAAAGTATTTTAGATGTCTTAGTGGAGCATTTCAAAGTAAAATGCCCACATTTGTTGAATTTAGGAATAAGAGATGGGACATTATGCTGCAACTTTACAAAACATTGGTTAGGCAGCACCTGGAGGATTGTGCGGCAGTTCTAGTAACCACTCTGTCGGAACAACACCACTGCGATGGAGAGTGTGCAGAGGAGATTCATAATCCTGCTTGAATTGGAGGATTTTAGTTATGGGAAGAGGTTGAATAGACTCTGCTTGTTTTAACGTGGCTGAAGGATGACATGATAGACCGGGTGATGGTCAAAATCATTGTCCCATTCTCTCAGAAACCAAAAGCACGGAAATCTGAAGTGAGAGTATGGAGGCTTGAAGGCAATTTGAGGAGTAAGATTTCTCTTCCACCCCCCCCCAGTGATATCTCAATCTGCAATCCACTGCAAGAGGTGGTAGTGGAATCCAACACAATTTTACTTCGGAGTCACGTGAGTGACTACGTGAAGAAGCCCCACCAGGTGCATGCGCGTCATTACTTCGACGCATGTCGCATTGAACGGAGCTGGAGAGTGCAGCTCCACCAGTGGTAAGTAGAAAACCTCGCAGGTAAGTTTTAAAAACTTCCAGTGAGACTTAAGCTCAGTAAGGCTGGCTTGTGAGTCAGCAGGAGCCTGTTCAGCGGGAGGAGCAAGCATGGGCCACGCAGCATTGCGGTCCCATCGCAGCGATCGGCTAAATAGATAAGTGCGGTGCCGGTTCCGATACCGGTGGCCGTTATTCCGTAGTTAATACCCTCCAGCTGCTCTAGAGTCGTTCGGGCTGAGGCCACAACGATAGGTAAGCATACAAGGTCTGCTCTGAGTATATGTTACCAGATGCAGTTCCTTAGTTTGATGTGTATGATATGTGCATTATTAAACTTCATCCCTGCTCTGAGAAAACAAGCAGGTTAAATACAAAGGTTTGATTCTGGGGCCAGCAGAGGCAGAGAGATGGGTACAAAGTATACCCAATACAGCCACATCAACCCTTATATTGGGAGAACTGTGTAATACTGAGAGTAATATAAATATTCTGCAAGTAGAATGTGCCTGTCAGAATCTATAATTCTAAAAATGAACATATATGATTATGCACAAATACACAAGGAAATGTAAATAAAGTTAGTCTCCTCCAAGAGACTAGAAATGGAGAAAATGCTCCACACTTTATTCAGTCAAGGGTCCAAAGACCCAAAGATTCCCAGGCAGCCTCCAAAGGAGTTCCATACACTATGTATGGTGCCTGTAAAAAAAAAAATTAAAAAATGGGAATCTGACTCTCCAGTGCCTTCTTAGGTCTGGATGAGGTCTCCCTAGAGCAAGACTAAAATGCTCTAAACTTTAATCAGTCAAGGGTCCAAAGACCCAGAGATTCCCAGGCAGCCTCCGAAGGATTTCCATACACTGAGTATGGTGCCTGTTAAAAAAAAAAAAAAAATTAAATGGGAATCTGACTCTCCAGTGCCTTGTTTAGGTCTGGATGAGGTCTCCTAGAGCAAGACTCGGGCGTACCAGGGCAGGAGGAGACTGACCCTGAAGCTGGTGTCCCTACTTATGTGTATACACCAGAGCACAAGAGCCACGCTCCGGGTGTTCCTGATGTAACATCAAGTTTGCTATATCGGTATGGACTGGTGAGGCTATGGATGAGACCTGGCTGCCAACATTATTTGGTTTCTCACCTGCTCCAAGAAACTGTTATGACTGAAACAGTAAATATATTAACACCTGTCTATTGTGCCTCGCTCAGGGTGCCAACAGTAAACTCAGTAATTTGGGCACCCATGAGTGTTACGATGCGAGGGCAGGAAATATGTTTCCAGCATGTCCTCTAGCTGATATCAGTGGGCATCACTGCATTTGGGGAAGACATACATGGGTCGATAAATGTCCAAAACTTATAAGACAGGCTTGCGTTACTCTGCAGTGCCTATTCGAACCTAATTGTATGATGAAAATTGCCATTGGCCAACATTATACCCAAAAATGCAGGACTATGTAGGACAAACAATAACCAGATTATTATTGGTGAAAATCTGCCAAAACAATTCTAGTTCGATTATGGAGGTACAGTAACTTTATTCCATCACACATGGAACTTCTGGGGTACAACCTCTGGTTGGGTGTAAGATTACAATTGTTTTATAATGAATGATGCTGCATAATATTGATCGGTTTGGTGTTTGCTGCACCAGAAACTCGTCAGGTAGAAAATATATCCCAGACAGAAGAAGATGGGGGTTGCAGAATTATTCTGGACCTCACAAACTAAATTCATATGTTCAGTATAGGCATTTAATAAAGTACACCTTCAACACTGTAACACAGTTGTTATCACAAGGCTGCTATTTGGTTACTATAGACGTTAAAAAAAAAAGATACCTTATTATTCAGTACCAATGCATCATTATCGCAGGTACTTTAAGTTAATTCGATGGGTCAGTTGAGGCAATTTAAAGAATTACCTAATGGGTTAACTTCAGCTCTCAGGCTGTTCACATAATTATTGAAACCAGCACTGGTGTTACTGAGGGCTCAGAATCACATTGTAATGGCTTATCTAGAGGATATGTTAATTGTAAATGCCACTCAGGAGACAGCTGAAGAACTGGTTTCAGCAACCATAAGCCTATTGAAAGGCTAGGGTTCTGTCCATCCAACAACATCTAAGTTACAGCCATCCCAAACAATTGATTATTTGGGGTTTGTCATTAATTCAGTTCATATGTCAGTAACTTGCTAACAGATAAGGTTGGGGATATTACAAATGTGTGTACTTGTCTCGCTGAGAGACCTTATCCCTCCATCCAAGAAGTAGCTACGGGTATTGGTAAAGTGGTAGCAGCATTCCTGCTGTCGAGTTTGGACCTCTGCATTATCAAAGTCTGCTAAGAACCAGAGGACAAGCACTAAAAATATAAAGTAAAAAAAAATTTAAAGAAAAAAAAACCCCAGATAAATAAATAAATAAGAAAAAAGATAAATAAAAATAAAATAAAAAGCGTGCAAGTCATTTGATAGGTCCATGCAGTTACCAACTAAAGCTTTAGCTGAATTGCAATGGTGGATTCTCAATGTTGCACAAGCTACTAGAATATATTTTGGTTCGGCAACCTTCAGTGGTATTACAAACTGATGGGAGTGCTCTCGGATGGGGAGGTAAGGACTGTGTCACCAGTTGAGGTGGTGATGGACTGTCCAAGACGATTAGTTCTCCTAACACGTTATCAATTATTTGGAGTTATTGGGGGTGTTTTATGCATTGATAGCTTATTGTTCTACAATGAATGACTTACATGTTCAATTACAAGTAGACAATACCACAGCTGTGGGAGAGACAATATTGTGGCAGACAACAGATCACGAAAGTTCAATAACAATACAGACTGGATGTTAAATCCAAAAGTTCAAAAAGATTGTCAGTCGGTATGGGTACCAAATATTGATCTGTTTGCGTCCAGATTAAATCTCCAGTTGCCTAAATATGTCATAGGAGCCAGACCCAGGAGCAGTAGCGGTGGATGCATTCTCGCTACATTGGGGAAGTATAATCTTCTATGTTTCCCCATTTTGCCTGATTAGGCAATGTCTCACCAAAATAGAGCAAGACTCCGCCGCAGGCGTTTGGTGGTTCCAAACTGGTCAACTCGGCCATTGTTCCCATTGGTGCTCAGAATGATGACTCAGCCATTCATGACAATCCCCAGCTGCAGTAATTGTTGGTACATCCAGTACAGGAGAAGTCATCCATTACATGACCGTATTAATTGTTGATCTGCAGGTTCTCATGCACTGTCGGATAGGACAATGGATGTTATAACTGCAGCTTGGAGAGATAGCACTAAGAAACAATATATATCTCATATAAGGAAATGGGAAATCTTTTGTATACAGTCAGATATATTTTATCATACTGCAAACATATCGGATGTATTGGAGTTCCTTGCTATGTTGCAACTGAGATATAGTGCCATTAATAGTGCTCGGAGTACTTTGTCCTCCTATTTAGAACAAAATTCTGAACGACAATCTATCGGGTTCATCCGTTAATATCCCGATTTATGAGAGGAATTTTAATAAAATCCTACCAAACCCAGATATACAGAAATCTGGGATGTCAGTATAATTCTCACATTGCTTCGGCAGTGGGCTCCAATTACGTCACTGTCTTTTCAGAACTTAATATTTAAAGTGGTTATGCTCATGTCATTAGTATCAGCGCAATGAGTACAAACATTACAAATGTTGCGCTTAGATTGTATGCAGTTGTCTGTAGATAAAATTACTTTTTATGTCTATGATCTAAGCAAGCAAAGCAAGCCAGTGAAGGCTGGAACCAAGGTCATCTTTAAAGCATACCCTGTCGACCAAACATTGTGTGTGGTTAAGCATCTGACTCAATATATGAAAGTAACTAAGAGTCTCCGAGATTGTGCGACACCAATGCTCATTACCCACAAAAACAAAAAAAAACACAAAAAAGTGACAGTACAAACTATTCCAGATGGTTAAAACAGGTTCTGTATTTAGCTGGAGTTCACACTCGTGTTAAATCTCAACCCCACAAGGGCGGCATCAATGTCCGCGGCGAAGGCGCAGGACATGCCGCTCGACCAAATTCTAGATGCCGCAGGATGGTCTAAAGAAGTAACTTTCTAGATTTATGATAAACCTGTTGTCACAGAACCAGGGTTTGCACATGCTACGTTGTGTTCTGTTCAATTTGTTTGCTTTGTTTCATATCATTGTTTCATATCATTTGTTGTAATTTTACCCTGGGATAGAGGGGTTATTACTTTCCTTGTTATTATATTATTAACAAAGTTATTGAATAATTTGAAGCAATGTTCAATATATTATTTATTCACTACTGTGTCAACTGAAGCAGTGTGTCGTATGGAGTGAATCTACGGCATGAAAATCACAGAGCTTTAAAATCTTCACGTAGTCACTCACGTGACTCCGAAGTAAAATAGCAAGATTAAACGAGAACTTACCTGTTCGAAGTTTGATCTTTATTTTATGAGGAGTTACGATGAGGGATTACGTGCCCTCCGCTCCTGACCCTCATAATCTAAACGATCATCTGGTAGTTCTAGTCTTCTGTAAGCCTTACTATCTTACTTCGGCTATTGGTTTCTGTGTTTTTCACGCCGCTGCTTTGAAGTATGACACGCATGCACCTGGCGGAGCTTCTTCACGTAATCCCTCATCGTAACTCCTCATAAAATAAAGATCAAATTTCAAACAGGTAAGTTATCGTTTAATCTTACTATTATATTGCTTATGACACTTAAACAGAACAAATGGGATTAACAGAGATGGACAAATTGGTGAGCATGGACACAGTGGGCTGCAGGGCTCATTTCCATGATGTACAACTATGACATTCAGGAAACCGACAGTCCTGTGACAAAGAAACCTTGCCTGTCCAATTAACTATTTGTGCAGTAAAGAACTGCAGATGCTGGTTTAAATCGAAAGGACACAAAAACTGGAGTAACTCAGCGGGACAGGCAGCATCTCTGGAGAGAAGGAATGGCTGACGTTTCGGGTCGAGACCCTTCTTCAGACCCATTCTTTCTCTCCAGAGATACTGCCTGTCTCAATGAACTATTTGCCCTCACAAAGAAAACATTTGAAGCTGGTCACCTATATTTTAACAAACTGCTATTTGAAGAAACCATTAGAACCACCATTTAATTGGAGGGTTAACAAAATCAATTAATAGTGGCGCAGAGGGTAAAGCTGCTGCCTCACAGCACCAGAGACCCGGGTTCAATCCTGACCTTGGGTGTGTCTGTGTGGAATGTGCACCTTCTCCCTGTGACCGTAGGTTTTCTCCACGGGCTCGTTTCCTCCCACAACAAAGACGTGCGGGTTTTTAGGTTAATTGGCCACTGTAAATTGCCCCTCGTGTGCAGGGCGAGGATACGAAAGTGAGATAACATAGAACCAGCGTGAATAGGTGATCAATGGTTGGTATGGACCACGCTGCATCTCTAAACTGAACCAAACCATCTTCCCAAGAAAGGAGGATTACCAGGTTAAGTGTTGTGACAGTAATACGGATTTTAAAAATAGAAAGCAGTGGAGCAAGTCCTTTTTACAAAATCCAAACAGATTATCCACGTGGTGAGCTCGTTTAATAAAAGTGTAAAATAACATATAAACTTGACTTACTTTGACAGAATTGTAGAACGCTTCAAATACACCAACGCTCTTTGCACTGAGCTGGAGGCTCACAGCACCGTCCATGGTCAAGGTGATCCCTTGGTGCTGGATGGGTTCTTTGCTGGTTAAAATAACCACTCCAGACAGAGTTTCCTGTAACAAAAGTAATTATAGCTCAAGCAAACCCCAGTAGTGTATAGGTCAATCCACACAGTCCATCTAAGAACAGGTATTCCTTGATTTGTGACATGATTATGTCCCAGGAAAACATTTTGTAATGAGAAAACTCGCAACAAATGTTTTTGTGCCTTATTTCAATGCAAACACTGGAGAACGTTCCTATTGATGAGTTTAATCAGCCATCAGGTTGGAATACATTAGAAACAAGGTTTACAAATGCAGAGTGCTGGAGTAGCTCAGCGGATCAGGCAACATCTCAGGAGAACATGGATAGGTGATGTTTTGGGTTGTGACCCTTCTTCAGACTGATTGTTGGGGCAGGGATAAGGCCTCCTAACAGTCAGTCTGAATAAGGGTCCTGACCCGAAATGTAACCTATCCACGTTCTCCTGAGATGCTGCCTCGTCAAGTCAAGTCAATTTTATTTCTATAGCACATTTAATAATAACTCTCGTTGACCAAAGTGCTTTACGATAGAGCAGGTACTAACTTGCTACAAACAGTGGTACATAGATCAACAATACATACATAAATACATACAGCGCTCCCTCAGAGGACCTCAAGAAAGGCTCGACTAGAAATAAGTTTAAATTCTAGACTTAAAACAGTTGATCGACGGGGCAGTTCTGATGGGAAGATGGATGCTGTTCCATAGTCTAGGTGCTGGAACCGCAAAAGCGCGGTCGCCCCTGAGCTTATGCCTAGACCGCGGGATGGTCAGTAACCCCAAGTCTGCCGATCTGAGGGACCTGGAAGTGGTATGGTGGGTAAGCAGACTTTTGATGTAGGTGGGGGCAAGCCCGTTAAGGGCTTTGTAAACAAAAAGAAAGAGCTTGAAATTGATTTGGAACCACACTGGGTGCCAGTAGAGAGAGGCCAGAATTGGGGTCTCTTTTTCGGGTGCCCGTCAGGAGTCTCGCTGCGGCGTTTTGGACCAGTTGCAGGCGGGACAGGGATGATTGGCTGATGCCAGTGTAAAGGGAGTTGCAGTAATCAAGACGGGAGGAGATAAATGAGTGGATGATCTTTTCGAGGTCGTCAAATCGGAGGAAAGGTTTTATTTTTGCTATCGTACAAAGCTGGAAGCTAGCTTTTACCACCTATCCTGAAGCTAGCCTAGCCTGCTGACCTACTCCACACTGTGACTTCAAGTTGGAATACATTCATTTATAGTACTGAGATTGGGAAAAGGTTTTTTTCCCAATCTCAGTGTTCTTGATGGAATTTCAATCTCTCTCAAGGTGAAAATTTGTTTTCTTATTAGCTCATCCTTTGTGGCATCTATCACACCTTGGCCCATTATGTTCTGTGACCATTTGATTAACTTACCCAAAGACCTCATGGACACGTCACATTTGCTGACTAATCGCAACTCTGAACAAATATGCACCTGCATACAGGTAACCAAGGGTCTGGATGAATGTTGTGGGCTGTGCAAGAAAGTATCACATCAAGTACTTTACGAAGCGATTACGCAACTAGTTGCAACCTGCGTAAATATCACGGTGTTAAAGAAGGAACTGCAGATGTTGGAGAATCGAGGGTACACAAAAGGCTGGAGAAACTCAGCGGGTGCAGCAGCATTTAAAGAGCGAAGGAGATAGGCGATGTTTCGGGTCGAGACCCTTCTTATCACGGTGCTGCCATTCTAATGAATAGACATCCTATTGACACAGGTGTGTCAGTTCTGCAATTCAATTGCTGATCACATTGATACTGTCAATAGAAGACTGCTGTGCAATATCAATATGGATACCAAAGAAATAGTTGAAGGCAATGCTTCCTCATTATCGCTAATTCCGATCGAGTACCATATCTTTGAATACCGGTCTGAAGAAGGCTTTCGACCCAAAACGTCGCCCATTCCTTCGCTCCATAGATGCTGCCTCACCCGCTGAGTTTCTCCAGCATTCTTGTCTACCTTCATACCTTTTCTGAATATCCCTGTCCCTTCCCTCTTGTGCTTCCAATCCCCAGACAAACTTACCCTCACCTGGTTCTATTTAAATATGGCTACAATGAGTCTCGCTAAAATCATTGCCAAACACTGAGCTCCAGAATAGCATGTCACCATTGGACCTAATCTTTGTTAGCCATCTGATGTCCCCTTAGTGTGTCTTACTGCCTCCATACGTCATGAAGCAGAAAATACAAAGGCATATATTTATCCTGAACGAACCACTCTGGATAGAACAGTGGGTGCGATTCCTTTATACAATCACTTCAATGCCAGTTATTCTGGTACGGTGGACCAAGCAGCAGCAGAACCTGTGGCCTTGGGGGTGAGCTTACGATCTCCAGCAAACTCCCCCCACAAGGTTCCACTATCGCCTCCCCCACGTTCTCACCATTCCCATTACTCTGTTCCACTTCACCGTTCTTTCATATCAAATTACATAATCTCCCAGCTTCTGTCGCCATGACCACCCTTCCTTTCCGCCACCTGATTTAATCTACCAAAAAACCCTCCAGATCCAGTTCCATATATTGCTTGGCAGGTCTTACCTTGCACCTCACTATACTGGCCATTTCCCATCTGCTCATTCAGCCTGTTCGAAACATTGACTGCTCATTCCCTCCCTCCGCAAACGCTGCTTGGTCCGATGTGTTTCTCCAGCACATATTTTCTGCTCAGTATTAAGGTATCTTTGGAAAGTCTGACCCAAAAATCTATTATAGCTGGCTTCCAGCACTCTTTCTCCACCCCACCCTTCCCCATCTACAAATCACACTGAAGGGCCGCTGAGTTATTCCAGCACTTTGTGGCTTTTTAGTTGTAGACTAGCGTCTTCGGGGGGAGTGTGCAGATGGATGACTATGCTCGTTCTTGGTGCCTCTCGGTGTAAGAGAAGACAAGCAAGAATCTGCCGGAGCCTTTGGTCATCCTGCAGCTAATCTTTGCTGGAAAAAGTACTGCACCAGTGCCAAGTAATCCCAAAATTACAAATTTTCTTCAGTGTTTGCCATCATGGCCTTCATCAATGCAGAGGTTCTTCCATGGAACTGAACTCAATTTAATCTTTGTGACACCAGGGAAGATCGAGGGTTATGCCATTAAATATGGTAACAATTTTATTTGACAATTGAATTCTAAGCAGTCATATTCTGAAAAACCTGCCAATAATCTTATTTGATGAATTTTAAAAAGTCATCCATGAGCAACATTGCTAAATGATTTACAACATCCACCACTTATTTCCTCCAAGCCCTTGAGCTGCACGGTTTGCTAGCAAGTGCCACAATTTGTTGTTATCATTTTATCCTTAGATTATCATGTACTTGCATCACAGCAGGGACTAAGGCCCCATAGCAGAAGCGTCCACGTCGTGGGGCTAGAAACTGGAAGTATCCTGAGCTAATCCTGCTATCACCATCATTTATTGCGACAAGTGATGGCTTCCACTGAAGCTTGCATCCTTTTCAGAGCGGACGATGACAGCGAGGCCGACATTTGTAACAAGATGGACATGAAAAGAAGTAGAGCATGGGCAACTTCATTTCATTGGGTTTAAAGCACTTTGGGATGTGCAGTAGATATAGATACGTAAAGTATACTCAACAAGTTTGGAAACTTAAGCTATAAAGATTTGAAAGCCAAGAAAAATACAAAGTAGGATCCACAATATCAAAAGTGTAAGACTTTATCTCCTGTGATGCTAAACAATGGCACTGACACCATCACTGAACTGTGACATTGACACCATCACTGAACTGTGACATTGACACAGTGACAGGGGTTATGTGGAGAGGGCAGGAGAATTGGGTTAGGAAGGAGATAGATGAGCCATGATTGAATGGCAGAGCAGACTTGATGGGTTGAATGGCCTAATTCTGCTCCTATCACTTATGACATTTAAAATGGCCCCAAATTCTCAATTTATTTTGACTTAAATGTTCTCAGGTCAAAGAAACTAGGAATAAACTTGAAGGGAGGTTTGTGTGACTGAACTAGTTGCTTGCAATTCAAGTTAACTTTACTTTCATATTATCCTTCAGTCAGTATTAAAGAGAAACAAACAGTTTTTGGTGGTTGTATTTGCAATCTCATAACCTTTACCACCCTGTGTCTAGACAATGTTTGCTTGGTCATAAACATGTGTTTTTTTTAAATATGCTTTGGGCAAAGTTTCAAGAGCCAAAGTACTTACTTGGCTCCTCCAAACCATCCATTGGGATAATAACTGAACGCTTTCCCCGACGACCATTGACGTGAAACATTACAAATATGTTTACTCACTGCAAAACTCTTGCAAGTGCACCAGCTCTTGGCAGGGTCTCAAGCTGCCAGTTGCAATATAAAGCAAATGCACTTAGAACAAGAAGAGTAGAAACAAGACAGATGCTGGTTTATTTAAAAAAAATAAGAGCACAGTGCTAGACTAACTCGGGTCAGGCAGTATCTCTGGAGAATATGAATAGGTGACATTTTGGGTCGGAACCCTGCATCAGACTCAAGGATGCACAACTATTTGGACCAACTTTAACGACCCAAGGCATGACCCGAGCAGCAAGAGTCTTTCTAAGACCCAGAGATGCCAACCCTAAATTTAGTTCACAGTAACATTCAACCCATTTGTCAGTAACAAATGGGGGTAAAAGCATTTCTCTCAGTAACATGTTGCGACACCAGAAATATGTATGGCAACGACCCAAAATCTGCAACGCGCGTTGAATCCAACCTTCCTTTTTTCAACTAGTACTATATACAAACTCATTAAACACACATAAACATCCTTTAGTATACACATACACATAAACTCAATTGTCTAAATGACAATGCCGATGTTGGGGGAGTTCAGAACCAGGGGCCACAGTCTTTAGAATAAGGAGTAAGCCATTTAGAACGGAGACGAGGAAACACTTTTTCTCACAGAGAGTGGCGAGTCTGTGGAATTCTCTGCCTCATAGGGCGGTGGAGGCCGGTTCTCTGGGTGCTTTCAACAGAGAACTAGATAGGGCTCTTAAAGATAGCGGAGTCAGGGGATATGGGGAGAAGGCAGGAACGGGGTACTGATTGGGGATGATCAGCCGTGATCACAGTGAATGGTGGTGCTGGCTCAAAGGGCCTAATGGCCTCCTTCCTGCACCTATTGTCTATTGAAACATACAACACAGGCAATGAACCCTTAGCCCCACAATGCTAATGTTACCTCTGTTCCTTGCACATGAATGTCTTAACAGCCTTTTGACCATCTCTGTCTGTAGCATCATCCTGTACCCACCATCGCTCGTTCCCGTTCTCGCTCGTTCCCGTTCCGCCCTTCCCGCTGCACGTGTCCAACCGCCGCTCGTTCCCGCTCCCGCTCTTCCCGCTGCACGTGTCCAACCGCCGCTCGTTCCCCGCTCCCGCTCTTCCCGCTGCACGTGTCCAACCGCCGCTCGTTCCCGCTCCCGCCCTTTCCCGCTGCACGTGTCCGACCGCCGCTCGTTCCTGCCCTTCCCGCTGCACGTGTCCAACCGCCGCTCATTCCCGCTGCACGTGTCCCCACCGCCGCTCGTTCCCGCTCCCGCCCTTCCCGCTGCACGTGTCCAACCGCCGCTCATTCCCTCTCCCGCCCCCGCCCTTCCCCGTTTATTGTTTTGATTATTTTTCGTTCCCGCCCTTCTCCGTAACGACATGTTTGCCTGCCGGAACACCGTATTTAGGTTGTTTCGCCGGGACGAAATACGGCGAATCCGGGACAGTTGGTAACCCTGAAGACCACACATCAGGGCTCAGCACCACTGGCAGAAGTTGCTTTACAACCTTACAAGTAGTATTTACATACTTGGGATGCAGCAGATTTAATGCAGAACCTGGTAACCGTGAGGAAACCGGGGCGATTGTGCTTATGTGCGGGGATAGTGGTGCTGAGCTGTATGCAAAAACATGTATTTCGCTGTACCTGGTACACTTAGCAAAAACAAAACCACGGATTCTATTGGAAACTCGATGATTGGCAGAATTAATTATCAAATGTAGTACACATGAAAATTTGCAATTGACCAATCAACATTTTTTGAGATTTAAGACAAAAGGCCCAATGTCTTGGGTGTAATGTTGATGGGTTCACCCATTGCATTTTACACAATTGGCTCATGCTGGCTGACTAAATTTTCTATTGAGATTAACATGGCAATAACCAGAGAATCAATGTGCAGGAAGGAACTGCAGATGCTGGTTTCCACCGAAGATAGACACAAAATGCTGGAGTAACTCAGCGGGACGCGCAGTGTCTCTGGAGAGAAGGAATAGGTGACGTTTCGAGTCGCAACCCTTCAGACCAGAGAATCAAGTCGTGTTTCTCAAAGGATTGATTTTTGGTCACTTCCCATTTTTCATTCTCAAATCATGTGAAAAAACAGCACTAGTCTCCGCATGCACACTCATAACACCCAGTGATTCCTCTCTGAAGCCTTCCATTGCTCATAAATTAAGACTCCAAGCTCTGCCTTCCCCAAGTTCAAAATGTTCATCTTAACATTTACAATTGTTTCTAATGCATTCCTCGTCACTCTCCCTCATTTCACTCCCCATTAACATGGAAGCATCGTAAACTCAGGTGTCGATGTCTTAATTCACACTGTACTCAAGATCACCTATGCTCAGGCACACAGACTGTTAAAATGCAGTTAAAATTCTATCCTGGAGCTCAAATTCCTCCAAATCGCATTTACGGTGTCACAGTGGCACAGCAGTAGAGCTGTTGCCTTACGGTTCCAGGGATCTGGGTTTAAATCTGACTACAGGTCCTGTTTGGAGTTTCCACGTTCTCCCTGTAACCTAGGGGGTTTTCTTGGGTGCTCCAGTTTTCTCCCACATTCCAGAGGCGTGCAGATTTATAGGTTAAATTTGACTTCTGTAAATTGTCCCTCGTGTGTGGGATAATTGCTGGTTGGTGTGGAATCAGTGGAGGGATAATTGCTGGTTGGTGTGGAATCGATGGGCCGAAGGGCCCATTTCCATGCTGATTCTCTAAACTAAATTCCTTTATCCCCAAGATACTGAAATCTCTCCAATTTTCAAATTATGATCATATTGAACATTCATTCAAATAATGCCCGTTTCTTCATTTCCAATGCCTTAAGCATTAAAATGCTCTTCCTTAATTTCCCCACTTTTTTTTCTATTTCCATTACCAAAATATTGCTTAAATCCACCTCTTTGACCACGATTTTGGTCGTGATCTCTTCTATGATGACCAAAAGCCTGTTGCATTTTAGTCCTAGCACCATTCATCATTATTGTTTTCAGCCCGATTACTGTGTTGAAGCAGGCAGTCCTTGTGTTCAAGAGAGGAGTTGCCTGCAACAATTACAGCAGATGTATTGTTGCAATCAGGTCCATGGATCATTGGAAGAGTATCTCAGCTTTAAACACTTTTGTGGAAGGCAAAGAACAACAACCAAGTAAAATGCTGCCCTTACTTGAAGGAAAACATTGAAAACGCGACAATCACCCTCAGAAATAGAGTCCAAACCTGTGAATGGCCCACAGACCCCATCGTAAGGCACAGGCTCATTCAGGCAGAGACCACAACATGTCTACACCATGTATTATTCTGAACGTCTGCTACAGTGGACTCAGCAATTGTGCAATATGTGCAGAAATAATGTCTCAGGCAGCAACATAAAGCCAGATTGATGTTCCAGTCACAAATTTCCTCTCAGACGTGTAGTTTGCTCCTGGGTTTACTGGGAATTAAAATCAAAGGTCATTGTTTGGATATTATTGCTCCAAGTACAATTGGAAAGATATGGCTGAACATCAGAAACACTGATTTTGCCAGCAGGCCACAAGAAAAACGCCAATCATGCTAAGATCCAGAATTATCAGGTCAACTTTTGCGATGGGTCAGACTTGGACCATCAGAAATGGACGCTATTGCATTGAAACAAGCAACATGGCTTTGTGAACAATTTGCTCAGAGAACAGGCACCACATACTCAAATTCTCAGCACAAGTGTAAAGTTTAAATTCTAGTTGCTGCTGTGATGGCATGTGCATACCAGCAGAGTGCAGCAATGATATATTTAACAAATACTTCTAACTCGAAGCTTCACTCATTCACAACTTTCCAAGTATACTGGAGAAGAAGCAGTACAAGAAGGTGGTCAACATCTGTGAAATTACTAATGATACTTTGAATCCTATCACTGCTTGCTCAACAAAGAATTTGAGGAAACCACAGAATGGAAATGAGCTAGCCGTTCTTCTGGAGCATGGTCATTTCTTCTGGAGCATGGTGATTTCCCTCCACGGATGCTGCTGACCTGTTGTGATCCCCCAGCATTTTGTTTTTGGCTCAAGATTCCAGCATCTGCAGTCACGTGCCTCCACTCATCTAAAACACGGGCAGGGTCACTACTAGCCCCTTGCTAATGCTAACAACTTGATGCAAATTAATGGCACAAGTCCACAACTTCTGATCACTCTAATTTTGCACGATCCAGCCTAGCCCCAAAAGATAACCCAGATCCCTTTAGCGAGGTTGCAAAATTAAATACTTGAAAGTGTAACTGGGACTTCGTTAACATAGTTAGTTCCTCACGCGCAATTTTCAAAGCAACATTTGAGAAGACACAAGTTAAATGATACCTAGAAAGCAAGAAGGAGAAAGTTGAGTTCAAAAGGGACGTGACAACCCTAGGCTAGAGAGACAGACATCAGTGGTTGGGAAATTATTGGAGATAATTCTGAGGATAGGATCTACTCACAACTAGGACAGTCAACATGTGGAGGAGGTCATGTTTGACAAACTTGATTGAGTTTCTTCAGCACGTGACACGGATGATTGATAGCTGGGAGGACAGTGAGTGTTATAAACACGGACTTTAGTAAAGCTTTCAATAAGGTCCTGCATGGTTGTGTGATCCAGAAGACTAAGGCACATAGGATCCATTAAGACTTGTACTTTAGATTGGATTCAAAATTTATTTGCCACAGAAGACGGAGGATAGTAGCGTAGGGGTGTTATTCTGACCAGCAGTCTGTGACCAATTAGATTAATGCCCAGCACATTAACGCAATCACAAAGAAGCTCTACTTTGTTTAGAGGATTGAGGAGATTCATGTTGTTAAATACTCTACTGAACCTCTACAGGTATATAGTTGCATCAAGGCTCATTTCAAGCCCAGGCACAGAAGGCTGCAGGTGAAATTTAAGCTGAAACTTTTAATACCAAGTCATTGGTTAAGCAGGGACAAGGGAAACACAACAGGGACCAAAAGACATAGGAGCACAATTAAGCCATTTGGTTCAAGTCTACTCTGCCATTCCATCATGGCTGATCTACTTTTTTCTCTCAGCCTTCTTCTCATAACCTTTAACACCTTTACTAATCAAGACCCTATTAATCTTCGCTTTAAAAATACCAAATGTCTTGGCCAGCAAAGCCATCTGTGGCAATGAATTCCACAGATTCATGACCCTCTGGTGAAATAAATTTCTCCTCATTTCCATTCTAAAGGTATGTCCTTTTATTCTGAGTCTGTGACCTCTGGTTCTAGACTCTCTCATTAATGGAAACATCCTCTCCACGTCCACTCTATCTTGGCTTTCATTATCCAGTAGGTTTCAATGAAATCTCCCCTCTCATCCTTCTAACCCTCTGAGTCCAGGCCCAGAGCCAAACACTCCTTACATGTTAACCCAATCATTCCGGGGATCATTCTCGTGAATCTTCTCTGGACCCTCTCCAACGACAGCTCATCCTTCCTCGGATATGGGGCACAAAACTGCTCACAATATTCCAAATATGATCTTACCATTGCCTTCTAAAGCCTCATTCAAGTCTCCTTGAAATGAGATAGCATTGTATCTGCCATTCTTATCACCAACACAACCTGCAAATTAATCTTTTGGGAATCCTGCACCAGCACTCCCTAGTCACTTTGCACCTCCAACTTCTGAATCCTCTCCCCAGTTAGAAAATAGTCCATGCCTTTATTCCTTCTACCAAAGTACATGAGCATACACTTTGCTACGCTGTATTCCATTTGCCAATTCTTTGCCCATTCTGTCAATCTCTCCAAATCCTTCTGGAGACTCCCTGCTTCCTCTACACTACCTGCCACTCGGCCTATCTTCATATCATTGTGGCCACAACACCATCAATTCTATTTCTGATGGGGCAACAAGGACATGGGTAAAGGAACTAGTTTGAGGAAGTTTGGCACTGAGGCTGCTGGTCAAGGCCAGACGAAATGGCAGGAAGGAGGGGGTGCACAACAGACTAGGTAATCTGGGAAGGGGGGAAGCAGTCCTGCAACTTGATGGGACTGGCAAGGGTATGCCGCTCATCCTGCGCCTAGCCATCAGTGACAGGACAGTATATCTCTCATTTCCATCTCCCCAGACTCTTGTCTGAAGAAGGATCTCAACCCGAAACGTCACCTATTCCTTTTCCCCCAGAGATGCTGCCTGTCCTACAGAGTTACTCCAGCTTTTTGTGCCTATCTTCGATGTAAAGTTCATTCCTACACATGTTTAGGTATGTTACAAAACTTACCTTAAGCGGTGCTGAAGTTCTGTCACTGGCCGTGTGCGCGACTAGGTGCCTTTTAGGGGGGGGGGGGGGGGTGGGAGGGGCAGGGTTAAAATGCTGTTTTTCTCTTGCCATCCGGAATTATATTTTCTCGGAGTGCAAGCTATTTCTGGAGATGCGTTCCGACTGCCGGTAAGTGATTTAAAAAAAAAAAAAATTTTTAATCGCCCGACTATTTCAGCGCTGCAGTAAAATAAAAATTAGCTCCTAATGCTTTTTGTGAACGCCGACAAGGGGGGACGGATTTTACGTAAGGGACAGGTAAGTGAAAGATGTTTATTTTTTCATATAAACGCCACCGGTTCCTTGTTTAGATGACCTTAATCAAAATTTCATGTTGCGAAGCGGTTAATTTATTTCCCCATTAATGAACAGGCAGTGGTTTTTCCTGCCGTTTTAGGGTGTTTCATCGCAACGTTACCATTCATTGCGTCCAGGAAGAAGAAAAAAAACCCACTCGCTGGCTGTTTAAAATGCCCATTAATTTACGGGCATTATTTTTTTTTGTTAAACTCTTAATTCCTTCAATTTGGCCGTATATAATTTCATAACAATGAGATTTAATATCATGTTTATTGTATTCTTGGTGTGAAATATGGTGGGACACTTAGGCTTTTAAAAAATATGTTCATAGTTTAATTTAAGAAATGGATATAGTTGTTTGATCTAGTAATTGACCTTTTAGTATATATTGAAATTGGTTAAACGAACTAAGTTTTTGCTTTAAATTTCGGGTCATCCAAGTAAGATGTTTAATATTAGTTTCAGAATGCTTCAATCTATATAACTGAAGATTATCTTTCAGTTCAGTTCTCTTAATTTTTTAAGAAAGTTTTTGGGCGTTTGACTGTCCTCGATCACAACTCTTGTGTTGTGTTAAGTCCATGAAAAGCTAATTAGGGAAGACGATAGCTAAATTTTCGAGAGGGTATGAATTGGCCATAACTTTTTTAATACTGAAGATATGAAAGGGATTATTAGGTGTCAAATGAAATTATTTATGCTTTATATGATGTGGGTAAATGGCCATACTTGTTTTTTTTTTTTAAATCAAAATGTTGGTAACTTTGCTATGTTTCGTCTGTTCCACAGCCGAAATGTCCAAGGGGTGTAAGGTAGTTGTATGCTACTTTTTGGAAACGTTCTCCTCTTTTTTCCAACTGGAGTTATGCAACGTTTGCTTTTCGCATCTTTCATTAATTATGTTGCTCAATGTAACTCTATAACTCTCGTTGCCCCCCCCCCCCTACCCTGTCCTGGACAAGTGTGCAGGAAGGTTCTCGACCGGAACTTTACCCATTATTCCTTTCTTCACAGACAGATGCTGCCTGTCCGCTGAGTGAGTTTACTCAGCAATGTGTTTCTAACATTACAGTTCCTTCCAACAGGCCGGACAGCCGGAATCGGGGGAGGGGTAAAGAAACACCGACAGTCCCTGCTGCACTCACCTCCTCATGATACACCTTGTTAGCCCGCTTCAACTTGATATCGACCGCATCCGGACACTCCGAGGCCAAGCAGAGCGCGGCCACCAGCCCCGTCACGTGACGCCACCGGAGAGCCCTCTCTCCACCCGTAAGATGATGTGCAATCGCCGCTGTTCTCTCCCACCCGACATGTGATGAGCAATCGCTATGTTCCTCCGTCACGTGTCGTGCTCGATTTCCCTCGTCACGTGTTTAGCGTCTTCGCGCTCCCCTCCCCCCTCACGTAATTCACCGGCGCCTTCTCACACACACAGACGCAGCACCATCACGTGACGTGGTCCTCCCAGTCCTCCTGGGTCCACCCAGTCTCCTCCGGGTCCTCCCAGTGACTCGTGGCTATCCCGGCGTGCTGTGAGACTTGGCCACTCGATGAGTCTTTGGACCAAAAAGATCTTTGTTGTCGACGACCGGTCACTCGAGGAAGTGGACAAGCGATTCTTTTAGGATGATGTGATTTTGTGTTTTTAATTTATTCCGGGCGTTACCCGAGCATACCAGGGGGAAATTCTTATCCATTTAGCCGCAAACATTTTGAAGATTTCCAAAATCAACACCCCTGAAGAAAAAATATTTTGTTCAAAAGATTTAAGTCTATTTCCCTCATTTGCTTCTGTGTTGCAGTAACTAAAGAATTATAGAGAGTGATTTGAAGTGCAGAAAATAAGGATTTTGCCCAGAGTTAAAATTAAGCAACAAGTAGGAAATATTTGGAGGAGATCTTTAAAGGGGTTGCTAGAGTAGATGAGAATTGTTTAGTCACAGATCACAGTTATTTATATAAGCACATTTAAAAACAACTCTCGTTGACCAAAGTGTTTTACATTTGTTATAAGAATAGTATACACAAGCAGGCTACATACATATATACAAATAGACCTCGCTCAGAGGACGTCAGGACTGGAAAAGGCTTGGGCGAAACAGATACGTTTTAGAATAGACTTAAAGGAGAAGAGTCGATGATGGGAAGTTCTGATGGGGAGGGGGATCTGTTCCACAGTCTAGGAGCGCGACCGCAAAGGCTGCTGATCGCCCGAGCTTATGCCTAGACTTGCGGGATATTCTGCAAACCAAGTCGGCGGATCTGAAGGTACCTTGGAGGTTGGTGTAGTGGGTTGAGAAGATCTTTTATTGTTGGTGGGTGCAACGCCCAATTGAGGGCTTTTGTAGCCAAAGAAGAAGGGTCTCTATTGAAATTTATTCGGAACCACACAGGGAGCCAGTGGAGAGAGGCCAGGATGGGGTGATGTGGTCCTTTTTGGGTGCCCGTCAGGAGTCTCGCTGCGGCGTTTTGGACCAGTTGCAGGTGGGACATGGAAGATTGGCTGATGCCAGTGTAGAGGGAGTTGCAGTAATCTAGGCGGGAGGAGATAAATGTATGGATAATCTTTTCGAGGTCATCAAACTGGAGGAATTATTTTATTTTAGCTATCATCCGAAGCTGAAAGAAGCTAGCTTTTACTACGGCATTGACTTGTTTGTCAAATTTCAGTGCTGAGTCAAATATCACGCCAAGGTTTTTGATGTGGGGTTTGAGTAGTGGGGTAAGGCTTCCAAGGCCTTTAAGGAGATTTCAAATCATTGAGAAAATATGATTGCCAAAATCACTTGGATATCTTGCATCAGATATAAAAAACCTTAACACGGTTTTCCTCTCGCACAGCTGCAGCCTGATCTGGTTATTTCCAGCATTCTGTTTTGTTTCAGGTCTTCTACAATTGCTGTGTTCTGCCTCTAATCTTACATGCTCTTGTTCTTATTCTGTTTCTAACCCACCGCTTGTTCACACCACACTGCTTCATCTATTGGATAGGTATATGGACGGGAAGGGAATGGAGGGGTATGGTCTGAGTGCAGGTAGATGGGACTAGGGGAAAACAAATGATCGGCATGGACTGGAAGGGCCGAGAGGGCCTGTTTCCGTGCTGTAATTGTTATATGGTATATGTTATATGGTTATTAACTTAGATGGTTTCTGAAAAGGATTGAGTTCACTTTGTATGTCATCCTGCTTTTAATCTACCTGCCATTTGAGGTATTTCCCAACACTTGTCGATGTATTAATGTTGGAGGGGTGTGTTGGAGTCACATATGGTTAACTACTATCACTTTCTTGATCGGACTTGTGGTTTTACTAACTAACGCCTATTCCGTTGTCATGTATCTATAGGGGGGGTTGCAAGTAAGGTCATCGGGTCAAAGGGCGTGACGCATGGAGCTGCTCAATCCATGTGGGGGACATGGCGGCCTCGGTATACACTGTTAACACATGAAATGCGTACTTTCCTGTTTAAAAATGCCGAAATGATAATTTTTTGCACTGTAAATAATCGTGGGTGTTGTCATTGAAAGCGGGAACGTATCATGTTTAAACTGGTATTATCTCATGGTGTAGCGTCTTTTACAATCCGCAACTAATAGCCGCATTCATTGTCGTGTCCAGAGAGACCGCACCATCTCGATAAGCCTTCGTTAAATAAAGAGAACTCAAAGTCAGAGCAATTTGATTGCAATATTGTGGGGTTATTTTTTGGGGTGACTGAGCACTCAGAACCAAATGGTCTAGTATCTTTGATCTGAACTCGAGCACCAAGTAGGTATGTTACAAAACTTACCTTCAGCGGCGCTGCAGTTCTGTCACGGCCGTGTGCACGACTTTGGCGCCTTTGAGGGGGGGGGGGGGGGGAGGCGGGAGGTTAATCCCCAGGGATATTTCCTACTGTCCTGGATATATTTTCGCGGGGTGCAAGCTTTTTGCTGAAGAATTGTTCCGACGTCCGTCTGTGATTTTTATTTTTATTAATCGTTGGACAATTTCAGTGCTGGAGTAAAAATAATTTATCTTGCTTCAATGCATGACGCAGACATCGGGGGACGGATTTCACATACGGGGACAGGTAAAGGAAAAGCCGTTATTTTTGCTTCGAGTGTCACGTGTGTGGACTACGTGAAGAAGCCCGCCTGGCGTGGAACGGCATTACATCGACGGTGATGGCAAGTGCTGCAGAGCGCAGCTCCCTCGCCGCCCCGGTCTGACGGACGCAGGTAAGTGCATGAAATTTAGGGGACGTTCTAAAAAAGACGTTACGCTGGCTTGTAGAAACCAGCAAAATGAAAGTAAAATTCAAAAAAATCAGATTCACGCTGGCGTACTGATCAGCTTAAGATAATAAAAAAATTACAAATGGAGAAGTCTAGAGAAAGATTTTGCGGGTTAAAAAAGATCGTCCGGGGAGAAGCTAAAGAGTCGGGAAAGAGATTAGTGCGGATGCCGGTTCGATACGGTGGCGCTGATTCACCCGTTAGAGAGACTATAATTTCTCAAGAAACACAAACAACGGAGGAAAAATGTTCCTAGGAAAGTAAAAATGAAATCCGTGAGGCCCGTTGTTCTGATGGATGCTCTGATAATGAAAGTCCTCCGGATAATAAAGCTATATGACTTACTGGAAACATATGGAGAGAGTATCAAAATATTATTAGCAAGGGTCTCAAAGTACAGAACTTTCAAACTGACCCTGAGGGGTTGAATATCCAGAATAGGCTATGTGCCAAATTGGGAATTTTGAAACTCCAAACCCAGGATTAAGGTGGAGGGAAGTCTCATTTGAGAAGTTCCAGGGGTATCAGGGCGGCAAAAGTCAGACCTTAAAGTTGGTGATGTGGATGATGAGTGCCACCACAAATAATAAAAGAAAAGGCAAATGTGCCTGATATGCAAGAGATTTTTGCTATACCTGAAGGAAGTCGGTGAGGCTATGAAGAAAACCTAGCTGCCAGTATTAGATAGTATTCACCAACTTCAAGTTCTGTGATGGTCTGAAACTGGCAGAATTATATAAAACACCGGAAAAATTGCACCTAATGAAGGTACCTACGGTTTATCCGTCTATAGGAACCTTATGACATTAGTCATGAGAGGACAAGAATAGATTTCAAAGAATCTAAACTGAATTTCAGCTGCCATTACTGGTTTTTGGAAGCAAATTGGATGGGTTCAGAAATGTCAAAATCCCAAAGAGATTCATTGGGCTTATTGTTTGCAATTCCTTTTATGAATTAAATAGTATGAGGAATTTGCGATTCGGCCATATTTCATCCGAGATTTGCAGGACTGTGTCGATCATGTGGTTTGTTAAGCTCTGGTTATCTATTTGGAGAAAACCTGCCATAAACAAATAAGAGAAATGGAGAAGAGGCTAAATCTATTAGCTACATGGGACCTTTCGTTTTTGGACAATAAAAGGATTTTTTCGTCAAGAAGGGGGGGATTTGATTTTGGAAAACAGAGGCAGGAGAATATGGTAAAAGGAAAATATTACCATCCAACACAGCTATGTATTTACCCGTTTACGGAGGAGAAGGAGACCACCACGATCTTATGGAAAGGTACAAAACTTATTCTGTTCTTTAGAAAACGTGGACAAATCTCAGTTGAGGGAGGATTACAAATGTTTTATGTTCGATGAATGGTTTCATCAATCTGGACCGTTTATTTTACAACAGTTTCAGGAGCTTCAATAACATTAAAAGTAGGGTTAATTCTCCGGTACAATAAACCAGTTTATGGTTTCATGTTTTCTGCTATTGGGAAGCAGAAATTAATGTGGAATTGACATAATTGTTAAAAAAGGTGTTATGAAAAACTGTTGTGCATAAACACCAATTTGTGTCAAATATCTTTCAAGAAATAAAAAAAGATGGTGGTTTGCAGAATTTTTTCTGGACTAAAACTTTAATAAGTTGTCAGTATAACATTTCAAGATGGAAATGTTCAACACTGCTAGACATTTGATATCAGCAGGTTGTTATTTGGATTTTAACATTTAAGAGTTAAAATGGATAGGTATATGGATGTGAAGGGGAATGGTGGGGTATGGTCTGAGTTCAGGTAGATGGGCTAAGGGGGAAAACAAATGGTGGCACGGTCTGGGAAGGGCCGAGAGGCCTGTTTCCGTGCTGTTAAATTGGTATATGGTTACATTATTTAATGGGATGCGTACTCATTCAGTACCAATACATCGATTTTTTAGAAGGTATTAAAAATTTAATTGGTTGGGGAGCTGTGGCAATTTAAAAGCTTTACATATGGCTTACGTTCAGCTCAGGCTCTTTCCACCTAAAACTGTTGAAACCAGCTTTTTAGCGCAATTATGGCACAAAAGACATATTATGGCTTATTGGATGACATTTTAATTGTCTAATAATCAGGAATCAGCTGGAAATCAGTTTCTGCAACTAAAACTTTATTTGGAAAATTAGGAGATATTATTGATTCATCCATAAGTCTCAGCTGCAGCCAGATAAGTCAATTAACTATTTAGGGTTTGTGATCTACTTGATAACCAATGTTAGTAATTGGCCAACGGGGACAAGAATTGATGAAATTTTAACGGTTATGTTGGGGCTCATTTCACAAACCTTATCCTCATCGGGAAGTAGTGAGGTTTATTGGTAAACTAGTAGCAGCATTTCTGCAGTAGAATTTGGTCATACATTACCAAACCTTCAAAGAAAAAGGACAAATTACGAGCTCTAAAAAAGCGATAAGGCCATTTCAATAGACACGATGCAATTAACAAAAGAAGCTTTATTTGAATTGCAAATGGTGGATTGAAAATGTTCCACATGCTGCTAAAAAACATTTTAATACTGTAGCCTGAAGTATCTTTACAAACAGATGCAAGTGCTCTGGATGGGGGGGCGACCTTGATACATTTACCAGCTGTAGGGAGGTGGACTGTCCAAGAGGAAATGTTTCTCCCAAACATATGGTATTAATTATTTGGAGTTATTGGAGGGCATTTTTGGATTAAAAGCTATTCTCAAAAAGGAATCTGCATGTACAGATACAATTAGACAATTAAAACAGCTGTTGATATATTAATCTCATGGTGGGAGTAAGATCAGGTATTCCATGTGAATTGTCTAGGTCAATCAGATTGGAATGGTGTGTATAACACCAAATTTGGATTTCAGCCAAGTTATAATCCCAGGTAAAGAAATGCGGGGTGTCAGACAACAGGTCAAGGGTGTTAAAGGACAACACAGAATGGATGTTAACACAGTTAGTTTTCAGTAAAATTGTGATTCGTAAGGGGGTTACCAGCATAGATCTGCTTGCATCAAGATTAAATCATCAATTGCCAAATATGTGGCTTGGGGAACCCGATCAGAATGCGTAGCAGTAATGCTTTTTCACTACATTGGGGGATATGTTCTTGATGATTTCCATCCTTTTGCTCTGGTTCGGCATTGTCTGATGAAAATAGAACAAGATTCTGCCACAGGACTATTGCGTGATTCCAATTGGCCGACCAACAGGTTCCCGTTGATGTTTTTATAATATGATTAAGCAAACCATATATGTCAATTCTCTAGCAAGCAGTGAATTGTTAATAAAACAGTACATAAGAAATTCATCCATTAGATGTTTATATGAATTGTTAATCTGCTGGGGGTTTTGACCAAGGGTTTTGGATTGTGGATAGAAACTGTGGATGTTATAGTCTCATCATGGCGAGATAGCATCGAGACCAATATATCACACTATAAATGAAATGGGAAGTTTTTGTAGGCAATCAATATATCTTATCTATCTGTGAACATTTCAAAACGTATTGTTTATTGGAGTTCCTTGTGAGTAGCATTTTGAGCAGCACTTAAGTTTATAGTGCATTAATAGTGGGTGTAGTGCTTTATCATCCTATTTAGGACAAATTTCTGACCATGAATCTATTGGATCTCATCCTTTAATATTCAGATTTATGACGGAATCTTTAACAAAAAACACCCAAAAACCAAGATATACAGAAATTTGGGGATGTCATGCATTGTACTTACTTGACTTAGGCAATGGACTCCATCGAAGTTATATCAGGAAAAGTTAAACATTTCAATTTTAGTAATGCTTAATTGGCATTGGTTTCAGACAAGAGTGCAAACAATTACAAATGCTACGTTTAGATGTATGCTTGTGGCTTCAGATAAAATTGTGTTATACGTTACGATCTGATCAAACAACGCAGACCAGGGAGTACTGGAGCGAAGGTAATGTTTCAAGCTTACCCTATTGATCCAAACGTTATGTGTAGTTAGAGACACTTGACTCAATATATAAAAGTTAACCAAGACTTTCGAGGTGGATGAAAAAGCGTTATGATTACGCATAAGAAACCACACACAAAAGCATCAGTACAAAACAATTTCAAGGGTTGGTGAAAACACAGGTGTACTTTAAGCAGGAGTAGACATTGATGTGTTTAAATCTCACTCCACCAGGGCAGCAGCTACCGTCTGCGGCGAAGTTACAGACGTACCACTCGAACCACATTTAGAAACCGCAGGGTGGTGTAAAAGTAAAAACATTTTTCAAAGTTCTACGATTAAAACTGTTCTCACAATGACAGGCTTTGGACCAGCTGTGTTGGGTTCACTATAATCACTGCTTTGTTTCGCTATCAATTTTAATATTATGTTATCACTTTATTCTATCTTTTATCACATTGTAATGATTCCGTCTGAGTAAAAAGGGGGTTATTATATGTTTCTTTTATCTAAAAAGATTTATGGAAAGAAACTAAAACTGATCTGGTAAAAGGTTATTTACTCATGTATGTGTTGACATTGCGGGACGGTTCATAGGAATGACTCTACGGGACATAAAAACACAGAAGCTTTCAAATTTACAGTAGTCACTCACGTGACTCCGAAGTAAATAGTAAGATTAAACGAGAACTTACAGTTCGAAGTTTGATCGGTATTTTATGAGGAGTAACGATGAGGGATTACGTTGCCCTTCACTACCGTCTTAATAAATGATCATCTGGGTAGTTTCTAAAATCTATGTTGAGCCTTACTATCTTTACTCCGGCTATTATGTTCTGTGTTTTTCATGTCGCTGCTTTGGAAGTATAGCCGTTCCAGCGCCCCAGGCGGGTAGGGCTTCTTCACGTAATTCCCTCATCGTTACTTTCTAAAATAACAATCAAACTTCGAACTGGTATAAAGTTCTCGTTTAAATCTTAACTATTTAATTAAACGTTGATTCTTAGGATGCCCTTTAATCCAAACTTTACGTGCGTAAAAGGTGACTTAGGCCCCACAACGGACGGCAGTATTTTTCTGCCGATATCAGGTTTATAAATTACGCAACCGCAACGTTCCAATCGATCGCGTTTACACAAAATTCCCACTTGCAAGATGAATTAAATTGCACATTAATTACGGGAAATTAAACACTAATTCCTTCCATTTGGCCTATGAGATTAATGACAATGAGATTTAAAAATCATGTTATATTGTGAATTCTTGTGTGAATGTTATTTGGACACTTAGGCTATTTAAAATTGTTAATCTTTTCTTAAGAAATGGATAGATGTTTAGATCTAGTAATTGAATTTTGTAATTAGCTACAATTGGGTAACTAATTAATTATATGCTTTAATTTCAGGAATTTTCTCAATTCTGTTAACCCCTGCTGTCTCCTCCCCCTCCCACCTCTCCCTCCGCCCTCGGGCCCTGGCATTCCCTCTATCTCTGTCTCCCTCCCCCACCCTAGTCGCACTAGCTTCTCATTTTCACACCACAAACAGCTTACAATGGCTTACCTTCCTCCCACCCAAAGTCTGAAGAAGGGTCTCGACCCAAAACGTCGCCTATCTCCTTCGCTCCTTTGATGCTGCTGCACCCGCTGAGTTTCTCCAGCTTTTTGTGTAACCCTAAGATTGTTTCATATTTGTTTCAGAATACTTCAATCTATAATAACTGAGCATTTCTTTCAGTTCTCTTAATTTTTAAGAAAGTTATGGGCTTTTGACTGTCCTCGATCACAGCTTTTGTGTTCAGTCAATGGAAAAGCAAACAAGATGCTAATTTCCGAGAATGAAAATGGCCATAACTTTTTTAATACTGAAGATTACTGAAATACTGAAAGTGAATTAGGTGTCAAATTAAACTTATTTTTATGCTGTATCTGATGGGATAAATTGCAGACTTGATTTTTCAAATCTCAAAATGTTGTAACATTGCTACACCAAGGTGTAAGCGGCCGAAGGAGCGCATCCCTCGGGACAGCCCCCACTCCCCCCTCGGGGTCAGCACTGTCGGGCCACGGACGCCCTCTGCCCCGTCTCCCCCTGTGGGCAGCAATGTCAGGGGCTGTGGGTCGGCTGCGCCCACACACGGAGGCCGAGTGGAGCGGGGCAGGGTGGAGCGAGGCCAGGTGGAGTGGGTCCGCGGCTCTGGGCAACGTCAGCTGCAGCAAAGTTGGAGATGGTCTGCTCCCTCCTCCCACCCAAAGTCACTGACCCCGCTGCACCGACACCCCGATCTCTTCCTCCCCCAACTGCCCCCTCCTTCCCCCCACCCCCGGCTGCGGGTATAGACGGCCCAGGGTCCACGAGTGTGATTTGGACGAGGGAATTGAATGCAACATCTCCAAGTTTGCGGATGACACTAAGCTGGGGGGTAGTGTTAGGTGTGAGGAGGATGCTAGGAGGCTGCAGGATGACTTGGATAGGCTGGGTGAGTGGGCAAATGCATGGCAGATGCAGTATAATGTGGATAAATGTGAGGTTATCCACTTTGGTGGCAAAAACAGGAGGGTAGACTTATCTTAATGGTGGCAAATTAGGAAAAGGGGAGATGCAACGATACCTGGGTGTCATGGTACACCTATCATTGAAAGTAGGCATGCAGGTGCAGCAGGCAGTGAAGAAAGTAAATAGTATGTTAGCATTCATAGCGAAAGGATTTGAGTATAGGAGCAGGGAGGTTCTACTGCAGTTATACAGGGTTTTGGTGAGACCACACCTGGAGTATTGCATACAGTTTTGGTCTCCAAATCTGAGAAAAGACATTCTTACCATAGAGGGGGTACAGAGAAGGTTCACCAGACTGATTCCTAGGATGTCAGGACGTTCATATGAGGAAAGACTGGATAGACTTGGCTTGGACTCGCTAGAATTTAGAAGACTGAGGGGGGATCTTATAGAAACTTACAAAATTCTTAAGTGGATGGATAGGCTATATGCAGGAAGATTGTTCCCGATGTTGGTCCAGACCAAGGGGTCACAGTCTAAGGATAGGGGGGAATTCCTTTAGGACCGAAATGAAGAAAACATTTTTCACACAGAGAGTGGTGAGTCTCTGGAATTATCTGACACAGAAGGTAGTTGAGGCCAGTTCATTGGCTATATTTAAGAGGGAGTTAGATGTGGCCCTTGTGGCTAAAGGGATCAGGGGGTATGGAGAGAAGGCAGGTACAGGATACTGAGTTGAATGATCAGCCATGATCATATTGAATGGCGGTGCAGGCTCGAAGGGCCGAATGGCCTACTCCTGCACCTATTTTCTATTTTTCTATGACTAGTTCATTAACCAAAGGAGGTGAAAAACAATTCTAAACATGAGGAAAATATTGAATATAAAAATATTCTGAAGAAGGGTCTTGACCCAAAACATCACCCATTCCTTCTACCCAGAGATGCTGCCTGTCCCACTGAGTTACTCCAGCATGTTGTGTCTATCTTCGGTTTAAACCAGCATCTGCTGTTCCTTCTTACACAAGAAAATACATAGCACATATTTCAAATTTTGCATACACTGCAAAATCACAAATTTAACCTACTTATTTTGTTATCTTGCAAATAATCAAGAGGAAATAATCACTTGGAAACACTTTTTCACTTTATGTGCACTATCTCGGAGATACAGACCAGTGTGTGGTTTGCTTCAACAATCCTCCATGCAAATTATTAGGCAAATTAAATAGGGAGAGGCTCCTCATATTTCGCTTGGGTAGTTTACACCCCAGCGGTACGAACATTGACCTCCAATTTTAGGTAGTCCATGCTTTCTCTTTCTTTCCCCTCCCCTTCCCAGCTCTCCCTCAGCCCACTGTCTCCTCTTCTTCCTGTCCCCACCCCCACATCAGTCTGAAGAAGGGTCTCGACCCGAAACGCCGCCTATTTTTACGGACATTTTCAACCTCTCACTTCTGAGGTTTGAGGTTCCCACCTGCTTTAAAAGGGCATCAATAATACTGGTGCCCAAGAAGAGCAAGGTGGCGTGCCTCAATGACCATCGACCTGTGGCACTAATGTCTGTGGTGATGAAGTGCTTTGAGAGGCTGATCCTACCTCGACAAAAACCTGGACCCACTGCAGTTCGCTTACCGCCACAACAGATCAATGGTGGATGCGATCTCACTGGCTCTCCACTCTGCTCTGGACCACTTGGACAACAAAAATTCGTATGTCAGGCTGTTATTCATTGACTACAGCTCGCCATTAAATACCATCATCCCCTCCAAGCTGGTTACCAAGCTCTCAGATCTAGGTCTCTGCGCATCCCTCTGCAATTGCATCCTCGACTTCCTCATTCACAGACCACAGTCTGTCCGTATTGGTGGAAATGTGTCATCCTTGATAACAATCAGCACGGGAGCACCTCAAGGCTGCATGCTCAGTCCCCTGCTGTACTCTCTCTATACTCATGATTATGTAGCTGGACATAGTTCAAACTCCATCATCAAGTTCACCGATGACACCACTGTTGTGGGACGTATCACTGATGATGACGAGTCAGAGTATAGAAGTGAGATCGACCGATTGACCATATGGTGCCAGCACAATAACCTGGCTCTCAACACCAGCAAAACCAAGGAACTGATTGTGGACTTTAGAAGAGGTAGGATGGGGACCCACAGTCCCGTTTATATCAACGGGTCGATGGTGGAAAGGGTCAAGAACTTCAAATTCCTGGGCGTGCATATTTCTGTAGATCTCTCCTGGTCCCAGAACACTGATGCAATCATAAAGAAAGCACATAAGCACCTCTACTTCCTGAGAAGATTACGGAGAGTCGGTATGTCAAGGAGGATTCTCTCTAACTTCTACAGGTGCACAGTAGAGAGCATGCTGACCTGATGCATCGTGGGGCGGAAAAGGCTGCAAAAAGTTGTGAACACTGTCCAGACCATCATCGGCTCTGACATCCCTACCATCGAGGGGATCTATCGCAGTCGCTGCCTCAAAAAGGCTGCCAGCATCATCAAGGACCCACACATCCTGGCCATACACTCATCTCTCTGCTGCCATCAGGTAGAAGGTACAGGAGCCTGAAATGTGCAACATCCAGGTTCAGGTTCAGGAACAGGAACAGCCTATTGCATTTTATTAGTTTATTTATTTATGTGTGTGTGTGTGTGTGTGTGTGTGTGTGTGTGTGTGTTCTATGGTACATGGACACTCTGATCTGCTCTGTATTTATGCCTACAATATTCTGTTGTGCTGCAGGAAGCAAGAATTTCATTGTCCTATCTTGGACACATGACAATAAACTCTCTTGACTTGACTATTTTCTTAGCTCCATAGGGGTGGAAGATTACAACCTTCACGTGGTCCGCCCTGTTTCGACTAATGCAATCAACTGGACGTGCACAAACAGAAGATCAAATAGAACAAGTTGTCCTACAACTTTAGGCTGCGCTCGCCACACGAAAGAAGAAGTTATCTCTATAGATGCTGCCTCACCTGCTGAGTTTCTCCAGCATTTTTGTCTACCTTCGATTTTCCAGCATCTGCAGTTCCTTCTTAAAAATTAAATAGGCTTTGCACTTTTAACAGGGTTATTCAAAACACAAGATTGTTATCCAAAACAAAAAAATCTGTTTTTGCAAAAGCTTGGTTGCATGGCATTTAATAATATGCATTCAATTTTGATGGTCTCATGGTTATTGATGCACATTACATCATTAACCATATATATGATGGCCAGAAAACCAAAAGATCAGTCTATTTGCTTAATTATCTTCAGTCACACACAGGTTTGATTACAACAGTTGTCTCGTGCATTTGGGAAAGGGCAGTCCTAAGAGTGAGAAATATTGTAGGCATACAATAGTCTAAAGAATCTGCTGTGACTAGTTTGCCATAGCAATGTTCAATATGGTCAATTCACTGCTGACAAGAAAGGTTCTCTGAAAGTGCCACAACTCTTGACTTAGCCATATGAACAGCAAAATCTTTAACTTCACATTTCCTTAATAATTCATTTATCCTTGACACATGAAGATGTTAAACAATTTAAATCTTTGTCAAAATTTGACCTGATGACCAAATGTTATATTCATATAATCAATAATAAATTACCTCTGCAACATAGAGAATGTATCAATAAATAAGAAACGTACTTGCCTACTGGTTACTTTCATATTTAGATAACTTGGTCTATTACTTAGGAGGAATAGATAACGTTTTAGATGTTTGAAATCCCAGTTGCCTGTCATTCTTGCAGCCTGAATAATGCCATATTCTGTGTATTCAGAAAGCAAAAGAGTTCCTGGCCCTTCATCCATTATTTGAGAAACTTCTCATTAACAATTGACTGTACATCATTCCTTTGCTGCTGCTCCTTGCCTACCTAATGCCGAGGGAACAGGCAAGTTGGAGTACTTCTTCTTATGGATCATGGAAGGCAACTCGCTGTCAACTTATCAAAAGGAATTAATAATGGGCAATAAATGCTGGTTTTATAGGCATCATCTACATCTTGAGAATGAACAAAAAAAGGGCTCATTTTTCTGGTCTTGGGTCCATATCAAAACCAGATGAGACCAGTGGGGTTGTTTGCTTCAGCTATCTACTTTTCTAACTTGGTTTATTACCAGAATAACCCTGGAAATGAAGAATCTAGTATTCCTGAAGACTTTGGCTGAAGACTATACCTGAAGAGAGCACTGGATTGTAGGCAAAGGAAACAACATATTTATTTTTTAATAGGGAGAGAACGAGGGTTGAGCCATGGAGAGAATTCACATTTTAGTTTCAGCACTAAATTAGAAAAAAAGTTATGAAAATTGCAATTGAAAATTGACTGACATCCAGTCTGGCATGCAATAAGAAATCTAATTTTTCATTTTCATTTGTAACTAACAAATCTATAATTTTTGCTGGGTTTAGTTCTGCTTTTTTGAGACGAAACGGTGCTGAAGTTTGTTGTGCCCAATTTGGCTGCAATGTTTCCTACAATCTGCTTTTGGTTTCAGGATTCAGCTGCAGCTCTATCCCTGCATTTCACAGCTTTAACATGTCCCAATGTTTATTTCCCTCTCTAACTACTTCAAATTATTCTGTAAACCTGACAGCTTCATAAACATTGGAACCACACGGGCAACTGCATCAGAGACATTCCCTTTGTTCAATTCCCCATCCCAATCATTCCAATTTTACTTCGGAGTCACGTGAGTGACTACGTGAAGAACCCGCCTGGCGCTGGCAAACGGCATTACGTCGACGCTGACGGCAGAAGCAGGAGCTGCACAGACAGCTCCTCGACAGCGGTAGGTTCGGAACCGGCAGGTAAGTGCTGTTGAAAACATTTTTTAGGACTAGAAAACTCAGTGCCTGGTGGAAACCAGGATTTTAAAGGTTTTAAAAACTAACTAAAAGTTTAAATTGAACAGATATACTCTGTTAAAATAACGGAGTTTTAAAAAGAACGTCCCAGGGGAATACCCAGGATCGGACGAGAGATTAATTACGGGGCCGGTTCCGATACTGGTACCGTTTTAAAAATACGGTAGAAAGGTTTAAATGCTCCACAATTTTGGCAGGATATTTTAAAAGTCAGAAAGACTGTATTTAAAAAAAAAGTTAATAAAATTCGCGATATGGAGAAAGTACTCCATAATATAAAAAGAGACTAGGTCACAGTACCCAAACAGTTCCCCAAAAAAACCCTGAGGGGCTTGAATGTACTAAAGACCAGGGTCACAGTACCCAAACAGTTCCCAAAAAAGACCCTGAGAGGGCTTGAATATACAAAATATGGCTATGTGCCAAATTGAGAAATAAAAAACTCTGACCCTGGATAGGGTGAGGAAGTCTCTTTGGATATAATTCCAAGTGGATCAGGGCTGCAAAAGACAGACCCTGCAAGTGTGATGTGAATTATGAATGCACACCACAAATAAAATAAAAATAAAAGTGAGGCCAGGTGTGCCTGAGATAGCAAAAGTTTTTGCTATATCTAAAGGAAGTGGTGAGGCTATGGAAAAACCAGCTGCCTACATTAATTATATGGTATCTCACCAAACTTCAAGAATACGATAAAAACTTTATGTTTTTATTTAAATATCAATGTTAATCCATTTATAAATATCCATGTCTCAATATATGAGATATAAGAAATACAATTTCAAAGTTTCAAAATGGTGCAAATATTAATACTTGCAATATAAAATAAATTGCCATTAGTTTGGAGCTTAATAGGAAGAAATATATATAATTTTACCGAATCTGCATCATAGGGTTGCAGATTAATACAAATCAGGATATATTAAACTCCTGATTATTATAGAATACCTGCCTTATGATAAATCAAAGATATTAATTACAAAAGAACAGACCACTGATCTTTAAACTTGGGAAGGAAAACTATGATCCAATAAAATTTTGATTATGGATCAAAACAAAGACAAAGATCTTTTATCTTACGGTGAAAAAACTATGATCCAATGGAAAAAATTGATGATGGATCAAAATAAAGGCAGAAGTGGTATTATCCAAACATAACCTTATCTTAACCTATATAATTGGGGAAAAGAAGGCTTGATGTACGTTGAAGAGGTGCAAACATCTGGTTACAAAATAAGTCATGAAATCTCCAATTATGGGGATTACAGTGTTATTATGATGGTTAAAAACTTAATATAACTAAGGAGGATTGGTTCACCTGTATAAGGGGAAAACTGATTTCAGGTTTGCACTCAAAAGTAAATTTTAAAAAGAAGGGGAACGTACATGTATATTATAAAATTACCTTAGTGTAAAGATTCATGGTATAAACCATACAATAATATCATTATTTACACTTTCACAGTGTAAGAAAATAGAAACATCTAGAACATGGAAAACTGTTGTGATTAACAAAGTGTTAATCAATATTACAGGTGCTTGAAATTATTAAAGTGGGTCAAGCTGTGCAAGTTAAAACTTGTCCAACATCAATCAGTTTAAGTTGTTAAACTGAACACTGAAGGAACAATATACTGATAAAAGATCAGCACTTGCACTAATGAGGTACATGGTATGGGTTATGTCGATTACATTTAAATTAGAAGAGATAAAGAGCAGCTGCAAATTAGTGCCTGCCATTACAAACCTGGTGGAAGGTAGGACTTGACCTGAGAGGCCCACAGGAGCCGTTGGAGGAAGTGAAGGAGGGGGAGGAGCGACACCCGACCGGTAGGTTTAAAATCTAGCGCGGGGCTTGTTTTCCAGAGGCCCACAGAGCCGTTGGAGAAGTGAAGGAGGGGGAGAGCGACACCGACCGGTAGGTTTAAATCTAGCGCGGGGCTTGTTTTCCAGAGGCCCACAGGAGCCGTTGGAGGAAGTGAAGGAGGGGGAGGAGCGACACCCGACCGGTAGGTTTAAAATCTAGCGCGGGCTTGTTTTTCCCAGAGGCCCACAGGAGCCGTTTGGAGGAAGTGAAGGAGGGGGGAGGAGCGACACCCGACCGGTAGGTTTAAAATCTAGCGCGGGGCTTGTTTTCCAGAGGCCCACAGGAGCCGTTGGAGGAAGTGAAGGAGGGGGAGGAGCGACACCCGACCGGTAAATGTTAAAAATCTAGCGCGGGGCTTGTTTTTTTCCAGAGGCTTACCAAATCCATAACGTTCCATTTGGAGAAGTAGTTTTTTTTTAGGAAGCCGCTGATTGGTGGAAGAGGACCCGAGGAAGCAGCTGATTGGGTGCAACCCCGGGTTTACTATTTTTACATTTCTGCCTTCTGGGAGTGAGGGATTCTGGGAGTTAGGGATTCAGTATTTAGTAGTAAAGTTTAAAGGATAAGTTTTTGTGTTTTTTTAGTAATTTGGGAGTAAGGTATGGCAGTAGAGATTGGCCCCATGTTTTGTTCAGCCTGCAACATGTGGAGATCAGGGAGATGGTCGGTGTCCCTGGTGACTACATTTGCAGAAGTGTGTCCAGCTGCAGCTCCTGGCAGATCGCATTGAACGATTGGAACTGCGGCTGGATTCATACTGGAGCATCCACGATGTGGAGAAAGTCGTGGATAGCACGTACAGTGAGTTGGTCACACACCGCAGGCAAAAGGTAGGAGGACAAGAAGGGAACGGGTGGCCAATAGCCAGCAAAGCAGTAGGCAGGTAGTGCAGGAGTCCCCTGCGGTCATCTCCCTCCTAAACAGTTATAACCATTTTGGATACTGTTGAGGGAGATGGTCATCAGGGGAATCAGCAGCAGCCAGGTTCATGGCACCATGGTGGCCATCTGCAGCACATGAGGGGGAAAAAAGAGGGAAGGGCAATAGTAATAGGGGATTCAATTGTCAGGGGAATAGATAGGGTTTTCTGCGGCCGCAAACGAGACTCCAGGATGGTATGTTGCCTCCCTGGTGCAAAGGTCAGGATGTCACTGAACGGCTGCAGAACATTCTGGAGGGGAGGGTGAACAGCCAGTTGTCGTGGTGCATGTTGGCACCAACGATATAGGAAAAAAAGGGATGCGGTCCTACAACAAGGTGAATTTAGGGAGCTAGAGATAAACTTAAAAGTAGACCTCAAAGGTAGTAATCTCCGGATTACTACCATACCACGGGCCAGTCAGAGTAGAAATAGGAGGATAATGCAAATGAATACGTGGCTTGAAAAGTGGTGCAAGGGGAGGATTCAAATTTTTAGGCACTGGGACCAGTTCTGGGGGAGGTGGACCGATACAAACAGGACGGTTTGCACCTGAATGGAATGGAACCAATGTTCTTGGGTGTGTTTGCTAGTGCTGTCGGGAGGATTTAAACTAATGTGCCAGGGGATGGTAACAAGAGCAAGAGGCAGGAGGGGTAAAATGAGGGTAGAAGCATTAGGTAGCAAGGTGAAAGGTAAAAGTGCAGGCAGACAAAACCAGGCTAAAATCAAAAAGGGCCACTTTTCAGCAAAATTGTATAAGGGGTAAATGCTTGTAAAGACAAGCCTGAAGGCTTTGTGTCTCAATGCAAGGAGTATTCGTAATAAGGTGGACGAGTTGAACGTGCAGATAGATATTAAATGATTATGATATAGTTGGGATCACGGAACATGGCTCCAGGGTGACGTAGGCTGGGAGCTGAACATCCAGGGATATTCAATATTCAGGAGGGATAGAGAGAAAGGAAAAGGAGGTGGAGTAGCGTTGCTGGTTAGAGAGGAGATTAAAAGCAATGGAAAGGAAGGACATTAGCTTGGAGGATGTGGAATCGGTATGGGTAGAGCTACAAAACACTAAGGGCAGAAAACGCTGGTGGGTGTTGTGTACAGGCCACCTAACAGTAGCAGAGAAGTTGGGATGGTAACAAACAGGAAATTAGAAATGCGTGCGACAAAGGCAAAACAGTTATAATGGGTGACTTCAATCTACATATAGATTGGTTAATCAAATTGGCAGGGTGCTGAGGAAGAGGATTTTTTGGAATGTATGCGGGATAGTTATCTAAATCAACATGTAGAGGAACCAACGAGAGAGCAGGCTATTTTAGACTGGGTTTTTTGAGTAATGAGGAAGGGGTAATTAGCCGTCTTGTTGTACGTGCCCCCTTGGGCAAGAGTGACCATAATATGGTTGAGTTCTCCATTAGGATGGAGAGTGACATTGTTAATTCAGAAACAATGGTTCTGAACTTAAAGAAAGGTAACTTTGAGGGTATGAGACGTGAATTGGGCCAAGATTGACTGCAATTAATTCTAAAAGGGTTGACGGTGGATATACAATGGAAGACATTTAAAGACTGCATGGATGAACTACAAAAAATTGTTCATCCCAGTTTGGCAAAAGAAAAATCGGGGAAGGTAGTGCATCCGTGGATAACAAGGGAAATCAGGATAGTATCAAAGCAAAGATGATGCGTACAAAGTAGCCAGAAAAAGCAGCATACCAGAGGACTGGAGAAATTCAGAGACCAGCAGAGGAGGACAAAGGCTTAATTAGGAAAGGAAAAATAGATTATGAAAGAAAACTGGCAGGGAACAATAAAAACTGACTGCAAAAGTTTTTATAGATATGTGAAGAGAAAGAGGTTAGTTAAAACAAATGTAGGTCCCTTGCAGTCAGAAACAGGTGAGTTGATCATGGGGAACAAGGATATGGCGGACCAATTGAATAACTACTTTGGTTCCGTCTTCACTAAGGAAGACATAAATAAACTGCCTGAAATAGCAGGGACTGTGGGTCAAAGGAGGAATTGAGTGAAATCCAGGTTAGTCGGGAAGTGGTGTTGGGTAAATTGAATAGATGAAAGGCCGATAAATCCCCAGGCCAATAGGCTGCATCCCAGAGTACTTAAGGAAGTAGCTCAGGAAATAGTGGATGCATTAGTGATAATCTTTCAAAACTCTTTAGATTCTGGAGTAGTTCCTGAGGATTGGCGGGTAGCAAATGTAACCCCTCTTTTTAAGAAGGGAGGGAGAGAGAAAACGGGGAATTACAGACCAATTAGTCTAACATCGGTAGTGGGGAAACTGCTAGAGTCAGTTATTAAAGATGGGATAGCAGCACATTTGGAAAGTGGTGAAATCATTGGACAAAGTCAGCATGGATTTACAAAAGGTAAATCATGTCTGACGAATCTTGTGGAATTTTCGAGGATGTAACTAGTAGCGTGGATAAGGGAGAACCAGTGGATGTGGTATATCTGGACTTCCAGAAGGCTTTCGACAAGGTCCCCACATAAGAGATTAGTATACAAACTTAAAGCATACGGTATTAGGGGTTCAGTATTGATGTGGATAGAGAACTGGCTGGCAAACAGGAAGCAAAGAGTAGGAGTAAACGGGTCCTTTTCACAATGGCAGGCAGTAACTAGTGGGGTACCGCAGGGCTCAGTGCTGGTACCCCAGCTATTTACAATATATATTAATGATCTGATGAGGGAATTGAAGCAATATCTCCAAGTTTGCGGATGACACTAAGCTGGGGGGCAGTGTTCGCTGTGAGGAGGATGCTAGGAGACTGCAAGGTGACTTGGATAGGCTGGGTGAGTGGGCAAATGTTTGGCAGATGCAGTATAATGTGGATAAAATGTGAGGTTATCCACTTTGGTGGCAAAAACAGGAAAGCAGACTATTATTTAAATGGTGGCCGATTAGGAAAAAGGGGAGATGCAGCGAGACCTGGGTGTCATGGTACACCAGTCATTGAAAGTAGGCATGCAGGTGCAGCAGGCAGTGAAAAAAGCGAATGGTATGTTAGCTTTCACAGCAAAAGGATTTGAGTACAGGAGCAGGGAGGTTTCTACTTCAGTTGTACAGGGTCTTGGTGAGACCACACCTGGAGTATTGCTGCAGTTTTGGTCTCCAAATCTGAGGAAGGACATTATTGCCATAGAGGGAGTGCAGAGAAGGTTCACCAGACTGATTCCTGGATGTCAGGACTGTCTTATGAAGAAAGACTGGATAGACTCGGTTTATACTCTCTGAATTTAGGAGATTAAGAGGGATCTTTATAGAAACTTACAAAATTCTTAAGGGGTTGGACAGGCTAGATGCAGGAAGATTGTTCCCGATGTTGGGAAGTCCAGGACAAGGGGTCACACAGCTTAAGGATAAGGGGGGAAATCCTTTAAGACCGAGATGAGAAAGACTTTCTTCACACAGAGAGTGGTGAGTCTCTGGAACTCTCTGCCACAGAGGGTAGTTGAGGCCAGTTCATTGGCTATATTTAAGAGTGAGTTGGATGTGGCCCTTGTGGCTAAGGGGATCAGAGGGTATGGAGAGAAGGCAGGTACGGGATACTGAGTTGGATGATCAGCCATGATCATATTGAATGGCGGTGCAGGCTCGAAGGGCTGAATGGCCTACTCCTGCACCTAATTTCTATGTTTCTATGTTTCTATGACCCATTACATAAAGCATATGCTCAGGCATTAATAAAATATTTTTAAATTACTAATCTGAATTCAGAAGTAATTTAAGCAACATAAGAGTGGGGAAATTTGTTCCATGTTACAAATATGTATTATTGTTGTTGACATACTTTGTTCCTCCATTAGGTTAGGGGAAAATATAAATAAAGTTCCAAAAGAAGGAATACAGAAGCTTATAGAATATGTATGCCTTGTGAAGAGCTTATGCAAAATATCAAATGTTACGTTATCATTATTAGTAATGTAAAAAAGGTTTCATAAGCTGCTTCAACTATAAAATTACAACTGAAGCAAGTGTTACAGATGATGTACAGCTTCTGTGAATGTTTGGGTAAAGATAAGAATATTATCTATTCTTATAACAATAATTGATATGTTTTTTGTTAAGCGGACTGCAGACAATTATACCAGGCAAACATAAATGGTTTTGTCCTAAGAATTTTCCAAACATTCGTATTAATTGTTGAAGTATAAGGTGTTATGGATAAAAAAAGATCGATTGTTTTTATTATGGAACTGTCCATGTCGTATCAAGATGAACAATACCACGGCTGTGGCATATGTTAACTATGGTCAAATTTGGGAGGAAAATATATTGTCATTATTTTGCATACTTACGATTAATCTGGTTGTATACAGATTAAATCACTGATTTTAAATATTTCTTGTGGGTCACAAGATAAGTCAAACAACAATTATGGGATTATCTAAGTAAACAGATGTGGTATGTTTTAAAGTTTAGTCCACCTGTTTATCTCTAAGGAAGAGACAATGGTATCGGAAGATAACAAATTTGGGAAGAAAAACATATTGTCATTAATATTGATTATTTACGATTAATCTGATTGCATACAGATTAAATCACTGATCTTTCGAATATTCTTGTGGGTAATCTAAGAACAGTGAAGGTGGATGCTTTTCTCCAAATTACATGAGGAAAAGATTCTTTGTGTTCCTCATTTTTGTTTAATAGGGCAGTGTCTGATGAATATGTAGCAGGACACTGCCAGAGGCATTTTGGTGGCCCAATATGGGTGATTTTGAACTGCTAGTGATGATTCATAATGGCAGTAATTTATTGAAGTCAAAAAAGGGGTCTCGACCTAGGTCGTTGCCTGTCTCCCTTTGTTTCTTTGATGCTGCTGCACCCACTGGGATCTCCAGGTTGAGAAACCCTGCAGTAATTTATTGTTGTACAAAAACCTCCATAAGTGAAAATATGAATTTGACTATCTACAGGTTGACTAGACCATCTCAACAGCTGATGGTCAAAGAAGTCTATGAAGTAAACCAATATTACGATATATCAATAAAATAATTATGTATAAAGAAGTGTTATACCTGCAATTTGCGGAAATAAGTCTAAATAACTATATTTTGTTATAAGAAATTGGAGGTCTGTATATACAGTAAAGTTATTTTTTCATTTAGATATATGTGAATTCCTTGTGGATTGCATTTTCTAAGTATCTAATTGATAGAGCCAATTATAGGGCTCAGAGTGTTACCGTCTTATAAACGGATAATATATTAACCAAGAAGTTATCAGATGCATTCATAATATCCCAATATGGAAAGGGATATATATGTAAAAGTTAATAAAATATATATATATATGTGTGTGTATATAGATATAGATATAGATATAGATATAGATATAGATATATTAGATATAGATATAGATATAGATATAGATATAGATATATTAGATATAGATATAGATATAGATATAGATATGGGTATATGTATATATAATCTGTCCAAAATTGTAAAAAATATAAAGGCAGGAGATAAAAAATCTTGAAATGCCTTAAGAAATGGACTTTAACTCTATCTATGATTCAAAAAACTTAAACATTGAAAATAATAATTCTGATAACTTTAGTATCAATATAAGAGTGCAAACATTGCAAATGTTATGTTATAATGGCATGTGGATACAAATTGCATTATCATATATGTTTATGAATCTACCAAACAAAGCACGCCAAGAAGACCTGAAAACAAAACCAAGGTAAACCTATAAGCACATCCTGCTGGCTTTAAGTTGTGTGTGTGTGTGTGTGTGTGAACATTGATGAAAATGTTGCAGTAGGTAAGAGTCTGTGGCAATGAGACTGCTTATTACACACAAAAACCACATTGGGTTCAGTAAAACTGATGGTTATAGAGGAATGTATTTCTAGATGGTTAATAATTGGATACATTCAGTAGGAACTAGACACTGAAAGGTGGAAAATCACTCTGTTAATGAGGAAAATTACATTCACAGGAATGGCACAGGATGAGCCACTCGAGCAAAGATGCAAGGCCGCAGGAGGCTGTAGATTATTGTTAAAATAAAGGAACCAGTCATGGTGTCAGATTTAGACACGCAATGTTCGGTTCGCTATAATTGTTGCTTTGTCATGCCATAAAAAATATATACCAATTGGTATTTGTGATAAATTTGCTTTTCAATAGAAAGGGCATTATTTTCATTTTTATAATGTGAAAATTATTTATCACATAACTTGAGGCAATGTTTGGGGAAAATGTGTTATTCGCTCGTTATTGTGTTAATGAGCCGTACTGTCGTATGGAATAAATTCTACAACACGAAAAACACAGAAAGCTTTAAACTCTTCACGTAGTCACTCACGTGACTCCGAAGTAAAATAGTAAGATTAAACGAGAACTTACCAGTTCGAAGTTTGATCGTTATTTTATGAGGAGTTACGATGAGGATTACGTGCCCTCCACTCCCCACCCTCATAAAATAAATGATCATCTGGTAGTTCTAAGTCTATTATGAGCCTTACTATGTTACTTCGGCTATTTTTGTGTTCTGTGTTTTTCATGCCGCTGCTTTGAAGTATGCCGTTTGCCAGCGCCAGGCGGGTTCTTCACGTAATCCCTCATCGTAACTCCTCATAAAATAACGATCAAACTTCGAACTGGTAAGTTCTTGTTTAATCTTACTATTAAAATTAACTTGTTTTCCCATTTTCCTTGTTCTGATGAAAAATCTTCCACCTGAAATGTTAACTTTGCTTCTCCCCCCATAGATACTACCTGACCTGCTGAATCTTTCTAGCTTTGCACATTTGCTTTGATGTGTGAAACACATCATGTCAATGATTAGCTACATCCAGCTTCAGAATGTGGACTGGGAAACTACAGCAGCTTACAATCCTACTTTTGGTTTTCACGTGTTTGTTGTTCATTAAACCTATGTATTTTACATTACAGGCCCATTACATGACTTCAAGCTAAGGCAAATGTTTGTGCGGTTGACACCTGTACTTGTTAGTGTAGTAGCTCACACAAGCCATTTTACATTTTGTTGCTATTGGGAGACATCTTCTGAATACACCAGTTTCCCTAACCATGAATATGGTTACGTGGGACTCCAGTAAAACAATCTAATGTTGTAAAACTCTGATTTCATTTTTTTAATCCTGATGTTTGGTAGTCGGCTCACCAGATGGTGATACATGTGCTCCCTTAAAACTCATGATTCCATGAGGTCCTGTGTCGATCTTCTGGAAGAACGCTTGGAATTGCGTGACCTTTTGGAGTGTCTCTGCTTGCACAAGGCTAGAAGGGCTTGGCCAAGCAGATACAAGGATCAAACTCGCGGTGGTTAGGTATAGTAGTGGGGAACTGTTATTGTGTTTTTGCAAAATAAAGTTTAGATGCGCAAGTGCTTGACTCAGTATCTTATTTACTGAAACTAGACTGGGAGAAGCTTAAAACAAGGTATTTACCTTGGGGGCTCATCCGGGATCTCAACGGACCCCCAAACACAAGTCTACGATTAAGGGTATTGAGCTGTCTCGATCGCAAGTACAGAAATCGGTGCCACTGTGTGGTTTTCGCATTGATTTTCGGCACTTCGCTAGTCGAAACAGATCGATCAGAAAGCAGAAAGGGTCCCAACGGGATCGTAGAACAGAGTCTAGCAAGCACGGGGGGGGGGGGGGGGGGGGGGGGGGGGGGGGGGGGGGGGGGGGGGGTGGGGGGGGGGGGGGGGGGGGGGGGGGGGGGGGGGGGGGGGGGGGGGGGGGGGGGGGGGGGGGGGGGGGGGGGGGGGGGAGGGGGGGGGGGGGGGGGGGGGGGGGTGGGGGGGGTGGGGGGGGGGGGGGGGGGGGGGGGGGGGGGGGGGGGGGGGGGGGGGGGGGGGGGGGGGGGGGGGGGGGGGGGGGGGGGGGGGGGGGGGGGGGGGGGGGGGGGGGGGGGGGGGGGGGGGGGGGGGGGGGGGGGGGGGGGGGGGGGGGGGGGGGGGGGGGGGGGGGGGGGGTTGACAGCACTCCTTTGGGTTAGGGGCCCATAAAACTAGGGTGGGGTTAGAGGCCCTGTTGGGGTTGGGTTAAAGGCTCTTTCCTGGGTTAGAGGCCCAAAACTTGGTCTTAGTTGGCAGACTGCAGCTGCTTAACGAGAGTCAAACAGCACCCTGTCCCAGATTTGGTATCCAATTGGTAGGGTATTGAAATACAAGTCTGGTTTACGTGCTAAGCGGTGAAGCATTTGACCTGCCGTTGCTGGGAGCACTGATTGGAAAGGTGCGTTCCGAAAATCGGCATCGACTGCCAGTGCGAAGAGGCTAGGCGCTGACACCCGGTGCCAAGCAGGTGTAAAGGAAGTCCTTTTGAAGAGGTAAAATCTAGGTTGGTTAGAGGCCACGCCTGTGTGAAGGTATCTGAATCCCTCCCTGGAGTGACGGACGAGGAATCTCGCAGTGGCTGGAGTATAGATTGGCTGGGATATACTCCAGTCCATTTGAGATTTAATTGGGCAATTTAATTTGAATTCGAGAGACCGCAGATGTGGAGTGGTACGCACCAAAACTAGTTGGTCCGAGAACGGGTTTAGATTTGCAGAATCAAATTACCAAATACAGAATTTCACATTGAAGTTCTGCCCGTACGGTAGAATTCGAATTTTGTGTAAATAGAACTTCAGAGTTTGTGCATATTTGAGATCGATTCCGAACAGCGGCTGATCAACAGTGAATAGTAACCCGCTGATCGATTGTTGATTAGTACCTGAGAGTGAAGAGTAACTGAGACACGGGAACGCCTGGTTTAATTGGTGAAAAGTACCCGGTTGTGAGAGGTTTCCCTAATTCTGTAGAACTTAGAGAGGAGGGATAGAGGCCCCCCTATAGAAGTCCAGTCTTATCAAGGGAAAGTAACATTTAAGTAAAAATGAAAGGAAAAGTAGTCCATTTAAGAAGTAGTACCCCTCAGCAAAGAGTACCCTGGGAAGCGGAAAATCTTCGGTATCGGAGGGAGAGTTTCACTGATTGATAACAACGTGACGCGGCATTGAGATCGAGTGTTTGTAATCTGTGAGCTACCGTGTTAAATTATTATTGTAAATTATAAATTGCCAAACAACATTGTCTTTTGAAGCATCGTTATCGGATCCGACGTGTAAATACTTTGCGTATGTAAGAAGATTTAGAGTGTGTTAAGATCACGGACCTGTATTGTCTGTGTGAGTGATTAATGATTTTAGGGTGTTAAATAATTGGAGTTAAAGTGCGTTGAATTGAATATTTGTACCTGTAAATCGGGATTGTTAGAATCCAATTCGTGGTGGCTCGATCAGGGTTCGTATTCTTTCAATTGTGGTGTCGGGGGAGGAGCCGTTCCGTTGACCGAGTAGTCCACGAGGAGGATTTATGAGAGTGTGATTCATAATAAATGAATGATTGCGGATTATGTAGGAGGGTGGTTGTGCCTGATAATAATAAGCGGTGTGGTTTATTGTCTGTGTACAGTGTTACGTGTGTTTGGAGCTCAGTTTCATGTGTTTGGATTGAGGGTTAAACGAGCTGCGAGAAGGTGTTGGATTGTTCCCTAGAATACGCTGATCTCTGAATGACAGGATTGTGCAAAATGTAAGGTTGAAAGTGTGTGGGCTTGTGGGAGATTTTGAATAAGAGAGAAGAATTGGCGGAGCAAAGGAGGAAAGAAGTGTGAGGTTGCGGACGCTTCGGGGCCATTAGTCACTGTTCAAGAGCGAGGCTAATAAATTTAGGGATTAAAAGGAAGGAGTGAAGGGCTTAGGAATTCTGTTTTGGTTGTTCGGAGGCATGGGGAACAGCATAGGTCGAGATATGACAGAAGAGGAAAGGAGCCCGTTGCAAATAATGTATAATGAGAAATTAAGAGATTTGCCAGGAGTGTTAAATAAGAAATTAGGAAACAAACTATAGCCGCCGGGGGGGCATTAGAACAGTAAAAGGGATAAAAACATAGAACAAATTATTAGTAACAATGAGAGTGCAAAGGAATTAATAGGGTTATGGAGAAAATATTATGAGGAACGGAAGGCGAATAAAAAAATGGTTAAGAGGATGGCTAGTTGGGAAAAAGCGATCGCTAAACCTGGAATAGAACTGTGAGAAGGTGAAGTAGGCGCCCTCCAGGCAGCAGGAAGGACAGGAGTGGAGATGAAGGAAAACACACAAAACAGGGAAAAGGCAGATCTCCTGGAAGGAAACTAGTCCCTGTAGATTTAAAGTTTAGGGATCCTATGGTTAGTGTTGACCTCGAGGGGGAAGGACATAAATATTTGGAAGAATGGATAAATGTTAACGCTAGTGGAAGTTCACAGCTCCCACCATGTTCCTCTTGCGTTTCCCAGGCTTCACTCGCACCTTGTATGACTTGCGAATGTAATAATTATTTTAGGTCTGCAGAATCTCCTGCAGATTCTACATTTGAACAGATTCTACCAATAGCAGATACTGGGGTGCCAAATTCTTCGACTCTATCCACTCCACCATTATTAGATCGTCCAGTAGTTAATGGCACCCAGAGTAGAACGAATAGGTTAGCTCCGGTGTTTAAAGAAAAGGAAGGTATGATGGATATAGTGCAACAGCCAGAGTATTTCTGTGAGCCACAAACTAGACAGATTATACTAGTGAGAAAGGGGAATGATTTATTTGGACAGTATCGGGAACCCCCTAGCGAACGGGAAGATTCATCTGAGGGTGAGACAGTGATTTAAGATACCGAGATAGATTTTGATGTAACCAAAAGTTTACAAATTGAACGGATATCCCATAGGCAGTTCCCAGTGAGGGAAGGGCTGGGTACAGCTGATTCGACCAGCACAGTAAGTATGAACAATCCCCGTGCCGCAGACGTCCATACTCCGTGGAAGCCCCATGAAATAATGGCAGTACTAAACCGAACCACTGATAGAAAGAAGTCACCTGCTGCTCTTATAGATTATTTGAGAACCACAATGCATGTATATCATGCAGATTCCCGGGATTTATGGGAGACCATACAACAGATAAATACTCCAGCTGAAAATACCAAATTTCTAGTAGGCTTAGGACACCCAACATATGAAGCCTTGGCAAACATATTAGTGGATGACAGTGCAAGAGAAGAGGCTGTTTTAACGGCCGTTGCAAACACGTTTCAAAAGCCAAGTGATCTAACACGAATTCTAGAAATAAAACCAGAAAAGGGTGAAGGAGCAGATGAATGTTTAAACCGATTTTCAAACTTATATACGGACCAATCAGGTGACTTAGACTATCAGAATGGAGCAAGTTCCCCACAGTATTGTCTCTCCACTACAGTAGCGGACTCAATTAAGACTGATAACAGGGACTGGTCTGAGAACTGCGGCAGTCAAATGGCCAGAGCTATGAGACACTATTGGAACGATGGTAGGAAACAGGAAAATTATCCTGTAACTAGAAGAGAAACTGAACGTATAGTCAAGAAGGAAGAACCAAGCTCTGGCTCAGGACCATGGAGTCCCCAAATGTTAGCGAGGAACGGAATGGGAGAAATTAGAGTTCCGGACAACTCAGATTATTATTATAATTATACTCCCAATCTAGAACCCATTCCAATGGAACCAAGGGGTAAAACAAAGCCAACCATACTATCTAATCAATGTTACACTTGTGGGGGAATGGGACACTGGAATCGAGCCTGTCCAACAAGGGAGTGAGTGAGAGAGATGGGTCAAAGAAAGAATTTCCAGGATTATGAAGAAATTAGAGATCCTGGAGGGTATAGATATATCCAAGATCCCAGGAATTATAGGAGGTCCTTCAATTCAAGAGACTACTGGGACCCGAGAGAACTGGCCCGAATGTCAGGAACTAAGACGTCATACACCGTTCACTCAAACCAACCCATTCTCTCAGTCCTGACTTACCAACCCATCCAGGAATTGTGGACATGGAGACATGACCCCTACTCTAGAACCCCCTCAAGTTATTTACCAGAATAAACAAATTGGATGCACTATCATAGTAAAAACTGAAGATCACATAAAAGAAAATTCCTACCCAAGAAAACCCCTTAGAGCAAAGAACATTGTACATCAAGGAGCTTGTTACAACTGTACACAATTAGGTCATTGAAGTAAGGAGTGCCCAATGAGAAGACAGAATGTAGCAGAACGGAATAGAAATCAAGGGGCAATAAAGAAAGTAAGAAAAGGAAGCCAGTAGCTGGTGTCAGAAACAATAAGAACTAAAGAAAACTAAACTGGCACTGGGAAGAGAGGAGATGAATTGTGCAGGAGGTGCAGGAGTAAGGATAGGAGTCATTAAACCATTGTGAATATGATCAATGACTTGTTATTAAATTTGTGCATCCAGGACAGTATCACCTACATACTACTATCTGGGGAGTGAGGTAAAGAGTATGTGGATCCTTGAGAACGGGCAGAAGACACAGCTCAGGTAAGGCAGCTCCCCAGAAACAAAGACCAACAACAGGGAATAAATGATACTGTCCTGTCCCATCTGGGAAGGCCAATGGATAGAGAAGGCTGCTGCTCAATATCCCTACTCCTTTGAAACTAACATCAAGGAAGAAGAAGATACCTACCCTAGTGCCCAACTTTAACATCATCTAGCTTTTGACACCAGTGAAGGAAAAAGAAAATAACACCATCCAACCTTTTCTAAAAGATACAGGCAACCTATGACGACTATTGGGGAAAGCTCTAATTTGAAGTATACGTTTGAAAGTATACTCCTCTGTTATACCCGCCTAAATGTAGTTATAAAAAAATAAAATTGATATGAAAAAGGGCTAGCGTTGACTTGTAGAAAAACAGAAGATAACGAGGCAACTATTAACAATTTTCAACATGGGTTAATTGTGTGTTCACTAAGTTACAGGGCCCTTAACTCACGGATCAACTCGTTAAATATATTCACATCTGTGTCGCGGGGTGTCACCAGGGGCATGTGCGCCAGAAGTCGCCTGTAGCAAGGGTCCACTAAATCAATCAAAAAAAAAATTAAAATCATCCGCGTAAGTGGGCTGTGTTTTTCAAGGAATACAAATCACACAAGAAACTAATATACTCCTACAGGTCAAATTAATTCCACACCTTGAAGACCTTATTACAAGGGCACAGTATTGCAGAGGCAAAATCATTAAGAGTAATGAATTATATAAGAAGAAGGGTGGAGAATTATAATGAGATTTGACTGGAGCAGTGGTTCCCAAAGTGGGTGTTCACTGCTCCCTGGGGGTCTGTGGAATTACCTAGGGGGTCCTAAGGGGCAAGGGGGTGATGGAGGGGGGGGGGGGGGGAATCACCAGAGGTGGTCAAGAGAGGTGTCAGTACATACATGACATGCTATGGGGCAGTTGTTCTGCCGTGTGCTCCACTGACCTCTGTAAAAGCGCACACTCTTTTGCTAAATAGTATTGATTGGAACTTTACAAGGTTATTACTTGCATATTATACAATGATTCATGCATAATTGTTGAGGTAATAATCTAGGCAGTGTTATTAGCGGACTCATACTTGTAATTGGCACTAGACCAGTGTTTTATTTCATTAGAAATGTTAGAGTCACTACCACTGATCTTAGAGGGTCATGCAAACCACTATTTTGACTAATGCCATTTATAGAGTAGGGTAGGGGAGTACTGAGGCTGAGTTGGAGCCAAGGGTGTTGTGGCCCGCAAACGTTTGCGAACCGCTGGTCTAGAGCATAAACACCAATGAACGATTAAATCAAAAATACTGTTTTTGCGCTGTTAATTCCACATAAAAAATAATTAGCTAGCTATTGTGGGGAAAGTCCAAAGTCAATGAATGAATCTACTGAAATCAGTACTGCTCTGGAGTTTCACTCAATTATCTTGGGTTCTAGGATATAATTTTGCAGATATTTTAGTCACGATTGTATGGGTTGGTTGAAGTCTATGATAACACAAATTGTATGTGCACTGTTGCAGCAGAAACCACGGTGGATTTAGCAACTTGTTTTATTGAACTTTATATTAGCTTAGCAATTTTAGTTTGCTGTAGAGATACAGCGTGAAAACAGACCCTTCGACCCACCGAGTTCAAGTCAACCATCGATCATTTCTACATTAGCTCTGTGTTATCTCACTTCACATCCTACGCACTAGGGACAATTTACACAAGCCTATGAACGTCTTTGGAATGTGGGAGGAAACCGGAGCACCCGGAGAATACCCATGCAGTCACGGAGACTGTATAAACTCCACACCGACAGCACCCATAGTCGGGAACAAACCGGGATCTCTGGCGCTGTGAGGCAGCAGCATTATCACAGAAGCCATGTAATAATTAATTCTTATTCTGTTCATATAACCTCTGAATAAGGGTCAAAAATAAATGTGATCGGCAGTCAGTTCTTCAAGGTTTTCAGTGGTTTACAGTGAGGAGGAAAATGTCCTGATGCTCAGAAAATACAGCATGTGCCCCTCAACAAATATTATCAAAACAATGAGAATGAATTATATGAAGGGTGGGAGGAGGCTTGACTGGAGCAAAACACTAATTAAGTCAAATATATTGTTTTGTGTTGCTAATTCTGCATACAAATTCATTAGCTGGCCATTTGTCTTGTTACTGTTGAAAATCTGCCATTTACTGCATGTAATTCAATTATGGTCTGTGAGGAATATTGGAATGCTTTTAAAGAAGATACAGTATTAAAACAATATTTATTTTTCACTAAAACCTCCACACAAAACTGAATGAGAACCCAAGACACATTCACTTAATTATATAAGGCTCAGACAATCATTGTGCATTTTTCCTTTTTTTTTTTTTTTTTTTTTTTTTCCTTCATCGGGGAATCCTTACGTTTATTTGCCCAGACAGGAAACGGCTAATGGAGTAACAGATGCCACGATTCAAGAAAATGCAACTGCAACATAACTAATTTGTTTTATATTTGTATTTTTTGTTATCCGTATTGGCCAAAGGTTAACATGGCTCTCCATCAGTACCTTATGAACCACTCATCGCCAAGATTTGTATTAGTTCACCTCAGACGAATGAATGGTTTCCAGATTATATCCTGGGCTAGATGCCACTGGTTTTACCTAATTACGGGAGCACAATGTCCCATTGTCTGGAGTTTGAACTAACCTTAGTTTTTGTAAAAGCTTGACAATTTATAGAGATCAGAGAAAATTCTCCAGGTTATATAGTAATCCTCGGTGGTGTACTATCTGTCTAATATTCCATGAATCTCAACATTGTGAAATATATTTTCCATCCCATTATCATTTAGTTATCAGACTGAAGAAGGGTCCCAACCCGAAACATCACCTAACTATTTTCTCCAGAGATGCGACCTGACCCGCTGAGTTACTCCAACACTTCGTGTCTATCATTTAGATTTTGCCTCATTGCTCTATACCTTTGTTGAAAATAAACATTTTGCAAACCTGAACTAAGTAAGTAAGTTTATTGGCCAAATATTCACATACAAGGAATTTGCCTTGGTGCTCCGCCCACAAGTAACAACATGACATACAGTGACAGTTACGAATGACTCAGAAAACACTAAACATTAATAATAATAATAAAAAACATTAATTATAAAACACCATTGATCAAGCATGTGAACCAACAAAATACCAGATCAAAGGGAGGCTACAGATTTTTGGCTGTCGAGAAGAGCAACTGCTCGTGGATAAAAACTGTTTTTATGTCTGGCTGTGGCAGCTTTGACAGTCCGGAGTCGCCTTCCAGAGGGAAGTGATTCAAATAATTTGTGGCCAGGGTGAGAGGGGTCAGAGATGATCTTGCCCGCTCGCTTCCTGGCCCTTGCAGTGTACAGTTCATCAATGGAGGGAAGGTTGCAGCCAATAATCTTCTCTGTTAATCGGACGATTCGCTGCAGCCTCAAGGTGTCGTGCTTGGCGGCTGAGCCAAACCAGTCCATGATCGAGAAGGTGATAACAGACTTTACGATGGCCGTGTAGAATTGGACCATCATTGCCTGTGGCTGATTGTGCTTCTTCAGCTGCCGCAGGAAGTACATCCTCTGTTGTGCCTTTTTGACTGTGGAGTCAATGGTAGCCCCCCCACTTAAGGTCCTTGGAGATGATGGTTCCCAGGAACTTAAAAGACTCCACAGATGTGACTGTGGTGTTGTTGATGGTGAGTGGGGTGAGGGGAGGAGGAGCTCTCCTAAAGTCTACAATCAATTCCACTGTCTTAAGAGCATTGAGCTCTAGGTTGTTGCTACGGCACCAGGACGCCAGCTGTGACACTTCCTGCCTGTAGGCAGATTCCTCCCCATCCTGGATCAGTCCAATCAGTCCAAGTAAACCCAATTTATGCACTGAGCTAGGCAGCAAACGAATCTCAAGCAGTTTAGGATTTGATAAAGTTGTTGTTGACTCTCCATAAAGTGCCCCAACTCCTCGCCTGCCGCAGCTTATCTGCTGCTGAAATAGGCTGTAGGTTGAGAAATACCTAATTTCAACATTCTCAGCCTTGTTATCAATTCTGCCTGCGGTTTTTCCCCTTTTCTCTTCAATCAACACCTGCCTTTCAACTCTCCAGGTACCTGTAGTTCTCCAACTTTTGCACATCTTGAATTTACATTGTTTCACAGTTGTTAGTCATATCATTCATTACCAACACCACAAGCTCAGGAATACCCTCCGAAAAACTTTCTGCATCTAAAAACCATTAAAAAAAAACCCCACTTTTTATCAATGCATTTGGTCTTTAAGGCATGATATGAAACTTCATTAAATGAGACACTCAATTCTTTGGAATCTTTTTTTAAAGCTACTAGAGAGCAGTTCTGTACTACTAGCTACCTCATTGAAACTCAGACTATCTTTCATCAGACCTTACAGACTATCTTGCAATAAACGTTATTCCCTCTATAATGTATCTGTACATTGTGGATGGCTCGATTGTAATCATGTATTGTCCTTCCGCTGACTGGTTAGAACGCAACAAAAGCTTTTCACTGTTCCCTGGTACACGCGACAATAAACAAAACTAAACTAGAAATACAAGCTCCTGGTTTTTTTTACATTGCTTAATTTTATATAATTAGCTGGAGAGAAAATGAACTTTATATCTGAATGAGATAAATTGGTGCAACCTAAGAAATTATACTTTGTTATACTTTCAAGGGAGCAAGTATCTGTGGGGTTATTATTAATTCCAAATGCCTCCCCAAGCTATATATCATGTTGATGATCTCTTGCTCAGACAAAATCACCCCCGGGAGCGGGCCTGAACATCGGGCCGCCCGTAGGGGCGACTGCAGGGGGCTCGGGGAGGCCCCGACCACGGGGGATCATTGGGGAACATCAGGGGAAGAGACTGACTTTGGTGCCTTCCCTCACAGTAGGAAACTTTGATCCTGCTGTGGGGGGATGTTTTATGTTGAATCCTATCTACTCCATGTGTGTTCTTTATTTTTAATGTATGGCTGTATGGTGATTTAATTTTGCTGTGCCAATTGGCACATGTGACAAATAAATGCATCTTATCTTATTGGAATTTCATCTAAATAGACAGAATAAAAGGGCTGTCCCACTGCGGCGACCTAATTGGCGAGTTTAGGAGAGTTTGAAAAAATGTCATGTTGAAGACCTCCTTCGACTATGTAGAAGACGAGTGTCGACTAGCTTCGACAAGCTTCCGGAAAATTGGACACCGAATAGTGGAGAGTGAAGACGACCTCCTTCGACCTCCCTTCAACCCCCCCCCCCCGACTATGATGAAGACTATCTACGACTACCTTTGATTACCTTTGATTACCTTCGACTACCCTCGATTTCCTACGAATAACATGCTACTACGACCTACTTCGACTAAACCTACGAGTAAAAATAGTAACGATTTTTCCATGGTGACCTTTTTTTACTCACAAGCATTTTTCAACATGTTGAAAAATACGCCGTGACCTAGCTGCGGCCTCAAGTACGCGGGGACTACTCTCGAGCATGAAGGAGAGTTACAAAGACCTCCTAGGACCTTGTGTCGAGTATGAGTCGAGAGCAAACTCGCCAGAACTCGCGGATTAGGTCGCCGCAGTGGGACAGCCCCTTAAGTCGATTAAAGGTAAAAGGAGCACAGTCTATCACACAAACTAGCTCCCTCCCCCTCCATCCCCCATCAATTCCATCTACAGTTGCCTCAAAAAAGCACCCAACATAATCAAAGACCACTTAAACCCCTGTCATTCTGTCACCTGTCAAAAGATGCCAAAGCTTGAAAGCACATGTCATCAGATTCAGGAACAGCTTCCTCCGTTATTATTAGACTATCAAATAGATCTCATAAGCTAAGAAATGTAATTCCGATATCCCAATCTACCTCGTTGCGTTCCTTGCACTTTTTTTTAAATCTATGCTTTCTGTAGCTGTAACAATGTATTCTGAACACACTTTCCCATTTTGCACCACCTGTGGTACTTGTTAATTGTTTGATTATACTCATGTAAAATAGGATTTGCACGGTTAAGGTATGGTTAGCACGCAAAACAAAGTTTTTCTACAGTGTGCTAAAAATGAAAATAATATACCAATACCAAATGTGGGTTCCTTACAGACAAAGGCAGAATAAGAAAATGCAGAGATATGAAACAAATACTTTGTGTTTGTCCTCAAGCAAGAAGACACAAAAAAAATCACATAATTATCAGAAATCCATGAGTCTAGTGAGAACAAGAAATGGAATTTATAAATATAAGGCGAAAAAATGAAAACGATGAAATCTATAACAGGTAGACACAAAATACTGGAGTAACTCAGAGGGAGAGGCAGCATTTCCGGAGAGAAGAAATGGGTGACGCTTCGGGTCGAGACATTTCTTCAAACTACAGAAGGGTCGCAACCCGAAACGTCACCCATTCCTTCTCTCCAGAGATGTTGCCTGTCCTACTGAGTTACTTTAGCAGTTAGCATCTATCTTCGTTGTAAACCAGCATCTGCAGCTCCTTCCTACACACAAAATCTAGACATTGTATTAACAAAATACCTTGAATAAAGAATAAAAGGATTGAACAAAGTCAGAAAATCTATTGACGTAACCAGTAGAATAGATAAAGAGGCTATCACAGGAAGTGCTGTACTTGGATTTTCAGAAAGCTTTCGCCCAGATCATACACAAAAGGTTAGTCAACAAGATTAGAGCACACAGTGTTCCGGATAATATATTCAACTTGGTTGAAAAATGGTTATCGGACAAAGGAAAGTGTTTGATATTTGGAACAGAGGTTTTATGGTTGTCAAATTTATTAATTATCTTCCTTTTGTCCCCTTCAATACACTGTTAAGAATAATTTTTCCCGAGGTGTTTTCCAACCCATTTTACAAAGAAAGAATTCAACCTTGATAATTTGATGATAACCTTGGCATCCAACTTCAATATTTTTCCTCTTCAGCAACATTTCCTGTGCTCCACACATTGATCAGACCGTGCATAACCATCAGAAGATGCTAAAGTTCTTCCAGGCATTGGAGAATTCAAAGCTATAGAAGGAAGCTCCAAAGTAAAACACTAATGGGAATAGTGATAATAGACAATAGGTGCAGGTGCAGGCCATTCGGCCCTTCGAGTCAGTGATGACTGACTTTGCAGCTTTCTTGCAAGCAGAGTTTAATGTGGACCTCGATAATTGCCACCCATTATCAAATAAGTTTCAGAAATGCTAAATAACGCTAGATGCTTTAATTTAGTTTAGTTTAGAGATACAACACGGATACAGGCCCTTCGGCCCACCGAGTCCGCACTGACCAGTGATCCCCGCACATTAACATTATCCTGCACTAGGGACAATTTGCATTTTGCTGGAAAGCATTTAGAATTCATATATTTTGATGTTGCCTCCATCACCACTTGTGGTAGCCAGTTCCACCTTCTAACCAATCTCTGAGGAAATTTAAAGTGGATCCATTTATATAAAGAACATATAGTTCTTCGGATAGACGGAACCTTTTGACGGTGTCCACATTTTGAAATGTTGGATGTTTGGCATTTTGAGCAGTTTGCACTTATCATGTGCAACATGCAGTTTGTGCAACACCTCGAGTCGATCATGTGAAAGCCAGACAACTGTGGTAGAATCTCAGAACCTTTGACTGACCAAAGGTTATTTCTTTCATCTGTGTATTGCCAACAGCTACAAGGAGAGCAAGGAGTACAAGATTTATGTAGTCAAATCAGCAAATGAAGAAAATCAGCTGCTAGTATTAAGCATCATAGAAATATAATTAACGAACGTTGTATATTGTGTAATGATATTTGGCATTCCAATTTTTTTATTCACGGCATTTCGGATTTCATGTTAACCGCAAAATAATTGACCTTGTAAATTTGTGTTTGTTCCTCTTTAATGATGGAGCTGTGAGAATGGCTGCGGTCTTCAATTTAATCAGCTTTGTAAACTTTTCTGAGCAAAGATAGAATTGATTGGGGGTACACAAAAATTGATTGGGTTGTACGAAAAATTGTATTTTGTTAGAATTTTGTTCCAAATTATGGAGAAGGAAATATTACTGAAAGTGTGACTTTCAGAGTGTTCCTACCAGATAATGGATATTAATTCCTGGAAACAGTTTTACTTTTCATGTTGGTATTTAAACAAGTTATGTGATATTTTTCAGCAGTCCATTTTCCTCTTTGTAAAATCACGTTTTCATTTTTAATATGCGTAGGATTGAAATTGGGATAGAAATCCATTCAGTTTTAGTTTAGTTTAGAGATACAGCGCGGAAACAGGCCCTTCGGCCCACCGAACCCATGGCGACCAGCGATCCCCGCACATTAACATTACCCTACACACACTTGCGACAATTTACATTTATACCAAACCAATTAACCATCAAACCTGTACGTCGTTGGAGTGTGGGAGGAAACCGAAGATCTCTGAGAAAACCCACGCAGCTCACGGGGTATGTGTACAAACTCAATACAGACAGCACCTGTAACCAGGATCGAACCGGGTCTCTGGCGCTGTAAGGCAGCAACTCTACCGCTGCACCACCAAGCTGCTCAATTTGAGTGAGACTGGGAGTTAGAACTAAACATCTCATTTCAGAACAATCACTGTCCTTTATTCAGCCTGCATATTATCCTCTTATTACAGATATGAGTAATCATAACCTTTTATGCAGAATGGCGTGAAAGACTGAATCTTAGATACACAAGTCACCACTCCTCCAGGATTTTGGGGTTTTTTCCCACCTTTCTTCATTGCAGAACTTATTCAGCCATAATCTGCCAGTCTACACAATTGAGTCACATAGAATGCACCTTTGGATTTATATTCAATGCTATTAGATCATTGCAATTAATTATATTAAATTTAATATGAGTATATTTAATAAAATTGTGACTGCACACACATAATTTTTTACCTTATAACCGCAGGTTTAGAGAGTGGGAAATAAAATAGGATTCACAATATTAATAGAATATTGACTGGCCTTGAGGGGGATACGACATATATTGCCTGAAGTAGATTCATATTGCCCGAGTCGAAGACGAGGGCAATATGGATCTAGTGAGGGCAATATATGTCGTATCTCCCGAAAGAGGACAGTCAATATTGTTATTATTACCCATATCAGACATCTAGAGGAAAATTTGAACATCTCAGCTCGGCGGACTTCCACGTAAAATTTAACCAAAATGGACGCGGCAGTCTTCCTGTCTGCCGTTTGAATATTCTAAATTTCCCACGCAGCGTCACGTTTGCCGTCACGTTGCCAAGTTCCCGGATGTGAGACCAGGGGAATATAAGACTATATTCCCCGCTGTTTTAACAGGTAAAGTCCATAGGCGTTCGCAAGAAAGGGGAATACAAGAAAATATTCCCCTGTTACCCCTGCTGGCAGTAAAAACGAAGGGAATACAATTTTGTAAAAGCATACCTCAGATGTGTGATATGGGTAATAAAAGGTTATATTCCCGCTGTTTAAACAGGCAAACTCCATAGGGGTTGGCTAGAAAGGGGAATATAAGAAAATATTCCAATGTTAGCCCGCTGGCAGTAAAAATGAAGGGGAATATGATTTGGTAAAACCAATACCTCAGATGGCTGATATGGGTAATAATAATAGAATATTGACTGGCCTTGAGGGGGATACGACATATATTGCCTGAAGTAGATTCATATTGCCCGAGTCGAAGACGAGGGCAATATGGATCTAGTGAGGGCAATATATGTCGTATCTCCCGAAAGAGGACAGTCAATATTGTTATTATTACCCATTATCAGACATCTAGAGGAAAATTTTAACATCTCAGCTCGGCGGACTTCCACGCAAAATTTAACCAAAATGGACGCGGCAGTCCTTCCTGTCTGCCGTTTGAATATTCTAAATTTCCCACGCAGCGTCACGTTGCCGTCACGTTGCCAAGTTCCCGGATGTGAGACCAGGGGAAATAAGACTATATTCCCCGCTGTTTTAACAGTAAAGTCCATAGGCGTTAAGAAAGGGGAATATAAGATAATATTCCCCTGTTACCCCTGCTGGCAGTAAAAACGAAGGGAATACAAAAAAAATTTCGTAAAATCATACCTCAGATGTGTGATTGGTAATAATACGTATATCCCCTGGTTCACATCCGGGAACTTGGCAACGTGACGGCAACGTGACGCTGCGTGGGAAATTTAGAATATTCAAACGGCGACAGGAAGACTGCCGCGTCCATTTTGGTTTAAATTTTGCGTGGAAGTCCGCCGACTGAGATGTTAAAATTTTCAGATGTCTGATAATGGGTATAATAACAATATTGACTGTCCTCTTTCGGGAGATACGACATATATTGCCCTCACTAGATCCATATTGCCCTCGTCTTCGACTCGGGCAATATGAATCTACTTCAGGCAATATATGTCGTATCCCCCTCAAGGCCAGTCAATATTCTATTATTATTACCCATATCACACTATCTGAGGTATGCTTTTACGAATTGTATTCCCTTCGTTTTTACTGCCAGCAGGGGGTAACAGGGGGAATATTTTCTTATATTCCCCTTTCTAGCCAACCCCTATGGAGTTTGCCTGTTTAAACAGCGGGGAATATAACCTTATATTCCCCTGGTCTCACATCCGGGAACGTGACGCTGCGTGACGGCAACGTCACGCTGCGTGGGAAATTTAAAATTTATTCTCAAAAAAAAAAATGGCTGCCGTTTGCGAGAAAAGTTCCGTTTCAAAAACTTCGACCTTCACTATTGTCACATAATGAATGACATAAATTACATAAATGAAACATAAATGTTACATTGTTTTAGTACCCTTATATACAATGTTGCAATGGTTTTAGTACCCTTCTTTACAATGTTGCAATGCATATTGCAAAATGTATAGATACATTCATATCATATGAGATGTTCAGAATTTTCCTCTAGATGTCTGATAATGGGTAATAATAACAATATTGACTGTCCTCTTTCGGGAGATACGACATATATTGCCCTCACTAGATCCATATTGCCCTCGTCTTCGACTCGGGCAATATGAATCTACTTCAGGCAATATATGTCGTATCCCCCTCAAGGCCAGTCAATATTCTATTATTATCCACTGATCTTGTGGAAGGAAGACACATTGAAGGCTTGATTCAATGTAGATTAGATGCTCCCCGTGATTAACTATTCCAACACAATTTGATGTCAAGTGTATAAATGTTCACTTGAATAAGGTTCTGAAGGGGGACTAGAATTTGTGGAACTGTACTACACCTAGCAGCAAAATACCATCAGGAGGGGGGTATATATGGAGTAAACTGCACTCGTGCTATCTTGTTTTATTTTAGAATTAACCTGTATTTTTTGCATTTACTGCAGAAATAACTCTTCTTCCTCTCATGACATTTGATGCACAGAATTTGTTTTGAACCACTGTTGTATTTGCAGTGCAGGCAATCCCTACATTATGGTTGCTTGGGTTATGGAAATTCAGCCTTACAAATTACTACCTCCGAATTTGAGTTGGGGAATTAAAAATTTGCTCTCATGATATTTGTGTGAAAAATAGTTAAGTCAACACAAAATGTAATATTTTTCCATTAACATTTCTTGATACATGCATCATGGTGATTTTCTGATGATGATAAACTTTATACATGTAGTTTGTATAAAAGAAACACCATCTACTGCATTAACATTTTCTTGATTTTAAAGATCTTTTCTCACCTTTCAACCTTATTTTACTCATGTAACCTTAATTTTCCCATATCATCTTTGTAAATAATTTTACACTCTCTTCAATAATACTTAGATTTTGTAAAAAATAACCAGGACAACATAGAGTCGAATCATTGAACATAACTTTTCAATTTGATCACTTTCAAAATAAACTTTAGTGCATTCTCTTTCTTTTTCTTCAAATTAATCTTTTGTCTCAAATTTTAGTGACATACTAGACTAAGTGGGACACATTGGGTCCCAGCATCACATGGGAGGGCTGGTCACCCAACGCAATATTCCACCTCTCCACCAATTCCAATATTGGTGGCCAGTGGGGGGGCTTTCTGGAGCACTAGTATGGGTGTTGTGGGCTGAAGGGACTGGTTTCCAGAGGGCTACTATGGACATTGTGGGCCGAATGGATTCTTGGGCTGGCAGCTCAGTCACTCAAGCCTTTTGTGCTGGCAGCTCACTCACTCACGGCTGGTGGGCAGGCAGTTGACTCACGGCTATTCCTTGAAATTCCATTTCAAGCAGGGTGCAAGGCCACCAAATTCAAGTGCAGTTTCATACCACTTCAAGCAGGGTGTAAGGCCACTAAAGACAGTGAGTCGTGACCTCTCCCTCCTCCATCTTGCAGAGACTGAGCCACGCCCACACTTCTGGGTTTTATACTTCCTCCCCCCTCCCACCAGAAGGGGCGTGGCCTTCATGGCGTGATTGATAGGAGAGAGAATTTCAACACTTTTTAAACACTAATAACTCTTTTATTTTTTATCGATGGGAAAAATCCTAGGCACCTGATGAGCGGAGGGGGATTCTGAATAAGGTGGCCAAAAATCACAGCCGTAAGTTGTAGCGTTTTTTTCTAAAATCAATATAAAGCGCAAACAGGAAGTGGTCAAGATTAGACTTTTAATTATATAGAAGGCTAGGCAACTTTAATTAGGCAAGGCAACTTTAATTAGGCAAGGCAACTTTAATTAGGCAACACAGCTTTAGCATTTCTGTAAATAGCCAAAATCCACAATTTGAAGTTCAAGATCATCTTTAATCAGTACCCATATTATAACGGTACCTGGGACTAATAGGAATCACAGAGGATGAGAGATGGTCTCACAGAACTCCTGTCGAAAAAGGAGTACTTCCAGTGGCACTCTGGAAGGTTAGGACACTCGTGTAACACCACCGCACCGTTTTGACTAAAACTACTGGAAAAAAAGAATGAAACGGATCGTTAAACATACTCACCGGCAGAGGCTCAGCAGACCAGTAAGTGGACGTCATCATTACGCGACTCCTGAGACTCCTGTAATTACCGAAAATGTCGCCCAAAAAACCGAAGAGGAAGGCCGCGGTGAAGAGCAGCCCCGAGAGGAAACAGCAACTCAAACACCGGCCCTTCTACATCAGGAACTTTCGAATGTGAAGCAAGAGATCTGTGACAAGATAGATTTTCACATAGAAGAGGTAAATACCAACCTAAAAGGGAAATTCAAAGCCTGGAAACCAATATCAGCCACAAGCTGGAATCTATTCTGGCTACCTCACATACACATAGCGGGAGCTGGAAATAGCAACGGCAACAAACTCCGAGGCTACACACAGGCGGAAAGTTGAAGTGGAGGGCATCTCCGATTTATTAGCAAAAGCGACAGAAAAATGTCTAGATTTGGAGGGGCGCTCCAAACATCAGAACCTAAAGGATTGTTGGAGTGAAAGAAGGCAAAGAACATGGTCAAAACCTCCGTGACTTTATGGCTCAACTACTTCAGGATGTACTTTCTTTGGAGGACAAACCACGTACTCCACCGGGCACACAGAGCTCTAAGAACCCGGCCAGCCGAAAACGCCCCACCGAGACATCTGATCCTGAGGGTGCATCACTGCTATGTTCTGGAGGAAATCCTGCGTATAGTGGCCATGGACAGAAATTTAACATTCCACGGACAAAATATACGAATTTTCAGAGACTTTCCCTCTGAAGTCATCAGGAAAAGAGCACTCTTTTCCAAGATAAGAGCCATTCTGAGGGATGTACCAGGTGTCCGATTTGGACTATTATACCCTGCCATGCTCCGTGTCACATACAAAGATGTTGAATCCTGCTTTATTGATCCAAATAAAGCATTACAGTTTGCCAGGACATTGCCGCAGCTGACAGGGGATAAGTAACTGCTTATAGAGTTTACAAGTTACAATCTGTTACAGACTTACGATCTGCTAATATGTCAAAATAGTATTGACCTAAAGTTAACTAATATGTGATGTATGTCAGTTAAAACTAATAGTCAGCTACTTACTACCTTACAATACCTTACAGTAAGCTACCTTACAGAGTGAGTTGGATGTGGCCCTTGTGGCTAAAGGGATCAGGGGGTATGGAGAGAAGGCAGGTACAGGATACTGAGTTGGATGATCAGCCATGATCATATTGAATGGCGGTGCAGGTTCGAAGGGCCGAATGGCCTGCTCCTGCACCTAATTTCTATGTTTCTATGTTTCTATGTTACTCATACCCCAATATAGATTCCTAACTGGAGGGGAATGCTGAGCCCCTTAAAAGGGAAACAAACTCTACATGTTTTGTTCTGTTTAGTTTTCCTGACTCCTTAAGGTGCGGGACTATCTTAATATTCAAAATCTTATATTAATGATAGTATCTACAGTATACTGTAAGGAAGTTAACTCTAATTTAACCACCGATATGTAGTATTTGTTAGCAACATTCACATATGTTGTAGTTTTCTTTGTTTCTCTTTTCTTTCTTCTGAACTTTTTAATAAATATCTTATCATTTTGTACTAGAGTAATTTTTTCTTGGAGATATCATGGGGGGGTAGGGGTAAAGGGCGAGGGGCTCACATCCTATTTCTAAAATAAATATTTTAATTATTGTGTCGGACCATTTAACTCAGCAGAGACCATATAATTTTTGATATGCAAGAAAAGCTAGAAAAACAGGGGGGAAAGGAATCACGATCTGTAGTTGGAATGTCAGGGGTGCTAATGAACCAATAAAAAGGGGTAACATACAAGCTCACTTAAAATCTCTTCATACTGACATAATATTCCTTCAGGAGACTCACCTCAAGAACGAAGCACATAACAGGCTGAGGGCTAGGTGGATTGGACAGTTATATCACGCTACATCCTCTTCTAAAGCCAGAGGAACCGCAATTTTAATCCCTAAAGGTATTCCGTTTAAATATAAGTCCACAATAGTTGACAAGGAGGGCAGGTATACTATGGTATCCAATGAATTATACTCAACTTCATTGACGTTGGTGAACATATACGCTCCAAATTTTGATAACCTCCAATTTTTCAATAAAATATTCAATTTAATACCAGATGCAATTTGATAATGGGGGGGGGGGGATTTAAACTGTGTATTAGACCAATAGCTGGATAGATCTTCATTTCAAAGAAAAATTACATCCAAGTCTAGTGATATTTTAAACACTTATATAAACAATACAAAAATAAAGGATGTATGGAGGATTGTCAATCCTTCAGGAAGAGAATACTCCTTCTACTCAGGTGTTCATAAAGTATATACACAAATTGACTATTTCCTGGTTGACTCTAAACTTCTGCTCCATACCTACAATCCAAAATATCATGATATTATTATTTTGGATCATTGCCCTCTTACATTTTCTTTAAAATTGGAAGGAATGGCAAATAAACAGCCGTGCTGGAGATTTAACCCACAAATACTTGCAGAGGCTAATTGTTGTGACTATCTGAAGGCACAGACAAAAACTTTTTTTGAGATAAATGACACTCCTGGTATTTTTACATCCTTGCTCTGGGAAACTTTTAAAGCCTATCTTAGAGGCTGTATTATTTCATAGCCTTTCAAAATAAAAAAAATAGGGCAGAACAATTGGAGTTAGAAAAACAAATAAAACAATTAGACTTAGAAAATGCAGCTGATCCGTCCATAATAAAACACAATAAGATCGCTGCACTCAAATTCAAACTAAACCAGATACTTTCGGCAAGAATCAGCAGGGCATTTCAATATACTAGACAAAAATACTTTGAATTTGGCGATAAACCACATAAACTTTTAGCACGACAACGCAAATTAGAGAATGACCGTACCATACATAAAATTAGATCAGAAAAAGGCGAATTGCTCTCACTGCCCAAATATATTAATGAAAGATTTCTACAATTTTATCAAACAATTTTATGTCACAAACAACAGTTGACTCAGCAAAGATAAAGAGCTTTCTTGATAAGTGCAACCTCCCATCCCTCAGTGAGATGGAACGGGAGGAACTAGGTGCAGAGATAACAATAAAGGACATTTCAGAGACCATTAAGTCACTAAAAAATGGAAACACCCCCCCGGCCCTGACGGGCTCAGTAACGAATTTTATAAAAAATTTAATGACATAATTTCCCCATGCCTACGAAGCCTCTACACTCAAGCATTCAAGGGACAGACCTTACCACAGACTCTTCCAGAATCAATTATTATGTTAATTCCTAAAAAAGATAAAAATCTCGAAGAACCGGGATGCTATGGAGCAATTGCCCTCTTAAATACTGACCAGAAGATTCTAGCCAAGACTTACCCTAGTCATTGGCAAATTAGTACACCCAGACCAAATCGGGTTCATACCTAAACGACACTCATTTTATAATTTGAGATGTCTGTTTAATATAATGTATTCGCAGAGAAGACCAAACGAAGACCTAACAATCATTTCACTAGATGCTGAAAAGGCTTTCGATCAAGTGGAATGATCTTATCTTTTTACAGTGTTGGAAAAATTCCAATTGGGAGAAAACTTCACTTCATGGGTGAAGCTTTTATATACTAATCCGACAACCAGAATACTAACAAACCAAATGCTTTCACCTACATTTCATTTATTCAGGGGCAATAGACAAGGATGCGCTCTCTCCCCGATGCTATTTGCATTAGCCATAGAATCTCTTGCCGTGAGTATCAGGTCCCATCCAGGCATACATGGATACAATACTAAACATACTTCTAAAAACATTTCCTATATGCAGATGACGTACTCCTATACATTACTAACCCCCAAATTAGTATTCAAAATTTATTAACTACTATAGAACAATTCTGTTCCTTTTCCGGCTATGGAATCAATTGGAACAAAAGTGAAATTATGCCAATAAAAGAACAAGATGTCACCCAGCTCCAACAGTTTCCCTTTAGAATCGTTACTGAAAAATTCAGATTCCTCGGAGTTTACATTACCAGAAAATATTCCCTTTAGTTTAAAACAAATTTCCCACCATTAGTTACTAAACTCCATACGTATATTCAATTTTGGAAAACACTGCCTTTTTCTCTTCTCGGTAGATTAAATGCCGTAAAGATGATATTTCTCCCGCAACTTCTATACTTATTCCAGTCAATATATTTTCCCAAAAGTTAAAAAAAAAAATTGATTCTATTGTCACTAATTTCATCTGGGACTATAAAAGCCATCGAATACACAAAAGACATTTGTGCAAATCCAAAGTGAATGGAGGACTAGCCTTACCTAACTTCTTATTTTACTATTGGGCAACCAATATTAAAACTATAATTTTCTGGCTGGATGATTCATACCAACAGGCAAACTGGCTAAAAATGGAAAGGGAAGATTGCTTGCCATTCTGTATAGGCTCGATTGTCCTGTCTCCATTATTCTGAATAAGTCAACGTATGAGCATAACCCAATAATACACAGTACTATCTGGATCTGGAAGCAGTTGAAACTCAGTCTCAAATTGAGAAACATGTCTCTCCTTCTCCCTAATGCAAATAATCCCTCTTTTAAACCTCCTACCCTAGATGTGTTTTTTGTTCAATGGAAGAATCAGGGAATCAATACTGTGGGAGACCTTTATCAGAAGGGGACTCTTTTCTCCTTTCAAGAATTGCAGGAGAAATACGAGCTGAACACCAATAACTTTTTCAGATACCTCCAAGTTAGGGATTACGTGAGAACATATATACAAGACGACTCCTCTGTAGGTCCAGACATACTCTATGAATGTTTGAATAAACACGCAGACACTCCATCATCTGAGATTTAAAGCGTTCATGGGAGGATGAGATGGGTCAACACATCTCCAAGGGTGTATGGGACGAAAGCCGACAACACATACATCATTGCTCTTTAAATGCCAGACACTGCCTGATATAGTTTAAAGGCTATATTACTCAAAGATCAAATTGAGCAAGATTTTCCCCAGTGTTTCCACCTGAACCCATACTTTTGTACTATGTACAAAAATAGAAAAATTTTGGACGGAAGTCTTTAATGTTACCTCTAAAACACTGAAAATTCCATGAGAACCAGACCCAAAACTGATAGTACTGGGAATATCAGAGGCATGTGTTAAACTAAGGGTATTTCAAAGACACTTTCTTGATTACGGTCTAATATCAGCAAAAAAAATTATACTTAAATTTTGGAAAAAGACAACAGTCCCCTCAGTGAAGATGTGGATTACGGAAATGACAGAGACACTACATCTAGAAAAAATTAGGTTTGTCTTGACTGACAAACCAGATCAATTTTTAAATAATGGTCTCCTTTTATTGAATTTCTTGAACAATACAATGGTTTGACACAAACTCAAAACTGATTGTAAGGCTGGGTGAGCGGGTTCATGGGTGGGTCGATGGACATATCTCCTTTTCTTTTTCTTTTTTTTATCGTTCTCTTTCCTTTCTTCGCTCTTTTTTCTTATTTCAATTTAATATTCTGTTTGTAAAATGTTAAAATTGAAGCTGTGCTAGAATTGTAGAACTGTGAAATCATTCTTTTTTGTACAATTGCTTCCAATAAAATTATAATTTAAAAAAAAAGAAAAAAAAGAAGTACTTAATCAAACTGGAAATATTTTGAGAAGATTTTGCGGAGACAGTTTTATTTTGTAATAATTGATATGCACTTAGTTTCCAGGAATCCTGCAGTGGTTATTATAAGATGTTTAAATAATTTATGCTGTTATATATCAATTCTTGAGCAATCCTCATGATTGTCTGAATAAGGGTCTGACCTGAAACATCAACTGTGCAATCCCTCCTCAGATGCTGCCTGATCCATTGAGTTCCACCACTAGTTTATTTTTTTGCATAAGATTCCAATACCCATGGCCTATTATCCTATTACCCATTTCCACATTTATTGTCATTTTTATTATCACTTGACTATTTTGGCATTTTGATTCGCAGTTTATACCTCAAAACTGATTCTTGTGGGACCTTGTTCACATCTCATGTCACTTTTAATAACTAACTAGACCAATTAGACCAACTAGACCAACTAAGGTAGACAAAAGTGCTGGAGAAACTCAGCGGGTGCAGCAGCATCTATGGAGCGAAGGAAATAGGCAATGTATCGGGCCGAAGCCAACCTATAGACCCCATGTGGGGGGGGGGGGGTGGGGGCAGCGTCGGCGCTCCCCCATGGGGGACCCGGACCAAGCAGGCATTGATCGGTGGGTCGGAACAAATCAAGCGAACCCACCTGGAGGACGGTCGCGTCGGCACGCCCCCCACGTGGGACCTGGACCAATTGGGCATCGAGCGGGAGGTCACTTTCCCCTCCCTCTCCCTCCCTCCCCTCCCTCACCCCTCCCTACCCCCCTCCTCTCCCTCTATCCCCCTGCTCCCCCAATACTCACCTCCCCCTTATCCACCCACCTCCCACAATGAAAATCGCGCTGTTAAAACAATGGGGGGGGGGAAAAAATTTAATTCAATGAAAATCCTTTTTCTATAAAATAACCTAAACACGAATGTTTTCTGTTTATGAAAATGGAAGAATTTGATAAAAAGTTAATTTTTTCTTCTTAAAGGAATAAAATCAATGTCAATGCAAATCACAATTTTTTTAATGTAGAATTAAATTTGGGATCCATTGTGACGTCAAAGGCGGCTGACGGCATGTAGAGTGGAAAAGTGGTTTTGTAAATGTTTTTTGGTAATGTTTAAAAATGTCAATAACTTGTAAAATATACCTATCAATCTGAAGAAAACTTGGCTAATGCTGCACCCCCAGAACAAATGGTGAGTAGTGTGTATGTTTTTATGGAGTTTGGGATATCAATAATAACAAATAAACAAACAAACAAGATAGCGAGATAGATAGAGGGTAATAGATATGATAGAGCAGAAATAACAGATGGGGGGGAATAGACAGTTAGTATAGAGCAGATGTGGTGATAGATAGATAGATAGGAGGGTGGAATAGATAGATACATAATAGGGATGTGGCCAATTCCAGGGGTGCAACTATGTTACAGAGAAAGGTTGAAACAAGTTAGCGAGGGGCGCAGAATGGTTAGGAGATGGGGGGGGGACATTGATTGAGTCTTTAAAAATGATGAAATGGATAGACAGAGTTGACGTGTGATACGTTTTTTCTGGCATTGAGTGTAAGAGGAAGATTCAAACAAGAGGGGCATGACATAGGAATTAAGGGACAGAAGATGGGGTAACGTGAGGGGTAGGTAGTGCATGGATTGGACCGTGAAGATGGATGGATGGAGGAGTGGTCTGAGTGCAGGTAGAATGGGATAGGGAAAAACCAATGGTCGCACGGAACTGGAAAGATGAGGGGCCTGTGTCTGTGGGCTGTAATGGGATGGATAGATGGATAGATGGATAGATAGATATACAGATAGACAGATAGACATAGATCGACAATAGGAGCAGATAGACAGATAGACAATAGACAGATAGATAGATAATAGATAGTATCTAGAGATGGAAGGATGGATGTTGCCCGGGTTCCAGCAGACTATGTTTGAGCAGAGAAACTGGTTGAACAAGTTAGGTCTTATTCTTTGGTAGACAGTTAAGGGGGGGAGCAAGTAGTCTTTAAATACAGAGTTGACGTCGGATAACGTTTTTCCCATTGACGGGTAGGCCCTTCAAACAATAAGGAGGCATACCATGAGAATATTTAGAGGGTGAACGTGGAGGGGAGACTTCTTTCTTTAGCTCTAGAGCATGGTAGCAGTTCTGGTGGAGGCAGGATCGATTTTTAAAAGAGTAAAGAGGTATATGGACGTGAAGGGAATGAAGGAAGTATGATCTGAGTGGCAGGTAGATGGGACTTGACGGGGGAAAGAAACAGCAGCACCTCGATGGGTTACGTCAGGACTTAGGGGGCTGGCGGTCAACTTCCCGGACCTGGAGGGGCCGAGAGGCCTGTTTCTGTGGCTTAAATTGTTATATGGTGAATCTATATTGGTGCTTGAAGCTAGATAACGCAGAAGATCGGTCGTCGGGTTCGTGTCGATCGGACGACGGACGGTCGGTCGCTCGCTCGCTCGCACGCACGCTCGCACGCTCTGCATCGCATATCTGCTCAAGCTGCGCACGCACGCGTACGGACTCACTCGTCGAACGCTCGCACGAGACTCTTCGCACGCACGGACCTCGCACCTACGACACGCACGGACGCGACTCTTACTACTCACGCACGCACGGTACGTCACTCACGGACGCCACGTACGCTACGTACGCACTGACGCATCGCCACGCACCAACCCCATGCACCTGCTCCATGCCATTCGGGTGCCCCAATGCTCTGCTCTGCCGATTCTTCTCCCCATAAGCGTTGACACCCTTACTGATCAAGAACCTATCAATCTCCTATCAAAAGAAGAGAAAACAATACCACTTCAAGCTTTTATTTTATGCTTGCATGAATATTGGGTAAGGACAGAAACTGCCTGAAGGGAAGAATATCTGTCAAGGTTGAATAGCCTGCCAGCACACTGTGTGCAGACCGATATGAAGAATTACTGCATAGTCCTGGAGGGTTGCCATTATTTGTACCAAACAGGTACAGATATAAATAAAATCGGCAAAAACCATAGAACCATGTTATTCTGTATGCACCATGCACTAAATTTCCAGTAATCCTATAGAGATTGTTATAAGATGTTTAGATTTTTAATGTTATCATATATCAATCCTTGAGCAAAACTCACTATCGATTGAGGTCATGTCTGAGAAAGAGCTTACTACTACTGCATTAAGTGTTTGGATTAGGTATAACATTGCGAAAAATATTCAAAAAAAATAAATGAATGTTTACAATGAAAATAATGAATCTAGAATTTAAGGATGTTAAACATTTAAAGTAGTATTTGAGTTTGTGCTGTTACTCGAATTCCCTTGTGGTAAGAAGGCGCTGGAAATATTCAACAGTTGAGTCAACGTATGTGGAAAGAGACACTGTCAATTTTTAGCAAAACACCAAGTATTGGAGTAACTCAACAGGTCAGGCAGCATCTCTGGGGGAAATGGACAGGCGACTTTTCGGGTCGGGACTTCTTCAGGTCTGATTTCAGACTTCCAGCAACTGCAGGTGTTTTTTTGGTTTTGATCGTCCAAGATCTTGTTGACACTTTGTATGGTTAGAGGTAGAATTAATAATGTGTGTAAATATAATTCAAAACACTGTTAAGTAAAGTCTTGGGAAATATGTAACACTTTTGCATGTTCACTTTCCAGAAGATAACATTTTGTCTTGAACTTCGAAAGACCATTACTGTGTTAAGTAATCCTGATGAGATTTTCTTGCTGGTGAGAACAACACTTATTTCTCGATCACTTGACTCTGTAGTTCGCACAGATTGGAAGACACATCAGGATAATCACTTTGTGTTAAAGAAGGAACTGCAGATGCTGGAAAATCGAGGGTACACAAAAGGCTGGAGAAACTCAGCGGGTGCAGCAGCATCTAAGGAGCGAAGGAGATAGGCAACGTTTTGGGCCGAAACCCTTCTTCAGATCACTTCTATTTTTCTTATTTATGTTTGTATTTCCACCAACTCTCTATTACTTCCATCCAGTTCGAAAGCAAAGGGAACAGTTAGATATCTGTCATGAAGGCAAGGGAAGAGAAAGAAAGATCTTGCAAACTTGTCTTTTTAAAAACATGAGAAGCAAAAGCAGGAGTAAGCAAATCAGCTCTTTGGGCATAATTGCTCATTTAATAAGATCATGGAATTTCCTCAAATTAAACATAGACACATACAAACATAGAAACATACAAATATAGAAACATAGAAAATAGGTGCAGGAGGAGGGCATTTGGCCCATCAAGCCAGCACTGCCATTCATTGTGATCATGGCTGATCGTCCCGTATCAATAACCCGTGCCTGCCTTCTCCTCATCTCCCTTGACTCCACTAACCCCTAGAGCTCTATCTAACTCTCCCTTAAATCCATACAGTGACTTGGCCTACACTGCCCTCTGTGGCAGGGATTTCCATAAATTCACAACTCTCTGGGTGAAATGATTTTTTCTCACCTCAGTCTTAAATGACCTCCCCTTTATTCTAAGTGTGGCCCCTGGTTCTGGACTCGCCCAACATTGGGAACATTTTTCCTGCATCTAGCTTGTCCAGTCCTTTTATAATGTTATAACTTCGAAAGACCATTACTGTGTTAAGTAATCCTGATGAGATTTTCATGCTGGTGAGAACAACAGTTATTTCTCGATCACTTGACCTCTAGTTAGCCTGTGCCTGTGCCTTTCGCCCATTACTTTGAAATTATGTTCCATGATGTGCAAACCGTCATTAGTGTGCCATAGACCATCAGTGTTTAGACCATTAGCGTTGCATACACCATCATAGACATTTTTGGTCCAGAGTCAAGGTTTCATCCGGAAACAGCGACATTTCCTTTAACCCCCCCCCCCCCCTACCGATGGTGTTCGACCGGCTGAGTTGTTTATAAGCAGATTGTTTATTGTTCTAAAACCTGTAGTTCAGTTTTAGTTTAGTGATACAGCGCTGAAACAGACCAGAAACCGATTCCATCAGTAGCACTTGTGTGCCATCCATGAAAAGAAGAATCTCCTAATCTGTCTGGAAATTCCTAGTTGTGCAGTGCGATGAACTTTACCTGGAGCAAAAACTTGGTGTGATTCCAAATACTTAGCGTCGGGAGTCACAAGGAACTGAAGAAAGATCCCTACCTGAAACATTCCCTAACCATTCCCTCCACGGACGCTGCCGGAGCCGCTGAGTTACTCCAACACCATTGAGTTACTGAGCACGGGGATTCTATTTCATTGCCACACTTCTCTGAACTATCTCTAAACTAAACTAAACTTGGTTTCATCTGGTGCTGGAACATGAACTTATTCACTGGAATGGGCATTGTAAATCTACAGGAAAGAAAGATGAGAATAAGTAATTTTTCATGTCTCTCTGAGCTTTTACTGTCTATATTTATGATTCCCAATGCATTACTCTCATATTCTACTTTCCTTTTCTTCCTCAATGCCTTGGGCATCCTTTGGTGAATTCTGACAATTCCTCAATAACCGAGTTTGCTGCTCTTTTTGGCAAACACTACTATTAATATTGTTTTGCTGGGTCACATTGCCCGATGTACTTGTGTGTCATAAAAGTTTAAAATACTATGCCTTACTTCTTTATATTTTAGTTGCAGGTTTATGGTTGTATCTTTTAATGTAGTTTCCCAATCTACCTCAGTCAAACTCATCGCATGCCTTTGCCATTTACTTTGTTTAGAATTAAGTCCTGTTTCAGATTGAACTAAATCACTTTCAGTTCCAAACCCTGACCATGGACCACCTTGTTGTTTTTTTAACATTAAAGGCCTTGCAACCTTTTTACAAGTTTCTGATTATCATCAACTTTTATTGTTTTTAGAACATAAAAATAAAAATGCCTCGTCATTATCAACATTATTTGAAAAGACATGGAGGAGAAGGAAAGATTCTACAAAATTTAACCACAACCCGTTCTAGATTTGCATAACTTTAGTTCAGGGAAGAAAGTTGAAACCGTATCTCATTGCAATGTTTAGTTTAGTTTAGTTTCGAGATACAGCGTGGAAACAGGCCCTTCGGCTCACCGAGTCCGCCCCGACCAGCGATCGCTGTACGCTAGCACTATCATAAACACACTAGGGACAATTTACAATTTCACAGAAGCCAATTAATCTACAAACCTGTACTTTGGAGTAGGGGAGGAAACCGGAGACCCCAAGGAAAACTCATGCTGCTCACGGGGACAACATTCAAACTCTGTACAGACAGCACCCTTGGTCAGGATCGAACCCGGATCTCTGGCGCTATAATGGGTCAATGCTGCAATGGATTAAGTGGGACTTGTAAATAATATTAGGGAACATTTTATAAGTAGCAATCATAATATAGCACAAGCCTCTGGGATCTCTGGGATCCTGTTGGATAAGGCAAGTATGGCCCTAATGGAAGAAATGATGATATTCAAAGTGAATAGACACCCCAGATCCTGATGACCAGGGACTTCCCATCATTGATGAAGTCAGTCAAAGATGAAATAGCAGATGCCCTGGACCCAGTTTCAACTGCCAAGGTACTTTAAAGACTGAAGATTATTAATGCAGGACTTCTCTTCCCAATAGATGAACCATGGAGCACAGTCCAACTATCGATATGTGCAAAAATGACGAATTGATAAAGTTGTGAGCTGATCAAAAATTTGAAAGACATCAACATATGACCTGGAAGGGAAAAGGAAATAGGAAATAGTCTGAATAGGAAATTTGTTAATATAACAAAAAACAAAGAACTTCATTTGGTAGGAGGATAGATGTTGGCACATTAATAATATGGAATGCCAGAGAGTATTGCTGGAATCACCGTTTTCCTCAGTATTGATTTGAGCTTGATTAGAGTTGGTAACGTGTCAATATTTTCAAATGACACGATAATGAGTGTCATTACAGCAATAACATTGTGGGGCAAAGGGCCTGTTCCTATACTGTTCCTATACACCCACCACCCTTGGTGTGACAACGTTACCCCTCAGATTCCTATTGAATCTTTTCCCCTTCACCTTAAACCTATGTCCTCTGGTCCTTGATTCACCTAGTCATAATGAGAGGAGTTGAGTATAGGATTGAAGAGGTTGTACAGGCAGGGCTGGCCTTAAGCCGATTGAACCGATTTCTCCCAATTGGGCCCCGCGCCTAAGGGGGGCCCCGCGTTAATTTTCCGTATTCCATACGGAAATACAAATTTGCTTTGTTAAATAAAGATTGAAAAAATAAATTCGCCATACGGATTTTTTACAAAACGAACATGGATAACAACCGCTGCACGCCCATCAGACACAAACAATTTGTTAACTACTACTGTAGCACATGTTAACAGCCAGTAGTTAACAAGTAGTTATACAATGTGTCAAAACTGCATCGATCCACATTCCACAGTAAAGGTAATTGTGTTTTGATCAAGTATTAATGACGCATTAAAAGTATAATGAACGCTGCGTTCCTTTGAATACAATTCACGCGCCGTCATTAATACTTGTTCAAAACACAATTACATTTACTGAGGAATGTAGATTGATGCATTGATGACACATTAAGAATTTCATAAAACTCACCATCATGATTGAGGGCTTCTTCTTGGCGAGCTTCTTAGTGCGGAGCAGGTTAGTAATTCAATTTACCTACCGACCCACGTTGTGTCTCTCTGTATTTCGCTCTCTCCCTCCCTCTCTCTCGCACGCGCTCTCTCTCTCTCCCGCTCCCCATCTCGTCTCTTTCTAGCTCTCTCGGCATTCCCGGAATCATTGACGTTTTGCGGTAGACAAAAATGCTGGAGAAACTCAGCGGGTGAGGCAGCATCTGTGGAGCGAAGGAAATAGGCAACGTTTCGGGTCGAAAGCCTTCTTCAGATCTGGCCCGAAACGTTGGCTATTTCCTTCGCTCCATAGATGCTGCCTCACCCGTTGAGTTTCTCCAGCATTTTGTCTACCTTCAATTTTCCAGCATCTGCAGTTCCTTCTTAGACGTTTTGCAGTGACGCCTGCATCTGCGGTTCCTTTCTGTTCTGAGGGGGGGGGGGGGGGGAGAGTCCTGGCCCGTGGCGGCTCCTAATAAGTGATATGTTCCCTCTGCGGGTGCTGTCTTGCCCTCTGAGTTCCTCCAGCACTCTGTGTTTTTTGTTTGGCTCTGAAGTTGAAGGTGGACCCCCCTGTGTCTACCTTCAGCTCCCTGTCTGTGGTGGCTCAGCAGGACGGGCAGGGGCTCTGGGGAGAGGGTTGCCTTTCTGGTCGAGACCCTTCTTCAGCCAATCACAAGTACTCTCACCGATGAGAGTTCAGTTCAGTCTGAAGAAGGGTCTTCTCTCCAGAGTAGCAGTGCTGCCTGTCCTGCTGAATTACTCCAGCTTTTGTCTATCCTCAATTTCAGAGTTAAATAACATTTCTCATGGGGGGCTTATAGCATCTAACCCCCTCCCCCCCCCCCCCCCCCCCCCCCCCCCCCGCCCAACCTCAGCCTCACGGACCTTAGCGTACCCCTAGTTCCTAAAACCCATTTCCATCACTGATTACAATATGTATGTAACACCACATTGCAGGTTCTACAGAGATTTTGATTATATTGAGTGGATGTTTCTAGATTAATTTATGGGAATTAAGTATTAAATTCCTTCCATCTGACATATAAATTCATGACAGTGAGATTTAAAAATCATGTTATATTGTGCATTCTTGTTTGAATGGGATTAGTTTGTTATTTGGATACTTAGGCTATTTTTAAAAATTATCCTTTTCTTAAGAAGTGGAATCTACTGGACATTCCTAATGGGAAAGTAGTGGGCAGAAAGGCATGTCATGCGTGGTTTGGAGAGCAAAATCTTGTAGCTTACAATGCCAATATTGAAAAATTGAGGAAAAACAAGGTTTACAGAGTTGCTTATTGGTTACAATCTGAGGAGTATGATGATGCTACTGAGTATGATATGCCAATGTACCAGCTAGCAACTGATCTTCTCCATAAAGACCTTGTCTATTGCTAGAAAATGGAATTTATTTACCTATCTGTTATGGACTTACAGCATATAATACAATGATATTAAAGTTCTGATCTTGCGAATATCACATTTTTGAATTTTCAAGGCAGTCTGGGTATTTATTACTATTTCTGTCACAATGGTCAATTTTGTAATTAGCTACAATTAGGTAATTAACTAATTTATGCTTTAATTTCAGGTCATTCATGTAAGATGTTTATATTTGTTTCAGAATGCTTCAATCTATAATAACTGAAAATGTAATTCAGTTCTCTTAATTTTTAAGAAAGTTATGGGCTTTTGACTGTCCTCGATCACAGCTTTTGTGCTAAATCAATGGAAAAGCAATAGGGAACAAGATGCTAATTTCTGAGTATGAAAATGGCCATAACTTTTTTAATACTGAAGATATGAATGTGAATTCGGTGTCAAATTAAACTTCTTTTTATGCTTTATCTGATGGGATAAATTGCAGACTTGATTTTTTTAAATCTCAAAATTTTGTAACATTGCTAGAAAATGTACCTGCATCTTGGAGGCCGAAGGTAAGGTTGTTAGCCAAGAAAGATAGACTTTGTTATCCCACAGTACAGCAACATCAAGAACGATGTTGCTGTACTGAGGGATAGCCAAGTCTAACCCTCATTGCTAGCATCTGATGGGAAGCGGCTGTAAAAGGACAGCGCTGCTGGGGGGGAGGGAGAATTCCTTTCATAGCGTGTGGGTAGTCTGTCCAGGGGTAAAGTTGCGGGGGGGGGGGGGCAGGAGCATTGAGAAGGAGGCGGTCGGGGATCATGCCAGCATCCAGCTCAAGAGCGGGTCAGAGGGTGATGGACAACAGGCAGCGGGCGGTGGAACTTACTACATATGTCACTGCGAGTAACCTCAATTAATCACTTGTTCGCGCTACACAGGAGTAACTCCACCGCCCGCTGTGATGTTATCCCATCACCGCATGATCCACAGCTCCTCTCTCGATGATCTTTGCTCTTGTGCTGGTCCCCTAACTGTTCACGGTGGCACACTGGGAGGCACTTCCGCCGTGTGAGCGAGGCCCGGCAGAACAGAAGGCACTGAAGATGGCAGTCGGTTCCGCTGTCCGCGTTTACTGCGGCGCGCCTCGTAGGCAACCCGACAACTGCTCGTGCTTCCGCCTACCGCCACAATGGCGTGATGAGTGTGGGGTTACTGGCATGAACCCAGCCCCCTCCTTCTCAATGGCTCCCGCCTCCTTCCCACAACGTTTACCCCTGTCGCCAGGACGCCCCACTGCTGTGAAGAATCTCTCCCCTGCCAATTGGTCCCTGTGAACAAGGCATAGTCATCTCAATAAGATCGACAACTGATTCAACTTGTACCGCTGTGCTCCCGCTGTATCCTACCATGACTCTCCACCTACCGTCACCCTCACAGCCCCCCACCCATTCAGAATTCCAAATGATGGAGATTTGGAAGCCTGCCAAATGAATTGTTACTTTATTTATTTTTATTTTATGTTTAGGAGAGGAGAAGGGTTCGGCACATGCTGTTGGTGTGAAGATTTTTGTTTAAAGCCAATCTGGACTGTCAATATTTCTCATGACACGTGTTTCATTTATAATTATATATTTATATTTCTATAATAGAAGTGTTACCAATGGGGCCCAGCGTGTTCCTAAGGCGGCCCTGAGTAGCTGGGCCCTGTGAGACCATACCTGGAGTATTGGAGGCCGTTTTGGTCTTATTTGAGGTGGACATACTTGCTATAGAGGTGTGCAGGGCGTTAGGTTCAGCCAGGTTACTTCCTGGGGATGGCGGACTGTCATAATGATGAAAGGAATGACGACTGGGCTTGTATTAGGGGGGGGGGGGGGGGGGGGGTGTAGGGACGAATGATAAGGATGAGAGGAAGATGATAGATAAGTAGAGAAGTGTATTAAGGGAGTTGGACCATCGCTAGCAAGTGAAGAACATGTCCCGATGGGGGGAGTCGCAGAACCGAAGGGGGCAACAGTTTAAGAAGAAAAGGTAAAGGCCATTTTGAACTGAGATGAGGAGGAAACTTTTTCACAGTGATTTGTGAAATTTGTGGAATTCTCTGCCTGCAGAAGGCAGTGGAGGCCGATTCGCAGACTGAATGCATTCAAAAGAATAGTTAGATAGGGCTAAGGTTCAAGGGGTATGGGGAGTAGGGCAGGAACTGGTTCTAATTGTGGATGATCAGCCATGATCTCATTGAAAAGGTGGTGCTGGCTTCGAGGGATGTGAATTAAACTGCAGCTTGGAACCTATTGTCCTATGTATCGTATGGTATCTTTCCAGGTGCAGTTCTGTTATTTTTCTCTTCTTTTCAATTCAAAGGCTGTATTATTTGGTTGGGCACATGTTTCCCCTTAGCATGCAGGAGACCTACCATTTTAGCATTGACCATTTAAGAACATTTGTTCAAGCATTGAGGAGGCAAGCTATGGATTACCGTCATTTTATTTTCCTCCACTACAAACCTGTAGTTTTATTTTGACCTCTCAGGATACTATTCCCTTGAAGATTAAAATGTGCCGTATGGCTCAGGGAACAGCATCTCATCTTTTATTTATTTAATTATTACACCACCTTCTGGACTCAACTAAGTTCAGACAAACTCCAAGGCAAGCAATTATGCTGCAAAAAGCTACACTGCCACTTGTCCAAACATTTAGTCTTATTGTTTCGCCTTCCCTCCCTCGCCTCCCTTCCTCCTTCTCCCTTCCTTCCTCCTCCCTCCCTTCCTTCCCCTCCTTCCTTCTTCATTCCCCACGCCTCCTTCTTCGCTTTCCCCCCTTCCTTCCTCCCTTGTACCTCCCTCCCTCGCCCCTCCTTCTCTAACTCCCTTCCTTTCTCCCTCTTTTCTCCTCGTCCTCCCTCCTTCACACGCCCTCCCCTCACCTCCATTTCTTCCTCCTCCTTGCCTGCTCCTCCCTTCATTACCTTCTACTGCTATGCCGGCCTCCTCGGCAGCTCTGGGCGCCTTTCCTCCTCCCCTAACTACCCCCTTCCTTCCTCCCTCACTCCGTCAGCCCTCCTTCTCGTTCTTCCGCACTCCCGCCTCTCGTCCTTTCCTCCCCCAACCCTCTCCTCCACTCCCTCCCTCCCGTCCCTCCCTTCATATTCTTTTCCATCCCTCTTACTCACCTCTCCTTCCTCCCGGCTATCCTTTCCTCTGAGTTCTTCCGTTCCGCCCTCCATTTCCTTCCTTACTTCGTTCCTTCCTGCCTCACTACCGTTCCTCCTCACCTTCCATCCGCTCCCTCCGCATCCCCTTTCTTCGCACTCTGTCCCTCCTTCATCCCCTCCCTAGCCTTACTACCTGCTTGAGTTGGATGATTTTTTTAATCCGTCGGATATAAGTATGTCTGTTTATTCATCACCGCTTCTCAGATATCAGCAATGTCCTATTATATACTAAAAGAATGTTGATTCATTGTGGCATAGACCATCCTTGTGTTCGGGGGGGGGGGGGGGGGGGGGGGGGGGGGGCGCCTTACCTCATAGACGCAGCTTGTGAGGGATATTGAGACATCTTTGACCTCTCCTTAAATCAATTTGAGATTCCCTTCTGTTTTGAAGAGACCAATATCAGCCTACGTTCCTAATGACGGTGGGGGGGGGGGGGGGGGGGGGGGGCCCATCCGGTGACTCAGCATCCACCGTCATAAGGCTCTCAAAGGAGACTGGGTCATCGTCAACTTCCAGCCTCCCAGGCAGCGGGCCTTGATCGCACTGCAATTCTTACCCCATATAGCAATGGGCAGTAGATGCAATGCCACTTCTCTGGCGTCAACACGCTCTGCGACATTAGGATACTAGGAGATACCACATCAGGTTCCATTATTACTTGACTACAGCCTTTCACCTGCCTTCAATATCCTATATAAATGGGCAACCAACCTCCAACCCGCTGTTGTCACACTCTTGTACGAGACCTTTCTTAGGGGGCTATAAGGATGTGTTCCTGTTCTTCAATTCATTCCATGGCAGGCTTTGGCACCTTTTAAGCTCACTTTCCTAGAGGGATGTAACATTATATTCTGCAGTTTCTTATTTTAGCTCTCTCATGCACCTTGATTGTTATTTTTTTACTGTAATCTGCTGAGTGTTTCATTAACCAATAGTCTCTCGCCTAAGTCATCACCTCCCTAACATCTCCTTAACACACCAACACAAGAACACTGCGTGTGCTGGAGTCTTGAGCAAAGAAAAAAAACAGCTGGAAAAACAGTGGATCAGCCTGCATCTGTGGAGAGTTGGCCTTTACAGGAAAGATGGGGAGGCTTTGAAAAGGGGGCAGATGAAGGTTGCCAGAATGATGCCTAGATTAGCAGGCACTTGCTACAGGGAGAAGTGGACAGACTTGCATTGGTCTCTCTTTTAAAAACGGCAGAAGTGGAGGGGAGACTTGATCGGGGAATATAACATTATGAGAAGCATAGGTAGGGTCAACAGTCAGAATCTTTATCCCAGGAAGGAAATAACACAAACTAGAGGGCATAGGTTTAAGGTGAAAAGGGCAAAGTGTATAGGGGAAGTTTATAGGGGATGCCTGGGCTTTTTTTTTTACACCAAGGATGCAATGAATGGCGGTGCTGGCTCGAAGGGCCGAACGGCCTCCTCCTGCACCTATTTTCTATGTTTCTCAGAATGTGCTGCTGGGGGTGGTGGAGGAAGCAGATACAACTGTGGCATTTGATAGATTATTGGATAGGCACGTGGATATGGAGGGAAAGGAGGGATATGGATTGTGTGCTGGTAGATAAGAATTGGTCTTGGTATCATGTTCGGCGCAGACATTGTGGGCCGATGGGCCTGTTCCTGTGCTGTCCTGTTCTGTGCTCTATGTTCTATTTTCGAAGACGTTTTCCATTGGGACCTTTCTTCCGACGGATGACAGATCTTAACCTGTAACCTTTTTACTTGATAACAGTCCTGACAAAGTGCAGGGGCTGGTTTTGTCACGTTCAATGTGTGATATAAATGGTAGTTTTGCTTTTATTAATCTGGAAATATTGGGTCAATGGGGCAACGATGGCAACATGAAACCAGCTCAGGACTCCTAGTGGAAGCAGCAACAATGTCAATTATTTGATCAGGAGTTCATTCCAGAGTTTCAATCATTTCGTTTTAGTTTAGAGATACAGCGGGGAAACAGAACTCTTCGGCCCACAGAAGTCCGCGCCGACCAGCGATCACTGTACACTCATCTTACACAGCACTCACACGTCCCAATCTACAAATTTACCAAGCCAATTAACCTACCAACCTGCAGGAAGGAACTGCAGATGCTGGTTTAAATCGAAGATAGACACAAAATGCTGGAATAACTCAGCAGGAGAGGCTTGAGAGAAAGAACGGGTGACGTTTCGGATCGAGACTGAAGAAGGGGTCACCCATTCTTTCTCTCCAGAGATGCTGCCTGTTCCGCTGAGTTACTCCAGCATTTTATGTCCATCTTCAACCTACAAACCTGTACATCTTTGAAATGTGGGTGGAAATAGGAGCACCCGGAGAAAACTCACGCGGTCACAGGAAAAACGTGCAAACTCCACATGAAAATGCTGAAGCCTTTGCTTCATCGCGAAAATGAGCTCTGGGAACTTCATTGGTCCTATCTTCTTGAAAGAGTGGCATGCAAAACTAATTAATTCATTTGGTAGCCGAGATTGAGAATATAGTTTTAAAGAAGAACTGCAGATGCTGGAGAATCGAGGGTACACACAAAAGCTGGAGAAACTCAGCGGTGCAGCAGCATCTAAGGAGCGAAGGAGATAGGCGACGTGTTCGGCCGAGACCCTTCTTCAACACTGGTCAGGGATCAGGGAAACGAGAGATATAGACGGTGATGTGGAGAGATAAGGAACAATGAGTGAAAGATATGCAAAAAAGTATCGGTGATAAGGGAACAAGCCATTGTAAGCTGTTTGTGGTGTGAAAATGAGAAGCTGGTGCGTCTAGGGTGGGGGAGAGATAGAGATAGAGGGAATGCCAGGGCCCCAGGGCTGAGGGAGAGGTGGGAAGGGGAGGAGACAGCAAGGGTTAACAGAATTGAGAAAATACAATATTCAAGCCCAAAGGATGCAGACGCCCCAAAGCGGAATATGAGGTGCTGTTCCTCCAACTTGCGGTGTTGCTCACTCTGGCCGTTGGAGGAGGCCCAGGACCCCGAGAGGTCGGATGTGGAATGGGAGGGGGAGTTGAAGTGCTGATCCACCGGGTCGGGTTGGTTATTGCGGACCGAGCGGAGGTGTTCGGCGAAGCGATCGCCAAGCCTCCGCTTGGTCTCACCGATATAGATCATCTGGCATCTGGAGCAGCGGATGCAGTAGATGAGGTTGGAGGAGGTGCAGTGAACCTCTGTCGGGACCTGGAAGGACTGCTTGGGTCCCTGAAAGGAGTGGAGGGGGGAGGTGAAGGGAACAAGTGTTGCATTTCTTGCGGTTGCAAGGGAAAAGTGCCCGGGGAAGGGGTAAGAGGTGGGAGGGGAGGGAAGAATGGACAAGGGAGTTGCGGAGGGAGCGGTCTTTGCGGAAGCAGACAGGGGGGAGATGGGAAGATGTGGCGGGTGGAGGGGTCCACGTTGGAGGTGGCGAAACTGGCGGAGGACTATATGTTTGTATTTGCCCGGCTGGTGGGGTGAAAGGTGAGGACCAGGGGGATTCTGCCCTGTTTGCGAGTGGGGGAATGGGGAGCGAGGGCAGTGGTTGCGGGGTATGGAGGAGGACCCTGGTGCGAGCCTCATCAATAGTGGGGGTGGGGGAGGGGAATCCCCCGTTCTCTGAAGAATGAGGCCATTTGTGATGACCTGGTGTGGAACACCTCATCCTGGGGAGCAGATGCGGCGTAGACGGAGGAATTGGGAATAGGGGATGGAGTCCTTACAGGCAGCAGGGTGGGAGGAAGAGTAGTCCAGGTAGCTGTGGGATCAGTAGGTTTGTAGTGGATGTCGGTCAGGATGGGAGCGTATCACCTGCAATAGAGATGGTGAGGTCAAGGAATGGTAGGGGAAGTGTCGGAAATGGTCCAAGTGTATTTGAGTGCCGGATGGAAGTTGGTGGTGAAATGAATGAAGTCAGTCAGTTGTGTGTGGGTGCAGGAGGTGACACCAAAGCAGTCGTCGATGTAACGGAGGTAGAGGTCGGGGATGGGGCCCTGGTACGCCGAGAACAAGGATTGTTCGACGTACCGCAACAAAGAGGCAAGCGTAGCTGGGGCCCATGCGTGTCCCCATAGCTACGCCTTGTGTTTGGAGGAAATGGGAGGAATCAAAAGAGAAGTTATTGAGGGTGAGGACCAACTCTGCTAGGCGAGGAGGGTGTCAGTGGACGGGTATGGTTGCTCCTCTGGTCGAGGAAGAACCGAGGGCTTTGAGACCGTCCTGGTGGGGGATGGAGGTGTAGAGTGACTGGACGTCCATGGTAAAGATGAGAGGATGGGGGCCTGGAGAATGGAATGCACGGAGCCGACGGAGAGTGTCTGAGGTGTCTTGAACATAGGTGGGGGAGGGATTTAACAAAGGGGGATAGGATGGCGTCAAGGTATGTGGAAATGTGTTCGGTGGGGCAACGAACAGGCAGAGACAATGGGTCTGCCAGGGCAGTCGGGTTGTGGATTTTGGGGGAGAAGGTAAAATCGGGCCGTGCGGGGCTGGAAACGATGAGGTCGGAGGCTCGGTGGGGTAGGGAGCCCGGGCAGCTGATGAAGTTGGTTATGGTTATTGGTTACGGGCCCCATCCCCCGACCTCTACCCTCCGTTACATCGACGACTGCTTTGGTGTCACCTCCTGCACCCACACACAACTGACTGACTTCATTCATTTCACCACCAACTTCCATCCGGCACTCAAATACACTTGGACCATTTCCGACACTTCCCCTACCCATTCCTTGACCCCCCCCACGATCACCATCTCTATTGCAGGTGATTACGCTCCTGACCGACATCCACTACAAACCTACTGACTCCCACAGCTACCTGGACTACTCTTCCTCCCACCCTGCTGCCTGTAAGGACTCCATCCCCTATTCCAATTCCTCCGTCTACGCCGCATCTGCTCCCCAGGATGAGGTGTTCCACACCAGGTCATCACAAATGCCTCATTCTTCAGAGAACGGGGATTCCCCTCCCCCCACTATTGATGAGGCTCGCACCAGGGTCTCCTCCATACCCGCAACACTGCCCTCGCTCCCCATTCCCCCACTCGCAAACAGGGCAGAATCCCCCTGGTCCTCACCTTTCACCCCACCAGCCGGCAAATACAACATATAGTCCCTCCGCCAGTTTGCCACCTCCAACGTGACCCCTCCACCCGCCACATCTTCCCATCTCCCCCCCTGTCTGCCTTCCGCGCAAAGACCGCTCCCTCCGCAACTCCCTTGTCCATTCTTCCCTCCCCTCCCACTCTACCCCTTCCCCGGGCAACTTTCCCTTGCAACCGCAAGAAATGCAACACTTGTCCCTTCACCTCCCCCCTCCACTCCTTTCAGGGACCCAAGCAGTCCTTCCAGGTCCGACAGAGGTTCACCTGCACCTCCTCCAACCCTCATCTACTGCATCCGCTGCTCCAGATGCCAGATGATCTATATCGGTGAGACCAAGCGACAGGCTGGCGATCGCTTCGCCGAACACCTCCGCTCGGTCCGCAATAACCAACCCGACCTCCCGGTGGCTCAGCACTTCAACTCCCCCTCCCATTCCACATCCGACCTCTCGGTCCTGGGCCTCCTCCACGGCCAGAGTGAGCAACACCGCAAGTTGGAGGAACAGCACCTCATATTCCGCTTGGGGAGTCTGCATCCTTTGGGCTTGAATATTGAATTTTCTCAATTCTGTTAACCCTTGCTGTCTCCTCCCCTTCCCACCTCTCCCTCACCCTGGGGCCCTGGGCATTCCCTCTATCTCTATCTCTCCCCCCACCCTAGTCGCACCAGCTTCTCATTTTCACACCACAAACAGCTTACAATGGCTTGTTCCCTTTATCACCGATACTTTTTTGCATATCTTTCACTCATTGTTCCTTATCTCTCCACATCACCGTCTATATCTCTCGTTTCCCTGATCCCTGACCAGTCTGAAGAAGGGTCTCGGCCCGAAACGTCGCCTATCTCCTTCGCTCCTTAGATGCTGCTGCACCCCGCTGAGTTTCTCCAGCTTTTTGTGTACCCTTGAGAATATAGTTTGACGTTCCTCGCTGTCAACCAAACAAAGGTGTGCAGCCTCTATTCTAGGAGGTTATGGATCAAGAGACAAGATTGTTTATTGTCATATCTCCCAGACAGAGCAATGACATTCTTACTTGCAGCAGCACAACAGAATATGTAATTAACCTAATTACATGTTACATATACATATTACATACAGGTTATGCAGAGAAATGTTACACGTCAGGGCACGAAAGCGAATTGTTTGCGTCAAATAAGCAGATATGGGAAGAGAGTCCAAGACCCGTTAAGAGCCCTGCTGATCTTTCACCGTCGACGCTACGCACGTCAAGGAACGAACAGCATTGACGCGAATTCGGGAGAAAGCGGCTTATCTTCCTTCGCTTATGAACCTGCGGAATGCAAAGCACCTGACCGAGTTTCACGAGCATTTCCCGCTATATAAGGAAGCAAGGACGTGACAAGCTTGTGCAAACCACAGGTTAACTTTGGGGGTCATGTTATCACGAATGGCGAATGTAAGCAACAGATAACATGGATAGCGAATGTAAGCGAATGCATGGATGCGAGCAGGGCCGTGAATATAGAGGTGATATTCCTCTGGATTTGGGATCCACACATTCTTCCATTGAACTACATTGACTGGACTATGTCAGAACTTGATGTGAAACAGGGAAAGGTCTTGAGGGCCGGGCTGGTGTTATGTCTTTTATAGGTACCGCTTTTGGGTGGCACAGTTGATGGAGGTGTTGTCTCACAGCGCCAGAGACATGAGTTCGATCCTGACCTCGGGCGCTATCTGTGTGGAGTCTGCACGTTCTCCCTGTGACCGCGTGAGTTTTTCTCCCACGTACCAAAGACGTGCGGGTTTGTAGGAGAATTGGCGTTTGTAAATTGCCCCGAGTGTGTAGGGAGTGGATGAGGAAGTGGGACAATATAGAACTAGTGTGACACAAAGTATTGGAGTAACTCAGCGGGACAGACAGCATCTCTGAGCCAGTGTCTCGACCCGAAACGTCACCCATTCCTTCTCTCTCTCGAGAAATGCTGCCTGACCCGCTGAGTTACTCCAACATTGTGTGTCTATCTTCGGTGTAAACCAGCATCTGCAGTTCCTTCCTACATAGAACTAGTGAGAATGCGTTGATCGATTGTCGGTGTGGGCCAGGGGCATGTTTCCATGATGAGTCTCGAAAACAAAACTAAAATTAAAACTACCGAGTGTACATTGAGAACTAGATACTTGCATTTACATAGACATAGACATACAAAATAGGTGCAGGAGGAGGCCATTCGGCCCTTACATGGTGTATTTCACAACACTCCAGAGCATTGTGCCTGGACAAATGTACACTGGGGACCGAGGTAACGGGCGGACAATGTGCTTCAACGTTGGGAGACACAAAATGCTGGGGTAACTCAGCGGGACAGGCAGCATCTCTGGAGAGAAGGGATGGGTGACGTTTCGGGTCGCGACCCTTCCTCAGACTCTTTAATGTTGTCGGCTGTGGGTCGGAGCATTTGCTGGGACACGAGAATACCCTGATATTCTTCAAAGTCACACCCACCTGAGAGAATGTCAGAATGAACGGGACTAAAACACGTGCCTTTTCCTGGCAGCTGTTCACCAATGGATGCTGTCGGACCGGTCAGGCTGGTCAGCAAGTCGTGGCCGACAGCCTCAGAGCGCCGCTGTGCGCAGACCTTAACACCAGTCAATCCAATTTAGTGGGTTAGCAGTGCACACGTACATGTCTGATAGGATATTAAGGACTGAGCTAAATCAGAAGGAAGCGGCATATCTTTTTTTTGTTAATCCGTGTTGTATGCTCCTCGGCATAGTCAGTGATTGTAAAATAAAATAGATATAGGCATATTGTGGCCATTGCAGACAGTGTCTTTATTGCATACATCTCCGGGTATATTCAGATCACAATCGAGCGGCTTGTTTCGAGTCAACCCGGGACAAAACGCGGGTTTGCCGCCGTGGAACAGTGTGCTGTGGGAATAGGACATGCGCGCTGTTCTTTGCAAGGTCAGCAAATGACAGTGTGCCTCTGCATCTCCCCCCACCCGGTGTGATCAGTGGGGCTAATTGATGAGTGTCCCTGCGATTACCTTCCCCAGCTTCTCCCTCCTCTTCTCCCTCCTCCCCCCTCCTCCTCCCCCCTCCTCCTCCCCCCTCCTCCTCCCCACCCCCGTCTCCCCCCCCCCCTTCCAACCCACCTCCCCCATTCCCTCCACCCCTCTTCCTCCCCACCCACCACCTTCCTCCCCACTCCCACCACAAATCAAAGGACAACGATGTGACAAACTTCACTGTCGCAGGTGGCAGAGGAAGAACTAGTTCCATTGCTGAGTTCCACTGTACACACGTAAAACTGAAGCAGCAGATCCAAGATACCTGTTTGCAACGAGTTTCTGCAACACAGTATTCGGCATCGATTTCCTTTGCTTTTTTTTTGTAATGTGCGAACACAGTGTGCGAAAACCAGCAACGTATTAAAAAGAGTGGTCCTTCCCTGTCCTCTGGTATTGGAAATAATTGCAATTATTCCTGCCTGAAACAGGTTAACACCGAGAGGGAGGGGATGATACAGGTATGCGTCATTCATCACCGCACTGTGCGATTCCATTGCCGTTGAATGATCTACTTTCTTGATCATTTTCTTCCCTTTAAATTAATGATACGGCTCAGTCAGTATTGCACGTGAGCTCACAAATGTGAGACCCACAATTTAGCAATTAACTCACGACGCTGGGAGAGTTTGGCTGCTTAAAATCCTAACGGACTGCGCTTTTTTTGTGAAGCTTCATCGCATGCCTGTACCTACAGTTCCAGCCCATCCGCCAGGCAGTGTGTGCCAGACACATAACTCATATCTGAACTATGAATGTCACGGCAGCTGGTGCGAGCAGAGAGAAAATCCGCTCGCTTGTCCTTTTATAACTAAAACTATTGTTAAAGCAGTCGTCTCACTGCCACAGCCGGTGGAGGAGGACACTTTTACGATCAAGTTCTAATAAAGGATTCACTGCGGCTTGGAGAGGGGGCGGGGAGGATAAAGCGCTGCCTGTAAAAAAAATTAAAAAGTGGCAGCTCAGTGTTTAACTTCCATCATTAAAAACTGCCCAGGGACTATTTAAGAGATAATGTTGCAAGGCCAACAACAGTGAATCCTATGCTAGAAACAGTTTAATATATTTCATGGGCTTTACACCTTTATTGTTGATAGTTAAAAAAAACACCCTTTGAAAATATGTAAACAAAGCAGGGGAACAATATATATTTTAAATAACAGAAGTTCATGTAAGTATTCACAGATTTCAGGTCACACGTCGGTCGCTGTGGCAATTTGGGATTGTGTTCTTTTTTTTAGATTATTGAATAAAGATCTTTCCCTCCCTCTCAAAAATAGAACACAATCCCGAATATTCACAGCGACCGACTCGTATACACACACACATATATATATATACCATAGGATTATTAAATGAAGGGTCCCGACCCGAAAGTCACCTATCATTGATCTCCATAGATGCGCCTGACCTGCTGAGTTACTCCAGCACATCGTGTCTTTCTTTGGTATGAATAAACATCTGCAGCGTCTTGTCATGACATTTTGTTCAATACAACGTTTGCATAGCCTATGATGCCTAATCAATTATTGTTGATGATTCAAGGGCAACATAAGACACAGTTGCACAAGCATTGCAGAAGCCAATCTTTATAAATCTTCCATATCTCCAGTCTCCCCTTTCTACTAACTCTCAGTCTGAAGAAGGAAGGGTCTCGACCCGAAAAGTCACCCAATCCATCTATCCATAAATGTATACATATATATATGTAAATGGTATATCATATATATATATATATATATATATATATATATAAAAATGTATACATATATATATATAAAAAATGTATGCTATATATATATATATATATGTAAATGTATATATATCTATTCTATATCTATATCTATATATATATATATATATGTATGTAAATGTAACAGACTCATTTTGGGGGTGTTTTGTGTCTATCTTCGGTTTAAACCAGCATCTGCAGTTCGTTCCTGCAACATTACAAACTGCATGGCGACCACTCCCTTGCACAAGCGTTTTGTGTGTGTGTGTGTGTGTGTGTGTGTGTGTGTTGGGGAGTGGGAGGAGCCACGCGTGACGGACAGTCTCCGTGGCAACGCGCCCCGCCCCATTAATCAGTGAGTCACCGGCGGCATTGAGGCCCCGCCCCCCCCTCGGCACGTCAGAGCCTCATCCGGGGCACGCGGCCTGATGGACAGTTTCTATAGCAACACGTTCCCTCCGCCGCCATTTTGTTATTAGCGGAGAGAAGAGAGATTTTTTTTTCGCCTTTCTCTCAGCTCCTTTCCCGCCTCGGAATAATTTTGCGTGTGTGCGTGTGAATTTGAGTGGATTTTTTCCGTGTTTCTCCCCCTCCCCCCCCCTCTGATTTAAAAAAAAAAAATTCTCCTTACCCTCCCCCCCCCCCCCCCCTTCCTCCCCCTCCCGTCTCCTCCTCCTCCATTTTCTCCGCTGCTGGATCTGTCTGACCGTCCGTCCGTCCGTGTGTGTGTGTGGGGGGAAGAGGTGGGAAAAAAAAGAGAGAAGCACCGGCCGGATTGTGGAGGAGAAGAGAGGGTAAAAGAGAGAGGAAAAAGCGCGAAGAGAAAGTTGGATTGTCAGAGGGTCGGTCGGCCGGAGAAGTCGGCCTGGCGAAGGAACGCAAGGAGGTGGAAGTCGGGTTTGAAAAAAGGCGGCGCCGAGGAGGTGTTTGCTGTTGCGCAGGTTTGTAGTGCGCGCCATTTTGTGAAATATAAAGAGGGAGAGGGGGGGTGGGTGGAGAGAGAGGCGGGAGAGACAGAGAGAGAGAGAGGGAGAGGAATAAAAGAGGCACCATTAAAAGAAATACATGATTATAACTCGCTCCGGACGGAGGCACCAGGTTGCACTTCGGGCGGCGTAGATTTATTCTCTTGTTTTTTTTTGTATTCCCCCGTCATCTCCTCTCCCTCGAGTGTGTTAAATTAAAAAAAAAGCCAAGCGGCTTCTCGGCAACCAGAACGCAGGGCCAAACGACACACACAAACAGGGAGGGAGGGAGGGAGTGAGGGGAGGGGAGGGAGTGATGGAAGGTAAACTGAGAGAGGTTTGCCTCACACCGACTCTCCTTCATTTCTCAGGCAGTTTATCCTCTCCCCCCCCGCCTCCCTCGTTTCCCTCCAAGGCGAACGACCTGACACTCGGATCTCTCTCCCTCTCTCTCCTTTGGGATCCAGTCTTTTAAATCTCCCTGTTCGTTGTCCAGGTGAGGGTAAAAAGATGGACTCTTTTGGCCTGTTGTACTGTAAGTGTCACAATATGCGCTGCATGCTCATGTACAGGGCATGATAATGGAGCATGAATTATAGATGCACAACACATTTTATGCATATTAAAAGTATTATAGGTTTCTTATTTCATTTATTTAGATTGATTCCTAGAAATTCGTTTTGTGTTTGGTTAGCCTCTGTGTTCTGTGTTAGACGCAGTTTCAAGAACTCGGTGTTGACACCCGGTCTCCAGTACTTGTAATTTAATTTGTGTCGGTGTTTTTGGCTATAATCACATCCGTTTGAAAGGAATTATTGTAAAGTATTGTTCAAATGATGCCTGGTAATGCTTTTTTAAATATTGGGTATTATTAGGTGCCAGGAATCAGTAATTTAGATCGCTATATGTGTATATTAATGGAAATGTTTTCAATTTGCAATACACGAGGGTGCTAAACTTTTAATTTGATAAGTACAAATGAAAGATCCTAAGGTTTGTGCTGTGTTGAGAATTATGACTGTTAATTTGAAGTATGTTAAGATCTGGCATTTCTGCAAACTAAGGCAAGTAAATGCAATTAATATTGCCTCAATGTGTAAATGTTTAAGGTGCTTTAACATGTAGTACTTTGGACATTTGCTTGTTCAAAGAGACCTAAGTTTTGTTTGGCAGTATCGTCAGTGCCATCATTAATGAAAGCAATGAAAACTGCCTCAATCATTTTGGGGTTAACATTTGGTATGTTTTGACAAGCTCAGGCCAAATCGCAGACATGCATTGGGATTAATCTCATTTAGTCTTAATTTGGTGATCTCTCCATAAATTTAAAATTGAGTTCAAATGCTTGTTGAAAATCCTTTGCAATAGATTGTTTCCTAATATATTGTTTTTGATTGTATAGTCTGCAAATGGGAGAGAATTAGCATAGACACAAAAAAATAATTGCAAGGTTTTGTTAAAGTGCAATTGACTAACTTTGAGAGTACAAATTATGATGTGGTATTAGGTTTTCATGTGACTTCTAATTTCTAAAGGTTGTGACATTAGAAACGTGGGGGGAGGTTTAGTTTTCTGCCAATTTGTGTTTAAAAAGTGAGGCACGAACGCGACATTCTTGCATCCACCTATCAGGCGTCAACATAAGTAGACCAGAAGTTTGTTTCTGGGTCTGCGTGTACACTGTATGCTTAAATGTGGCAAAAGTGTTATGGAAAATGCCACAGGTGAGAACTGCTGACTTAAATGAGGAATTTTGATATAAATATTATTTTATTAACAAAGGTGAAGATCGTGTGTTAATAGTTAACCAATTGTTACATTTGTTTGTGGCTATATAACCTGTCCAGTAATTCAACCTGAATTATATCAGAGCTGGAGGCAGTCATATTAACCTATTTTTTTTCATGTAGGGCATAATTGTCCTGGATAGCATGCAAATGATTTTCATGGTTTCGCGATACACTTGACAATAATATTCCAATACCAGTCTTAGAGGCTTCCCCAGTCACCTGTCTGCACATAAATCTTAAACTCGTGATATAATCTAGCCTGTCCATGATCTTACTCCATTCATTAGGGAAGAATTCTTGCTACCCTCGTCCTGGTTTTTATTGGCGCATTTATTTGAGGCATTGTTCATGTTTTATAAAGTAAATCTGCTACCATTGTCATTGAAATTATCTAATTTTATTTGTTTGTGTTTAGCAAAGAGAGGTATAGCACTTCACAGAGACATGTCATAATAAAATAATACACACAGCATTGCATGCAATGAAAATTGTAAAAAGATTGACATTCCTGGATATTCTGGATCATTATTTATGTGTTCATCAAGTTGCATATTTTGATCAGAAGGCTACACAGGATATGACTAGGATACAATTTTACAAGTATAGAAGATGACAGAAAAAGCTGGAGTAACTCAGCGGGTCAGGCAGCATCTCTGGAGAAAACAGGTGACGTTTCAGGTTTGAAGAAGGGTCTCGGCCCTAAACATTACCGATTCCTTTTCTCCAGAAATGCTGCCTGACCCACTGAGTTACTCCAGCTTTTTGTGTCTATATTCAGTGTAAACTAGCATCTGCAGTTCCTTCCTACACATACAAGTATGGAATCTGTTCAGAGTATGACCTGCTTAAGAATAAGGAGAAACTGCTCTACTTTTGGAGTCATATTGTCCTATTTAGATGATCATATTTTGTCATGAGTTACTAGTTGTGCACCTTTTTTGTCCCTAGCCTTTTCTGTCTGTAACCATGGAGACTTAATCATAAGCATTTCAATTTATGAACCACGATGTTGCTCCTTCTTTGAAATTTGGACTTGAAAGTCGACTTCTAAATTCATCTGGCTAAATTTGCCTATTAGTGGCAGGACATGCCGTCACTCTAATGAGAATATTGGAAAGGTAGAGAAAATTGTATGTCCAGGGAAATTGACTTTACATACCATTTATGCTCAAATTTGTTATTATATAACATATTCAAAATCATGCAAGTTTAAATCAAAGTTTAAACCAATTGATTTAAACATTATGCTTTCAAATATGTTATTCTGAAAACCTGTTGCACTCTTATCACCAAAGTCTTGAATATGTTTCTGTAAATTTTATGCCCTTACACTATTGACAGACAGGGCTATAATTTAATGTGAAAATGGGAAATGCTGCTTGTGCCAACTTTGGGTACATTAATTCTAAATTTTGGATCAAACAAATGAAAATTGGCATCAAATAACACAAGTTGTATGTTAAATTCTGACTTAGAAGATGGAAATCCAATCTCACTCAGCGCAGTTGATAAATTTGTTAAATGCACAAATTGGCTGTTCTGCTACAAGGCATGTTTCCATAACACGAATTGAATATAAAATTAGCGATGAGTTAGGAAGCACTATTTGCATTACACAAGCTAAACTCGTTTTAACACGATTTAATTCGGGAATTGATTAATTACTTCAAAGTTGGAAGTTGACAAGCAGAAAAAGTTTCTTGGATTTAAACAGTATAAGGGGAGAAAAGCTGTTTCCAGTAATCTCCCGGCAGTGATCAGACACCATTGTCATTTAACACACTGCTACTTTAACTACAGGTGGCCAATAATCATGAAATTGACCAATAATCATGGCATTGACACTTCTGCAACAATGTTCTATTAAACAAAATAAGCATATTCCCATTGAAGATACCTTTATTTTTGAAAATCCTGTGGAAAAATAATGGAAACTGTAGCCCCTTACCTTTACCCCATTGACTCCTTTGTTTTTATAACATGATTTTCTATAACATGAGGTTTATTAGGAACACAGCTATCGCATTATAGCAGAACGTACCTTCTTTACCCCATTGACTCCTTTGTTTTTAATAACATGAAATTTATTAGGAACACAGCTATCGTATTATAGCAGAACTACCTGTAATTATGAGCCTCGCAGTTGCATTAAACATTAATGTTCCTGCGAGCCAATTATTCCATGATAGTTCTGTCTTGTCAGATTTCAGTACATCAAGTTTCTCCGAGGGCAACCAGCTAAGAATTGATGTTCATTGTAATATTGGGTGAATTCACACCATCACTAAAACATTGTTCATTTAATACTAGTTTGTTTTTAAACTTTAATGTTAGTGATTAAGACCATAGCAAATAAATACAGGAGTAGGTTATTTGATCCCTGAACTTGCTTCACCATTCATAAGATCATGACTGATCCAGCTTTCATCAAGCCCACTTTCCTTCCATATGAATTTAATTGAGTCTTTGGAGGAAGTAACCAAGGAGGTTAGCACTTCAGCAGTGCTTTTGGTATAGTTCTGCATGGTAAGCTGCACTGGAAGGTTAGATTGTATTGGATCCAGGGAGAGCTAGCTAACAGGATACAGAATTGGCCTAATGGTAAGAAACAAAGGGTGGTGGTGGACTATTGTTTATTGGACTGGCGGATTGTGACTAATGGTGCGTCTCAAGGATAGATGCTTGGCCCATTGATTTTTGATAACTATACCAATGATTTGGGTGAGAATTTGCAAGGCGTGATTAGTAATCTTGTAGATTATACTAAAATAGGTGCTATTATAGATAGCGAAGATGGTTATCAGGAATTGCAGTTGGATCTTGGATCAGCTCGGCAAATGGGCCAAGGAGTGGCAAATGTAGTTTTATTCAGTTAAGCGTGAGGTGTTGCATTTTGGGGAATCAAACCAGGGCAGGACCTTCGCAGTGGTAGGGAACCGGCAAGTGGTGTAGAGGAGAGAAATCTAGCAGTATAGGTACATCGTTTCTTTAAAGTGTTTTTTTCAGTTAGATAAGATGTTAAAGAAAGCTTTTGGCTAGCTGGCCCGTATCACACAGGAAATTGAATGAAGAAGTTAGAACGTAATGTTACACATGTACAAGACACAGGTGAGGCTGCACTTGGATTATTATGTACATTTTTGGACACCCTGCTAAAGATGCCAATAAGTTGGATTGAATGCAGAGAAGATAAATGAGCATGCTGCCAGGACTCTAGACCTGAGCTATAGGGAGGGATTGGGCACACACTACGACTTCTTCGCTTTGGAGAACAGGAGGCTGAATGGTGATCATTTAGATGTGTATAAAGTCATGATGGGAACAGATAGGGTGAATGCACATGTCTTTTTCCCAGGGTAGGGTAATGAAGGAGTAAAGGGCATAGGTTTAAAATGAGAGGGGAAAGATTTAATTGGAACTTGAGGGGCAAGTTTTTCCACTCAGGTTTGTGGGTATATGGAACTAGCTGTCAGATGATGCAGGAAAGAACTGCAGATGCTGATTTAAACCAAAGAAAGACACAAAAAGCTGGAGTAACTCTGCGGGTCGGACAGCATCTTTGGAGAAAAGGAATAGGTGACAATTCGGGTCGAGAACCTTCTCTGAGTTACTCCAGCTTTTTATGTCTATGCCAGATGAAATAGCTGAGCGAGGTACAATAACATTTAAAATACATTTGGACAGATGCATATATAAAAAAAGTTTACAGGTAATGGACCTGACATGGGCAAATGGGATTAGCTTAGAAGGGGCATTTTGGACGAGTTTGGACAAGGGACAATTTCTGTGCTGTATGAATTAAGACTATCTGTGTTCCCTTCAGTTTCCTTGCTGCTTTAAAATATGCCTATCTCAACTTTGTGTGTAAGAATTTGGCCCCACAGTATTCTGGGACAAGGTTCAAGAAGCGCATAGCATGCAGAAAAGAAATCATAAATAGGCGGCTCCTTATTCTGAGACTATGCCCACCAGTCCTGTGCTCTTCATGAGAAGAAACATACTCCCAGCATTTGCCCCATGCAGCTTCCTGAAATCAATACAATTGCCTCTTAAACTACTAAACTCCCAGTGGAGTCCAGATCCAACATGTTCGATCATTCCTTATAAGATGATTTCTCCAACATTTTCATAATCTCCAATGGGATCCCACCACTGGCCACATCTTTCCATCTCCTCCCTTCGGCTTTCCGCAGAGACTGCTCCCTCCGTAACTCCCTGGTCAATTCTTCCCTTCCCACCCAAACCAACCCCTCCCCTGGTACTTTCCCTTGCAACCACAGGAAATTCTACACTTGTCGCTTTACCTCCCCCATGACTCCATCCAAGGACCTAAGCAGTCTTTCCAGGTGCAGCTGGGGTTCACCTGCACCACCTCCAACCTCATCTATTGCATCCGCTGCTCTAGGTGTCAGCTGCTCTACATCGGTAAGACCAAACGTAGGCTTGGCGATCGCTTCGTCTAACACTTCCGCTCAGTTCGCAATAACTAACCTGATCTCCCGGTGGCTCTGCGCTTCAACTCCCCTTCCCATTCCGAATCCAACCTTTCTGTCCTGGGCCTCCTCCATGGCCAGAGTGAGTCGCACTGTAAATTGGAGGAGCAGCACCTCATATTTTGCTTGGGTAGTTTACACCCCAGCGGTAGGAACATTGTCTTCTCCAATTTCAGGTAGTCCTTTCTCCCTCTTTCCCCCTCCCTTTCCCAGCTCTCCCACAGCCCACTGTCTCCGTTTCTTCCTTTCTTCTTCCCGCCCCCCCCCATCCCCTCATCAGTCTGAAGATGGGTCTCGACCCAAAACATCATCCATTCCTTCACTCCATAGATGCTGCCTCACCCGCTGAGTTTCTCCAGCATTTTTGTCTACTCTCCATATACTCATCTCTTTGTCTCTCCCCATCCTGTTTGCAACTTAAAATTGACATGTTTTCTATCTTTACCAGATCTAATGAATGGTGTCGACCTGAAAGGTTAACTTTTTTCTTTTCATTGTAGCTGTCTGCCTGACTGCGTGTTTCTAGCAGAATAATTTTATTTCTGTCAGCTACAGGTTCTTCCAAAATTTAATCTCCGTGAACTACCACCAAGTGAATCTTCGAAAAAAGAGAAAAAAACATAAGCTTCATTATTGTGCCTTGTATGATGGCTCACCTCCTGTTCCACTTTACCAGCCCTCCCCCCACCCCCCGTAAAATAAAATAAAACAGCATTCCATTAAACTTCCCTACTTTTTCAATGCCACTTCTGTTTTATGTTTCAAGTTTAAGGACCCCCATCAGTTTGCATTGCAGCTCTCTGTAGTCTTCATTTAAATAATCTTTTTTATTCATTTTTCCTTCCAAGGTGAACATTTTATTTTTCACACATTTTACTCCCATGTATCAGCGTTTTGCCTACTCAATAAAGCTCACATTCATTTCTTCACGTCAGACCAATTTTAAGCATTTTAAAGCCAGCTAGATTTTTGGAAATTATTGAATGAGATAAATGTTTGTAGATGAGTGATTGAATGGATATATAAAATACGCTTTTGAGTTGGATTTTTGGTTTTATTTAGCAAGTAGCTGCTTGCAAAAAGATAAATAGTTAACTTATCTTATGACATGAGAAATGCCAGTACGATTTCAGTGAAATAGAATGCTCAGCAATTAAAGCCAAAACGTTATTATTTTTTATTAGCAGGTGAGAACATTTCAAACCTTATGATTGGAGTTAAGTTACTAGTTTGTCTAGAGTTGAATCAGCTGAATTCTTGAGAAAGCCATCCTATATTTCTCTTTCTTCATCCATCTCAAACCCTATTGTACACATAAACAAATTTGTTACAGAAATATTCTATTTCCATATACTTGGAATGTGCTAAGTGCTTCATGATGCATATGTTGTATGGTCAACTGTGGCAACCAGCTCACTCACAATGGGATCACTTATCAATTGTTTATCTTATTAATTGAGAGAAATATGATGACCAGGTTGTAAGGCAATGTTTTTTTTTTTGCACAGAAGTATGAATTATCATGAGGAATGCTAATCTCCACCTGAATGATGGAATCTTTAATGTTGCACTGCAGTACTCCTGCATGATGTGTTGGATTCATGAAGATGGGCTTAAACTTAGTTATCTGTATAAGAAATTGAAATTATTTTTTGTAATGGTATTGGGTTGCTCAAAAGTGCAATATGCTTAGTGAGGTATTTCTGTAGCATTATCAGTAATGTAACAACGAAAGTATACCATTAATTTGGTTCTACAACCAGCAATGAGTCACTGATCAAATAGTCCACTCTACAGTAGAACAATGGATCATTTACATTTACCTGAAAGTGTAAATGTGACTTTAATGTCTCAGTTGATAGACTGAAAGTCAGATATTGCAGTACTTACTTAACTCTAAATGGATGTGATTCTTTTTTGTTTAAATCTTGTAGTGAGAGTCCTACCACCACTCATGGTGGCAAAATATATTTCATTAGATTAAAAAACATCCTTCAGATGAGCTTCTGAACTGTTTTGATAAGATACAATTATTATCCAATTAATCCTTTCAATTTAACAACATAAGAAATGAGAACAAACAGGTTTTCACTAAGGTCATGGTTGAACTGACCTTGGCCTCAGCTCATTTCGTCCCATTCATCATTACCTTCATCACCCCTGTTGACCAAAAATCCATTTTGCCCTTCAATGTATTCAATGAAGTGGTGTTGCCAGGTCTTTGTGGAAGAAAATTCCAACAATTCATAACTAAGGGAAGAAATATGTCTGCATCTATATGCTAAATGAGTGTTCTACTGAATCACTGAAACAATGCCTCCACAGTTCTAGATACCCCCATGATAGGAAAGATCCTCTTGGCATCTAGCAAGGTAAGCCTTTTCAATACCTTCAGAGGAGGACATTTATTTTGGTTCCTATTTGTTATAGTAATACGTTAATCTAGAACTTTTGAGTGGTACTGGAGCAATAGATAATTTGGGGACACAGTACTTATTGTATTCATGCTCTGATACACATTTAATTCACAGTTTGCTTACATGTTACACCGTAGAATACTTTCCAATATAGTCTTGAGTTTAAAGGAAACACAGGTTATGTGTAAGTTTCAAGGAAGCGTGGGAAAGAGGTACTGGATAAGTTTCAAGTCGACCACTTAGAGACAGTGTGGAATCTGTCATTCTGGCAAGTGGATAGGGAGTATGGCAGCCAGGACACAAGATGTGGATGGGAAATGTAGACCTGGAGAATGGTTGGGGAATACCCCAAACATCACCAGGGATATAATAGGTAAACAATATGATGCCAAATTAAACTCTCCTCTTCTGCTTGAATATGATCCTTATCCCTCTGTTCCCTACATTATCACATGCCTATCTAAACGCCTCTTAAATGCCGTCACAATATCTGCTTCCACCACCACCCCTGGCTGTACATTCCAGGCACCTACCATTCTGTATTTAAAAAAAAAAACTTGTCCTGCATAGGACTTTAAACTTTCATCCCCTGGTCTAAAGCTCTGCCTTCTCATCTTTGATATTTCCACTTTAGGGGGTGAAAACAGTTCTGACAGTTTATCCATTCTATGCCTCTCAATTTTATAAGCCTTGGCTTCTGCTTCAGCGAAAACAATCCAATTTTGTACAACCTCTCTTTGTACCTTATGCCCTCAGACAGCATTCCGGGAAACATTCTGCACCATTTCCAAATCCTCTTCTTCCCCCTTGTACAACTGTTGGTATTTTATCTGTGTGCTATATGCAAAGACCTTAGAGTTTAAAACTACTTGGAGGCTGCTTTCTTATGTTAACAATTCCTAAACTAACTTAACTGATTTTTTCCTGAACTGTAATCAATGTATTAAAACTCCATGAATACATGAGGATTTAACATAGACTGTCATCCTTGTTTTCCTAATCTTTGGAATTATATTAACATAAATTGCAGCAGTGGCATTTGTTTTGCCTCTTGTGGACCAGATATTTTTATGAAAGGATAATAGTAATTTGTTATTGTTTTACTAGTTTTATTGGCATCTTGGGAGCATTCTGTGGTGGGGAGGGGGCGGAGAATTTAAATCTGAGAATCTATTTACCAGGACCCCAGAGAAGACCAACATGAATGGTGGTAGGAGGGCATAATTTCCTAACTATTCAGCTATTTACCCCTTCATTCAATTCCATCCTGTTTCAGAGCCTGGTAGGCCCAAAAGAAGGATTATTTGGGATAGGGTTTACTTGCTTTTAGGGCCTGTCTCGCGCTACTTTTTCGGCGACTGCAGGCACCTGTCATAGGTCGCTACAGGTCGCCGAAAAATGTCAACATGCTGAAAATCCAGCGGCGACCAGAACAAGGTACGACTTTTTAGGCGACTACTCATGACCATACAGGCTTCACCCCGCGACATGTCGCCAGGGTGTCGCCTATATGCTTGTGAGTAGTCTCCTCAGTCGCCCAAAGAGTCGTAGCGTCTTTCTGGTCGCTGCTGAATTTTAATCACGTTGAATATTTCAGCGACCTGCGACCTACGACGGGTGCTGACAGTCGCCGAAAAGTTGCATAAGTGGGACAGGCCCTCTAGGAATAGATTGTAATAATTAAGGACAGTCAGCATGGCTTTGTCTGTGGCAGGTCACGTTCACAAGTTATAGGAGTAGACTTAGGCTTTTTGGCCCATCGAGTCCACTCCGCCATTCAATTATGGCTGATCTCTGCCTCCAAATCCCATTTTCCTGCCTTCTTCCCATAACCCTTGACATGCGTTCTAATCAAGAACTTCTCTATCTCTGCCTTAAAAATATCCACTGACTTCGCTTCCATTGCCCTCCATGGCAATGAGTTCCACAGATTAACTACCCTCTGACTAAATAAGTTCCTCCTCACCTCCTTTCTAAAAGAGCACCCTTTAATTCTGAGGCTATGACCTCTGGTCCTAGACTCTTCTACCAGTGGAAACATCCTTTCCACATACACTCTATGCCTTTAAGTTCTATAAGTTCAAATGAGGTTTCCCCTCAACCTTCTAAACTCCAACGAGTAGAGGCCCAGTGCTGTCAAACCCACTCATTCCTGGAATCATTCTTGTAAACCTCCTCTGGACCCTCTCCATAGCCAGCACGTCCTCAGATATGGGGCCCAAATGCGCTCACAGTACTCCAAATGCGGCCTGACCAGCGCCTTATAGAGCCTCAGCATTCGTATCTGTTTTTATATTCCAGTCCTCTATAAATGAATGCTAGTATTGAATTTGCCTTCTTTACTACTGATTCTACTTGCAAATTGACTTTTTGGGAGTCCTCCACCAAGTCCCTTTGCACCTCTGATTTCTGGATTCTCTCTCTATTTAAAAAATAAAGCATGCCTTATGAACTTGATTGAGTTGTACGAGGAGGTGATGAAAATGATCGACGAGAGTAGGGCAATGGAAGTTGTCTACATGAATTTTAGTCGGCATTTTATCGTCCCCGATGTTAGGTTGTTCCTGAAGATTAAGATGCATCGGTTCCACGATAACTTGGTCGTTTGGATTTAGAACTGGTATACTCGTAGAAGACAAAGAATTCTGGGAAGGTGTTACTCTGGCTGGAAAGGTGTTACGCTGGCTGGAGATCTGAGTTCCGCTGGGATCTGTGCTGCAAATTGTTTTATATATATGTATATGTGTATATATGTATGTATGTATGACTTGGACATAAATGTGATACAAAATGCTGGAGGAACTTCAGAAGAAGGGTCTCGACCCGAAACGTCACCCATTCCTTCTCCCCAGAGATGCTGTCTGGCCCGCTGAGTTACTCCAGCATTTTGTGTCTACCTTCGATTTAATAGCATCTGCAGTTCTTTCCTACATTTATCCTGGACATAAAGTACATGGGTTGGTTCGTAAGTTTGCAGTCAAAATAGTTGAGGTTTGGACATTGAGGATGGTTGATAAGGTATACAGTGGGATCAGCTACAGAAATGAGCAGGGGAAGTGGCAGATGGAATATAATCCAATCAAGTATAAGGTGTTGCACTTTGAGGTGTCAAATCTCACGGGAAAGTGTACAGTTAATGGCAAGACCCTTAACAGCATTGATGCACAGAAGTACCTTGGGGTCCAAGTCTATAGATTTCTGAAAGTGACAACAGAAATAGAGTGGTAAAGGTAGTGTATGGTATATATGCATTCATAGGAGGGGGCAGCGAGCAGAAGAGCCTGGAAGTCATGTTGAGGCTTTATAGGTCTTTGGAGAGTTCTCATTTGGAGTATTGTATGCAGTTCTGGTTGTTTTTCACATCTCCTTGTGGTAGCATGGTCCATTTTCTAGGTTAAGAAAATGATCCAATATGCCACCATTGGATTAATTATGTTACATTGATGTTCTCTGGTTGTGACTTCCCACATGAAAGCAAAGATGATGTTTCCAATAGTCAGGACCACTTGCATGTCCTTAAATAAATCAGATTGCACCTTTGCAGTTTCTCAAGGGGAAAGAAAGTCTGCTCATTCTTTCTTGATGAATACATCCTCTCGGTTTGGCCATCCACTTTATAAATCATGTTTACTTTATTCTAGTATTTCTGTATTATTTTATAATATGAATAGCAGAACTAATTGCTCGGTGCGTGAACATTTTATTTATTCTATTTCCGATGAAAGGTTCTTGACTTGAAACTTCAACTGTTTCTCCTCCCACTGATGTTACTTATCCTGTTGTATGGTGCTAACTGTTCTGTTTGTGTTTAGATTATTTTAAAGACATTTGTGAACTGCTTAGTAGTTTTAATTTGTGAAATTTTCAGGCTAACCACGTGGAGACACGATTGAGCAAATCTTTTTTGACTATGACATTCACAGACCTCTTTTGTCCCTTAATTGACTTCTTGAGCTATCACTTTCATCATAATTTGCAGATGTGCTCATATGTATTTTTCCAAACAAAGGCAATTTGGTGGTAAATATTATAAATGTTATAACTACTTAGTTTCAGTGTTGCAAACAGAACTTGTGCAGAGTTGCGGAAATAACCCGCCAACTCCTTCGGTCCCACATCACATATTTGGATGTAGGTGTTTGATGAAAATCCATTTTGAAAAAAGATTAATGTGTTCGGAAATCTGTAAATGTTTGTTTATTAGAATTGATATTCCCAAAGTTTATCATAGAAACCTAGAAATTAGTAGGATCGGAGGAGGCAATAGACCCTCGTCACCATATGTCGAAAGACGGGGCTATTAGATTACACCCACTACCTAGCTCTTGGCTTACAGTCTTGTAAGATAGTGCTATTTAAATGCTGTTTTGAATTGTGATTGGGGTTTTCAGCCTCATCCAAACCAATGGCCAGTATGTTGTCCCTCTGCTCCGGCAAAATTGATCCTCTTAACTAATTTAACTTACACTTTGACATCTTGCATATTACTCTCTGTCAAGGAAAATGTCCCTTTTCACTCTCCTGTTCTCATATTTCAATTACATTTCTTATCAGTCTTCACAAGTGTCAACTTTTCTTATTTCTAATTGTCATCATGCCTAAAAACATTAGATATTGAAGCAGGAATAGGCCACGAGTCTGCTCTGTCATTCAATAAGGTTATGGTTGATCAGATCTTGACCTCAGCTGTACTTAGTTGCCTGTTCTATGACCCTTAAATCCACTATATTTAGGCTATGAATATATATATATATGTATGTATATATATATATATATATATATATATATATATATATATATATATATATATATATATATATATATATATATATATATATATATATATATATATATAGTGAATCAGCCTCCACAGTTCTTTGCCAAGGCAAATTCTCAAATCACAGTGTTTTGAGAGAAAGTTCCTCACTTAATTCGAATAAACGGATGACCCTTTACTCTGAAATTATGCACCTTAGTTCAAGATTAACCACTGGGGTAAGAATCTACCCATTTCAAGTCCCATGAAACTCGTAATTGTTTCAATAGGACAACCTGAAATAGTGTACCTGTCACATCCTTCATGTCATGCGGTGAATGGAATCAGTGTATATAGCATGATCCCTTGAGTCGTAAATTACCTATCCCATTACCTTTAGGGATTAGTGGACACGGGCTTCAAAATCCTTTGACTTCTCACCCTTTCGTATTCTACCATTTGCTTGTCATCTTTGTTTGTTCTTTCCAAATGTATTATCTTACAGTTGTGATAGATCTGTTCTTTACCTTTATCACAACCTAACCATTTTGTTGATTGCTCCCTGTAGCAGATTTCCAATGATTTAAGCTTGGCAATTCTTTATAGATAAGGTAATCCATATACTTTAGACTTTAGAGCAACAGCACGGAAACAGGTGCTTCGGCCCACCAAATCTGCGCCGACCATCCATCCATTCTTCAGAGGGCAGACTGGATATGACTCTCCACCCTTACCCACTAGGTATACTGTCTCTCCCGTTGCCTGCCAAGTGTACTTCCTCTCTCTTTTCATATATTTATGGGGTTTATTTGTGTTTTACTTTGGTATTGGTGTACATTTTGTTATGTCTCTATATCACCATCTTTCCTGCTCAGTATCCCACGATCCATCTTCCCCCTCCCAAACCTCCATGTATTATTCCAGTATTTTTTCATCCTTTATACTTTTTTTGCACACAGAAAATGGGAATAGAACACACACAATGTTTGAAGATATACTTCAGTTTCTTGATGATATCTGAAATAAAATAAAATATATTGAAAATAATTAATGCCAGGTGGTATTTGTGTAGAGAATATTAATGTGTTTGGAAGGTGCTGACAGCTTACCAGCATTATCATAGGCAACTGGCTCTTGCTACAACATGTGTGGCAGTACCTTCTGGACTTCCCTGGCCAGCACCCTACAATTTGAAAGCTGGGCATGCATTGGAGATCAGATACATATGCACCTGACCTCTAGTCTTCCCCTATGTATGCCGTTGTGTGTAGTAAATTGCAGATTTGTTGTCCTGGAAACACTTTGCTTGTCGTCTCATTAATTTGAATGGTGTTGCTGGTTGTCATTCACTAGCAGGTTAGCATATGCATATTTATCTTTCAATTTGTTTCCATTTTTGCTTTTTTCTATTATTTCTGCATATCTCTAATGATGGACATTTGGAAAGAGGTGAAATGGTTCGTGCCTGGAATTTAATTGCTGCCACCTACAACATATTCTACATAACATAGAAAACATAGAAAATAGGTGCAGGAGTAGGCCATTTGGCCCTTCGAGCCAGCACCGCCATTCATTGTGATCATGGCTGATCGTCCCCTATCAATAACCCGTGCCTGCCTTATCCCCATATCCCTTAACTCCATTAGCCCCTAGAGCTCTATCTCTCTCTCTCTCTCTTAAATCCATCCAGTGACTTGGCCTCCACGGCCCTCTGTGGCAGGGAATTCCACAAATTCACAACTGGGTGAAAACGTTTTTTCTCACCTCAGTCTTAAATGGCCTCCCCTTTATTCTAAGACTGTGGCCCCTGGTTCTGGATTCGCCCAACATTGGGAATATTTTTCCTGCATCTAGCTTGTCCAGTCCTTTTATAATTTTATATGTTTCTATAAGATCCCCCGTCATCCTTCTAAACTCCAGTGAATACAAGCATAGTCTTTCCAATCTTTCCTCATAGGACAGTCCCGCCATCCCAGGGATCAATCTCGTGAACCTACGCTGCACTGCCTCAATCACAAGGATGTCCTTCGTCAAATTAGGAGACCAAAACTGTACACAATACTCCAGATGTGATCTTATCAGAGCCCTATACAACTACAGAAGAACCTCTCTACACCATCTTGTAGAAGTGCTCGGTAGTCTTGTGGCCTCAACATTTCGTTTAGCCATGAGCCTTCCTTTTTCACACCCAAACCACTGTTTTTATGTATGATGAGCTCCAGTCATTCTTTGTTATTGATTATCCATTCATGTAGTTGTGAGACATTTTTGTTACTTCTGATTTTATCTACCAATACTTCTTTTCCTTTAATGTGTGCTTTATCCTCAGTATTTTCTTTAACAAAGTAAAATCTCTAAATCTTTATATTTTGCAAATTGGAATAGTAGAACAATGAAATCTTGGTTTTAAGACTTCAAACTGACAATATATGCAATGCCGGTGAGACAATAGACGATAGGTGCAGGAGTAGGCTATTTGGCCCTTCGAGCCAGCACCGCCATTCAATGTGATCATGACTGATCGTCCCCAATCAGTACCCCGTTCCTGCCTTCTCCCCATATCCCCTGACTCCGCTATTTTTAAGAGCCCTATCTTGCTCTCTCTTGAAAGCATCCAGAGAACCTGCCTCCACCGCCCTCTGAGGCAGAGAATGGAGGGTAAAAGATTATTGGGTAGATGGGGGTTTGCTTGTAGGCTCATTGTTAGGTTATTGTTGAGGTGAGAAGAACACAAATTAACTTGAGTTAATCCAAATTTGATGAATGATACATTGAAATAAGTAGCCTGGCATTGTACTGAATTTTTTGCCGTTGCCATATCTAGTTTAGTTTTTATTGATTCAAAAAATGTGCTTGACCATTGGATCAAAAGTTGGAAAGGGAAAGAGATTACATTGAAAAGTACTTCATTGCCTTTCGAATATGCTAAGGTCGTGAAGGGGGCTTTTCATAATCAGCCTCTTTCAATTTTAAATATGATCAATAGATCTTTGGTTCCATTGTCCAGGCAAAGGAAATATCAATGGACAGCTTTGTTTTCTTTGTTTCTTTCATTTTAAATTCTTTGTTTTACTTTTTTTGTTTCTAAAAGCTTAACATGTTTTGTAAACTATTAGTGACTTCTTATCTCCTTGATATAACGGTAGGAGTACTTGTGTACAATACATGATTTATCTATATTTTATATAAGATACTAAATAAACGAGTTCGGTATTCCGAAAAACACAAGGAATCATGGGTTGTCAAAGGCCATTCACCATAATGAAAAAGCGAACGAAGTGCTGTCTGAAGAAACTGTGTATACATTCTTATCTTAATAATTTATGTGTAAAAATATATTTAATCTGTGTTGTGTGGTCACATTATTGGACAATTAATGTATTCCAAACTGGAACACAACAATGATCGTTTCTGAGTCGATTTTCACTATGCTGCTAATTTCAAGGCAATGGAATTCTTCAGCCTCATCTATGTATACGAATGAGCGATGAAATTCTTGATTCCAGAGAGACTCCCATAAATGGTCAACTCCTCACACACCCCCAATGGAACAGATAGCGGGGTGTAACAGTGAGAGAGAGGGGACAGATGCGAGTGTGGGACGGGGAGAGCGCACGCACAGACCCGAGCCTCATCCTCACCAGGATCTCACCCGGGCCCCTGGCTCCGCACGCGCTGCCGAACCGCCACAGCCCCGGACTGACTATACCAGTGACCCCAGGCCCACAGCCAGCATGGAAAAGAAGCGCCACCCCAGCTCAGCACCCCCTGTCCCACCAGGCCAACCGAAAGCCGTGGACCGACAACACCAGCGGCCCCAAGACCACAGGCAGCGTGAGTACCAGCGGCCGCCGGCCAACCCCCCTGGCGAAAGCCGAGCATCAGCCATCAATGGAGATACACACAAAGCGCTGCAGCTGCTCAGCTGCCTTCCTCCCGCCGGGCTGCTTGCCCGGTCCGACGCCTCCGGCTGCCCCCGGATCAGGATGGGACACCCGGGAGGGGATGGGGACGGCCCAACAGCAACTCAACTGCGCCCGCAGCGCTGGAGACCCAGGACCGACCCCGACCACGGACGAGCTTGATCTCTCTCATTCATCAATGCATTAAGCAATAAAAAGGACAAAATAATCTCAGCATTTAACAAAGGAACAATAAATACAACTAATTAATAGTCAATAGAAGAATCAAAGCTGGAAAAAACGTTTCGGGCTGAAACCCTTCTTCAGACTGATGGTGGGGTGGGGGGAGGCGGGGGGAAGAAAGGACTTCAGACTGATGGGGGTGTGGGGAGAGGCGGGGGAAGAAAGGACTTCAGACTGATGTGGGGATGGGGGGAGGCGGGGGGAAGAAAGGACTTCAGACTGAAGAAGGGGTTCGGCCCGAAATGTTGCCTATCTCCTTTGCTCCATAGATGCTGCTGCACCCGCTAAGTTTCTCCAGCTTTTTGTGTACCCTCGATTTTCCAGCATCTGCAATTCCTTCTTTAACACTTTGTCTACTCCACTGCAAAATCGCCTCAAGGTATGCCTACTTTGAAGTTCTCCTCCCTCCGGAGACAGTTTCCTCCTTTTTCCTTTCTTCCCCCCGCTTCCCCCCACCCCCCATCAGTCTGAAGAAGGGTTTTGGCCCGAAATGTTGCCTATCCCCTTCGCTGCATAGATGCTGTTGCACCCGCTGAGTTTCTCCAGCTTTTTGTGTACCCCCCATACCAACTTGTCTGTCTCCTCCACTGTCAGAGTAAGGTCACCTGCAAACTGGAAGACCAAGTATTTGTATAATTTGAGCTGAAAAGGATATAACTCTCTTTTGATCAGAAACAACAAATCTACTTTAAAGTTTCTTTGAAAAGCACAAAGAAAACTGACTTGCAGAAAGAAAGCCCTCTTGCAAAAAAAGTCCAGAGAAAAATTGTTTCTATTTAACCTCCCTCACAGTAATCGGGGCTGTAAAGAAGCACTTTCTTGTATTGCCCAAATGCCAATTGAAGCGATTGCTTGCTGCGTTAAACAACATAACATGCAGACTTCAATATTTTAGCTTGCAGTAACAAAATTAAACTTAAAACTATTTTAAAAAACCTTTTGTTTTTGAAAATACTGGAGGGAAAACGTTGTTATCGTAAGTCTGAAACTCTCTTGCTCGTAACCCCCTTTTTCCCATCAAACAAATTTTCTAATGCGATTTTCTCTGTTACTTAGGAACATGCAGGTACAGCAAGCAGTGAAGAATGCTAATGGCATGTTGGCCTTCATAACAAGAGGATTTGAGTATAGGAGTAAAGAGGTCCTTCTGCAGTTGTACAGGGCCCTGGTGAGACCACATCAGGAGTATTGTGTGCAGTTGTAGTCTCCTAATTTGAGGAAGGACATCCTTGCTATTGAGGCTGTGCAGAATAGGATCATGAGGTTAATTTCCGGGATGCCAGAGCTGCCGTATGAGGAAAGACTGGGCTTGTATTCACATGAATTTAGAAGGATGAGAGGGGATCGTATAGAAACATAAAATTATAAAAGCTAGATGCAGGAAATATGTTCCCATTGTTGGGGGAGTCCAGAACCAGGAGCCACAGTCTAAGCAATTAAACGGGAGGCCATTTAGACAATAGGTGCAGGAGTAGGCCATTCGGCCCTTCGAGCTAGCACTGCCATTCATTGTGATCATGGCTGATCATCCACACTCAGTACCCCGTTTCTGCCTTTTCCCCATATCCCTTGACTCCGCTATGTTTAAGAGCTCTATCCAACTCTTTCTTGAGAGCATCCAGATAATTGGCTCCACTGCCTTCTGAGGCAGAGAATTCCACAGATTTACAACCTTCTGTGTGAAAACATTTTTCATCATCTCCATTCTAAATGGCTTACCCCTTATTCTTAAATTGTAGCCCCTGGTTCTGGACTCCCCCAACATTGGGAACATCGCAGGGTGACGTCTGTATGGTCGTGAGTAGTCGCCCAAAGAGTCGTACCTTTTTCTGGTCGCCGCTGGATTTTCAACATTTTGAAATTTTTCGGCGACCTGCTGTAACTGGTGGGTGCCGGCAAGTCGCCGAAAAAATAGCGTAAGTGGACAGGCCCTTTAGTTTTTCTTTCACGCGTTGGTTGTCAGTTGTGAAATTTTAGCTGCTCTAATGAGAGTATACACCATCGTGCAATAACCTATGCATAATCTTAAATTTAATTTCAAAAGCGTGACCTGTTCAAGCAGCAGGATATTAATGGCTATTCATATGTGCAATTTAAAACCTGTGGTTAGCGTTGAGGATGTTTTCTCAAATATCTCAGTAACCTTCCAGATACAGAAATGAAGGTAAAAATCACGGGAAAAGAATAACAATTTAGATTGTGTGAAAAATATTGCGTCATTATTGATTCAGACAATCATTGATTTTTGTCTTGGAAAAAATGTCAGTGCACTTTGATTCTAATTTGTGAATGAAGAGTGTTCTTTCATTCTTTTGTATTTCAAGAGACAATCATTGATTCATTATTGTTGGCTTTCTGTTTCGAAGGAAACTCCAGTGTCTTTTCCAGTTCTTTTGAGGGCAGAGTGAATATCATTATCTTGAATCTATATTTATAACTGGTGGCATTGGCTAGCCATGCCATGATATTTTGATAGACGGGCATGCGATGCGATAAATATTGACATAATGTCAGTATGCAGACATTGGATATTCTGTACTGATTTTATTATCATCATTGATCTTTTTTAAATTAACCAATGTTTGTTCAGTAGCAACAAGAAAATCCCATTGAAAAGTACCAAATCCTTGCCACATGCATCAAGAAATCTGCCAAGACTTTAAACATGGTTTTGGAAATGCAGAGTTGTGGTGCAGAAGATAGAGCCAAATAGGAAAGTATAAGTAGAAAAGTATTTGTGATCAAGCAACAAAATAAAAAACAAGAATGCTTTTTATAAAATTTTGACTTTATAGATATGTTTACATGAGCATTAAACTTATTTCCAAATAAATTACATTATGTTCTTGTAAATTTTAGAATCACATTCCTTAAAATTTGAAATGTTATTCTTTCAGTCAAAGCTCTTGTTAAATGAAAAAAAATCAGTATGATCATTTTTTTCTGTGCTCCAGATCACTACAGTCAAGATGAATCAAAAGTGTGTGTCCCATATTATTAGAATCAATCTGTTTGACCTGCATTTTATTCTAACTGTGAACATGTGGTAGCTTAAAAATTGGAAAATATTACTTACCTGAGTTAATTTATGTTACTGTTAACATAAAATATACATTTCCCAGAAATGGGCAGAGAAATGGCAAACAGTCACCCATACACCTGTGTTCCTTTCCCACTCTCACCAGTCCACCCAGGTTCTCTCTCCCTTTGTTCACTTTTTTCCCCATCCATCACCTCCCCCATCTGGTTCCATCGGCCCATCATTTCTTTTCTCATCTGGTTCCACCTATCACCCACCAGCTCCAGTTTTACTCCTCATCAGCACTTCTAACTATGGCCTAACTTTTCTCTTTCCCCCATCCCAACCACCCATTCCTGATGCCCAGGTCTTGATTGAAAACATTGACACATGCCTTTTCCTTCTGCAGATACTGCTGAACTGCTGTGTTCTTTCAACATTTTATTTATGCTCATCATTCAGGTTTAATATAACGTATTGTTTGACCTGAACATTGCCTTGTCCTAGGTCTGCAAAATACTGCTGAGTTTCTCAAATAGGAAATATGCCATCACTTTTCTTGTGTGAAGCGATCGAAGACTTATTCATTGAGGATACACTTTTAAGATTGTCACCATTTGATTTTCATTTAAAGTATTACATTTTTGATTTATTAAATTCTCATTACATTAGTTTTGTACATATACGGCATCAATGATCGTACTGGAGTGGGAGGGAGAAAGACGGCCGTGGAGGCCGTCAATGGATATTTTTATGGAAATTGGCAGATTCTTCATTGGTAAGGGTATCTGGTTATGGGGTGAAGGCTGGAGGGTGGGGTAGAGAGGGAAGGATAGATCAGCCATGATTGAATGGCAGGTAGACTTGATGGGCCAAATGAATGTCCATAAAGTTCATTAGTCCATGAAGTTGTTAAAGAGGTGACAGGTTGTTAATTAAATTTTACGAATCTGACAACATTTGGATAATGTTGATTAAACTAAGGCATTTAAATATGGCTCTTGATACTGCATGTAATCACGTTGCTTTTGAGCTAAGGCCTCAAACAATAGAACATACATAGAACTGCAAAGCATAGAAACGGGCCGTTCGATCCACAATGTCCCTGATGCCAAGTTAACACGATGTTAAGTTAATTTCCGCATCGTGCATGTGATCCATATTATTTCTTTTCCTGCAGATCCATGTTGCTATGGAAAAGCATCTTAAATACCATTATCGTATCTGGTTCCACCACCACCTCTGGCAAAGTGTTCTTGGCACCCAACATTTTCTGTGTAAGGAAAACAAATGCTCAACACATCTCCTTTAAACAAGTTCCTCTCACTTTAAAGATATGCCCGCTAGTCTTTGACATTTGCATCCTGAGAAGAAGGTTCTGACTGCGCACCTCATAATTTTATATACTTTTGTTAGGCTTTCCTTTACCTTCAACGCTCCAGAGAAAATAATTCAAGTTTTGTTCAACCGCCCATTTTGGCTAATACTCTCAAATCAACGCAGCATCCTGGTAAAGCTCTTCTGCATCCTCTTTACAGCTTCTATGTCCTTTCTCTTAACGGGGCGACCAGAACTACACATACTGCCCCAAATGTGGCCTCGCCAGACTTTTATAAAGCATGTTTAGAAAGTTTTGTAAACATGACCACCTGATTATATTCAATTCTTTGATCACTGAAGGCAAGCATACCATATGTTTTCTTTACCAATGTATCCACTTGTGTTGCCACTTTTAAGGAACTTTAAACTTGGACCGTAAATTCCTGCTGAACATCAAAGCTATTAAGGGTCTTGCCAATAATTATATACTTTCTCCTTACATTTTGACCTTCCAAAGTGCAACACTTGCTCAGGTTAAACTGCCAAATCTCTGCCCATATCTGTCACTGATTTGAATCCTGTTGAATTCTTTGATAGTCTTTCTCACTCTGCAACTTTGATATAGTCATTCAAATTAAATGGAAAGAATTAAAGATAAATGCAGCAAAATCGGATGCCACTGTAATAATATTAATTTGTATGTAATGACATTTCCCAACCACAGGACATATTGCATGTTACCTTAGACGATATAGAGCATGTTGCTGTGTGCCATATGCTAAATCCCGTGGTGAATTTAAATGATCACTTTTCTAACTGTTCTATTTATTATTGAGAATATTTTAGAGTATAATTGAGCATTTCATATCCAACAAGCAGTCCAAGGCCCTGAAATGCAAGATATTCCTAAAATTGTGTTCCTAAAGTAATTCTTGTGTATCTAACTACATGAGCATACTTACTTTATCTGATAAGTGTTTTGGATATTGTCACCAAAATGTTCTTTGAAAATACTTTTTGTCAGAACCGGGTGACGGATGGGTAAAGATACAAAATAGGTATATCTCTCCTAATTTATTTTCTTTCTACTTTCTCTTTTTCTTTCAATCTCCTTAGCTTCTTATCTCTGCCCTCTGTCTCTTTCGCTATCTGTTTCTACTCGCTTGTCTATCTATCTCGACACCCTTTATTTCCCTTTTTCTTTCACTGTTTTATTATTAAATTAAAAATAAGAAGTTGTACAAAAATGGTAATGTGTATGTATGTCTTAGGTACCACACTACGTTACTTCTAACAAAAATAAAGTAAATTAAAAATTAAATAAAAAGGAAAATACTTTTTGGATTCTGTGATATTTTGAAGTAGACTCCAAAATTATTGGATTAATAATTTCAGTCATCTGCTTTGTGCACAATGATTTCTAATTGTGACTGTAACAGTTCAGGTCCAGTTAGATTAATCCAATATCATAAATTATGTTAAGGGCAGAAATATTTTGGATTGAGCTAAGGCATTCTTATTTAGGGAATGGGTATGATGAAGGCTAATAATGTGGGTGAACAGTAGTAGTTTGTTGTGATTTAAAATGCCAAATTGAGAGTTACTTTTTGTTTTTAAACTGCTGCATTTCTAGTCATAGTCAGAGCAACAGACAGCACAGAAACTGGTCTTTTAGCCCACTGAGTACAAGCCAACCATCAACCATGCATTTTACACCAATGCTATATTTAATCCCATGTGTTTCTCGTCCTCACCTGCACACTAAGGTAGATTTACAGTAGCTTACCAACCTGGACAACCAGTGCTTTCAAAATGTTGCTTTAGTTGTGAAATAATGTAGAATTTTGTTGGCTGGAGCCTTTAAGAAAATGATTTAGAAAGTTGCTTTAATGTTAGCAGTAATCATTTTAGTTCAAATATTATGTTCCAATAACTAAACTGCTTTGTTTCTTTCATGGTGAGTGTTTTATTTTGATCACTTACATGACTAAAAATACCTTGCAGAGATGATTTAAAATTTGTAGCTGTAACTGATGTTGCTTGTCATACTGCAGGTGCATGGCTTATTTTCAATTTTGTATTGACCCTTCATACTGTGGTTAATCTGGTTCTGAAAGCTTTCACTGTGGAGACCACATCTTAGCCAACAAAGCTTACACAGATATCTTTTAATTTCACAAGAAATGGGCAAATCTGTTATCTTGTAAGATAAGTTCATTACTTTCCCTTGAGATCCAATAAACATTTATTGAATTTGATTTGACACAACAGGAGTTGTATTCCACAGAATGTCAATTCGTGTAAGGGCTCCTTTGTGGATAGTGAAATCAGATCAGGATCAGAATGGGACATTTTTGTACATTATGCTGCCATGTTTCTGATATGCATCCAGAGCAAAATTTCTTATAGCCTGGCTGTATATACCTAGGAAAAAAGCAATGTAAATGAACATTGTTTAATACATGTCCAGATTTAGAGTAAACTGAGTAAGCAGACCTGTTTGTAAATATTGATAGAATACTTTAACTTGATTATTTAACATTTTACAGAGTCCAGTTGAAGCTTTGTAGAAGCTGATGATTTTTGATGGAAGGAAAGCTAAACTGTAAAATCCATATGTAGAACCAAGCACTCAACAATACAATACAATATAAAACTGACTCGTGTGCAAGTGCCATCTGATAGGAAACAATTGTGTTTACATTGCCAAACATGTTTTTATCAATTCAAAGTGGTGTGAATTTTTGTTTGTAAGGAGAGATGAGAGACATGCCAATGCATGGGCTAGCTTTTGGTGGCAAAACTAATAGATTCGCTGTATGGAATCGATATCTTTGAAGAAAATGCAAAACAGCATTGCATGATGCAAATTTGACAGGCAGGTCATAAAGTCGTGCAGTTGTACAGCATGCAAAACAACGTTTTTTGTGATAAATGTGACAATAATAAGCAAATATTACCAGCAATGGCCCCTTCAGCTCACCACATTCATGCTGCCCATCCACTTAATTCCTTTTACGTTTTGCCTGCATGAGAAGCAGTTGGAAGTCTTGATTGATATGTTTCTGCTGAAATCTCCACAGGCAGGCTGAGAAAAAGAATTATAGTTTCCAGATTTGATACTCAAACCTTGCCTAACTTATCAGCTAAAACATTGTCCTTATTTTGTTATTTATATATGCAGTTACCAGATCACCAGAAACTAACTGTAATAACGCATATGTAATAATGAATGACTTCACTTAACCCAATTAAACACTGTCTGAGCAAAAGAGAGCACATGTTTCGGTAATGTGGTTAGAAAGCAGTTATGATCAAATGTATATAATGGAGTAATTTGTATCTTGAAATGCCCAGGTCAGTAACTACAGTGAAATAGCGGAGAATCCCCTGAGGAAGATGTTTAAATCTCCCAGCGTGTCATCGTCTTCCTCAATGTGGGAACAAAAATGTTAATTTTATGACTGAAGCTCCTGTATATCAAGTCTCAAAACTCCATCATGGATACTATCTATTCCCGAGGTCTTCAATTGACCCATATTATTTTATGATTCGTTAGTTTGAGGTGGCAGTAAGGCTGGGCTGAATGGTTTGCTGTGGGAGGTAGTCTGCCACTTCTATTGAGTTGTCTGAGAAGTTACCATTGCTAGCCCCTTGAAGCATGCAACATTGCTTTTCCTGCAAGAGTTTCCATTACCACTGTTGTTTTGGTGATCTGGCTAATGGAGAAAACACATTAGGCAATAGTCATTTCTTCATTCATTGGAACTGTCATGTTAATCATGATCTGGATATTTTGATCTCTCATTTCAACAATGATCTAAGCTAAAGAATTTATTCCTTGAATCAGTGTGTTGCGATGATGTCTTGTGCTTGTATCTATAACAAACTGGAATGTTAATTATGTTAAAACCAAGAATTTACCAGTTATGGACACAGTTTGAATAAGTTTTCTCCACTCCTCCCTTGACAACTATCTTTTCAGAAAATTACAGTTAGGACATAGAACAATAGAGCAGAGGAACAGGCCCTTTGGCTCACAATGTCTGACGTGATCCATATACCTCCATTCCCTGCATATCCATGTGCTTACCCAAAAGCACCGTAAACACCAATATTGTATCTGCCTCTGCCACTATTCATGGCAGTGTGATCCAGGCACCCACCATTATGTATTTAAAAAAACTGCCCTGCACATTTCCTTTATGCTTTACCCCTCTCACCTTAATGCTATGCCCTCTAGCCTTTGACATTTTACCCGAGAAAAAAAGGTTCTGATTACCCTGTTTATGCCTCACGTAATTTTATTTACTTCTATCTGGTCTCCCTGCAAATCAACTTTGCCCAGCCTCTCTTCATAGCTAATGCCCCCTAATCCAAGCAGCATTGTGGTAAATCTTTTTTGCACCCCCTCCAAAGCTTCCACATCCTGTATTGTGGCGACCAAAACTGCACCCAATACCCCAAATGTGGCCTAACGAAAGTCCTATATAACAGCATTATGACTTCCTGACTTGTACTTAATGCCCCAAGCAATGAAGGCAAGCATAACATTCGCCACTTTTTTCCACTGTTTAACTGCTTATGCTGCCACTCTTAGGAAGCTATGGGCTTGGACCCCAAGGTTCCTCTGTACATTAATGCTGTTAAGGGTCTTGCCATCGATCGTATACTTTTCCCTTCAACGTCCCAAAGTGCAACATCTCACACTTACTCGGATTAAACTCCTGCCATTTTTCAGCTTATTTTTGTAGCTGATCTATGTCCTGCCACCACAACCCTCTTCTATGAGTAAGCCAGATCTAAATCCAAATGACCAATTCCATGCATCTTAATTTTCTGAATCGGCCTGTCACGAGGGAATTTATCAAATACTTCACTAGAATCCTTTTGGACAGCATCCATGGCTCTATTGTCATCAATCACCTTCTTCACTTTCTCAAAACACTCAGTCAAGTTCTAAAGATATTACCTGCCATGAGCAAAGCTATGCTGACTGACCATTGAGCCTATTTTCTTCTAGATGTGAGTAAATCCTAACCTATCTCCAATAGCTTCCTAATCATTGACATATAACTCATGGTCTATAATTTCCAGGTCTATCGCTATTTCCCTTAAACAAAGAAACAACATTGGCTACTCTCAAGGCCTCTGGGACCTTGCTTGTGAAGAAGCAAAGATCTTCAAGGCCTCTGCAATCTCTTTCTTTCCTCTTTAAATATGCTGGGGTAGATCCCATCAGGTCCTGGGGATTCATTCATCTTAATGCTTGTTAAGAGCCCCAACACCACCTCTTTCCTGATATTAAACTATCCTATCAGCATTCCCCACACTGATCTCTTTGTCCTCCTTGCCCTTGGTGAAAAAAGATGTAAAGTACTCATTTCGTACCTCATCTACACCCTCTAACTCTAAGTATGAACTCCCTCCTTTATCTTTGAGTGGTCCCACCTTCTTCCTTCTCTTGTTCTTAATGTATGTAAAAAACCATTGGATTTTTAAAAATCTGGCTCGTCAATTAGAAGGCCTCTTTTGGCCCTTCTAATTGCAGACGAGTTATTTCTTGCTTGCTTTATTTTCCTCAAAGGACCTGCCTGATTTTAGTTTTCTATGACCTACATACGCTTCCTTTTTTGGACCAATTTACAACTTTGGTCATCCAATGCTCCTTTATCTTGCCATCCTTATCCTTCCTCCATATTGGAATGTACTGGTCCTGAGCTCTGATCAGCTGGCAAGTCAGGTGTGGATTTATTTACTCAATAACTGTTCCCACTACTCTTCTTAGCCCCTGCCTAATAATGCTGTAATCTGTTATACCCTTTATTAATCTAATTTATTATCTACTCCCAAGGTCCAGATTTATTCTTGTACATGGGTATCTTAAAACATATTGAGTTTAAATCACTGTTCCCAGAATCCTCATCCACTGAAACACCAATCACCAGGCCAGGCTTGATTTCCAATACAAAGTCTAGTATGGCCTCTCTTCGAGTTGAACTATCCAGATACTATTTCACAAAATCCACATGGATGCACCTAACAAATTCTTCCCCTGTAAGCCTTGGCACTGTGCAAGGCCCAGTCAATATGGGAAAGTTAAAGTCGCACACTATGCATCTTTCTGTAATCTGTCAATATATCTGTTCCTCTATCTCCCAGCTATATAATTCCGTTAGAGTGGTTGTATCTTTCTTATATTTGAGCTCCACCCATATCACCTCAGTGGACGGACCCTCCAGTATGTCATCTGTGTGTGCTGCCTTAACATATTCCCTGATTAGTAGAGCAACTCCTCCACCTCTTTAACATTCCATTATATCTCATCTGAATCATCAAAATTCTGGAATATTGAGCTGACAGTCATGTGCTTCTTGCAACCAAGTATCTGTAATGGCCACCACATCAGCACTGATCCAGGCTCAGTTCAACTGCTTTATCCACGATACTTGAATTAAACAAACTTCAGCCCATCAGTTTCACCATGTTCTTTAACCTTTTTCTGCCTGTCCCACTAAGTGGTCCTAACCTCTACCTTCCCATCTGATCTTCCATTTGTTGACCTAATCTGGGTTCCAGCCCCCTGCCACTCAACTTGAAACCATCCTGGGTGACACTAGTGAACCTCCTGGTCCCTGATACATCATTGGGCATCCAGCTGAACATTTATACAAGTTTTTATAACTCTTCCTTAGACTGCATTTGTAAAGCATTTTCTTCAGTGGGCGGTAGGGAATGTTTTGGCTTCCTACTGCCGTTTGTTTTTCTCTCTGTCGTATGTGAATATCCTGACAATGCTATTTTGAAGTTCTGCAAAATTTGGTAGTTTGTGCGGGTTTTGAAAATAAATGTATCTGTATCGGTAAGGTATAAATAGGTCACAACTCGGGTTCTTATTAAATCTTTCCCTTCTGGGCTAACGAACGTATTAAAAGGGGTAAGATTTTAGCACAGCTGAAAGCATTTAAGTCAGATGTTATCTTCCTCCAAGAAACGCATCTTAAAGTTCAAGATCAAGTTAGATTGAGGGCCAACTGGATAGGTCAATCTTTTCATTTGTCATACACGTCAAAATCCAGAGGCACGTCCATCATGATTCGCAAAGGTATTCCATTTAAACAGAAAAATACCTTAACAGATAAGGATGGGAGATATTTGATAGTTGAGATCCATGCAATCCCAATCACATTGGTAAATATATATGCGCCTAACTTTGATTTGCCGTTGATTTTCCTAACTTTCCGCATTTTTAAATAACATTTTGAATATAATTGCAGAATATAGTTACCAGAATATTATAATTGGGGGAGACTTTAACTGTGTCTTAGATCCTTATTTAGATAAATCCAGTCAAAAACAACGAGGTAATACGAAATCTAAAATGAGTGAACTTTTAAACACATATATAAAAAATACAAATATAACCAATGTTTGGAGGATTGCAAATCCGACAGGCAAGGAATATTCGTTTTATTCATCGGTACACAAGACTTACTCACGTATAGATTATTTGTGGTAGACACAAAATTAATTCCGTATACTCTTAACCCAAAATACCACACACATACGATTTCAGATCATTCCCCCCTAACTTTAAAAAAAAAAAATAGAAGGCATGTCTAAGAATACATCGTTCTGGAGGTATAACCCCCAAATTTTAAAAGACCCGCAAGGGAGTATATATATAAGACAGCAAATGGATCTTTTTTTCGAAATAAATGATACGCCTGACACACCACCTACATTATTATGGGAATCTTTCAAAGCTTTTATTAGAGGTGTTATAATCTCATACCAAGCCTTTCAGAATAAAAAAAATAAGAATGAACAACGGCAGCTCGAGGAACAAATTAGACAATTGGATATAGATAATGCTAAAGACCCGTCCATGGATAAACACAATAAAATATTAATACTAAAATTCAAATTAAATAAATTACTATCAGAGAAAGTTATAAGATTATTCCAAATTACAAGACAGGAACAGTTTGAATTTGGGGAGAAGCCTCATAAACTTCTCGCACGCCAATTTAAAAAAAACGAGAAAAGGAACACACGATTTCAAAGATTAAATCAGACAAAGGGGAAGTATTAACATTACCGAATGAAATTAATAAAAGATTTGTGCAATTTTATGAGAATTTGTATACATCCAAAACGACAACGGACACCAACACAATCACTGAGTTTCTGGATAATTGCAATCTTCCCAAACTAGAATTGCAGGAACAAGAGGAATTGGGAGCACAAATCTCAAATAAGGAAATAGAAGAAACAATATTCTCATTAAAAAATGGAAAAACACCAGGTCCCGACGGATTTAGTAATGAATTCTATAAAAGTTTTTACGATATATTTAGTCCTCGTCTACCGAAAATGTACACACACGCTTTCAGAGAACAAATATTACCTGATACACTAGCAGAATCTACAATTACATTAATACTTAAGAAAGATAAAGATGAGGAAGACCTGGATCCTATAGAGCTATCGCGTTGCTAAATACAGATCAAAAAATATTAGCAAAAATATTAGCAAGAAGATTGAGTAAGTACGCCATTAAACTAATATATCCGGATCAAACGGGGTTTCTCCCTAATAGAGACATTCATTTAATAATTTCAGACGTCTGCTTAATATAATGCACTCACACCAAACTAAAGATCCAAATCTCGCAATTATTTCGCTGGATGCAGAGAAAGCATTCGATCAGGTTGAATGGAAGTATATGGTTAAGGTATTGCAAAAATTTCAACTTGGAGAGAATTTCATTCAACGGATTAAATTAATATATAATAAGCCAACGGCCAGAATATTAACTAATAATATTTTATCCACGAAATTTCAACTGTCAAGGGGTATAACCATATAACCATATAACAATTACAGCACGGAAACAGGCCATCTCGGCCCTTCTAGTCCGTGCCGAACACTTATTCTCACCTAGTCCCATCTACCTGCACTCAGACCATAACCCTCCATTCCTTTCCCGTCCATATACCTATCCAATTTATTTTTAAATGATAAAATCAAACCTGCCTCCACCACTTCCACTGGGAGCTCATTCCACACAGCTACCACTCTCTGAGTAAAGAATTCCCCCTCATGTTACCTCTAAACCTCTGTCCCTTAATTCTCAAATCATGTCCTCTTGTTTGAATCTTCCCTACTCTCAATGGGAAAAGCTTATCCATGTCAACTCTGTCTATCCCTCTCATCATTTTAAAGCTTTCTATCGTCCCCCCTTAACCTTCTGCGCTCCAAAGAATAAAGACCTAACTTGTTCAACCTTTCTCTGTAACTTAGTTGCTGAAACCCAGACAACATTCTAGCAAATCTCCTCTGTACTCTCTCTATTTTGTTGACATCTTTCCTATAATTTGGTGATTAAAACTGTACACCATGCTCCAGAATTGGCCTCACCAATGCCTTGTACAATTTTAACATTACATCCCAACTTTTATACTCAATGCTCTGATCTATAAAGGCCAGCACACCAAAAGCTTTCTTTACCACCCTATCTACATGAGATTCCACCTTCAGTGAACTATGCAGTTATTTCTAGATCCCCCTGTTCAACTGCATTCCCCAATTCGCTACCATTTACCATGTACGTCCTATTTTGATTTGTCCTGCCAAGATGTAGCACCTCATACTTATCAGCATTAAACTCCATCTGCCATCTTTCAGCCCACTCTTCCAAATGGCCTAACTCTCTCTGTAGACTTTGAAAATCTACTTCATTATCCACAACATCACCTATCTTAGTATCATCTGCATACTTACTAATCCAATTTACCACCCCATCATCCAGATCATTGATGTATATGACAAACAACAGTGGACCCAACACAGATCCCTGAGGCACCCCATTAGTCACCGGCATCCAACTTGACAAACAGCCATCCACCATTACTCTCTGGCATCTCCCATTCAGCCACTGTTGAATCCATCTTGCTAGTCCACCATTAACACCCAAAGATTGAACCTTCTTAACCAACCTTCCATGGGGAACCTTGTCAAAGGCCTTACTGAAATCCAAATTGACAACATCCACTGCTTTACCCTCATCAATCTCCCTAGTAACCTCTTCAGAAAATTCAAGAAGATTAGTCAAACATGACCTTCCAGGCACAAATCCATGTTGACTGTTCCTGATCAAACCCTGTTTATCCAGATGCTTACATATATTATCTCTAAGTATCCTTTCCATTAATTTGCCCAACACTGACATCAAACTAACAGATCTATAATTGTTATGTTTACTCTTAGAACCATTTTTAAACAATGGAACAACATGCGCAGTACACCAATCCTCCGGCACCATTCCCATTTCTAATGACATTTGAAATATTTCTGTCATTGCCCCTGCTATTTCTACACTAACTTCCCTCAATGTCCTAGGGAATATCCTGTCCGGACTTGGAGGCTTATCCACTTTTATATTTTTCAAAAGTGTCAGTACTTCCTTTTCTTTGAATCTACTTACCTCACATAATTCAATATCCTTCTCCTTGGTGAATACCGAAGAAAATAAATTATTCAATATCTCCCCATCTCTGTATGCATGTTGGTAGGTGCAATCAAAACAAAGATCTTTTTAACATTGTTGTGTTATGAATACCACAGAAAATATTATGTACTCTCAAGATCACATTTAATAGAAAAATATTGCTTAAATATATAGTTATTGGACTTTGCATTTTGGAAAAATCGCAACTGAGAGGAAGACAGCGAAATACTGAAAATATTGGGGGTGAAAATGACTTCAGGACAGTTTGTTAGGAAAATGGAGGAAATGGTAACAGAATACTTATACAGCTGAGTGAGTATAATTTTATGGATGAGAAATTGTGTTCAACCCATTGATTACCTCTTTGACAAAGTAACTAGCATGTTAGCTAACAAGGAAGCCAATGGGTGTAGCAAATGTTGTTATCCATAATTGATCTGTGAAGTGCCCCATGAGCGATCACTGCATTTGATAAGCACCTGTGGTCTTGAACGTTATACGTTAAGTCCAGGGGCTCAAATACGGGGCTTTATGTGTGGGCCAGATATATTGTCATTGCAAAGGGGCTAGGAGCAAGGCCAAGTGTGCATCCAGTGTCAAGGTCTGGAATAGTACTAGATGTGCAGTCAAAAGCTGGGACCAGGGGAGTGTTCAGCACTGGAAACCTAAGCAGGTAAGCAGCTATGATCAGGATAGAATATGGGGGCCAGCTGTAATGCTAAACTCGGGGTCAGGAATGAGAGAAGGTATGCAACTGGAGTCAGGGCCAGGAGTAGTACAATAGCCAGGTAATAGACAAGGTTGTTCATTATCACCATTGTTATTTGCCCAAGCGGAACCACTAGCGGAAAGTATTAGAACTCATCCGAATATCCACGGATATAAGACAAAATATTCAAACAATAAAATATCATTATACCCTGATGATGTACTTTTGTACATCACAAAGCCTCATATCACTATACCCAATATTTTAAATTTAATTGAGGATTTCGGTTCATTTTCAGGTTACAGAATAAACTGGAATAAAAGTGAAATCATATCAATAAAACCGAAAGATTCTATACATCTCGTACAATTTCCTTTTAAAATAGGAGGGGGGAAATTTAAATACTTGGGCATTGAAATTACTAGAAGATATCAAGACATGTTTAAAGCAAACTATAACCCTGTACTTAAGAAATTACATAATTTAATTAAATTCTGGAAAACGCTCCCGATGTCCTTAATAGGTCGAATAAACGCCATAAAAATGATGTTTCTACCACAAATTCTATACTTGTTCCAACCAATCCCACTATATCTACTCAAAAAGTTAAAAAAAAAATTGGACTCGGATATTACAAATTTTATTTGGGATTATAAGACCCATAGAATACAAAAACCACACCTGAATAAACCCAAAGTTGTAGGGGGATTAGCACTCCCTAATTTTATGTATTATTATTGGTCGGTAAATATTAGAAATATGATTCAATTGTTGGATAATGCTCTTCATCAATCGGAATGGATCATTATGGAAAAAGAGGACTGCTCCTCCTTTAATATTGGTGCAGTCCTTCTTTTACCAATGACGGTGAATAATACAAACTACAACAAAACCCCAATTATACATAGTACAATCAGAATTTGGAAACAAATAAAATACAATTTAAAATTAAGAAACTTATCTCTCCTATCTCCTATTGCTAAAAACCCTCTGTTTAAACCCTCGATTATAGACAAAGCATTCATACAATGGGAAAGAGCAGGAATTAAAACTTTGGGAGATTTGTATGATACGAGAAAACTATTATCATTTAAACAATTACAACTAAAATACAATCTGGGTAACAATCACATACCTGCCAACCATTCCGATTTGGGCGGAATTCTTCCGATTTTTCCATCCCAATTCCGAATTCCGATTTTTTTCCTCAATATTCCGAAAAAAATTGGAATTCGGAATTGGGATGGAAGCGTGCATGCGACCCATGGCGGCGGCGGCGGCGAGGAGACAGCGAGAGAGCGCACCGCGCCTGCGCCGCTTATGGGGGCACGCACGGGTGTACGTCAGCACGCAGCCGCATGACCCCGCCCCGCCACGGTGGCGTTCGGCGTCACTTGCCCCCCCCCCCCCCCCGCACTGAGGTCACTTTCCCGCCCTCACTGACGTCACGTACCCAGCCCCTTACTGACGTCACGTGCCCCGCCCCTTACTGACGTCATGTGCCCCGCCCCTTACTGACGTCACGTGCCCCGCCCTCACTGACGTCAGACTAATAGGATTCCGATTTTTCATTCTCACAAGTTGGCAGGTATGCAATCAATATTTAAATATTTCCAAATATGTGATTATGAATTTCACACAATGCGATTAGACTTACTAGATGAAGTAATGAATACAAAGGCGGAATCACCAAATTTAATTTCACATATAATATTATACTAAATGCAGTAATACCAACAATGGAAGGTATTAGAGGTGAGTGGGAAAACGAACTAAGCATAAACATTTCCAATGAAAGGTGGAAAGAATACTTATTAAATTTGCACAAATGCTCAATTAACGTAAGATGCACGTTAATACAATTTAAAATTATACATAGATTATACTACTCAAAAATAAAATAAAATAAATTTTTCCCTAACGTTTCATCAATTTGTGATAAATGCCACTGTCAAGAAGCTACAATAGTGCACTCATTTATCTTTTGTACAAAAAATCAAAGGTTTTGGATTGAAATCTTTGAAATTTTCACAAAAGTGTTTAAAATAAAAATGACACCAAAGCCAGAATGGATTATTTTCGGAATGACAGAAGGTAGTCCAGAATTAAATGCGTATCAAAAGAATTTATTTGATTACGGCTTAATAATAGGGAAAAAACTAATCTTAAAATTCTGGAAAAATGCTCGTATACCAACATTAAATATGTGGATTTCAACTATGTTTGAAACACTACATCTGGAAGATATGAGACTCCGCCTGGAAGGAAAATCAGAACGCTTCTTTCAGACGTGATCTGCATTTATAGAATTGCTACAAAGATAGGGTGCAGGAGTACCTCGGGCCTTGGTAGGTGGGGGATGAAAAACTATGGAGTTGGTGGATTCCTTTTGCGTGATATATATAACAGAGTAACTGGCTTTTTTTCCTTTTCCCTTTTTTTTAGGGTCTGTCTCTTAACCCCCTTTCTCTAATTCTTTGACCAAGGGTTTCTTTTCCCTATTGGCACGCTCTTTCACTATCACAACTCTTTTCACCTATTTCACTCTCTTTCTTTCTATTCTTTTTCTTTAAAAGCCATAACATTATGGGGTACAATGATTGTAACAAGATATATGTGAAGTACATTGATGTATTTACCTCTAATAAATAAAATATTAAAAAACTAAATAAATTTTAAAAATCTTTCCCCGCTGACCATAAACCTTTGATCTCTAATTTTTGACTTCCCCCCCCCCCCCCCCCCCCCCCCCCCCCCCCCCTCTTCCAGCAGGTTGTTTAATTCAATAGCATATTGTTGATTGTACGAATGACATTTGCTATTGATGATTGAACGCTGAAAGTTAAAAATATTTCCTAATAAATTAGGAAAGGGTTCCAGCAAATAACTTATTGGATGTTCTTGAATTAAGATTTACATATTTTACCAAAGTGCAGAAGTGCAAAGAACAGACGTGCTAAAAAATATTATTTTTGAGTATTGCCATCAATTAGTAATTTAAACATTAACGGTTGTCTATGTTGAGAGAGATGCTTTATTATCTTTGTGGACATTCTCTTTTTCTAAAGAATAAGAATATGATAACGGTTCATAAAACAGTTGTCATTTTAATATCAAAATTGGTAATTGATAATTAGCTAATATTGTCAAATTCTAATATGTGCTTTCTATTGTATCTATTTAATGTTATGTTTTGATTATTATAGAGCACTGTGGTTTGGTTGCTGGATCCCCCACAGAGAATGATATGAGACGTGACAGAAGAAGAAAATGCACACAGGTACTTTGATTTTAATGTTTCCTTGCACTGGATGCCAGAAATCAACAAGTGAATGTCTTAATTTGGTTTGTTTTGTGTAGCTTTTTTTAAACCTCGGATAATCTTCTAGCTGGTCTAATCAAAGTTGACCATGCCATCTTGTTTTGTGTTGAATTTTACAGAATGAAACTGTATAAAGTGCAAACCAGATTTATTATAATGATGCCATGATCTTAGGACAAGTTATGTGGAGCAAAGCTGGAATTGATATTCTTAGAATGACGGAGATTAGAGTTGATTAATTAGGATTTATGATAGTTTTGATGGAATAAGCAGCACAAAGACATTTCAAGTGATTATTGTAACTAGAGATGAATGCTTTAAGATAGTTGAGTAAAGGAGAGGGGAGAATGAGATGACTTTTCCTTTTTAGCAAATTATGATGTGGAACAATAGATGATTTGGGAACGAAAGTGGAGACTGAAGAGGTTTTTTTTAAAGCTGACATTTGCGCATTGTTAATTTGAGAATCCATTCTTATAATTGATTAATTCTGAGAAAATGAGTCATGAACTTGCTGTATTTACTATATTACCCCACACCAAAATCATACTGAAATAAATCTTGACCCGAAACGTCACCCATTCCTTCTCTGGAGATGCTGCCAGTCCCACTAAATTACTTCAGGATTTTGTGTCTAAATCAAACCAAAGCTTTGTTGGCAGATTGTTCCCCTTAAATCTGTCAACTCCGTAGACAGTTTGAAGAGGAAGTTATCTGATATGGTTTGCAGTGACGTTTGAATTTAAAAGTTGCGTCAAAACTTAATTATGGGCCAACTGCTGGATGTAATCAGGAATGGAACATTGACATACTATTGGGACTTTAATGTTAAAATACAAGTGCAACATTGTTATGACTCCCGCTGATCCAGTAGTGCAAGTTTAATCCCAAAAGCATTTCTATTGGGGAACCAAAGCACCAAGAGACTAGATAATTGTTCTCATGCGTCTCATCTAACACAAGTTACTGATCCTGCCTGAAATGTAACGGTATCATTGTTGTTAGAGAGTGAAGAAATCAGCTGCCGTGAAAGAGATGCAGGAGTAATTGCATGAAACTCCTCTCTGAGAGAGGGACATGATTCACCTTGCTTTCTGGAATATTGAAGCTGTGGGAAAAGCATATTTTACTGCACAGAGCATTAAAATAAAATAAAAAATAGTTTTTCTTCATGTGTTACAGGTTTTGATGTGTATGCTTAAACATTTGGAAGGTATAGCATGGTGTAATTGCCGATATTGTCCAATCTTAAAGGGATAATGAAAACGATTTCTCATTATTTTATTTGAAGGGAAAGCAGCTACCAATGTTTTACTACATTTTTCAGTTCCAAATATATGAAAATGAAATAAAACTGATTTCAAGGTGTCATCTGGGTTCACATTTGCCTTTTAGCAAACAGAATGGTGAAAGCACATGTAACATTTACGTTTCAAATGCAGTAATTTTGACGTAAAAGCAACGCATATTACTGATATTGAGGAAAATCCACAATCCACGATTTTATTTATAGGAGAGTCTCAGCATTTTTTATTTCCTATAATATAAATATTGCCCAGTAATCATGGTGCTCAGCTACCTATCACTATTGGTGGTAGAGACTGCATAAGGAGCCATTGCTACAGTAGTCATGGTGATTTTTTTTCTTTGCCAATTGATAGTGCAAAATGGATATAGTATGGCACCAATATCATACTTGATTGCTCACATCTCACTTGATTGATTGTTCAGAATGTTGTTGTTGATTGTCTTTGATTGCTTCACGGACCAAGTCCTCCCCAGATTACTTCTCGGGAACTGTTTGTAACCCAAACTGTTTGCAAGTCGGATGTGCAGTTGCTGGCATTATGTTTAAGTAACAACACAGGCCAACCAATGTTAACGTTTTGTAAAACTGGGGCATTTAACTCTGCCATTCAGATATCTCGGTAAACCTAGTCACTACATGGCTAAAGAGCAGCTGGCATATCCATCCTGCTGGTCTCCCAAATGTTTGTTTGTATGAACAGGTGTATATATTGGTCTTTAGTAAACTGTGGAGGGCCTGTATTGAAGAGGTTGTGAATGCAAGTAGAATTCCAGATCATGCTGGAAAGCTATTAATGACAAAAAAGGAGAAGTTTCTATCAGAAAGTCATGTTGTCAATAGACCCAGAACAATAGACGCCTGGTCTCAATAGACGCAGACCTTCTCTTACACCTAAATAACTTATGGTTGATTGATTTAAGTTTGTGGATGGTGATGCCAGTTATCCCACCAACAAATATCTCTGGTATTAATGGAAGAACATGTGCCACTGGAATTTGTTTTTAGTTTGTTAAATCATCTGCATGTCATTTAGAGAACACAGATGCCTAGTTTTGTGTATACATCTTAATGCTCACTTATCAGACCAAGCTTGGTCTGGTCCTGCTACTCATGGAAGTGAATCACTTCATTATTTGAGGTATAATAAGTGGAATTGAACATTGTGTAATCATCAGTGAACATCTCTGTCTGAAGGTCATTGCAAATACAGCAAATAAATTTGAAGTTCACCCAGCACTAATTAATATCAATTAAATTAACTGGTGAAATGATTAGGTGGTTCAATACCGATAAATAATCCTAAAAATTGTTATCTTCAAATCAGTTTGAAATTGCTTCTACTCATTTGAATAGGGGGACAATGTCTTGCTAGTTCATGCTAAAGATGCACACCAATACAAGCCTTTCTTGATCCTTGCCCATTGAAAAGCCAAATGGATCTCAAAATCTCGCAAATAAGTTCTTTATAAAAGACAGATGTAAAGTTTTAACGAAGAAACTGCAGATGCTGGAGAATCGAGGGTTACACAAAATGCTGGAGAAACTCAGCGGGTGCAGCAGCATCTAAGGAGCGAAGGAGATAGGCGACGTTTCGGGGTCTTAACCTCCCGCATGGGCGCAGTCATTTCTGAATACCTCATTTTGTCACCTAAGTTAAAGATCTTTGCTCAGTTGTTGAATGCTAGATGGACTGTGACTTTCGTAAAGAAAAATACTTTCTGATAATCTCGTGATTTTTTTTCTCTTCACCTGGTTAAAACAACTGGCATCGTGAGCAGGACAAGTTGGAGGTTAGGAGAACAAAACATGAGATAGTGAATATCATTAATATTTTTGATAAAATTTGGTTTCAGTTTAATGGAGTTTGCTTAGTGAACAAATCAATTCTGCCCCCATCCACCTCAGTTGGAATGACAGATAAGATAGTATTATGTTTTATTGAATATATTATCGATCATCATATAGGAGTACATTTGCTATTTTATGTTTTTTTGGATTTGTTGAGTAATACTGCCGAAAACTTCACTAAAGACCTCCTAAGTAAGGTTTTTCGCCCAGAGATTTGTGAATCTGGAATTCTCTGCCACAGAAGGTAATGGAGGCCAATTCACTGGATGTTTTCAAAAGAGTTAGATATAGCTCAGCACTAACGGAATCAAGGGATATGGGGAGAAAGCAGGAACGGGGTACTAATTTGGATGATCAGCCATGATCAGTATTGAATGGCGCTGCTGACTCGAAGGGCTGGATGGTCTACTCCTGCACCTATTTTCGATGTTTATAATTATCAATAGATGTTGCTGCATTTAACACCTGGGGTAAATTGCCTGTCTGGAAAGCCATCAAATATATAGGCGGTTTGGTTCCTTCAAAAACATTTTACATTTGAGGCTCTGCACTAACACTTGTGGTTTGATGTCACTGCAGATGATCTTATACCATGTTGGATAATTTTATTTGGGTTCTTCTGAATCAACCAGCACTATTTATTTGACATCTGGAAATGTTTTATTTATGTTTTTCCTTTGAGGGAGAACAAAGTAACACTTGAAATAGATTTTGAAATATGTAAAATGAAATTGTCAGCAGGATGTTGGCATGAATCTCGACATGCATAACCCTAGCCAGGAAAAGGTATATGGATGCTGTACAAAGCTCATTATTAACTTTATTTGTATGTATCCTGATTTCACTGCATGATATGCTGAATGTTCAATGTTTGGTGGTGATTAGTAACTTGTAAGGCTTTCAGTGTATCTGGTTTATTCTGTGAAAATTATACATTTTGCTTTTGTACTTTCTGCTGGGTTCCATGCTGTTACTTAAGGGTTAAAAGCAACTTGGAATTATGACAAAGCATAATTTTCATTGCTTGTTTACCACTTGTTTTCCTATTGGGCAAGAGCAGGCAGTTGTACCCCAGCAACAGAACAATGTTATTAACATGTCTCGCTGTGATTTGATCAGCAAGTTTGAACGACAGCCAATCATCTGGCGCTGTTGCTTTGGTAGGCTATGCTAATTATTGCTGTTGCTGGGATCATGGTGGTTACTTTTTGTGCAGTTCTGCTGCATTGTGTTGCCTGGCAGAGAGACGTTGATAAATGAGTAGTTAATGATCTGCAGCGCTCCTGCTTACTGCAGGCAGGCGGAGATTTCAAAGTAGGATAGGAAAGATCTAGCTGCAGGGGAAACGTTTTCAGAAGCTCTTAGGCCAAATCCCAATAGCAGTATTGGACATTAAGCTCTATTTTTGCTATTGGAATTCTTTTTTTTAATATAAAATTAAATGTAATAGATTTGTTACATGGAGCCAACCTGTCCCCCAATTAAAAAAAAATAAAATATTTCAGGATAGTAGCTGTGATCAAATATATTTCCCACCCCACCACCCTTGTACAATTATAAAAAAAAAGTTATTTCTTAAGATCAAGTAAACCTTGCTTTCCCTTCTCTCTTGATCCCTCCCCCTTTCCAGTTCTCCAACCAGTCTCACTGCATTTTATCTCTGTTTGCTTTGTTATTTTTTTAACTTCTCCCAGCTAACAATGATCCATTCTACGTCTGAAGAAGGGTCTCGACCCGAAACGTCGCCTATCTCCTTCGCTCCTTAGATGCTGCTGCACCCGCTGAGTTTCTCCAGTCTTTTGTGTACCCTCCATTCTACATGATCCTTGAGCCTCTTTCACTTTGTTCTATTTTCACACCTTGCGTTTCCTTATCTATGTATCTCCCTCTACCCTGACATCAGTCTGAAAGAAGGTCTAGACCCAAAACATCACCCATTCCTTCTCTCCAGAGATGCTGCCTGTCCCGCTGAGTTACTCCAGTATTTTGTGTCTATCTTAAAGTTATACAAGGGTACACAAAAGGCTGGAGAAACTCAGCGGGTGCAGCAGCATCTACGGAGCGAAGGAGATAGGCGACGTTTCGGGTCGAGACCCTTCTTCAGATTTTAAAGCTATACAATCTCTGTTAAGCCTTAAGTCTTTGATTGTGTTATTAAAACTACACCCTGAGTCGAGAGGCTTCATTTGTGCTCGTTAATAGACAATAGACGCAGGTGTAGGCCATTTGGCCCTTCAAGCCAGCATCGCCATTCAACGTGATCATGGCTGATAATCCCCAATCAGTACCCCATTCTTGCCCTCTCCCCATATCCCCTGACTGACTCTGCTATTTTTAAGAGCCCTATCTAGCTCTCTCTTGAAAGCATCCAGAGAACCTGCCTCCACCGCCCTCTGAGGCAGAGAATTCCGCAGACTCACCAAGTTGTGTTACTAGTGTGTATTTGTGTAAAGTGAATGAACTTACATTTATGTAGCAACTTTAACAATTAGGCATGTCCAAAACACTTACACACGAGTGAAATCTGAATTGTAGTTTATCTTGCAGAAACAGTAAATTTGGAAAATCACCATATGCACTTCTGGAGTGTCAAAAGTCTTTAATGCCCTACCAAAGCTTAACATGATGATTCAGAGTTAACTTTGGTAGTTCACAACAAATTAGTTGATGGTATTGAAGAATGATTATTGTGGTTGGTATACGTGTAGAGTTTGGAAAATATTTGTTGTAAAATAGATAAAATTGTAAACATAATTATGAGAGCTGAATTTAAGTGCAGATTAATCAATTCAAGAAAAATAATTTGACTGTACTCAAAAGCATCAAATAATGGGCAATGATTACAGTTGGGGTGAAATTCAAGTTTTTAATTTTCAAAGCAATTTACATTTTCCCTGCATACCCGCTGCTCTGTCAGTTCCATTTGAGCACCTCCATCCATGTGTGCCACTTTTCAGCTAATCAGCTACTTGCATATCACACCTAATTTAGCTGTTAATTGTAATTGACCCATCTATCTACTGGATACATTTCTCTTTTAAACAAACTCTAACCTATGAAATGCAGATAATACTAAGTATACTATAAATAGTCATTTCCTCGACAAAGGCTGGTGAGTGATATCCTGAACCTGTAAGCTGCAGTAAGATCCATTTTTTGTTTTGTGTCCCATTTTCTGTATTATGAAGCAATCAAACACAGTATCACTTGGAAGATAGACACAAAATGCTGGAGTAACTCAACGGGACAGGCAGCATCTCTGGAGAGACCTTTCGGGTTGATACCTTTCTTCGGACAGAGAAAGGTTGCATATCTGAATTTCCGATGATGGATAGTTAGGATTTGAGTCAAGATGGGAGATTTGTACATTTAATCCTTAAAGGATCTGGCCTCAAGTAAACCTGGATATGAATACGGAAGTGCCAAGCGTATGTGCAACTTGGAAAAAACCTGATGAGAGACATAGGAACAAATTTGAAAAAATTCTGATTGTGAATGGATATCACAAGATTGATATTGCATACTATTTTTCATGCAGTCTGTGATTAGTCTTTAAAATAAACCCCGGGTTGTGTGGAGGTGGCAGAAACTTCATAATTTAAGTGATAAAGGTTGACTGCACTTCATTGATAAAAGTCAGCAATTTCATCTGAATTTATTGACAGAGATTGCTTTCTTACTCAGTATATATCTGTTACCAGTGTCCTGTCACAATGGAGAAGAGGATATGATTACAGTAAAATTGATGATTGTATTCTGCAATGATTTTTGATTAATGTAACTTTTGTATGGTGCCTACTTCTGGTCCATGCAATGAAATTGTTTGCTTTGAGCTATTTTTAAATTAGATTTTTATTTAGAACCATCTTCTACAAAATTCACAGTGGTAGGTCATCATGAAACTGATGTTTGTTTGTGTTAGTGTAATATATGGAAAGACTGGCAATTTATGCAAAATATGCTATTTGTGAGCAGCTGATTCATGACTTCTTATTTACAAGGTTTTGTGTATGATCTAATCATAATAACTGCCATTAATGAAAAATATTTGAAAATTAGGAATTAAATCACAATTTTTCCTAAGCTGCTGTATTTCTATTTTCAGTACCCACTATATATGGAAGGCTAGTTTAAATTTGCTGTTAGATGGCCTTGACGAGGGAGCGAATACACCATTGTGCTTTGTGAATAGAATCCAAGTTATCTGAATCGTCATCCCTAACTGAATTCTCTCATGAGGCAGACAACTGGACAGCATTGTCAACAGATGACATCACCCCATTGATAGAATCAATGACAAGTAGGTCTGAAAAGGAGTGTTGTTACTCATAGGACAGCTCTAGAAGTGGTCCAATTTGTGTTGTTTTTGGAATTAATTGAATCTTCAAAGGGTATTTTATTGTCACGTGTACCAATTAAGGTACAGTGAATCTAGATTTACCATATTGGCTTATGCTGAGATTCACCCTGCCATTTTAATTTCATTGAAGAGAGAAAACTATCACTGTTACCACCCCAGATCATGAAATGCACTTATCATGATTTGTTTGTAATGGAAAGTTCAGGTGGAAGATGATTCTTACTGAAATGTTTCATAGTCAGACCTGTTCAATTAAATAATATACCTTTCAAAAAATAGGTAAAGTTGTGAAGAACATTATTCAGAAAATTTGAAATATTTTGCTTTCTAAAAGTAACAGCCTACAGTTAAACCCGTTTAATCCAGCAAGCTTGAAACTTTAGTGCCAGACCAACAGATTTTCCGGATGTCGTTCTATTAATGCTCCATCGCAGATTTAATTCAATTTAGATGTTACACCAAATAAGTTTTACAATGAACTTCCAAGTTTAAAGTGACTGCAGGGAACAAAAAAAGTACGTTTAAAAAGAGCACAGCCAACAAAACCAGGTGAGTTTCAAGAGAATTGGGACCCCAGTTTAGTGGAGGGGAGCACAAAAATAATTTACCTGAGAAATCGTAGGTAATCTATGTAAAATGTAATAGTTTGGGCAACTGCATCTATCTGCCCCGTTCCTTTTACCACAGCCAGATGCTGAACCATCGTGATTATTGAATACAGACACAAACTGCTGCAGTGATTCTGAGGTCAGGCAGCATCTTTGGAGGAAAGGAATAGTTGACGTTCCGGGTCAAGACCCTTCCTCAGACTGAGAGTCGGGAGTATTGATTTGTTCTGTACCTTTTCATATCTCTACTTTCCCTCTCCCCTGACTCTCAGCCTGAGGAAGGGTCTCGATCTGCATGTCACCTATTCCTTTTCTTCAAAAATGCTGCCTGAGAAACATGGCCTATTTCTGAATGTGGGTTGAGCTGACATTATTTTCTGTTGAAGGGGCCGCCATGTACTCTTAACTCAATCTCATTCAGTTATTCCATCATTGCACTTGAACATTTTGTTTTTGCACTACTTCGTATTGCACTACAATCTTTGTAACACTCTGCTATTTTGCATTTGCTGTTGTATTTATTATTATAACTATCATTATTATGTATACTCTATACTCCGAGCTTTGTGTGAACAAGGAATTTCATTGAACCCTGGTATTTAAACAAACTAATCTGCATCCTGTCAGCCAAGCAACCTTGACCCACTGCAGTTTGCTTTTAATACCAATATCCCATACAAGCTCATGAACAAACTCGTACAACTTGGAGTCAGCATTCATGTCAGCAACTGGACCCTCAACTTCTTGACCAACAGACTCCATTGAGGTTAGGGGAACAATCATCCTCTGTGATAATCCTCAACACTGGTGCTCCACAAGGATGTGTAAGAAGGAACTGCAGATGCTGGTTTAAACCGAAGATAGGCACAAAAAGATGTAATAACTCAGCGGGCCAGGCAGCATCTCTGGAGAAAAGGAATGGGTGACGTTTCGGGTCTGAAGAGATGCTGCAGCTTCTTGTGTCTTATCTCCACAATGATGTGTTCTCAGCCACCTTCTTTAGTCCTTATTCATGCACGATTGTGCAGCCAAGTACAAATCCAATTCGGTTTACAAATTTGTGGACGAAAACAACATGGTGGGCTGAATATCAAATAAATTACGAGATGGAGTACAGGAAGGAGATTGAGAACTTTGTGGCCTGGTGTCAAGACAACAACCTTTCTCTCAATGTCAGAAAGACAAAGGAGATGGTAATTGATTTCAGGAAACAAAGTGGTACACATACCCCAGTATACATTGACACCAATGAAGTAGAGATGGTTGAAAGCTTCAAGTTCTTTGGAGTAGATATCACCAGCTACTTGTCCAGGACTTGCCATATCAAGCCAATGGCCAAGAAAGCACATCAATGCCTCTACTTCCTGAGAAGGCTTCGGAAGCTCGGCATTTCCCCAAAAACTTTCACCAACTTCTACAGATGCGCAGTAGAATGCATTTTATCGGGATGCATGGTTTGGGAACAGCTCCACCCAAGACTGTAGGAACCTGCAGAGAATTGTGGACACAGCCCAGACTATCACATAAACCAACCTACCTTCCATTGACTCCATCTACACTTCACGCTTCCTCGGCAAATTTACCAGCATAATCAAGGACTTCTCCCTCTCTCTCGCTCCCTCATTCCCTTTTCTCCTCTACGATAAGACTAGAGGTACAGAAGTGTGAAAACTTATTCCTCCAGATTCGGGAAAGTTTCTTCCCAGACATTTTCAGGCAACTGAACCATACTATCGCTAACTAGAGAGCAAACCAAAGCTACTATATACCTCATTGGAGACCCTCAGACTATTTTTAATCAGACTTTACTGGACTTTATCTTGCACTAAATGTTATTCTCTTTATCATGTACACTGTACTCATATACACTGGACAGCTCGATTGTAATCATGTATAGTCTTTCCCCTGACTTAGCACGCAAAAAATGTTTTACTGTGCCTTGGTACACTTGACAATTAATTAAACTAAAATATGACCTTCATTATGTGAGGAAGAGCAAATGGCAAACAATTGCAACGTGAACATTTCTCAACTTTTGAGGGAGGTAAAGCTATAAATGTAGTGAAATTAAACTTCAGTGATGTTTTAGGCTTGAGTTGTAGCTATCATTATTTTCATTTATGTCCTGAATGGAGAGTTTTCTAATGAAATCCCATTTACTTCAGTTTTCATAACACTGATTACAATTTGATTTATGTGATAAATGGCAACCCTGCCGAATTTCCATTTGCTTTCAGAGTTCTGTGTGACTTCCAAAACACAACCAATGCTATTTGTCTGCGGCATACACTGGCTAATAGTCTGACGGAATAAGAAACCCACAAGTGTGAAAATGTGGGCAGTGATTCTGAGAGAATTTGTTCTTAGAAATGTGAGGGTTTTCAGTATTAAACCAAGTAGTTAACAGTCTTGGTATCAAAACCAATGAGATGTTACAACTGTGTGTTAAGACTATCTCATAACAGATTGTGATGTAAATTTGCTTACACATTTCTGCTTATATGAGTAAAGTAATCTAAATAAATGTACTTCCCAAGGAGCAGAAATAAGGCCAGTTTTTTTTTATCCAACAAGTGAAAGGGACCCTGCATGCATATTCCTCTAAAATTGGGCTGCTTCAAATAATCAAACTGCTTTCTGTGTAGTTTGCAGAATCAGATATTTTATTTACTTCTATTTGCTTGTGCTTTCAGAGATCATATTGAATGTTTTTTTTATAACTGAAACTAACCAATTTTTGCTGAGCACCAATAAAAAAAAAATCAAAAACTGTTCAAACTTTTAAGTGCAACTTATGGACTACTTGGCTACTTCACATAAAAGTTATTCTACATTCCCAGTGATTTCGATGTAAACATCTATGCTCTCAATTCCCACTTGTTTGCCCTCCTGTTTACACAATCTTGCCCTTCACATAAATTGATAAAACCTTCAACTTCTCCATTTTATCTTGCTGCTGTAAAGCATTCAATTTGTGGAAAGAGACAAAATGCTGGAGTAACTCAGTGGGTCAGGCAGCATCCTGGGAAAACAAGAATAGATGGTACACAAAATGCTGGAGAAACTCAGCGGGTGCAGCAGCATCTATGGAGCGAAGGAGATGGGCAACGTTTCGGGCTGAAACCCTTCTTCCAACAAGAATAGATGATGTTTTGGGTCGGGACCCTTCTTCAGTCCCGACTCAAAACTTATCCATGTTCTCCGAGGGTGTTGCCTGCCTGCTGAGTTACTCTAGCATTTTGTCTCTTTCTTGGTAAACCAGCATCAGCAGTGTGTTATTTCTTGAAGTTTGCCTCTATGCTGCTATACTTGCACTTCTCACTTTCAATACATATCATTTGTCCTTTGTCCAACCCCACCACCTCATGTCTTATTTGCTTTTTGCCTGTTCAAATGCTTTTTTAAATCCTTGTTGCTTCAAGAATCAAAAACTTCCTGTTCCCTCAAATTTTGAGATCCGTGAACCAAGATGCATAGCTCTGTTATGCATAATTTCTTAGTATGGATCTTGTGCTGGAAGGGCAGTGGTAGCCATGGTTCACATTCATGATTCCCTTTTCCCATTTCATTTTTAAATGGGACACAAAGTCCAAAGAAACATGTTATTTTTGTGAAAGGTGTGTGAATGATGTTTTACTAAAAACCGTATCTGAACCTAACCATACACCTAAATCAAAGTTTGACTCTTATCAAAACTGTAGTTGTGACAATCACAATTTCATCTGTTTTTTGATTGAGAAATCAGTAAATATGCTACCTACTTGGAAGGAAAGGTAGATAATTTTACTGTTGAATCCAGTTTATGATTAACTAACCTTATTTTCTTGGAGAGGGAGTATTTTTCTGCATTGCAATCAGCAATGTATTAGGAGGATCAAGATTGCCATAGTCATATTCCACTGGTTTGAATGTCAGGTTACCATAGCAGTTGTGCCCGAGTCTCAGAGATGTTGCCCCTCTGCCCACCATGTTCATGCTGACCATCAAGTAATCATCCCATTTACCAAAACCTGGTCCACACCATGCTGTTCCTTTGTAATTTAAGTGTTTGTATTTCCTTAGTATTTTCATCCAATGTTATGAGAATAGCTGCCTCCACCACTCTCTCGGTCAGTGTTCCAGTTGCCAGCTGTTTATCATTTGGGTAAAAAAAAAATATCATCAGAAAACCTATAAACCTTTCAGACCTTGCCCGAAACCTACACACTACAAACCAACTGACTCCCACAGCTACCTGGACTACTCTTCCACCCACCCTGCTTCTTGTAAGGACTCCATCCCCTATTCCCAATTCCTCCGTCTCCGCTGCATCTGCTCCCAGGATGAGGTGTTCCACACCAGGTCATCGCAAATGGCCTAATTCTTCAGAGAACGGGGATTCCCCTCCCCCACTATAGATGAGGCTCGCACCAGGGTCTCCTCCATACCCCGCAACACTGCCCTCTCTCCCCATTCGCCCACTTGCAACAAGGGCAGAGTCCCCCTGGTCCTCACCTTTCACCCCACCAGCTGGCAAATACAACACATAGTCCTCCGCCAGTTTCGCCACCTCCAACGTGACCCATCCACCCGCCACATCTTCCCATCTCCCCCCCTGTCTGCCTTCCGCAAAGACCGCTGCCTCCGCAACTCCCATGTCAATTCTTCCCTTCCCTCCCGCTCTACCCCTTCCCCGGGCACTTTCCCTTGCAACCGCAAGAAATGCTACACTTGTCCCTTCACCTCCCCCCCTCCGCTCTTTTCAGGGACCCAAGCAGTCCTTCCAGGTCCGACAGAGGTTCACCTGCACCTCCTCCAACCTCATCTACTGCATCCGCTGCTCCAGATGCCAGATGATCTATATCGGTGAGACCAAGCGGAGGCTTGGCGATCGTTTCGCCGAACACCTCCGCTCAGTCCGCAATAACCAAGCCGACCTCCCGGTGGCTCAGCACTTCAACTCCCCCTCCCATTCCGTATCCGACCTCTCGGTCCTGGGCCTCCTCCACTGCAAGTTGGAGGAACAGCACCTCATATTCCGCTTGGGGAGTCTGCATCCTCTGGGCTTGAACATTGAATTTTCTCAATTCTGTTAACCCTTGCTGTCTCCTCCCCTTCCCACCTCTCCCTCAGCCCTCAGGCCCTGGCATTCCCTCTCTCTCTATCTCTCTCCCCCACCCTAATCGCACTAGCTTCTCATTTTCACACCACAAACAGCTTACAATGGCTTGTTCCCTTTATCATCGATACTTTTTTGCATATCTTTCATTCATTGTTCTTTATGTCTCCACATCACCATCTATATCTCTTGTTTCCCTGATCCCTGACCAGTCTGAAGAAGGGTCTCGACCCGAAACGTCGCCTATCTCCTTCACTCCTTAGATGCTGCTGCACCTCCTGAGTTTCTCCAGCCTTTTGTGTACCCCCAAAACCTACACTATCTAGTTTTCAATACCCCTACAATTAGGAGAGGATTCTTTCTATTTATCCTTTTTGTGCACCCTCGCGTAATTTTGTATTCTGCTATCAGTTTCACCGTAGCCTTTTCACACCAAAGAAAACAAACCCCGTGTCTTCTTGTAACTAATTCATTGTTCTTTATCTCTCCACATCACCGTTTATATCTCTCGTTTCCCTGATCCCTGACCAGTCTGAAGAAGGGTCTCGACCCGAAACGTCGCCTATCTTCTTCGCTCCTTAGATGCTGCTGCACCTCCTGAGTTTCTCCAGCCGTTTGTGTACCCCCAAAACCTACACTATCTAGTTTTCAACACCCCTACAATTAGGAGAAGATTCTTTCTATTTATCCTTTTTGTGCACCCTCGCACAATTTTGTATTCTGCTATCAGTTTCACCATAGCCTTTTCACATCAAAGAAAACAAACCCCGTGTCTTCTTGTAACTAAAATAATTATTCTCTGGCATCATCCTGGTCATCTCTAGACCCTCCTAATGCCTTCACATCCTTCCCAAAACCTGATGGTCAGAACTGAACGCAATATTCTATTTGAGGGTGGACTAATGTTTTATAAAGCTTTGGAAATGTTGCCTGCTTTTATACTCTGTACCTCTGTTGATAAAGTCCAGAATTGGTTAGCTCTTATTAAGCACTCTTGCAACGTGCCCAACTAGAAATGATTTATGTCTCCAGGTCACTATTTGGGGCAATGTCAATGGGTGTACAACCTGAAATGTTAAACGTGTAAGAAAAAACTGCAGATGCTGGTTTAAATCGAACGTTGACACAAAATGCTGGAGTAACTCAGCGAGATGGGCAGCATCTCTGGAGAGAAGGAATGGGTGACGTTTCGGGTCGAGACCCTTCTTCAGACTGATGTCAGGGGAGACAAAGATAGAATGTAGTCGGAGACAGTAAGACGTTTGGGAACACTGGGAAGGCGGAGGGATTAGAGAGGGAAAATAAGGGCTATTTGAAGTTAGAGAAGTCAACGTTAAACCTATTTCCTGTTTTACAGTTGCTACTTGAACTGGTAAACATGCCCAGCTTTTCCTGATTTTGATTTTTTTTTGTATGTTAACCATATAACCATATAACAATTACAGCACGGAGACAGGCCCTCTCGGCCCTTCCAGTCCGTGCCGACCATTTGTTTTCCCCTAGTCCCATCTACCTGCACTCAGACCATACCCCTCCATTCCCTTCACGTCCATATACCTATCCACTTTACTTTTAAATGTTAAAATCGATCCTGCCTCCACCACCTCTGCTGGAAGCTCATTCCACACAGCCACCACCCTCTGAGTAAAGAAGTTCCCCCTCACGTTACCCCTAAACTTCTGTCCCTTAATTCTCATGTCATGCCCTCTTGTTTGAATCTTCCCTACCCTCAATGGGAAAAGCTTATCCACGTCAACTCTGTCTATCCCTTTCATCATTTTAAAGACCTCAATCAAGTCCCCCCTTAACCTTCTGCGCTCCAAAGAATAAAGACCTAACTTGTTCAACCTTTCTCTGTAACATAGTTGCTGGAACCCTGGCAACATTCTAGTAAATCTCCTCTGTACTCTCTTTATTTTGTTGACATCCTTCCTATAACTAGGCGACCAAAATTGTACACCATACTCCAGAATTGGTCTTACCAATGCCTTGTACAATTTTAACATTACTTCCCTACTCCTATATTCAATGCTCTGATTTATAAAGGCCAGCACACCAAAGGCTTTCTTTACCACCCTATCTACATGCGATTCCACCTTCAGGGAACTATGCACAGTTATTCCTAGATCCCTCTGTTCCACAGCATTCCTCAATTCCCTACCATTTACCATGTACGTCCTATTTTGATTTGTCCTGCCAAGATGTAGCACTTCACACTTATCAGCATTAAACTCCATCTGCCATCTTTCAGCCCACTTTTCCAAATGGCCCAAATCTCTCTGTAGACTTTGAGAATCTACTTCATTATCCACAATACCACCTATCTTAGTATCATCTGCATACTTACTTATCCAATTTTCCACCCCATCATCCAGATCATTGATGTACATGACAAACAACAGTGGACCCAACACAGATCCCTGAGGCACCCCACTGGTCACCGGCTTCCAACCTGACAAACAGCCATCCACCATTACTCTCTGACATCTCCCATTCAGCCACTGTTGAATCCATCTTGCTACTCCGCCATTAACACCCAAAGATTGAACCTTCTGAACCAACCTTCCATGGGGAACCTTGTCAAAGGCCTTACTGAAATCCATATAGACAACATCCACTGCTTTACCCTCATCAATTTCCCTAGTTACCGCTTCAAAAAATTCAAGAAGGTTTGTCAAACATGACCTTCCAGGCACAAATCCATGTTGACTGTTCCTGATCAGACCCTGTTTATCCAGATGCTTATATATATTATCTCTAAGTATCCTTTCCATTAATTTGCCCACCACTGACGTCAAACTAATAGGTCTATAATTGCTAGGTTTATTCTTTGAACCCTTTTTAAACAATGGAACAACATGCGCAGTACGCCAATCCTCCGGCACTATTCCCGTTTCTAATGACATTCGAAATATTTCTGTCATAGCTCCTGCTATTTCTACACTAACTTCCCTCAATGTCCTAGGGAATATCCTGTCAGGACCTGGAGACTTATCCACCTTCATATTTTTCAAAAGTGTCAGTACTTCCTCCTCTTTGAATCTCATAGTTTCCATAGCTACTCTACTTTTTCCCCCTTAACTCACAGAGTTCAATATCCTTCTCCTTGGTGAATACCGAAGAAAAGAAATTGTTCAATATCTCCCCCATCTCTTTTGGCTCTGCAGATAGCTGTCCATTCTGGTTCTCTAATGGTCCAATTTTATCCCTCGTTATCCTTTTGCTATTAATATAGCTGTAGAAACCCTTTGGATGTTGCTATTTTTTTAAACCATAATGCAACATCTCATTTCTCCACTTTGAATTTCATCTGCCATGTGTTTGCTGTTCTACCACCTGTACGTTTCCTGTTGCTGTGTATTGATGTTCTCTTTGCAGTTCATAACACTCCTAAGATTTGTCTTCCACAAATGTAAAAGTTATGGCTTGTTCCACCAGATGTCAGTCATTGATATCAATCAATAAAGCAACAGACCCAAAACTGACCTGGTCCTCCCTGGTCCTTACCTTTCATCCCTCCTGACTCTACATTCAACACACCATTCTCCGACATTTCCGCCACCTTCACTGTGATCACACTCCTTCCCACCACTTTGCGCAGAGTCTGCTCCCTCCACAACATCTGTGTTCACTTATCCTGTCCCACCCATGCCATACCCTCCCAAGATACTTAACCCGGCAACCGCAGGAGATGCAACACCTGTACACATGGCTCCTGCCTCACAGCTATTCAGCGTCCCCAGCAGTCCTTCCAGGTTCGTGTGCACCTCCTCAAATGTCATCTACTTTTGCTGGTCATGATGTGGTCTCCTTTAAATTTGTGAGACCAAGCATAGATTAGGCAACCGCTTTGCCAATCGCTTGCACTTTGTCCAATTCCCTCCAAAGGTGCTGCCTGCTCTGACAATAGAATTAAACAGTTTGTTTTTTCCTATCCATGTAACTGTCCAATTGTCTTTGAAATGTTATTATTGTGCTTGCCACAACTGCTTCCTCTGGCAGCTGGTTCTATGTACCCACCATTTGATGTTAAAACATACAAAAATCTCTGTGAATCCCGATATTTGAAACTTAAGAGATGGATGCATCTGTGGTTCTTTGGACACACATGCAGGACAGAACATTGAGAAGTTTCTATATCAGGAACTTAATGATTTGGAAATGCGTGTACATCATTCTGCAACAGGCTTTCTTTTTGACGAGGTTTTTGAAGACATTTATTGTAGAGATACTATGAACTATGAATTATTGTATGGAACTAACCAAGGGGTGACATGATTCTCTGGTGCTGGGCAAATACTATTCAGGAACTGCATCCTCTTGAATTAAGGAATGCTTGGGTAAACTGAAAGCATCCTTTTCCTCCAGTGTCATGTTTATTGAAGGGTTTGAATGTAAAAGATACAAGCTTTAAAAAATAAACTTTCCAGCAGACAACCTAATCAACTGGAACGAAACCGACTATGCGGCCACATTCTGCTCAAACGCCATCTTCAAGTTTGCAGATGACACTACTTGTGGGCTGGATTTCAAATAATGATGAGATGACGCCCAGGAAAAGCAATAGAGAGTTTACTAACAAAATGCCAGGACAACAACCTCTCCCTCAAGGTCAGCAAGGCAAAGGAACTAGTCATTGACTTCAGGAAGTGTGGTGGATTACATGCCCCAATCGGCATCAATGGTGCCGAAGGGGAAATGGTTGAGAGCTTCATATTCTGAGGCATAAATATTACCAACAATGTGTCCTGAATCAATCGCATTGAAGCTACAGCCAAAAAAGCACACCAACGCCTCTACTTCCTCAGGAGACAGAGAGAATTAGGGATGTCTGCAATGATTGTTACACACTCTACAGATTTATCGTTGAAAGCATGCTATCAGGTTGCATCATAGCTTGGTTTGGGAACAGTTCTGCTCAAGACTGTAGACTCCATCTACACTTCATGCTGCCTCGGGAAAGCAGCCAAAATAATCAAGAACCTTTCCCACTCCGGTCATTCCTCTTCTTCCCTGCTCCCAAAAGATACAGAAGCTTAAAAGTGCATACCACCAGTCTCGGGTACAACTTCTTCCTCTCTGTTATCAGACTTTTGAACAGTCTTTCCATATGCTTTGGTATGTTCCCAATTTTCCAGCCAACCTCATTGCAGACATTGGATTTTCTCGCTATTTTGCTGCATTCTGGTATCTTTCTCTTTGCTCTATCTTTTGTACTTGTTTGACTTGATTGTATTTATGTATACTATTTGTTGATTTGATTGGATCGTAAGTAGTTTTTCACTGCACAGCGAGCCATCACATTCCCTTCACAACACAGTAGTACAGAACAGGAACGGGCTCTTTGGCCCACAATGTCTATGCCAAAAAATATGACAAGGTAAACTAATCTCTGCCTGCACATGATCCATATCCCTTTATTCCCTGCATATTCATGTATCTATCTGGAAGCCTTTTAAATGCCACTATCGTATTTGCTTCCACCACTGCCTCTTTATTTGTTACATTATTAATCTAATACTGGGAAGTACACCCAACTCTTTACCAATGTTATGTATACCTTGCTGCATGTGAGTGGTTTCAAATGAAATGGGAATTTTTGCTGCAGAACTATTAGGTGAACAGAGCTCAATACTTGTCTTCATTTGGGGAGTTCTTATTATTGTTACAGCTCATTAGGTGTTGAATATTTCAGCTGGTTCTCCAATGTTAGTATTATATTCAACAACTTATAGTGATCCTGAAATAAGTTTGATTTGTAAAAATATGGATAGCTGATGTAAATGTAGTGTATTGCGTTATTAAATTGGTGGAAGCTGAAATCCTATCGTAGAATATCTGCTGCAAAAATGTAGTTTTATCTTTTATTGTGTAGTATCATATCTATGGCAAAGCTAACATTTATTTCCGATGTTTTATTACCTTTGAAAAGATGGCATTGAGCGATTTTTGTGAACTTTAAAAGTCCTTTTTGTGAGCTGATGTTACTACAATACATCTGAATAGAGAGTTCCACGATTTATACCCAACAACGATGAATGAATGGCAATGTTTCTAAGTCGGGATTTCTGTACCCTTTGCAACTGAATTCTTGACTTTTTCATCAGCTGATCTCAATTAGTTTAGATCAGTAACAACATCAACTCATCACTGACCATCATCACATGTTCACCTCGAGACTGCATGCTTAGCTCACTGTTTTACATTATTTACACTTATGATGGTGCGGCTAAGCACAGCTCGAATGTCATCTATAAATTTGCTGATGACACCGCTGTTGGCTGAATCACGGGTGGTGATGAGTCAGCATACAGGAGACAGACAGACAGCACCTGATTAAGTGGTGTTGACAACAAAAACATCTTGCTGGATGTCAACAAAACCAAGGAGTTAGTCGTTGAATTCAGAAAGGGGAAGTCAGAAAACCATGTTCCAATTTTCATTGGTGGATCGGCAAAAGAGAGAGGTTCAACTTCCTGGCCATTGACATTTCGGATAACCTGTCCTGGGCCCAGCATGTAGATATAATCACAAAGAAGGCGAGCCAGTGCTGCCTCTTTAAAGTGTAGAGATTTAGCATGTCACCAAATGCTACTCATCAACGTTGAAAACATTATTCATCATCGTTGAAAACATTAGCGACGCAGTGGTGCTGGTTATGTCAGGTCGGGGGGAGTTCCCCCCGCTACGTGTACCATGTAATCTAGTGCTACCTGCTCCATGGTCGGATAGTCAACGACTAAACCGTTTCCCCCACCTGGTTTGCCAGGTGAGGAGGGGGCTGTGGATCCCCAGCAGGACCAAAAACAAGACCTGTCAAAAGGCGGATGAGCTTCTAGTGAGCCAACGGCCATCCAAGGTTCAGTAGAAGTTGTGATCACTGTCGTACATAGCATCGTAAGCACACACACCAAAATACTACACTTCCAGCAGCCGAAGTCTGCAAGAACTGGAGGGCCAAGATGTGTGGTGCGTCCATCACCATTCCCGTCGGAAATACTAACAAACTTCTAAAGATGGAGAAAGTATCCTGACTGGTTGCATCATGAATTGGTATGGCAACTTCAACGCACAGGAGTGTAAGAAGCTGCAGAGAGTAATGGGCTCATCACAGGTACATCCCTCGCCACCACCGAAAGCATCTCTATGTGAAGCACTGCCTCGAGATGGCAGTATCTATCATCAAGGATGCCTATCTTGATTACATTTTTTAGCAGATATTTTGATGCCTCATTCTGCCAAAAGTCGCTTTGATGGCAAAGGCATTTAACCGCACCTCATATCTGAAATTTGGCTCTTCATGTTTAAACCAATCTTGTGAAATAGTATGGAGCTAATTGATCTTCGTGAAGCCATTCAGGTTATTGGCACAATTACTCATTTGATCATCTCCAAAATAGTAAATACAAATTTCTATTTCATAAAACTGTCTGAAATTGACAGTCAAGTACAATTTTGCTTGCAAAATTCTGTTTGTTTAATTTTCTGAATTTCTAACTTACGATTTTAATATTGAGAGATAAGGAACTGCAGATGTTGAAATCTTGAGTGAAATACGAAGTACTGGTGTAATTTATGTGTCAGGCAGCATTTGTACAGGTAGTAGACAGAGGACAGTTAGGGTCTGGACCCTTCACGTTAAGATTTTAATATTGGCTGCTGAAAGTGCAGACAGTTTTCTATGGTTTTCTACTGGGGAGAAAGTAGAGAATAGATTATTGGAATAGACATCAAGACTTAAGAAATGGTCATGATTTTTTTAATGGGAAAGGTTTTGTGAATGTCAAGAAGAAAGTGTTGATGTAGAATTCCAAGAGTACCAACAGTAAACTGAATTTAATGACCACTCTCCTACCAACAATGGATTGAAGAGAAAATGGGTCGCAGGAAAAGGCAGGGTAGGAAAATTAAAGAACCAATGGGTAACGGATGATTGTTATCCAGTACAAAAAAGGTAAAGCAAATTTGATATTATACTAGACCAAGTGGGACCCGTTGCGCGCACACGCACTAACACATACACACACACTAACACACACTAACACACACACTAACACACACACACACACACACACACACACACACACACACACTAACACACACACACACACACACACACACGCACACACACACACACACACACACACACACACACACACACACACACACACACACACACACACACACACACACACACACACACACACACACACACCCCTCTGATATATTAATAGTATTCATTCGATTCTTTTACCCCACCCCCAGCCCTATCCACTCACGCATAGCCCCCAACTCGCAGGTGTGGCTAGAGAGGGAGGAGGGTAGAGAGAGGAAGGGCAGCGAGAGCGGCACCAACCTCCCCACCATGCGCCGACCTCGAGCGAAGGGGTCATGCGGAGAGATGACGTCACTCGCAGCGTGAGGAAGAAGGCACGTAGACCCATTGTGACGTCATCAGCGAAAGACAAAGTCGTTTTTAAATTTAAAGTTTTGTCAGATTTTTTTACATTTTCATTAATAACTCAAGAAATAACATTGTCATGACATTTTCAGACAAGGATATTTCGGATTCCAGGGGAAAAATGTCTACCAGAATATGTAAAGATTTTACCGTGTCATTTTTTCTCGAAGCCTTAATTTTCTTCAAATAGCATGATACATCTGTGACTTTAAAAAAAAACTACTCTTGCACTATTGTTTGTGTTAGTGAAACAGTCTGTCAGGAAGGGCATGGAAATTTTAAACTCAGCTCATCTTTTGTTTTTGGAATTAAAGAATTTGAGAAAGGACATTCTTGCTATTGAGGGAGTGCAGCGTAGGTTTATACGGTTAATTCCCGGGATGGTGGGACTGTCATATGCTGAGAGAATGGAGCGGCTGGGCTTGTACACTCTGGAGTTTAGAAGGAAGAGAGGAGATCTCATTGAAACATATAAGATTGTTAAGGGTTTGGACACGCTAGAGGCAGGAAACATGTTCCTGATATTGGGGGAGTCCAGAACCAGGGGTCACAGTTTAAGAATAAGGAGTAAGCCATTTAGAACGGAGATGGGAACACTTTTTCTCACAGAGAGTTGTGAGTGTGGAATTCTCTGCCTTGGAGGGCGGTGGAGGTTCTCTGGATGCTTTCAAGAGAGAGCTATAGGGCTCTTAAAAATAGTGGAGTCGGGATATGGGGGGAAGGCAGGAACAGTGTACTGATTGGGGATGATCAGCCATGATCACATTAAATGGCGGTGCTGGCTCAAAGGGCCGAATGGACTACTCCGCACCTATTGTCTATTGTCTATTACTTAGATTTAAGTGATTTCTTTTTGTTTTAACGTGCAGAATTTTTGTACGGGCTCTGTGAAAATACAGCCATGCATGTGTACTTTACTTTGAATGTTTAGAATTGGATTGAGCTTCCTGTGACTTTGATGTCGTAAAGTGAATTTTACTTGTTTATGGTTCATCAGTTATTGTCAGAAACATTAAGTGGCTAAATTAAGGATGTCACACAGGTGAATGCGGGCAATGACAAAAACCTGTGATAGTTCTGATATGTACCAACAGTTTCTATCAAAACTTAATTCACTGGTCCTTTTACTCTAAAAATGAAAGTGCGGAATAATTGTTTTATCAATGTTATTTCTACATCTTTTCGACTAATTACTTCATTTGTTATGGGACTCTAGATATTGACCTGCATCGTCAAACAATTACCCTTCAGATCCTCTTGCAATATCTATCCTCTGACATTAGACTGTTTTTGGAGTCCCGTGGACACGAGAACAAATTTGCATAGATTTCCTACCATTGGGTAATCTGCTTGCTGGATTTGTGCATGTCCAGTGAAAGGATTCATTTTAATGGGAGGAATGGGCAGCAGAGGTAGATTAAATGAAAATTATATATTTTTTAATTTCTAGTTATTTTAAATATTTATGCTGTGTAAGATTTTGCAATTTTAGAACACCTCAGTGGCATGCATAATTTTTAAGATTTTGATTGGTTTTAAATGTTTACGTTCACAAACATTGCTGCTGCAGGGTGCATTGACATTTTGTAATACCGAGGGTGAGGCTTAATCAACTCTCAAAGAAATTGTGGGGACAGGTCCATTTTGATCATAAAAGGCATGAACGTTAAACCATATTCAGGCTCTAAGATTGTGATTGGAAATCAGCTCTGGGTAAGAACTATGCGTTTTGAGTAGATGTGACCTAATGCAGGTGGCTTTCCAGCCAGCAGAAGATCTCCATTGTTGAGCATTTTTTAAGGGGACTATCTGTGCAAAGGTTGTCATTATTTAGATCTCAAAGACGGTTAAGCAGTGTTTTATAAAGATTTGTCGTATTACATATACTCATTTTTTCTGACAAGAATACAACAAAATATTTCACATTTCTTATATGAACAATTGAGCAGTCTGTCTCCACTTCTAATATGACGATCCTCCTTGCAGTTCATTTCTTTTTTGGGTTTTGTGGGATCTACAAGTTTGGAAATTGTGCCCAAATCCAATGTTAATGTATTTTAAGTGAAGTAGTCGCCCAGTACCAATTTTGTGGAAATCCCCAAACTCTTCTCTCCAATTTGAAAGAACAACTTTCCACTCCAATTATTTTTCCTATTATGTAGCTAGTATTATATTTTCGCTGCTACCACTGACTCAGTTTTGGTCTCTGACTGGTCACATCTCTTTTCCGACAAACCTTTCCTTGTTCATGTGTCTGAGCTATTTTTACATTCCCTCTTGTGCTTGCAGTCAGTTTAAAAAAAAAAAATTGTATGTATTGTCTTGGCCTATTTTGTTTTGCTTTTACTTCCCCTCTCAGCTTTCTCCAATCAACCTGATTCTCAAATTATTAGCATTTTGACAAATTTTGTGGTCAAATGTTCTGTATCTCTTTGGTCATCCATGGAGCTTTGGGTTTAATTTCTTTGCTCTATTCCCTCATGGGAATTTATCTGGACTGCACCTGAAACATCTCCATCTTTATGGCCTCTCATTTAAAATATATATATATATATTTGTTTTCCAAGTTTAGATTCCAGCTTATCCAGGCCAGATATGTTCTCATTCTATTGAAATTTACTCTTCTCCAATTGACCTTGAAATGGTCTGCATTCCTTTTCAACGTCTTTCTAAAACCACAGTTCATGTTTTCAGTTTCTTAACAGTTATCCTACTGATGCTTGCTTACTTGATCTAGTTCATTTCCCAGCACAATATCCATCAATGCAATCTTAAATTTGGACGGACACTTATTAATCAAACAGATTTTCCTGGACTCGCTTAAGAAACTCCTCGTGCCTTTGCCCTTGCGTTGGTGCTTTTCTAGTCTAGAATTGGACAGTTGAAGTCTCCCTTAACACTTCTCTACAGCTTCCATTCACGCATAATTTCCCTGCGAATATGCCCCTCAATCCTTCCCAGTAGTTGGCAGCATGAAAATTAGTCCCACAAGCCTAATTACTCATCCATACCCCGCAACACTGCCCTCTCTCCCCATTCCCCCACTCACAAACAGGGCAGTCCCCCTGGTCCTCACCTTTCACCCCACCAGCCGGCAAATACAAAACATAGTCCTCCGCCAGTTTTGCCACCTCCAACGTGACCCCTCCACTCGCCACATCTTCCCATCTCCCCCCGTCTGCCTTCCGCAAAGACCGCTCCCTCCGCAACTCCCTTGTCAATTCTTCCCTTCCCTCCCGCTCTACCCCTTCCCTGGGCACTTTCCCTTGCAACCGCAAGAAATGCTACACTTGTCCCTTCACCTCCCCCCTCCACTCCTTTCAGGGACCCAAGCAGTCCTTCCAGGTCCGACAGAGGTTCACCTGCACCTCCTCCAACCTCATCTACTGCATCCGCTGCTCCAGATGCCAGATGATCTATATCGGTGAGACCAAGCGGAGGCTTGGCGATCGTTTCGCCGAACACCTCCACTCGGTCCGCAATAACCAAGCCGACCTCCCGGTGGCTCAGCACTTCAACTCCACCTCCCATTCCGTATCTGACCTCTCGGTCTTGGGCCTCCTCCACGGCCAGAGTGAGCAACACCACAAGTTGGAGGAACAGCACCTCATATTCCACTTGGGGAGTCTGCATCCTCTGGGCTTGAACATTGAATTTTCTCAATTCTGTTAACCCTTGCTGTCTCCTCCCTTTCCCACCTCTCCCTCAGCCCTCAGGCCCTGGCATTCCCTCTCTCTCTATCTCTCTCCCCCACCCTAATCGCACTAGCTTCTCATTTTCACACCACAAACAGCTTACAATGGCTTGTTCCCTTTATCATCGATACTTTTTTGCATATCTTTCATTTATTGTTCTTTATCTCTCCACATTACCGATTATATCGCTCGTTTCCCTGATCCCTGACCAGTCTGAAGAAGGGTCTCAACCCGAAACGTCGCCTATCTCCTTCGCTCCTTAGATGCTGCTGCACCTCCTGAGTTTCTCCAGCCTTTTGTGTACCCCCAAAACCTACACTATCTAGTTTTCAATACCCCTATAATTAGGAGAGGATTCTTTCTATTTATCCTTTTTGTGCACCCTCGCATTATTTTGTATTCGGCTATCAGTTTCACCGTAGCCTTTTCACACCAAAGAAAACAAACCCCGTGTCTTCTTGTAACTAAAATAATTATTCTCTGGCATCATCCTGGTCATCTCTAGACCCTCCGTAATGCCTTCACATCCTTCCCAAATCCTAATGGTCAGAACTGAACGCAATATTCTATTTGAGGGTGGACCAATGTTTTATAAAGCTTTGGAAATGTTGCCTGCTTTTATACTCTGTGCCTCTGTTGATAAAGTCCAGAATTGGTTAGCTCTTATTAAGCACTCTTGCAATGTGCCCAACTAGAAATGATTTTCTCTCTCTCTCTCTCTATCTCTCTATCTCTCTCCCGCACCCTAGTCGCACTAGCTTCTCATTTTCACACCACAAACAGCTTACAATGGCTTGTTCCCTTTATCATCGATACTTTTTTGCATATCTTTCATTCATTGTTCCTTACCTCTCCACATCACCGTCTATATCTCTCGTTTCCCTGACCCCTGACCAGTCTGAAGAAGGGTTTCGACCCGAAACGTCGCCTATCTCCTTCGCTCCTTAGATGCTGCTGTACCCGCTGAGTTTCTCCAGCCTTTTGTGTACCCTAATTACTCATCGTTTGTTTTTTAATCAGTTGGGGATCATTTGGTGTAGTCCCAGAAAGTGAGTTGAAAAGGTTCTTTAGGATTCCAACTTGAGTTGGAGAGTGTATATGTGCAAATGTTGAAAGAAAATTGGTTCCCACATTTATTGTGGCTAAATGCTTGCTGCCGAGATTCAAATATAAAAATCTGTGGAATTCACTGCCACAGAAGGCAGTGAAGGCCAATTCACTGGTCATTTTCAAGAGTTAGATTTAGCTCTTGGGGCTAATGGAATCAAGGGATATGAGGAAGAAGCAGGAACAGGGTACTGATTTTGGATGATCAACCATGATCATATTGAATGACGGTGCTGACTCGAAGTGCCGAATGACCTATTTTCTATGTTTCTAAAAGTGGCTGCTTGATGATCGTCAAACTATATTCCAGTAAGATTTATCAGCTTCAAGAGAATCAAAAGCAAACTCAATTTCTGGTTAATATTCTTACAGTTTTTTTTTTGGTTTTTTTTTTAAACAGGCGGAGAGACCTCAGCATGCAAACCTTCAACCGTTCGGCTTGCTCCTTCATTTTCGTTTCATGCTGCTGGCCTTCAAATGGCTACGCAGGTGCCTCATTCTCACCAGCAATACAGTGACCGTCATCAACAAACTGTAAATGACCAGCAGGTGCCTGCATTATCATACACTGACCAACTTCAACCAACTGTAACTAATCAGGTATGCTTGACTTGGGAAAATATAGACTATATCAACTTCATTCAAGTTCTGCTGATCAATTTCAGGAACAATTTGCTTAATTGATATACAAATGTATGTTCTAGGTCTGACAATCAAGCCAAGAAAATTGCTCAAGTATTCCCAAAACTCCTTTAAGATTGAAAATGTTTTTCTGTTGGCCAGCTCACTGATGGACTTGTTATGAGCAACCGCAATGATGTTACAGTGTTAAATTTACATGGATATTTGCACCCGTATTTTCCAATATTTAGTATTAACATTCTTACTGAAATGTAAGTTAACAATTTTTAAATTGATTTACATTTTCAATGCTGGAGTCCAGGTGAATTATTATTCTAAGTTACAAATCTGACAGCCAAGGAAAACAAAAATGTCATGCATTTGTACTTGATCATTACAGCAACAAATTCCCAGCAATTCTGCCGGTAGAATCCAAGAAGAATGGCGTTCGTTTCTCAATCATATCTTGCCAAGTTATTTTACAAATCCGACTTTTAAAAACTATAAAATCTATTATCAGAAGAGTCCTGTACCCAGCTTCGCTACCTGGCAGAGATATTCTATTGCATTTGTAGCCATTTTATATTATTGCATTTTATAGCCATTTGATGGCTGAAATCATGAAATCAGAAATTCGTAACTGATGACTCATCTTAAGAATTTTCAAAAAGGCAGTGGAGCATTTAATTATTTGAACCCTTTTTAGCATTCTTATCGTGGTGATCTTATCTCAGTCCATTTGCCCACTTGCTATGGGTTGCATGTTACCATTATATATAATATTAACCTTTCAATCAGTACCACCATTTACAATCCTTCAAGGCAGTGTTGCATATAATTGTTATATGATTATCTTCCTTCTGTGTCGTAAAACTGATTTTAAAGGGTCCAGCTCAAATTGAAAACTTCTGTTTTGTTTTTCCACGGTTGTGTGAAATTTATTCTTATCAACCCTATTGATTCCTTTCATTGTTTTAAACAACTTCATCTTCTAGGTCCTCAACCCAAGTGATCTGTCTTCTTGATATAACCCTTTAAGTCTCTCTGAGCATATTGCTTCAAATACAATCTACACAGCTGTGAAGTACAGGATAATCCAGGCTTATTTAATGATCATTAATGATGATAGTGCCTGACAGAAAATCAAATGGGAACCATCTGGTTGGGAAAAGAAAGTAAAGAGAGAAAAGTGAATCTTAAAGCCTGATAATTGATGTCACATTGATTCCTGAATTAGGGAATACTACGGTTAGCTGTTTGATCTGGCAGTTGGCATGTTCTTCAGTCTGTGCAAAATAAATTATTCAGTGAATGAGGGAAAATGAGGCCTCTGTGAATATATCTCTGTTAAGCATTTAACAGTACAACATAGGAACAGACCATTTGGCCACAATATCCTCTGCTTGCCTTTGATCCATATCCCTCCACTCCCTGCGTTTTCATGTGCCTATCTGAAAGCCTCCTAAAATACTGCCATATTGGCCTCCAGTACCATCCTTGGTAACACCGACCAGTTTCCCAAACTCCGAGTAAAAAATAAACTTATCCTACAAGCTGTGTTCCCCTTAAACTTATTCCCCTTAAAACTCTGACCTACAAGCTGTGCCCTCTTGTCTTTGATATTTCCACCCTGGAATAAAGATACTGACTATCTACCCTACCCATGGCTCTCGTAATTGTGTATCATCTATCAGGGTCTCCCATCAACCTCTGATGCTCCAGAGAAAACAGCCCACACTTGTCCAACCAGAACTTGTAGCTAATACCCTGGAATCTAGAGAACATTCTAGTAATCCTCTTCTGCACCCTCTCCAATGCCTCCATGTACTTACTGTAAAGGGATGACCAGAACTGCACATTTCTGCACCGTCTTAGTAGTTCTACCTGCTTGCGTTGGCACTTTTGGGGACAATGGACTTGGACCCCAAGAACCCTTGGAGCATCTGGGAAAATGTAAACTATCTCCTTACTTTTGATCTCCAAAAGAGCAACCCCAAAATGCAAATATTATTGAAATGCGACCATTTTTCAACATGACAACCTGGGTCATGACATTATTGAAAGCTTTACTTCTGGTTGGAGATAATTCAAAAATCTGGAGTCCGTTGGTCCATTTGGAAGTAAAGGGAAAATTGATAATACGTTCAGCTGGAATATGAGAGTACCTTGGACTTAAGCGTTGTAAGAAAATTGAATAAATAATATGAGCACGAGTAGGATATTATGTTACAGTTGTACAAGAAGTTTATGAAGTCGCATTTGAGTATTGTGTTCCGTTTTGGTCACCCTGCTATAGGAAAGAAACATTAAACTGGAAACAGTGCAGAGGGGATTTGTGAGGATTTTGTCACGACTCGAGGGCCTGAGCTATAGGGAGAGAGAGGCTGGGCAGGATAGGACTATTCCTTGGAGCACAGGAGGATGGATAGTGATTTTATAGAGGTGTATAGGATCATGAGTGGAATAGGGTAAATGTATGTAGTCTTCCCAGGCCAGGTGGAATTAAGAACTAGAGGAAAAGGTTTAAAGTGAGAGGGGGAAGAATTATTTGGAGCCTGAAGGGTAACATTTTCACATTGAGGATGGTGGGTAAATGAAGCAAGCTGCCAGAGGAAATAGTGAAGGCAGGTGCAATAACATTTTAAAGACACTTGGACAGGTACATGGACAGGAAAGTTTTAGAGGGATATGGATCAAACGGGGGCAAATGGGACAAGTTTTGATGGAGCATCTTGCTCAGAATTGACAAATTGGGACTAAGAACCTGTTTCCATGCTCTATGACTTTATATATTTTCTTGAAGTGTATTAGTGTATCTAAATTTGTAAAAATTGTCAAAAAATATTTCAAGTCAAAACCATTCTTAATCTTGTTTTCTTGACACTGAAAGCTTTTAGTTTTTCTCGGGTGGACATCTCTGATATCCGAACACTAACCTCTTGTCATTCTGCACAACTGATGAGATTTTGTAATACACTTATATAGTTTGCATCTAAGAACTTAGAAAAATCACTGCAATTTACCCTGTAAAAACTGCAGGGTGTGACCATGGTCTTTATGATTCTAATGCCTTGTTCCTTGTTGGATCCTGACTATAGTACAAGGCATTTTGGCTGTGGTTGGATCAAATGATTAGAGTTTAAGTTGAGAATATTCTTGGACTAGCTAATTTAGAATTAGTTTTGCTGTGATTTGAAGTTTGTTATAACTGTCTAGCATTTGATGTTTAAATTCTGTTGGGTAAAAAGGCCTGACCTGACCCAGCATTAATAAAAGGATTTTGGCTGATGTGCGACTTGGAGAGAAACTTTTGGTATTTGTTATTTTCCTTATCGAGTGATATGTCCATTTTGTCATTGGAGGTTGAGTAGTTTTGGAGAAGTTATTGTAAATTACAGGAGTGCATTTTAAAGTTCTGATCATGGAAGGAATAAATATTTTTGGTGGTTTATAGGGTGCTGGCGAAGTGAATTGCTTTGTCCTATAGAAGAGTCCTATAGACTCTTAGAAATGAGTCATTTGCCACAGAATACATAGCCTATGACCTGCACTTGTACCCACAATATTTATGTGGGTTTTCCAGTTGATGCAATCTCCTTGGTATTTGGGTGAGGAGGAGCAGGGTAGAACTGAAAGAAAATGTAGTTGGAGGAGAGAGATCACGTGCTGAAGTTCAATTTTTTCCCCTCAAAACATTGTTGTAGCAGATCAAAATTTCTTGCATATTCTTTGTAAGAGATGATGGAATGTAAGGAAGCATTTAATTATGTTAGATTTGCCTCTTTCCCATTTTATGTTCAATATTTATTTTAAAAGGAATCCATTTTTGACTTGCAAACCATTTTGGACATAGGTATATTGGATATGAAAAATAGATGTATTGAGCAATGGTGCATTTGGTACAAAGAAGCAACTTAAAGGCATAAGTTGCAATGTTCCCTGAAACAGAAACCGTTTCTATTTGAAAACCTGCAGATTCTCTTCCTTCTTGTATTATTTGCTCCTATTCTCTCTATAATTCTCTCTTTTGCTTTCAAAAATAAACTTTCATTAATTATTGGCACTTTTTTTGCATGTTCAGCCGACCTTTATTTACTGACAGATAGTGCTACTCCGAGATGGTTGCAGTTTCGAATTGAAAGTTGACATTCCATCTTAATGCAATCTCAACCGAAAATATCAACCACCCCTTTGCCTCCACAGATGTTGCTCGACCAGCTGTTGTTGCTGAGCTGTGGAGAGGATGTTTCCACTAGTGGGAGAGTCTAGGACTAGAGGTCATAGCCTCAGAATTAAAGGACATTATTTTAGGAAGGAGATGAGGAGAAATTTCTTAAATCAGAGGATGGTGAATCTGTGGATTCTTTACCACAGAAGGGCAAAGAGGCCAAGTCTGTGGATATTTTTAAGGCAGGGATAGATTCTTGATTAGTACATGTCAAAGGTTATGGGGAGAAGGCAGGAGAATGGGGTTAGGAGGGAAAGAGGTTTAGCCATGATTGATTGGCGGAGTAGAATTTTACTATCATTTATGCCCTTATTACCTACCAGCAATTTATTTTGCATGAGATTCCAGCATTTGTTGTTTCTTAGACCTACAAATGTTGGTTTACAAAAAGCAATTGTTTAAAATGCTTTCCTAAAATGTCAATTGATTCACCAACATGACTCTTTGGATAGTTGAACCCCTTCTCTTTCTTGTAATCATTTTTCTGGACCTGCTTGTTTCTGGTCCTGGTAATTCTAATTTACTTGTTCTACCATAGGCTCTCTGTATCAACAGCACAGTGTAAGTTAGTGCCAAGGTTGTCATATTTTACAAGTTTTAAACTCAACCCTGTTTCAGTCCATTATTTGTAGTTAACATTATTTTTGGCTTAACTGACAATTGTACTTTGCTTCTCACATTTGCAACCTCTAAATAGTTTTAATGTATTATTTTTTTCTTTAGGGTGACATTGAGGAAATCAAAGTAGATTTATACATTTTAACTACTACTATTATCCCAGTGGATGGTGATTCTCAGAAATTCTCTACCATGGAAGTTTCTGAAGGCTAGTTTATTGGAAATATTAAGAGGAAGTAGATCAGTTTTTGTAAGATCAGGAAAAATGGTGCTCGGGGAGTTGACACAGATGAGAGTCTGGAGCTGATATTGAATAGTAGGGCAGGCTCGAGGGACCGAGCGGCTTACTCCTATTTTCGTGTTATTTTCTTTAAAATTGCTGTTGCAATTAACTTTCCCACAATGTGGAAAGAACATGTGGCATTAGAAAAAAAAAGTTTGTTTTCTGTGCATGCATTTTTTGTGCAGTATGCATTCTATTATTTTTCTTTAGGCTTGTATTCCAACATTAATGGAAAATATTACCTCTAAAAATATTTTTGTGTTTGACGGTTAATTGTGATTTCTGTTTTTTATCCTTCAATGCACCCTTTTGAAAATATGGAGACTATTAGAGTTCCACTTGGTGGGGTGGGGGGGGGGGAGAGACAGGAGGGGGATCGATCTGAAAAAACACACTGGAAATGTTGAGTTCCATCCATTGATTTTAAAAATGTTAATTGTATTATTGTATTAGAGCTCCTGAAAGATGGGAGAAGGCAATTTCAGTGGTAACTTTCAAGAGACGATCCAATGTACGCTTCGAAAAGCAAATAATAGAGTGGATGATGCACACTTTTTTTTGTCATTCTGTGCTGTAACATTCATTGATTCTCATAAACTAATTTATTTGAGGCCAGTATCTTTATATTCATGGTACTGCTACCTTGAAATGTGCTTTTGTGTCCACATCAAGGCTAGTCCTTCAAATAATCAATACTGTTATTTATTGCAGGTGATGCCTGATGTTGTCATGTTGCAACGGCGAATGCCCCAAACGTTCCGTGACCCTATCACTGCTCCACTGAGGAAACTTTCTGTAGATTTGATCAAAACATACAAACACATTAATGAGGTAAAGCTTACATTTCTAAGGTCCATTTATGAGACAAAGCAATATATTTGTAGTATGCATTTGTTAATTTTGAAATGTTGAAATTGGATGTGGTAATTTTTCTTGTGATTAAATCAGTCCATGGAAAACAATTTTGATAGCGAATACAATTACATTGGATATCAATTAATTTGTGTTCACAAGCACCTCATTTAGTGTATTGATTCAATGTTTTAAATTTGTCCAGTACTTGACAATTCTCAGCTGTTCATTTTGTAAAGATATTTGCAAAGATATTTGGTGGACCTGTGATGTCTTAATTTACCCTTTGAGCTTTTAAGAGCATTTTTCAAACATTTGAGATGCAGGAACCTAATTCTGGGTTTGCATTGAATATCACCGGCCTTTGAAATTTGTATGGGCAATTCAGCTTACCGGTAATTATTTTAAATTTATGATTGTGACAGGAGGATGTCCCTTTTCATACTTCAATTGAAGTATTTCTCTAATGACTGTCCTATTCGATTTGGAGTTTGAGAGAGGCAAAGGCAGTATTATATTTTTGTACTTCAAGAAAATATGTTTTCAGTACTATCAGTAGAATCTGTATATCTGCTTTTATTGGACATAAATAATATTATTATAGGAGAGGGACAAGGGATTGGAGCAACAGATAATCTGCTGGATGAATCTGATGTGAGACAGCATCTGTGGAGGGAAATTGATATTCATTTTGATCGGGATCCTTCATCTATGACAGGCAATGTAGGAAAAGCCTGAACAGTTAAGTCTGATCCAGAATGACTGAGGAGATATGATGGGACCAGGGGAGGAATAACAGAGGTGAAAACAAAATTAAAATTTGCTGGAAGTATATAAATAAATGAACGCAAGGTTATAGAAATAGGAGCAGGTTTTATTTGATTTAAGAGATACAGCAGAGATACAGAGACCCTTTGGCCTACCAAATCCATACCAACCCTTGATCAACCGTTCACGCTAATTTTATCTCACTTTCGCATCCACTCCCTACACAGCAGGGGCAATTTACAGAAGCCAATTAACCCATAATATTGCATGTTTTGGGGATGAATAGAATTTCTGCCAGTGAGTGATTAGTTTATGAAATCGTTATATTAGGATGAATTAGGTGAAGACAAATGTGAAAAAACTAACATGCAAATGGGCAAGGACAACCAGAATCTGTCGCAAAGATACAAAGAATACAAACATTAGAATATTTCAGGTAGACAAAAATGCTGGAGAATCTCAGCGGGTGAGGCAACATCTATGGAGCGAAGGAATAGGTGACGTTTCGGGTCAAGGCTCTTCTTCAGACTGATGTGGGGGGGGGGCGGGAAGAGGCAAGGAAGAGGCTGAGACATTAGGCTGTGGGAGAACTGGGAAGAGGCGGGGAAGGAGGGAGAAAGCAAGAACTACCTGAAATTGGATGTCAATGTTCATACCGCTGGGGTGTAAACTACCCAAGCGAAATATGAGGTGCTGCCTCTCCAATTTGCGGTGGGACTCACTCTGGCCATGGAGGGGGAGTTGAAGTGCTGAGCCACTGGAAGATCAGGTTGGTTATTGCGAACTGAGCAGAGGTGTTGGGTGAAGCGATCGCCAAGCCTGCGCTTGGTCTCACCGATGTAGAGCAGTGCAGAGCGGATGCAATGGATGAGCTTAGAATATTTCTGGATGTTTAGGGAACATCCCATGTCTAACAGGGAAAAATGGCGCAGATGCAATTGAATGCTCTTTGTCTGAATGCATTCAACATTGGGGGGATTAATTAATAGTCTAAATAGAAACAAATATAATCGAATAACCACTGAAATGACATGGTTAAAAAGTGACCAATGTTGGTAATAAAATATTCCGAGAAGTATTCTAATGTTTTTGGAAGAGAAATGCAAATTAGGTCAGGAGATAAATGCAATAGAAAAGCAGGATTTGAGATAAAGCTACGTACAATTAGTTTGAGTGACTGAGAAATAGCAAGGGAAAGCAAATATTGCACATTGCCACTTGAATAGTACATGTATTGAGGACATATATGAATGAGAAAACCTGAGGTATATGTAGGAAAGAAAATATAATCACAGACTGCCTGAGCCAACATCAGCGGAAGATGAATGAATGGACTGTAAAACAGAAGATTTTCAAGCTCTGCATGTTGAGAAATTGACGAGAAACTTTATTTCATTGTGTAATGATCAAGGGTCATTTGGTGTGATAGTTGAGGTGCATTTTGGGATCAGTAATCATAATAGGATAGAACTTTAAAACCAAGATTAAAAGTGATTTATTTAAATCTGAATGAAGAAAATCAAGAGTTTGAGACAGAGGTTGGCTGTATTTGATTGAGAAACTATATTACGTTACGACATTATATTAATACATGGTTTACGTAATATATCCTGTAAAATACCTGACAGGAAAAGTGGTCCAACTTTGGCCATCAAGTGAGTAAAGGCAGCATTAGATCAGAGAAAGTGCTTATAATGTTACCAAAAGAAACAATAAATCTGAAGATTGGGTAAAACTTTAGAATTCAAGCAAAAAGAGCCAAGGCATTGAAAAGTAGTGTAGAATATGCGAATTGTATAGCGAGAGACATGAGAACAGTTCATTGATCTTTCAAACTGGTAAAGAGTAGCTGAATTTAATGTGTGCGTCCCTTAGATACAACAAAAATTACATTGAAGAATAAGAAAATTAAAATGAGATGATACCATTTTGTTGATCTTTACAGAAAAAAATACAATACCAAATACAAAAATATACAAAAAAAGTGGAGAATTGCACTGTGAAGAGCTTAAACAAATTCCTATTAATTTGAAGTAAAACCATTCAGTAAATTATTGAGACTGAAAGTTGATGAAATACCAAGAACTGTTGGCCTGCACTCTCAGGCTGAAAAGTGGTAGCCATGGTGATGGTGGGTGCATTGATTGTCTGCAACATTTGGAATAGTGCCTGCAATTGGGAAGGTAGCAAATGTAACCCTGAATTTATGAATGGCAGGAGACTAAATGAGGAACTATGGATCAGTTAGCCTGACATTAATAAAGATAACATTATTTGAATACAGTGGTAAATGAGCAGTTTTAACATCGTAATAGGATTCTGCAGAGCTGGCGTGAATTTATTAAAGGGAACTCAAATTTAACAAATCCCAAATTTAGCTAATCTGTTCATTTTTTTGAAGTTGTAACTAGCAGAAAACTTAAGGATAACTATGATTTGGTGTATTTGAGATTTCACAAAATATTTAGGGTACAATACAAATTTATTAAACAAATTTGAAACACATGATCTTGGGGGTTAAGGATTAGTTAACAGACAGGAAACGTTTGAATGAAGGTTCCATTTTTGGAATGGGAGGCAGTGACCATTGTGATTCGGTATTGTGATTGATGTTGGGGCACCATCTGTCCACCATCAATGATTTGGGTGAGTAGAGATTTTGAAGGGTTTGAGAAAGATGTCTTTTACCCAAAGTGTGATTGGAATCTGGAATGCGCTGCCTGAATTGGTTGTAGAGGCAAGTATTTGCACAGCATATAAGAAGCACAGGAGATTGAGGGGGTAATCTTATAAAGGTGTATAAAATCCTGAGGGAAGCAGATAAGATAATGTGTGGTTTCTTTTACCCAGGGTAGGAGAATCAAGAACCAGGGAACATTGGTTTAATGTGAGAGGGGAAAGATTTGATGGGAACCTACAACCTTTCACTCTGAGGGTGGTGGGTATATGGAATGAGCTTCCAGAGGAGGTAGTTGAGGTAATTACCATAACAATGTTTAAATGATGCCTGGATGATCAAGAAAGGTTTAGAGAGGAATATGATCCAAAAGTGGGCAAATCAGACTAGCGTAGATGGGGATCTTAGCCAGCACGGATGTGTGGGCCGAAGACCCTATTTCGGTGCTGTAGGACCCGATTACTCAAGTATTCAGATGAGCTCTTGAAGTCTTAGTTTCAGGAAAGCTATGAACCAAACTGTGAACCTATAATCTAGATAGGTAGTACTTGATGGTTAAAATGATGTGCTTCTGTGCTGTATGACTCTACCTGAGCAGTTGAAGGTTGCTCAGCACCATCTTCTCAAATGCAATTAAGGATGGGCAGTAAATGTCGGCATTTTCCACCCCAAAAAATAAATTTAAAAAGTTAGAAGAGTGTGCAACTTCAAGGAGAAACTGCAAATAGTGGCGTGCTCACAAATCTGCATTTATCCTCCTTATTGGTGGAGATCATTGGATTGGAAGGTTCTGTTGGATTGCCTTTTGTTCAGATCTACATTAGACCAGATCTCGTGTATATAAGACTCTCATTGATAGACCAATGTGAAGTGATAATATGATCCGACACATCTGTGGAAATTTCATGGACAAATGTGGGAATTAATTTAGTTTGTATTACCTCTTTGAAATATATCTGCCAAAATAAATGGTAAATGTTGTAGAGGCTATCGGAGTAAGTAGATTCATAACATTGAAGGTGGTAGGACAAACTATAAGCCCTATGAAAAGCTATATATGATCATTGGCATTAATAAATCAAAAATTAAAATAAAAGTAGTAAATTTTAGGCCCTGTACTTTAGGAATTAAGCCAAAGCCTTTTCGACTACGGGGAAAAGATTTACTTGATTTATTGTAGAGCAGAGAGACTTAATTTATGCATAGACCAAAGAAGCTGTGGTTCCCTTTAAAAATATTCAAAATTGTAAATAATTTTAATAAAACAAATGAGTAAAAATGGTTTAATGTGGAAGATAATAACTAGGGAACAGAGATGTAAAGTAGTAAACAAAAGAATCAGATCTATCTGCTCCTTCAGCCTCAATCAATTTACCATTAAGTTTGTAATGCAGCTTCACATTCTTTCAGCCAAAATACAATCATTCTCATGTTTGTGCATTAAATTTCAACAGCTATGTGTCTGACAACATTACCAGTCCATGATAGTCTATCTGTAAGTGTCATCCTGAATGATTGTATTCTAGGATCTAGAATCCACTGTCTGAAATGGTGATATGTGGATTCCGTGATGCATTTGAGCAGAGAGCTGAATAAGAATTTAAGGTTAATAAAATTACAGAATCGTATGATCAGAGCTGCAATCGGGAATCACTTACATAGTTGTGCTAAAGAGCTGTCACAATTACAATTGGTAGGAAGGGGACTGCAGATGCTGGTTTACACCAAAGACAGACACAAAATGCTGGAGAGTGAAGAAAGGTTTCAACCCGAAACGTCACCCATTCCTTCTATCCAGAGATGCTGACTGTCCCGCTGAGTAACTCCAGCATTTTGTGTCTGACTTCAATTATAATGGGGCTACGGAGCCTTGTTTGTGACGTATTCATGTACACAATATTAAACTGTTTATTTGAATGAACACTTTGGAACCTTTTTGTATAATGGCCAAAGTAATAATTTCTGCATGGCCAGATTATTTTAATAAATCACTCTTTGATATGTAATTCCCATAATCTGATCATAAATCATTGTATGTTCTCAGAAGCCTAATCAAGTACATGTTTTTTGATGTTCCCACTTCAGAAGAAGCTATTATGGCTTTATTTACCCTTTTACTTGATCTTTGAGCCACATGCAGTTTTGTAAGTGTAGCTTTGATTTTTGGGTGTAAGGACAAGTTGTTCATCTGTGGCGAGATCTGGGGTGGGGGGATATTTAGAGCATTTATTGCTGTAACTTAAGTGTTATGATCGACATTTATGAAAGTTGGTCTGCAGTTGTATGGTGAAAAGCATGTTGTAATGACTAAATGTGGACTGTTGGGTTGGCATTGATTAATCACCGCCTAATATATACACCATAAACTGCATAAACCCAACAAAAGGATTTGTGATGTTAGAAATACACAACACAAATACAATATGGACTGGTCAAAACATCCAAAATTTAATTGCAATGCTGCATGTCATCTGGGGTTTCACTGTTGCCTTAATGCTCTAGATTATCAATATATTTCTATAGTGCATGTATTATCACAAGACCATATAAGGTGCTTTACTGGAAAGTTAGCAAGCAAAAGTTAGCACGTGCTGAACAATAGACAATAGGTGCAAGAGTAGGCCATTCGAGCCAACATGACAGCAAGTTAAATTAATCTCCTCCTGCATGTGATCCATATCCTTCCATTCCCTGCAGATCCATTTACCTATCTAAATGCTTTTTAAATGCCATTATCATATCACAAAAAAAACTTGTCTCATACACCTCTTTTAAACTTACCCCCGATTACCTTAAAGCTATGCCCTCTAGTCTTTTGGGGGGGGGGGGGGGGGGGGGGGGGGGAGGAGGAGGAGAGGAACTATCTACCCTATCTATGCCTCTTAATTTTATAGACTTCTATAACATCACCTCTCAACTTCCAAGGCATCAGAGAAAACAATCCCGGTTTGTTCAATCTTTCCTCAAAGTTAATACTGTAGAGTCCAAACGTCATTTACAAACGTTGTTTTTATTAAGACATTACAGGTTTGGCATACATGCGAGTTTGGTACACTCTAACATAAAGTCATTGTTGCTGCTGTTGAGCGAGGCTGTTGACCACGGGGGAGAATGGAGGAGGACTGACTATACTTTGTGGCTTCCACCACAGTGAAAAATGCTGTGGTGGATGTTTGTGTTACATTTTTATTGTGTATTGTGTGTTCTTTTTTATTGTACCGTTGCTGGCAAGTTCATTTCACTGCACTTTATTGTGTATGTGATGAATAAATCTGATTGATTGATTGACTTGCGATCTCGAGCTACGTTTCTGCTGTTGTTGTAGGACACACGTCTTAACTGATGACGTTTTCTTCCCGCCAAACGCAGTCGCGTGACCGTTCCAGTTCTGGTGACGAGGGTTGGATGAATAAGTGGTTTGATCACCAGGTGGCGCCACAATACCCATTAATCCAGCAGGCATTCGGGTAAACCTCTTCTGTGCCAATTTCAAAGCTTCCGCATCTTTTCAATAGTGTGGCGACCAGAACTGCACAGAATGCTCCAAATATGGCCAAATCAAAGTTTTAGAAAGCCTCAACATGATTCCCTGAGTTGAACGCAATGCCCGGACAGATTGAAGAATGCATACCAAGCGCTGCCTTTGCTATTCTATCTACGTGTGTTGCCACTTTAATTGAGGGGAATGTTTCAAGCCGGTCTGGCAAAAAGTGGAGCAAATTATTTTGGCAGTGATCAAAAGGCCATTCTCTGTGGAGTGCATATTTCCCAAAGGATTAGAGAACAAAAGATGTGTGTTCTTGCTGAGGGTTATGGGGTTCTGGCACAGAGGAGTGATTGAGGCCTGGGATAGATCAGCTGTGTTAATATTGAATGATGGAACTTGCTTGTGGGTCAGGAGGCCAGCTCCTGCTCCATTTTTGTGTGTTCTTATGATTATAGATAGGAGGTGGTGAGGTTATGAAGGGATATTTAAAAAAAAAGAGTGACAACTGCTTAACTGTAAAAGTACAAGATTGTTGTTCTGGCATCAATCAACTAGATTATTAATCTCCCTCCAATATTCTT